>CM062818.1:931396983-932759954 GCA_031772625.1 Pinus tabuliformis
CACATGCTTTGCTGCCTTACAAAACAACTTGGTAGGTTGAATCATAGCTTAACTCAGCTACTTCACCGCAAAGCACAAATCTGGTTGTGTGTTCACTAGATACATCAATGAACCTGGAAGTTGCCAATAAACAATAGCAGCTACTACCTCACCTGAGGTAGCATCCTCCTTCCTCCAGTTGCCAGCTAGAGGAGTCTGCATGGGCTTGCACTTCTCCATGTGGAATTGCCTGAGTATATTAGTGGCATACCTTCCTTGAGACACAAACACTTCCCCATCCTTCTGCCACACTTCCATGCCTAGAAAGTAGTGCATAAGACCCATGTCTTTCATCTCAAACTCTCTTGCAAGGTCCTCCTTGCAATACTTGATCAACTGATCATCCCCTGTCAATATTAGATCATCAACATAAAGAACAATGATCAATGGCTTACCTTATACCATGATGTGGTAAAGGTTCACATCTGCTTCACTCTTTGTGAAGCCCAACCCAATGAAATAGTTGTCGATCTGGTTTACCAAGCACGAGGTGCTTGCTTCAGCCCGTACAAAGCTCTCTTGAGTCAGCACACATGCGACTCACAATCGAAGGTCTCAAAACCTTCCAGCTACTCAATGTACACCTCTTCCTCAATATTCCCATTGAGGAACGCATTCTTCACATCCATCTGATGGATCTTCCAACCCATCTGAGCTGATAGTTCCAACATCGATCTAATAAATGAGTACCTTGTTATAGGACCAAAAGTCTCATTGTAGTTGATCCCCTTGACCTATGAGAAACCAACGGGAAACAAACCTTGCCTTATGATTCTCAACACTACCATTAGATGCTTGCTTTACCTTGTAAAGCCATCAGGAACTCATTATTGACTTGTCCTCTGGTCTTGGGACAACATCCCAAACACTGTTCCAAACGATGGAGTTGTACTCCTCCACCATAGCATCAACCCAAACTGGTTGCTGCACTGCTTCCTCAAAGGAAGAAGGTTCTATTTCTACACACTCCCCAACCAAGGCCATGTAACCAGTGTGCTGCTCTGGTGATATCCTCTGTCTATGTAGAGAGGATGGTTGTCCCACATTCTCTCTCACATCCATCACTAATCTGTCAGCTTCCCTTGAGCATTTTCACCCATCTCTGGAAGATTCTGCATGAGTGGATGTCTCCACTCTCAGATCCTTTGCATGCAGCTACTCCGCATCAGTCTGAGGCTCCTCCTCCTTCGGAACTAAAAGTTCCTCCTCTGCATGCAACTTGAGCTCCCTCTCAAGTGATACTCGCATGGCTTTCTACTCATTGAACTTCAAATCTCTGCATACCACTGTCCTCTGACTAGTCGGCAAGAACACCTAATAATTATCGGGTGTATCAATGTACCCCACAAGTATCCCCAACTTAGCTATTGGATCTAGCTTCTTCCAGGCATATTTGGTCACATGGAAATAAACCGATGATCCAAAGATCCGGAAGTGACTCACATCTAGTCTCTTCCCAGAGAAGGCCTCCATTGGTGTCTTCATCCCTAGTATATGATGCGAGCTTCTGTTCTGCAAGTATACTACTTCATTACATGCCTCAGCCCACAAATGAAGTGGTAGGCTTTGGTCATGCAGCATCACCCGAGCTGCTCCCACAATCGATTTGTTCTTCCTTTTGGCCACCCCATTCTATTGTGGGTTATGGGGTGCCGTCAATTCCCATTTAATTCTTTCTGTTGCACATAAGTCCTTAAACTATTGGGAGACATACTCTCCACCATTGTCGCTTCAAAAGGCCCTTATTTTCTTTCCATATTATTTCTCTGCCAAGGCTTTGAACTCACAAAACCTTGAGAAGGTTTGATCCTTCTTCTACATAAAGTAGATCCAACATCTACGAGAAAATCATCAATAAAAATAACATAGTACCTTTATTTAGCGGTGGAGGCTATAGAGAATGGTCCACATACATTTGTATGAACTCGCTCTATGATTTCTCCAGCCCTACTATCTCGATCCTAAAAGGAAGATTTCACATACTTACCCAAGGTACAACCTTTGCATGTATCCATTTGCTCTAGTTTTCCCTTGGGAAGTCTCGTAGAAATCTATTGCATGATCTTCAAGGCCCCATGGTGCAAGTGGCCCAATCTTCTATGCCATAGCTCACCAACATCTTGGATCTGCACCAACTCTGTATCCGAGTAGCCAAGCCTAGCTATGACTGCCATCGACACGTGGATCGACTAGCAGCTATTATTGAGTGCATCGACTCTTGGATCGACTATTGGGCACGAACTAGAGCTTCTTCCTACACTGACCAGAGTTATAGCTACACTAAGTAGAGCTTGTATCACTAACAAGAGCTTCTTAGGAACTCAATGTAGCACAGTCATCTACCTCCAGCTTGTATATATTCTTTGCTCGAATCCCAAAACTCTTAGTCTATCCAGTGCCCATATGCCTCAGGAATGCCTTTCCTTTGCTAAAGACTACGTCATAGCCTTTGTCTTCTAGCATAGCGACGGACACAAGATTCTTCTTTAGACCGGACACATGCTTTACATCAGTCAGGGTGAGAGGAGCTCCATGCTCCCTCTGAAACACAACCGTACCTTCACCCAAAACACGGTACTTTCCATCATCGCCCATCTCGATCCGCATCTGGAGGTCCTTCTCCTCCAAGGTACTAAAAATATTCTTGTCGCCAGTCATGTGGAATGAAGCTCCACTGTCTAGGTACCAAAAACACCCCACCATCAATGAAACCATATATGCAATGAGGGTGAAATCTAATTCAAATTGTGAGGCTATTGCCTCACCATCTGATCCCTTCAAGGATTCCTTATTGGATTTCTTATGTGGACAATTCGTAGCATAATGGCCCACCTCATGACAATGAAAGCATATCACTTTCGATTTGTCAATCTTCTTCCCACCATGGGAAGAACTGTATTTGGAATGGGATGCCTTCCCTTTCCCTTTCCTCACCTTACTCGCTAAGGCTATATTTTATTCATCATCTTTCATCTTTGGTGCTTCTCCTTATCTCATCTTGCATCAGATCCAACCAAAGTCATTCCCAATCTGGTAGTTTCTCTCTTCCATTTACCGAATCTTGGTAGTTATGCCAGCTCTTAGGAATACCGAGGAGAGCAAGACTCCCCATGTCATCATCGGCTGTCGTGATCGCTACACCTCCAAGCTCATCCGTACAGGTGGTGAGCTTGTTCAAATATGTAGAGATCGTGTCACCCTTTTCACACTTGATTTTCCGAAGCTTTTATTTCAGCACCAGCTTCCTCTGATTGTTGTTGTTCTGATATAGATCCTTCAATGTTTTCCACATTTAGAACGGTGTCTCCTTCCCATGGAGACTCGAGACTATGTGGTCTCGAACTCCCTCCAGAAGAATCCTCCTCGCTCTAGCCACACATTTCTTCCATTCCACCAATTCTTGGGTATTAACAGCTACTAGCTTGGGGAATTCTTGATCAATGAATTCCTTCAAACTGTTGTCCTCTAATACCACTTCCATGTGATCCTTCCAGGCTATATAATTCGAGCTGCCATCAAGGGCATACTTGCGTCTCAAACCTTTGAACACCATTGGTGAAATTTGAGATGTGATAAGAATTCAAATTCTATAATCAAGAACTTCAAACTTCGAACTTCTCCCTTCTTTATATATGGTTCTTCGCTTTGATCACCTTTGCTCCGATACCATGTATAATTTCCCACTATAAATAATCTAATAATGCAATATACTAAAGAAAAATACTTGATCTACTTCTACAAACAAACTTGCGGAAGCTTAATCGATTTTGAGCAAGATCAGTTAGAACGCATATAACAGAGAATGAGAAATCAATCACACATGAACACAAAAGAATACTCTGGAGGAAGCCTCAGCTGAAAACCTCGACCTCTATATTATCATACAAGTGGAAATATGTTCGGTTTACACAAAGATTTAGCTCACAATCTATCTAGCTCTCAGTTTAATCCATCAATGCTGCTCATGGACTGAATAGACACAATATATGCCCTCCTCCAATCCTCCAAGTCTCTTATTTCCTTGTGCAGTTTCTCCTAGGTCCTCTGGCTGCTACCTGTGTGAATTCACCTCTCACGCAACTCACCAAACTCAGAAGTAACTACGCAATCTCCAAGGGATGAATTCCTTCTGCATGCAAGAGATATCCTCAATGGAATATTCCTGCAACTGATAGTACATTGTCCCATCATCTAATCTCAACTGGGTCTCTGACTGAACTGACATGCATGAGTTATTTATGTGAGAATATTCAGTTATCTGAAGTGCAGTAGTTACATGCATGCATGCATTAACTAACTGAAATCACAATCAGTTCAACAAACTGTTGGAACTAATCTAACTAGACTTAACTCAGTTAACTAAGCTAACTAATTACAACTCAAAGTACAACTCATCCTAATCTCCTTAATCAAGGGATAACTTCCTCAATCAAAGGGGAAACTGTTGCATGTCTTCACATAGACTTCATGTTCCAACTAATTAACTCAAGATGAATTAATTAATTATTTTTCAAACAGCTGCTAAAATCAAATTCGAATTTTAATTCTCAATTTTAGTTCAGGGACTAACTAAAATTAGAATGTATCCCGAAATGCTATTTTTATCACTTCTATATTTAGCATTTCTTGTTGCTATTTTCAACACTACCATTTCACTTGTGGGTTGAAGCATGCAACACAAATGTTTATTTGTAGGATATAAGCCCTCATCGAATTCTCAGGATGAGTACACCAAAAGAATATTTTTTAGGTAAAATCCAAATGTGGCACACTTCAGGATCATTGTTTCATTAGTCTACTATCATGTTACCAAGGAAGCACAGAAAAAGCTAGAGCCAATAACTGAGTTGGGCATATTTTTTGGGTACATTGATACACCTCACAACTATTGAGTATACCTACCATCCAACATGATGACAGTGGTTTGTAGAGATGTGGAGTTCAGTGAAGAGAAGGCCATGAGATGTTCCCTTGAGAGGGAGATTCAATTACATGCATATGAGGATATTTTAGCTCCAAAGGAGGAACCTTAGGATAATGTGGAGAAACCACATATAGAGGAGCAGAGGAAGTTCCCACTCATGCAGAGACTTCCAAATATGGAAGGAAGTGCACCAGAGAGGCTGACCTATTGATGCATAATATGAGAGAAAATGTGGGAGAACCCGCATCACATCACAAATAGAGGAGACCACCAAATTGGTACACTGGCTACATGCATATGATAAGCGAGGGTGTAGAGGTTGAGCCATGCTCATTCGAGGAAGCAGTGCAGCAACCAGTATGGGTTGATGCCATGGTTGAGGGGTATGACTTCATTATCAGAAATAGTGTTTGGGAAGTGGTACCAAGACCAGTAGACAAGTCAGTGGTGAGTTATAGAAGGATTTACAAGGTTAAGAAAGCGGCAGATGGGAGTGTGGAGAAACACAAGGCCATATTTGTGACCAGAGGATTCTCTGAGGTGGAGGGAATTTATTATGATGAGACCTTTGCTCCAGTAGCAAGGTACTCTTCAATCAAATCTATTCTAGCACTGTTAGCATATATGGGATGGAAGATATATCAGATGGATGTGAAGACAACATTGCTCAATGATATGATTAAGGAAGAGTTGTATATTGATCATCCAGAAGGATTTGAGACCTTCAATAGAAAGTCACATGTGTGCAGACTCAAGTGAGTATTGTATGGACTAAAACAAGCACCCCGTGCTTGGTACAACAAGATTGACAGTTATTTCACCAGGTTGATCTTCACCAAAAGTGAAGTAGATGTGAACCTTTACCATATTGTGGTTGAAGGTAAATTATTTATTATAGTATTATATGTCAATGATTTGAATCTAACAAGTGATGATAGTATGATAAAATCTTAAAAAGAGGATCTTGCAAGAGAATTCGAGATGAAGGACCTGGGGCTCATTCATTACTTTCTTGGTATGGAAGTATGGCAAGGAGATTGGGAACAATTTGTATCCTAGGGCAAGTATGCCAATGAGATACTGATGAAGTTCCACATGGAGAGAAGCAAACCCATGGAGACTCTCTAGCAGGAAATTGGAGGAAAGAAGATGCTACTTCAGGTGAAGTAGTGGAAGCTACTATTTATAGACAACTTGTGGGTTCACATATGTATTTGGTGAACATGTTATGAAACCAGCTCACAAACAGATAGAAAATAATGATCAACGCCTTATAAATAAGCCTCTTCGAGGAGGAAACCTCCTTTACATTACACAAATGAACAATTCTTGGATGATACAAATGGCAAGGCCTCCTTTCTATATATAGGAGTCTAAGGGGTCATAATATAATCAAACCTGACATAACAATAATAATGTAAGGGCATAATAATAACGATAGTGGGCTTCTATGGGGCACAATATGGGGACTACATGGGCACAATAATATAATAAGGGGGTTGTACTAATAACAATAACGGGTTACACTAGTAGTATAGGGACCTAGCATGCCCATCTCCTTCAAATAGCGTTGTCCTCAACGCTTGAGTAGTTATTGATGATTCTGTATAAAATTATTGTCCTCCCATGTGTAATATTCAGTGGGTAAGTTCTTCCACTTGATGAGATACTCTGAAATTGATCGATTTCGTAGCTATCAGGTCCTTGTTTCTATGACTGATCTAGATTCCAATATGATTTTTCCTTCCTCGTCACGTTTTGGCAATATTGTTTGAATTGGGATCTTTTGCAACTTTTGAATGAGTGGTCACACTTCTTCATCCTTCTTCCATTCATCCCTTGCTTCATTTATCCAATCTGGTTGGATAATAGAAATAACACAAAACAATGCTTCCACATCCTCATCCTTTCTTGAGAGTGAATATGCAACAACATTTTTCTTCCCTTTTTTGTAGATGATTTCAAAGTCATAATGCAACATATTTGTGACCCATTTTTTCTATTCTTCTAAATATAATCTTTGTTTTAAAAATTATTTAAGACTATCATGATCCATTTTTACCTTGAAGTGCCTTCCCATTAGGTAAGGTCACCATTTCTTAAGTGCATGTAGTATTGCCAACATTTCCTTCTCATAAATAGCTTTCTTGAGATGTAGCCATAAAAATACCCAATCGCCTACATCAAAACTTCTTTCACTGCGATGTTGATTTACCTGTTGTTTCATTCGATTCTACACCAAAGTGGCGTTATCCTTTAAAAGTTTGAGAACTTGTTGTTGATGCTCAATGTGATCTTTCACTTCTTGAATCCTTTTCTTCTTGATATGTCCTTCTATCTTGAGAATTTGAGGAGTGGTAATTTCTTCCAATGCATTACAAGATATGGTCGGATTCATTTCTTGATGCTTGATGTGATCTTTCACTTCTTGAACATTTTTCTTCTTGATATGTCCTTCTATCTTGATAGTTTGAGTGGTAATTCTAGCCAATGTGTTACAAGATATGGTCAGATTCATTTCTTCTTTATCGATGTGATTTTTCACTTCTTGAACATTTATCTTCTTGATATGTCCTTCTATCTTGAGAGTTTGAGGAGTGGTAATTCTTGCCAATGCTTTACAATATATGGTCAGATTCATTTTTTCTTTCTCTAGGGTTGGTTCCTAATGTATATCCTCTTCTTTTTATGTTTCTTGATTCTTTTCTTCCTCCTCTTCACAATCAATGTAAAATAATTTCTTCTCAGCACACTTATGACCTTTAATGTATTTGTTATCACAATTGTAACAAAGTCCTTTTGCTCTTTTTCCTTCCATTTGTTTTGGTGTCACCCTTGTAGGTTGTGGAAGGCTAGGAGAAAAAACACTTCCATCTTTATAGTTTTGAGGGGTATAATTCTTTGTTGCCATAATTTTTCTATCCACTTTTCTTGCCAACTTGACTGCCTTCTCCAATGAAGTAGGTTCCCAAAGATGAACCTCATGTCGAATGTTATCCTTTAAAGTCCCTATGGAGACATCAATCCTTTGCTTCTTTGTAATACCATTTTCCCTTATATTCAATTTTTAAAAGCCCTCAATGTGCTCTGCCATTGAACACTTTTGTTTGAGATTTATAAATTGGCTAAAGAAGGTGTTTCTCTTTGTATCCTCATAATGTGCTATCATTTCCTCCGTGAAAAATGGCCACATAACAAGTGGTTTATGAGAACAAAGCCCTTTATACCATAAAAATTGATCTGGGTCTAGATATGAAGATGCAATACGTACCTTTTGTAAAAGTTGCACCTCATGTAGATCAAAATATTGCTCCATCTGTAGTATCCAATTTACTGGACCCTTGCCATCAAACTTCCTCATATTGCCTTTTCTTGATTTTATAAGCTCAAACTTGAAATGACTATAACTCTATAATTTCGGATCTTTCAGTTCTGAAATCAGGACATGCAATAGCCCTCTGTTTCCTCTTTTCAATGCCACTAGTCTAATCGAAATTGGATTATCCAAGAAAGAGTTATGAATAATCCCCCAAGATGGCCTGATTATATAACTTTTCAGAAGAGAAAACTTGTATGAAGTACCACATGTCATTGTTTTGACCTTTAGATCTGAAAAATATACATAGAAAACTACAGTTTTTCCTCTTTCTATAACTTCTTATAAATTTCAATCTGATGCTCAGAGAGAAAGTTCTGACGATTTTACCAAGGTCACCTGTTTAAGATGTAATTCGAGAGTCTGCAAAAACCCTAACTTCCGCAGATCATATATTCGAAAATATAGCAAGACTGATAAAAACTGAATATATTACCTAAATGGCTCTCCATGTGAGATACTTGGAGAGTGTACAAACACTCATACACACACTATGTCTCAATCAGGAGAACAACCTAGTACATATAGGCTTTCACACAATCAGGTGGTTTGAACCAATCCCTAAGGATCTCAATCCTATCTAAAGCAAAAAACACCTAAACATAAGAAAGCTTAACTTTCTCCATTAATGCTAACACTCCCCCTTAATGAAGAAAGAGTTCACTAAAAAACTCAAATGACATACAAAACCTGCTGGTCTCAGCCTCAGCTAGGCTTACAATGGTAAAAGACAAAGATTTCATTTTTGTCTTCTTGCAACAGAGCCCATACTTGTTCATTTGTGGATGAGGCTTCATCTTCACTTTCTTTGCCATGAGGTAGTGCTATATATTCACCTCATTTCTTCCCCTGTGAAGGAAATATTGAATTCTTATTCTCGCCCATCTTAGAATTATGGCAGGCTGGATAGGATAATTTTCCTTCTCACTATTTCCGATGTCAACCATCTGAACGTTAGCAATGACGTCTTCACCATTCATTAATGCAACTTCTGTGTTGACTTCATAAAGACATGGTGTTTCAAGCCATGCTTTAATAAACTTCAATTATTCTTCAAACCTCGTTGCTTTTTCTTGCCTCTCAATATCTGCACAAAAAACAATGTTAGATTTATAAAGAGGACCACATTTGCTTTTGTCTTCCTGCTCCTTTAGGAGAGCTTTCATTTCTCCATCTCTCGCTACTTCATCCCTTTCTGCTAACATAGTTATGCCTTTAGCCTCTTCACTTAGTTCTGTTGCTACAGGCATGTTCTGTATTTGATTTGTATGTGAGGATAGGCCTTCCTTCTCACCAAACAGTAATTCATCAATAAGATGTTTTTCAATCATCAAATTGATCCACTCATCATCAGGTATATAAGTCTCATCATACTTGATTTCTGTATCAGGAAAACTTGCAAGTTCTACAATAATGGATGTGCTTTCATCGTCACAAGTTTCAGTTACAGACACACATTCATCACCGATCATTTCATCTTCAGTTTCACAATCAAATATGTTATCATTTTCAAGAGAAATATCTTTAGCATCATTACCCTCATTCAAATAGTATTTCAATTATAGGACATCCCATAAAAAATTTGTACTAAGAATCTCTCCATATTTATATATTATGCTGAGTATGATGTTGTCATCTAATGCAGATGTTATAAGACTTAATGCTAATGCATCTCCACTATCCTTAATAACATCTTCAACATAATCCAGTAAATTTACCTTCCATAATACTATTTTAATTTCATTTGCCCATATTTCATAATTCATACCTGAAAAAGACGATAAATCTGGCATTAACCATTTAATAATCTCACCAAATTCCAAATCTGTATCTTGATCAGTTACTGGTCCATCACCGTCAACCTAAAACACATCACTAAATTCATCAAAACAATACTTTTCATTTCTCCTTAGTTTTCTTCGAGACTCTTTCAGTTTACTTTGAAGACCCATTTTCTCCCCTATCAATTTCGGATCTGGAAATCGATCGAGCATGCTTCACGGCTACGCACTTCAGTCTGCTCTAGCAGCCACACCAAAGCACCACAACTAAAACACCAGAAGCAACAAATTAAAATGACTTTGCGAAGAATCACCAGACACCGCCAATGTGGCCAAGAATAAAATCAACAACGACATGCTAATTTTATTGCCAAATTACAATTTCTGACCATTTCATAAAAGTAACAAGAAAGAACTCTCCTTGGAAGTTAATCAAACATGGCATGCTATTTTTTGAAAAACTGCACATACTAATAGAATATCGTAAAATTTACAAAGGCTGAGATGGGGGCAGTAATAGAGATGAAAATATCCACCTTGGTGTCCCACATGTACACAAGATGCTCATTCTTCACCAAAATGGAAAAACTGTACATAAACTCTGCACTGTTTATGGATCAATATGTATTGCATGCAAAAACCTTCCTAACCACAAACATCAAAGAGAACACCCTAAATAACCCACCACTGGCCCAAAAGGATATCAAATTGCCTTTGAAAGATGGATTATCTTAAAAGAGGATTATTGTTACTGATAAAGCACCAAAACTTCAAAGGAAGCAACCCCCAGTATTGACCTTCACATATATGGTTACTTGTTTCTTGCCATATCAGTCTAAAGACTTTGGTTCAACATTCTTCAACTAGTTCCATTTAGAGAAAATTATATAGGAATGAAATAGTAGTATTGCAGCACTGAAAATAGACATAAAAAAAACATGGAATCAAAGAAGGCCTCTAACAAAGTACTCGTAACTCCCTCAATAAAATGATGAGTGCAATGGTAGCTTGTCCTTTCTTAAAGGGAATGGACGAAACACCCTTCTTCTAGGACTTAAGGCTTGAAATGTTCACAACTAGGTGTATCCTAGCTAGGATGACTCCAAAACAAACAGCAGGAATGCTTCAAGTTATAAGAAATGAAAGAAAACCCCCAACAAAAAGAAGTGCACCGTATGGAATACCAAGGCAAAAGTCATGAATTTTAGACAGGTTTTTAAGATCATCTGGATGAACACCAATAGTAGTTTCAGCTACATCCTTTACTATCTCAGGAACATTTTCAATCCAAATTCACAAATTTTCTTTTCCCTTTACACGGATTTCCTCCGCGCGGATCTCACACCTTCCACGGCAGTCCACAGGTCAATTACCCACCATGGGCTTCACAAAACCACGCTCCACACTGTCGCCGATCTCTGTGCAACCTCAATCAATTGGACCTTCACCTCGACATCTAACAGCGACAGCACTACCGGCTCCTCCACACGGC
The DNA here is from genome assembly GCA_031772625.1 of Pinus tabuliformis. NCBI lineage: Eukaryota > Viridiplantae > Streptophyta > Pinopsida > Pinales > Pinaceae > Pinus > Pinus tabuliformis. The sequence goes on from CM062818.1 coordinate 931,408,596, forward strand.
ACGCTCAAGAAAATTTCCACACAACAAATACGCAGTTGACCACCAACAATCCCTCGGTGATCCGCTTCTCCGATTTTGACAACCCTTACGCTATACCACCTCAATGATCCGGCCTCCTCATGTCTCCTTAGCACTTCTAGACTAGTGGCTCTATCATACCACACAAGGGGAGGAATAAAAAATACAAAATTCAAAAAACCGGCCTTAATTTCCTGCATGCTCCTCCGATCTGGTGAAAATTGCTGCACCTCCTTGCGGCCTCTGGGCAAGTCTGTGATCCACGATAATATGGCAGCGAAACCCCTCACTACACCAGTAGCTACTTGGCCTCCTTCTGGTCTTCTCCATGCACTTTCTCCAACAACAAATTCGTGGGGACGAGACTCTACGCAACTCTAATGCCTAACCTCCACCCAGGCAACATGATCTCGACCTTCATTGCTCCACTTTGACCTCTACGCAGCTTCTTGATTTCGATCTCCACCGTAGCTGAGCAACGGATCTGAGCCTCTTGTGAACTCTTCAGGCATGTGGCTGGGTTAACACACAATTCCTCTGCACAATTCCACCCGCAGTTGCTGTCACGCTCACGTTGGTCAAGGAGTATTCAGAAACTTGGATTCAAACCATGCCCAAGCCAGTACACAGCTCTCTCACCAAACGAAATAAGCTACTTCGCAGTAGGCTTTCCAAACCGCGTAGCCTCCATCTCAGGTTAACAGCTCTCCTTGACAGTCATGCATGCAACTTAAAACAGTCGGCACGATTTACCACCACGAACTCACGAAGGCCTTTGCCACTGTACACCAGTTATCTATGACGATCAATAAAACAGAAATGCGCAGAAGGGTAACAGTGGGATCAACGCGATTATGCACCTAACACTTGCGACGATTTCGCCTTAGTTGCACTCTCCACTCAGCTTACAGGACCGACAATCCTGAAGCTCTGATACCATGATAAAAACTGAATATATTACCTAAATGGCTTTCTAGGTGAGATACTTGGAGAGTGTACAAACACTCATACACACACTATGTCTCAATCAGAAGAACAACCTAGTACATATAGGCTTTCACACAATCAGGTGGTTTGAACCACTCCCTAACAAATAGGATCTCAATCTTATCTAAAGAAACAAACACCTAAACATAGGAAAGCTTAACTTTCTCCATTAATGCTAGCAGAGACAAGATCTGAAATTTGGACCCAAGGTTCAGACCGCTTTCTTCTCAGATGGGTTTTTGTTTTAGCTCCTGAAACTTAGTAGCAAAAAAGTTATAACAAAACTTCCACGATGATCAGTTTTAAATGAAATTCTGGAGATTTCAAAAACCCTAACTTCCTCAAATCATATCTTCGCAAATATAGCGAGACAAGATCTGAAATTCGGACCTGAGGTTTAGTGACATTCCGTCTTTTAGCTTCTGAAACATCGCAGAAACAAAGTTATAGCGAAAATTTCACGATGACCTATTTAGAGTAGAAAAACCCTAGAATCCAAAGCTCTGATGCCAAATGTGATGAAACCACCTCACAAAAAGATAAAAAAGAAAGGTCAACGCCTTAGAAATAAGCCTCTTTGAGGGGGCAACCTCCTTTACATTACGCAAATGAACGATTCTTGGATGATACAAATGACAAAACCTCCTTTCTATATATAAGAGTCTAAGGGGTCATAATATAATCAGAGCCGTCATAACAATAATAATGTAAGGGCACAATAATAACAATAGTGGGCTTCTATGGGGCACAATAATAACAATATGGGGACTACATGGGCACAACAATATAATAAGGGGGTTGTACTAATAACAATAAGGGATTACACTAGTAGTATAGGGACCTAATAGAACACACAACTGAACATGTGTTTTTTAGTTAACTAGATTAGTCAAGACATGGTTAACCCAACCAAACTTTATTGGAATGAAACTAAACATGTGTGGATATACCTCATAGGCACCACTTAGTTTGGTCTTTCGTACTAATGGATAGAGGGAGTGAAGCTTCAAGGCTTCACAAATGCAGATTGGGCAAGGATTCCATTTGACAGGAAGAGCACATCAGGGGTAATCTTCAGTATTGGGTCAGTAGCAGTTTCTTTGTACAACAGGAAGCAGACATCAGTGGCACTCAGTTCAACAGAAGCAGAGTACATGGCTACCACTCAAGCAACTTGTGAGGTTATCTGGCTAAGGAATATCGTTATTGGTTTATTTGGTCAACAGATGGATCCTACAGTGATTTACTGTGACAATCCAAGTTGTATCAAAGTCTCTTAGAATCCCTTTTTTCATGATCATTCCAAGCATATCGACATTCGGTATCACCATCTATGAGATTGTGTGTAGAGTAGAATCATGTTGATAGAGTACATTCCTACAAACGAGCAAGACGCAGATATTTTGAAAAAGGCATTGTCAAGATGCAAACTTGAGTTTCGCAGAGGTAGGATCGGGGTAGCAGATAATCCGTCTCCTGTTGACAGGGAGTATTGAAAATGTAACAAGAAAATCATAATTTAATGTTGTCCTTGAATTAATTTAGGAATTAAATTGTAATTCCACATCTCATGATAACTTGTAATAGTTAACTAAGCTAATTTGACTTAGTTGGCTCAGTTAACTCGAGTTTGGAGTATAACTAGAGTCATGTAGAGTGTCTCCTACTTTTCAGGAGCCTTGGTTGAGTTTATTTTGAGTTGTAATTATTTAATTCAGTGTAACTGAGTTAAATTCAGTTAAACTAGTTCCAACTGATGGAGGAATTAGTGGGAGATCCAATAGTGAGGTGTAACCTGCAGTAGTGGGGCATAACCAGTACTGATCGACCAGTAAACTAAAGGTTCACTCATATTTAACTCATGCATTCCATATCAGAGAAAGACCCAGTTGAAATTAGAGTTCAAAGGCAGTGTACTATCAGTTGTATAATAATCTAAATTGTACAAGTGGTGCATGCAATCAGAGGAAGGACTATGAGGATTGTGCAATTCATATTTGTGCAATTTCTCAATTAATATGAGATAATTCCCTAGGAAACTACGCAAGGAAATAGGAGCTTGGCAAGTAGCAAAATTGACTTGAGCTTGTTTGTGAAACAATGAGATAGATTAAGATAGTGCAGAGGTTGCTTGGGCTTGAGAGAAGCATTGTACCACATGTTTAATGGCTAAGCTATTGTTGTGCTATCCACAATCTAAGAGGTTTTCATCATTTAAACTATTTATCTAAAAGGTTTTCATTTTATTAACTATTTAAATTATATTCATACACATTTTTCATTAAAATGGTTGTATATAAATATTTTTAACTAGAGATTTATAAATAATTGAATTCTTTTTACTTAAGATTCACAATTATTTTACATGATTCCGAATTGAAATTCCATATTATCGGATTCCTTTGTTTCATTGGCATTTATGGTTTCTTCAAAACTTATTTGCTTTATGACCTCATATGTTACAAGTTGGTCGATTTTTGTTCATTAGTCATTCGAACATGTTGCATTACTCCAAGTTGCAGGTTAGTTGCAAACCCTTCTGACATTCAACTTTTGATTGAATTGTTTGACTTCACATTCATCTTATAAGAAGAGGTTTTCTCAGCTCCCTTCAAATCTATTAATACGTCGTTTAAACTATTTTTTCTTTTAGTTATGTGAAATTGATTTTTCCTTTTCAATTCATGAGGATGACATGCCTCGGGCACTATTTAAGTTATTATTAGATTAGGCTATTCTATTCTATATAATAAAAATCAAATTGATGTTTCATCATGAAGATTTGAGTTTAAAAAGGTGATTTTTTTTTGCTGTAGTAAATTTAATAATTGAAATATGGTTTTTTGGCTATGTGTAAATTTAAAAATATAAAGATAGTTTTTGTTTTTTATATAAAGATGTTGCTATTATTGAAAGATATGTATTTAAAAAGTGGGAATTTAGTTACGTTTATAATGTATATTATGATTTTATAATAAAAATTCATTATCATAATTATTAAAAAAAATTCAAAATTTAAGAATTGAAATATACTTTTGATGTGTAAATTTAATTTAAAAATATAATGATTGTTTTTTTCTTATATAAAGATGATGTTATTATTGAAAGATATATATTAAAAAGTGATAATCTAGTTAGGTTTATAATGTATATTATGATTTTATAATAAAAAATTATTATCATAATATATTATGATTTTATAATAAAAATTGATTATCATGATTAGTAATTGTAATTGTTTTAATTGTTTGAATGTTTTTTTAATAGTTAATTTGCAATATTTTGTTTGTCATAGTAGGAATATGCATTTTTAATTCAAATTTGTATAAATATTATGAGAAGTACTAGTTATATGTATAATGGTATTCTATATTCACTTAACCATACAGAAATAACATTCATTAATTTAAAAATCATTTATTTTCGCGGGTTAAGCAATAAGGTACTATCATTTGGAATCCATAACGTCAGGAAATTCTAAACGAATATAATAATAAGACATACAGTAACCACGACAGACGACTTCAATAATAATGTGATGAATATGGTGACTTGCCCTGAAATGGCAAGCAATAAAGCAAGGAGGAGGCTGGCATAGACTGCTTTCTTCATGGTCATCTCCATAGCCTTCTCGGGTATTACTAAAAATGGATGTCAATGGCTTTCTCTTTCTCTCTCTTCGGCCTGGGTAGGTATTTATAGAGCTTTCCAGGCCATAAATATCCATAAAGAATGGCGTATTTTATCAATATATGATGGCCACATTACAATATATTTTTTAACCATTGCATTGGATTTGCACACGGAAGCTTCCCGGGAATAGAGTCAACGGCCCATTTATAATAACAAAACAATAAGCCAATTATATTGCAAGTAGAAATTTGGTAGCTTCTGAAAATAGTATTATAACGAGTTTTAACTATTGAAAATATTATTGCAAGGCATTTTAAAGCTTGTTTACTATGTCTGAGCAAAAATTGAGGGCGTGACATTAAAATAGAGCTGGCGGTGGTGGGTGGTTAGTAAGTGGAATTTAAAAATTGTTGGCTGGAATTCCTTAATTCAAATTGATCTCTTGTATTATCATTTTAAAGCTTCTTTCCTATGTATGTATGAGAAAAATTAAGGGCATGCGAGTTTAGAACTTTAAAACAGAGCAGGCGGTGGTGCGTGGTTTGTAAGTGGAATTTAAATATTTTTGTCTGGAATTTCTTAAAGTCAAATTGATCTGTCGTATTGTTGGTATTGCAATTATAATATTCTCTGTGGATTCAGAGAAATGATATTATTGTTCAAGTTATTAAATGTTTAAGGTAAATATAGAAATGAATGTTTTAGATGGTGTAGAACTACGGTTAATAAAATAAAATAATGGATGTTCTAAATTGCGTAGAATTCCAGTTAATAAAGTGTTCTAGCTTATATATAACCCATCGTTTTTAATATAAATCAGTTATGGTTTGACTATAATCTTTTTAATCAGCATTTAGGCATTGGCCTGATTTGATAAAAAGGTTTTCTTTATGATTCAATTATGCGTGGTCCTTATTTATTTTAAGTTAAATTGCACATACTCCTCAAGTTCCTCATCTTTTCTGCACTGGACCATATCAGAAACAATGTATCTTATCACCAAATAACAGTTTTAATTTCAAGGAATAAGGACTAAAAGCGAGTTTTTAATGAGCACAGGCTCTTCACTCGGTGTGCATTTGAATCTAGCAGCTGTATTGAAAGAATAAAAGAAAGGAAAGAATTAAATGAAGTGAAATTATATATTTGTTTTGGTGTATATCAATAAGATTTAATAAAATAATTGTGTTAGTATAAAAAAGTGACTAATGAATTATAATGAAGAATTTTTCTCAAAACAGAGCATGTTCTGTTCTCCATCATTTACAAATTCAAACTTAACGAGTCTGCAAAAGGACTTTACTTCTAAGTTGTAATTTACATAGGTGTATTTTTGGGAATAATTTTAACTCTATATAGATTTAGATTTGAAAATTTTCTAAAACACTTCAATTATACAAGAGTTAATCATCAAATTTGTGATTTCAATAAATCATTGTTAAATTTCAAAAAAATTAAACTCAAAAACTTTCAAAAATATTACTAATTCAAAAAAATTAAACTCAAAAACTTTCAAAAATATTACTAAATACAACTCCATTGGTTAGACTAATTATTCAAGTTTTCAGTTTTTGTGACTTCACCGCTCCTTGGAAAACCAAAAATTCAAAACCCCCCTGCAAAATCTGTGAGCGCAAGGGAACTTTTTTTTTTCGGAGTAGGGGTTTGATCGCCAGATTGTCGAAAGTGGGCTCATTTTGTGGCAGTTTTACCCACTTTCTTTTGTTATCATCTGCCATCACTTTGGGAAATTCCTATTTCCACCTCAAAATTTTAATCAATGCACTCTGACATGTGCGGGGGATAAGGAAATATAACGCGCCCCGTCATGTCTGAAGGAGAAAAAAAAACTGCGAGCGTTATATTTCCTTATCCCCGGCACATGTCAGAGTGCATTGATTAAAATTCTGTGGTGGAAATAGGAATCGCCATCACTTTGTCCACTTGCGGTGCTGTACTCACGAAGATGACCAGGCACACTTCGTATTTGAGGTGGGCCAAGTGGAAGACCTGCAACTTCGAGGCAACTCTTAAAAACAAGTCACTAAGCCAATCATTGGCTTAGTGCTTTCCGTAGTACAAGCACGCTGACACACCTGGAATATTTCTCGTCAACCGCTTTCCGGTTAAAGATTTTGCGAGTGACTTTCATCATCCATGACATGGCTGATGGTACATGGATCCACGATGGTTCGGATGGTTCATGCATATGGTGATAAGACAGTGGCCAGCTGTATACATTCAATGTTTCTCGTTGGAAACTGAGCAGCGAATCGGGATTTTACACACTAACGTGGCCGAAATTTTAAACTTTGAAATGAGGCAGGCTTCCCGCGTGGAAATTTAAATTTAAGTGGGTGTTTTTAATAAAATTAAGAAATACTATATTCAGAAAATAAGAAATAAGATAATAAGTATATTTATCAAAATTTAACGATAATTAATAAGTATATTTATGAAAATTTAACCAGAATTAAAAGCTATACACCATATATATTTTATATTTCTCACGATGAGATGTTATTTTTTCTATCTCGTTTAAAACCCATTGATGAAGTTGAAATTTTGATTTCAAAAAAATATTTCATTTCGTTTCAATTGCTTCCACGTCTCCATTGCCAAATCTATCGTCATCTTCACCCGATGTGGATTTGGATGGTGTGGAAAAGCTTGAATTTCTCAGATCCCTGTGACTGGACGTGTATAAATGAGTCGTCAAATCTGATGTGCATTTCAATAGTAAGTCCGAGTTTGATATTATCTATCATCATCTTTAAATATCTATAATAAATTAAAGTTAAAAGGGATTCCAATATAAATGAACCGTTATGCCTGAACATCGTTTCATTCCGAGATTAAAATTAATTTATGGACAGACCGGACAGCATGTCTTAACTCAATGACTTTTCACAAAAATTCAATGTTAAGTTAGTCTTTCCTCTCCTCTGTCAATGTGTAATTAAAACAAGGGAAGCTGCGAGGCAAGTCCCTGCATCAAGTTCAGCCTGAGAATTGGTTTACATCTTCATGCATTGGTTTACTTGAAACATGTTCATGGCAGGCAGGAGGACTTTAGGTCTTTTCCAATTTGATCCAATTGCCTTGAAATTCGGTTGATAGAACAGAAGAACATAAATATGGACAGAAACAGAGCAGCATGAATAGAAATAGAGCAGGTGGCAGCGCAGCTTGTAGCTCTTGGGCAGGTGTATGCGTTATGCTTTATCAATAGCTGCTTGGGATGGGAGGCACTGTATTCCTATGGCTCTGAACAAGAAAAAATATGGTAGCCCAGTTCTAAGTGCAAGAAAAGATGACATTTGTAAGGTTCAAATCAATAACAGCAAAGATCAGACAACAGGTTAACAGACCATGCTAGAGCAAAAGCACAAGAAACTGCCTCAATGTTTCAAAATGACCCAATTTAAAAGACACCAAAGAAAAATCCATACCTTTTCCACCCATGCCTCCTTATATCCTACAATGTAAGGATGTTTAATGCGCGAAATGAAAGCCATCTGCAACCAACAAGAAGAGACATGACCTTCAGAATTGAATTCTCTTTAAAGTGAGATTAAGTGAGTGTTTCCTTGTTAATAAAGTTGCTTCTTGATCAGCTTTTGTACAAACCACAGAGGAAAAGTGGCAACATAAAGCTCTTCTAAATATTAGCTTACAAAGAAGTAGCCAAAGGGCCACCAAAAGAACAATACTTGATATCCTGAAAATACAAGCAACAGTCGCTTAAAGAACTTATTATACACACCATATAATACTGCAAAAACAAGTTCCAGCAGTTGACCTCTCTATCATGCAACATGCTTAAGAAAATTCAGAAACATAAGCCTAAACGCAATGTCGGGTCATGATTTTCTTAAGGGCCACCAAAAGAACAATACTTGATATCCTGAAAATGCAAGCAACAGTCGCTTAAAGAACTTATTATACACACCATATAATACTGCAAAAACAAGTTCCAGCAGTTGACCTCTCTATCATGCAACATGGCTGAGAAAATTCAGAAACATAAGCCTAAATGCAATGTCGGGTCATGATTTTCTTGTTTAATTGCTGACACAAAGTGGAAAGGATAGAAAAGACACAAAATATAATTAATAATAAGGCTTGGCAAACTTCAATTTTCACACCAAAAAGCAACTAAAACCAATATTTCAAAATTAGCAGGAGTAAAAACATAAAGGAAAGAAGGTTGAAAAAAAACATAAGGGAGGTTGCATCGCAGCTAGTCCCTGCCTTGGGGATTTTCAAGTTTCAACTACTGCCATGCATACCAGATCTTAATGGGAATGACCTTGTAAGAAGCAAATACAGCTTATATTGATTACCCATTTCAGAAAGTCTCAGGGATCTTAACCAGGTCTCACAACACTGCTCGAAACTTGTTGTGCAGTGGTGGTCCAAACCAAGCCAGCAACATCATGGCAAAAAACCTTGATCACAGCATTTGCCTCCAGGTAAAGATCTGATTCATTTACATTTTCCAGCCAGAAAAGAATTCATTTAATGAGAGGAGTGCATCAGACCAAAATCAGTCCACTATAGCTAACTAGTCAAACAAAAGATTCAGGGACAAACTCCAGTAATGCTAGCTGTTCCATTGCTCATCCTGCCCCTGCATTAAGTTCAGCCTGAGAATGCACCTGCACCTGCATTGACTGAGAAAGTGCCACTCCTGCATGCTAGCTGTTCCATTGCTCATCAGTGTTATGATTCAGAAGCTAGAGCAAGGGAACTCCGTTTTTAAGCATTTGCCAGTTACAGTTAAGAAGGAGCATGCTAAACTCCTGTACACAGTCGAAAAAGGGGCACTCATTCCTACAACTAAAACCTTGATCACAGCATTTGCCTCCAGGTAAAGATCTGATTCATTTACATTTTCCAGCCAAAAAAGAATTCATTTAATGAGAGGAGTGCATCAGCGGTTTTGGATAAGGTCACCCGTTTTGGAGAACCCATTTGCATAGCTGATGGGATTTGTCTCGAGTGTTTGGGAAGCCTACAGCAAGAGCCAATCCACCTGGTGTTCCAGCGTCTTAACCTGCAACACTTGCCAAACAACCTATTAGGAAAATCTATAGCCAAAAGAGAAACAAGTTTGCAAGAGGAAAATATTTTTATGGAGGACACTTACCTGGAATGGCAGAGATCTTCTCAGAAAATCCATCCGTAGCAAGAATATCCATAACAGAGGGCTGTAGGGTGAGACAAGTCATTGGGTTAGTGGAGAAATCACACCAGTCCAAATCTACATACAAATCGACATTAGACATGGGCATAGGTTTACTCACAGGCGAAAAACTCCACATAGGGGCCGAAGTCGAACCTCCACTGTCCGATGTACAAAACCAAGGAGAGCCATTGATGTGCCACGTTCAACCACGCATCAAAATTAACTCTGTGGGCTTTTCTACACATTCTCAACCACAACATTATCGTAAATTGAAAACGTTGTTTTAATAATAATGTATAAATGAAGAATTAAACAAAATTAACTTTCCTGCTACCTCCTTTTTAATGATTTTTGCTTTCGGTTGCAGAATCCCAGAAATCTCGACACAAATAAAGTAGACTCCCGCTGGCCGAAGAAACCACGTGGTCAGTGAAAGAAAATGAAACATGGCATGCCCATAGAAAACGAAACCTGTAAACATGCGTAAGGAAAATGAAACATGTCACATGAAAATGAAACTTGTCTTCATGTCTCTGAAGAAGACCAGCACGTGGTAAGAGAAAATAAAAATCCTAAAAACACCAGCTCATGAAAATCGCAACAACAACGGTTGTTTAAGCTTGCCTTCCCTGCATTTTTGCGTCTGGATATTCAGGATCTGCCCTTCCTTGTACTGGTGCTACTCCATCTGCTACTCGTGCATCTCGGGCTCCATATCGAAGGGATCCTACTCCTGCATCTAATCTTTGTCCTGGTAGAGGTAGTAGCTTCATGCCCTGGATACTCCCCTTTATGGATTGGTAGTCTTACCCTGTATACTGTTCAACAATATAAGCGGAAGTTCTGGATATCTGCCTAAGGATGCGCAACCGCAGCAAAGGCAACAGCAGAGATAGCCTCACTAGCAACAAAGACAGAAAAAACAGCACCGTCAGAGGCCTGCACAACAAGAACCCCCGAGGAATCGTGGCTAGCAGAGGCAAGCTCACTGACAGACAAAAACAACACCGTCAGAGGGCTGCACAACAAGAACACCCGAGGAATCGTGGCGCTCTGTCGCCAAGGGTGCTCGAATCCGTCATTCGAGGGGCAGCGAAAGATATAGTATTAAATTTTTTGATGCCAAAATGCACAGCATCCACAGTTGAGTAGCTCAATCGACTCAGCTCCTGCTATTACTCTCTAAACCTCTCGTTGGAACACTATCTTTAGAGTCAGACGAAGTTGGAGAAGCATGTCAAGCTAAACAAAACAAGAGTGGAAATGGTGGCGATGGCCTGGCTTTCATTGTAACAAATGAGAAACATGATTTCCCTGAGAATAGTTATGGGCAGTACTTGGGACTGTTCAACTCTACTGAATGGGGATGCTATGAATGGGGATTCAAATAACATATTGGTGTCAACTCTACCATGAATAGGGATTCGAATCACAGATTGGTTGCAGTGGAGAAGCCAGATCCACCATCAGCAGTAAACGTTTTCGAAGAGGTGAGGCTAGCTTCCACCGCCTTGCTTTTGTATCCATAGCTAGTAACCATTTCAGTTTTATCTCACCTTGTTCATTGTAGGTTCATTGTATCTCACTGCAGAAACACAGCCGACTTTGTCCACAGCAACATCGGCCCATATCAGAAGCACATAACAAGAATGAAGAAGAGGAAAAGGCAGCAGTAAGAACAGCCCATAGCAGAAGCACATAATAAGAATGAAGAAGAGGTGACGGGCAGAAGCACATAATAAGAATGAAGAAGAGGTGACTGTAGTATGCTACAGAAGCCACAGCAATTCGGTATCCACAACAATTCGGTATCCATAGCTATTGCACAACAATTCAGTATCCATAGCTGTTGCAGAGAGTTGTTGCAGAAAACGGTTGATCCCAGCGATGAATAAGTTGATCAGGTTGGTTCTGTCATTGATGAAGTTTCCATCGGCATCCTTTCCAGGTCGAGAGCTCAAAGATGTAAAGGCACGAGCCATACCGACCATTCGTTGGAAAGATGCAGTCCCCTCAGCATCTCTTCTAGTTCCAGTCCCAGATCCGGTCTCAGTTAATTCGGCTCCTGAGCAGGTCAGGTCCAGGGTATTAACAACCAAGCGAGGCCAGCGAAACATGGGACCTCCGCCATGCATGGACAGCTGCAACACCTGCATGCAGAACACCTGCCTGCCAATATGCTCAAACTAAAACTGCAAATAATTCAAACCGCAAATAATTCAAACTAATGTTAAGTAATGTTAACATTAATATATGAAATCGTCTGACGGTCACCAATAATAAACACGGCTAAGCAAAATAACCTATGCTCCGGCCTCTTCCCCCTCGGGAAGAGGCCAAATAAGATGGAAAACCAGAAGAATTTGCTTATCCTCGCACGGCGCATTTGAAAACTTTGCTCTAACCACCGTAATCACCGAAATAGCACTTCAAATTAATGCTAAATCAACCCATTTGGAATACTATAGTCCCTGGCCATTGCCAGATGGCAGGGACTAATAACATTGATAGTGTTCATTTGATCGTAGGTAACCTTTAGTATTTGCACATGGTAATATGAAGATATTTACTTTAGGTGAGTTTAAGGGATATATTATTAAGTAACCTTAGTATTTACCCATGGAATTTCGAGTGATGATGCCTTTCTAATAACTTCATGTCATAAGTATTATGAGGTGAGGAGGCTTGTTCAGTATCTGCTTACTGCCGGAATTTGTAAAATCACTTACTTTGGTCTGATTTACAGTCCGTTATTTATAATATTTTATGTAAATTTTAAAATATATATAATTTTTTAAATATTAAGTATTATAAAAAAAATTATGAATATTTCTTTTTTTTTATAGCTTTTTGTAATTTTTTATGTTGATAATTTTTATATTTTGTTGTTTCTTTATGTTGTTGATGTTGTTACCATTGCTCCGCTCAATATGGAAGAGATGTTGTAATGTCTTATCTTGTTAAACGTTTTGGTTCAGTTAAATTATATAAAAATAAAAACAAACAAAAAATGAAAACTCTAGAGCTTAGTATGGGAGAGATATTGTACTTGATTCCTCTCTATCTATCAAGTATAGAGAGGAATCAAATCTCTAGAGGTGCAAACCTTTCTTCAAGTTCAATATTTGAACCTCTCTTTTGAGTGCAAAAATTGAAGCTATAAGTATCGAGAGGAATGAAATCTCCACAGGGGAAAACGTTTCCTCAAGTTCAATCTTAAATCTCTAGAGGTGCAAACTTTTCCTCAAGTTCAATCTTTAAACCTCTTTTTTGAGTGCAAAAATTGAGGAAATGTTTGATCCTCTCGACCCTTGATAGATCCAAAGTTAAGATTGATATATGTCGGTTTACCTAATTTTGCAATTAACCCTTCCATATTATTTTATGTTTGTTTCTATTTACTCTTAATATTTACCATATATCAATAAACTTATTTAGCCCATAATTAGGAAGATAACTAAGGCTTTGTAGACGCTTCTAAATGGATGTGCAAAAAAACTAGGTGTTTGACATGTTAGCTAAAAGATCATTTGCATGTTAGTTTGTGTGTCCAACTAATTTAGGCATGGAGCATCTTATTTTGAGAGAGTTGCATGCTAACATGTTACCATTGAATTGGGTGGGTGATTCATTCTCAAGATTATGTATTATTAATAAGTCATTTGGCCTATTGGATTATTCTTCTCAAGTTTTTAGTTGCATCCAAATCATCGCGTTTTATTCTATTTTTCAAAGTACTATAGAAATAGTCCATGCATCTAGCTTTCTTTTCTCATTCTTGTTTAAATTCAATCAACATTTGTAACATTTTGTAGTTGTTGTGTTGCTATACCCTACTGTTCTCAGGAATGAAGTATACTCCATTTAATATACTGCTCATTGCGAGGCTAAAATTGGTATTAAAAAGGATGGAATTGGTATTAACACTTGGTTTGTGACGAATTTGTTGTGGATTCATTGTTTACAGGAACTTATCAGAAGTATTATGTTTGTAGATTAGATGTATTGACTGCTACAATCATGGATGTTGTTATGAAGACCCTCACAATGTACCCTAGAATGGATCGATGCATTTAATCAACTAATCATTTAACACTTAAATTTAGTAGTGTGTTTCCGGCCTTAACCACAATTTTGGGTGAATGTTCCGAACAACACCGTTATATAGCCATCTATACATCAGTAACTCACCCAATTACAAAGCTCAAGTTAAAGGTACTATAATTAACGACGGTCGAGCGAACCCTCTGCATCTTGCATTGTTGTTGCAATTCGTAGGGAGGGACAACAAGAAGATGGATGACATAATCATGTACTGTCTCTACAATGTGAGCATGCAACTCAGCCAGCAGAAGCACATGGAACATTGTGTGAATTTGAAGGATACTATTAAAACATCCATTCAAATTCAATTCTTCTCATATGCCTATTATTCCATGGGCTTCTATTGGATGAGCTACTTGCCCGCTATGGTGTTCATATTCATCTTTTCTATCCCTCTAAACAGGTACCCATTGGAGCTGCCAAACTCATCGAAGATATGAAGGGTGCACTCGATCACACCCATTGCTCAACCACTTGTTGACTCACACTAGAAAATGTTGGTACGTGATGCATGGTGATTTAATATAAAAGAATAATTAATTTTAATATTGTTTATTAAAAATGATCAGCCTTTCTACCCAAGCTATATAGCTTTGTATATCATGACCGTGTCCATACTCTATTTGCCTATAAAAATATACAACATCATGCTGAATATTAAAAGCTAACCGCATATATAATAAACAAAATTAAAACCAACTTTCATCCTATTCATCTCGCTCGACAGAAGAAGATTCGACCGCAGTCGGTCCTTAACATTGGAACCAAGCCTCATTGTCTGTAAGAGAAGATAGGGGAGGTGATCCTCGATTCGGCAAAGGTATCCATCCTATTTTTGCAGTTGCAATTGAAGTTTCTGGAATTCCTTCTTGTAGTTGGGGAAGTCTTGTACCATTGTCACCATGCTCACTGAAATATGCTTCAAGGCCTTTCCTAGGAGACTTTTCATGGTGGACAATACAAATACAATGTTTGTTTAAACTAGGTCACTCACCCGCAAGTATGCCTAGGATCTGGCACCATTGCTCGCCAGTCCTCCATCTCAATATCTGTCGAGCCTGCCTAGCGGTTCAGATCTGCTTCCCACTCCTCAATCAATCTCCTGATTTCTTCACTGGTCCCTTCACGATAAGCGTTGACCACATCATTAATGATGTTGGCTACCAACTTACGTCCCCTTGTTCTACCACCTGAGGAACTGGGTTGTTCCTCCTGGACTGTCACCCGAGGCCTCCTACCACAACCCTAGCATTCACAACCCTCGCCATCATAACCAACGCATAGTGCCTAGTAAAAAGATGAATAATGCCATATGTCTATACAGGTGGTAGCCCGAGCCTAGAAACCCTTTGATTCCAGGTGAACCTACCTCCCCACACACCTACCATGGGAGAACAAAACAATAATTTCCATAATATAAAATGTTGAATCTCCACCAATCTCATCCCATGCATCCTATCGAGGTCTTCCATCCCACCTAGGAATGCAGTTTCCTTAACCCATAGCCAATTTGCATAGTAGCCAAAAATAGAGTTTAAGAGACCACCATAACCAACACCAACAACATTATAATGATCCCCAAACCCTAAGCAGTGTAGACCCTAAATTGTGACCTCGCAGAAGCTTCCACAATGACCATGGGTGCAGAACAAAGCAAGACACACAAATTTTTTTGTACAATGCTAGGACCACAATTATGCAGGGGGTGAAACTTCCCCTCAACCCCATAAATTACAGTAAAACTGACCCTACAGGAAGAGATGAATACAACCCAACCACAAGCCCCAAGGTCTTTGAACCAAACCAAACAACAACATTCCTCATGGCTAGTGCCCCGAACCCACATCCCATATAAGCCCATTCGGGAGAGAATAATTTCATACAATACTGACATAGATACCATACTAGTTAGGATAACATACTACAATAATACTACCGATGCCAGTGTCTTCTAGCATCCCTAGTTACTCCCAACAGTAGAGAATTCAACCCCATGCAAAATCCAATCCCATGACCAGACAATTGGATGCATGGAGGAGGGGGAGAAGAAATAATTAACATACCAGGTTACCATCGCCTGAAGACGAATACTCCACTGCCTTTCATGGAGCTGCAACTTATCTCTTCCCACAGAGTCACTCGTCCACACTACAATCCCCTCGACACTGAATCGATCAATAGACCTCGCAGAGCTATTGACACCAAGCCTGAACACTAACATACTACCTTTGCCACCTTTTACGGAGTTATGGGTGCTCTTTGAATACATCGTGCTCTTTGAATATATTGTGCTCTTTTAATTCCTATCCAACTTTAACCAATATTCTATTAACATACCCATAGGTGCAGTACTAGGATCATAGTGACTCACTGTTATTTATCTACCAAAAGGTCTTCCATCTTTAGCTTC
The DNA here is from genome assembly GCA_031772625.1 of Pinus tabuliformis. Taxonomy (NCBI): domain Eukaryota; kingdom Viridiplantae; phylum Streptophyta; class Pinopsida; order Pinales; family Pinaceae; genus Pinus; species Pinus tabuliformis. The sequence goes on from CM062818.1 coordinate 931,424,939, forward strand.
TATAGTTCATATCCTTATGCCTGTAAATTTCTTAGTGTCAATTTTCGAATGTCTTGCCATCTTGTTTCACCACAAGATTTATTGCTACATAACTCCCACTAAAACTAGGTTTATCACATACCCATTATCATTAAATTTTTGGAAACAAAGGCAACCCCCTAGAGCTAATAATTGCTTTAATACCAAATGTAAACAAAAAAAAGTAATTAATAACATTCATATGTACTACTTATAGATTTATGTTAGAAACCTTGAGAAGGAAAATCAACAAATGTTTAGAGTGACACCTAATCATATTAACTTCACCATTTACAATCCAATACGTAAGATATTATGGCATCCAGAACCTTAATCCATTTATTCAAATTATATTTCAACCTTAATCACAATTAGAAAACTATGGGGTATAAAACCATTTATCAAAACTACAAAAAATAATTTTTAGAAGCTCTGCCCTCAAACATCTTTTGGCCAATACATATAGTGCATGGAGATCATCATGCAATAAATATAATGTATACCCAACATATCAATATAATAAATGATAATTAAATAATTATTAAGTTAATGGTTAAGAGGTTCATGTGTTTGTGATTAGTGAGTTAATAAATAACTATTTTTCCCTAGTTAAAAAACTAGGGATAAGGCGTAAGTAGATTACTATCTAACCTTAAATAAAGTGAAATGTAACTTAAGAATGTACGAGGACATCTGACTTTACCCAATGTGCTTAAGAAAAGAAAGGGGAACAATTATTTGAAAAAATGCATTTTAAAATTGAAAGAGATTTGTGAGTCGACAAGAGGTTGACATATTATTGGCTCATTAGTTAATAGGTTAATAAGTTTCTTAATTTTAAAATTAGATGAGTTAATGGTTAGAAAGTTAGATTATTAAGTTAAGAGTTAATAAATCCTTTACTTTTAAAGTTGATTGGAAAGTTAAGTTATTAAATTAAGAGTTATGAAATAAAGTTGATGAGTTATTGATTAGAAAATTAAATTATTAAATTAAGAGTAATGAATTGAATGAATTATTAAAGTTTATAAATTATAAAAAAATAATTTATGAAATTAAATTTTATTATGTCATTAATTATGATTAATTTTAAATAAAGGTAAAATTTTTTGAATAATTACATGAGAACATATAAAGAAAAATGAAGTGAGGAGAAAAATACCTTCATATCTCTCAATAATATAAAAATGCCAAATTTAATTGTAGATATTTATTCAAATATTTTAAAATAAATTATTTATAAAATTTATAAATAAAATATTTTAATAATCTAAAATGTTAGTTGTAATTCATCATATATTAAGATACTTTGTAACAATTTATTTTATTAATAAATATTATACCTTTTTATACCAAATATTATAAAAAAGGTTATTATTTTAAAATAGCCAAAGAATTCAAGGGTTGTGTGTTAATAATAAACAAATACGATAAAGAATCTGATTCGTTGGGTTGTTATTTGATGAGTTTATGTGTGGACATTTTTTAATATGTTTTATCTGATGTTTTCAGATTCTGGAATTTATCTGTGGTTTATATTCTACCATATATTTGTTATTCTTATTCTTGCGTTTATGTTTGGTTTTGTTAAGATGTGATTACATAAGTTTTCAACCTTGTTTTCTAAAGATCTCATTGATAAATCAAATATTTCTTGTTAAATCAAAAAGTCAATATCCTTTGCCCATGGGTAGACACGGTGTTCTGTTTTTTTTATGATTATATTTTACATTAATTATAAATAAATATGAACTATATTATATTTTTTTAGTTATAAATTAGTTTTTAATATAATTAAATTTATATATTAATTAATTCTCATGATAGACACATAAGGCTCAATAATATTAAGCCCAAAACTGTGACGCGGAGACTTACCTATGCATTTTCTTGATCTCGAACTAATTCACCTTCTCCACCCAACTGCTGAACAATTTTGGAATCTCTCCTTCTCCACCATGCAGCGGAACAATAGCTCGACAAGCGACTAATGTAGTTGAGTTGCTATTCCACTTAATATTTTACCTTAAAGCTACCTGTTAAATCGACCTGCAGTGCACATATACAAAAAAATATGCACATATACAAAATATATGCATATACGAAAGATATCCACATATACAAAAGACGTGCATATACAGACGATATGCATATATAGAAGATATGCACATATACCTAAGATATTCATATATGGAAGATATGCACATATATAAAAGACATGCATATAATGAAGATATGCATAGCCGAAAGGTGCATATATATGGAAGATATGCATATATACGGAAGATATGCACATATTCATAAGATATTCATATACGAAAGATATGCACATATACATAAGACATGCATATACAGAATATATCATATACAAAAGATATGCACATATACATAAGATATGTACATATACAGAATACGTGCATATACGGAAGATATGCACATATACAGAAGACATGCATATACAAAAGATTTTCATATATGGAAGATATGCACATATACAGAATACGTGCATATACGGAAGATATGCACATATACAAAAGACGTGCATATACGGAAGATATGCACGTATACAAAAGACGTGCATAAACGGAAGATATGCATATATACAAAAGATATGCATATATACAGAAGATATGCATATTTGAAAGATATGCATATACGAAAGATGCACATATACGGAAGATATGCATATTCAGAAGATATGCATATACGAAAGATGCATATATACGAAAGATATGCATATACAGAATATATGCATATATATAGAAGATATGCATATACAAAATATATCCATATACGGAAGATATGCATATATACAGAAGATATGCATATACAGAAGATATACACATATACAAAAAATGTGCATATATAGAAGATATGCACATATATAGAAGATGTGCATATACGAAAGTTATGCATATATGGAATATATGTGCATATACAAAAGTTACACATATATTTATTCTTACTTTTATTTGTAAATTATCACATAGTAAGTGGCCAAATTCCACACATATTTTCAGTCTATTTTGCTAGTTTTTACAAATCACATAGCTTAATTAGTAAAAGAGTAAGATTTCCACCTCCCTTTTGTCACACTTAGTGTAGTAGGAGAAAGAGTAAGCGGCCTATTATCCACACATAATTTCTTTTTCATGTAAGGAATAATTGAAATATAGTGTAATTAGGAGGATATTGCAACGGATCACCGAATATCCACATCTTATCACACTTCTCATGCTTACTTGATCACTTGCACATAGTTACACACCACACACTAAACTTCTATAAGATTTGTATTAGAAGGCATCCAGTTTCTGGAGCTTTTGATACTTAGTTTATTTTAGCTTACATCTCACACCCTAAAGAAAAGTAAAGACCCTTGAAAGCTACCATAACTTGAACCAACTAAATTCCCCACAGGAGCCACCAAAGAATTTATAGTTCAGGTTAGGACCATTGGGGGTAGGCATCCCATAATCCGCCATGGTCATGTTACATATTTGTGACATATATGTTGAATTTTTAGGGATCTTAAAATCCTTCAATCATCCCATGGAAGAGAATACCCAAGCATGGCAGAGACCCGATTTAGATTAGGTTCGACTTAGGTCCAGTGCGTGTGGTACTATTTGGGGCTACCCGACCCGTCTAGTGTTCGACACTAGTAACTAAATACCAAGAATCTAAAGACTTGAATTATCACATGGCATGAAGGTACTTTAGTGTCTAAAATATAGGGCATCCATCCTTATAGGTGGAGGTCAGGGAGCACCAAAGCCACATCCGTTAACTTGGTTGATTCTTCTGTTGTTGGAAGGCATCCCCAGTTCTTCCAAGATCGTGCCCCAGTACCCATCAGAAGATATCTTCACAAGGCACAGTTAATTTGAGAGTGGAAAGGACAAATAGGTCTTCATAGGATCTTTTATCATACACAAAAACCGTTTTTTTATTGCTCACATAGTCTAAAGTTAAAGGGGAACTAATCATTCTATTTTCACTTTGTTTATGTATGTGATATTTTATCTTTGAGAATCATCTCCTTCCCTCAATCACACAAAGTAGCACATACTCTACTCGACACCATAGGGTACCCCATGACTCCCTATCGATCTAGACGTTTTCTAAATCTCCCTCCATTACTAAGTGGAGTGCCAAGTCTCTCACCATTTAGGCACAAATGACACCATACAACTACCATTATAGGATGTTCCTTTATTAGTGAAAATTTTCTTATAACTCCTCCTTTTTGTAGCCAAGGACTGCCTATGGGAAACACGTACAACATATGCGTAAATTTCTTATATGTGCATATCTTTTGTATCTATGCATCCTTTGTATATGTGCATCTACCATATATGCACAACTTCCATATACAAAAATTGTGCATATACGAAAATTGTACATATACAGAAGATATCCGCATATCTTCCGTATATGCATAACTTTCTTATATGTGCATATCTTCTGTATATGCACTTCTTTTATGTATGTGCATCTACCGTATATGCGCAACTTCCATATATGGAAATTTCACATATACGGAAATTGTGCACATATCTTCCATATATACGAAACTTTTCTATATGCACATATATTCCAGGTATATGTGCAACTTCTGTCTATATGCATAACCTCCATGTAAGTGCAACTTTAGTATATGTAACTTCTATATATGTGAATTTATAGTATATGCACAACTTTCGTATATGCGCATATTTTTCGTATATGCGTAACTTTCTTATGTGCATATCTTATGTATATGCACGTCTTTTATATACGTGCATCTACCATATATGTGTAACTTCCATATATGGAAATTGTGCATATATATAAGATATGCGCATATCTTCCATATATGCAAAATTTCTCTATATGCACATATCTTCCAGGTATATGTGTAACTTCCATTTATACACATAACCTCCATGTATGTGAAACTTTAGTATATGTAACTTTTGTATATGTGCATTAACCCTATATGCAACTGTACTTTGTGGCTCTGGTATGAGTTGTTGGTTTAACCATCCTGCAATTTAGAAACCCTCTTCTTCTTTTGCTATATTAATATTTTTTTGCTGACTAGGGACAATTTCCAATCCGTTGCTCGTACATATGAAGCTCGAATGATAGTACCCAATCATTAAAACCACATATTCTAGATGGCTAATACGAAGTGCTATATCTATGCTTCCCTTCTTCTAGACATATGACTATAATATAGGAAATTGTTGTTGTCACTAATTGTAAATATGTCATGTTATTAATAACTGTCTCTATTGGAAGTGACCAATGTGGGATACATCTAATACATATTGTATCATAGTTATGATTTGAAATCCCATGCTATTTCCTTTCCAGACTTCAATGGTATGGCTTGGGGAACTTTAGCTCTAATTGCTTAGCGATCTCATAAATAGAGTAATTTTATATATTTATAATATTAATGGGGTAACATTATGAAATTTCCTATATAATGAATAGTTCTTGTGCACAAGAAATGGATGTTGATGTATAAACATGGTTACGGGGGAAATAACCACATCAATACCTAATTGAACTCTTTTAAGCTCTGAGAACCATGAATAACACCTAAAAACCACAACATGAGTTCTCTCTAAATACTTAACATCTAAGTTGAATATAGGTTCCATTATGAAGCTTATAAGTCTTGGGTCCTTGAACATAGTTTAGAGAGGGAAACAAAAGCCTTTAGTTCTAGGACTTGTGTTTCAATATCAAACACCATGGATGAGTAATAATACCAACACATATCACCTCTTTACAGTATCAGTCACCTCTAAGTGGGATATTGTAACCATGGTCAATTAGTTGTGCACCAAGGACTATATGGTCTAACAATTCTTATGGGAGGAAAACAAAAATTGTGTGCCCTAAATTGAGCTTCCTAGGTTAAAGAACCATGAACAACATCTATATACCACATGGCTTCTGAGGCCATATAATTTGATGAGTAAATCCTCGAACCAACACATAAAACCTTTGTAGGGTATCTCTAGCTTAATAGGTGGATATGGGTGCATTGACTAAACCATAACAAAATACATAAATGGGAATGTTTATTAGGCCCGCATCAAGAATGGTACTCAAGTCCATGGTAAAGGTTCATTAACATCCAACAGGGATATGAGTGCCATGAGTAATTTCTATGTAATGGAAATGGATCTCGAGACCAAAACACCTACAAACCATAATGCATGCACTCTTTATGGGGTATTTGGCATTAGAATTTGATATTGATGCCATTAGGAGACTTTGCGCACCAAGAATGGCTCATGAGGCCTATACCATGGTCATTGAATCTTCTTAGGTTTAAGATATTTGAATAAGTCCTTGAACCAAGACATGGGTTATTTACAAAGGTTCTTTACAAGCCTTCGAGTGGGATACACATGCCATCCATCCACTCAAATAGTCTATCATATCATCCATTCGTGGCAGTGGAAATCTATATCTAATCGTGATCTTGTCAATTACTCTGGAATTTGTACACATCCTCTACTCTCCATCCAATTTTGGACTTAGTACGGTAGGCACAACACATGGACTCAAGCTCTCCCTTATCAACCATTTGTCTAACATCTCTTGAACTTGCTTCCTTATTTCTTCATTTTCCTTGTGTGTCATTCGATACACAACCTTATTTGGAAGGCTTGCTCATGGTATCAAATCTATATGATGGTTGATGCTTCTTTTGGGTGGTAACTCACTTTGCAAATCATCTTCTACAATATAATTAAATTCATGCAACATCTCCTAAATTTCAAAAGGTAAATCTGCAATTTTAGTGTGCAAAAGTATTACCTTTGGTTTGTATATTATGGCATAGATCACCTCCTCTTTCTCCATTTGTTGCAGAAATTCTTTACCACTTAACAAAATTGCTTTTGGGATACTTTTTTTAGCTACACTATCTTCCTTCAATGGTACAAGAGTATGTTTGATGCCATCCTTTTCAAACTTGCAGCAATTTCTCTCTCCATCATGTATCACTTTCCTATCAAGTTGCCACGGTCGACCCAAAAGGATGTGGCAGACGTTCATTGGAATTGTATCACATATTGCACCATGAACAACATCTATATATCACATGGCTTCTGAGGCCATATAAGTTGATGGGTAAATCCTCGAACCAACACATAAAATTATTCTCCAACCGAATGTGACCTACAAACAACGGTCATTTTAATTTGGATGGTTCAAACATTATAAATTCATGTATGTTTGCATCGATTTAGGGGCTATTGGTTTAGCTAGATTAAACATGACTTTACTCTGCCTAAGAAGACATGCGTATGCTTGCTTTCGAATCTCTAGGTTTTGTAGTTGTAAAATGCTATGCTTTCAAAAGACAAAAATAATACCAAATGCATGATACCTTGCAAGAGGAGTTATATTGAAGCAGATTTTAAAAACATTTTGATATTTTATCGAAAAACTGTTTAATTTAAAATATATATATATATATATATATATATATATATATATATATTTTTAAGAAAATAATTATATAATTTATTTTTTATTTATGAAAAAATTAATTAAAAAATTAGAAAAAATAATTGTATTTTAAAAATTTGATTATTTTATTTAGATCAATAATTAGCACAACCATATTAATAAAGTGATTGATATATTTAGAGATGTTTTTCAGTTTTTAAGATATATATATCATCCATTGTATTAATGTGGTTGTGTTTGCTTAAGGCCCACATGATTGGGGAGGACTAATAGATCATCATTGACTATGTTTGAACTTGGTTTATTATGGTTAAGTTATGGTTGAAAAGGGTGGAATATTGCCAACAAATGGTTGACTATAAGTGGCCATGGTTGTCCACATTAGACTAAAGTTGTTTATGAAATATTATAATTGACTATCGTTGACCATGGTTCACAATGGTTGATTGCGTTGGAGCATAGTTCACTATGGTTGTTCATAATAACTATAGTTGCTCATGTTGATCCTGGTTGAATATGACTGGACATGTTGGCCATGATTGAACATGATGAATATGTTGAATTTAGGCTTCTGTGATCCATATCAAGATTATTAAGATGGTTTTCAGCAATAATCACATCGAACTTCATTTTTCGACATGTTTCGAACCAACAGGTGTGGTTCATCGTCCTGACAATAAACCACACTTGTTGGCTCGAAACACGTCGACAAATGAATTTCGATGTGATTATTGCTGAAGACCATCTTAATAATGATGAATATGGTTGACAATTCTTTCACCATCATGCCCATGGTTCACCTTGTTTTATTGGCAAGTTATGGTTGACCATAATCATAATTGTTTAATTGCGGTTGATGATGAGCACTAGTATTGCAACAAGGATGCTGCAACTCCTGGGCTACCAACTCTACTTATCAACTCGGGGTTTGTACAAACTTGGAGGTGACAGTGTTGTATGCACAAGTAAAAGTGATGGTTTTGCCTGTTGTCACTGTTCAGCTGACAAGAGACCACTAGGGTTCCAAATCGAACTTCTATAGAGTCAAAAGAAGCTTGATTCCTTGATGGAAGAAGGGAAAATCTACTCTAAGAGAGTTACTCTACTGCAGTAATGGAAAAAAACAACATGTAATGCTCAACGACACCATACCCTAATTAACCATTTAAGAAGCTATGTTAAGCAGAAATTCTAAATCAATAATAAACAAATGCTACTATCTAAGTTGCAGAAGTAAAAAGCATCAAACCATACTAATGTGCAAGCAAAGAATCTAAACTAAATCTGTTTTCACTTTTTTGGTATTTTAGGCAAAATCGAGTATGCAAACTAATTGTTCTTGTGGATGTGATAGGTGGATGGAAGGTGTTTGAGGATGGCTAGAAGGTTTATGAAGTGGTTGGATGGTGTGGAGGGGTCCTAGGAGTCTTTTTGTGAATTCCTAGAGGTTTCCCATCAATTCAGTCGAAAAATAGGTTATTTCAGGAAAACCTACAGGATGTACTAGAAACCTACAGGATGATCCTGTAAGAATTATAGGAAACCTACAGGATAGAGCCGAGAGCTAATTGTGAGGTATTGGAGGTTTTGGGAAGCTTAGGAAAGGTGTGTGATGGGTGGAATGGAGTGTTAGAAGGTCTAGGTGCATTCAGGAGTCAATATCCAAGATAAGGGATGTCTAGATTCGCTCAATGTTTTTAGGAGAATTTCAATGAAAAATGATGAAAAACTAGTGATGGTTATGGTGAAACAAGGGATGGCTAAGGTGGATGAAGTGGAAGGTAGTTGCTGGTTATGAAGTCTTGGTCTCCTCCTGGAGTACTTGCTCTGCATAAAACATGTGTATCTTCCAAAAAGAACTATGCAACAAAATACATTTTCATAGACTAGAAAAGCATGAATCAACTGCCTATATTATGCATGAAGAAAGGTGTTGAAGGGAATGAAAGCATGAGTGAGATCTTATTGCAGAAATGGAGATGGGAAAAGATTGCAATGAGATCTTCCTTGCAACATTAACCAACTAACAACAAACTCCAAAGCTCATAAAAGAACTAGAAATCTATGTTTTTGGGGCTGCTGAAGCGTCCCTTCCTCAAGTCATGGTCCCAAAGGGAGGAAGTGAGGTTGAGACACCTACTAACAACCTTGTGGTGATCCTTTTTCTCCTTGCTAACCTGCTACTTGAAAGAAGGCACAAATGAAAGCAAACTATCACACAACCAATCTAATCTACACTACTTGTAACGGAAATGCCTTCGCTACTAGGGTTGGGCCCTAACCCAAGAGCTTCAGCCCGCTGAGTTAACTCAGTGCTGGCTCAAAAAAAAACTCATTCTTATTACCAAAACAATACATTACATCAAAATAATTGTCACAAGTCTTCCAGCTCAAAAATAGAGTAGAGTTTTACAATGAAAATCTGAATCCTACTAAGGTCCTAGGCCTCTCTACTTATACATATGAAGTCTCCAATAACTTCCTTGAAATTAGGGAGGTTCAGCTCCCAAACTCGAGATAAATTGGTGCTTTGTCTCTCACTTACTTGGCTACCTTCTAGTCCTCATGATTTGGCTGTTTGCACTCCAAGCTGATGGAGGAATATTCAAGTGGAGGGGTAGTAAATGACGAGGATTTACCTCCTATAATCCCTCTCCCTTGTCCCATTCAATTTTTTACCTGGTTCTTTGCCAAAATTCCCTGATTTTCTACTTTAATCCTACATTAAATGCACATTAGACCACAAAGCAAAATATCAAACTCTAGCTCACCTCATAAACAAAATATAACCAAAAGCATGCAATAAGTTATGAGAATAGTTGGTTTGACTAAGTTAGGAGTTGAATTAAGGCCCATATAATTACCCAATGATGACGCTCATCATCATCTCCCTACTGAAAGTGTTTCTCATCCTCTGAGAAACTTAGTCAATATCCATATCCTTCATGGCTCTGGTAGCTTCTCTGACATCCCATGCATCTGTTATGGTCTCCTCTTCTTGTTCATAGAAGCCTGCTTTCTTTTCTACCTCTTCTCACTGCCTCTTTTCTTCTTCTTCTTTTCTCCCTTCTAGCATCCCTAAGAGTAGTGGTGGACTAAGTTTTAGGCCTATCCACTTGACCTTCAACATTTGCATATATTTCTTGTACATAGATGTCTTGTTGAGTTCCTCTCTCAACCTTTGAGGGGAGTGATATTCTCTTATCTTTAAGCTGTATGGCAGGGTGTTCCATCTCCTCAGGCAAGCATGTATACTGTCATCTCCTAGCAACCTAAACATGTCCTCAAAATGTGAAATTTCTTGCTCTTGGGCAACAAGATATCTTGGTACCAGATGAGGATCATTTGCAATCAAATTATGGGTACTGATGAGGACCATGGGATTTGATTGTTTAGCTCTGATCAAAAGAGGTTTAGTTTGCTCTCTTTCCAATATCCTTTTCATCTCTGCAGCTCTTGACTCTTCATGGTTCATCCATGATGCCAAAGCCATTAATCGTAGATCTCCTAGCTTGGCATTAGGGTCCCATACATTCATGTTTGTGAAGGCCATGTTGTGCAAATAAAACTCAACCATTTTTTTCCTATCCTCTAGTGTAGTTTGATCACAAAGATTAATAAACTACCTGTAGTCCTAAAATGGCATGGTTCCCCTATATGCTAGTGTCTTAAACATGAAACTACAACCATTTTTCTTTGAGGTAGATAGCATAGGATTTAGCTGGCATCCTACATTGGATTGCCTCCAAGGAGAGGCTGTCCATACATGCTAACTGGTTCTCTCTTTCCTGCAGCTATCCCCTGAGCCATGCATTTTCTGTCTCTAGTTGATTTCTCATTATAGCTTCTCTATCCCTCAAGCCACTTAGCTCTCTGCCCGTTTCTTTGAGTTTCTCTTCCATGTGCCCAATGTCTTCCACCCCTTTGATTTCGCAATCTACATCCATCGGTGAGTTCTGGCCCTCTCCTTCTCAAGCTTGAAGAACAATGGGATAGAAAATTTCTGAGGTATGACCCTGCCTCCTTCAATAAATCAGTAATAGGACTCCAGGTTAGGTTGGGGGTTGGGTTCTTTTGTCTTTGGGTCCTCCGCTTTAGCTTCTTGTTGCTCCCCTACCTTTCTTTCCAATTTTTGTGCCTCTTGTAGATTCAACAGAGTATCTTGTAGGACTGTTTTTGCTTCCTATAGATTTTGCTTTGGATCCTGTAGGATTGACTTACCCTTTGAGGAAGTTTATCTAGTAGTAGGCCTCCCTACATAGGTGATAGGGGACTTAGGGGAAGGCATTTTGTCTTTTTGTGTAGGGAAATCTTCAATCTCAATAGGAATTTTGGTTGATGTTTGTGGCTTCCCTTGTCTTATTCTTGTGCTCTTTCTTGTCTTGAAATATAGTGGGGTCTACCTCTGCCTTTTTCCTTTTTGCTTGATTGGGGTGCTAAGAGCAGTGAGGGTAGCTGCTACCTCTCTCTCAGTGGCCTCTGGAGACACCCTAGGTGACTCCTCCTTATGTTTTGTCCCCTATGTTCAATTTCCTTCTTCCTCTATGACTTTCCTATCTTCTTCTTCTTGTAGATCTTCATCATCTCTATGAGTTTCCTCCTTAATTTCCTCCTCTGGTTCTTCATCATCGTCCTTCTCTTCTCGCTCTTCTTCTTCATCTTCATCATCTTCCTCTGTGTCAATTCCTTCTTCATTCATCTCATCCTCATCTCCTTCTGTATCTTCCTCTTCCTGTTTTACTTCCTCCTCTCTGACAGTAGGACTAACATCATAAGTGAGAGCTTTGGTGTCATCCTCTGCTACATGTCTTTGAAAACTGACAATGTTATAGGGGTTTTGAGGTTTTGGAGGGAATATTCAATGAGGATCCTAATCAACCCATGGTGAGATAATTGTTGGGAATTCCCCTCCTTCACTTTGATGCTTGAGTCTATGAGTAATTGAAGCAAGAAATTTGGTATGCTGAGCCTTTAGTGAGGGGGTGTTTCTACTCCAAATCTTAATTCTTCAAGGATCCTAAAATGATAGCCATGGACAACACTATATCTACCCTCACATGGATGTATTTGATTAGTTTCTCTCCTACCTCACTCCATGGATATGGTAGGCTTTCCCTCCTTACTCCATTTTTGTCCTCAGTGGGTTTCTCACCTTCTAAAAAGAATTTTCTTTTGGCAACCTAACTATCTCCTTTGTCTTCTTCTCTCCATGGGGTTCCTAGGGGAAGTGTGGTGACCCTACTAATGAGCTCAGGGGTGAGATCTATAGTGAGGCCCCTTATTACAACAGTGGCATGGATTCTAGTGTGTGAAGTGATGGAGAGAGCAAATTCTTGAGCCACCTCATCATCATACCCTCTGAATTTTTCGAAAAACCCCATCTAATTATGTCTTGTGAAGATTTGAAGCACTTGGGGGTGTTCTTGGATTCTCACAGTGTTAATGGGCTCTCCTATTAAACCCTCCTGTCATCTTGCTGGTGAAGCTTGAGGAGAAAATGAGAGGGTTGAAACAATTTTTCAAATGCAGGAGAAAAACAGAGATAACTGTGCATTTAATTCCCTCCACACAGATACTAAATTCACTCAAATTTAGAGTATCCTTGGTTCATTTACTTGCAAATGGAAATGTAATTTTAGAGCCTACCTCTTTACACTGGTTGCAGTGGCCAACTCCCGTGATATCCCTTCTGAACTCTTTTCTACCAATCCTATAGACAGTCTTTGTTTATCATGTAGACAGTCTCTGTATCTTGTAGGAATTCTTGTGCATGCTCCCATAGGAATTCTTCTGCAGTGAACAATGGATCTTTGCTTCTGATGGGTGGACTGGGTTATGAGAGCGACTTGAGTGAGGGAGTTTCGAGGAGGTGAAATGCATGAATGCATGGGAACGATGTTTTATTTTCTCTTATGGTGATTTGGGGTGAGGTGGTGTGCTAGTAGCAAAGGTACGTTGCCATTTTTGGACTGTTGGTCCCCACTACCACCTCATGATTTCCCACTCCTCGTAATCAGCTCCCACCTTGTAGATCCATAGTTTAACCACTTTTTGTCCTACTCCTTTGTCTTTGAGTTGATTACATCCACGCGTGAGAGGACACCCAGTTGTGCATGTGCTGACTGAACGAAGGTGGCCAAGTTAACTGGCCACCTTTTCACTTATAAACCAACTATCTCGTAACCCTTACATGTAGGTTTTAACCCCATACAAAAATTACCTGTATACGAATTCTAAAACACAGAAAATAAATAATGCGAGAGCAGAACACATAAAACACATATACACAGAGATTTTCCCCTGGATCCCAAAACCGAGACTACCAACTTGATTTTTCATTATGTTCCTTTCAATGTTATAATACATATTTATACATGCCAAAGCATCCAATACCATGGACCAAAAACCATCGTGTCCAATACCATGGGCCGAAAACCATCATGTTCAAGAAAACATGTGCGAAAATCATGCACAAAACCATAGGTGGGTCCGCCCAACCTAACATAGGGTCCAAAACCAAAATTTTCCAGGGCGCTACATTGGACCCCATAAAGTGGGGTTATGGGTGCCCCTCAAACCCCCTATTAACTATGTGGAAAGAATATAACACAACCCAACATTCTCCCACTTGTTGTTTTCTTTCCACAGGGGGCCACAAGAGAGCTTAGTCATTTTTCCAGCCCTGAAATGCCCATTGTCTCTCTACACCAAGAGAACTTCTCAGAGCTCATAGATTTTGTCAATGCATCTGCAGTATTCTTCAAAGTGTCCTTTTACCAGCAACACCTTTTTATCTTCTATCATATCCCTCACAAAGTGATACTAAAAATTAATGTGATTTGTCTTTGAATGATATGCGGGGTTCTTTGCCAAGAAAATTGCACTTTGGCTATCACAGCCTATCCTTATAGCTTCCTGTACTAACCCCATACTTGAACACAATCTCTACAACCAAAATGCTTCCTTTCTTGCATGAGTGGCTACCATGTATTCTACCTCTATAATTGACAGTGCCACTACAGATTATTTCTTACTCATCCAACTGATTGCACCTCCAAATAGGTTAAACACATTCCCACTTGTAGATCTTCTCTAATCCAGATATCCAACCAAGTCTGCATCAACAAATCCATGAATATCCAACACTTTGTCCAATCCTGGTATTCCTTGGTAGCACTGTTATCGGGAAATCTAGTGTCTATGCAGAGCTGCTAGTCCCACTAAGGCTAGTAGCTACCTTAGAAACAAACAAACTAAAACCACTTTCGTTCTCCTTTATGAGAAGTAGATAGAGGGGAATAAAGGAGAACAACCTCTGTCTTGTGCTTGGTTCCTTGCTTGATTCCTCTCCCTTCTGATAGATCTTTGCCACTCACTTCCTCGTCTACCCAGCTTCAAAGGGCACCTGTGGAATCAAAGCAGCATAACACTATCCAAGAACAGAGATCTACTATCATAAACAATATAGGACTAGATATATATTGACCACACAAATGCATATATCATCAATTATACAAGAATGTGGAGGAAAACTTGAATAGCTTTATTAATAATCAAGAATAGCAAAGAGGATTACAACCAATTGTTCTGACCCAGCGTCATCCTCTCAACAAGAAAGCCCTTCTTCACCTCATGAAAAGCTTAGATCACCCAACACTATGATGTTGCACCAAGAAACCAACAACACTTCCTTACAAGATACAAAATTCCAGCCTCTGGATCTCTGGGATGAGGGATCCATATATAGATGTTTGCAAGGGGGGTGAGTCAGCTTTTTGAGATTTGATTAGTGTCCTCTCTTTGATAGTTCTTGATTCCACTTGGAGATTGATGATCTCTTACTCATCCCTGGTCGAATGCAGAGAGGCAAGTGTCACAGGAGAAGTTTCTGGAAGATTCCATGATCCTCCACCTTGCAGATTGACCCTGCCATTTGTCCACTCTCACCCATCACACCCCATAGAAGGGCTTTTCAGTATGCATCGCACCTCCCATGTGCATTTAGGTGGGATGCAACGCACTTTGACCATGGAGCAGGTGAGATGGTCCAGTTTTGACTAGTTCTAAGTAGTTTTTCATGGAGAACTTCTAGGAGATGATGTAATCAGCTGACCTTGTTATTTTAGGGGTTGGAACAATATTTTAGGGACTTAAGAGCCCTTGGTTTATGGAAATTTATGATTGGGGTTGTAGTGCCCAAAAATGTCTATAACAGTTGCCTCCTAAAGCATGAGGTTGTTAATCTTTTTTGATGTTGGGTGAAATGATTTATCATGAGGATTCGAAGTTTTTTCGAGCTGGAAGGCGACCTGTAATAAGATACAATACAATACATTATATTCATAATATTTTCATGATCTAGCTGAGGCGGGCATTCCCATGCTCAGCTTTATAAATTCATTTTCATGTACATAAGACAGACAATCATCTATGTGCATACTGATGATTCCGGTAGAGCCATCATCCCTTAGATTGGATGATTATCTGTGCAACAATGATGTACATTTGATGTCTTTATTTTCTTGAATATATATCGCAACCCGGATGGATGAAACTAGATCCGGGGTCTTCAATCTCATTTGATCTTCACTCTAAGTACAAGTCGATCCATGTGATAGATGTTTTGGAGTCGAACATGGAAAGACATCGCCTGATTACCAGCCAATGATGTAAGCTGTTAACAGGCGCGAGAGGAATCACCGATCATGATGATGACCCTCAAGGTACTACAGTACAATTCATGTGGTGTGAATAAGGGACTTGGCGTCGAACACCACGCAAAATCTTTCGGTCGAAGGCCGTTGTAAACCTATCGCCGGAAGTGAGAAACTTGCCATTGAGGCATGCAAGCTTCAAAGTACTGAAAGGGTTGTTCCTATATCGACTTCCTGGATAATGAGCTGATGTTGACAAGAAGTGATCCATCATAGGAGAGCCTTAGTGAATCCCACATCAATGACACAGAACGGAGCAAATGATTTTAATGGAGGTGAAAATGATCTGATGATATAAGGTTCAGGGTGGCGATCATGAAAGAATGGAGCGTAAAAGTATTTCAGTGGATGAGACACAGGTGAATTCTCTGAGCGACTTCTCTTGAACATATCGACGACACCGACATAATGGATTGGTAGTGTTAACCCCAAATGTGGATGGTGTGATGGACTAACGGTGATATGACCAGTGAACGGAACAACCCAACCTGACTCGGATGCGGAGTGAAAGTGTCATGTTCAAGAGCGACTTGCTACCAACAAAGTTTCTTCAAGTTTTCTTCCCAATTTTTCCCCAGTCATTGCTGACCAGTACCTCTTTATTTTTGTCAAGCTTGAGGAGGATAACATATGCTTGTTCTATAATTTTCCCTTTGGGGAAACCCATCACTATGCTTTAACGAGCCTAGCGATAGTGAAACTCATTCTTGTCTGTATGGACAAGTTTGTCGCTATTCGGTTTTAACGAGTTTAACGACAAAGATAACTCGGTCCTTTTCAATTTTAGAAAGTCTGAAAAGGGACGTAAAGAAAACTCCAATAATCCTTTTTCATCATATAATCCCTTGAGTCCAAAAAAGTATAAAATAATACAAAAGGGATGAATTTTCGGTAATTTTAACGAGCCGCACAAAACAAGCGCTCGATCTTTTTGTGTAATAATCCCTTGAGTCCAAAAAGATTAAAATCTAAAGGAGGGATAGCACATCTGGTCACTTTAACGCGCTGGAGAGGCGAATTACTCGGCATTCTTTTCATATTTTACGAGTCAGTTGAAAAGAGCTTAAAGGAGACTCGTTTTTTGAGGAACGAGTGATAAATTTGGGTAGCAGCTAATTCCAGGTAAGGTTTGGAATTTTCCAATCATGGCAGTATCACAAGGATGGCTAACAGGATCACTCTTCGTAGCTGTTCCTCAAAAAGGGTAAACAATCAAATGGAGGTGAATGATTGGCCAAAATAGAGTGGAGGTGATGATGAGAACACGACCAAGGCTTCAAAGGCTGATGATAATACATTCACGATGGTTATTTACTGGAAATTGGTTCATTTTTTAATGAGCTTAAACTCTAGGGGAACGTTTGCTCATTGCTTATGTTTATTTTTTAACGAGCTTGAATTCCGCATTAAAATTGCTCGATATAATGGTCATTGATTATCTTGATTTTACCATTGACAACTTCTGTTCCTTTAAAGGTTGTACTGCCTGCTCAATTGCTTCATCAAACTAGTTAGAAACGAACAATATATGTTTGAAAAATGAGTCAAAACACTAATATTTTACTTGAATTATGTGAAAAGTAATTTTAAAGTGGTTTTTAACTCTCATTTTACCATTTCATTTGAACTTTGGTTTGTTGGAGCTTTGGAGGTGTTTTCCCCCTTGATTTTCACCAGCGGATTCCGGGAGATTCTGTGGACAATTCTTGGCGCTGTCTGGACCAGGTAGGAGCTAAACCTGAGCTCTTCAGTTTCATTCTTTCCTTTTTGAATTCTGAGCATGTTTTCTGGTTTTTCTGAGCCTCTGGGGTTTGAAAAACTCGCCCTGGTTCTGTCGAACCTCTTCTAGGGTGTGATGGGTGCAAGAAGGGAAATTTGTGCACAGTTTTTCATGGAAATTTTTGCCTATTTTTCACCAAATCAAGATCCTGACTCTCCTCTTGTTTGTTTTCAGAGATTCATTGGAGCAAAATGCCTGTTACATGGCGAGAACGTGAGCATGAAGAAGAGGACATGCTTGCTTTACATGATCCGGTTACGGTAAATGCACTGTGGAACTGTGGCCTGTTCAAGTTTTTCTGCATCTCTAGCATGAGGCAACAAATCAATTTGTTGCAATGTTTTCTCGATGCATGGGATCCTATCACCCAGGTGTTCTAGATTAGGGGCAAGTCCATCCGCTTGAATGTCGTGGACATCTATTTTTTGACCAGCTTATCGAGGCGGGGTGCCCCTATCTCATTATCAGGTTCAGCCCGTGGGGGTGAATCCATGAGAGATTACATTCGCAGGTATTGCAGAGAGGGATCTCAACCGAGTAAGGATGGCAAGATCAATATCTGAGATGTCACTGATATGTCCTTGAGGACCATTCTGTTCACTTTTGCTAGATTGGCTGGTAGTGCGGCTCTTCATGTGGCCAACAGGTCTTATATGCAGTATGCCTTAGAATGCCTTGAACCAAAGGTGTTCAACTGGTGTGATGCAGTACTCTTTGTGATGAAAGAACAACTGACCAAGGTGAAAAACGGAAGATTGAAGAACATTGGATATGGTTCTATTTTGACCACTTTTGCCTTGGAAAAGATCCCGCTGATGCAGCCACAGTATGTTTCACTTGGTTTACCTCCACCGACTGAGCCACGGATGCAGAGATGGGTCGACCTTATGGCCAGACATGCTAGTCAGTCCCAGGTTTCCTTTTCTAATACCTTCTTCGAGTGGTTCAACCGTCAGGAGATGGTTTTTTTCCGAGTATCCATATGCTGGTATGGATTTCCGGGGTGATCCGGATTTGGTACTGCCAGCTGGCGAGCAGTGGGGTGTCATCAGTAAATTCTCCGACCATATCTCTATTTATCGTTTCTTTTATAATGTTCTTGTGCTTTATTCTATCAGGACTAATCAAAACTCATGTGCTCATGTAGATGTTGGACCAGTTCGGCCAGTAGTACGCCTGAGAGTGCCAGCTGCTGCTCCAGTAGGAGAAGCTGTGGGAAGGGCTATCCTTCGCAACCTTGATGTGGCCGAGACTCTTTTAGCATTGCAGGATCAGGTCGAAGGCCTCACTCTTGGTATTCTGGACGTGAGGACTGACAAGCTGCCTCTGAGGTTGTAGCAACATACTACTGGCGTGCCAAGTCGATGGACTAGGCTTTTACGCATGATTGCACAGGCGGTGACTTGTTATCACCAGCATCATTAGACTAGGGTGCCCCCTAGCATTTTGAGTTTTGGGTCATCTGACCAATTTTTGTCTTGGTTACAGAACATTATGTGTAAACCATAAACAATTATATATATATTTTTGATTTTCGGAGCTTTATTTTGGTTAAGTTACATGATCCTGATGCAAATACTGATGAAATGCTTCTTTTTATAAATGTTGCAAATGTCTATCCAACACATAATTTGCCAATGAATGTGTTAATGTGTTCAAGTTTCTGGAAATATGCTGATATTGAATAAAATCAAATTGCCTTTCCAAAATCTTGACCCTTAGGAACATGTGATAGATAGCTAGATTTCGGACAGAGTAGATACCAGTGAGTTGTAGTATGACGAGTTGTGAGTCTAGCCTAACGACAAGTCGGAGTATGCCATGTGTGATGGCATCAGAGAGGAGTTCTATCAACGCGGTATATTCAGCGATATTATTTGTTGACCGACCGATACATACCCCTCTGAAACTTACTAACTCACCGCTTGGATCAAAAACGGCCCAGGCTGCAGAAGATAGGTTCCGCGAACTACGACTCGCTCCGTCGGCATATCCAACAAAATATTCCAATAGGTTCGACATCTGCGACAAATGTAAAAAGTGGATTACTTGACCAAAAAAATTACCCTTAGCGAAAACAAAAATGTAACAAAAGCATAGGGGTTACTACACTGAATTATGCGTAGTAATGCTTAAGGTACAACCTGTTACAAGGTTGCACCAGTGGAATCCCGTCATAATCCACTAACTCATAGGCCCCTTTTGCTAATACATGTTTAACAATATAGGGGCCCATCCACAAAGACTTGAATTTTCCTGCTCCCAATTTATCGGATTCTTGGTCGTAAAGTAAGACCAAGTCGCCTTCTGAGAAGACACGGGGTTTGACATTTTTGTCGAACTGCGCCTTGACTCGTTTCTTATGGGCTTTGTTAGCCAAAGCGGCATCGCGACAGGTTTCATCCAATTGGACTAGTTCTAAGAAACGAGCCTCCTCTTCTGAAGTTCTGGGGAGAAGGTTGATTGTGAGTTTGAGGGACGAGATCTCACAATGAACTGGTAAGATTGCTTCTAGGCCATACACCAATTGAAAGGGTGTAAACCCTGTTGCATTCCTTACCGATGTTCGGTATGCCCACAAGGCTGAGTACAGGATTAGGTGCCAAATCCTTTTGTGGACTCCAATCATCCTTTGCAGCATCCACTTCAGGACTTTGTTGATTGCTTCAACTTGTCTGTTGGCCTGCAGGTAATATGGAGTAGAGCTGTCGTGGGACAACCCCAATTTGGCAGCCAATTCAACCATCATGTGATTGCAAAAATGCGATCCATGATCTGTGACTATGGCCTGTGGAACACCGAATCTGGCGACTGATGATTGAAAAAGAAAAGGGCAACTGTTTCGCCGGTGTTGTTTAATGTAGGCATCGCCTCGGCCCATTTGGTAACATAGTCTACCGCGACTATGATATACCCATGCCCCCTGGTCGAGGTGGGGTTACATGTCATAAAATCTATTCCCCATTTGGCGAACGACCCAACAGCAACTATTGGCTCCAGGGGTGCGGGTGGTCTTCTGGTTTTGCTATCGAAAATTTGACATACATGGCAACTTCTGAATGCGGTTATGCAATATTTGAACATTGTTGGCCAGAAGTATCCTGCTTAAAATTTTTTGCGTTGTAGCGTAACCAGATTGATGCCCCCCACACGCACCTAAATGGCAATCATTCAGGACTTTTTCGGCCTCCTCATGGGTGAGGCACCTCCTCAGAATTGTATCGACACCACGACAGTAAAGTGTATCACCGACGATCATGTAGTCTTTTGATTGGTATCGAATACATTTTTGTTCCGAGCGAGAGGTATTAGACCTATATTTTTGGGTTTGGAGATATATGATTATATCTCCATACCACGGATTGCTTGAAGATATCAGAAACAAATATTCCTCCACATTGGTTTCTTCGGATGTTTCATCGTTGGACGACGATGGGAGATCGCATAGTAATTCCGCGAATGCCAGGGATTTCTTCGATTTGGATTTTACAAATTCCATATCAAACTCTTGAAGAATTGCTATCCATTTTGAATATTTGCCCCCTAGCAACTGTTGCGACAATATATAAGTCATGGGGTTGCAATCTGATAAAATGGTAGTTTTTCGAAAGAGGACATAGTGTCGAAATCTCTGTATCGCTTGAACAGTTGCGAGAGCCAGCTTTTCAACATAGGAATATTTGCTTTTTGTATCATTTAAGTTTCTACTCAAATAATATATAGGATGTTCAATTCCATTGTCTTCTTGTACTAAAACCATTGCGATGGTTGTATCTGCTGTAGCGAGATACAGGTTAAAGTCTTTTTGATAATCAGGAGCATACATTAATGATGCTTTCATTAGGGATTCCTTTAAAGCATCAAAGGAAGCTTGCACGACCTGATCCCAGATGAATGGTACTTCTTTTTTCAATAGATGCGTATAACCTTTAGCAAGTTCGGCGTAATTTGGAATGAACCTCCTTAGAAAGTTTGCTTTCCCTTGGAGTTTCTAAATCTGAAGCAAATTTGAAGGTGGAGGCAAATTTATGATTGCCTAAGCCTTACATGGGTCAAGACGAATCCCGTCCTTTGAGACTACAAAGCCAAGTAAACGACCAGAACTGACACAAAACACACATTTGTGTGGATTGAGTCGTATCTTGTAGTGTCGACAATGTAGAAATATTGCTCTTAAATGCTACGGATGATCGGTCCGCTTTAGCGAATGAGCTGGAAGATCGTCGAGATATGGTTGAACGATGTTTTTGATGTCATGGAAGGCATAATTCATTGCCCTCTAAAATGCTTCCCCTGCGTTCTTTAAACCAAAGGGTAACTTGCGATATGAAAATGTGCCCCACAGACAAATAAATGCAGTCTTTGACTGGTCCTGTGGGCGGATATTTATTTGATTATACCCGGAGAATCCATCCATAAATGAAAAGATTTCACATCCGGCGCATTCATCAATTATCTGGTCAATAAAGGGTGTAGGGTAGTTGTCTTTTGGACAAGCTTGATTTACATCCCTATAATCGACGCACACTCTAATCGTTCCTTGTTTTTTCATTACAGGAACAATGTTCAATACCAAATCGGTTAGAGGAACCGGGTAAATAAATCTAGCATGGAGAAGTTTTTCAACTTCTACCTTGATGGCAGTGGCTTTCTTGGGGTGCACCTGCCGTAGCCATTGTCGTACTGGTTTGACATCTAGATACATCCTTATTTCATGTTCAAATATACTTGAGTCAATGCTTGGAATTTCATCATACGACCAAGAAAATACATCTTTGAATTCGTGAAAAAGAGCGTTATATATTTCCAGTTCTGAAGGAGAACAACATTTTCCAACATAAACATTCTCTACAACATCTGTTTTGGTCGAGATATTTATGGCGATAGTCTCTTCAATATTGGACAAGTTTCGCTCGGAATCCACCGTGTTTACAGTATTTGATAGGAAAGCAAAAACTGAAGGATGAATAAGGTCATCAGGAGTATCTTCTTGACAATCCGGAAGATGGGAACGATGGTGGTAATTTTCCCATGGCACCCCGTCAATTATCATTGACTCAACAATTCCTTCGTCGATGTAATGCACTTGCAACCAAGGATCTGAAGGGGTGCCATATTCCTTAGACCTATCTATCCAAACGCTTGATGAGCGTTGATTCAGGTCCACCTACCATGCCAAAAACATTGATTGCTACAATATTTCTATTGGGCTTGGAGGAAATACTTGCAGATGATCCATGTTAATATCGTTTTCTGAGATCTTTTGAATTGAAGATATCATATTGCAGGTTCCTACCGTTGCCACTTCTGCCAGATTGAGGCGGGAGGGCAAAAGTCCCCATTAATATAGGGTCTTTTAGTAGGCCTACTCCAATATTTTGAAGCGAATGGGGGCTTTCATGGATCATCGGAATGCTTCCCGTAACTTGGGAACTATTGGGGAGAAATGTTTGTTGGTCGACGATTGTAATTCCTCCCTGAAAGAGAAATGCAATCTTCCTAAAGTAGGTCGACACAACAGCAGCCATAGCATATATCCAGGGCCTTCCAAGTAGGATGTTGTAATCGAGGTTTCCGTCGATTACTTCAACATCTATTTCTACCGTTTCCCCCCCAGTTCAACTTGCAAGTTACTTAAAATCCCATATGGGTTATATGTTCGTCCATCAAATGCTTTTAATGTCGTTGAAGATCGTGACAAGGTTGGAGATCCTAAATTTTTCCAGCAACTCATCGACATAATACATGTATATGCCCCTTCACCAATAATTGTTCGATGAACAGTTTTGTTGAGGGCTTTCACTTGAATGAGGAAAGCTAGTTGAGCTGGTAACTGAGGATCATACCCTTTGTGATTAAAGGACACAAGATTAGAATCCTTTGGGTCAATCCCACCTATTGCTGGTAATAAAGCCTGCTTTTGGGAGGGGCAATTTTGCAGTACCTCAAGTGTCGACATAGCGGATGGAGATTGGGCCAGATCTTCCACTATATTATAATGTTGTGCTGCTCTAGCACGCGGATTAAATGTCGACTTGTGTAGTACTCCCTTTGGCGGTTTTATTGTCAGTTCTGGATTGATGGGCGGCGCAACTTCTGTCGAAGTTGTTTTCGAACTACTAGGTTGATCTTTATCCTTGTTGTTCGACAGTTGTGGATTCCTGTAATCTTTATTCCTTGTCATTATCAAAGCATCATTTTTCTGTTTCAAAACCGACAACATCAGCACTTGGGACGGGGAAGCATTATCACTGGCAACCAGATTTGTTCCTAGATTTGGAAATGGATCAGTTAATACCGCCGAGGTTTTCGAATTCTTGAAGAATTTTCTAAGCTCAGCTTTATATGGACACTCTCTTGTCCAATGATCCTCATCACATATAATACATGGACGATTTGGTTTCTTATCTCCATAAGGGTTTGCAAAATATTTTTCAGGTGATGATTCCTCCTATTTCTTCTTCTTCCTTTTGTTTTTCTTCTTGCCTCCTGGTTGCTTGGTTTCTTTGCCTTTGTCAGTTGAGACGGCATTTACTTCCGAGGCGAGAAGTTATTCTTTTGCATTTTGACTAGAAATCTTATGGGCCTTTTTAGATGTAGCCTTTGTTGATTTTGTGTCTGTCGTACCAATCACTCCATCGCCGGCATGAGAGTCATTTTTTGATTTAGGAGGAGGAGGAACGAAAAATTCTGGCCTGGGAGCGTCAGGGATTTTATCATAGAGCATGCCAGACTGAGTATAAATCAAGTCTAAATATTGCACATGAGCAATAACTTTCTCTTCATTGACGACTCCCCCCTTTGCCACATCTTCTGTAATGGAAGGTAACAATGACTTAATAAACCATTCAGCTAAAAGTTGATCAAGAACATACGTTTTTACCATTCTACGGCGACGTCGCCACTCATGAATATGATCAGATATGTGAGTGGTCGTCGTTTGTTTGAAATTGGTAAGAAGTTCTATTCCCGTTTCGTACCTTATGGGTAACTGAAAATGGGTTAAAAAGGTTGTGCCTAGGGTACTGAAGTTATCAAACGAAGCTCTAGGTAATTCGATATACCATTTTGCTGCCGGACCAGTTAACGTTCTCTGAAAAAGGCGAAGCCTAATCGAATCATCATTTAGGGTGTTTGATGAACACCACAGATGAAATGTCATCACATGATTTGACGGATCTTCACCTGAATTCCCATTAAATTTAGGAATATCTGACGGAAGTTTATGCGGAATCCCTGGCCACCAAGGGGCGTAAGCAATTGGATCATTCGTTAGCCAATTTAGATCTAGTGACTCTAAAGTCGCCACGAAGGGTAACTGTTGATTCAGGTTTGGCGAAGCATACCCAGGATAAGATGGAATTTCCTGGGAAGTTGGTATTTGCATACCAGCATAATGCATTTGATGCTGGTAACTTTGATAAGGTTGATGGGCATAACCATTGTAGAATGGTTGATTTTGACCATTTTGAATATACGGCTGCCCATTATTTGCAAAGATTTGTTGCTCAGATCCTTGGTAAACTTGTTGGAATTGCGGTTGTTGATATTGCACCAGCCATGGTTGTGAAGCCATGTGCTGTTGTCCAATACTGGCTGTTTGACCAAGATGAGGGGTAATTGTACCCGTTTGGGCCTGTGTCATTCCACTAGTTGGCGATTGTGGTTGAGTCGCAGGGACAAGAGGCTGTTGCATTACAACCTGAGAAACCTGAGGTTGGCATACAATAGGCAACGCTTGTACTTGTGACACCGTCACAATAGCCGGTGTAGTTGGTATATTTGACATAGGTAAACATTGTTGCATCAAGTATACAACTCTTGGTTGTTGAGGCAGTATTGGCACCCAACCGCTAGATGTAATTCCAGCATAACCTGAATTTTTTTGCGAACTCTCGTATGGGTGTCCTCCCAGAGGAGACAATGAAAGGGTATATTTCCCCCCATACGGCGGTAATCCGGTACTCAAAGGAATGGTTTGTCCTTGAGGACCGGACTGCCCAAATTGACACCGTAAAGGATCAATTTGCTGAGACTCAACATAAGAGTTCCCGGATATTATTCTGGATGAACAAATGGGAATGGACCATACTGTCGAAATAGCCCCTGAGTGGGCCCCATCTAGCGATTGAGAGCTAGTTGGGACAGATGGTATGCTGGTGAACATTGTTGGAGTAACAGCAAGAAGTTCCGCCATTGCTATGTCAGATGACAAAGTCCTAGATGTCAACGGTTATTCAGACATTTCTAGTCTATCCAAAATATTTCCTAGCAATTCTACAGGAGCTTCCGATAACGGTAGACTAATTTCTGATGAAGAAGGATATAGGGTGATCCCGACTCCAAATTGTGATGGAGTACTAGATGGAGGATCCTCCACAATCTCTTCTATAGCAATCAGACCAGGTGGAAGAGGTAGACTGTTAGGTCCGTAAAATATTTCTGGTGCTGAAGAAGGTATAGAATCTGCAGCGACAGATGTTTGGGGAATAACACCTTCCGAATCAGCTGTAGATGGAGCTGATTCAATAATACAAGTGTTTACCTTCACACTAGGATTAGCTCTATTGTCCTTTGGTGGCTGCGGAACATCTTCTGTAAAGGCAGGGATACCAGAAATTTTTGGAGTAACCGGAGTCTCCAATGGTGTTGGAACACTTGTTCTAACTTTACCAGGGGATTTGGAACCGGTTAAACGAGTTCGCTTCGTCCGTAACAGTTTTGATTCTGGAGACAAAGGCGGTTGACTCGTAAGCCTCCGCGAAAGACGAGGTTTCAATTGACTTTCTTCCACGATTGTGGATTACTCAATCAACTAAAAATCAAGGGGAAATATGTTTCCGAATTAAATGAATTTTAGACGCTTTGACACAACTTGTTTTTTCAATTTTTAAGAGTCAATAAAAAACAAAAGATGACTCTAGTCGCCTTCGATTTTTAATGAGCTTGAAGTGACAAGTGCTCAGATGGATCTTTTCCTTTAAGGAGTCTAAAAAGCAACGAAAGAGACTACTCTGGAAATCTAGATAGAGGGATTACCAAACCAATCACAAAACTGCAGAATACTTTTTACGGTACGGCAGTCAATCTTCTCGAATGTTGTGTTCAGTGCATTGCGATCGATAGGGCGGTAGACACGGCTTCCTATGGATAAAGGATAAAGCCTATTGTGGTCTCCCAATATATACTTAATGGTACGTGGGAGCACAAGTCCGTATTGGCACTTATCGTCTCAAAGTGGAGGAATCACCCAACCAGCAATGAAAACAATAGTTACCAGACTTTACGACGCTAGAATACATCTCTAGCCTAGACTTCTAAATGTTGTGCATTAGGTTCCAAAGCGTTTTTAAATTCATTAAATTTATTTCACAGTTGATCTTGCTTAAGAAATTTTCCTTTCAGGATCACCGCGTGATGTAGATATACAATTCCTAAAATGAAATCTAAGATGATAAACAATCGTTTAATCTTCTTTTTCCAATGAAAATCCTAGCTACTAAGGAAAGAGAGACGATATTCTTTCAACATAGAGTAGAGAGCACACACTATATGCACTATCCTAAATCAAACCAACAAATAGTCTAAATGCAAATGCACATGCATGTATTTGTTTTTCAGCCTTCTTAATGTGTGAACGATAAAAAGAAAGCTAAGCGCAAATCTGAATTATTTTTCAAAGCGACATTACTAACAAGTTTCTTTTCAAGACAAAATGAAGACAATGACGACACTTTGTTATTTGGAATTGAAAACTTGCTTTCGACACTTGAAAAACTACTAATCCAAATCAAATACAAGAGTAATAGTGTAATCAACTATCAAGAACAATCGGATTCTCTTCTATGACTGAAAACGACACTTACGACACTTCTAGATCAAGAAACGACAGTTCAATTACACTACTTCTTTGTAAAAGAGAACTGAAAATGGCTCACAATACATAAAAACATTTACAGTTCTTTACACAATGGAGGTGGAATAATGGCAAGGAAGGGGGTTTCCAACAGAGGTATACTGACTACGGACAACAAAACTCCTGAATAGAGCTGAAAAGGGTGAAAAAACCAAAGATTGGAGGCAAAATTAGCCCTTTCTATTCAGCGCACCTGTTACACAGGGATTCCAGTATGCATCCCACCTATAGCACACGGGAAGTGTGATGCATACTGATATCCTTGAAGAGAGGGTGCGATGGTACAGTGCAAGACTTTTGATCCAGTTCTTGATCACAGTTTGCAACACAGTTCAGGGATTTAGGCCGAGAAAGTGGTAATTAGTAAATAAATCACAGGGGTAGATCTAAGGAGGTTACTAGAGCCACCACAAGGGCAATTAGAGAGCTTGTAAATCAATTGTTCAGTTTATAAACAAAACCCGGAGATAGATTGAAGCAGCATTGATCTACTTTGCACTTGCATAGCAAATGCAGTTCGAAGGCTAGCTGGCTTGACTTCAGGCTCTGTCTGTAAGTTTATAAAGCAAACAAATATAGACAAACAAACAATCTATTCGCTCCCCAGCGGAGTCGCCATTTTGTTATCGGGAAATCTAGTGTCTATGCAGAGCTGCTAGTCCCACTAAGGCTGGTAGCTACCTTAGAAACAAACAAACTAAAACCACTTCCATTCTCCTTTATGAGAAGTAGATAAGAGGGGAATAAAGGAGACCAACCTCTGTCTTGCGCTTGGTTCCTTGCTTGATTCCTCTCCCTTCTGATAGATCTTTGCCACTCGCTTCCTCGTCTACTCAGCTTCAAAGAGCACCTGTGGAATCAAAGCAGCATAACACTATCCAAGAACAGAGATCTACTATCATAAAAAATATAGGACCAAATATATATTGACCACACAAATGCATATATCATCAATCATACAAGAATGTGGAGGAAAACTTGAATAGCTTTATTAATAATCAGGAATATAAAAGAGGATTACAACCAATTGTTCTGACCCAACGTCATCCTCTCAGCAAGAAATCCCTTCTTCACCTCATGAAAAGCTTAGATCACCCAACACTATGATGTTGCACCAAGAAACCAGCAGCACTTCCTTACAAGATACAAAATTCCAGCCTCTGGATCTCTGGGATGAGGGATCCATATATAGATGTTTACAAGGGGGGTGAGTCAGATTTTTTAGATTTGATTAGTGTCCTCTCTCTGATAGTTCTTGATTCCACTTAGAGATTGATGCTCTCTTACTCATCCCTGGTCGAATGCAGAGAGGCAAGTGTCACAGGAGAAGTTTCTGGAAGATTCCATGATCCTCCACCTTGCAGATTGACCCTGCCATTTGTCCACTCTCGCCCATCGCACCCCATAGAAGGGCTTTTCAGTATGCATCGCACCTCCTGTGTGCATTTAGGTGGGATGCAGTGCACTTTGATCATGGAGCAGGTGAGATGGTCCAGTTTTGACCAGTTATGAGTAGTTTTTCATGGAGAACTTCTGGGAGATGATGTAATCAGCTGACCTTGTTCTTTTAGGGGTTGGAACAACACTTTTAGGGACTTAAGATCCCTTGGTTTATGGACATTTATGATTGGGGTTGCAGTGCCCAAAAATGTCTATAACAAGCACAAACCATAATCACTAGTGCCACGCAAATACCTAAAAACCTGCTTCACTGTTGTCCAGTGCTCCTTCCCTGGTTTTGACATAAATCTGCTCAATACTCCTACTCTATGTACAATGTCTGGTCTATTACAGACCATTGCATACATCAGGCTACTGACTACACTTGCATATGGAACACGGGACATGTCCTCTTCCTCTTCTTTTGTCTTGGGACACTGTTCAGCGGATAACCTCACACTTACAGGAATAGGAACCTTCACCAGTTTACTATCCTGCATATTAAACCTCTACAATATTGTCTCTACATACTTCCTCTGGTTTAACCAGAGCTTCCTCTTTGCTCGATCTCTTTTAATTTCCATGCCCAAAATATAGTTTCCAGCACCAAGATCTTTCATGTCGAATTTGGAGGACAATTGGGTCTTCAAATCCTGGATAACTTCTTTGTCATTTCCAACCAACAACATATCATCCACATACAAGACCAAATAAATAACATGGTCCCCAATTAATTTAAAATACACACAGTGATCTGCTTTGCTTCTGGTGAAGCCAAGTCCCCGTATAAATGTATCAAACTTCTGATACCACATCCTTGGTGACTATTTTAACCCATATAGAAACTTCTTTAACTTACATACCAGTTCTTTATTACCCTTCACCACAAAGCCTTCAGGTTGCTTCATGTAGATCTCCTCTTCTAGATCCCCATGAAGAAATGTTGTCTTCACATCCATCTGTTCTACCTCAAAATCAAAAGCAACAGCAATAGATAAAAGTAATCTAATAGAAGTTACCTTGGCAATAGGAGAAAAAATATCACCAAGATCAATTCCCGGCACCTTTTGCTACCAACCAAGCTTTGTATTTCTCCACTTTTCCTTCTGCATTTGTCTTCTTTTTGAACACCCATTTGCTACCAATGGGTTTCCTTCCAACCGGCAACTCCACCAAATCCCAAGCCTCATTTTTGTGAAAAGATGCCATTTCATCAACCATGTCCTCTTTCCAGAGTTTTCCATCCTCTGAATCCACTGCTTCCTTCACAGCTCTGGGATCATCATCAGTAACAGAGAAAGAAAAATTTGAATAGAAATCAGATGGACTATACCTTTCTAGCTTCCTTCTTTCTCGAACTGATCTTCTCAGAGTCGGAGTTTGTGGTTCTTCATCTTCTAATTCCTCCTCTGCTGTAGAGTCTGATTCTTCCTCCTTTCGCTCAAACTCTATCTTCTCAGGTTCCTTTGTTTGGGCTTCATGTTTAATAACATTTTTCACCTCTCTGAACACCACATATCGACTATACATAACCTTCCTTGTTACTGGGTTCCAAAGCTTATAACCCTTTAAACCATCTTTATACCCAATAAAGATGCACTTTTCATATTTACTATGAAACTTTGTTCTTTTCTCCTTTGGAACATGTACGTATGCATCACATCCAAATACCCTCAGATGTGAAAGAGAGGGTTTCTTACTAGTCCATACCTCTTGTGGAGTCTTATCCTCCAACACTGATGAAGGTGACCTGTTGGCTAGGTAACATGCAGTATCCACCGCCTCTGCCCAGAATTCTTGTCCTAACCCGACACCACTGAGCATGCTTCTTGCCCTTTCCATCAACGTCTTCTTCATTCTTTCTACAACTCCATTTTGTTGTGGTATATATGGAGTATTATTCTGCCATGCTATACCACACTTCTTGCAAAACTCTCCACCATTATCTGTCCTCGGCACCTTTATCTTCTTCTCTGTTTGGTTTTCCATTAGAGCCTTAAATTCTTTAAACCTATCAAAGACTTCAAATTTATTCTTAAGGAAATATATCCATGTATTCCTTGAGAAGTCATCTATAAATGATACATAGTACACAGACTTACCCAATGATGGAACCTTCACAGGTCTAAACACATCATTGTGCACTAGCTCTAGTATATGTTTTTCCCTCTTACCACCAGAGGGGAAACTCACCCGATTCTGCTTCCCGTATACACAATTTTCATAGAAATCAAAATCCAAAGAGCTATTACTCATACCTTCTTCCATACCTTTACCATGAAGTATTTGAAGGCCCTTATCTCCAATATGTCCAAGCATTTGATGCCACAGCATGGTCTTTTCTCTAGAGACCACTAGATTTTCTGCTCCACTTTCAAGAACCACGGAACTGTTGCACCCATCAACAACAGTGCTACCTTGCAACTTGTACAGAGTTCCAATCCGAACTCCCCACATCAATACCAGTGCTCCTTGAACCATCTTGCAGGTATCCTTCTCGAACACTGTTTTTACACCTGCATCATCCAGCTTACTAACAAAAATCAGATTTCTAGCTAATGCAGGAATATGCAGAACACCTGGAAGTGTTCTAACCCTTCCACCTTGCAGCTTCAACTTTACTTTTCCACGACCAATGATTCTAGCCTTCCTATTATCCCCCAAAAAGACATCACCACCATCATATTTCTCATACTCACAGAACCACTCTCTATGGGGATTGAAGTGAAAGGATGCACCTGAGTTAATCAACCATGCCTCATGATCTACATGTGTACTTAAAGAAGCCAAGTACACATCCCCACCTTCATCTGAGGTGGTTTTTGCCTCTGTAGAAGGAGCCTCATTAGATCCCTTCCCTTTGTCAGGAGCTTTAGATTTACAGTCCCTTTTGAAGTGGCCTTCCTTTCCGCATTTCCATCACACCACCTTTACAAGTTTTCCTAGAGATTTAGATCTCCCTCTAGATTTAGATCTCCCACTCGATGACTTATTTTTGTTTCTGTTCTGGGACCGTCCTCATACAGACAAGGCATCACCATTTTGGCTCTCCACATTTTTCTGTCTCATCTCTTCTGTCAGCAAGGCTGAGACTATTTCATCAAACTGCAAGGCAGTTGCATTGCTACCTATTGCAATAACTAGACTATCCCACGAATCTGGTAGAGAACACAACAAACTGATGCACTTATCTTCATATGAAATTTTAATATCAACATATGCTAACTGACTTACCACAGTATTAAATGTGTTCAGATGCTCTGTCACTGCGTCTCCATCTTTCATCCTTAGGTTATACAGCTTTTTCTGCGGGAACAGTTTATTCACCAGAGACTTAGATTGGTACAAAGTCCCTAACTTGTCCCACAAAGCCTTTGTTGTAGCTTCCCCTAATACATGCAGCAACACTGAATCTAAGACACACAATCGTATTGTGCTCTTTACCTTCTGATCCAACTTCTTCCATTCTTCATCGGACACTCCCGTTGGTTTAGTACTCGGATCTACCGCGATCCATTGAAATTTATCCACCAACAGATCCTCCATCTTGAGTTTCCAAAACTCAAAACTCTGACCATTAAATTTCTTGATCTCTATATTTCCACTGCTCGCCATATTCTTTCACCACCAGAATCAATCTCATAGATCTCCCACTGAACAGGGTCTAACACAGGCCCGAGCGAAACCCCTCAGCAGCAAAGGCATCCCCTTGAAGCCAAATCTGCTCTAATACCAAATGTAGGTTTTAACCCCGTACAGAAATTACCTGCATACGAATTCTAAAACACAGAAAATAAATAATGTGAGAGAAGAACACATAAAACACATATACACAGAGATTTTCCCCTAGATCCCAAAACTGGGACTACCAGCTTGATTTTTGATTATGTTCCTTTCAATGTTATAATACATATTTATACATGCCGAAGCATCCAATACCATGGACCAAAAACCATCGCATCCAAGAAACATGTGCGAAAATCATGCACAAAACCATAGGTGGGTCCACCCAACCTAACATAGGGTCCAAAACCAAAATTTTCACCCCATAAAGTGGGGTTACGGGTGCCCCTCAAACCCCTTGTTAACTACGTGGAAAGAATATAACACAACCCAACATTACAATTTTTTACTACATGATGCATATGAGAGAGTGAGCGGGGTACTTACCTGTGGTTTCAATGCTATGCTGTAGTTGTCGAAGACCAAAGGTGCTGCTATGTATATTTGCTGCATGCCATTCTTCTTCCTCCTCTTGCTGTTTGCTAATGGCTTCTCTTTTTTTTGTAGGTTTCTGTGGTTGAAGATCTAATGCTGTTGGTTTGGAGCTCCTCGATCATCATGGTGAATACTTGTTGCCGGTGCGATTGGTATTCTGTGGGATAGGCTGCTACAGGATGTCCTATAGCTGCTTCTCCCTCAGAATTCTTTAATAATTTTTCTTGCTCGGGCTATGAGGATGGTGACATGGATGGAAGAAGGAGTGGGAGTGTGGAGAGCAAAGGATACTCAGGTGATGCTCTTTACTCCTCTCTATTTCCTTTTTTTCTTTGAAGACTGGAAAAAATTTGTTGAAACTGATCTTTTTTTAATGGTGAGTGCAGGGGTGATGATGGTGGACGAGATGAGGTGCTAGATCATGAAGAGGGTGAATTTTAGGGACCTAACAAGTCCATCATTTGCCTATGGATTTCTCCCTGTAGTATTTCTAGGTCACTGTAATTCCTACGGGATCATTCTGTAGGTTTTCAGGGGATCTTGTAGGAATATAGGGGATCCTGTAGAAAACACAGTCTTTCTATAAATCGAAGCAATGGAGTGGAAAAATGACAAAAACGATGTAGGGATGCATGGTAAGGAGTGAAAAAATGA
Source organism: Pinus tabuliformis (assembly GCA_031772625.1). Taxonomy (NCBI): domain Eukaryota; kingdom Viridiplantae; phylum Streptophyta; class Pinopsida; order Pinales; family Pinaceae; genus Pinus; species Pinus tabuliformis. Next base: position 931,459,161 of record CM062818.1, read on the forward strand.
ATATGTGAGTGGCAAGGGTCTTCTTGGGATCCTCTTTTGCTCCTTAACTGTCCTTCTCGCCCACCTGCAAATGGAAATTTCATGATAATTTTTTTTTTTTGAAAAACAACTAGACTGCCTCAGAGAGGTTTTTACCCTAGTTGTTTTCCCTGGGCACCTCAAGAAAGGTTTTCACCCAGGGATCTTCTTATTCTCTTTTGCATTTTGTTTTTTTTTCTTTTCTTTTCTTTTTGTCATCACCTGGCCTCCTAAAGAGGTTTTCAACCCAAAGATGGGACTCAGGTGCCTCATGGAGGTTTTCACCTAAGTCCTTATTCTTTTTTCTTTTTTCCTCAGTGATTTGATGAGGGAGGAGTTGGAACTTGATCCACTATCATCACTGTTTTAATGATATCACCAATGAAATATTGTTTTGATAAAGGTCTCTTGTACATTTTCAATCGGTCTCCATTAACAAGCAAGGGAATGGCTTCTTCATCTATGGTTCTGATTTTCACTGAACCATTATCATGGCATCTTTGCACAACATAAGGTCTAAGCCATCTTGTCCTTAACTTTCCCTTGAAGTCTTTATACTTAGAATCATATAACAATGCCCAATCGCCTTCCTGAAACTGCTTCTCCTTGATATTTTTATCATGCCAGATCTTCCTCCGAAGTTGAACTACCTATGTATGTAGGAGGGCTTGCATTCTGAATTCATCCAAACCATTCAATTGGAACAATCTCTCTTTCTGTGCACTGCACAGATCTAAATCTAGTTGGGCTGCCATCCTTAATGTGTGATATTCAAATTCAATAGACAGCAAGGTTGTTTTCCCATAGATTAGCTCATAGGGTGTGAATCCAGTGGTGGTCTTCCATGTGGTATTATAGGCCCACATGGCCTCAACTAGCCTTTCTAGCCAATCCTTCCTGCTGTCGCTCACCACCTTAGTTAAGATTCTCTCCAATGCTTTGTTGGTCACCTCCACTTGCCCATTAGCTTGTGGATGATAGGGAGTGGAGGTCCTATGCTTGATCTTGTGATCGTTGAGCATGTCTTCAATCATGTTGGAGGTAAACTGGCTGCCTTGGTCTGTGACCAGCTCTCTAGGGTACCCAAATTTGTAGAATACATTCTCCCTTAGGAACTCAACCACCTTCCCTCTGTTGTTGCCTTAATTTCCTTGGTTTCATCCCACTTAGTCAAATAATCAGTGCACACAATAATGCACTATTTTTTCTTTGAAGGAGGGTCAATAGGCCCAATGAATTCCATGCCCCACTTGTCAAATGGCTTAAAAGTCACTTGAGGTTGTAGAGGCATTTCATCTCTTAGAGTAGGACTTACCATCCTCTAGCACCAATCACACTGACTAGTGTATTATTTCACATCCTAATGAAGAGTGGGCCAATAATAGCCTGCTTGTAACACTTTGAATGATGTCCTCTTTGTTGCAAAGTGACCTCCACAAGGCCCATCATGACAGGTCAGAAGGATGTCAAAGACTTCCTCTTCCCTGACACACCTTCTCAAGATTTGATCTGGGCCAAGTTTGAAAAGATTTCCCCCAATCCAAGTGAAGGGGGTGCTTTTCCTGACTATCTTGCTCTTTTCTTTGGAGGACAAGTTTGGTGGGAACTGTGCTGATACCAAATAGTTTGCTATATTAGCAAACCATGGAGAGAGAACTGAAATAGCAAATAAGTGCTCGTCTGGTAACTGGTCATCCACCATTCCTTCTTCACCTATAGGCAAATTTACCCTAGATAAAAAGTCTGCAACAACATTTTCCTTACCAGGCTTATCAACAATGGTTAGATCAAACTACTGTAATAAAAGTAACCATCTTATAATTCGAGCATTCACATCTGGTTTTTTCATTAAATATTTGATTGCAGCATGGTCAGTATGCACAAATGTTTGATATCCTATAATGTAATGCCTGAATTTGTTTAATGAATGCACAATAGCCAGGAGTTCCTTTTCGGTCACTGTATAATTTAGTTCATCCTTTGATAAGTTCTTACTAATAAAATAGATGGAATAAGATAGATTTTCATCTATTTGACCTAGGGCTGCTCCTATGGCTTTGTGTGAGGCATCAGCATGAATATGAAAGGGGAGGGTCCAGTTTGGGCCTCGGAGAATTGGTGCAGTGGTTAACTTATCCTTTAGGATGTCTAAGGCATCTTGACAACTTTTTGACCATATAAACTCAGAATCTTTGGCCAACAAACCAAATAAAGGAGAGGCCAACTTGCTGAAGTCCTTTATGAACCTTTGGTAGTATCCAGCTAAACCTAGGAAAATTGTGGCATCTATCTACTTTTGAGAAGGTGGGACCCTTTGGATGATAGATATTTTGTTTGGGTCCACCTGCAGTCCTTGATGAGATATTGAATGACCTAGGGCGGTCCCTGCAGTCATTAAGAATTCACATTTTCCGAGACTGAGAGGCAGGTTCATTTCAATGCATTTGTGCCGTACTTTGCCTAGGTTAGACAGGGCTTCTTGAAAATCACGACCATAAGGTGTAAAATCATTCATATAAATCTCCACCACATCATGGACTAGTTCGGTGAAAATACTCAAGACTGCTCTCTAAAAAGTGGCAGGAGCATTGCATAGGCCAAAAGGAAGGACCCTATAGGAAAAAGTACCCTAAGGACAGGTGAATTTGGTCTTATCCTTGTCTTCTAGGTAGATCTGGATTTGGTTATACCCACTGAATCCATCTAGGAAATAGAAAAACCTTTTCCCTACCAGGCCATATAGCACTTGGTCAATGAAGGGTAGAGGAAAATGATCTTTTCTTTGTGGCTTTGTTCAACTCCCTACAATTGACACAAATCCTCCACTTACCATTTTTATTGGGAACTAACATGAATGGAGAGACCCACTCATTGTCAGAGATAGGGTAAATGAATCCTGCATCTAGCAGTTTTTGCAGTTCTTCTTTGACTATATCTTTAAGAGTTAGATTCATCATCCTTTGTGGTTTCCAGACCGGCTTGCAACCTTATTTGAAGTATATGTGGTGAGTACACACTGATGGGTGTACTCCCTTCATTTCCTTGTAACTCCAAGCAAAGGCTTCTAGATTTTCCTTTAACATCTTGCATAGCTTCTCCTCTTCGAGAGCAGAAAAAGATGGATTGATTTTCAAGGTTCTTTCTCGGCCGAATTCTATGCTTTTGACACGGAGTGGTTTGGAATCGGCCAAGCATAAGTCAATTGGATAATTGTTCTGGGTTTCCTTTACTGCTTCTTCTAAAGGTAATGAACCTAGAGTTGGACTTTAGAGCAAGTGTTCAATCAAGTCATCCTCATCTTGTTGTCCTCCTCCCATGGTTGCTTCCAAAGCATAAAGTTGGGCAGAATAAACTTCATCTTCTTCCTCATCCTCCAACCATAAACGTAAATCATGCTCTAGAGAAGGTTGAGTAGGAGGGCATAGGACTAGCTTCTTGGACATATGCCCATTCTTGATGGTCATATTCCCAACTCTGCAGCTAATGTAAGCATCAGCAATGGCCTACCATGGCCTCTCAATGATGAGAGGATAACCAGTAAGCTTAGCCTTAGGTTGGAGAACTAGGAAATCTACAGGGTACTCCCAGGAGTTAATGGAGACCATCACATCCTCCACAATTCCCTCAGGGGTTAATGTGGAATATTCTGCAAGTTGCAGAACTGCTGCAGTCTTCCTCAATGACCCTTGGAGGTTGAGCTTGAGCATGGTGTCCTTGGTAATACATTAATGGCAGCCCTAAGATCGATCAAAGTGTGTGGAACAATGGTGCCATTCATGTGCACATATACTACAGGGATTCCAGGGTCCAAATATTTTGGACAATTACCTACCCCAACATTAAGTCAGATAGTTGCCCAATGACACTAATGGTAGGGGCATCCCTTTTTCGCCTCCTTGGATTCTTGAAGCATTTCTCCTTAATCAACTTATTGTAAATGGGAACATCTTTTATTTCCTAGAGAAGGGGGATCTTTACATATGGATTTTTCAATTCTCCTAGAAGTTCAGTCTCTTCTGGGGTAGGCTAGAGTGGTTGGGCTAATCTCTCAGGAAAGGGTGGATTTACTTTAATGTTGCTTTCCTCTCTTTCTTCCTCAACCTCCCTAGGTGGAGGGGGAGGTTGGTTTTCCGGGAGAACTCTCCCATATCTCAGGTTAATATCCTAGATTTCATAACATAAGTTGGATATGATGTCTCTCCACTATATTCTTGCTGAGCCTGCCTATTGTTCGGGTTCGGATTTGGCCGGGAAGGAATATGGGGTTGCATGGGTGGACTCGAGTGTAGGAGCTGTGGTTGGGCAGGTGGTGGAGGCAATAGAGCTGGAGCATTGTTGTATTGGGGCCTCCACCCCTGGGGTGGTGTATTCCACTAAGGTTGTGGTGGAGCATAAGGTTGAAATGACTAGATGGCTAGTTGGGAATGATATTGAGATGCATAGGGCCAAGGAGGGTGTGTGGACCAGGAAGGATGAACAGGGGGTCCCCAAGAAGGTATAGCTGTGGTTTGGTTGGGGTTGTAATATGCATGGGATGACCATTGCATGCCCTGCTTGTATGGTCTAGGCCCATGAGGTTTCCTTTAGTTAATTAGCAAAGCTTCTCGGTGACCCCTTCAGCCCCTTGATATACAGCTTTGAGTCTGAGTAAAGAAGGTCACTTGTTTATGGAGTGGTTTTCTTCACAAACTAAGCAAATTTCAATAGATTTCAATGGACATTCATTCCTAGGATTCCTCCTAGTGCATCTAGGACAAAACATGGCCAAGGCTCTCTCTGCTTCCTCTTGCTTCCTTTTAATGTTCATGGTGTCCATTTGCAAGGCAAGGGTTTGCAACATCTCACTTTTGAAATCTTCCAGCATGTTTCCAATTTCTGTAGGTTTTAACCCCATACAAAAATTACTTGCACACAAATTCTAAAACGCAAAAAATAAACAATGCGAGAGAATAACACATAAAACACATATACATAGAGATTTTCCCCTAGATCCCAAAATCGGGACTACCAGCTTGATTTTTTATTATATTCATTTCAATGTTACAATACATATTTATACATGCCAAAGCATCCAATACCATGGACCAAAAACCATCGCATCCAAAACATGTGTGAAAACCATGCACAAAACCATAGGTAGGTTCGCCCAACCTAATAGAGGGTCCAAAAGAAAAATTCCTAGGGCACTGACCTGGACCCCATAGAGGGGGGCTACCCTCCCCCCTCAAATCCCTCGGACAAGTGGGGTTTCTACCCCCCCATGACCCCCCTGTTGTTCAATCAGCACAATGAAGAGAGGGATCTGCCCACCCTCTAACCCCCCGGTTAACTACCTGGGCTAGTCGTGGAAATAATATAACACAAACCAATAATTTCACCATTGATGGATGAGTTGGAAGATGATGTACTGGCCATAGATTAACTACCCCTATCCTTTTTCTTGTCCACCCTAGAATGGTTTCTAAAGACAGTCTTGATATCCTCATAGGGTAATTGGTATATATCTCCTCCTACTAACAAATGTAAGGTATCCAGAAGATCTTCTCTTACTACCCTAAGCAGCACCAACTTTAGTGACTCAGGGTCAAGTGTGCACCTGGCCCTTTTGTAATTGAGCTGGAATCTTTCTTCATAGTCTTCTAAGGATTCATCATGGCCTATGGTCGTCCTAAAAATTTATTCTTTAGTATCCTTTGACCGAAAGTAGTCCCAATATTTGTTGTTAAAGGCCTGCTGCATCTAAGCCCAAGTTGTGATGATATCTCCAAGTAAACCCATGAACCAATGCAATGCTACATCCTTGAGGGTAGATGGAAATATTTTGAACTTTTGCTCATCATCCGTATAGTCATAGGTTCGGCATATAATAACAAACTCAAACAACAAAGTGTCAGAGTCTTTTGTGGTCAGGCCATGGAAATGAGGTAGGGTAGAGGAGCTTATATTTTTCATCTTAGTGTCCCCATTGGTTTCCCTGATGGGGAAGGCACCCTCAACTCTCTCTTTATTCCCTCTGTCATTTTGGTTTTCAGCCATTGGTTCAGTAGGAATGGGTTCCTCTTCTTCTTCTTCCCCTGTAGGTTCTTCAAATATGTCAAGCTGCTCACCTAAGGGTTCCTCTAGTTAACAACCACTGAATAAGAGGGAAGGTTGGCTATTGGATGTAGTGGGGGTATTTGGAAAAAATTTCCCTAAGGTATCCCTATTCCCACGAGGCATGAAAGGAAATATTTTTGGGTTGGTTTTGTATTCTTTTTAAAACTTGGAAAGTACTTGCAGAATTGAAATTGTTGATTGAATGAAAATTAATGAAAGAATGGAAAAGCTACTTGTTGAGTTGAAATCCTACTTTTAGAATGGAAAGGAAAGCAGATAATGCAAAATGAAAGAAAGGAAACAACTAGCTTACTTTTGCATAAATAAACTAATGGCAGAATATTGAAGACAAGAAATAGAATAAAAGAAAGCAGTAATGACATTCTACTCAGACATCTCCCTGGCAACAGCGCCAAAAAGTGATGAGCGCTAGTATTGTAGCAAGGATGCTACAACTCCTGGGCTACCAACTTTACTTATCAACCCAGGATTCGTACAAACTTGGAGGTGACAGTGCTATATGCACAACTAAAAGTGATGGTTCTACTTTTTGTCACTATTCAGCTGGAAAGAGACCACTGGGTTTACTAGCCAAACTTCTATAGAGTTAGAAGAATCTTGATTCTTTGATGGAAGAAGGGAAAATCTACTCTAAGAGAGTTAATCTACTACAGGAATGGAAAAAGCCAACTTGTAATGCTCAACCACACCATACCCTAATTAACCATTTAAGAAGCTATGCTAAGAAAAATTGCTAAATCAACAATAAACAAATGCTACTATCTAAGTTGCAGAAGTAAAAAGCATCAAACCATACTAATGTGCAAGCAAAGAAACTAAACTAAATATGTTTTCACTTTTTTGGCTTTTTAGGCAAAATCAAGTATGCAAACTAATTGTTCTTGTGGATGTGACAGGTGGATGGAAGGTGTTTGAGGATGGCTAGAAGGTTTATGAATTGGTTGGATGGTTTGGAGGGGTCCTAGGAGGATTTTTGTGACTTCCTAGAGGTTTCCCATCAATTCGTCCTCAAAGCAGGCCGTTTTAGGAAAACCTACAGGATGATCTTGTAGGAATTACATGAAACCTACAGGATAGAGCCAAGAGCTAATTGTGAGGTGTTGGAGGTGTTGGGAAGCTTAGGAAAGGTGTGTGATGGGTGGAATGGAGTGTTAGAAGGTTTAGGAGCACTCAGGAGTCAATATCCAAGATAAGAGATGGCAATATTCTCTCAATTTGTTTAGGAGAATTTCAATGAAAAATGATGAAAAACTTGTGAGGGTGATGGTGAAACAAGAGATGGCTAAGGTGGATGAAGTGGAAGGTGGCTACCGGTTATGAAGTCTTGGTCTCTTCCGGAGGTACCTGCTCTGCATAAAACATTTGTTTCTTCCAAAAAGAACTATGCAACAAGATACATTTTCATAGACTAGAAAAGCATGAATCAACTACCTATATTATGAATGAAGAAAGTTGCTGAAGGGAATGAAAGCATGAGTGAGATCTTATTGCAGAAATGGAGATGGAAAAATATGACAATGAAATCTACCTTGCAACATTAACCAACTGCTGAGTTAAAGACAATAAACTCCAAAGCTCATAAAAGAGCTAGAAATATGTGTTTTTGGGGCTACTGAAGGCTCCCTTCCTCAAGTCATGGCCCCAGAGGGAGGAAGTGAGGCCAAGACACCTGCTAAAAACCTTGTGGTGATCCTTAAACTCCTTTCTAACCTGCTACTTGAAAGAAGGCACAAATTGAAGCAAACTATGACACAACCAATCTAATCTACATTACTTGTAATGGAAATGAATCTACTAAGTAAATTAACAATTAAGCTATGAATCTACACTAAGCATACATGTAAAATAAAGAGGAGCCTTGGCTGCTAGGGTTAGGCCCTAACCCAAGAGCTTCATCCCTCTGAGTTAACTCAGTGCTAGCTCAAAACAAAACGCATTCTTATTACCAAAACAACAGATTACATCAAAAGAACTGTCACAAATCTTCCATCTGGAAAATAGAGTAGAGTTTTACAATGAAAATCCGAATCAAGCTGAGGTCCTAGGCCTCTCTACTGATACATTTGAAATCTCTAACAACTTCCTTAAAATTAGGGAGGCTCGGCTCCCAAACTCGAGATAAACTGGTGCTTTGTCTCTCACTTGCTCGGATGCCTTCTAGACCTCATGATTTAGTTGTTTTCACTCCGAGCTGATGGAGGAATATTCAGATGGAGGGGTAGTAAATGAGTAGGATTTACCTCCTATAATCCCTCTCCCTTGTCCAATTTAATTTTTGACCTTGGTCTTTGCCAAAATTCCCTAATTTTCTCCTTTAATCCTGCATTAAATTCACATTAGGCCACAAAGCAAAATATCCAACTCTAACTCAGCTCATAAACAAAATATAATCAAAAGCATGCAATAAGTTATGAGAATAGTTGGTTTGACTAAGCTAGGAGGTGAATTAAGGCCCATATAATTACCCAATGGTGAGGCTCATCAGTTGGCCATAATCATAATTGTTTAACTATGGTTGACTAGGATTGATTTAGTTGACTATCATTGACCAAGGTTGACAATGTTTGACAATGTATGACCATTGTGGGCCTTAGTTTAATGATGTTTGACCTTGGTTAACCATAGGTGACCATGGTAGTCCATTGACCATATTTTTCCATGGTTTGACCATGTTGAGCATGGTTGACTGTGGTTGTACATGGTCAACAATGGTTGGCCATGTTGTCCATGAGTGAATATGTTTAATTATGATTAACCATGGATGAACATGGTTGACCAAAGTTGAGTGTGTTTAACCATGGTTGAACAAGGTTTCAACCATCGTTGAGCATGTCTTTACATGCTTGACTATTGTCAACATATGGTTGATTGGGGTTATTATAATTTAACTATAGATGATTGTGGTCATGATATGGTTGATTAAGGTTATCAGTGTTTAACTATAGATATATGTGGTCAACAAATGGTTGATTTGGGTTGTGAATATTTACCTATAAATGACTATCACTGACCATGGTAGTCCATGTTTACCATATTCATCCATGGTTTGACCATGTTTGGCCATTTTGAGCGGTGGTTGACCATGTTCTCAATGGGTGACTATGGTTGATTATCGATCGTCATGGATAAACATGGTTGACCATGGTTGAAGAACATTGGTGATGGTTGAACTTGTTAACACTGTTTAACCATGTTTGACCATGGATGAGCTTGTTTTACCATGATTGATCATGGATGATTTTGGTTGACTATGGTTGATTATGATCTACATGGTTCACTGAGGTTATTAATGTTTACCTATATAAATGAATATAATCAACTATGGTTAACCATGATGCCCTTGTTGACTATGGTTGACCACAATTAAGTATAGTTAACCATGTTGACTATGAATATCATGTGAGGCCTCTAACCATCACCTCAACATTTGGGTATCTATAACTAAGTTTTTGTATCTAAATAAAATAAAATAATAATTTGTCATTCAACACTATTCTATTTAAAATAAAATATCTATTTTTTAGTTGGAATATACAATATTCATAGATTAACTTATATAACTACAACCATAAGAAGAGTACCTAGGAGCTTGTGAGGTAAGTCCCTTGAAGTTGATTTCCTTCCCATAAACTTTGAATCCTACTCGACTTAATTTTCCACCCAACCAACTAGGAATAGCCTATCTAACTTCCTTGCCTTAGGGAACCTCCATAGGTTCCCTAGCCCTCTGAGACCAACCCTAGAACCACTGCTCGTAGTGTGTCCAAATTGAGTGCTTAAATCATCAAATTCCTAACATGTTAGGTCCCTATAATACTAGTGTAGCCCCCTTATTGTTATTCTTAGTGTATCTGCCTTATTTTTATTGTTGTGCCCGTGTAGCCCCCATATTGTTATTGTTATGTCCCATAGAATTCCACTATTCTTATTATTACACCCTTACATTATTATTGTTATATAGGCTCTGACTATATTGTGACCCCTTCAACTCCTATATATACAAAGGAGGTATTTCCATTTGTATCATCCAAGAATTGTTCATTTATTTAATTTAAAGGAGGTTTCCCACTTGAGGATAATTTTTAAGTCATTGATCTATATTTTCTTCTATTTTATCAGTTGGTTGCATAACATTTGCTATCATAGCTTTGGATTCTAGGGTTTCAATGTTGCAAATAGGTCATCTTGGAGTTTTCTCTATAACATTTTTTCTACAAAGATTCAGAAGCTAAAATTTTGACCGCAAAGAACCAAAGTCTTGATGCAATTATTGTAAAAATTTCAAATCTTGGTACGCTATATTTTCAAAGATATTGTCAGAATAAATTAAGGTTTTTAAATGCTTCATAATTTCATCTCAAATAGGTGACCTTGGGAAAATCATGATAACTTCCTCTACAAGCATCGAATTGGAATTTCGTAAAATGTTACCTAAAATAAACAGACTGTGATATCTTGTATATCCTTTTCAGGGCCAAAGGTCAAAACAGTGACATGTGCTACTCTGTTCAAATTCGCTCTACTGAACCAGTCCATAATCAAGTCATCATGGGAGATTGGGAATAAATTTATCTTGAAAAATCCAAATTTGGTGTGAATTGTCGCATTGGAAGGAATACTCAGAGGGTTTCCGCATGACCAAATTTCAAATCTTGGAGATCTAAATTTATAGAGATTTAATAGATTTAATATCGAGCTCCTACATAGCTAGAAAAATGTGTGTATTTTTTTAAAATTGGCATAAGTTTTGTTTGAAAAATAGTTTGAGGTGAATCAAGGGGCATAATGAGGCATAAGTATCATTGTTTGATTCCAAAATGAATCAAATCAAGAAAAGGTAAACACCTAATAAGAAAAAGGAAATATCTACTATGGTGCATGAAGAAGAGGAAGAAATTCAACATGATCTATGAAAATTATGAGACCAAGTGCAAAAAATTTCACTCTTGCAAAGAGCAACCAAAAATGAAATGGAAGATAAGATATATGGTTTGAAGAATGGTATGGAAGCAAAGATGGATGTATAGAAGCTAAAATGAAAGGAAACGTGGAATATTTGAAGAATGGTTTAAAACTAGAAATGGAAGGTTTGAAGGAAGGTTTGACAAAGTTGCTACAAGAAATGCTTCCTAATGGCGAAAAGGTATTAGATAAAACTCATGATGAGAAAAAAAGAATTTAAATCATGATTCCAAAGAATCTAAATTTGGATTGAAGACCCACAATATTCCAAAGACCAATATGAGGAAGTTTGATGGCAAGGATATGGTAACATAGATACTACAAAAGGAATAATATTTTGATCTCCATAATGTGCAACACACACAAAAGGTACACATTGAAACTCTATATTTAGAACCTAATCAGTTTGTATAGTATCGATGACTTCGTTCTCCAAAACCACTTGTCACTTGGTAAATTTTTAAAGAGGAAATGATAGCACATTATGATAATACAAAGAGCAACACCTTCTTTAGCCAATTGATAAATATCAAACAAAAGGGTTCAATGGAAGAGCACATTAAGGACTTTCAAAAATTAAATATCAGGGTAAATGATATTCCAGAGGAGCATAAGATTGATGTCTTCATAGGGACTTTAAAGTATAAAATCCAACATGAGGTTCACCTTTGGGAACCTGATTCATTAGAGAAGGCATTCAGGGTGGCAAAAAACATTGAAAGCAAAATTATGGCAGCAAGGTGTTGGAATTTCTAAGTCTAACTGTTAGAAATCCTTCCTGTACTTTCTGATTTATTTCTTCCTACCTGTTATGTTAATTAAAAAGTTATTTACCATGTAAATACTAAAAATAAATACAAGTAGAGTCTCAACACATACAAATCATCAACTAAAGGAAAAACAAGCACACAAGTGACACCATTATTTTTGGAATAATGTCCCCGGAAAAACCCAAAGCGGGAAAACTTGTGCAGTTATCTGAGGGTTTTATTATTAAGCCATTTCAGAATACAATCTAGGTGCTAGAAATGGATCACCCAATAGAAAATTCCCTCAGCATTAGTACCTCTCAGTTGGAGATATATATCAGTCCCAATTTTCCCCATGAAATCTCCTAACATCAGCCTCTAGGGTATGTGTCAGCCTCTCTAGCCTAGCGTCAGCCTTTCTGGCCCAGTGTCAGCCTCTCGAGGCTCTGTGTTAGGCTTTGTATCCTCTGCATCTTTCACTCTGGCCCTCCTTAGGCTCTGCGCAGCTCCTAACTGCCTCTGCATGGCCTCTGGCTGCTTTTGGGTGGCCTCTAGCTAGCTCTGCGTCAGCCCTCTCTTGGCTTTTGCACTGATGCTCCTAGTACTATCTTTTCCTCTCTGCTACTGCATTCACTACCCCTCAACTGCAACTATGATCAATCCTTTGATTTCCTCAGCAAGCCCTGCCCTAGAAAATCGAATTCTTGATCAACATGGTGTGTTCTCCAAGTGACCCTCAAGCCTCCTCTTATACTTTTCTCGTTGACATTTCAACGGCCGAGATTAAGTCCCTAATCAATAGCTAAGATTAGATATAGCTTGATCCATGACTTTTGGACCATTCTAACTTAGTTTTATATTAATTCACATTAATATTTTATTTTCCATAAGTTTAGACTCAAGGACTCCATTAAAAATATTAATTATTTTAATATCTCTCAAACTGGTTAGATTCTGCCCAAACCATTTCTGGGTATTGGACATCTCATGTGCTTTAGCCTTTCCACCAATTTTCTTGGCTAGAGCACATACGATGCTAACCCAAATCAACACTCCCTCTTAGCGAGGACTGTGCTATAGTAGTACTCCTCATTTTGTATCACCCTGATCATCGAGCATCGGTCCCTGTGTTGATGCTAGGCCTACTGCCCAACATCCTCTATGCCGTTGCATCATGTACTGCTACCCATGGCCCTACCATTACCACTATTGCATCTATATGGCATCTTCCTCTGCATCGGTGTTGCTACCCATGGCCCTGCCACTGCCACTATTGCATCGCACTACAACCCCTCTCATCATGCTGCATCGTGGTTCTGATAGCACTGCCACTGCTAACTATTTCACTGCAACTTAGTTACTGAGAAGTAAGTAACCGATCTCCCAAATGTGACATCTCTGTCCGGCTAGAAACACTCCCAATGCTGAAGCTCCCTCTGTCATTGACCATTGCTCCCTCTCTGAGCTCTGCGCTGCTGCAACAACTCTGTGCATCTCACACTACTGTGTCATGCTATCCTAGGACTCCTACACTGTAGCTCCCTCTGTCACCCCATCCACAACTATCTCTACCCACATCCGCCAGTCTTGCTACTCCTCTTAAGGGCTCCTGTAGCCAGGTATAATCCAAGAGGTTTGGTACCTCGAGGATGCTACCCCTCATTGCTTGTAGCCTATCTGACTATAACTCAATATCTCCCCACTTCCCCTCAAGTGGCGTATGAGCACTCATGGCATAGTCATCATCTGTCTCCACTTCTTTCTCTGCCCTTGCTGGTGCAACCTTGGTCTCAGAAGCCTCTCCCTTACTCTTCTTCCTTGAACAGTGACTTGCATAGTGACCAAGTGTTGATGCCCCGAAATTCGTTGCAACAACATCGGGGAAACCACCCGGTCCGGAACTTAGTGCAGCTCCTTTTCCGTTTGGAATAGTGGCTCCGACTGGGGATAATGGGACCAGTTTCCCAAAGATTATAAGTAAACGGGATGGATGAATGATTTACGATGTAAGGTGATAATAAATAAATAACTAAACTACAAAAGAAATATAATAACTATAAGCTAATCCCGAGACTTATCGATTCATTTGAATACAGCGTTTGATAATTTAGGCTTACTGGCAGGCATATAGATGACACTAACAATAAGCGTAAATGTTTAAATCATTTAAGATTGCTCTGCATAAGTAGTTATGCAGAGCGATAATAGCGAATTACTGTACTCAGTCATTTATATCATTGTTACGCGCATGATTAAAAGAGATAACAAATCACAAAACATTCAATAGTGATATGAAATGCAGACTTGCTGTTATATTGCATACATGTAATCAACAATAGCAAAAGTAATAACACAGCAATTCATATAATAGAAAAGATAACAGATACAGATAATAGTACCATGCAAGCTGTTTGATCAATCCAATATATTAATCGCTACGTCGCGGTTCTTCCTTCAGACCAGAAAGCATTCCAAGCAAACGACAATAGTGCACAATTTACTTAAAACAGCCTTCCAAGTAAAATTAAGAACCAGTGGTCGAGTTTCAAAAAAGAATATAGACTGAAGCACAATAGTGCAAACTTCAGCCTTTAAGTCTTTTACAAAATTTTACAACCCTCTCCAAAACAATGAAAGGGTCTATAAATACTATTCTAATCTAAAATATCTAAATATCTAAAACTGAAAAACAACTAAATCGGCATTAACAAATATCATTTTGTATTTTGGTGATTCGGCAGTCGGCGGCGATGTTTCAGTCAGAGGTCTCTTTGCCTTTACTCCTTTGCTGACATATCGCCAGCATTGGCTCTACTTCTGGTGGAGTATTGAGGCGTGAAGTCAGCTGTGCATCATATGTGGCATCTCGAATATCGGCAATCAGGTATCGGAGAGCATCTGTTAGACAATTAAGAGCCGACCTTTGAGAATGTGGTTTAATCAGGAAAAGCCAGTATGCATCGGCGGTCAAGGTATTTACTCCAGTAATTAACCGCCCTTGTTTCTCCAGATCAGGGTAATTTCTGAGCTCCAGCATATTTGCCGTTGTTATGTTTCCAGGTGTGCATTGTGAAATCATGTTTGCCAGATACAATGTATCATTGACTAGATTGATCATGTTACTGGCAATCATTTTGCATCTGGAGGCTGCTCTTTCTGCTTTCATCATCTGTGTGTTCCATTCCATGAAGAGTATGTCCTTGTATGTTACACAGATTCGGGAGAAATTTGCGGCTTGCCCTTCTGGAGTGTCTTGCCATTCAATATACTCTGTTATATCGTCTTCAGCCTGATCCAACTTACTTCTGGCTTTCTCGATTTGTTGACACACTACTATAGATGTTTCACACAGTGATTCAGCTTCAACAAGTTGTTGGCATAAGATCCTGATTTGAGATATCAGTGCGCTGTTTATTCGAGTTGCCTCTGCTCTGAAATCATTGATACTCTTGGCGCTCTTAATACCTTCAAGCTGAGCTGATAGCTGAATTATTTGCTCGTCTTTAGCTTGTATCATCAGCTCATTCGATGCCTTCAACTGGGATAATGCCTCTGACAATTCTTTTTCTTTCTGAATGTCACTTTGGTCTATCCTCAGTTGTTCAATTTGCTGGGTTAACAAATGATTCTCTTGTTGTTGGGCCAGCAATTGTTCCTCTGCCTGTGCTGCCTTATTCCTTGCCTCTATCACTTCTGCTTGTAATGCATATATCTCATGCTCTTTAGTCTTCAAAAGAAGACTGACTTCGGATGCTTTGTCAATAGTTGCCGCTGAATAAGCTCCCGCAAATTGCGATAGCTTTGTCAGATCTTCAGAGGGATCCAATTCTCCCTTCCAGACCACATTGCCCGTGATTGTTTGCTCAGGCAAAATAGAAGGTTGATCAAGCCTTCGCCTTTTCCTCGAGCGCCTTACAACGACTCTATGCTTTGGGCTGTAGAAAATGTCTAGAGGAGGAATTTCCTCCACCTGAAGATCAATTTGATTGGATGGGTCTTGAGTGATTACCTCTACATTCTGTACCATGGGTGAGCCGCTGGTTCCCTCTAGAACCGGAGAAGAAGTAGTATTGGGAGTCTTAGAGGCGTCTGTGTCTTTGGAAGCTTCCTTACCACTTATGATGGAATCGAATTGGTTCCATTCTTTAATTAATTCAGGATCAGTAGAGATTTTCTCACTTTGTTCTGTCTGAGCTTTACTTTGTTCTTTCTCCCGTTCAATCCTCTGCTGTTCCTCCAATGCCTTCCGCTGTTGCTCCTCATGTGCTCTTTTTCTTCTCTTTTCCTCTATTCTTCTAACTCCTTTTGCTTTCTTTGCTCTTGTTCAATTTGTGCTTTTTGCTGCCTTTCCTCCTGTTGTCTATCATATTCTTTAGTTGTAACAGGAGATAGGCGTATTTGCTGCTGACCAGACTCGCTTGAGGAAGATGTTGGGGTTGTGGATAATAAATCTAGAGGCAAAGTTTGCAACCTTTGCTTTCTAAGTTTATTAAATTCAGTTAACTCCACATCTTCATATCTTAGTGAAGCGAGTTGTCTGACTTGGCTTATTGAATCGGCACTCATGAACAGGTCGTCAAACTGGTCTTCTTGATGAACAACCTTTGACAGCTTGGCCTGTTCCAAGGCAATGAAAGCAGTCTTTTTTGGATCATAAAGTCTGTTTGGAATAGAAGCCAGGGATATCAATTGGAGTTTTGCTGCTTCCTTTTCTGCATGTTTATAATTCAGCAGCGTATAAACTCCAATTCTTAAAGGAAAAGAGGGCCATCCTCTCTTCTTCTCCTCCTTGAGAGTTTGTGTGACACTCTCAGACATAATCTGGTAGGAGATTTCCCGGGCTAACAGTTTATCTGGGATGTACAGGGGGAGGACATGTGGCCTAGCCTTGCTTCCAAAAACTCTAATATAGGTAAAATGCTCTTCGCCGAACCAATGGGCTACGGCTGGGAGATCAAAAGAAGCTTCATAGGAAATTCTAGGGATAGGTCTGTCAAAAATAGAATAGTGAATGGGAACCATAAAACCATTGCAAATTTGATACAGATGGTCTTTGTGGGAGGGTTTCCACAATTTCCGATGGTACAAGTGAATGGGTGTTGGGTCATGGGTTGTCCATCTCCAACCAAGGACAGGAAACTCAGAATTAAAACAAAGGGTATCCATAATGTAAGCAGAGTAATAGAAGGGTGGGATTTTTCTCTCAGTGACTCTGGTTTTGGCCCTAAACTCACAAATAGCTATGACCAATTTATCAGACAAAATAGTGGCCCAATCCATGATTATACTATTGACGGCCGCTTCCATTAAAGGAACCATATCAATATGAATATTTGCAGAGTCATGAAATCCCCACAATCTACACATCATAATCCCGGCGTAGCAATAAGGTGAAGCCAAAGAAGCATTGGAGTACTTACCCGACATATCATGCTTGTGTTTAGTTGGATTCTGTCTCCACTCTCGGAGAGGTTCGGATGGCGATTCATTCTCCTTCGCGAATTTCTCCAAAAAGGCTCTATTATAGACTAGCTCGGGTTGAGGCAAATGATACATCCGTCTCAAGTCATCAGGCTTGAAGGAACCGAAAATCCTTCCATCCTTAGTATGGAAGGTTCTATCAGTGAGAGTAATTTCTTCAATTGCCCAACGTACCACATCAGTATAAGGCAAGACTTGTTCTCTAGCTGCTATTCTGTGCAGAAAGGAGTCAGCCAAATCTTTAAGAGTTGCCTCAGACTTTCTTAGTTCGTCCACACTAGCCTCCGTTACCGTCTTTTCTGGTTGTTCTGCTTCTAGCAAATTGTATGTACCTTGCCATGTAGTACCAGGAAGACCAGTGCATGTAGTATCTGAGATTAAGCCTTTCTTTGAAACCATAGCAGCTTGGCCTGAGACAGGTGTTGGAGTAGAACCTGCCACCTTTTTGAACTTCTTTCCCATCATATTCAGACTTCTCTCGGTTGAATTCTACACAAATGCAAGAGAAATCGTAACAAAGAAATAACAATGACGATCCATAACGGGATAGATATATAACTTGAAGCGTGGTGAGATTAATTCTAAAAGTGGCTACGGATCAAATGATTTGAGAGGGCACCGCAGATGCAATGATGGTGATTTTACGGCCTGCAGCTCCATAAATGACCATTACTTAAGTTATTAAACCGAATGACCCCTTAAAGCGTGCAATAGATTTCTTCAAAGGTCTAATCGTAATTGCTCGTTAATTCGAAGGGGCAAAGCTTTAAATACGCATGCATTACCTTATCCCTTTACTTAACGGCATTTTGAAATTTGTGCTTTTGTCAAATCGGATTTAAATATAACTTTAATGCTTTGAAATAATCACCCTTTTTTTTAGGAGTTCTGGTCATCATTAAGCGTCATCGCATCGCATCGGGAGTGTGAGTGACATTATCATTTGGGAGAGATCTTGGCGAATGCCGATTGCGACATTGTATCATATTAGCGTGCGAACATAATCCCTAAATGCATATCAATTGATTTACCGACTACCGATAGCGATATCACATCGTATCGGGAAAAAGATCTGAACGTCTTATGAAGATGTATGGGATTCTGCCGACTACCGATAGCGATATCGCATCGGGGAAAAGATGTGTGCTTTTTCTGTGTGTGCATTGGCTATCGCCGATGGCCGATAGCGATATCGCATCGGAAAGAACCAAGGTAGCAAACGGTCTTGCGATTGCTTTTTCGGACTTAACCAAAAATTGCTTATTATTTGTTCAAAAAGGCTTTTGTTAACAAATTCATTTGATTATCATACCTTTTCGAACAAATTCATTAATGGCAATTAAAATTTTTAAAAGGGACCCATTTCATATGTTAATTGTTTGTAATAAAAATGTTATGAAATGGGGGGGTGTTGTAGGGCACAACACCAAGTTCCCCGTAGTGGAAGCATTTAACCTTGGAGATATCCTTCTTCTTCCGTTTCTCCTACTTTCCCTCAGATGCTAGGGCAGCATCCTCCTCTTCCTCCTTCTTGATTCTGACCCCCTTGCTACTACTTCCCGCCTTGGTTAGCCTTATGATCTCTTCTTGATGAAGAGCCGCCCATAGTTCCTCCCAATCTAGAAGGTTCAACCTACCCAGTATGATCTGGACAAATACCTCCCAATCCTCTACGACTACGGTCAATGCAGCCCTCACCATCATCTCCTCATTTGGCGTTGCCCCTATGGAAGTCAGCTGATCCCGGATCTCCTTCAATCGACTGAGGAAGGTGTCTATCTATTCTCCCTTTTGCATCTGGTATGGCCTCATTTAAATTTCCAATAGCACCTTCCTCTTCATGGAAGTATGATGATACAATTTCGTCAGGGCCTCTCACATCGCATTTGTCATGTCCTTTTCGGTAATATGTGGTACTACATGGTCCTTGACCCCATCAAGGATGATTCTCTTGGCCCTCCCCATTGCCTCTTGGTACATTTTGTTCTCATCCGGGTCAACTAGGATCATTATTGTCTTCAAAGTGAAGTGCTTGAGATGATTCTTGTCTATAACGGACAAGATCCTAGCCTTCTAGACTACGAAGCTTGAGGCTCCGTCCAGTCTGTCTTGATCTCTTACCACATTCACTTCCATTTCACTACTCCTCTTTCGACTCTTCCAAGTCTCTCTACTTCCCTCCTGGAAGTTCTTAGTGTGACTCCCTCTAAGCCTCGATTTCCCTCCTCGAAACCCCTCTGCCAATGTTGAGATACCCCCACTCTGATCGTTAGTGCAGCTGCACCACTGATATGTATTTCTTGGCTAGAAATCCTCAGCACCAACTCCCTCCTCCTTGGTCTTGCCCTGTTAGGTATTGTTCTAACCACAGTACCCCACCAGTTTCACTCCGCAGCTTATGCACAACCTCCTATGCCCCAACAAACCGAAGGTTAGAGCCTCTAGGCTCTGTGCAATCGTGGCACCAACAAAATCCACACCTCCTAGCCATCGGCGTCAATCCTTCCTCACTGAGAAAGATGACCGGGCACTATGTAGGTCAGGTTTGATGTTCTCTGCCACTGCATTGATCCTCTTCCCAGCTCGAACTAATGATGCAGGCATTGCATCACCCATTCCTTGCTGCTTTTCCACTAAAAACAATTGTTGTCACTCAGGACAACTATTTTGGTTGTTTTTGCTTTGCTCAGCTGATGCCCTTATTTATCTTGTGATCTACAACCATGCTCTGATACCATGTTGGAATTTCTAAGTATAACTGTTAGAAATCCTTCCTGTGCTTTCTAATTTATTTTTTCCTACTTGTTTTGTTAATTAACAAGTTATTTACCATGTAAATACTGAAAATAAATACAATTACATTCTCAACACATACAAATCATCAACTGAAGGAAAAACAAGCACAAAAGTGACACCATTATTTTTGGACTAATGTCCCCGGAAAAACCCAATGCGGGAAAACCAATGCAACTATCTGAATATGTTATTATTAAGCAGTTTCAGAATATAATTTGGGTGCTAGAAATGGCTCACCCAATAGAGAATTCCCTTGGCAGCAGTTCCTCTCAGTCGGAGACAGATATTAGTCCCAATTTACCCCACGAAATCTCCTAGCGTCAGCCTCTAGGGTCTGTGTCAACCTCTCTGGCCTAGTGTCAGCCCAATGTCAGCCTTTCTGGCCTAGCGTCAGCCTTTTGGGGCTTTGCATCAGCTTCTGCATAGCTCCTAGCTACCTCTACGTGGCCTCTGGCTCCTTCTGCATGGCCTCTTGTTGGCTCTGTGTCAACCTTCTCCTGGCTTCTGCACTGATGCTCCCGGTACTATCTCTGCCTCTCTGCTACTGCATTCACTCCCCTCAGCTACAAATCTGATCACTGCTTTGATTTCCTCAGCAAGCCTTTCCCCAGAAAAGAGAATTCATGATCAACTCGGTGTGTTCTCCAAGTGACCCTCAAGCCTCCTCTTATACTTTTCTTGTTGACATTTCAAAGGTCGATATTAAGTCCCTAATCAACGACTAAGATTAGATATGGCTTGATTCATGACTTTTGGACCATTCTAACTTAGTTTTATATTAATTCACATTAATATTTTATTTTTCCTAAGTTTAGACTTAGGGACTCCATTAAAAATATTAATTACTCTAGTATCTCCCAAACTGGTTAGATTCTACCCAAAGCATTTCTGGGTATTGGAGATCTCATGTGATTTAGCCTCTCCACCAATTTTTGTGGCTAGAGAAAATACACTACTACCCCAAATAAACACAAGGAAGTCTACCACTCACAACTATAAATATGGAAGTGTTGCTCCTCCTAGCCTTCCACAACCTATAAGGTTGACATCACAACAATGGAGGAAAAAAGAACAAAAGGTATTTTTTACAGTTGTGATAGCAAATACACTAAAGATCATAAGTGTGCTAAGAATAAATTATTTTACATAGATTGTGAAGAGGAGGAATAAAAGGAACAAGAAATGTTCAAAGGAGATGATATACACCAAGAGCCAACCCCAGAGAAAGAATAAATGAATCCGACCATATCTTGTAATGCATTTGCAGGAATTACCACTCCTCAAAATCTCAATATAGAAGGACATATCAAGAAGAAAAAGGTAACAGCATTTATTGATTCAAATAGTACCCAAAATTTTATTCATTCTAAGATAGCCAAGGAATTGAATTGCTTCCTATATCCAACGACAGAGTGTCAAGTGTCAGTTGCAAATGGAGGAACTATAAAGTTCTCTGGAAAGTGCCATAATATCAAGTTATCCATGGGGCAATATGTATTGAATAGTCCAATGCTTTCCATTCCAATGGGTGGTGTTGATGTTGTACTAGGAGTCCAATGGTTACAATCTTTGGGGATGATAGCTTTTAATTTTCAATAACTTTTCTTGATTTTTTTTTGGGAATGAAAGGAAGTTGAATTAAGGGGTATTGCAGGAAAAACAAGAAATATAATAAGCTCTAATAGCATGACAAAGCTTCTAAAGAAATATCAATGGGGAGTAATAGCACAATTATGCTCACTAGCGGTTCAAATACCGAAATCATCTATTTCTCCATATCTCAAAAAAAATTGGACAATCATTTCAAGGTATTTGAGGCTCCCAAAGGCCTCCCACCTGTTCCTAATCATGAATATGGTATTCATTTAATTCCAAGAAGTGTTCCTCCAAACATAAAACCTTACATATATCTCTATGCTCAAAAGAGTGAAATTAAATGTATAGTTAGAGAAATGCTAAAGGCTGGTATAATTCAACCAACTCAAAGTTCTTTCTCTACTCTAGTAGTATTGGTGCACAAGATGGATAGATCATGGTGAATGTGTCCAGATTATAGGGAGATCAATAAGCTCACTATTAAAGATAAATTTCCCATTCATTTCATTGATGAATTATTGGATGAAATGCATGGAGCAATTTACTTCACTAAGATAGATCTTCATTTAGGATATCATCAAATTAGATGAAGAATGAAGACATTCTGAAAACAAAATTCAAAACTCATGAGGGTCATTATGAATTTTCGGTCATGCCTTTTGGCCTTACTAATGCACCTTGCACATTTCAAGGTTTGATGAATTCTATTCTCAAACCATTCCTTAGAAAATTTGTGTTAGTATTTCTTGATGATAAGCTAATCTACAAAAATTCTTGGAAGGATCATGTTCAACACGTTGACAGGGTGCTCAAAGTAGTGGAGGAGAAACAAATATATGCAAAAACCTCCAAATTTTTCTTTGGAGTACATGAAGTGGAATTTTTTGTTCATATTGTATCTCATGAGGGTGTTAAGGTAGACCCTAATAAAATTGAATCCATTAAGGAATGGAAAATCCCCACAACCATAAATCATCTTTGAGGATTTCTCGGGTTGACAATGTATTATCACAAGTTTGTTAGGAATTATTGGAGAATAGCAGCACCTATAACTTCATTACTGAAGAAAGATGCATTTTCTTGGACTTCAGAAGCAACTGAGGCCTTTAAACATCTTAAGGAGGCAATGTGCCAGACATCGGTCTTAGCTATACCAGACTTCACAAAAGCATTTATTGTTGAATGTGATGCATCAGGAAATGGATTTGGTATTGTTTTAATGCAAGAAGTAAGACCCGTTGCTTTTGAAAGTCGTCCAATAAAAAGAAAGTATTTACACAAACCTATTTATGAGAAGGAATTGTTGGAAATACTACTTACACTAAAGCAATGATGACCTTACCTAATAGGAAGACCCTTCAAGGCAAAAACAAATCATGATAGTCTTAAATACTTTTTGGAACAAAGATTATCTTCAAAAGCGTAGTGAAAATGGGTCACAAAGATGTTGGGTTATGACTTTGAAATCATCTGCAAAAAAGGGAAGCAAAATGTCATTGCAGATGCACTCTCAAGAAAGGATGAGGATGTGGAAGCATTTCTTTGTTCCATTTCTATTATCCAACCTGAGTGGATAACGAAAGCAAGGGATGAATGGAAGAAGGATGAAGATGTGTGGACCCTCATTCAAAAGTTGCAGCAAGATCCCAATACACATGATACATTTAGTTGGAAAAATGATTCATTATTGTACAAAGATCACTTATATATTTGTAAGAATTCCCAACTCAAAAAAGTATTCTTTTTGTTGGCTTGAGGGGGCCTCACCCAGGTTCAGTGTTAGTTAGCCAAACAAAACCTTACACTGCTGGCCCTTTCAGCATTAGCCTACGGAACACGGACTGAAGTCTTACCCGAAGCAGTATGGGGGGATGCTGGAGCCAAGTTTCCGCACCCTTGAGATGGTTGTGATGTCGGTTTATCCCGGTTATACCTACCTGCGCGCAGGCTTCTTAGCCCTTTGTTCCACCCTTCAACACCTTTGTAAAAGGGTACAAGTGGCTTTCGCGTAGTCCTAACCTATGGCTCAGGGACTTTTGCGCTGCGAGAGCAGCGAACTGCGATATTTCCTAAACTAGGCTAAGTGTCTTACTTATATTATTAACCGATCTTAGTTAGCTTCATGTAAACATATGTTCTTACTTGCGCTCATTTAAACAACACATTTACATATAACTGCGCATCATATAAACATTATAAGTGAAATTCATACCCAACATAACAAGATGTAAAAAATAAAGATGCATAAATTGTATAATACTTCTCTTTATTGATAATTCCGAATAGTTAGAGACTCGACCCACTCTACGCACTCAGCTACAGGGGTCCGCACACTCAGCTGCAGAAATCTAGGCCTCTTTGCACTCAACTGTAGAGCCTCTATCTATGCTATGACCCAAGACTTAGACTTCTACTTCAGAGCTATCTCTCATACATCATATCTTCACTACTTGATTGATTCCTAAACTACTTAGAGCTTAGCTCTATTTATACAATCACATGGTCCGTGGATGATGGGAAGATCTTTTACAGCTGACATTACATTTCCAAAATAAGGGAAGACAAACCTATAACTCTTTAACATCTACGCGCTCTGCGACCAAAAAATATGGAGTCTTTAAAGTTGGATTACAAAATTTGACCAAAACATGGGCATTTAGCCCCAAAACTTCCCTTGAGGGATCTCGCGCCCAACAGGCCCCCAACACAAATATCGTGACTCACCCTTGAGTCACTCTGCAGGCGCAAAGATCTTGGTGCAAAGACCTCCCAGCTCTGTTTGGATAACTGCAACCTCGGTAACGCACTGAGCGACCACCTACTTGACTTCTTCCACTCTCTAGTCGGTGACTACCGCTGAACTGCTACCCTGAATCTTTTGCTGAGTTGCTTTTAGTTACACGAGCTTTCCTTCAATGGAGGTTGTGATCGTATAAGCCTTGTTTATCCATGGCTATAGGCACACTTTTAAGACCGCTTCTTTGTGCCGAGCAACATCCACCTGTTCCTTAAGCGCCTTTGCCTCCTGCATCAATGCGAGCCTCTATGTAAGGGTGGTCGTCTGCGTGGTCCCTTTGATTTCATCATACCTTTGTTGTAGCTCATGCGCCTCTGTCTCCAAGCGCTCTACATTCAGGTCCTCCTACAGGGTGGTTAGGACCTCGAATGACTATTCAAAAAGCTACATGTAGTCTACTACTGCACTGTCGACTGCCATTATTGTTGTTGTAACAGTGACGGTATGATGTTCCATGAATTCCAGTAGAGTTGAAGGTTGAGCCCTCAACTGCAATTCTGTGATCTGTAGGTTCAGCTCCAGCTGAACCCTGGCCATCTCTTCTCGAGCATCACGCACCCTTGTGGCTAACTCACGAACGTGCGCCTCCACAAGTTCTTCTGCTTGAATGTCCAACTCTGGGACCATTCAACAAGCTTCCTCCACTACCTGTGCGATTACTCTCCCTACATAATGTCCTCCCACGGTGCCCCCATGAGCATCCGCGAGGATGCTGCTTCATTCAAAATCAGGTACATACCTTCGCAATATCTCATCAGTCCCCATCTATAGATTCCCAGCAATGATAGAGAAATCTGATGCACGCACCACTAGTTCCTTCTTTTGCTAGATAGAGTATCCTTCCGGTGCAGTTCTAGTTGTTAGGAAGTGTATTATATCCTCAAAATGTCCATCTGCAATGCGCACAGCAAAGATATGTGCATCAGGTAATCCTTCCTCCAAATTAGTAGGTTCCTCCCCTATTTCGATGCGCGACAGATGGTCTGGTCTTGCGTTCAATCGTCTAGGCTTCACAAAAACTTCAAAAT
This sequence comes from Pinus tabuliformis, assembly GCA_031772625.1. Classification (NCBI taxonomy): domain Eukaryota; kingdom Viridiplantae; phylum Streptophyta; class Pinopsida; order Pinales; family Pinaceae; genus Pinus; species Pinus tabuliformis. The sequence goes on from CM062818.1 coordinate 931,484,705, forward strand.
CGTATTCTTGGAACAATAAAAGCCATCTGCAGATTCGCCCCCACAACACAGGATTATTGACCAGGTACTTTAGCGCAGAGTGATCTGTATACATCTTAAAGTGGCCTCCTAGCAAGTAGTGTCGGTACTTTTGGAGCGCATACACCATAGTTAGCCCCTCATGCTCAGTGGTGGAATAATTCTTCTCTACTTTGGATAATCTACAGCTTGTGAATGCGATAGGGTGGTCCAAGCCTTCTCCACCATCCTGTGTTAACACCACCCCTAGCGATATACATGACGCATCAACATGTACATGAAACTCTTTCTTCTAGTTCAGGAAGACTAGAATCGGCACGGTAACCATCTTTTCTTTCAATATATCTAGGTCTTTCTTACAGTCATCATTCCAGCAGAATGAGACATCCTTCTTCAACAATTTTTCCATCGGCGTGGTGATCTAGGAATAGCCTTTGATAAACTTTATGTAATATCCTGTATGTCCCAAAGTAGCGCGCAATTGTTTCACGCTCCTTGGCGCTTCCAAGTTCAATATCATCGCAATCTTCGCGGGGTCTACCATCAGTCCTTGTCTGCAAACCACATGCCGCAATAGGTTCCCAAAATGAATGCAAAACAAACACTTCTTGAGGTTGAGCACGATCTGGTATCTTTGACAGGTACCCAACATCAAGCGCAAGCTCGCTACATGGCGATAACTAGACCAAAGGCAGTCCAGTCATCAAAGTAGACCTCCAGGAACTTATGAATAAATTCCTTTAATTTCATGACAACCACGCACGAAAATATAGCAGGCATGTTCTTCAACCCAAATGGCATTACAGTGTATTGAAAACAACCCCACTCTATCGTGGTGTCTTGCTCCTATCCTCCGACACAATTTTTATTTGGTGGTACCCAGAGAACCCATTAAGGAAGGAGTATGCTTCCTGGCCAACTACATTTTCCAACACTTCATCTGTGAATGGAGTTGGGAAAGGATCATGCACAAAAGAAACATTCAGTTTTCTGAGATCCACACATATCCTTATCTCATCCTTTTGCTTCTTCTCTTGCACCACCTTTGGGCTTACCCAATCAAACACTTCCATAGGCTCAATGATGTCAACCACTAGCATCTTATCTAGCTCTAAGCAAACCTTCTCCTTGTATTTCAGATTTAGGCAAGAAGGCCTCTGTTTAACTGGATTCACGTCGGGCTTTAATGTGATCTTCATCACTCCTAGATCTCCGATTATCCCTTTCAAATCCGTAAACTTGGTAGGGAATAAGTCCTGATATTCGCAGAGTAATTCAACGACCTTATCCACCATCCCATCATCCCAGTAGTCTCCAATATTCATGAATTTAGGTTCTGCCTCTGTACCAATGTTCACCTGTTTAGCTATCACTGACGCAATTATATCAGGGTTCTCAATCTGTGGTCCCTGAACCTTGTGGTAACCTTCTGTCTCTAGAATGTTAATCTTCCATAGATCCTCGTCCTACTCTTCAATAGTTACATTATAACATTCCATCGCGTGACTCAACTGAGTAGCCCATTCAGGCTATGTCAGGTCTAAAGGATCCTACAATATCCTAAAGATGGCTACTTTCACCTCTTGTAGCGCTTCATCAATACTATCAAACCCATCCTCAAATCTAAATGTCATCATGAATCCTTCGCGTAGGATATCCCATCCACATGTCCCATGGCAGAGCTTTGTTTCTATATACTAATTCATTGGGATAACATCCAAGGTATGACAGATAGGTGCACCCACTGAGGTTGTGGCTTTTCTCCATAAGCCTGCATCCATTTGGCCAGATGCGCGTGGATCATTATGCCCATCATACTTGTCTATCAGTTGCATCTTAGGCTTCCCAGTTCATGCTCTCATTATCCTCCTACATTCATGCCAATCATCAAAACTCCCCTTATGCATACCCCACCATCTTGCAGGCGTAGCGCGCAGTGCCCAGTCCAAGGCCTGGAAGCATTGCTTTTATGGCACCTCCCTTTCAAATGCATCCAACAAGGTATCTACCTCATTTAGACCATCATAAATAGGCATATTTCTTTCCTCTCACGACATACAGTGCATCAACCGGCTCATCATGTTGCAATTCAATGTAGTTACTTCATGTAACTGATTTTGCTAGCATTTTATTTCTTCATTGGAGTCCGAAGTGCAGGAACTCTCGTGCTCCCATGTAATTTTCCCATATGCAGTGGGATTCACCCAATCTTGGTCTCACGTTGTTATCTTATAGATGCAGTCTAGATCATCATCACTCTCATAATCACAGACTAGTTTCGTATAGCGCGATCCTTCAGTAGGATCTAGGGGTATTATTACGCGTAATGATTTCTTCTCAAAGATCATCTTTCGCTTCTTCATATTCATTACCCCGTTCATATCAGTAGCCTGGTCAATTCCCAAGAGCACAGGTTAGGGATTTATGTCATCCACAATCGCTATTCCTTCAAAATCTACCAGTGCGCTCGCTCCCTCAATATCCACGGTCACTCCCTGCAACCACCCCATGGGTATGACTTTCTGCTGATTCACCATCCTTAGCTGAATCAGAGACCATTGCAGCGCAGGTCTCCCTATTCACTCCATGTTTGTTTTGGTAGAACATTCGCATTTGACCCCAAATCTAGAATGACTTGATCCATTTCACATTCTTTATTTTGCGTGGTGATTCTCATTTCATGCCCCGTCCTTGTCTTCTACTTACCAATCTTTCAGAGTACGTGCGGTTCACCTGGCATAGTCCTAGTACATCTATTGATGAGTTCTTGTAACCCTTTCACAACATTATTGTTGTGCAGTAACTTCATACAGGTTTCCAGGAAAGTTGTGAGCATAGAGGGGTCCATCTCCGACTCAGGCTTATTCTTGCTTCTTGAGGTGGAGGCCTCAGCGAAGCACTTCTTAGCTTACGTGAAGGTTTCCCGAGCGTGCTCCAAATAAAACTCAACCTCTTTCACCGGGGCTTTGCAAACCCATGCACTGTCTTTCAGTTGTTTCCACTTATCATCTCCTGACGCGATTCCACTCCGGAGCACTATATTTATGTTCGAATCTTCCTCGTGCAGCTTAGACCTCATCATCTGCAGGCTCTAAGTTGGGGGATTCAGTAGCATGCCTTTGTCACGTATCCTAACTATCAGCGTAGGGAAATATTCTGTTTCATGATCAAACAACATGCAATACTTTCATGAAAAGCGCGTTGGATTAGTGAAATCACAGGCATAGTGTCTTGGCCCTCTACAATTGTAGCAAATCAATTGTACTTGACCTCTACAAGGTCCTCCTCTACCTCAGACTCGTTTGCGCCCCTGAAATCCTATCCGCGCCATCCCTGCATTCTAGTCAAGGGGCCGCGTTTTGGCCTGAACCCAATAGGCGGGGGTTCTGTCCATCATCAATTCATAGCTCTTGCAAGTATGCTCATCATGTCCTACCTAACTACAAAAGTTGCACAACAACTGTTGCGGTGCTTGTACATACTTTTGTAGCAAGTGACAATTATCTATGGAATGTTTTCCAGCTACCTAATAGATAGCGCACCATAAAATAGGCACCGTGATAGGTCTTTCTTGAGCTTCTGGCCTTAAAGGCATCGATCCTCCTCCTAAAAGGTAATTTTCAAAGACTGGGCAATGGTCTTTATCATGACCCTGACCCTTGCATTTAAAGCACCATACCTCCTCGTGTACCTCTGGTCAAACTGTCATGTTCTGCTTCAGACTTTGCATCTCAAGGCACTAATTCTGTAGCTGCCCATGGATCTGCTGAACTCCTAGATTAGGATCTTTCATCGGAGTCTCATGTAGTCTCATTGAAATCTCCAAGGCCTCTTCCTGAGTTGTTATCTTCTCCTACGACAACGCGCTCCTTAAGTGGGGTAGTAGCGAAGCCACAAACCACTCGTGATGTTGTCCATCTGTCAAATTCATATTGGCTTCATGGATTTGACACTTCAATATTTTATCCAATTTCCAAGTTGTCTCACCTGGTCGCATCGTGATCTCTTTGAATCCCACAACCGACTGTGCTTCAGATTTAGGCCTGCTAAATTCCCTATTTAGTGTTGCTTGGATGTCCGCTACTCTAGAATTCAGGTTATCGTTGGAGTACTTAATGTACCAGGTTAGCGCGTGATATTGTAGAGCACTAACTAATGTCACTTTCTTTATATGATCATCTGTAACACCTTGAGCTTCCCATATAGCCCTTACAATGAACCAAAATTGGTCTGGGTCCTCATTTCCCATTCCTTTAAACAAAGGCAACTTCACTGTGTTTGTTATACTAAACCGTGGTGGAGGTGGTGTGGGTGGAGGTGGTATTCATGGGAATCCTTGTCTTATCAACTGAATAACGCTTCGTGGAGAAACCTTCGTTATTCCTTCTTCGTGTCTTCACGGAGGTGAAATCAAGGGGCTATACTCTGCACCCTTATTTCCTTTGTTTCTATAACTTTTTTTGCTTCGCGTAGTCCCAAACATCAAGCTAGCTGCATAAGCCATTTTTTGAACAACAACATTTTAATCCAAGTATTAAGAGATTTTGCATACTTACCTCATGATCCTTTGAAAAAATGTCACCTGCCTCACTATAGCTGACTGAGGTGTCGACTGCAAACTGAGTAACAAATCCTCCTATGATGTGATCGAGCCAATCATCGATAGCACATGCAATCTTATCCTTTGATGCTTCCAACCTTCACACTAGATCTGGGATCCACACAATAGGACCATCAAGTTTCCACCTTCCTTCATTATCTTCTAGCTTCACAATCCACTCGTATAGATCAGTAGGAAAGGAGGCGAAAAAGATTTCGTGGATCTCCATATACAGTTATTAGTCCAAGCACTATTCTTTTAACAATTGCGGGTTTCTATTTTCTTGTGCCATGAATTCGTGAATCCTTTTGTCCAACCAGCCTTCGATTTCTTTCTTAGTTGTATTCTAGTGATACGACATCACATATCTCTTATGCAAATTCCGGTCCCAACAATGGAACCATTTGTTGGCTTGAGGGGGCCTAGCCCAGGTTCAGCATTAATTAGCCAAACAAATCCCTACACTACTAGCCCTGTTGGCATCAGCCCGCGAAGCATGGACTAAAATCTCACCCGATGTAGTATGGGGGGATGTTGGCACCAAGTTTCCGCACCCTTGAGATGGTTGTGATGTCGATTTATCCAGGTTATACTTGCCTGCACATAGGTTGCTTAGCCCTCTGTTCCACCCTTCAGCACCTTCACGAAAGGGTACAAGTGGCTTTTGCACAGTCCTAACCTGTGGCTTAGGGACTTTCACGCTGCTAGAGCAGCGGAATTTCGATATTTCCAAAACTAGGCTAAGTTTCTTACTTATCTTATTAACCGATCTTAGTTAGCTTCGTGTAAACATATGTTAGTACGTTCACTTAACTAACACATTTACATATAACCACACATCATATAAGAATTATAAGTGAAATTCATACCCAACATAACAAGATGCAAGACAAAAATACGCAGAAATTGTAGAATACTTCTCTTTATTGATAATTCTAAACAATTACAAACTCAACCCGCCTTGCACACTCAGCTGCGGAATTCAAGGCCTCTACGCACTCAGCTACAGAGCCTATACCTACGCTATGACCCAAGACTTAGACTTCTACTTTAGAGCTATCTCTCATACATCATATCTTCATTGCTTGATTGATTCCTAAACTACTTAGAGCTTAGCTATATTTATACAATCCCATGGTCCACGGACCATGGATAGATCTTTTACAACCGACATTACATTTCCAAAATAAGGGCAGAAAATCCTATGAATCTTTAACATCTACGCGCTCTGCGACCACAAAATGCAGAGTCTTTACACTTGGATTACAAAATTTGACCAAAATATAGGCTTTTAGCCCCGAAACTGCCCTTGGGGGATCCCGTGCCCAACACTTTTGGAATTGCACACTTCCCACTTAGGAGGGCACTGAGGATTTTAAAAAACTTACAATAGGGTCAAGAAGGAATTTTTTTGGGATGGCCTTAAATTTGATATTCAGAAGTTATTAGCAAAATTTTTGGTTTGCCAAAAAAATAAAGTTAAGACAATTAAGACCTCGGGTCTATTACAACCTTTAGCCATTCCAAGTCAGTGTTGGGAGGAGGTCTCAATGTATTTTATCACAGGTTTACCAAATTCTTAAGGAAAGAGTGTCATCATGGTGGTAGTTGGTAGACTTACCAAGTATGCACACTTTTGTGCCTTATCTCATCCTTTTAAAGATAGTACAATTGCTACTACATTTATGGAAACAATTGAAAATATTCATGGAAACCCAAAGATTATTGTAGCTTTTTCACTGGAAATTTTTTAACAGAATTATTTTCTTGTCTTTGTACTCAAATAGCTCATAGCTCATCTTATCATCCTCAATCTGATGGGAAAACTAAGATAGTGAACACATGTTTGGAAGGATATCTTTGTTTCTTTGTATCTGATAAGAAAACACAATGGGTCAAGTGGTTACCTCTATTTGAACGGTGGTATAACACTTCCTTCCATACTACAGAAAAAATGACCCCATTTATGGCACTTTATGGATATCATCCACCATCCATCACATCATCAATAAGAGAAATTCTAAGGTTCAGGCAACCAAAGATCACATCAAGCATCAACAACATGTTCTCCAACTCTTAAATGATAACATCGCTCGTGCGGAATCAAATTAAACAATAGGTAGATCAACATCGTAGTGAAAGAAGTTTTGAGGTAGGAAACTGTGTATTTTTACAGCTACAAGCATACAAACAAATGTCCCTCAAGCAAGCTAAGAAGGATAATAAATTATCACCCAAGTACTATGGTCCTTACCAATTAGATCTCCTTCCTTGTTGTGGTGCAGGTAAATTCTCAGTGCGGACATAAATAATCCCTCTAGCCCGAGAGAAAGTGTCTAGCCACAAACAAACAATCTATGGAAAATATCTTTAAGCTGGAATCAATTAAGAGGCCCTACCTCTTAGAACACTATTCTTCTTGGTGATGATCCTGCTTCTTCACTCCAGCTACTTTCCTTTTCCTTCCTTCGAATACCTGAAACAGGAAAACAACAACAACAACAAACGTGATAACATACAATATTGTATTCAACCTACTTAATAGGTCAATGAACATTAAGCCATAAAGATGTAAAATAACACTTCATGTGGGAAATCAATCAATAGTTGTATTCATATAAATCAGAAAGAGATTACAACAGATGCCTTGACGTTGCTGGTCTCCTCCGACGAATCCGGGTTCCCACACTTCTGCTAGCACTTCATGGATAGCCCCAAAAATGAAATTTTTAAGGCCTCTTCCCTCTAGTCTCAAACCAAACCAAAACACGCTATTCTCCCTCAAAAATACACTAGAAACCTACAAGCTATAGATGTCTTGCTGATCAATCAAACTCACTCCAAAACTAGTTTAGCTTAGGAAAAGATAGGTTTATATAGCTTGGATGGATGGGAGATGGTTCCTCTCATCATGGGAGAACGTGTTATCTCTTGAGTTTGTTCCATCCTAATAGGGGAGAGTCCAAACTGACTTCCTCGGCTTCATCCAGCCCAACCATCTACCAAACTTCTGTTGCGAAGCTTTTAGAGCTGGAAGCTTTGACTCCATATTTAAAAAACTTTCCAAAAGAGGATCGGCGTGACTGGAAAAGGTCTCAATATCTTCGTACGACACTAGGGCTAGTTTTAATCTTTGCAAATTGGTGCGAGGAAGAAACTGGTAAGTAGCGTCCGTCTTGTAAACTGGGATAAAAGGAAGATTCTTGGGAAATGATGCAAAGGGGAATTATTTTGCTCATGAAGAGGGACATACTGGGAGTTTATTCATGATGGAAAAGCATGTCGAGTTCACTATAGAGGTCCTCTAGGATCAAGGACAGGGAGTACAGGAACATTGACAAAATGTTGTGTAACAGATGCCCCCTAAAGCATGAAGGTTGAACTAGAGTGAGGGGCGAAATTCCTTACAAGTGGATGTGGGGAACCAGAGTCCATCGTCAGAAAACCTGCAAGAAAGCATAGATACATATACATCACTGAAAACTCTAAGAAATGATACATGAATCATGGTATGGACACAACCATCCAGAGAAAGATCAAGTAAATGGATCGAAGGCATGGGCACAGGTATCCAATAGAAAGGATCATAAAAAAACCAAGGTATCGTCATAGCTATCCAATAATGAGGAGGATCACATATAACAACTCATGGCATGGTCGCAGCCATCCATCTGAAAGAGACATGTATATCAATATGATCATGTCACATCACCTTGCAACCTGGACTGGTGTAATCTAAGCCCAGGGTCTTGCACTCTGAACAACCCCATCAAAGTACAAATCCTAACATGTGAATGAATGTGTTGAAGTCGAACCTGCTAGAAAGTCGCTTGATTACCGGTCAATGATGTGAACTGTTAACAAGCACGAGAGAAACCATCAATAATGACAATGGCTATCAAGGTACCAGCATCATAGTTCACGGAATGTGAATAAAGGAACTAATGTCGAACACCTGTGAAATCACCCAATCGAAAGCCAATGATGTGAGCTTGTCGTCGAGTGCGAAGAACTTTCCATTAGGGCATGCAAGCTCTAAGGTACTAGAAGGGAGTCTCTCGTCCAACTTCCTGGATAATGAGCTAAAGTTGATAGGAAGTGACCATGTAGAAGGAGGGCCATGATGTATCCCACATCATTGACATGAGACAAAGGGATGCAAATGATTTCGGATGATACAGAGAATCAGAGGTAAGTGTAACTGCAGAAGGAATAACTCTTGAACATGTCGGTGACACAACTTCGAAGTTTGGTAGTTGTTGGATCCATAGGATCGGTGGTCATGATGACGTGGAAGAGATCAAATGGAAGGCAAAAATGAACAACCCAACCCAGGAAGGTCAATGATGAAAAGGATGATATCCCAACCCGACACGAATCACAAAGTATCATGTTCAAGAGTGAGTTGCCGACACGATTGATAACATTTCCAATTCCCCCCCCCCATTTATGGTAGGTACCCCAATTATTTTTTATCACAAGCTTGAAGGGGATAGCATGTGCTTGCACTATAAATTTATCCTTCGGACGAATCCAACCTAGTAAGTTTAATGAGCTCTAGCAAGGAAAAGTTCATGTTCATCATGGTGACGAATCCAATGTCATTTAATGTTTTAACGAGTCCGACAAAGGTGTAACTCAATATCTTTTTCATGTTTAGAGAGTTTGAAAAAGACACAGAAATGAAAACTCCACATGGTCCCTTTTCATATATTTGTGTCTCTCGAGCCTAAAAAGGTAAAAAATGATACTTGAGAGAACCTCTTCACCATTTCAGTCAAGTAGTACCTTTTTCGTAAATAGTCCATCCCAGCTCGAAAAGGGGTAAATTTATACTGGGTGAATGACGTTTTGCAACCTTTAACAAGTTCAAAACGATAAGAGCTCAGCAATATTTTTGTGTTTAAAGAGTCGGAAAAGAGCTTGAAAGAGGACCCTCCATTTTTATTCTCTTTTACGAGTCAAAAAAGGGAAAAATACTTGGTGATATTTTCATTTGAGTTTTACGAGTCGAGAAAAGAGCTTAAACGTGACTCTAGTACCATCATCGACAAACCGTCACCTATCACTGCACAAAAAGTAAATGCATTATCCACTTTCTGAGGCAAAATAGGTCAAAATTAGTTTTAAAACCCTAATATTTCATAAAAAATGAATAAAAGGAGGAAAAAGTAATTATTTTTTACCATTTACCCTTTTACCTTTGTGTGAAGAGCTTTTTACCCACTTGTGCCCTAGTTTTTCGGGAGCAGATTGCGGGATATCCAGGAGGCCATTCGTTGATCTGTCAGTTGCAAGTAAGAGCTAAGACCTTAGGCTCCATTTTCATACTTATTTTACCTACTTTTAACCATTTTTAAAGGAGTTTTTGTCAAAAAAAAAATCACTTTCAGTCGGTGATATTTCCGGGCATGGAATCGCGCCGATCAAGGGCTATGAAGAATGTCAAGTGCATGGTCAGTGTGACTATTTTTAAAACTATTGTGCCGGCACCGTGAAAAAAATTGTTTCATGTTTTTGCCAAATTTATTCGTTTGAATCAAAATTTCTCTGTCCAAAGATGTTTATTGACTTGATTATATGGTTTTTACAAGGAAAAAATCGTGAAAAATGGTGGATTGGAAGGAATGCGAGCATGAGGATATTGACACTCAAGCAATGGTTGACCCAAATTGATTGGATGCTTTGAGGAACTATGGGCTCCTCAAATTATTCCTTACACCAAGTCTACGGGCTCAACACGAATTGCTACGGTATCTGATCAGTCTCTCAGACGTGAATCGGGAATTTTTCATGATTCGTGACCAAGTATTGGAGTTGGAAACTTCAAACATTTATTTCATCACAGGATTGTCCCGAAGAGGGGAGTCAGTCAATCTATATGGGTCAAGGTCTATTGGGGCATGTGTGACCATGCTACTTGCTTAACATTGCCGAGAAGCACTCAATTCAAAAAGTGACAAGATGAAGATCATGATTGCTCGGGATCTTGTGTTGAGAGTGTTACTATTGACCATAAACAGATTGGCTAGGGACCAAGAGTAGCATGAGACCAACAAGTCGAAGTTTCAGTACGATATTGACTGTACGACGCCCACTATCTTCAACTAGGCAGAAGCTATGAAGGTCAACATGAAGCACCAGCTATCAAAAGCTAAGGCAGGAAACCTAAAGCATTTTCGTTATGGGTCTGTTCTGGTGACCTTCTTCCTGGAGTGGGTTCTATTGTTCCACTACCAGTTATTTGAGGTGGAACCAACATTGTCACCAGACCCACAGATGGTCCGTTGGAGTGCGTTGATGTCTAGGATTACTGGGGGCCAACATATGTCCTATAAGCCTGCCTTCTTCTCCTGGCCATGACGACAGCTGATCATAGTGGAGGATTGGCCTTATAGCAGTACTGACTTCCGCGGTGATCTGGATATGCTGCTCCCAGAGGGGGAGGATTATGATGATGGAGGTAAAAAATAAACAATTTTAATTTTTTGATGTTTTTCATTGTTTTTGAGATATATGTGTTCATGACATATTGATTTTATTAATGCAGATGTTGGACTAGAACTCCCTACCAGGATGTCCCCAATTTCCAGGCGCATTGCTTGGTAGTTCGAGGTCGCTCCTTATCAGGACGAAAGTGACAATGAGGAGGAGATCATGGGGAACCCAGAGGGATTGACCCATGGGATCCCAGAGTATGCCCAGATGCGTGATGTCCCATGCCAGTATAAGAGACATACAGTGGGGGTATCATATCGGATTCGCCGACTACTGACTCGCATAGTCCGAGAAGTTACATGCTACCATGAGCATCATGCTATTTAGTGCATAAGTTTAGCATTCCACATTTTTTAGGCCTACAAGCCACGGATGTATAAGGCCTGTGAGCCACTGATGTATTTGAACACACATATTATTTTTTTGGGGTTTTGATATATGACAAACATTATCGACATATATATATGCTATACTTCCTTGCTTACTATGGTAAAAATGTTTTGTATTTTGAGTTCTTACATGTTTCGCAAGTTTCTATCAACACATAATTAGCTAATGCATATGTTAGTGTATTCATGTGTCTAGGAATATGACGATACGTAATGTAATCAAAATTTTTCTCCAATAGACAAATACATAGATACTGTTAGGTAAACTTGACTTGGGATAGAGTCAAAGTTGATGAGGTTAAACAGTGATGGTTTTGGGGCACATGGTATTGTGCACCCATAGTATTCTGCCTGTGGTATTCTAAGTAATGAAGCTTATAAAAGGCTGGAAGGACTTCATTGTAATGCAAGGCCTAGAGGTGAGCGATGAAGGCTCACTTGGCCGGATTGGCTAGGGTTTTGGCCAAGGATAATGAAATCTCATTATAGTTGGGTTTTTCCCCGGATTTGGGGTTTTCTCAGATAAAGATTTTTGTTTATGTGTTTATGGTTATTGTTGGTTATTTTTATATTTATTCCTCTCAGTAATTCTCCATAATTATTTATGTTATGCAGTGAATTTCTTAACAACTGGTATCAGAGCCAGATATTGGCTTCAAAGGGATTCTTTGATGCCAGGGGTTTATAGTGCCTGATGAGATCAATGCAGCCTTTTTTCAGATCTGGGTTTGGAAAATAATGGTGGAACAATCGTACACGGAAGAACCTTGAGGAGAATGTGTGGAAGATAGTGTCGTAACTGCCAGGGATCGTAGTGAATTTACGATATTTACCGGTTTGGAACATTCTGACGAATTGTTCCATGCGGCTATCTAAAGAAGGTCAACAGAAGAAAATTGTTCATGCAGCTTTGAAAATTGTTCGTTTTCTACTACGTGAGGCCACCGGTGCTGGAATCTATGAGGTTCTCGTCGGACTCGCAGTTGGAGTGGTTTGATAGAAGTTTTTGAGCAAATCAAATTGAGAGAGGATGGATCAGAATCGCAGCAGCAAAAAAAAAGAAAAAAATTAATGAAGTCAAAATTATTGCATGTAAATGGGCATACTACTGTAAGACCTCGTAAGGCATGTGTACCCCTCGGTGATCACCAGTAAAGTCTGGGTTAGACCTAGGTGATAGGGGGGGTGTCAGGTTAACAATACCCCAGGTAAAAACTCCGAGGGGGGTAAGGGCTAGAGTGAGCGGGATTGTCTCACTTAGCAGGTTTGGCTAGAGTTAGTCAAGGAACCCCAAGTCAAGTTTAAGGGGGGAATTGTTAGGTAAACTTGACTCGGGATAGAGTCAAAGCTGACGAGGTTAAACAGTGATGGTTTGGGGGCACATGGTATTGTGCACCCATAGTATTTTGCCCGTGGTATTCTATGTAATGGAGCTTATAAACGGCTGGAAGGACTTCATTGTAATGCAAGGCCTGGAGGTGAGCAGTGAAGGCTCACTTGGCCAGATTAGCCAGGGTTTTGGCCAAGGATAATGAAATTTCATTATAGTTGGGTTTTTCCCTGGATTTGGGGTTTTCCCGAATAAACATTTTTGTTTATGTGTTTATGGTTATTGCTAGTTATTTTAATATTTATTCCTCTCAGTAATTCTCCGTAATTATTTATGTTATGCAGTAAATTTCTTAACAGATACATTCTCAATATCTCAGAGTTTTTGACTGAATATTGCCCATTTAGTTGAAGGACAATAAGCTTTGAATCAAGGTTGACAACCAATTCTCGGATGCCAAGAGCGATAGCTTCTGAGAACAATTCGATAATTGCACTATACTCAGAGATGTTATTAGTTGTTCGACCCAGACAAATAACTTGAAGATCAATCAACTCCCCATGGGGGTCATAAATGGCCCATGCCGCGGATGATAGATTCTGGGTACTACGACAAGCACCATCAGTGAAACCAATGTGAGGAGACACCGACATCTGCAAAGCAGGCAGGAACATCATATGCAGGAAAGCTACTTGCAAAACAACACACCAAACCACATTGTACAAAAATGAAGAACACACTATTATACAAAAGTAGCCATGCAAGATGACCTAAGAATAGTACTTTTTGAGATAAAGCCCATTATGGGGCTTGTCTAAGGGATTTCCCTCATAGTCAATAAGCTCATTGGCCCCTTTTTGTAACACACATTTAACAATGTAGGGTCCATGCCACATCAGTTTGAACTTACCTGCCCCCAACTTATCATTAGCCTAATCATACAAAAGAACCAAATCACCCTCAGAAAAAGCTCGAGGAGAAACAGATTGATTAAAATGGGACTTGACCAACTTTTTCTATGCTTTGATGACCAAAGCAGCAAGATGGCGAGTCTCGTCCAGTCATTCTAGGTACAAGAGGTGCTCTTCCTGAGGTGAGGTCTCAGGGAGAAGTTCAACAGCCAGCTTGAGAGATGGAATTTCACACTCAATCGGTAAATTTGTTTCCAGACCATAGAATAGCTAGAATGGTGTGAATCCAGTTGCATCCTTGGTCAAGGTTCAGTAAGCCCACATAGCTAAAAAGAGCATGAGATGCCAATTTGACTTGTGCATCCCAATGGTGTGTTGAAGCATCATAACCAAGACTTTATTCATAGCTTCAACTTGGCCATTGGCCTAAGGGTAGTACGTGGTTAAGCCATTGTGGCGTAGACCCAACGTAGAAGTCAGCTCAGCCATCATGTAATCTCAAAAATAAGAGCCACGGTCGGTGACAATGGCCTGGGGCACTCCAAACTTGGAAATAACATAATTGAATAGAAATTGAACCACCGCTTTACCATCCGCAGAGTATGTAGGCATCGCTTCGGCCCATTTGGTGAAATAGTCCACAACAATGATAATATACCCATGCCCCTCGGCTGAACGAAGGTTACAAGTCATATAGTCGATGCCCCATTTGGAAAAAGGACTAACAGTAATAATGGGATGTAGGTGAGCGAGTGGGGCATGCATCTTACACTGATAAATTTGGCACTCATGGCACTTGCAAACAACAAGGATGCAATCCTTGAAGATATAGGGCCAAAAATAACCAGCGCGAAGGATTTTTTGAGTAGTAACATATCCAGACAGGTGACCACCACATGCACTAGAATGGCAGTCATTCAAGACTCTCTCAGCCTCCTCGAGAGTGAGACAACAACGAAGAATTGAATCGAAAATGATGTGATATAAAGTATCTCCAATGATATAGTAAGGTTGAGATTGACGCCGAATGCATCGGCGATCATCCTTGGTCCAAAGAGACCAAAAAGTGGATGTTTGGATATATACAATGATATAACTGTACCAGGGGTCAGGAGTGCTAATTAAGAAAAGCGTCTCCTTCAGGAGCTGCTCGTTGACACCAATAGGAAGAGAAGCAGAAGGAAGGGAGAAAATCAACTCAGCGAAGACTCGTTATTTCTTAGATTTGGCAGTAGTGAACACCAAATTGAATTCTTGGAGGATGACAATACACTTCGAATACTTGCCCCCAGCAACTGATGAGTCAGGATGTAGGTCGTGGCGTTGCATTCTGAAATCACAGTGGTAGTGCGGAGTAGAATGTAATGCCAAAAGTGTTGAACAGCCTATACGGCAGCCAAAGCAAACTTCTCGACATGAGCATAATGCGTTTCGGTGTCAAGGAGGTTGCGACTGAGGTAATAAATAACATTTTCATTTCCTTCGTCATCATCCTGTACCAGCACCATAGTGATGGTACTAGAGGTTGCAGCTAGATAAAGGAAGTAATCGCGATGATAGTTCAGGGGGTGCAACAAAGGAGCATTGATGAGGACAGTCATTAGGTCATCGAAAGATTTTTGGGCAGCCTCATCCCAAACAAATGGGGTTCCTTGCTTGAGCAATTGAGTGAACCCTGAAGATAGCTCAGCATAGTTTGGTACGAAATGATGGAGGAAATTTGATTTTCCCTGCAGACTTTGTAGTTGATGCAATGAAGATGGAGGGTGTAAATTAACTATGGCCTCGATTTTAAGACGATCAAGGTGAATGCCTTCTTTCGAAACGATAAAGCCAAGGAGTCGTCCATATTCAACATAGAAGACACATCTATGTGGATTCAGTCGAATGTTATAGTGTCTACATCAAAGAAAAATTTTCCGGAGATGATTAGGTGATCGTGGCATTTACGAGAATGAGCACGGAGATCATCCAAGTAAGGTTGAATGATGTTTCTAATGTCATGGAACACATAAGATATCTCTATCTAAAATGTGGCCCCAACATTCTTAAGGCCAAAAGGGATCTTTTTATATGTGAAGGTCCCCCATGGATAGATAAAGGTTGTCTTATCTTGATCAGTTGGCACAATGTTTATCTAGTTGTAACCAGAAAAACCATCCATAAAGGAATATAATTCACTCCCAGTACATTCAACAATGATTTGGTCAATGAAGGAAGTGAGGTAATTATGCTTAGGACAGGCACGAATAAGATCACAATAATTGATGCAAACACAAATAGTGCCTTATTTCTTTGTCACTGGTATGATATTCGACACCCAATCTGTAAGAGGGATTGGATAAATAAATCCATCTTTTAGAAGTTTTTCAACTTCACCCTTAATGGTAGACACTTTTCTAGGGTGCACTGGATGAAGCCAGTAAAGAACAGGCTTCACATGAGGATAAGTTAGAATCTCATGCACGAATATACTTGGGTCAATGTCGGTCATTTCTTCATATGACCACGCAAAAACATCCCAAAACTCTTGGAACAGACGAGTATAGAGCTTGATCTCTTCTGGAAAACAAGTTACCCCGATATGGACATTTTCAACGACACCAGGCTTGACAGAAACATCAATTGGCATCATTTGGATAATGTTACCCATGTTCCCTTCTGACCAAACTTCATGAATCATGATCAACGTCTGATGTGGTCGGGATGGGAACTGAGAAGAGAACTCCTCGAGACAAGAAGGCATGACTATGTGCTAGGCAAGAATGAGGAATGGTGATGAGTGTCTTTCCAAGAAACTTCTTCCAGAGACATTACTTCCATGATACTCTCGTCAGAAAGAAAAGTCTCGGCTAAGGGATTGGGAGATTCCGAAGAACCTAGCCACAAGGATTGAGAATACGCATCAAGAGATGTTCTTGAAAGAGGATGATCAGAGAATATCGAAGGTGAAGCCAAAACAATTTCTGCATAATCAATTTCGGCAGGACATAGTGGCATAACCTCGCCCCACGTATCAACAAGATCCGATGAAGGAATGATCCAAGGATCAGAATTGACCGAAGTCATGTTGACAGAGGCAACATGAGGAGGTAGGAGCACAAAAATTTCCATAAAGGCAGGATATTTGAAGAGTCCTACCCCCATGCTCTCATAAGGAGCACTAGTGTGCTTGACATATGAAACATTGCCATCCGAGGGGGAAGAGGCAAAGAAGGATAGTTGGTAGACTATGACTATATTCCCTTGATGGGGAAAATGAATCACATGGAATAGGGACGAGGCTACAACATGCATAGCATGGGTCCAACTTCGTCTGAGTAGAAGATTGTAGTTAATATTAGCATCAACGATCTCTACCTCGACATGTACTATCTTTCCCTCCAAAGTCATGGCAAGGTTGGGAAGGACACCAAATGGTTGTAAATCGCATCCGTCGAAAGCTTCCAGAGTGTTAGGTGACTGGTTCAGAGTAGGAGAACCAATTGCCTTCCAACAAGCGACCAACATGATGCAGGTAGAAGAACCTTCATCGATGACGATACTATGAATGGTTTTCTCATTTATGATCACCTAAATGAGAAAGGAAATATGATGAGGTAAACGCAAAACATGGTTTTCTAGGTCAAAAAATTAGATTAGAGTCAGCTAGATCAATACCCCCAATAGCCAACAGTAATGAATTCCACTAAAAAGGACAACTTTGAAGGACCGCGAGGGTTGACATAGCTGATGGCGCCTAAGCCAGATCTTCAACAATGTTATAATGTTGAGTGGATCGCACATTAGGATTTTACGAGGACTTTTGTAGCACACCTCGAGAAGGTGGTCGAATGGTGGAATCAGGATTAGGTCGCTCGATATGGAGAGGACTAGAATTAGATGGGGTAGAAGAAGAAGGGGTACCTTCTTTCTCTTTCCCTGCTATCGGGGTAGGAGTTTGATAATATTTTGACCTAGTAGCCACGTTAATCGGGGTACTCATCATGAACACTTGTGAACCTCAAGAAGTGTATGAATGAGGTTGGTCTCCTTTTCTAGTCTGCAGGGATGGAAAGGGCTCTTTTAGGATAGTGGGGGTCCCTTTGAGAAAATGAACAACCTTAGACCATCTGGGACAATCCTTAGTATAGTGATCCTACTCATAGATAAGGCATGGATACTTGGGTTTCTGTTGGGAAGCATCACCAGTAGATGACTTAGGAGGACCCTATTTCAGGGCATCGGCTTTACCCTTGCCTTTTCCTTTCTTCTTACCTTTAGAGGATTTATCCACTGTGGTAGACTGGACAGCGTGAACCTCTGAGGTTTTACCAGGGCTAGATGAATTGTGAGAGGAATCATTGGGAGCAGTGTTGGAGACCAACTTCTATTTGGAAGAAGATTTTCCAGGGGTCTGAGTCACTAAATGAATTACTCCATCAACAGGAGGTGTAGTCGGAGACTTAGATGTCATCAGATCAAATGATGGTCTGGGTGCATTGGGTAACACATCATATAATGTGTTGAATTGTGAATAGACGAGGTCTAGATACTGGGCACGCGTGATGGCATGTTCCTTAGTGACGCATCCACCTATAGCAATGTCTTCAGCAATTTTGTTGACAAATGATTTGGTGAACCACTCGGTCAAAAATTGATCAACAATCTAAAACTTAATCAGATAGCACCTACGTCTCCATTCATGGATGTGATCAGAGATGTGGGTCGTAGTGTCTTTCTTGAGCGATGTTAACATATGGGTGCCAATTTCACAGCGAACCGATAGCTAGAAATGTGTGAGAGAGGCCATGGCGAGGGTGTTAAAGTCATGATAGGTATTTCAAGGTAGCTCGATATACCATTTGAGTGTAGCACCTGTAAGAGTTCGTTGGAAAAGTGTTATCGGGAAAACTAGTGGCCATTCAGAGCTACTAGTCCCACTAAGATAGGTAGTTATCTTAGAAACAAACAAACTAAAGTTACTTGTGTTTTCCTTTATGAGAGATAGATGAGAGAGAACCAGAGAGTACCAACTTCAGTATTTCGCTAGTCTCCTTACTTGTTTCCTCTCTCCCTTCATAGATCTTTCGCCACTCCTTTCTCACTTTTCCCGCTTCAATGAACACCTGTAGATTCAAGGTATCAAAATACCATCAAAGCATAGAGATCTATAATAACAATATAGGATCAGATGTATATTAACCATACAAATGCATATACAAATACAAGATCCAGAGATATACAAATATATGGAGGAAAACTCAAATAGCTTTATTAATAGAAGTAGTAGAAGAGAGGATTACAACCAAGCTGTCTGATCCAGCATCATCCTCCCAGCATGAAAGCCCTCTTCACCTCATACAAAGCAAGATCACCCAACAATACAATGTCTTCAAATAGAAACCAACAGCACTTCCTTACAAATTACAAAATTCCAGCCTTTGGATCTCTAGGATGAGGGATCCATATATAGATGTTTGCAGGAGAGTGAGTCAGCTTCTGGGATTTTGATTAGTGTCATTTCACTGATAGTTCTTGGTTCCACTTGGAGATTTCATGATCTCTTACTCATCCCTGGGCGAATTCAAAGTGGCAAGTGTCATATGAGCAGTTTCTAGAAGATTCTTTGAGTTTCCACCTAGCAAACTGCTTCTGCCATTTGTCTGCTCTTGCTCATTGCACCCTACAGAAGGGCTTTTCTGTATGCATCGCACCCCTTGTGTGTAATAGGTGAGATGCATCGCACCCTAAGCATGGAGCAGTCTGTATGGTCCAGTTTTGACCAGTTCTGAGCAGTTTTTCATGGAGAACTTCTGGGAAATGATGTAATCAGTCGACCTTGCTCCTTTAGGGTATGAAACAACACTTTTAGGGGTTTGAGAGCCCTTGGTTTATTGACATATGTGATTGGGGTTGCAGTGCCCAAATATGTCTATAACAATTGCCGCCTAAAGCATGAGGTCATAAATCTTCTAATGTCGAGTGAAATGCTTTATCATGACGATCTGAGGTTTTTCGAACTGGAAGGTGACCTGTAATAAGCTACAATACAATACATTATCTTCATAATATTTTCATGATCTAGCTAAGGCAGGCATTCCCATGCTCAACTTTATAAATTCATTTTCATGTACATAGGACAAACAACTGTCTGTGTGGCAGACTGATGACTCTGGTAGAGCCATCATCCCTTAGTTTGGATGATTATCTTTGCAGCAATGATGTACATTTGATGCCTTTATTTTCCTGAATATATTGCAGCCCAGATGGATGAAACTAGATCCAGGGTCTTCAAACTCGTTCAATCTTCGCCCGAAGTACAAGTCGATCCATGTGAAAAGATGTTCTGATGTCGAACATGGAAAGACATCGTCTGATTACCAGCCAATGATGTAAGTTGTTAACAGGTGCGAGAGGAATCACCGATAATGATGATGACCCTCAAGGTACTACAGTAAAATTCACGTGCTGTGAATACATGATTCGATGTCGAACACCACGCAAAATCTTTCGGTCGAAGGCCATTGATGTAAACCTGTCGCCGGAAGTGAGAAACTTTCCATTGAGGCATGCAAGCTTCAAAGTACTAAAAGGGTTGTTCCTAAGTCAACTTCTTGGATAATGAGCTGATATCGATAATAAGTGACCCATCGTAGGAGGGCCTTAATGAATCCGACATCTAAAACACGGAACGGAGCAAATGATTTTGTGGAGGTGAAAACGATCTAATGATACAAGGTTCAGGGTGGCGGTCATGAAAAATGGAGAGTGAAGGTATTGCAGTGGATAGGCATTAGCTGGGTTGGGGAATTCTCTGAGTGACTTCTCTTGAACATATCGGTGACACTAAAATGGATTGGTAGCATTAACCCTAAAATGGATGGTACAGAGGACCAATGGTGATATGACCAGTGAACGAAATAACCCAACCCGACTCAATCATGGTGATGGAGTGAAAGTGTCATGTTCAAGAGCGACCTGCTACCAATGAAGTTATTCAAGTTTTCTTCCCTTTTTCCCCAGTCATTGCTGACCATTACCTCTTTATTTTTGTCAAGCTTGAGGAGGATAACACATGGTTGTTCTATAATTTTCCCTTCAAGCAAACCTTTCGCTATGTTTTAACGAGCCTAGTGACAGTGAAACTCGTCCTTGTCTGCATGGACAAATTTGTCGCTATTGTTTTAACGAGTTTAAAGACAAAGATAACTCGGTCCTTTTCAATTTTAGAGAGTCTAAAAAGAGACGAAAAGGCAACTCCAGTAGTCCTTTTTCGTAATATAATCCCTTAAGTCCGAAAAAGTATAAAATAATACGAAAGGGATGATTTTTGATATTTTTAACGAGCCGAACAAGACAAACGCTCGATCTTTTTGTGTAATGATCCCTAAAGTCCAAAAATATTAAAATATAGAGGAGGGATGGCACTTCCAATGACTTTAACAAGTTGGAGAGGCCAATTGCTCAGCAATCTTTTCATATTTTACGAGTCAAATGAAAAGAGCTTAAGGGAGACTCGTTTTTGAGGAACGAGTGATGTTCCTCGATAGCAACTGGTTCCAGGTAAGGTTTGGAATTTTTTCAATCACTGCAGTGTAAAGAAGGTGGCTAATAGAATCACTCGTCGCAGCTGTTCCTCAAAAGGGGTAAACAATCAAATGGAGGCGTATGATCGGCTAAAAAAGGGTGGAGGTGATGGTAAGAACACGACCAAGGTTCAAAAGCTGATAATTATGCGATCACAATGGTTATTTACTGAAGATAGGTTCATTTTTTAATGAGCTTGAACTCTAGTGGAACATGTGCTTGTTGTTAATTTTATTTTTTAATGAGCTTGAACTTCGCGTAAAACTGCTCGTGCCAGTCATATAATAAGGATGTCTCTCATTAGTAGGTTCATTTTTTAGGGAGATTTCGCCATGTGAAAATTTTCTCTGGAGCCTTTTGTATACAAGCTAAGAATGGCCAACTACGAGTTTAAAGGGTTGAGAGACTACAAACTAAGAAAATAATCCTACAAACTAAGAAAACAAAAGGTCGTTTTTCACTTGCATGCAAAAAGTTTTGCATGCCCCTAGGTATAAAGAGTTTCCAGGTTACCATATGGAAGTTCTTGCATTAGCAAGACTATTTCATCCTCATTTGCAGACACAACACTTCCTTGGCTCTGCCAGGAATAGACAAAGGTGAATGGTGGGAATTTCCAATCACATAACCTTTGACGGAGGAATCCTTTTCCAATCTACTCCCATTTTCCTAAATGGATAGGGGAGTCAGACTAGTCATATATCCTACGTGGAAACCTACTTTATAACTGGGGTTTTCCTGCCGAAGCAGGCCAGGGCACATGCCCCTTCGGTTTAGTCACAATCACTGAATCACTCGTGCTCATCAGGTGGATGGACTGGAGATTGATGAGACATTCCTTGTGAAAAAAGACCAGTTAAGGATGGCATTTGACTAGTAGTTGTGTTTGAAGCAGGGAATGAACGCTGGTCAACTAGTTGGACCATTCTGATTTCATGCGGAAAACACATCACTCGAAAGAGTGAGGAACAATAGCTCCCATGCTATAAATGTATTCATGCCCAAGGAGTAGATTGTAATCTAGAGGCCCTTGGACTATCATTACGTTTAGATTAATGGTTTTCCTTCTCAAATTTATAAGAAAATTTGGAAGGATCCCTAACGGTCGACTGGTTCCTTTGTTGAAGCCTGACAAATTTCGAATCTCAGGCAAAAGCGATGGCAAACCACGCACTTTCCAAGCAGTTGAGGAAAGGATACTCACAGAAGCCCCTTCATCTATGATAGTACCAACCATGATCATTCTGTAAGCTTGTACTATGATTCGAAATGGTACATTAGATGGTATGTAGGGTCTCCCTAGTAGATTCCAATCGAAGGAAATGACTAGATAGCTTGGAGGAGGGACTGAATAAACGACTGAATAAATATCTGACGAACTTCCTTCGTGTGGTAAAGGAACGGGTAGATTTCACCCATGTTCATTGGATTCTGTGTTAACGAAAAGAATTTGAATGGTGTCGTTCTCATTCTCTTTGGTAACTGTATCATCTAAAGGTGGACCTTCTGAAGACAAGACTGGGTCAACTGCCATCTCGACCTATTGACTTTGGTCCGATGTGGACTTAGAGGGTTTATCTTCAATGATAGGTGCTTCGACTGACAACAAAGGTGTGCCAGTCGGGTTTTCAACTAGCGATGGACTCGACAAGAGTTTCTTGTATCCAGGAGGAAGTCGTTGTGGTGAAGCGGGATGGTTATCCAAGACTCTTTTAGCTTCGTCAAAGAAGTAACAATGGTGGAGGGCATGATTGCCTTCACACAGCCTACAAGGAAATCTAGATCTTCCTTTTTGTCCATTGACTTCATTTTTGCTAGTTGATGGTGTGCTCTCAACATGATCGTTAGAGGTTGAAGACACCGGATTGTGCAAGTAGGGAGACTAGTCCCTCAAGATCCGTGGGATGCAGGGACAATCTCGATGATAGCGGTCTCACTTGCAAATGACACATGGAGATTTAGGTTTGGAAGGTGCAGCATGTGGATTTTCGCCAGACAATGCATGGTTGCCCCCTTTCGCCATTGGCTTCTTCTTCTTCTTCTTCTTCTCTTTCTTCTTCTTTTCAGTTACTTGGTTTTTGGTGTTATTAGTTTCAGCAAGCGAAGAGGAAGAAGGAGAGGGAGAAACAAATGAAGTAGAAGGTGGGGGAGCGACTTCAAGATCATCTGGTTGCTGATTTGATTGCTGAGGAATTATGGTGTTTTGAACAACAGAGGTCGAGAAAATCCATACTGGTAGGCAAATTGTGAATCCTGGAAGGGACAATGTAGCCATGTGTGGAGTACCAACATCTCCCCAAGAGGAGAAGGGACTAGGATTTCCCCCAAGGGGAAATCCTTGATTGGTAGACTCCATTTTCTCAACCTAAGGCCAATGAGGGAACAGTGACATTATTTCGATTAAAATAAATAGTATGACGCTTTGACACAACTTGCTTTTTCAATTTTTAAGAGTCGATAAAAAGCTAAAGATGACTCTAGTCGCCTTCGATTTTTAATGAGTCTGAAGTGACAACTGCTCAAATGGACCTTTTATTTTAAGGATTCTAAAAAGGAACGAAAGTGACTTATCTGGAAATCTAGATAGAGGGATTACCAAATAAATCGCAAAACTGCAGAATACTTTTTATGGTACAGCAGTCAATCTTCCTGAATGTTGTGTTCAATGCATTGCAATCAATAGGGCGGAAAACACGGCTTCCTAAGGATAAAGGATATAGCCTATTGTGGTCTCCCAATATATACTCGACGGTACGTGGGAGCACAAATCTGTACTGGAAATTTTTGTATCAAAGAGGAGGAATCACCCAACCTACGATGAAAACGATAGTTACCAGGCTTTACGACACCGAAATACGTCTCTAGCCTAGACTTCTAAATGTTGTGCGTTAGGTTCCAAAGAGTTTTTATGTTCATTGAGGTTTATTTTACAGTTGATCTTTCTTAAGAAGTTTGCCTTTAAGGTTTGCCACATGATGTAGATATACAATTCCTAAATGTGCAATCTAAGATGATAAACAATCGTTTACTTTCTTTTAGCAATGAAAATCCTAGCTAGTAAGGAAAGAGAAGTAAAATTCTTTCAACATAGAGCAGAGAGCACACACTAGATGCACTTTTCCTAAATCAATTACCGCATGCAATCTAAATGAAAATGCACATGCATGTATTTGTTTTTCAGTTTCCTTAATGTGAGAATGACAAAAAGAAAACTAAGTACAGTTTTTAACTATCTTCTTTCAAAGCGACAGTACTAACAATTTTCTCTTCAAAAAAGAAAAGGAAGACTAAGACGACACTTTGCAATTTTGAATTTAAAATTGCTTTCGACACTTGAGATACGAATGATTCAAATCAAATACAATGGAAAAAGTGTAATCAACTATCTAAAAGAGGAAGACATTACAACACTCTTTTTCTTAACTAAAAATGACACTTGCGACACTTTCAAATCAAAAGACGACAATTCGATTAAGCTACTATTTGCAAAGGAGAACTGTAAATGATGAAAAATACATAATAAAAAAAACATTCACAATTCTTTATCAATGGAGGCTGAATAATGTAAAGGAATAAGGTTTCAACAGTGATGTACTGATCATAGATAGCAAAACTACTGAATAAAGTTGAAGGCAATGAAGAAAAAACCAAAATCTGGGGGTAGAAACAATATTACTCAATCATGGCACTTGTAACACAGGGAAACAAGGATGCATCTCACTTGCAACACACAGGAGGTGTAATGCATCCAGATTGCCAATGAGAGACAGTGCGATGGTCCAGGGATGAGATTGAGCTTGGTTTTCACTTACAGTTTGCAGCTAAGTTCAGGGATTTAGGATGAGCTAATGATAGACAGTAAACACAAACTATAGGGGCTGATCTAATGAGGTTATTTGAGCTACCACCAGGGCACTTAGGATGTTTGCAAGTTATATGTTTAGTTCATAAACCAACCGAGAGACTGACTGAAGCAGCGTTGATCGAATTTACAGTTGCATAGCAAAAGCAGTTCGAATGCTAGCTGGCTTAACTTCAGGGTCCATCTGTAGTTTATAAAGCAAACAACAGTAACAAAACAAACAAACTATTTGCTCCCCAGCGAAGTCAACATTTTGTTATCGAGAAAACTAGTGTCCATTCAGAGCAGCTAGTCCCACTAAGACGGGTAGCTATCTTAGAAACAAATAAACTAAAGTTACTTGTGTTTTCCTTTATGAGAGATAGATGAGAGAGAAGCAAAGAGCACCAACCTCAGTCTTTCGCTAGTCTCCTTGCTTGTTTCCTCTCTCCCTTGATAGAGATTTTGCCACTCCTTTCTCACTTGTCCCGCTAAAAAGAACACCTGTAGAGTCAAGCCAACAAAATAACATCAAAACATAGAGATCTATAACCATAAACAATATAGGATCATATGTATATTAACCATACAAATGCATATACAAATACAAGATTCAAAGATATACAAATATATGGAGGAAAACTCAAATAGCTTTATTGATAGTAGTAGAAGAGAGGATTACAACCAAGCTGTCTGATCCAGCATCATCCTCCCAGCATGAAAGCCCTCTTCACCTCATACAAAGCAAGATCACCCAACAATACAATGTCTTCAAAGAGAAACCAACAGCACTTCCTTACAAATTACAAAATTCCAGCCTTTGGATCTCTAGGATGAGGGATCCATATAGATGTTTGCAGGAGAGTGAGTCAGCTTATGGGATTTTTATTAGTGTCATTTCACTGATAGTTCTTGGTTCCACTTGGAGATTTCATGATCTCTTACTCATCCCTGGGCGAATTCAAAGAGGCAAGTGTCATATGAGCAGTTTCTAGAAGATTCTTTGAGTTTCCACCTAGCAAAATACTTCTACCATTTGTCTTCTCTCACTCATCGCACCCTACAGAAGGGCTTTTCAGTATGCATCGCACCCCCCTGTGTATAATAGGTGAGATGCATCGCACCCTCAGCATGGAGCAGTCTGTATGGTCTAGTTTTGACCAGTTCTGAGCAGTTTTTCACGGAGAACTTCTGGGAAATGATGTAATCAGTTGACCTTGCTCCTTTAGGGTATGAAACAACACTTTTATGGGTCTGAGAGCCCTTGGTTTATTGACATATATGATTGGGGTTGCAGTGCCAAAATATGTCGATAACAAAAAGTCAAAGAAGAATGGGATCATCAACATAAGAATTCGAGGAGCACCAAAGGTGATATATCATCACGTGGGCTTGAGGATCCTCTTTCTTTTTTCCTTCAAACTTTGGAAAATCACTTAGAATCTTGGATGGAACTAGAGGCCAGTATGGTGAATGAAAAATTGGGTCATTTGTGAGTCTAGAAACATCTGGCATTTCCAGTGTAGCCAATAATGACAATTGGGTATTGAAAGGCATTTGAGGTCAATAAGGGGGGATAACTAGTAGGGCCCATCCCTACTGGCAAGGATTTTTTCCCCATAGTGGAGGATTTTGTCCATTTGGCATTTGATTTTTCCCCCACTGTAGGTTACCTTGCCCGTAGGGAGGATTCTGACCTTGAAAGCCTTGAAACTATCCAGCCAGAGGCTATTGATAAGCGACATATGGGTTAAAATGATGTTGAGCCTGCTTGCCTTGCACATATGGATTTTGCACCTGATGTCCCTGAGCATACGGGTTGTGGACCTGCTGCCCCTGGACAAAAGGGTTTTGGACCTACTACCCTTGGATGTAAGGATTTTGCACTTGCTGCCCATGGACATAAGGATTTTGGAGTTTTTGTCCTTAGACAAAAGGAGGCTAAACCTGTTGCCCTTGGACATAAGGACTTTGTGCCATTTGCTACAAAACTTGACACTAGCCTTTCCCTTGCAAGGGTTCACCCTGTTGATATGAGTATAAGGGTTGTTATGGCTTGCGTTGACCTTGTTACTGCAAGGTTTGACCTTGCAGCTGTAAATGTTGTCCCTGCTGCTATAGAGGTTGACCTTGCAAAGGAATAGGCTGGGAGGATTACGGAACATACTGCATTTGCAACTGCATGGTTTGCTGCAACTATTGTGAGGATTTCCCCTACGATTGTTGCAGTTTTCGTTGTTGTAGCATCATCTGGCCTTGCTACTACATGGATGGCCCTTGCTGCTAAATGGATGGCCCTTTCTACTGTAAAGGTACTTGAACAGTTCCTGGAATGACACCTTGAAAGTTCCCAAATTGTATCTAGCCATAGCCACTAGGCGCGGCAGACGGACCAGGCTAGACATAAGGTCTAGGTTGAGGGATGTAGGGTGGATTAACCATCGCTTGTGAACCATATGGAACATAAGGAGGTTGGTACTGAACCTGAGCCATATTAGGCTATTGGTACTGGATGTTACTTGACCCAGACGAACCAATAGGATTCGGCTATTGGTACTCGACATTATTTGATCCAGCAAGACCAACAGGGTTTAAAATGGCACCCGAAGAGGACTTGTTAATTCCAACAATGTGAGGTTGTGAACCACTTGCATTGATTGTACCTGACATCATAGACACATTGGGTCTTTTCCCCCAGGCGATGGCACAACCTATCCACTCACTAGAGGGATCGAAGAACTGACAGCAACATGACTCGAGATTTTCAGTTGAACTGGATGAGTTACTTGGACCGACGAAACAAGAGGATTTGGAATGGTGGGTTGCATTGGGACTGAAGTAACTGCATAAATTACTGTCTGTTGGGAGGTTGGGTTATGAATGAACGGACCTGTGGTAGGCATAGCACCAGATGCCCAAATAGGGTTGTGATATAGTGATGAGGGAGTAGGCATACCTAAAACCAACTGAGTTAAAGTCATATAATTACGTGGTAACTCATGATGAATACTAGTCGAAATGCTCCTCGTGAAAGGGAAATATTCAGGAGGGAAAGGATATTCTTACTCCTCGACTTTGCATGGAGTGGAAACCTCCGAGTGACCCAGAGAGGAGACTAGGATTTTTCCTTCTGATGCCATGGATGAAAACAGATGACGACAGATGACCGAATATGTTTGAGGGGATAATTCCAAGGAATACCAAGCTGATCCTGTACAGGTCCTAAGGTGATATGACAACATGATCGAACAAAGGATTCATAGGATAAACAACCGGTCCAAGATAACCTTTACAAATTGGCGACTCTCAGGATTCTGGATAGGATTATCTGGAGATTCTGAGCCAATGTCAGAAAGTGACACAGTATCTGAAGAGGGCAGACAAGATGACAAAGTTTGAATACTCAGAACAATTCCAAGCTCAACACCTCGGTCCTCAAGAAACTGTGGAAATTCAGGACAAGGCTCCTCAGATAATCTTTCAGGTAGAGGAGAGGAAGAGGAACTAGGCGAACCAGTTGGTTCAGCCACGATGATTTTGTCTCAAATAACCAGAAGAGATATCAATTTCAAGGCTTTAAAACATATTTAAAGGTATACCCACAATGTGGTCTAAAAAAATACTAACAGGAGTGTTATAAGATCATGGGCAACAATTTTTTAAGACACAAAAACAAACTAGTGCTCTTTCATGTTTTAAGAGTCGAGAAAGAAGCAAAGGTGACTTTATCACTTTCGGTTTGAAATGAGCTCGAAAGGACAAGCGCTCGGGTGATATTTTATATTTAGGGATTGAAAAATATCAAAGTGACTACTCAGGATGATTTAGGCAGAAAGGATTACCAGGTAACCGTGAACTGTAGAATACCTCCCGGCGAACTGAGAAGTACGGGCAGGCAATCTCCCCTAGTGCTGTGTTCGGTGTATCACGTTTACAAGGTGACAAAATCGGCTTCCTATGGATAAAGGATTGCAACCTAGTGGGGTCTCCCTTTATATACTCGACAGTATGGGGAGCACAAGTCCATACTAGCGCTGTCTAGTTGCAAAGCGAATGACAACTGCTAGGTTTAAAGATGTCGAAACATGTCTCTAGCCTAGACCTTCTAAAATGTGATCGTTAGGTTTCAAATGCACCTTAGGTTAATTGAATACATTTTGGATTTTATCTTGAAATTATGTCTCAGTTTTCAGGCCTCATCGATGTGACTCGGAAAACACTTATATGTAGCTAAATGAGACAAGACCCTTTCAATTCGATGAATTTTCTACACTAATGAGAGTAGAAAACACACTCAATTGCAACAAAACAAGCAATTGAAAGAAAAATGGCCTTTTCACTATTTCGCTTTTGAAAACAAAATGATGAAAAACTCTTTCCAATTCCTATCTTTCCTATCAAACACACTTCAAGTAGTCCTTTCACTAGTAAATAGGATTCATTTCTTTCCCAATGCAAATGACAATGCAACTCTAGTCTTCAATGATGCTAACTAATGTGACTTATTGATTCAACAAACTAGAATTATGTATTTTTCAATGAAATGACGGAATGAATCTTTCACAAACACTTCACACTTCAATGAAACATTTCCAATGCAATCAATAACAAGTAGATGTAAAGCACAAAAGATAATTCCTTCCAAACCATTGAAGCTAAAACTCAAGCAATAAAAAGATGAGCAATGTGGTTTATGCTCGAAAAGAGATGCTCAAACAACAAACGAAACTTTTCAGACTTGTTAAATGGAAATCAAATAAACAAAAGGACTAATAGATGAAATGAAAAGAGAAACTTTGACTATCAACTTGACTTTTTGAGCACACAAACAAGTGGATGGATGATGACCTAGATGCCCTAGGGTTATGAACCATCCGAAAACTCAAGAAACCAAGTGAAGAAAATGCAAATCAAATCAGCATACAAACCAAGCTAAAAGAGCTTTCCAGCCAGGGAGAACACAGTCAAAACAAGTTGAGAGACAAAAATTAGAAGAGCAAGACACACTGGCTATGATCTAAGGGAAACCCTGAGCTTCACCTATAGGAATTGGCGCAACTGCCTAATTGACAACAAGCACCAGAAGGGGGTCGATGCAACTATTTTTGAGAAACCTATGTTGATCGGTGCAACTGTCAGAAAAATAAATGCATTGACCAAGGATTAAAGGAAAAAAATAAAAATTTCAAAGGCTAACACCATACTTGCCAATGTAAATTTCAGGCTCGGATCAGTAAACCAGGAAAAGCAGAGAACACTAAAGAGAAATGGTGATCCTAGAAAAGTTCACACAAAACCATAAAATGAAAATCCATCAAACAGAAGGATTGCCTCCCTAGTGGAGTCGCCAATTTGTGGTGCAAGTAAATTCTCAGTGTGGACACAAACAATTCCTCTAGCCCGAGAGAGCGGTTCTAGCCACAAACAAACAAACTATGGAAAATATCCTTAAGCTAGAATCAATTAAGAGGGCCTACCTCTTAAAATGCTATTCTGCTTGGTGATGATCCTGCTTGCTCACTCCAGCTACTTTTCATTTCCTTCCTTCGAATACCCGAAACAAGAAAGCAACAAAAACAACAAATGTGATAGCATGCAATATTTTATTCAACCTACTTAATAGGTCAAGGAACAATAAGCCATAGAGATGTAAAAAAACACTTCATGTAGGAAATCAATCAATAGATTTATTCATATAAATCAGAAAGAGATTACAACCGATGCCTTGACATTTATGGTCTCCTCCGATGGATTCAGGTTCCCACACTTCTGCTAGCACTTCATGGATAGCCCCAACAAAGGAAGTTTTAAGGCTTCTTCCCTCTAGTCTCAAACCAAACCAAACCACACTATTCTCCCTCAAACATACAATAGAAAGCTACAAGCTATAGATGTCTTGCTGATCATTATTTTTTTACTGAAGTAAGAGTAGGTCCTTCTATTCACTTATATGTATAAAATAGATTACATAAAATACATCAAACCCAAAGGAGAAGAGGGCCAAAGAATTTAGCTATCACTTTGAGCTTTGGGAAAAGAGCCAACGACTCGAGAATCGGACCTAGGGCCCAAAAAACTGCTTGAACCGTCATCCAAGATCTAACGGTCAAGGATCAAAACGGCACGAAAACACGTGAACTTGAAAAAACTAAAAGCAAACCCAAAGAGGAAATAGAGACCACAGTATAAATATTTTGGGTCCACTAGGGAAGCTAGGAAGATACCCTAGACCCACCAACATGCACATTGAACCTAGGCCATTGATCTACAACTACTTGATCCAACGGCTGTGAGGAATATCGGGCTGAAAATAAGCAAGAGGAATACACGCTTGATGAAGGCGGTATTCTCTCTCCTCCTTGAGCCATGTGTTGAACATTTAGTGGCATTGGGTTGATTTCTAGAAAACCGCTTCAGGTTTTGAGGATGCCCGAAAACTCAAAAACCACTTCAACTATAGCATTACTCAAATTACCATGGATTCGTTGCACCCACTGCCAACTATATGGCTGAGAGACACATTTGTGCCAATGCCACACATCTTTGCCCAGGATGCCGCTATTTTTTTTCTAACTACACACTTGCTAACCCAGTTCCTTGCAGAGCCAGTGAGAAGGCGATCAATGCTGTAATACACGTTCATACAAATCCCTTTGCTGGCAATCATCACCCACCCTAGAACCCTGGGTCCATATCGTTCTGCGCTGATATTTCGAACAAAGGACTAGATATTATTTTTATAAACATCCCTGGATTGCTGTTTGTTGGCTTATAGGGGCTCGACTCAGGTTCGGAAGAATTATTTAGCGAAACAAATCCTGCAGTTACCGGCCCTTTCGGCAACAGCCTGCGAAGCACGGACTGAGGTCTCACCCGAGGTAGCAGGGCAGGGTGCTGGAACCAGGTTTCCACACCCTAGGGATGTTTTGGATGTGGTTTGGGGCTCACGTGCTATTCTGTAGCCTCGCTCTGCACTAGATCCGTGCAGATCGGATATCACTTATTACTATTTTGATCTAGTTAAAGCGGTCTTTAAACAGACATTTATTACTTCTGGTTACTTCGCGCATCAAGATTAACCCAGTTCACATGTATTCAACAGTAGCAAATGTAGAGATCATAACAGTTTGTTTATCATAAAAGAGTAAATTCGCAATTAACATAGAATTCAGAGGAAACTTATCTTTATTATCAATCTTCAACAATACATCCAGATCCACCCTGCGCACTCAGCTGCAGGGGTCTGTGCACACAGCTTCGAACTTTCTAGGCCTCTACGTTCACAGCTGCAGAGCCTCTACCTTCTACCATACTCCCTTGACTCGGACTTACAACTACTCTCCGACTATTCACCCATTATATGTCAGGACTATTCTTTTCAAAAACCAAAACTGAACTGCCTTTCCCTCATAGAGCCTCGCTCTATTTATACTTTCCCTTGGCCCGCGATCCCACCACGGGCTGACTCTATTACTATTTCTTTACATTATTTTCGGGCGGACTACCCTTTGACTCAACCTACTATAGCTCGCGCTTCGTGCTTTCTGCGGAGTCTTTTACCCTAATATTACCCAAAATTTTTGGCTTCGCACTCCATACTCATTCCATGGGGCTTTCGCTACCCAACAGTCCCCCAACACAATCACTGTGACTCATCCCGAGTGATTGAGCTGGTGCATCCATCTTTGCAGAGGTCGGTCAACAACTTCAGTGCATCACTGGTACTAGCAGCAAATTCTTCCGTCATGTGCTGCATCTGTTCCACCTGTGGTACCGATATTTCTGCCCCTGTCTCGACTATCTCCATCCTAGCATATTTCGCCTTCATGTGTGCTACCTTATGCTCTATGGTGGTTGAAACTGCAAATGCCTCGTCCAACCATGGCTAGATATGAGCTTTCACCACTACTTCCTTCTGTCTCGCAGCTTCATCTTGGATTTTCATTTCCTGCACCTCCCTCATCTTAGCCAACCGTTGCAGGATAGCAATGGTTTGTGTGGTTCCCCAGAGCTGATCATAGGCATGTTGAAGTTCCGAGGCCTCTGCTTCCAATCTGTGGAGTGTGGGATCTTCCTGAAGGACAGTGAGCATATCAATCGACTGAGTTAGAAACTCAGTACATTCTTCGAGTGATCGTGCAAGCATCGCGCACCCCATGTCAATAATGTTCTTGCACTGTAGTACAAGCTCTGGGGGCGTTGGTGGTGGGACCTGCAATTTCAACTTGGCAATCTGCGCACTGAGTTCGACCTGAAGCCGTGTGGCCTCCTCTTTTGTAATTCGAAACTCCGTCGCAAATATACGAATCTGTGCTTCAACAGGCAAGTCCCCTGTAATATCTAACGCTTGAGCACTCAAACAAGATTCGGCTACTACCTTTTCCATCTGTTGTTTTTGTGTGACTGCTTCATCGCGTTGGAGCCGTAGCTGTTCCATATTAATTTTCTGTGCTTGGAGTATCTGGTCGATGCAGCCATCCCTTGCGCGAAGTTCGATTGCGGTGTTGTTGTGGAGTTGTTGCAAACTATCGCGTGGGAATGCAGCCATGTTCAATCCCAATTCGGTAAGTCATTCTAGTATTGCTCGGTCTTCTAGTTGGTTGGTGACCAATGTGCCTGCCGAAATTGGAGTAGACTGAGAAACCTGGGCTCTGAGCAATGGTTTTGCAGATATCATACCGGAGGCTTCTGTAGAAACGCTAGGGCCTACCTATGCAATTCTTGATCCCAGTTCGTGTAACTATGTCCGGAGCTCCCCCAACACAATGTGCTACTCTGACATAGCCTCATCGACTGCCTCCCAAGTAGCTTCGCGAACGATATTTTCGATGTCATTTAGATTTCCCTCCATTAGGGTGGTAACTTCACTGTCGGTCTTAGATTCTTTTTCTTTCTTTCATGCCTTTGGTCGCTCTGGTGTGGCTGAGCACTTTAGTGGGGTACCCGTAGTAGTGAACAGCATATCTGTTGCGGTCGGCTGAGCAGTTTCCTTCTAAGTGCCTTTGTCCTTTGCTGGTGTCTGCACGCTTGGTACTGGTTTTTCCATTGCTACGAGTTTTGCCTCTTGCATTGCCTTAACCTTTGTAGCACACTGTTCATTCCTCTTTTGTTGTGTGGCGTGCTTGGCTGCCTCTTTTTCTTTTTGAATAGTAGCCTTGTCTCATTCCACTGCCACGGGTCCTCGCCACGCCGCGGGCCAAGCCTTGAAAATCTTGTGAACAATGTCATTAGTGACAATGAACCAGAGAGGGGTCCATGTTTGGGTTGGGTCCTTCCGCGCCCAGATGTAGACATGATGCATATCTGCTTTGAATTCCGCAATGTGCTTCATACTATCATAAACTTCATTTGTTAAGCATGGTAACTCATTAATCCATTGACGCACATTTGTGTCCATCAATACCCAAAAGATCTTAATCCCCCGAATTCAGCGTCTGTCCTTGGTCGTCTAGAGGGACACATACTACGCGGCTTCTGGCCATTTCGGTGTTAAAACAGGAAACTGGCTGTCTTCAGGCAACTCAATAGTGACCAGCATGAGAGACAGTAGCAGCCACGCATAATAGAACATCTTTCCTTCTTCCTGGACTTCGCGACAATTAGCTAGAAATTCTTCAAAAAGAAACTATGACCAATTGAACCGTACACCAGTGGCACTTCTTCAACCAGTGCGATAACTACAGCGGAGACCTCAGAGCTCCGACATTTCCTCATTAATTTTCCTACCAGCAACTGAGTGGCCACCCGGACTGTGTCGTTGGAGATACTGTCAATGACGTACCCTCGTGGTCTCTTGGTGAGCTTATACATCTTCTTTAGTCGTTCTATCATCCCTACATCGTTACTTTTGGCCGTAATTTCCCAAGGGTTCCGTCCGGTGCAGGGTAGATGCGAGACCCGGTGAACAAGTTCTGCTGTGATATGGACGGGTTTACCGACCCATAGTGTATCTTCGTGCACTAGACAGAGCAACTGCTTGATGACTAACATAGTAATAGGGGGCCAGAGAAAGTGCGGAATTGCCAAGAGACAAAGTAATCCAGCTTCGTCCACCTTTCGC
Source organism: Pinus tabuliformis (assembly GCA_031772625.1). Lineage (NCBI taxonomy): Eukaryota > Viridiplantae > Streptophyta > Pinopsida > Pinales > Pinaceae > Pinus > Pinus tabuliformis. Next base: position 931,519,921 of record CM062818.1, read on the forward strand.
AGCCACTTCTTTGGCTGTAGAGTGGTCACCATGCCTTCTATCTTGTGGTCCATTAAGGCATTCGTCGCTAGGTGGGGAAACTTTGTTCAATCTGCAAAGTTGCAATCGTTGAATTTCATCATTGCGACACGGCCAACCACAGAGTTTTCCACTGGGACGCCTTTCGGGAGAGAGAGGGTATTGATTATATTGCTGAATTCATCCAAGTTTGTGGGTAACTTGTTCGTCTCCTTGCTTGGAGGCATAGACTTGGGTCGTCACACTAGCTGTACAGGGTCCTCCTCAGGGATGTCCTCTTCGACCCTCGTGGGAGACTCTTCTGTTTCTTCCTCGCTATCAATGATAATAGTTTTACCTTTTTCTTTCATTGTGGACTTGCCAACCTACAGGTGTCGCGGCGACCGTCGAACTGATTCTGGAAGTGGAGGTTTCTTCTTGGTATTTGGCATCTAGGGGGATTTAGAATGTTCTACTTCCTGCAACGACTCTAGCTGTGGACTAATGGCGGTAGGCCTTTGATCTTTCAAGATGACATCTTTCTAATGCTGCAACACTGCCTGAAACCATGAACTATTTTCAACTTCCTCGTTTCTCATGATGTAGGCAATACGGACTGATTCTCTTGCTGGACAGTACGACATGGTGGTGTGACCTTTACTTTGTTTATATATCAATGGAACTCAGAAACTGACAACGTGTTTTCGTGGTAGCTCATAAATGCGACTTGGGTGGTTATGGTTTTGCCTTACTGACCCACCGCCCGCTTCAAGGTGCTTTAAATGCACCATCATACCATGAGCAGTATTTTCAATGGTCACTTTCCATCTTTCCTTTGCAGCAGCGTATCCCCAAGGATGCAGATGTGGTTTCTGCAGGGAGCCGGTGGTCGTATCGCACCACTGTACAGTAGCCTATTTTATAGTCGCGCACCCTCTTCCAACTGCTTGGGGTGCTGGGACTGATCCTTCGACAGATAGTCAGAAGGGTGAACCCTTCCCACGGGTCCTCCAGTTCCCCACTGACCCAGGTCACGAGCACCCGAGATGTCCTTCTGCTTCTATTACAGAATTATGGTGTGCACGCCCCTGTGGCTTCTAGTGCAGCCGTATCAAAGTAGGAAAGCCAGCCATGTTAGTTTCCTTGGGCAATTCCTTTTCATCATCTAGGGTGGACACTTCTAATTGAAGTTTCTTGATGGCTTTATCCAACTTCATATTATGGTCATGGATTCTGGCCTCAGTTTGTTCCAACTCATCAAGTCATCATGTTGCATGCCAAATGGCAACCCACAACTGCTGAACCTTGTCGTGGACGCCATCTCTGGTGGGAGAAGCTATGCTTATAGTCGATGATTGGGCTGTATGGAGGAGGTTCCCCCCAGCCTGATGATCCTGTGGTCCACTTTGGTCTGTTTGAGGTGTCGGTCGTCTGCCATACACTCATATTCTTTGTGCTATCATTTTATGCCAACTTAACCACTGTGCATATCTTCCAATTCGGAGTTGAAACTTTCTCTTGTATCTGAGCTTCCTCGATCCTTCTATCGGTGCACGCACCCTATCTGCCAACGCACTAGGTTGTTCCTGTACTACACATGTGAGTTGGTCTTTAGTGGTCGCGTCCTACTCCTCCAGGTGGCGTCTTTCTTCACATCATGCCGATTGAGTCACCCTATTATACTTGAGTGTTGTAACTTCCTGCAATCGATTCTGCCAGTGCTCCACCTCCTCCTCAGAATCGATAGTGCAAATACTCTCACATTCCCACGAGGTTCTTCTATTGTCATTGTAATGCATCTGACCGGGGTTCTGCGCTATTATCTGATAAATGCAATCCAGTTCATCATTATTTTCCTCATCGCAGATAGGTTCTATGTAGTGCTCCCCTTCTGCTGGGTCCAGCGGAACTACTACGCGAAGTGACTTCTTTTCGAAAGTCATCGTGCGGCTTTTCAAGTTGATGATTCCTTTCATGTCGATGGCCCAATCAATCCTAAGCAAAGTAGGGTAAGGATTGCTATCATTGATAAGCTCTATGACTTCAAAATCGGTCTGGGTCATTACACCATTGATATCCACCGTCACCCCTTGCAATCAGCCCATTGGTAAGATCTTTTGTTGATTGGCCATTTGTAGTTGAATCGAGGACCATTATAGTGCGGGCTTGCCTATACGATCCCAAGTTTTCTTAGGCAGTATATTTGCATCCGAGCCTAAATCCAAGATGACTTGATCCATTTCATAATCTCCTATCTGCGTCGTCATTCTCATTTCTTGTCCAGTGCGTAGAGCATGTTGTCCTATCCTCCGGACCACTCGGGGTTCGTTAAATTCGGTGCTCTTCGTAATTAATTCCTGTAACCCTTGGACAACCTTTTGATTTCGCAGCAATTTCATGCATGCGTCAAGAAAGGAGGTGATCATGTAGGGGTCCATTTTGGCTTCAATTTGGTCCTTCCCACCTGAGGTAGCAGCTTTTGGACACTCAGCTTATCTTCGTTTGGCCCTGCCCTTACCTACTTTGGTTCAACAGTATGGTTCCCCATAGGCAGGTCGCCTTGCTTCCCAACTTTATTCCCTCCTACCGTTGCGCCGCTCCTTTTTACCATATTTATACTAGGGTCCTCTTCTTGGGGTTCTGCACACATCATCTGGACATTCTAAGTTGGTGGAGGTTGAAGCACCCCTTTCTCATTCAATTGGGAAATCAAGGTTCGACAATCTACCAATTCGTGATCAAACTACTCACAATAAGGGCATGAGGTCCTAGTTGGGTTAGTGCATTCGAGAGCGTAGTGTCCTTGTTCACCATAATTATAATAAGTTATTTGTCCGCGACCTCAGCCGGGTCCCCGTCCTCTTCCTCAACCTCGTCCTTGAAATCCTCCTCGTGCTTCAGCCTGTACCCGATAGGCTGGGGTCCGCTCCATCATTAAGTCATAACTTCGACACATTCACTCATCTTGTCCTACTGATCGAAAAAAAATTGCAATATAACTGTTGTGAGGTCTGGGTATAATTCTGTAGTAGATGTTAGTTATCTGTTGCGTGTTTTCCTCCTACCTGGCAAATCACGCACCAAAGCACATGCATGGCATTTGGTCCTGTCTGGACTTCCACTTTCAATGGTATTGGGCCTCCCCCCACCAGATAGTTTGCAAAGACTAGGCAATGGTCTTTGTCATGTGTGTGGCTTTTACATTTAATACACCGTGCCTCTGGCCGTACCCCTAATTAAGGCATTCTTCCTTACTTCAAGCTTTGTACTTCCAAACTTAAGTTTTGAAGTTGCGGGTGGAGTTGCTGAACTCCCAACCCTGGGTCTGGTATCGGGGTCACGTATAACCTTATTGCTGTCTCTAGTGCCTTGGCCTGGGTTGATATCTTCTGTTGTGACAGAGCCATCCTTAGATGGGGTACTAATGATGCCACAAACCACGCACAATGCTATCCATCTGTCAACATCATATTAGCCTCGCGAATAGTACTCTTTAATCTTTGGTCCAGAGCCCATGGGGTTTCACCAAGCAGCATTGTTATTTCTTTGAACCCAATGATCGATTGGTTCTTAGACTTTGGTCAGCAAAACTCCTAGTTAATCACATCCTGTATAGTTGCTAGGCCTTCATTCGAATGGTCAGTTGAGTGTTTTATGTACCATGTCAATGCGCAGTCTTGGAGTGCACTGACCAGCGTATCCTTTTTTATGTTTTCATCTATTATACCTTGTGCGTCCCACACGGAGTTTATCACAAACCAGAACCAGCTTGGATATTCATTTCCTATACCTTGAAAGGTCAGTAACTTGACTGCAGCCACCATCCCTATTCTAAGAGGTAGTGGAGGAGGTGGTGACAGTTGAGGTGGTGTGGATGGACACGATGTGGGTGATGGGGGTGATGGTGTAGATGGAGGTGGTATCAGCGGGAGGCGTTCTATAATCAACCGGACTGTGCTTCTGAGCGAGAACCTAGCGAGATCTTCCTTGCTTTCTCGTGAGATAGAAATTAGAGGACTATTCCCTACTCCTTTCGTTCCTCGGTAACCTCTTCCACTCCGTGTTACCCTAGACATTAATGTATGTGCATAATCTGTTTTTCACACCACAGCATCTTAATCCAAGTATTTAATGACTTGATGTACTGACCCCACGGTCCTTGGAGAAATTGCCTTTCCACTTCACTGTAGCTTACAGTGGTATCTATTGCGAATTCAATGATAAATCCCCCAATGATCTGATCTACCCAGTGATCGACCACGCGTGCGAGTTTGTCTTGAGTGGCTTCTAGTCTATGCACCAGTTCTGGGGTCCACACTATCAGCTGGTCTAATCTGCACCTTCCCACGCTATCAGCTAACTTCACAATCCACTCATACAATTCTATCAGGAATGTTACGAGGAAGATCTCATGTATGTCCATGAGGATATAGCAATCCAACCACTGTTCCTCTGATATTTGCGAGGTCCTATTTTCCTAAACCGTGAACTCGTGGAGCTTCAGATCCCACCAATCTTCAAGTTCTTTATTTATTAGATTCCAGTGTTCCTACATTAGACACCCCTTAGACAGATCTCAGTCCTAGCAACATAACCATTTGTTGTCTTATAGGGGCTTGACCTAGGTTCGGAAGAATTATTTAGCCAAAAAAATCCCGCAGCTAATGTCCCTTTTGGCAACATCCCACGAAGCGTAGATTGAGGGCTCACCCGAGGTAGCAGGGGAGGGTGCCAGAACCAGGTTTCTGTACCGTGGGGATGTCTTGGATGTGGTTTGGGGCTTGCGCACTATTTTTCAGCCTCGAGTTGTGCCAGATCCGTGCAGATCGGATATCACTTATTACTATTTTGATCTAGTTAAAGTCGTCTTTAAGCAAACATTTATTACTTCTGGTTACTTCACACATCAATATTAATCCAGTTCACATGTATTCAACAGTGGCAAATGCATAGATCATAACAATTCGTTTATCATAAAAGAGTAAATTTGCAATTAGCATAGAATTTAGAAGAAACTTATCTTTATTATCAATCTTCAACAATACATCCAAATCCACCCTGCGCACTCAGCTGCAGGGGTCCATGCACACAGCTACAGACTTTCCAGGCCTCTACGCACACAGCTGCAGAGCATCTACCTTCTACCCTACTCCTTTGACTCGGACTTACAGCTTCTCTCCGACTATTCACCCATTATATGTCAAGACTATTCTTTTCAAAAACCAAAACTGAACTGCCTTTCCCTCATAGAGCCTCGCTCTATTTATACTTTCCCTTGGCCCATGATCCCATTGTGCGCTGACTCTATTACTATTTCTTTACATTATTTTTCGGCAAGCTACCCTTTGACTCAACCTACCATAGCTCGCACTCCACGCTTTCCGCAGAGTCTTTTACCCTAATATTACCCAAAATTCTGGGCTTTGCACCCCATACTCGTTCTGTGGGGCTTTTGCTACCCAACACTACTTCATGAAGACTGTACATCAACTGTGTCCAGAACTCTATAATATTCTAGAATCCCCTATTCTAATAGAGCTCTCGATCCACATTCACCTGTCTGAGACACTCATCCCTCAATCTGCACTGGGGGACCTCTTTCCAACTATATTTATTACTACTTTTAGCACAGAGAGCTCCTTCATTAGTTAATATGTCTGCCAATTTGTTGGTTGTATGGTGCACATGCGTGAAACTTAGGGTTCTCATGTTTTGAAGGTGGGAATGGATCCTTTGATAAACCCGAAGAAGCCTCCCTTGTCTTGAAACTTTTTCCGGTGCCAAGCCATAGCAGATTTTCTTGACCGAATTGATAATCAACTTAGAGTTTGCTTCAATTGTGATGTTATGAAGATTTTTGTCCCTTGGGACTTCTAAGCATTGCTCAAGGACCATGAGCTCCACCATATTATTTGTGGCCTTCCCCAAATTACAATGAAAAATGAATTGTATGCAACCCTTTTCATCCCTTATCACTCCCCCATATCCAGCCATGCCCGGGTTTCCTTTTGAGGTCCCATCTATGTTGCATTTCATAAATCCCTGAGGGGAGGGTGCCAGAATTTTTTATCAGCAACAATTTTTTTTGTATTTTTGTTATTGCCCTGAGGAATAAGCCCCTGCATACCCAACTATAGTAGTATCTGCACATCAACATCTGAAGGGTGATTCCCAGGGGGTTTTTGCATAAGAGTTCCTATTGTCTCCTCGAGTTGTCTTAAAATTTGTTCCATGATGCTCTGGGAAGAACCTTTTTTATTTTTGAAAATTTTGTTGTTGCGTTCTTTCTAGACATCCCAGATTAGGAAGCTTGGAGCTAAAGCCCAAGCTTTGTTGACAGTTTCATAATCAAAGAAACTTTTCCTCCAATTCTTTAGGGTGCTGGTGATGCTGCCCATGTCCCTATCTATTTTTCTGAAAATTGAAGCAATCCCATTCCACAATCTGGAAGTAAATGTACAGAGGTTGAGAAGGTGATCCATAGTTTCTTCTTGTGCTTCACATAGCTGGAATTTGGATGGGCCAAAAACACCTCTTTTCCGGAGGTTTTCCCAGGTAAGAATTTTCTTGTGTTTCACTAACCACATGAACAGTTTAATTTTCATCCATCCTTGGTTCTACCATATATGCTTCTAAACCCAATCCGGTTTTGTCAAGCCCAAGGGCTATGCATTTTGCCTCTTTAAGATTAAAGGTGCCTTCATTGTTATTGCCCCATCTTAGCTGGTTTGAATCAGCTGATATCAGGATCTTCCCTTGTTCCAAGATGGTTGTTAGAGCTTCAACTTGTGCCTTCAAAGGGGCATTATCCCTGTAATCCAGTTCCTTCCATGTCCTCCATTTTCCTCCTTTATTAGCCTGATCCCAAAATTCATTAACTCTGAGTAACCCTTTGATGTCAGTATCATTCTTGAGATTTGCAAAGTCTTCTCTTAACAATTTAGGTTCCTGTTGCCACTTATCCTCCCAAAACCATGCAAGGTTTCCATCTTTACTTTCCTAGAAATGATTTTCCTGAACAATGGCTCTATTCTCCCATGCTTTGTTCCAGATGTGGGAGCCTTTGATGATTCTAGAAATTCTAATGTGATCCCTGTCTTGCCAATTGTTTTCATATTTCTGTTTCCAAATTTGTGCCCAAGGGCAGCTGAATCTTTTAGCCATCTCACCATAGTTTTGCCCCCAAAACTTTGTTTAGCACTTCAGGATCATCCAGCCCCAAACCTCCATGTGTTTGGGTTACAGATCTTTTCCTAGGCTACCAAGGCCCATTTTTTTTTCTTCCCCTTTACCTCAAAGAAAATCTCTTTGAATGTTTCTGCAGAGTTGCATGACTCCTTTTGGAGCTGGAAGGGCTGAGAACATGAAGATGGGACCAGATTGTAGGACAGATTTTGTAAGCACAAGCCTACCTGCTAAGTTAAAATACCTACTAGTCCATTTCCGAGTCTTGTCGTGTAGCTTATTAATTACAGGCTCCCAAACTGTCTTTCTCAGAGGTTTGTCTGTTAGAGATACTCCCAAATATTTGGATGGTAGCATATCTCTTTGAAAGCCTAGAATTCTGGAAATATTTCTCTGAATAGCAATGTTAGTGTTAAAAAATAAAATCTTTGATTTGGAGAGGCTTACCTCTATGCCCGCAACCATTGCAAAGTCTTTCAGGATTTGTTTGTAGGCTAGAGCTTCCTTGACCGTAGGTATGCCCTATAGCATAGTGTCATCCACAAATTTTTGATGGGTCAAAGTATTTCAATTCCTAGTTAGTTTGAGACCCTGGATCTTACCTTCTTCTTTGGCAGACTTGATAGCTAGGCCTAGTCCTTCCATCATGAGAATAAAGAGGAAGGGGGAGAGAGGATCTCCCTGTCTAAGACCTCTCAAAGGATTAAAGGGTTTTGATGGAGAACCATTTAATAGGATTGAAAAACTAGAGGTAATTACAAGGGCCATTACCCATCTCACCCAGTTATGGTCAAATCCATAGGCTAGAAGAAATTTCCTTATGTAGGCCCAATTTAACTTAGCATATGCCTTTTCTAGGTCAAGTTGCATAATCATTCCTGCCTGCCTATTGCTTATAAGAGAGTGAACCACCTCATGAGCTTGAATGATATTGTTGAGAATTTGTCTGCCTTCCACATACCTAGTTTGCTCCATAGAAACCAGAGTTGGTAGAAGGGGTTTAAGCCTGTTGGCAATTATTTTGGAAATTATTTTATACACCACATTGCATAAAGCTATAGGTTTGAATCTGTCTAGTGTCATATCATTATCCTATTTTGGAATTAAGGAAATAAAAGATGTATTGAGCGCCTTTAAAATAGTTCTATTTTTCTTGGAGTCCTCCACCACATCAAGGATATCCTGCATGACAATACCCCAACATGCTTTAAAGAAGTCAACATTAAAACCATCTGGACCTAGTGCCTTTCCATTTTTCATATCTTTGATGACCTCACTGACCTCCTCTTCATTCACAAGCCTATTTAGATTATACTTATATTCTCTTGTCACAAGCTTAGGAATGTTCTTTGTGAAGTCATTGATGAATTGTGATCTATCTAAGAGAGGTTCCTCTGCTATGCCTTGGAAATGTTGAACCAGCTCAACTTCTATATCTTTGTGGGTGTTGAGTTGGTTTCCTCGAGAATCCTTGATTATTGAGATCCTATTGTGAGACCTGTGATCCATGGTAGATTTGTGGAAAAACCTTGTGTTCCTATCTCCTTCTTTTAGCCATTGTACTCTTGATTTCTGTCTCCAGAATATTTCCTCTTGTTTGCATAATTCTTCCCATTCCTGTTGATGATTGTTAGCTTGTTCGTTTCTTCCCTCGTTGAAGCCATCGGTGATGAGGGTCTGATTAATTTCATGTATCTTCCTTTCAACAACTTTTTTGGCTTCAAAAATGTTGCCAAACTCATTCTTATTCCAATCTTTGAGCCTAATTTTGATATGTTTCAATCTTTTATGCAAGAGAAACATTCTCGTACCCTGAATCTGCATGTCCTCTTTCCACCATTTTTTGATGTTGCTGATAAAGTTTGGATGGGTGAGCCAGATATTTTCAAACCTGAAAGGTCCGTTTCTTGGAGTTCCTATATAGGACTCCTCAAGTTGAACATGCCAATGGTTCGAGCCACCAAAAGGGAGTATCATCGCTGACATGTCAAGGCCTGTGAGTATAAGGTCCTTTAAGACAATGAATATGTCTAGTTTTGAGGCTACTTGAGACTCTCCTCCCCTTTTATTATTCCAGGTAAAGAGGCCATTACTTGTATTTGTGTCTACTAACCTCATATTGTTTATAAAATTCTGAAAAGCTATGGAGTCTCTGCCTAGTGATCTGGTTTCAGCTTTTTTTTCTGACAGGGATCTAATCATGTTAAAGTCCCCTCCCAAAATCCATGGTATTCCTAAATGTCTATCTCTTAGATCCTCCAGTAAAGTAAACAGTCTGAGTTTGTCCTAAGGCTTTTTTGGACCATAAACATTTGTGATTAAATAAACTTCCTTGTCCCCCAAAGGTTGAATAACCATTGATAAGTAGTTCCTAGATGCTTCAGCATCTAAGATACCTAGTTTCTAGGGATTCCAAAGTGTGAGAATACCTCCTGCTGTTTTGTCTGCTTTGACTTCTAGAAATTCATATCTAGTTAGCCATCTGTGGTGTATTTTTCTTATTTTTTCGACTGAACATTTGGTTTCCTGGATGAAAAGCATATCTGGTTTTACTTCTTTCATTATATTGCCAAGATTCCTTTATTTCCTTTTACTCCCTAGACCCCTAATATTCCATGTTGTGAGCTTCATTAAGAAAGATTTGTAAAAGAGTAACTAGATAGGTCTTTCATCTTACCTGAATCTATCATCATTTTTCCTCATTCTATCACCAACTCATTCTTTTTTTTCCTACCCCTTTTCCTACTTGGGTTCCTAAGAGCAAGTCCCAATGTTGTCTTCATAATTTTCACCCTTTCATTGTCCTGACTATCAAGGTTTCTTTTGAATCCTAACCCTTTAGCCTGAGTTCTCCACAGAAATAGTTGTTGCACTCTATTGAACTCCTCTTGTGGTAGCAATTCCATTCCTTTTGTGGTTCCCTGCTCCAAGAATTTTTCTAGATCTAGATGCTCCCTATCAAGAATATGTTGTAGTTCATGATCCTCTGTTTCCACCTCACTCAGGGTCATTTCTTGGTCCTTATCAAGTTCCATGGTACTTAGCAGATCCTCCTTTTGTTGCTTGTTGTTATGTGTGTCCTCCATAATTTCTTCCATTTCCTTCTCCCCTGAGCTGTCCTCCAGAGTCTGATTTGCCTTATCTGGCTCCTCTTCTTCTTCTAGTACCTTGTACCTATTCTAGCTTGTTTTCTTTTCCTCATTGATTTTTTTTTTAAATTTCTCCCTCCTTTACCTTTATTTCCCACTTTGTGAAAGCTATCAATTTCTTTCCCTGAGGTAGCTTTAGTTCTGCTCTCTATTTTGTTTAGAGGGCAATCCCTGAATAGATGCCCATGTTCATGGTATTTGCGGCATCTGAAAGGAACATGATCATATTCCATAGCTTGTACCCATTCTTCATCAAAAACTTTCAGAATCACTTCATCTAGTAGAGCTCCAGAGAGATCCATCTCTATGCATATACGGGCAAAGGATGTGTACTTTCCCTGCCTAGTGGCCTCAGATATTTTAACAAAATGCCCTAGTTTATTTCCTATTGCTGTTAATTATTCTAGCTGCCAATAATCCAGTGGTAAGGAGTAGAGTCTTACCCAAACCAGGACCAAAATGAAAGTCTCTCGCTCCAGGACAAAATTCATCACCCAAGGCCGCATATAGAGGCCTGTAGCAGCATAGAAGTAGGGCCCTCCTTCAAACACCCTGTCTTTATCCTCAATGTTAGTGAATACTACAGTGAAGAAACCCTTTGACCCAAGGTGTAGGTCTATATCCCCTTTAGGTTTCCAGTGATTCTTTATCCATGCCTGTAAATCCTTCTTTGTTGGCCATAACCCCATGAATTTACAAATGACTGCATAAGTCACCATGTGTTCCCTATGCGCCTGTAGCGTTGGATCACTCAACACCACTCTAGGTGTGATAGTTGTCCTAGGCTTACACGGTCCATTTTGTTTTCTAGTGTCTGCATTCTAATTTTCTTCCTCTATTCTTTTCTCTCTTCTAACATCTTCCCGCCTATTCTCCTGCTCCTGTGTGTCTCTGTTGTCCTATTTTCCTCCTCCTAAAATACCTGTTTCAACCTCCAGCAGTTTCTTGCCGCAACTGGAGACTGCTTGACTGTAGGAGGGAGTGGAACTCCCCCCCTTATGCCCCTCCATGGTGCCCAACACTTAATTTCTTCTACAAACCCTAGCTCTCTTGTTCCAAACCTCTAGATATGTCTTCATTCATTCCTGATCAGTAGAATTCGATGTCTTGTTGATCATTCAAACTCACTCCAAAACTAGTTTAGCTTGGGAAAAGAGAGGTTTATATAGCTTGGATGGATGGGAGATGGTTCCTCTCATCATGGGAGAAGGTCTTATCTCTTGAGTTTGTTCCATCCTAATAGGGGAAGGGATCCCAACCTAACTTCCTCGGCTTCATCCAACCCAACCATCTACCAGACTTCCTTTATGAAGCTTCTAGAGCTGGAAGCTTTGACTCCATATTTAAAAAACTTGCCAAAAGAGGATTGGCATGACTGGAAAGGGCTCATTTGTTCTATATAGTGCTACGGCTAGTTTTAATATTTACAAATCAGCACGAGGAAACTGGTCAGTAGCGCCGACCTTGTAAACTGGGATAAAAGGAAGATTCTTGGGAAATGATGCAAAGGGGAATTATTCTACTCATGAATAGGGACATACTAGGAGTTTCTTCATGATGGAAAAGCATGTCGGTTTCACTGTAGAGGTCCTCCAGGATCATGGACAAGTAGTATAGGGATAGTGAAAAAATGCTCTGTAACACTTATCAAATTGGTGATATTAAACTTTTACAATTAGCAGTAGTTGTAACAGTAGTTGTAGCAGTACTAGTGTAGTTCCCAGTCTCTATACATATGGTATTTTGACTTTGTACTTTGATGATTCCAAAATGTAGGAGGGCTCTAGAGCTGGTTGCGTTTTAACAGACACGTTGTAGAGAAAGTACTTGACCTCTAGCTGCTTGGAATTTGAGTGCATGAACAACACTGCAAAGTATGCAGAACTCATATTGGGCTTACAAAAAGCCTTTGACCTCAATTTTTCCATCCTAAAAGCGGTAGGTGACTCAGAAATTGTGGTGTAATGGGTACATAATATAATACATTGTGTGTCACCTCATATTAGAAGTTATAAAGAAGAGGTATGATGTCTCATTTTACGTATCCAAGATTTCAATATTATTTTTGCTCCGAGAATGAGTAATGCAATTGCAGATGTATTAGTAAATGTTGTTGCCAGGTTGTCATGATTGAGGGACAATTTTTCTGTTGAAATTCTTTATAAGCCTTCCGTCTTTGACAATATCACTAATTTAAGTGTTTTTTATGATGACCAACAGATATTGTGCTTCATCGTGAATGTTTACGTATTCAAAGACACAATGATCGATGAGGATAAGCAAGGAAAGGCATTGTAGGATGAAACCAATTCAAGTAAAGGAAACCTCATCCCCAAGGGTGTGGTCTCATTGGAAAAGTTGTATGACCGGCATAATCACTCTCGAGGACTTGTCAATGCTAATACCCACAGTTCTACATTGTCGAACGAGTAGATTAACTTGGGAACTAAAAAGGATTCAAAGTATGTCAATCTCAGTACTTGTTATACACCACAAAAGAGGTAAGCCTTTATCCACTTATTCAAGTAGCACTGAGATGTCTTCGCATGGATGTATGATGAACTCAAGAGACATGTGTTATCGGGAAAAGTGTCTATTTAGATCTACTCTATCCCACTAAGGTGTGACAACTACCTTAGAAACAAACAGAGAAAACTAATTTTGTATTCTTCTTTATGAACTATAAACAAAGAGAAATAGGATGAACCAACCTGTGTCTTGCGCTAGTCCTTTGATCCAATCTCTCTCCTCTTTGACAGCTTCCAACTACTTGCTCCCTTACTTGTCCAGCTTCACCAAGTACCTGTAAGATCACAGAAGAAGGAAACTATACAAAGACATGGGTTTATATTCATAAATAACTTAGGATCAGATTTAAGTTAACCATACAAATGTAACAAGCATCAATGAAACACAAGCATGGAGAAGAAACTCAAATAGTTTTATTGATATACAAGAAGATCCAGGAGGATTTACAACCGATGATTCCTGACCCAGCATCAACCTCCCAGCAAAGAAATCCCTTCTTCAACCCCAACAAAGCATAGATCACCCAATTCTCTGATATGTATCTCAAAACCAACAGCAATTCCTTACAATGTGCAAAATTCCAGCCTCTGGATCTCTAGGATGAGGGATCCATATATAGATGTATGCAAGGAGGATGAGTCAGCTCATCAATTGATTAGTGGCTTCTCTCTATCAGTTCTTGCTTCCACTTGGAGACTGAAAGCCTCTTACTCATCCTTGGTCGAATTCAGTGAGGCAAGTGTCATTGGAGAAGATTCTGAAAGCTTCCATTGTCTCTCCACCTCGTGGAATGACTCTGCCACTTGTCATTTCCCGCTCAACGCACCCTGGTAGTGCATTTAGGTGCGTTGCAATGCACCTAGCTAGTGGACTTGGGTGCTATGCAACGCACTTGGCTAGTGGAGCAGCTGAAATGATCCTGATTTGACTTATTCTGAGCAGTTTCTGGTGGAGAACTTCTGGGAGAAGCTGTAATTTGTTGACCTTGTTCCTTTAGGAGTTAGAAAAACACTTTTAGGGACTTAGGAGCCCTTGGTTTATGGAAATTTCATGCTTAGAGCTGCAAGGCACAAAAATGTCTATAACAGTTGCCCCCTAAAGTATGAGGCCGTTTATCAGGTGAAATGCTTTATTAGGAGGATCCGAAGTTCTTTCAATGCTGGGAGGAGACCTGTAATAAGATACAATACAATACATTATCGTCATATTGTTTTCATGATCTAGCTGAGGCGGGCATTCCCATGCTCAGCTTTATAAATTCATTTTCATGTACATAGGATAGACAATTGTCTGATGGTAGACTGATGATTCTGATAGAGCCATCATCCTTTTGGTAGGATGATTATCTGTGCTGCAATGCTGTACATTTCAATGTCTTTATTTTCTTGAATATATACTGTAGCCCAGATGGATGAAACTAGATCCGGGGTCTTCAATCTCGTCCGATCTTCACTCGAAGTACAAGTCGATCCATGTGAGAAATGTTTTGAAGTCGAACATGGAAAGACATCGCTTGATTACCAGTCAATGATGTAAATTGTTAACAAGCGCGAGAGGAATCACCGATAATGATAATGACCCTCAAGGTACTGCAGTACAATTCACGTGGTGTGAATAAAGGACTTGGCGTCGAACACCATGCAAAATCTTTCAGTCGAAGGTCATTGATGTATACCTGTCGCCGGAAGTGAGAAACTTGCCATTGAGGCATGCAAGCTTCAAAGTACTGAATGGGGTGTTCCTAGATCAACTTCTTGGATAATGAGCTGATGTCGACAAGAAGTGATCCATAATAGGAGGGCCTTAATGAATCTCACATCAATGACATGGAACGGAGCAAATGATTTTGATGGAGGTGAAAACGATCTGATGATATATGGTTCAGGGTGGCAGTCATGAAAGAATGGAGTATAATGTATGGTAGTGGGCAGGACACAGGTGGCCTTTCTGGATGACTTCTCTTGAACATGTCGGTGACACTTATGTGATGGATTGGTAGCATTAACCCCAAATGTGGATGGTATGGCGAGACCATGGCGATGTGACCGGTGAATGAAACAACCCAACCCGACTCGGGCACGGAGTGGAAGTGTCATGTTCAAGAGCGACTTGCTACCAATAAAGATTCTTTGAGTTCTCTTCCCAATTTTTCCCCAGTCATTGCTGACCAGTACCTCTTTATTTTTGTCAAGCTTGAGGAGGATAACATATGCTTATTCTATAATTTTCCCTTCGGGCAAACCCATCGCTATGTTTTAACGAGCCTAGCGATAGTGAAACTCGTTCTCGTCTAAAGACAAGTTTGTCGCTATTAATCATTTTAACGAGTCTAACGACAAAGATAACTCGGTCCTTTTCATTTTTAGAGAGTCTGAAAAGGTACGTAAAGGTAACTCCAAAATTCCTTTTCGTCATCTAATCCCTTAAGTCCGAAAAAGTATAAAACAATACAAAAGGGATGAATTTTCGATCGCTTTAACGAGCCGAACAAAACAAGCGCTCGATCTTTTTGTGCAATAATCCCTTAGGTCCAAAAAGATTAAAATCTAGAGGAGGGATAACACTTCTTGTCCCTCTAACGAGCTGGAAGGCCAAGTACTCGACAATCTTTTCATATTTTACGAGTCAGTTGAAAAGAGATTAAAGAAGACTCGTCTTTTGAGGAACGAGTGATAAAACGGGTAGCAGCTAATTCCAGGTAAGGTTTGGAATTTTCCAGTCACAGCAGTGTCACAAGGATGGCTAGTGAAATCACTCTTCTCAGCTGTTCCTCAAAATGGGTAAACAATCAAGTGGAGGTGAATGATCGGCCAATGGAAAAGTGGAGGTGACTGTGCAAACACGACCAAGGCTTTAATGGCTGAAATGCTACATTCACGGTGATTATTTACCAGGGGATAGTTCATTTTTTAACGAGCTTAAACGTGGGTAGAAACATTTGCTCGGTGCGGGTTTATTTTTTAACGAGCTTGAACCTTGCGGTAAAACTGCTCGATTAATCCAGTCATATGATAAGAATGTCTCATATAAAAATGGCAACTTTTAGATTTTTGCCCCACATCCTTTCTTTATGCAAGTTAGGTGACGACTAATCCTACGAGTTTAAAGGGTTAGAGGTCCTAAAAATTTAAAAAATAAATAGCCACCCATCGCTTGCACTCTAAAAGGTTTTCATTCCCCCAGGTATAAAACAGAGTTTCAAGGTCACCCTCTATTCGAGCTGACAAAACATTTGTTTTATCAGGAAGGGTCACCCTTTATTCGAGCTGACAAAACATTCATTTTATCAGGAAGGGTACTACCTCTTACAAGTTACCCAAAGATTGTTCTATTTACGGCGTAAACAAAACATTTCTCTGGCGATGTCTACCGAGATAAACAAAGGTGAGTGGTGGCACTCGCCAACTCACATAACTTTGACAAGAGAATCCTATACTAGAATAACCCCCTCTTCCAATCACGGACGGGGGTACAAACTAGGCATATTCTCCCGCGGAAACCTACTCTATACCCGAAGTTTTCCTGCCGAAGCAGACCAGGATGCATGCCCCCTGGGTTTCAGTCATATCCCTCCGAATTACTCGCGCACATCGGGAGGACGGACTGGGGATTGAGACATTTCTTGCATGAAGAGATCATTTAGGGACGGTATATGACTATTTTCTGTGCGTGATCCGGGAAATGAAAGCTGGTCCACGAGCTTGACCACTCTTCCTTCGTGCGGAAAACACATTACTCTAAAGAGTGAGGAGACAATGGCTCCCATGCAATAAATATAGTCTCGTCCAAGGAGTAGGTTATAATCCAAGGGTCCTTGAACTACCATTACGTTCATGCGAACTGTCTTCCCTCTCAATGTTATGGGCACATCGGGAAGGATCCCTAAAGGTCGACTGGTTCCTTTATCAAAGCCTTTTAGATATCTCATCTCAGGCAAAAGCGATGGCGAACCAAGCGCTTTCCAAGCAGTAGAGGAAAGGATACTCACAGAAGCCCCCTCATCTATGATGGTACCAGCCATGACCATTCTATATATTTGAACGATAATTCTGAATGGTACACTTGCTGGTAAACGAGGTCTACCTAGTTGATTCCAGTCGAAGGAGACAACTAGGTTGCTTGGAGGTGGGACCGAGTAGACGGCCGGGTATGGCTCTGACGAACTTCCTTCCTGCGATAAAGGAATGGGTAGATTTCCCCCCTGTTCATCGGAGTCTGTGTTTATGAAGAGAATTTGGATGATGTCATCCTTATTCTCTTCAGTGATTGTATCATCTAAAGATAAAACCTCTGAAGGAAAGACCGGGTCAACTGCCGCCTCGACCTTTTGACTTTCGTCTGGTATGGATTCAGTCGGTTTATTTTCAATGATAGGCACTTCAGCCGACCACCTGAGTGGGCCAGCAGGATTCTCAACTAGTGACGGACTCGGCAAGAGTTTTTTATATCCAGGAGGAAGTCGTAACGGTGAAACCAGACGATCATCCAAAAACCTTTTAGCTTCGTCTAAGAAAGGACAACGGTGGAGGGCATGATTGCCTTCGCACAGTTTACAAGGAAATCTAGCTTTCCCTTTTTGTCCTAGGGCTTCACTTTCACTAGTTGACGGTGTGCTTTCAACATGATCACCAGAGGTTGACGACACCGGGTTGTGCAAACGAGGAGACCAGTCCCTTAGTATTCGGGGGATGCAAGGACAATCTCTGTGAAAGTGGTCTCCTTTGCAAATGACACATGGCGATTTAGGCCTGGTCGGTGCAGTGTGTGGATTTTCGTTAGACGACACTCGTTTTCCCCCATTCGCCTTTGGCTCCTTCTTCTTTTTCTCTTTCTTCTTATTTTCCTTCTTCTCCTTAGGAACTTGGCTTTTAGCTTTACCAGTTCCATCAAGCGAAGAGGAAGGAGGAGAGGAAGAATTAGAGGAAGTAGAAGGCTGGTGGGCAACTCTGGACTCGTCTAATTGCTGATTCGATTTTTCAAGAATGGTGGTGTTCTGAACGACATTAGTTGAGAAAAGCCATACTGGCAAGCCAATTGTCAGTCCTGGAAGCGACAATGTGGCCATATGGGGCACACCAACATCTCCCCAAGAGTAGAAGGGACTAGGATTTCCACCAAGGGGAATTCCTTGGTTGGTAGGCTCCATTTTCTCAACCCAAGATCAACGTAGGAAAAGGGTATGAATATTCTGTTTAAAATAAATTTTAACACGCTTTGACACAACTTTTTTTTTCAGTTTTTAAGAGTCGAGAAAAAACAAAAGATGACTCTAGTCTCCTTCGACTTTTAATGAGCCTGAAGTGACAAGTGCTCAGATGGACCTTTTCCGTTAAGGAGTCTGAAAAGGAACGAAAGGGACTGCTCTAGAGGTCTAGGTAGAGGGAGTACCAAACCAATTGCAAAACTGCAGAAAACTTTTTACGGTACGACAGTCAATCTTCCCGAATGTTGTGTTCGGTGCATTGCGATCAGTAGGGCGGCCGACACGGCTTCCTATGGATAAAGGTTTTAAGCCTATAGGGGTCTCCCAATATATACTCGACGGTACGTGGGAGCATAAGTCTGTACTGGCACTTATCGTCTCAAAGTGGAGGAATCACCCAACCATCAGTGAGGACAACAGTTACCAGGCTTTACGACGCTGGAATACGTCTCTAGCCTAGACCTCTAAATGTTGTGCGTTAAGTTCCAAAGCGTTGTTAAGTTCATTGAATTTATTTTAAGTTGATCTTTCTTATGAAGTTTGCCTTTTGGGATCACCACGAGATGTAGATGTAATTCCTAAAATGCAATCTAAAGATGATAAACAAACTTTTATCTCTTTTCAGCAATGAAAATCCTAGCTACTAGGGGAAAAGAAAGACACAATCTTTTCACAAAGAGCAAAGAGCACACTGTAAATGCACTTTCCTAAATCAAGCCAAACAGACTGCCAATATGCAAATGCACATGCATGTGTTTTGTTTTTCACTTTCTTAATATTGATGCCTAAAAAGAAAGTTGTTGTACAAATCTGAATTTGCTTTCAAGTGACAAACACAAACAAGCTTCTTTTCGAAATCAAAAGGTAGAGATTATTACGACACTTTATGATTTTGAAATAAATACTCGTTTCGACACTAGAAAGTCACAAATTCACACCAAAGGCAAAAGTAAAAGCATAATCGACTATCAACAGCAAATAAACTTTCTCCTATGATCAAAATTGACACTTGCGACAGATCTAAATCAAAGGACGACAGTACGACTACTCTACTTTTGTAATGGAAAACTGTAAACGACGCAACAAACACATAAAAACATCTACAGTTTCTTTTGAAAAACTGAGGCGGAATATCAGTAAGGAAAAGGGGTTTGAAACAATGAAATACTGATCACAGGCTGCAAAAAACAGAGACAAAACTGGAAAAGATGAAGCAAAGAACCTCAGCTGCATAAGGCTAGGCTAATCAGCGCACCTGTTACACAGAGTAACTACATTGCAGCGCAGGTAGCCCTCTCGGGAAGTGCGTTGAAATGCAGAACCTCTTCACAGAGCCTGCGCTGGGGCAAAAATGAGAATTCTATCCGGGTTCTGGGTCACGGTTTGCAGTTTAATCTTTGGTTTTTGGCCGAATAAAAGCAATCAGTAATGCACAATCAGAGGTAGATCTAAGGGGGGTTCTAAGAGCTATCACAAGGGCAATCAGTTAGTTTATGAATCAGCTCTTCAAATCATAAACAAATCTAGTGAATGGATTGAAGCAGCAGATGTCTACTTTTCATTTGTTAATAGCAAATGCAGTTCGATTGCTACTTCTAAGTTTATGAAACAAACAACAAGAGACACACAAACAAACTAACTAGAAACGATCCCTAGCGGAGTCGCCATTTTGTTATCGGGAAAAGTGTCTATTTAGATCTACTCTATCCCACTAAGGTGTGACAGCTACCTTAGAAACAAACAGAGAAAACTACTTTTGTATTCTTCTTTATGAACTATAAACAAAAAGAAATAGGATGAACCAACCTGTGTCTTGCGCTAGTCCTTTGATCCAATCTCTCTCCTCTTTGACAGCTTCCAGCTACTTGCTCCCTTACTTGTCCAGCTTCACCAAGTACCTGTAAGATCACAGAAGAAGGAAACTATACAAAGACATGGGTTTATATTCATAAATAACTTAGGATCAGATTTAAGTTAACCATACAAATGTAACAAGCATCAATGAAACACAAGCATGGAGAAGAAACTCAAATAGTTTTATTGATATACAAGAAGATCCAGGAGGAGTTACAACCGATGATTCCTGACCCAGCATCAACCTCCCAGCAAAGAAATCCCTTCTTCAACCCCAACAAAGCATAGATCACCCAATTCTCTGATATGTATCTCAAAACCAACAGCAATTCCTTACAATGTGCAAAATTCCAGCCTCTAGATCTCTGGGATGAGGGATCCATATATAGATGTATGCAAGGAGGATGAGTCAGCTCATAAATTGATTAGTGGCTTCTCTCTGTCATTTCTTGCTTCCACTTGGAGACTGAAAGCCTCTTACTCATCCTTGGTCGAATTCAGTGAGGCAAGTGTCATTGGAGAAGATTCTGAAAGCTTCCATTGTCTCTCCACCTCGTGGAATGACTCTGCCACTTGTCATTTCCCACTCAACGCACCCTGGTAGTGCATTTAGGTGCATTGCAATGCACCTAGCTAGTGGACTTGGGTGCTATGCAACACACTTGGCTAGTGGAGCAGCTGAAATGATCATGATTTGACTTATTCTGAGCAGTTTCTGGTGGAGAACTTCTGGGAGAAGTTGTAATTTGTTGACCTTGTTCCTTTAGGAGTTAGAACAATACTTTTAGGGACTTAGGAGCCCTTGGTTTATGGACATTTCATGCTTAGAGCTGCAAGGCACAAAAATGTCTATAACAACATGACAGAAAAATTATCCATCATGTGATACGGATAAAGGATGGGGCCAAGTCATTCCAACAAAAGCTAAGGAAAGTACATCCAATGCTTGAACCTCTTATTTAGAAGGAGTTGAGAAAATTGTTGGATGCTCGGATCATATACAGAGTGTGACACTCATCGTGGGTGTCAAATTTGGTCTCGGTAAGGAAGAAGTCCGGGGAAATCTGCCTTTGTGTATATTTTCAAAATCTTAACAGTTCCTTAGACAAGGACAACTACCCTGTGTCATCCATGGAAAAAATATTGAAAAAATTATCGGGGTATGAAATGTTTTCTTTGTTAGATGGTTATTCCGATACAACCAGGTTATGGTTTTAGAGGCTGACAGACTTAAAAGCACATTCGAATGAATTCCATTTGACTTAATCAACATTGGTGCAACATTTCAATGTGCTATGGACGTCACTTTTCACTGACTCATTGAGTAGAGGGTAGTGGTCTATCTCGATGATGTAAAAATGTTCTCCAAATAGAGGTCACACCACATACTCCATTTAGAGAATACTTTTGAGTGATGTCGCAAATACGGGATATCCTTAAATCCCAAGAAAAGTATCTTTGCAGTGTCCAAGGGTAATCTCTTGGGCCACATTGTTGCTAAGAGTGGGATTAAGGTATGCCCAAACAAGATCAGGACAATCACACATATTCCCTTCCCAATAAATAAGAAGGCCATGCAGTCCTTCTTAGGGAAAATCAATTTCCTCACAAGTTCATCTCTGACTACGCTCAGATCGTCAAGCCAATATAGGAGATGGTGAATAAGAATGTAGTTTACAAATGGGATAAAAGGGAAAAGGACACATTTTCCCATATTAAGCAGGCTATATTAGAAGCACCTGCATTATACAACCCAGATTTCAGTAAAGATTTCTTGCACTACACTTTTTCTTCGAATTCCTCTGTGGCTGTTGTACTCACTTAGAAGGATGAATTGAATAATGAGCGGCCTATCTCCTTCATGAGTGCAAGTCTAATAGGACCATAACTTAACTATCCCGCCGTGGACAAACATGCTTATGTAGTGTACAAGGCGGTGAAGCATTTTTGGCCCTATCTATTGAAAAAACATTGTGTTATCTTTGTCCTACACCTAGCAGTCAAATCACTGCTTGTTCAATAAGAGTTGGGTGAAAGGGGAGAGAACGTGATGACTGGATTGCAAGAGTATGATCTAGAAATCAAGTCAGTTCACACAATCAAGGGCCATGGCCTTTGTCAACTAGCAACAAAAGTAGTAAACACGAAGGAAGAAGAATAAGATCTCTTAAGATAGGAGCAGGAGATTGAGATGTACAACATTGAGCGAGCCTCCCCCACTAGAATCATAAAATCTTTGTACATGGATGTGAGCCAATACCTTGAGCATGACACAATGCCATCCCACTTTTCCACAAGACAGAAGAGGGCACTTAGACTTAAATCATTATCTTATTAGTTGGTGCATGGGGTTTTATTTAGAAAGCACCACAACAAAGCACTATTTAGGTGTTTGTAAGCACATGATTTAGGAAAGGTATTGCGTGATCTCCACGATGGACCAGCCGTGGGACACTTCGCAGGAAACACCACAACGCATAAGGTTATGTAGGCTAAAACTTAATAGCCTACATTATTCATATATGCTCATGCTTACGCCCGCAAGTGTTTGTTCTGTCAAAGGTGTGCCTCCAGAAACAAGAAGCCAGCTACCCCACTGTAGCCCATTGTAATGGAAGAACCTTTTCAACAGTGGGGCATGGACATTATTGGGGAAATTTTCCTGCATTCATCAAACCAACATGACTACATCCTAACTGCCATAGAATAATTCGCGCAGTGGACAAAGTAATTTCTACTCAAATAGGTGAATGATCAGGAAGTCATTAGCTTTCTATAGCAGAACATCATTTCGGGGTTCTACATTCCTATTTCACTCATTTTCATCAATGCAACATACTTTTAATCGTTAAGACTCTATGATTTTGCATTAGGAAATAATATCATATTGAAACATTAAGCTAATTATTATCTATAGGGGAATGTTCTTGTTGAATCCATGAATCAAAACCTAATCTGCATTATCAAAAGGACCATATTCTCTAAGCAGCAAAATTGGCACTCTGCTTTGGTAAATTCCTTATTGGCTAAATGAGTTACGCTAAAACCTTCCCTGAACACCACCTGTTACTTCTTAGTGTACGGGAAAAAAATCCATCCTTTCGCCCAACATTTACTTGCCTTCTCTCCAACTCTCACAAGAATCCTAAGGCAAGCCATGTATATTAGTTCAGCGTAGGATGGACAACCTTCATAAGCTATAGGAAGAAATGTTGACAGCAAAAGAAAAAAATTCACTTCACCAGAATCACATCAAGAGGTGGTTTGACAAGAATTCTGCAAGGAAAAATGACTTCAGTGTGGGTGACTTAGTCTTAAAGTGGGATAAATCCCACGAGGACAAAGGAAAACACACTAAGTTTCAATCCCTGTGGATTGGGCCATTCACAGTGCACGCAAAGTTTGGCTAGCACACTTATCATCTTCGATCACTTGATGAGAAGGTTGAGTCTCTCCCTGTCAATGGCCAAGACTTAAAACATTATTTTCATTGAAAATCTAGGTTTATTCCCTACAGTGTGTACATAGCCTTTATTTTGTTATTTGTTTGTTTGTTTGAATTTTGTTTTGGTTTCTGCTATGTGAATAAGTGTTGTGCATGAATATGTAGTGGATACTAAGTATGTGTGTGGCCAAAATATAAAGAGTCTTGTGACACTTCAACATTTGGCTAACCTTATATCCGTCTTCCTTGTGTTCGTTACATCTTTTGGACAATTAATTTATGAAGGAAAATACGATCCATCCATAAGGAGAGTTTTAGTCCAACCATGAACCTACGTCTAGTCTAAAAACCTCATGCCAACACTCAAATATTTGTTTTTTTGTGTCCTCAAGCTTATCCAACTAGTAGAAATGGAGAAGGGGAAAAATCTAAATGAGAAAACCTAAATCATAAGTATCTATATGCTTCTCTGAAGGAACAACCTCTTCTTCTCTCAATAAGTCTGGATCCTTGTTTCGCCTGAAAATAAATAAGTGCGAATTCACAGTTCTCTTTAAATAAATAAATAAAGGTGAAAGAAGAGAAATTCTTCCTGTGCAGAGAGGTGAAGAAAGAAACTCTGCTAGGGTACTATCCAGGCTCGATGTAAGTGGAGCAATGTTTGTGTTCTTGCATGACTCCATTGGGAAACTGACCAGGCCTGCTGGCAGCGGAGCAACACCAGAGATGAAAAATTATACTTTGAAAATATTAAGCTCGCGAGCTACACTACCCTTCACAACTCGAAACATTGTGATTTTGTTGAATCTTATATTGTGTTCAACCGAGAAGGTATAGAGGGGACCATGTTTGTTCGTGGGGTAAGTGGGAAGGCAAAAATATCTACACGATGAATCAATACTCCCTAAAGAACCAAGGCCCTGCACAGAAGAAGTTAACCAAGGAAGAGAAGCTAGAGTTCAACTAGTGTGTCGCCAAGTGTTGTAGTTGTTGCAACATCCTCTAAAATTTTGGCTTACACTCAATTTTGGAGCCTTCCTTGGTCTTCTACATTGATTTCGTAAACATTAGAGCTTATTTCATGAGCTCTCTTGCAACACTTTGTTCCCTTTTGCATGTTAGATTAACTGTCATCTTTTGGTATGTTTGGTTGTCGCACATTATTTTCAAGCCTATTCGGATGGTTTCAAAGGCTTGTCTTTGAGTATATGAGTTGCTCTAACCATTTAAGCATCTTTCACACCCATACACAAATTCTTGAGCATTGTCGCACAAGTGTCATCATGGTTGTCCTAAAGCTTATCTTAAGTGCCGCACTTGTCGTATCTTGTCATGAGGAAATTACATGGAGGGAAATGCTTTGTTCATGTGCTCGGATGATATATGGTGTGGTGTCATTAAGCTATGCTAAGTGTTTTTTGATTGGAATTTAAATAGCAACACAACAAATTACAGATATAACCATAAATATAGAGATACTGAAATATGCTTACAAACAAAATGGAAAAATGACTACCTCAGGTGATGGTAGCTTATCTCTAAGAAGAGATGTGGAGGCTACATGCCTCTGAGTTGTGTTACAATGAGGCTTGAAGGCCTATTTATTATTGAGAAACAATGGAAAACCCTAAACATTCAAAAACCTAACCATAGGAGATGAAACACTAAACTATGGGCCTCGTTGGGGTAAGTTGGTACATCAACTTCCCGGGGTTGTAACTTTGGCATACAATCTCTGTTTGATGCACATGATACCTTGTTAGAAAGATATATCTGAGGAATACAACTTTTGACAATAAATACTGAGTGAAAACTCATATTCTGCACTCATTGGTTTTCCCAAAAAACGTCGTTTAGGGCCTCAAAACAACTCTAGAAGTTCAGGACCCAAAAAACTGCCAAAAATAGTAAACCGTGCTACAATGAAGGAAACCAAAAAACTAAAAGAAAAAATTGTGGGGGTCCAAGTGGAATAGGGAGGTGGCCACTAATATCCACCTGGATCATTCCTCCCCCCTTAGGAAGCAATGGTTCCCATTGCATTGAGTTCCTCCATGAGATGAGGAAACTTTTGTTGAACTTGGTCTCCGGTGAGCCACTTGCCCTGGTGAAGGAGTTGGCCTACTTTGACAACTTGATATAGTTGGATCCTTTGTTGTTAGGTGTTCTTGATCTGTGTGTCCATGATACGATCAATTTTGTCTTGTTCCATTCAGTCTGGGTTTAACTTTGTTGGTGTGATTTATTCTGCAATGTCAGATGTGTCCAACAATGGTGGAAAGTAGGGCCGAAGGTAGTCCAAATTGAACATTGAGTGAAGACCAAGGAATGGTGGAAAACTGAGCTCGAAGGCATTTTCCCCTACTGCCTTGGTGATGGTGTATGGCCCATATCGGAGTAGGTGAAGCTTGTAGTGGGGCCCATCAAGGTGCTCCTTCTGCAAATGTAACCAAACTTTGTCTCCCACTTGGAACTTGTATGGCACCCGATGTTGATCATGTCGTTACCTGTACTTAGCATTGGATCTATCCAATATGTCATGGACCTGTTAGCGAATGTGTTGAATGCGCTTAATGAATATGTTTTCCTTGTCAGCATCAGACCAGACATGAGCCAAATCTTCTTGATTAGTTGTAGATGGTATGGCCACATCAATGGGATATAGTGGTTGGAATCCCAAGCCCACCTAGAAAGGGTTGTGACCAGTCGAGCTGTGGAGAGCCCGGTAATAGTTGTGTTGGACATAGGGGAGGCTCTCATCCCATGTGCATGGATGCTTTGAGCTGTACATGTGCATAATTTGTACGATCATCATGTTGACGACATATGTCTGGCCATCAGTTTGGGGATGAAAAGTTGTGGACTTAGTGAGCTTGGTGTCCAACATCGACTAGAGACTAGACCAAAATGTACTGAGGAAACTGTTGTCCCAATTTGAGATGATAGACTCTGGGATCCCAAAATGTACCTATACTCATTCAAATAAGAGTTTAGCAGTGGATTCTACTGCGATATTCTTCTTGCAGGCCGCCATAATGGTAATATTCGAGAATCTATCGACAACCATAAAAACAAAGTTGTTTCCATGCTTAGTAGAAGGAAGGCCCAACATGTAATCCATGGAGGTGGATTCCCAATGTCGACTAGGGGTAGGCCATGGAGTATAGAGACCTTTCTTCTTGATGGTCAGTTTGGAAATGGCGCAGGGACTGCATGATCTGATGTACTTCCCAACATCTTGTCGAAGATTTGGCCAATAGAAATACTTCTGCAGTACTGCCACTATTTTCTCGACCCCGAAATGTCGAACAACCCAACTGTTGTGTGCTTCCCAAATCATCTTGGCATGCTCACTTGAAGGAACACAAAGGTATCCCAGGTGGCATAATAGTGCATCCTAGAGATGAAAATTTGGAACTCGCTAACCCTCCAAGAGCTTCTAGTATGTGTGGCTGAATTATGGGTTGCTTTTGTAGAGAAGTGGCTAATCGTAAGTCTCATACCCACAAGAGTCGATCACGGTGGTTAATGACATGATTAGTGGAAGGCTAAGGCTGTCTATAACATTATTGGTGCTACCCTTCTTGTATTTGATATTCAAATGGAACTGTTGCAGGTATGTGGACCACTTATGATGGCAATCATTCTACAAATTCCCTTACATCTATATGAACTGCAGGTGTTGATGGTCTGTGTGGATGATCGTTTCCTTCCCAAAAATGTAATGCTTTCATTGTCGGTAGGCCTGCAGAATGGAATACATCTCTTTGTCATAATTGGGATAATTCCATATTGTGTCTGAAAGTGTCTCACTATGATATGCCACTGGATGCCCCTGTTGAGTAAGGCCTGTCCCAATAGCATAGTCAGAGGCATCTGTCTCGATCCCAAATGGTTGTTGAAATTTTGGTAATGTGAGCGCTAGTGTAGAGTAGAGGTGACGTTTCAACTCTACGAATGCCTTCTATTGAGATTCAGACCAAATGAATTTTTCTTTTGCTCCTCCCTTGGTGACTTCACTCAAGGGCCAAGTGATATGAGAGAACCTCAACACAAATCTGCAGTAGAAATTGGCAAGACCCAGAAAGCTACGAAGCTCTGTCAGAGTGGTTAGGGTTGGCCAATCCCGAATGACTTGGACCTTGGTTGGGTCCACATGCACCCCCATTTCATCAATAATGTATCCCATATACTGAACCTGGGTCATGCCAAAAGTTCATTTCTCCAAATTGGCACACAGCTTGTGTTGCCGCAGTGTTTGGAGAACTTGTCAAATGTGGTGGAGGTGCTTTTCCTAACAATGGTTGAATATCAGGATGTCATCCAAGTATACCACTACAAATGAGTTAGTGAATGGCCCCAAGATGTCATCCATCAGCCTCATGAAGCTTGCAAGAGCATTTGTCAACCCGAAAGGCATAACCCACCATTTTTAAAGGTCCTCATCGGCTTTGAAGGCAGTCTTACACACATTGAATGGTTCGATTGGTACCCGGTGATATCTGGACTTCAAATCGATCTTGCTGAAATATTTCCCCCCTTAAGTCAGTCCAGAAGGTCATCAATTCATGGGATTGGCTACCTATTCTAGACAGTGATCTTGATCAGCACCCGATGGTCGATACAGAGTCTCCAAGTCCCATCCTTCTTCTGTACCAACATGATCGGGCTCCCACAAGGCGATGAGCTCGGTTGGATGTGACCTTTCTGCAACAGCTCTTGAATCTGCCTCTTGATTTCGTCGTTCTCCATAATAGAGTGCCAATAGATTGGTCCATTGGGAAACGATGCAGCGAGGGTCAGATCGATGGAGTGCTTGACCTGATAGTGCAAAGGCACCCCTTGCAGGGGAGGTGAAGATGTCCTCGTACTCCACCATGACCTTTTCCATCTGTTGTTATCGTGCAGAGGTGCCTTGTCTGGCAATTGTGGCCATCGTCTTCCTCTTTCCCTGAGGGCATATCATAAGGCAAACAAATTTCCCAGTTTTGGAAATGAGCTTACTGCATTGTTTTACAGTAACCAAAGAGAGTATGGTAGGCGGTGCTAACTCCGATATCTTGTACAATTTATTTCCCAAGGTAAAAATAATAACGCAAGGCCTTGACTCATACATAACATGTCGCTTCTACAAGTATGGTTGACCTAATAATACATGACAAACATCAAGAGGAGCAATGTCACATAATACCTCATCTGTGAAGGGATTCATGTTGTATGGAAGGTGGCACTGCTAGCTAATATGGAAGTCCTGTCCTTGGTGAAGCCACCCAATGCTGTACATTTGTGGATGTGTTGTGGTCAATAAGCCCAGCTACTTCATGACTTCTGCTGAAATGAGGTTCTTTTGGCTCCCATTGTCGGCAATGAACTATAGTGGGGCACCCTTTACCTACATTTGGGAGTGGAAGAGGCGCTCCTCCTCCTCTGGATCTTCGATTTCCTCCTTCTAGATATTCATGGTGGAAACGACGGCATTGGGCTTCGCATTGATAATCTGCTTCCCTTTATCATTCCCCTTGTCAGGTTCTGACTCAAAGTCGAAACATGCATCTGGTTCAAAAGCCTTCAGCTCGGCCACCAGTGACTGCTTGGCCCCACACTCACTTGTGTTGTGAGTGGAGCTCTTATGGAACTCACACCACTTTCCTATGTCCTTCGATTTCGAGGTGTTTTTATTTTCTTGTGGCTTTGGCGGGTTGTCCTGGGCCACCTTGCCTTGGCTTTGTCCATTTTATGTAGTTTGGGGGCACCTTTCCTTTACTTTGGATTCACAGATCCAAAGTATTTCTTTTTCTATTTAAGCTTTTTCTCGATCTTCACAGCGTATCGGTACACTGTGCTGAGCGAGGAGATGTCTAGGAACTTCATCTCATCCTGGATGTACCTGTGTAGGTATTTGCAGTACTTGAGTACCAGATGTTTCTCAGAATCCTTAATAGCCAACTTCGTATGATGGCTATGAAAAAAATTGGTAAACTTTGGCACATCTTGGTCCCTTCCCTGTCGCAGCATGGTCCACTTTATGTATTTATCCTCATAGCTCTCGATAAGGTAGTACTATTCCTTGATGGCGTCCCAGAACAAATTCCAAGTGGTTGCGGCTGAAAACAGTGAGGGCGTACTTGCATCCTTCTACACACAATAGGTTTCCCACTGGTCCATTTCCCACTGGTCCTTGATGTGAGGGGTGGCTTTAAGAAGAGAAAAAGTGATATTTTCCCAGCTGGAAAAATCATGAATAGAAAAATATCCTTCTAACAGATTTAACCAGTTATCTACAATGTCTATATCTATTTGGCCCTTAAATATGGGAATGTCAAAGTTTACTTATACCTTAAAAGGAGTACTTTAAGTTATCCATCATCGTGTTCCTTTATTTCTCAAGGGCCTCCTCGAGCAATATTTTGATAGGATCTCCTACTCCCTCGTATTTCTTTTCGTCCCCCATGGGATGTCGTCGAGATTTGCAACGTTGGTCTTGCAAAGGTTTGACCAGTTCAAGCCCTAACTCCTTATATCCCGACCTCGTTGGGGACATGAAAAGAAAAAACAGAGAAAGAGAAGACCCCTCTGATACCACTGATTTGAATTTAAACAAGAACGCAACAAATTACAGATATAACCATAAATATAGAGATGCAAAACAAATAACACTTCATTTCATTAATATCAGATACTGAAATATGCTTACAAATAGAATGGCAATAAGACTAGCTCGAGCGATGGTTGCTTATCTCTGAGAAAATATGTGATGGCTACATGCCTCTGAACTGTGTTACAATGAGGCTTGAAGGCCTACTTTTTATTGAGAAACAATGGAAAACCATAAATATCCAAAAAACTAACCCTAGGAGATGAAATGCCAAACTATGGGCCCCGTTGGGGTAAGTTGGTATATCAACTTCCTGGGCTCGTAACTTTGGCATACAATCTTTGTTTGATGCACACGATACCTCATTAGAAAGATCTATCTAAGGAACACATCTACTAATAGTGAGTACTAAGTTGAGAAATCGTATTAGTCGATAGTTTTCCCAGAAAACATTGTTTAGGGCCTCAAAACGGCTTCCAAAGTTTAGGATCTGAAAAACTATGAAAAATAGTAAATTGTGCTACAATTAAGGAAACTGAAAAACTGAAAGAAACAATGGTGTGGGTCCAAGTGGAATAGGTGGGTGACCACCAATATCCACCTGGATCATGTCATCACAGTCAAGGTTCATCACAGTTCATCACCTATCCGACACTTAGCCATTTTCAGAGAATCTTCCCAAACAAGAAACTTAGCTTCATCAGGCCCCAACTGAACTATGCATAGCATAGTCTCAACCCTCTAAGTTGTGACCTTGCTTCTTGATACTACGCAAAATTGGAGTTCCCGTCTCCTAGGGCTGCTACACTATGCATTTCATGTGCCCGACTCTTGACCTTGACCCCTATAATTGTGTAGTTATGTCCCCCATCTTGCCTTGAACTGTGAACTTCACATATTCAAGCCTCAAGCTCTTCCCCTAGCTTCTAGAATTGCACAAGGCGCAGAATCCCAACCTCGCTTAATATCCAAAACTATGCAATTGGACTTCCCAGTGTCCATTGCCTTAGCCTAATGCCACTCTCTGTAGAAACTATGCAGTCTTGTCCTTCAGGCATCGCTGAGTTGCGCACTACACTGTCTCGGAGCTTAAGCTCTTCCCCCTCATTGCGGGAACTGCACAGTCACTAAGTCCCTATTCGCAACCTGTCACATGTCTTAAGCACAGTTGATGAATCATAATGCATCATCTTAGACTAGGGGGTTTTCAGATTGATGTCGTCTTGTCATGAGTGAATTGCAGGAACAATACACTATCATGTCATGGAAAGATGATGGAGAAGGATAAGAAGCAGGGAAGCATGCCTAAAGACTCTCTTGTAGCTGAAGTTACACGTTGATCAAATGTGAGAAAGTGATGGGACACAAGTTTGAGACCACCATCCAAGACTAAAGATCATAAAAGATCCTGCATCACCAGGCCATGTGGAGGTGAAGAGAAATCATATTCAAGAAGATATCCAACACTTAGCAACAACAATGACTTGACATTGCCACATCATCAAACAGTCCATGTCAGCAGTGTCATGTCATGAGTGGTCATATGCCACATCACTATCGTTGACCATGTATATTGTATTCAAATGTATTGTAAAGTGGAAGTCCAAAGGAAACACATGGAATATAAAGGTTCATGTAAGTTGAAAAGTCATAGGAAGTCAAATAGTCACAAGGGTAGGCAAAAAGTCACCCTTGGTTATATATACTCCATCATTGTATGAGCATATCAATTTTCACCTTGGCTTCTCCCGCTGGGCATTAGGGAGACCAGTTAGTTCTTTGAGGAGCAAGGAGTGGCTCCAATGCTCCGCTATTGGGACTAGTGTTGTACATTGTAAACATGTGTCTTGAAAATTTTACTTAATAACAAAAACCTTCAAGGCCAGCATGTTCTTCATGCATGGACTATGAATGTTTGTAAGACTATTCTGCGGATTTTTTTATTTCATGTTTTCTTTCACATGTGCTAAGATAGTTGAACTATTTCAATTATTTTAGTGCTTATCTTATTGAGAATGTGATGTAATGGTTGTTATTATTGTCCCATGATTGTGGACTATTCCGCGGCATATTAGACATATGTTTCTTTGTTTATTGGTTGTAATGACTATCACATCTATTGTGGACTATTCCATTGAATGTTACATAGACCCTTATAGTTCACATGTGTCTCTTCCTGGCTGGTACTATTACCTCTCACTTAGAGGCTCACTTTTCTCTCCCCTCTCCGCGGTAGAAGAACCCTGACACAGTTGCAATTGAACACTCACCAAGCACACCCCCTTGCTTTTCGAAGACATCATTGCACCCCTCTCTCTCACCAGCTAGAGCCAAGGAAAATCTTTAAGAATTCAACAACCGAGCCTTTATACTGGATGGGACTCCTACACCAAACGGTGTGAGGTCTAATTGGGACTTCACATTGGGGAGATCCCCTAAATGTTGGAGGGTCTAGCATCATCAACAGTATACTAATAACATTGATAAAAGATCAATCACAACAATCAATCTCACAACACGTAAGATAATAAATTAACATAGCATAATAACATCATGGAATACACATTACATACACCTACTCCTTCAGGAAGCTTCATCCTAAAACATAGGGGCTTCACTGGGAGAACAATACCATACCATGTGTGTTCATATTTGGAGATATATAATGAGGAAAAAATGACATAATATATTGTGCATATAATAGAGGGTAAAAGGCTTTTATATTGGTAGGTATAAAGATGGAGCTCAAAGTTAATGAAAAATTATAGAAGGATATAAAATAGGTTAATGAAAAAATGGAGACCTACAATATCTAGTGAAAGTAGGAGTTTTTTAAATTGGGAAGGTGTATTGGGTTCGTATCGGTAGGGGTTAAATAATGTGATTTTTAGAGGTATTTTCCAATATGTATTCAAATTAAGTGTATTGTTTAGTAGGCCACGAATGTATGTGATATGTCATAGGTTCATTAAGTGAAGTCCCCGTGTCCTAAAGGTAGAGTCAAGAGGATACACAAAGTGAAGGAGTAATAGAACAATAAAAAACAATCAAAATATGGACAAAGATATAGTAACCAAAATTAAGTAAAAGAATATGAAGAAATTACTTCTCTTATGGAGTTCATAGCTAACATATATCCACCCATTTGGTCCCTAACCCGTTTTCTCTCCCACCCTATATGTCCTCTACTACAATATACTATGGCATCGACTATACCAATCTATACACCAAATAGAGCCAAAATGGTGGAGGCATTGACGATATCGACCTAACTTTCAGTAGGAAATTGATAGTCGTCATCATACGTTTAGAGGATCATGTCCATTGCAAACCTCCCATGGCTCCAAGTTTGGAGGTTACACAGTGGGAAATACCTACACTCATCCTCAAAGAATTAGGGTTAATAAGCTTACATGGACCACACTGCAGTGTTAGCTTTAGGTTCTGTTGAAGCCCCGAAAATCGGGTCAACAACAAGGGGGATACCCATCCGGTCCGGACCTTGGTTGGCAGCTCCTTATCTGTTTGGTATAGCGGGTCCGACTGGGCATAATGGGACCAGTTTCCCAATCTAAGGGTGTATGTGTGTGTGTGCAGAGTTGGATGTTGCTGATCTAAGAGTACTTAAAGCTAATTTAATTCAAACTTTTAAACTAACTCTATGCTATTGTAATCTAATGAGAAACAACACATCTAATCTATGCTAACCCGGGGTGTTTTTCTTCTATTATGCGATCTAAAGAGATTTCAAACAATAACTGGTAATAAAGATCATTCAGTTATCATAAGAATAGAAATCAATTAAGATAAACCACTTTGCATAAAAAGTTAGGCAAAACAGTTGTGAACAGCATATCGCATAATAAGTTATTCATATATTAAACATAAATACATGACTCCACCGTACAGAAGTGCCAAATGGTAACTCATACATTCATGCAGTAACATATAAACAACTGAAAACTGTATATCACTTTAAGAATATAAGCAGAAATGGCCAAGAGATAAAAGTACCATTTATGACTAATCCTACTCATAAGCTTCAAGCAAAAACGATTTATCTCTACTTGTTCTAACATCTACTAAGAGTACAAAAGTGCAACATCAGTAGCAGACATTAAAATGCAAACATTAATAAATCTCGATCCATCCATTCATCAAAACCTCCTCTGAGGGTGCAGAAGTGCATGTTCCGAGGACAAGTTTTTGACAAATTTCTGGACCCTTCTCTAAATGCATGAGAAGGGTTAAAATACTACTTCCTAATTCTAATAATAGTGTTTTTACAAAATTTAGGATGCAGTTTTCAAATGACCGTCCTTTTTCTAATCTAATTTAAAAGAAAAAACAACATTCTAAAATAAGGCTACTTCTGAATTTGGTCTTTAAACCTGCAAGTGTTCATCATGGGCTTGAGGAGAGTCGGCTGGCTGACTTCTGCGCTGAGCTGGGCTGCGAAAACAGAATCTTTGAGAGCTGGCACTACTTTTTCGGCCGCGTTTATGATGCATTTCACAGTCATCCATTAACTATGCGGCTTGACCAAGTATGCCCAGTAACACTCCCAATTTAAGTTGTTTAATGCTTGGATCGCTTTTCCCTTTTCTTGCGCCTTTTGCTTCCATTCTGCTTCTAGTCGTAGTTTATTTGGTAGGTACCCCAGGGTGGTCTCTTCATACATCATTCTATACAAGGGTAAGATAAGCCCGTGACAAATCTGGTAGAAGTGTGGGACGAACTGAGAATCCCATAACACCTTATGATAAACATGGATAGGTAATGGGTCCTGGGTAGTCCATTTCCAACCCATAGTGGGAAATTTAGACACATAACAAATAGAATCCATAACATATGCGGACAGATAAAAAGGAGGATAGATCCTTTGAGACAAGGATCTTTTAGACCGGTAATTGATAACAGTCGTGTATAGATTATCAGAAAAGATCTTGGCCCAATCCATAATATCGACATTTGTGGCAACATCGTTTTTGTCCTTTTTGAGCGGCTCCTGTTTTCTGGACCAATATTTGGTGGTCTCTGCTAGGTTTGGGTTCTCTGCCACAAATTTCTTAACGAATTGTGCATTGTAAGTCACCTGCGGTTCAGGAAGATGATACATAAGCTTTAAATCTTGCGCAGCGAATGATCCGATGAGCCCATGTCCTTGAACCTTGAATTGTCTGTTGTTCATTTCTGCATTGTCAAGTATCCACTTGATCATATCCGTATATGGTAGAATTTTGGGCCTTGCTGCTATCCGGTGAAGAAATGAACATGCTAGCTCCTCTAAGGACGCCTCGAAAGAGCGTTGTGAGCCCGCGACAGCAGCAACCTTCATTATTCTAGGATTTTCTTCTTCAAGCAGCCTGTACATGCTTTCCCATGTCAATATCTCTGCGTCTCTGTTACAGGCTGTGTCTGTATACAAAGGCGCCATCTCCTTCGTCTTTTCCTTCGCCTCAGAGCCTTGAGCTTTATTTTTCTTTCCCATTTCTTCCTGCATTTGGTTTTGAATCGTCTTAGCTCTTCGTTCCTGCAGATTACGAGTGAAATGGAAATGACTGATCAAGAAAGGTGATGTGAGAGTTTTAAATGCAACAGATATATCAAATATGCCACCTTATGTGAAGTAATTCTTTACAAAAGCATGCGTCTTCATTTCATTTAATAACTGACAACTAATTCATTTACTATCATTAAAAGCGCATGATCTTGAGTCAGATTATGGTAAGTGGCTTTTCTTTGAATGGCGTGCCCGAAGGATTCGTGATGAAGTGATTTATGATTTGCTTATGTAACATCGCAGATCGCGCGATCGCAAATCGCACCATCGCAGATCGCGCGAATATAATATCGTAGCGATTGCAACATCGCAGGTCGCAGAAGTTTAATGTTGGTTGAATCTTGTCAGCTCATTTCTGCGATATGCGATCTTGCAATCGGCGTTATCGCAGATCGGTAAATCTTGAAGTTTTTCTTTATGAGAATTACTTTATTGCGATGCGATATTATGCTTAACACGAGAGTCTTATGCATACCGATATTATAGAGAAATGGAGGCATTTCCTATCTTTTTTGCAACGCGGTTTTAAAGATATTTCCCTTATCGTAGACTTAGGTTAAAAATATTCAAAAGACCTTTCTAAGCTTACGATGGTAACCTTATTTTGAAGAAAGGAAACTCTTGCTTTTTTCTTTAAAATTTAACTAAGGGTCCCCATTCATTTAGTATTTTGGACAACACTTAAATGAACAAGGGGGGATGTTGCTGGCCACAACAGGTTCTTGTCATCGAATTATTTAGTTGGGAATTCATGTTACCTGTGAATCTACACGTTACCAAATTTCATAACAGTACATATCAATTAATACAAAATATAAGAGAACAATTTACATCATACCATTACTAGTTCAATGTCTCGACATTAGCCAATTACTAGCATGGTTGTTTGGTTATCGCATAGCCCCCTTCTAGCCCATAGGTTGGTTCTCATCCAAGCATATGGATAACAACAATATGTGTGTGTGTGTGTGTGAGATCCTAATGGTTGTATTATTGGACCCAATATCCATGTATTGAAATCTCTCAGTTAACATGTGTATGCTGGAAGTAAATCATACATTATATATAAAATCAACAAAAGCATAATTAATCTAATGTTTTATATAAATTAGTCAATTTTTCCATAATTCGAAATGCAACAATATTACATAGCCTTCATAAATAGTACATCGTGAAAAATACAATGAGGGCCTCGATATAAGTAACTGTCCAGGTCAAAATGAGGCATTACATCTAGTCAAAATGTGAAGGGCAGTCTCGACATAAATTCCCTACATCCTCCTAGGTAATAAACCCTAGGCTATAATTGTCCCACTAGACCTTAACCTAGTCCACCAAGCGACACTTAGAAATATAAAATACACAACTCCACTAATCATTTATTACTCTACACATTGTTCACATGACAATTATTATATGTGCCTCAATTGAAACCACCTTCTTTTAGAAAATTAAATATATTAATGAGCTAGACTAATGATCTTATGTTAAACATTTCTAGAGATTTTAAGTTTGTCATAAAATTAAAAAAAATCAAATAAAAAAAACTAAACCATTAATAATTATGATAAAATAATAATACTTAAAATCAAAAGACACCTCAAATATTAATTATAGTTACCATATAATAATTTACAACTTTTTTTCAAATAAATTAAAAAAAATATTAAACAACAATTACCAAAATCATATAATTAATAATCTATTTTTATTTTTAATTAAAACACAATATTATTCCATAAAAATAATTAATATAGGTTAATTAATATATAACCTATATTAAAAGTATATAACTTATATATTCATTAATCATCACAAAGTAACTATGCTAAAAACCACGTGTTTAATGGCTAAGCTATTGTTGTGCTATCCACAATCTTACGCTACTATTGTCCTATCCACAATATAAGAGGTAGTATTTAAAGAGTTTATTTAAAAGGTTTTCATTTTATTAACTATTTAAACTATATTCATACACTTTTTTTCATTAAAATGGTTGTATATAAATGTTTTTAAGGTTTATAAATAATTGAATTTTTTTAAATTAAGCTTCACAATTATTTTACATGATTCCAATTCAAATGATCAGATTCTTTTGTTTCATTGGCATTTATGGTTCCTTCGAAACTTATTTGCTTTATGCCCTCATATGTTACAAGTTGGGCTTTTTGATATTCGTTAGTCATTGGAATATATTGCATTGCTCCAAGTTGGAGGTATCCATGATAGCCTGCTCGCGTGGTGCTTCGTATTGCTAACCCTTCTACAATCCAACTTTTGATTGAATTGCTTGATTCACATTCATCTTTATATGAAAAGGTTTCCTCAACTCCCTTCATGTCTATTAATACGTGGTTTAAGTTCCTTTTCCTTTTTTCTTTTAGTTATGTGAAAAGGGATTATTAGCGTAATCTATGCTATTTTATATAGTAAATTGATGCTTGACCATGAAGTTTTGAGCCTATAAAAGTGATTTTCTGTTGATGCCATTTTGAAATGTGTAAATTTAAAGATACAAAGTTTGTTTTTTTTAATATAAACATGATATTATTATTGAAGACAAAAGGTGATAATTTAGTTGGGTATATAACGTATATTATGATTTTATAATAAAAATTCATTATCATGATTAATCATTATAACTATTTTTAAAAATGTTTTTTAATAGGTAGTTTGCAATATTATGTTGGTTATAATAGGCATACACATTTTCAAGTTAAATGCGTAATTAAAGTGTTATGAGAAGTAATAATTATATGTATAAAGACATTTTATATTTATATTTATGTACGCTTATTAGTATAAGTTGATTATTGTATTGTTAAGATATTATTGGTTTAAATGTATTGAGATGCAATAGTAAAATGGAAAAGAGAGCAAACTCAAATCACTAGCTAAAGCCACTAAATAACCACTTGGTGACCAAGACAACAAAGGAATTTGACTAGAAATAACTAAGCTTGAAAGAGTACGTAATAGTAAAGTAACTAACCTTGAAAGAATGTGTAATATATTTCTAACCTTGAAAGAATGTGTAACAAATAGTTCATTAATTTAGTGCTCTCCCGTCAGAGATGAATGAGATTGAACAATCTTTCTGCAGAAAACATAAAAATACATTGGTAAGAGATGAATGAGATTGAACAATCTTTCTGCAGAAAACATAAAAATACATTGGTAAGAGATGAATGAGATTGAACAATCTTTCTGCAGAAAACATGAAAAAATACATTGGTAAGAGAACATTCAACCCTCATATGATCTAATCCTCGCTGGATGTAAAAATGAGTATGAGGAGGATGATCCACATAAAGGAGATAAAAGGAGCAGAGTGAAGGACGGAGTGGAAGAGCTGCATCTTCGGTTGGGCTTCTCAGCGTGCGCATGGAAAGTTGGAACACCGTACATATCCCGCGTCGGAAGTAGCGGGTAATCATTCCTTTCAAAGTGACGGTGCTATATATGGTTGGTTTCTTAAATATTATGAAATGATGACAAGGCAAGGAAAATGGGCAAATTTCAGGGAACGTATCATAGGGGTTGGAATATAATAACGCAGAACGCGCGTTTAGTTGAAAGTAGAATTTTCAATGTCAAGATGTTGATTGTGAATTAGTGGAGAGGAAGATACCAAGGGAATGGATTTGGTATTGTGCGTAGAAAGTAAACCAATCGGCAGCTTCCAGCTACTGAAATCATTATATGCACAACCCGGGTGGGATTTTCGCAAATAGATTCAAACACCAAAATTCCGGAAGTCATCATATCGACATGAAACTCCATATGACAATGGTGCGCGGCGACCAAATTTAAAGCCTGGTTACACTACGGCTTCGGGGACTGTTGTCATTGACTTAGTAGAGTACTGTACACGATGAGTGGGCTTATTGAGTTACATGATGAGCTGGCTAGATGAGGTATATGATGCACCTAATGACGTGTCAGATTACACCAAGGTCTGCATAAAGTGTACAAGTTTAGTGTGGCTTCACAACAAAACGAAGACAGAATGTTGTTAGGGTGAAACCGTCCATAAGATTATTGTAGAAGTGAAAAGGACCTGCAAACGATAGTGATTTGCATCCGGACAATTCAAAGATTATAAATTCATGTATACCAGAAGACTGAAGACGGGATGACGTTATGGCGAAACAGCACATAAAATTATTGTCCAACTGAATAAAACCTATGAAGGACGATAATTTTAATTTGGATGGTTCAAACATTATAAATTCATGTATGTTTGCATCGATGTAGGTGCTATCCACTCAGTTAGATTATCCATGTCTTTACTCTGCCCCATAAATTGGGTATGGGTGCTTTCGAATCTCTAGGTTTTGTATTTGTGAAATGCTATGCGTTCAAAATACAAAAATAACCATCACCTTGCAGCATGAGTTATATCTGAAGAAGATTTTAAATACAATTTGTCATTTTATGATATTTAGTTTTAAAAATTTAATGTATATCATTTTTTTAAATATATTTTCTTGATAAATATTTTAAGTTTAATTTAAAAATAAATTTAGGAAAAGTAATTATATTTTTAAAATGTAATTATTTTGGATGACAATAGTTGACCGTGGTAGTCTATGTTGACCATAATTGTCCATGGTTTCACCATGTCGACAATCGTTAAGCAAAGTTAACAATGTTTGGCATTGGTTGACTATTTTGTCAATTGGTGACTATGACTATGGATGGGCTATGGATGACCACCTTGGTTGACCATGGTTGAAGAAGGTCGGCCACACAATGTTTAACCATGTTTGATATGGATGGGCTTGTTTGACCACGGTCGATCATGGATGAGCTTGTTCTATCATTGTTGACTATGAGTGTGCATGATTGACTGAAGTTGTTAATATTTACCTATAGATGATTATAATCAATTATGGCTAACAATAATGCCTTTGTTGACTATAGTTGACCATGTTGATCACAATTAACTATAATTAACAATATTGACCACAAAAATCATGTGAGCTCTCTAATTTATATATTAATTTATTTATAATTAATAATAATAATTTAAAATAAAA
Organism: Pinus tabuliformis; assembly: GCA_031772625.1. Classification (NCBI taxonomy): domain Eukaryota; kingdom Viridiplantae; phylum Streptophyta; class Pinopsida; order Pinales; family Pinaceae; genus Pinus; species Pinus tabuliformis. The sequence goes on from CM062818.1 coordinate 931,560,483, forward strand.
ATATAATGTTTAATTCATATATTAATTTTTTATAATTAATAACCATAATAATTAAAATATATAATCTTTTTTATAATTTATAATAATAATAATTATAATGATGATGGTTAACGTCCGTTGAGACCAAACATTGGTCTATTGGACCTAAAGAAACAAATTATTTATTTTGATTTAAGATTTTATTCCTATGCTCAAAAAGCTTGGAGAGAAGCCTCCCGAGCTCACTATAATTTTGACATTGTAAAAGGCTGGGAAGGTCAGTATTGTAACAAAGATTGTGAAACTGAGATCTAATATGGTTGTACGCGGGCACTCTACCAGGAAGTGGTTTTCATCCTCGATGTTCATTCCTATTCTCACATATATGGCAGATCCTTTCCATCCATGGCGTTCTAGGAACTGTCCAACTCCCTGTTTCACTATGGAGCTCATGAGAATTCATTCTAATCTTTGCTATATTAACTTTCTTCTTTGAGGTAGTTAAAATAGAGAGATACTTTTGATCTTCTAAGGTGGGATTGATGACCTTCTTATAATAACTTAATTTTCTTTTAGTCGCTAAATCTTTCTCACACCACATTTTTTCTTTGAACTTAGAAGTAACAATATCTTTAATGTTATATATGTTTTGCAATTCATCATTCTCATTGATCTCCCAATAGTTTAACCAGGCCTTTGTGTCTTTATGTCACCCCCCATTGAGCCTTAGGTGATTTTGGCTGGAATTTAAAGCTAGCTTAGAAAGTCTATGATCGTCTATGTTATTGAGTTTGTGCTTGTGCTTGTACAGCAGAAAAATATAATTATAATATAATTAATTTTTTCTTTTAATTTTCATTGTGAGATTTATTACCATGTAAATGTTTTGATATCTATTTTAGATTAAGTGTGAGATTTTGATATCTATTTTATATATAAATATATTAGATTATTGATATTTAGTCTTGAAACCTACCAATAAAATACATTATGAAATTTGCCAACTATTCTCATAATTTGCCACCTATTCTTATTATTTTTGTGATAAGAGAATTTTCCAACTCGTCTATTCTTATTATTTTTGTGATAAGAGAATTTTCCAACTCGTTTTAACTTGACGTACTAGGTGATGGAAGTAATGGGAGGCTATATAAGTCGAACAATTTGTCGATCTCATTTATGGACTGAACGATAATGGACCATACCAATGAAATATGGCAAGTTAAGTTTAACGTTACATGTTTTCTGAACCATAGATGAATCAAAGCAGAGGAACCGAGTTGAATGCAGGAAAGTCTAGCGAGGGCAGGAAAGGCGCAGGGGAGGGGAGTGAAGAGCGGGGAAAACACATTTATTTTATATTTTATAGATAACTCTCAAGCCAATTTGTGTTGCAATATTTACATAGATGGTATATTTATTTTAACTTATAGATGTGGGTTTGTGGATTTATTTATTTATTTTATTTTTATTTTAAATAAGGATTTAATATTTATTTTAACTTATAGATGTGGGTTTGTGGATTTATTTATTTATTTTATTTTTATTTTAAATAAGGATTTAATATGTCAGAAAAGGAATTTAATTTTTCCAAGTGCAAATTTTTTTATGGGTTGATATTATTTCAATGTTTTGTATATAGTTATTTTTTTAAATTTTTTAAAATTCTTATTTTAGTTATCTTAGCAAAATTTTAACTTTGATAATGGAGAAATACTTTTACACATCATAATTGACTATAAGATTTTTAACTTTAATGACCAGAAAACATCTTTACACATCATAAAAAAATTCTAAAAATATTGAACTTTAATAACCAAAAGACACTCTTACACATCAAAAAAAAAAAATCTGAAATGAACCTCTTAACTCATAAAATATTCTTCGTAGTATAAAGCCTTACTTACCAATTTTATCTTGGGTATTACAAGAACTTTAATAAATATTTAACTATTAAAGTTTGAAAATACCTCTACGCACTTGATTAACGCCTCCTCCTCCACATGGTTGATGGTCCCTCAATTGTTTCATTAATCGTCCGTCCATGTTGGTCAATGGCTCTGTATTGTTCGATCGACTGGAATTTTTAATGAGCTGATCTGAAACCACTGAACTCTCCGCTTGTAGAAGAAATGGGTGAAAAACATTTTACTATTAAATTATGCACAGTGGCTTTGTGATTATGGTGATTTGCAATATTAATTTTTGTAGGTAATGCTCCTCTAATATTGTTTTTCTAGGTGATTTGTTATATTTGTTTTGGCAGGTCATGGTTCTCGGTAACCATTATAACCAATGGCTTAAAATGCAAGTAACAATGGCCTGGAAAGGGCTCGTTCAACGCATGCCCAGGTATCAGAAGCTAATTGATTAATTCACATTAATAAATTTGTGTTTCATGTATTCACACTTTTCCATTGCGTCTCATCATGTATTAAAGGTTTCACAGGATTGAACACTCCATCCATATGAACGACCTCTTGCATAAAGGAGTTAAACATCACTAATAATCCACATCCTATTTACTGGATCATAGGCCTACTATTATTGACGATTGACCATTAGAAATATTATTTTGAAGCATGACAGTAATAAAAATAAGGGATGTAGAGAGCTATGCGAAGGCTTCCAATACAGCAACCAAGCCATCGTGTCTTGTGGGATCCCTAACTTATTAAATCTATATTTTTAATTTACCATTAGTTATGTTAGTTTTGCATATATTATGGTTCTGGCATAGATTATGAGATTATGGTTCTTCCAAAATATTATTTTAGTTGGGATGGCCTTGTTATACCTTAACTCGCTCCTTATAGATTTATGTTTAATTTTGATATTATTTTTTTATAAATTTATGCTTAATTTTGATAGGCATCTGTTAATAGAATTGGGGATTTTAATTTTTTTTTGTTAATTAATTTTTTTTGATGAAATGATTTAAATTGAAATATGTAGGTCCCTACTACATTCATAAATATTATTGAAAACTATAACTTTCTTCATTTCTAAATCATATATTTAAACTATACTTCAGTTATATTTTTACAAAACATCATAATTAAAAATTTACTATGTATATTATTAACTTATATTAATAAGTAATTTTTTTTGACAAAAAAAATTAAACAACTTGCATTGAAACGTGAATTCATGGTAAAACTTAAACCTCTTCATATTCTCAAAACCAGTTTTGTCGAGTTCATTAAGTAAGTGGTATGCAATCCGATACCATGTTACCATCTTTGTAACAAAAATTATTAAAACTTACAGGGTAATGAAAGTTAATAATAAACCCATGCCATCCCCCGTTTTTCAAAGCTATGAGCACCGTTGTAACGAAAATTATTCATGAAGGGAAGCCATAACCATGCAATACCACTTTTTAATATGCTTGATTCATTTTTATTGTGTTGAAGTCATTCACTACTGATATTTAGGTTATTACTTTTTTAGGTTTTCTTTAATGAGATTTTATTTGATATTATATATATTTGAAATGGTTTTCTTTAATGATATTTTATTTAATATTATATATATTTGAAATTGTTGATTGTTCAAGTTCACAAAAATAGTTCAGCACAAAAGCAAACAGGTTTGCCAACAAAATACACTTTTTTTTCCAGAAAACTAAGGTTCCCTTCACTGTTCAGATTCAATTTGGCATTCAGTTTCGCCCAAATTTATCACTGGATATTTGGTTTTTTTTTTTTTTTTAGTTTTATTGTTGTTTAGTTTTATTAGGTTTTAATAAATTGATGGTTGGTTAATAGGTTTGTAAAAGTTTGGTATTGATAGAGAAGTTCGCTCGGTCTGATTTGATAGAAAGGTTTGGTTGCCAGTTTTATTTTTATGGTGACAAAAGTGTGAGGTGATTAGAAATTTATAAAACCTAATTTTAAGAAAATTAAGGATAATGCCAATTAATATATGTATGTTTATGGTGTGCAATAGATGCCCTCACGATCATTTTTTGTTGTGTCATTGTTGTTCCTTGTTAATATAAATGTTTCTAGGAGCCATAACAAGAAGAAATTTAGAAAAAGTTGGAAGTTCATACATTAATTTCTTTGGAATAGGCTTCAGTTTTTGAAAAGTGCGAAGAACCATTCAGAGATTGGGATCCATTTCCCTGGGTTTTTATAAAATTCTCGGCTCACACTAACTCAACTCTTTGGTGTTTCTCGTCATTGTTTTCAGCTAACGCTGAAACAAGTTATGTTTTCCTATGTTTTTTTTTTTACATGCTCACCAATTTTCCTTTTTTGCCCTCTTTTTCACGAAGTTCCTTACATTTTTGCATGTAACATTATCTTACGACTTGCCTTGGTTATTAAACGCAACGCAATTTGTCTATACCTAACCATCCTAAAATCTTAAAATCTAAACACTTAAACTTTAAAAATCCTAAATCACTTGAAACCATAAAGGACTACGTATAAGTAGATTACTACGATATAGTTCTCTCCTCAATATCCTGCTTTATTAGAGAATTTCAATCTAATAGAAATCTTAAATCACTTGAAACCTTAAAGGACTACGTATAAATAGATTACTACGATATAGTTCTTTCCTCAATATCCTGCTTTATTAGAGAATTTCAATCTAATAGATTAGTTTCTGCTTTAGTAGATAATTCAAACCCAATAGATTCGTTTCTTTGTTATGAGCCTTTAAAGTATCTCATAACTTTTAATTTTCTTTAATAATATCGCAAATTAAATATTTTATAATATCTCTATTCAATATCAAATCAAATATATTACAATATATTTCTTCAATATCGTTCTTGCTCTATCACTCTAACATTTTTTAATAAGATTACATGTTTTTCATGACCTAATAGCCTAGATCCATTTTAACACCGAATCTATCAAGGCGTGAGAGGGATCAAATCTCTTGAGGTGCAAATCTATTTTTTTGAGTGCAAAACTTGAAGAAAGGTTTGCACCTCGAGATATTTGATCCCTCTCGTCTCTTGATAGATCTCGTGTTAAGATGGTTCTAGGCTGGTTTAAGTCATGCGTGGTCATGCAAAATCTGTTGAACATCTAATTATTTTGATCATTTTAAATATCGTAATATGTCGAAAATTAATTTGGTCAATTTAATTTAAAATTTGCTTAGTTACCTGAGTTTGTTGAGATGAAAGAGAATGTTAGTAACTTGAATGGTTAAAAATGATGAAATACAAATTTTGAGTGCAAAGTGTTAATGTAACAATTTTGATAGATAAAAAATGTGAATACTAAGAATATAGTCAATTGCAATAAATCTGAAACTATTTTCTTCTACTGTTCCTATTGTCACACCTATTAGTTTTTCCATTTTCTCATATCGATCATATGAAAAGAGTAGTTGGAATCATAGACCATTCAAATATTTAACTGGAGCTACTTAGTAAACAACATACCTTGTCTCTATTGCTCTCCAATATTAATAATAGTTTTTTCCAAAGTTAATCATTCTGACTTATGGAGTGTTAAACCCCAAATAATTTTCAATGGTAGTTATTTTCTATTATCGCCTTTGAATGCAAAGTAATTAACAATGTTGAATGATTGAAAATGGAAATAATAAGAATGTACCCAATTATAAATAGTTTATAGTTTCAAGAAGCAAACATTTGGGGTAAGAAAACATTTTATTTAGGATGAAATTCAAGTATTATATTTATGGTTGAATAATTTTTAGGTGCTTACACTGAGAGAGAGTGTGTGCTTTGGGGAGGGCAAGGGGATATAGAGATATAGATGGGGGGAGAGGGAAGAAGAGAGAGGAAAAGACAGGTGTTATGCTCTTAACCTGCAAGACAATTACCAGAACACCAAATATGCCAAGAAATATACCCAGAACATAGAATAATGAGAAACAAGAGCAAGTATTTTATTATTCAGAAAGAAATGTTCACTTGCCTCTTTGAGGGGGCAACCTCCAATAGAGCAGAGCTTGATTACAAAATAAGACACGATGCTCCTCGCAGGGAGTCTCTATCCTTTATATATGACTCATACATGCAATACCATGGATCAATACCATGGTTCTTATTAATACCATCTATCTAATACCATGGCCCATTTGCAACTAACTATGGTCCCGTCATTAATTGCGGGTTAACCACTTACAATTATTAATATGGGCTTTATTGACTCCTTACTTAACTATAACTATGACTTGATCCTACTACATAAATAAGGGGGTTAGGGTGGGACCCTAACATGCCCTCCCCCTTAAGAATAGCCTTGTCCTCAAGGCTGGAGCTGCGGAAACTGCTGAAGAATAGTGGCTGGTTCCCAGGTTGCATCTTCCGGAGAGGTGTCTTTCCACTTGATGAGGACTTCCTTGATCATGCGGCCACGCAGGTGCCGTTCTCATGTGTCTAGGACCTGTTCAGGCTGGAGCCAGATTGACCCTTCTTCATCCAATTCAGGTAGACTGGTTTGAATTTTGCAATTGTTCCCAATCACTTTCTTGAGGCATGAGACATGGAAAACTGGATGGATTTTTGCAGTGGGTGGCAAAGCTAGCTTGTAGGCCACTTCTCCAATGCATTGAAGTACTTGATATGGTCCATAGAATTTTGGAGATAGTTTATGACAACCCTTGTCTTTGAGTGAAGTTTGCTTATATGGTTGCAGCCTCAAAAATACCTGATCCCCTTCTTGAAATTGGCGCTCTGAACGATGTTGATCTGCCTGTTGCTTCATGCGGTTTTGAGCTTGATGAAAATTCTCTCTAAGATGGGCGAGCATGGTTGTGCGGTTTTATAGGAGTTGATCCACTGCTTGTACCTTTGAGCACTCCTTGATATAAGAAGTAGGGGAAGGAGGGAGTTGACCATAAACTGCTTCATAGGGAGTCACTTTGGTGGTGGCATGATAGTTGGTGTTATACCACCATTCAGCTAGAGGCAACCACTGTACCCATAGATGTTGCTTTTCTGAAGTGAAACACCTAAGGTAGGTTTCTAGACATTTGTTGATAGCTTCAGTTTGACCATCCGTTTGTGGATGATAGGAAGTACTGAGTTTTAGTTGGGTGCCTTGTAGCCTGAAGAGTTCCTGCCAAAAATTACTAGTGAAGATCGGGTCACGATCAGACACAATAGAAGTGGGCATGCCATGAAATTTAAAGATTTGATCCATGAAAGATTAAGCAACCAAAGTCGGTGTAAACGGGTGGGGTAGGGCACAGAAATGAGCATACTTAGAATGTCGGTCCACAACCACCATCATGACTGACTTGTTTCCTGACTTTGGAAGACCTGTAATGAAATCCATAGAAACCTCCATCCATATAGATGTCGGGATGGGCAACGGTTGTAATGTGCTTGGTGCTTTGACTGTCTCCCCTTTGTGGCATTGACAGACATCTCATTCCGCTACAAAAGTAAGGATGTCCTTTTTCATTCCTGTCCAAAAAAATGATCTTCTAGTGTGAGCATATGTCTTCTGAAAGCCTGAATGTCCTGCAATGGGGGATGAGTGCAATTCTGCCAAAATGCGGCTTTTGAGGGTGGATGTTGGTGATATTATGACTCTGTCCTTATAGCGAAGAATCTCATCCTGCCACGAGTAGCCCTTGGTGGAATTTGGATCCGCCTGCAATTGAGTAATGAGTTGGGAGAGCCAGGGATGTGAAAACCATTCCCTGCGAGCCTCTTCAATCCATTCTGGAATGGGAAGGGAAATTGCGAGCAGGGTACTTTCCTCCTCAAATTGGCGAGATAATGCATCTGCGACACTATTTTCGCGCCCTTTCTTGTAAATGATTTCATAATCATATCCCATCATTTTGGCGAGCCATTTATTTTGTTGTGGGGAGGATAGGCGTTACTCCAAAAAATATTTAATACTGTGATGGTCTGTGCGGATTTGGAAATGTCACCCCAGTAAGTAAGGTCGCCAGGTATCTACTACATGTAAGATGGCCATCATTTCTTTCTCATAGGTAGATTGTCCCAGATTCTTCCCACTTAGTTGTTGGCTTGTGAAGGCCAAGGGTCGACCTTCCTGCATTAAGACCGCCCCAATACCTGTACCCAAAGCATCACATTCAATGACAAAAGATTTGGTGAAATCAGGTAGTGCTAAGATTGGAGTGGAACACATGGCATTTTTTAGAGCTGTAAATGCCTGTTGTGCATCATCATTCCAGAAGAATGAATTTTTCTTGAGGAGTTGAGTGAGGGGCTTTGCAATGTGACCATAACTGTGGATAAATTTGTGATAATAGCCTATGAGACCCAAAAATCCTCTCAGGCTCTTCAAGGTCTTAGGTTGAGACCAATCCTGCATTGCCTGGATCATTTTGGGGTCCACCTTCATGCCCCACAATGTGGCCCAAATACTCAACTTCTTCCATGCCAAAAGAAAATTTGGACATATTAACAAATAGTTTATGCTTGCGGAGCAGTTGCAAGAGCAAATCTACATGCTGAAGATGTGCGGCCCAAGTGCAACTATAGATGAGGATGTCATCAAAGAAGACAAGGACAAATTTCCTAAGATATGGTTTGAGAAGGTGGTTCATAAGGCTCTGAAAAGTAGATGGGGCATTACAAAGACTGAATGGCATGACCAGGAACTCATAATGGCCTTCATGAGTTCTGAAAGTAGTCTTTGGAATGTCGACTTCCTTCATGCGAATTTGGTGGTAGCCTGAGCGAAGATCCAACTTAGTGAAGAATTGAGCCCCATTGAGTTCATCCAGCAAATCATCAACAACCGGGATGGGATATTTATCTTTGACTGTCAACTTATTGAGGGCCCTGAAGTCTGGGCACATCCGCCATTCCCCATCTTTCTTGAGTACCATGACCACCGGTGATGAATAAGGACTAATGCTGGGACGAATGACACCTGCTTCCAAAAGTTCCTTGATTATTTTTTCTATTTCATTATTTTGGGTGAACGGATATCTGTATGGGCGCACATTTGGTGGTTGGGCCCCTGGAACCAAAGTGATGCTATGATCATGTTCCCCTCGCGAGGGTGGAAGCTCATGAGGCTTGTCAAAGACTAGCAAATGGTTATTTAAAATCTGTTGCATCTCAAGATGAATCGGCAGAGAATTGGGTTCGACGGCCTGGATGGCATTAAATTGAGCTATAACTCCATAATGGCCCTTTTTTAGCAATTTTTCCATCCTATGTGAGCTGATGATAGAGAGAGATCCCGCCTGGAGTCCACGGAGGGTATGTGTGGAGTTGTTCTGCTTAAAGCTCATATATAACTCCTGGAAATCCATTGTGATTGGCCCAAGAGTGCGAAGCCATTCAGCACCGAGGACAATGTCACACCCTCCCATGTGTATGGAAAACATGTGGGTTTTCAACTGATAATCCCCCATTTGAAGTTTGACATTTTCACAGCGGCCTTCACATTTCATTGTTCCCCCATCCGCAATTTGGACTTGGAAGTTATAAAATGCTTGTACAAAACAATGCACTGCTTCCGCGACTTTTTGATGGATGAAATTATGTGTACTTCCACTATCAATCAAGACTACCACTGGGCGATGTTTTATGAAACCTCTGATTTTGAGAGTTTGAGGTGAAGAAACCCCTGCCAAAGCATGCAGCGAAATAACTGGTTCGTCAAGGACATTGTCCTTCTGGTTGTCCTCTTCTACCTCCTCCGGTTCCTCAAGTGGTGGGGCTTCCTCCGATGAGCTGTAATCAGTGACATTAATTTGAAAAATTTTGGGCTCCTTGCATTTATGACCTGGGGAGTATTTTTCATCACAGTAGTAACATAATCCCTGCTTTCTTCTTTCGGCAATTTCTGCAGGTGACACCTTTTGAACCTTAAGTGTTTGAGTCATGCTGTGAGCCTGTGGGGGGCGACCCTTGGCGGTGAAATTTGGGCGAATGGACTGGGGTGCTAACGCACGTTCCACGTTACGGGCTACCTTGCAAGCCTCCAACCATGTGGGAGGGTGGTGTAGATGGACGTGGGCTTGTATGGCCTCTTTAAGACCGCTGATAAAACATTCTGCGTAGAACGCATCTGGGAGATCCCTAGCGCGGAAAGCTAAGGCTTCAAAGGCTGTAACATATTCATCCACTGTGCCAATCTTTCGGAGCTTAGTGAGACGACCCAAAAAAGAAGATTCCTGGTCAAAGCGCTCTGTAAGAGCTTTTTTGAAGGTGGCCCAAGTCATAAAACTTCCATTGCAACGTTGATTCCATTCCCACCATTGCCATCTTTCATTGTCCAAGTACATGCTTCCCACCATAAGCTGACTCTCATTATCTAAGATGTTATTCAGATTGATATACTACTCCATTTGTGCTACCCATGTGGCTGAGTGAGAACCATCAAATTTATGCATATCCAGCTTGGGAGGTCGCGGACGGGATTGTTGGTGGGTGCCCCAGTGGTGAAGAGAGTGGCTAGACTCACCCTCACTGTGTCCATTGCCAATATACGCCTCCTCGCGGGCTTCCTCCTTGCCCTTAGAGAGTGCGTCTGTTATTTGGTCAAGCTGAGCTTGGATGGCTTGCAAGGATTGTTCAAGTTTGTCGATCTTCTCATTGGCCATAGCTTGAGCTCTAGTTTCTACCATGCATCAATCCGATGTACTTGAAATTTGGGACCACCCGAATGGTTGATCAGATAGCTCTGATTAGCGAATAGATTACTGCTGCAGATCTGATGGATCTAATAGATCGGAAAGGCTGGTCTGCTAACTCAGAACTGCGGGACTGATGTCTACTGCTGCTGCAAACCCCCTTGCGAGATATGATCTGGCAGAGATTATGCGTGATCCCAAGATAGAAAAGGGAACTATGGTCTCGAGGAGTGCTAGGTGCTACAGATTGCAATATACATAAAGGTCTGACAGTAGTACTCGGCCCAATGTTTCAGGGCTCTAACTAAGGAGGATCAACCGTACCCTTAGCTGTATAACCCGACTACCCTATCGTATGGGCGAGTAATCTCTCCGAGTGCTGTTCTCAGTGTACTGTAGTAGCAAGACGGCCGACGGTTTATCTATGGCGAGGTTTCAAAGGAGCTAGGGAGCTTCCGATATACCCAAAGGGTACTTGGAAGACAGTCCATGCGCGGTTCTGTCTAATGCGCTACTACTCGAAGCGGTACCCACAAGGGTTACAAGGGAGTCCAACAAGCGTGACCACCTCTTGTATTTCCTGCATGCATGCCTCCCCAAATCCATAGGTTTATGCGCTCAACGATAGATCCCGTGGTTTAAAGACATCAGAACACGTCTCTAGCCAAAAAAAAAAATTGCTAAGAAATGGAGATCCCACCTACCCTGGAAAGTGCTCTGATACCACTTGTTATGCTCTTAACCTGCAAGACAATTACCAGAACACCAAATATGCGAACAAATATACCCTGAACATAGAATAATGAGAAACAAGAGCAAGTATTTTATTATTCATAAAGCAATGTTCACTTGCCTCTTCGAGGGGGCAACCTCCAATAGAGCAGAGCTCGATTACAGAATAAGACACGATGCTCCTTGCAGGGAGTCTCTATCCTTTATATATGACTCATACATGCAATACCATGGTTCTTATTAATACTATCTATCTAATACCATGGCCCATTTGCAACTAACTGTGGTCCCGTCATTAATTGCGGGTTAACCACTTACAATTATTAATATGGGCTTTATTGACTCCTTACTTAAATATAACTATGACTTGATTCTACTACATAAATAAGGGGGTTAGGGTGGGACCCTAACAATAGGGAGGGAGGAAGAGATATAGATATGGAGAGAGAAATGTTAGAGAGAGAGAATGGGAAGAGAGAGAGATGAAGGGGAAAGGGAGGCATGGAGAGGGAGATAGATAGATATGGAGAGAGAGTGTGTATTTTTAGGGGTTGAGATAGAGAAGGAGAGACAATGGGAGACAGAGATATAGATGGAGGAGGTAGAGACGTGCTTACACTGAAATCAATGCACATTATTAATCTGATTACTTTGAAATTAATGTACAACATACATCTTATTGCATCAAATCAGAAATCAACATCTACACTATAATCAATGCATCTAGTGCAAACAATCAAATAGGATTAGAAGTCAACATTTATACTAAAATCAATGCATCTAGTTCAAGCAATCAAATATGATTAGAAGTCAATATCTATACGGAAACCAATGCATCTAATGCAAGAAATAAAATATAAGTAGAAATTAACATCTACACTGAAATCAACACATCTAGTGTGAGATATTAAATATGATTAGAAATCAACATCTAAACTGAAATAAATGCATCTAGTGTAAGCGATCAAATAGGATTAGAAATCAATATCTACACTGAAACCAATGCATCCTATGCAAGCAATTCAATAGAAGTAGAAATCAACATCGACACTGAAATCAATGCATCTAGTGGAAGGAAATATAATTATAAATCGACATATACACTAAAATCAATGCATATAGTGCATGTGATCAAATAGGATTAGAAATCAACAACTACATTCAAAGCAATACATCTATTTTAGTGAAAATCTAAAATATTCATAACTTTCTAGATCTAACTTTTATGTCCATATTTGTCTCTGTGAGACTCTTTCTTCTTCCCTCTCTCTCCACCTTCCATTTCATGTCTATCTCCCTCCCCCTCTCCTTTTCTCTCTTCCTCTCCCTCTCTCCCCCATCTCCCTCTATCTGCCTCTCCCTAACTTTCTCTATCTTTCTCTTCTTTCCTCTCTCCCCCTGTTATATATATTTATACCTCCCTCCATCTCTCCTTATTTACCTCTCTATCTCAACCCCCTAAACATATATCACACACACTCTCTCTCTCCCCATATCTATCTATCTATATATCTATCTCTCCCTCTTCCTTTCCCTCTCTATCTCTTCCCCTTCTCTCTCTCTCTCTCTCTCTCTCTCTCTCTCTCTCTCTCTCTACCCCCTCCATCTATATCTATATCTCCCATCTATCCCTCTTCCTCCATCCCTCTCTTTTCCTCTCTCTTCTACCTCCTCCCCGCCCCATATATATCTCTCTATCTCCCCTTGTCTCTACTTCTCACCCCCAAAACATTCTCACTCCCTCTCCCTCCCTCCTACTCTCCCTCTCTCTCTCCGCCTTCTCTCTCTCTCTCTCCCTTGTTACTCCCTCTCCACCTTTCTCTATCTATGTTTATCTTCCCCTTCCATCTCCATCTTCCCCCCCCCCCCTCCCGGTCTCTCTCAAGTCCTCTCTCTTTTTCCTTCCTCTCTCTCCCCTTCTCTCCCACCTCCATCTGTCTCTCCCCCCATCATACACACACTCTCTCTCTACCCTCCAACTCCTTCACTATCTCCCTCCCTCTCTTCTTCTTTCTCTCCCCCTCTCTCCCCCCTCCATATCTATGTCTCCCTGTCTCTCTCTTCCCCTTCTTTCCCTATCTTTATCCTATCATTTTCTTTCTCTTCCCTCGTCTCCTCTCTCCCAAATTCCATCTTCATCTCTTCATTGTCACTCCATCTCTTTCCCCCTCCAAATCCATCTCTCTCCCTACCCCTCTCCCCCTCTCTCTCTCTCTCCCTTTCTCTCTCTGACTGTGTCTCTCACCTCTATGTCTCTCTCCCACACTCCATTCCTCCTTCCATCTCACTCTCTTTCTTAAATATGATCCCATTGTATTGTATTTTAAAAAGTATCTAAATTAATAAAAAAACATAATTGGTTGTAAAATACTAAACCTATATTTTGGATCAATCATGTTAAAGAAAATACAATAATAAAAAAATTAAATGAACCACGCATTATATTTCCTCTATCATTGTTAAGCACTTTTCTTTCTCACTTCTCTTGAATCCTTGGTTAAGTTGCATCTATCCTAGTTCTTTATAATATTATTTATATTATATAAATTTCACATATGTATATATAAAAGTATTCTCATTTTTTAATTTATTAAAACCTCCATTCAATATCTATTAGCATATTGTTAGTAGTCATGAGGATGGAGGGTTTAGATATACCTCAAAAGTAATTATAACATTTTTCTCTTAGATTTAATTAAAAAATGTTATAAAATTAAATTAAAACAAAATATTTTTGTTTTGAATTAAGCTATTGTTTTTGGGCATGTGGTATTGATAAGCCATGGTATTCGCCTATGGTATTGTAACAATTAAAAGCCTCGATCCTTAACATAATAATCAAAAGTCTAGATGGCTCATGGTATTGATAAAGCATAGTAGTATCCCATAGTATTATAATTTTATTCCCTCCTCTCCCTCTCTATCTTTCTCTTGTGGGTATTGGCCCCATGGTATTGTAAAAAAACCTACTTAGAAGTTAATAATAGCCATGCTAAATATTCATGATTAAAAAACTTGTCTTATTGTAAATATTAAGTTTTTATCCTCTTATTAATTAAATTTATAGATGGAACACATCTATATTAATTGTTACAAATATATTGATTACATAAAATATAATATTACAATATTATATGTTACCCAATATTTTTAACCACCCTGGCCTAATAAATAGTGGCCACGGGTGGGGAGAAATACTAATTAAAATGTAATATTATTAAAATTTAACTAATATTTTAGGTCACACCCCACCCTAAATATTACATTCTACTCAATATTTCCCCTCACTCCTACTAATTTTATTAACCACCTTCCATTTTATTGAGTTTACCTTCAGACAACTAAAAACCAAAGAAATATAAATTTATTATTACAGAAATCACACAACAAACCTAAACCAAATTTACCTCATTATTATTACAGGATATGCCCAATTGAATCCTTTGCTTCATTTATCTAATTTTGATTGTTATTTGATGATGAATAAGCTAATAGATATATATTTTTTGCAAAATTGAGTTTGTTAATTAGATGATACATTTTTTTATTTAATTAATTTTTTTAAAGTAACTTTACACATATCTTCAGCATATACAATATATATTAGCCAACACATATATTTTTTTTAATATTTTTTAATGTAACGTTACATATTTTTTAATATTTTGTAATTTAACATTGCCTAACAACATCTCCCTCATATACTACGTTGTAGAGTGCCTCTCGCACAATAAAATAGATACCTAATAGATATTAATAATAAATCAAATAGAACCTACTCTAATATATTTTCAATTCATCTAAAAGATTTGATGTTTTTTCTAATCTATAAAATTGTTAAGTAATAGATATTAATAATAAATCAAATGAAACTTACTTTAATATATTAATCTTATTTATTTTTAATTTATCTAATTCTCAATTTCAATATGTACATTTTAATATTTGAAATGTAAGAGATAATTTCACTAGTTTTTTCATTAAAAGATTCGATGTATTTTATAACCTTCTAAAGAGTTTGCTAGCTTAGAATATCCATAATAGTAAATCAAACATAATTTATTATAATATATTAACTTTATATATTTTCAATCTATTCATGCTAAATCAAACATTTTTAGGCAGGTATATTGATATATATACTATATAACATGTGGGTATATTAATATATATACTAGTAATTGCACGAGATGTTGTAAAGAAAACGTTGTAATTCAATAGCATATGAAGGAAGAGCATACATGAATACATGTGATATGTTACAATTTGAGATAGAGAAATATTAATGTTATTCAATAAGGGCTTCCAATCCAATATTAAACAACATAGATTTGTTGAAATGTAAGTGCTATGACACCTCAGCATGTCACAATAACAATTTTCTTATATGAATTTCCTGTTAATACCCTTGGATATTGCAATGGCTAGCTCACCAAACTATATCTTAAAATTGCTACTACTACAGTGAATCTATGCTTGACTCATTGAGTGTTTGCAGAATGACAAAGCACGTCATAGATCCTGTGAAATGACCTAATAACCTACCCAATAAGATCCTCCATTTGTGAGCTAAAAATAATAAAGTTCTAGATGACCTTGTGAATGGTCCCCCAATAAAGCATATGGATGTTTGTCTTGCCTAAGTAGAGAAAAAGCGTACTACAACAAATGAAAAAATGATCTTAAGCAAGGATTAAACCACTGGCTAACTTCTTCTTCCCGTTGGGCTCAAGGAATCTTCATCTTAATCTTTTATTGACAACAATTATGGAAATTCCATCTTCAACTTGGTGGCATCCAATTCATTATTACTTTTCATGCTTAACTTAATGCAATTGTTACTTTGTGATCTTCATTCATAATAGCAGTGTCATCTCTAGCCTCATCTAAAATTGCATGCTTAATCTTCTTTACCACAAGATTCTTACTAAGATTTATGGTACCTACTACCACCAAATGCTCATATTTGTGGCATTTTAAGCATTTGAATGGGATACCCACATTATCTAACATTTGCATGTGGGTGATAGGGCCTTAGTGTATGAGAACCTCCTATGCTAGCCCCTCGTGAAGGTCCAACCCTGCAACTATTCTGCTACATTTCATAAACCTTTTCTCCACATAGCTCATATTCACTTCCATAAAGGAGCCAATGGAAATATGAATTTTCTAAATTTAGGGATGAGGACTAGATTTTAAATTAAAAAAAATTGTTGACAAGGATTTGTTAAATACAAAAAGTTGCCTTGAATTTAGGGATAGTGAAGGTAATTTAAATATATTTTTGTTGACTCGGATTTGTTTCAAGGTGAGGTGGACATTTAAATTAGAAAAGAGGGAAGCTATTTTTTTTAGTTATAACTTTTTTGGAAATTTTAAACATATATGAATTGGACTTTTGTGAATAATTATCATTATAACTTTTACTATATAATTTTTCGATAAATTGTAATTTATGTTGAAATTGGGTTTTAAAGATATTATTGGATTTAGGAGTGAAGTAGGGAGGGGTTTTCTATGGTTCCAGTGCAAAGAAAACATTTCAAAGTTGGATTGACAATTAAGAAGAGATAGTTCAATATATAAGGTATATCCACATAATTTGATCACCATAAGTTAATTGCTCACAAAAAAGATTAAAGTACTGTTACACTAGTGTGTATGTGATTGAATTCTAGCTAAACAATCCATGGCCCCATTGGATGTGAGCTCTTGAGTCAATTATTAATAAAAGAATTAATTAGTTTATAAGGGAATCTCTAAAGAGACACCATTCACTAAAGACACATTAGATGAAGTTGAATTTAATTCATAAATGTTATGCCCCTTAAGGAACTTGTGATTTAAGGATTTATAAAGGTGACACAATAGGAGGAAGGAGGTCTTACTTTGTCCAATTTTTCACATGAAAACAAGGGGAAATTGGGGATTAGGCTGAGTGACAATTCCATCTTTCATCATGATTCATAGAGGCCAAAGTTTGTGTCTCTTCCTCTTTTGGGGTATCGTGCTTAATTTCTATTTGTGAAACCTATGATAAATTAGTAGCATTGTTATCTATAGCCTCATCTAATATTGTATGCTTAAAATTATTTACCCACATGATCCTTATTATGGTACTTACTTCCACCAAATGGCATGAAATGCTCATATTTGTGGCATTTTAAGCATTTGAATGAAATACCCACACTATCCAACATTTGGATGTGAGTGATAAGGCTATAGTGTATGAGAATCTCCTTTGCTAGCCCCTCACGAAGGTCCAACCCTACAATTGTTCTACTACATTGCATAAACCCCCTCTCCTCATAGTTCATATTCACTTCCATAAAGGAGTAAATGGAATTATGAATGAGGACTGGATTTTAAATATTTTTTTGTTGACATGGATTTGTTAAATACAAAAAATTGCCTTGAATTTAGGAATAGGGAAAGAAATTTAAATAAATTTTTGTTGACTTCTCCTCATAGCTCATATTCACTTCCATAAATGAGAGAATGATATTATGAATTCCTTAACTTAAGAATAAGGACTGGATTTTAATTATTTTTTTTTGTTGATATGGATTTGTTAATAAAAAATGGCTTTGAATTTAGGGATAGGAAATGGAATATAAACATATTTTTGTTGACTAGAGTTTGTTGCAAGATGAGGTAGACATTTTAGAAAAGAGGGAAGCTAATTTTTTTAGTTATAATTTATTTTTGAAAATTTTAAATAATTTTTTTTGAAAATTTTAAATATATGAATTGGACTTTTGTGATGGTTAAATTAAAAATTTTTATTATCAAAATTACATATTTAAATATATAAATGGATTTAGGAGTTAAGGGAGGGGAATTATGAATTCCAAGGACTGGATTTTAATTATTTTTTTGTTGACATGGATTTGTTAATATAAAAATGTAGGAAATGGAATTTAAATATATTTTTGTTGACTGATTTTGTTTGAAAGTGAGGTAGACATTTTAGAAAAAAGAGGAAACTAATTTTTTCCAGTTATAATTTCTTTTTGGAAATTTTAAACATGTATGAATTGGACTTTTGTGAATAATTATCATTATACATTTTACTATATAATATTTGGTTAAATTATATTTTTTTATTTTCAAAATTACATATTTAAATACTTAAATCAAGTAAGGGAGGGTTTATGGATGGTCCCTGTGAAAATTATTATTAACTTCCTGAGATTTGGGCACTACTGATTCATTCTCTTTCTCCCTGCCATTATTAATAACTTCCTGGCTGTCGCTTACCGTTATTAACAACTGCAAACTATTGTTCTTGGGGTTGGACCTTAACAACTGCGTGCTGTTGTTCTTCGTTGTGTTGGACCTGAATCTGTGCCATTGCCTCTTTGCTCTTATTTCTGCGAGTATCTGTTAACCGCATCTTCCCAATTAAAAATGAATGAAACACCAAATCAATCGAAATAAAAATCGAGAACCACCTTAAAAATATTTATTTCACACCACCCATGTTTTGATCTTTTGGTTTTTTACGGCAGAATTTTTTTATGTATTCCTTCGAACACAAGGAAATCAGAGAACTCTCACCTATCCTTTAACTATCTGTTATCAACAGTTTTAGCTCTTCTATCATTTAATGCCTATCAACAGTTTTAGCTCTTCTACCATCTAATGTCATCTAATGCTGGACAGTTGTTTTGCTGAAGGTCAATATGCTGTTTTTATTATTTTGGCAGTTTGGCATGGTCAGTTTTTTGTATGGGCTTCTTTGGCCTTTATCATGTGTCTCTCTGAGATTATCTTTGAGAAAATGATGGTCTTATCATGTGTTATTTATCTTTTTCTTCTCTTCAGATTCATCTGTTTCTTCCTAGAGACAGTCTACTTTCCCTATGTGTTGCTCATCAGACTTTTTGCTGTATATATTGCCTCAATATAATATAAAAGCTTTTCTTTCTGGAAAAAAAGGAAATCAGAGATAATATGCACAAACAAAGATCATTTTTGTGAGTGCGGCACCAATTCAATGGTAATGGTGATATACTTATATACCTATAAATTGCGGTGTCAGGCCGATCTTTCCAACTGTTAGGTTAAGATGGAATAGAAAAAGCCAGTTTTCAGCAGTGGTTGGAAACGTCCAAGTTTAAAGAGAATGTAAATAAATAATGTGTTAAATAAAATCAGGAGATTATAATTACATTAATTAAATAAATCTCTAGTTTAATAGATAAAATATATAATTTAATAAAAGTATACTGTACAGTTATGTATATGAATTGTGTTTTTTTAGGGTATTAATGGTTATGGCATTTTAAGATGTGAATTTCCTGATATATTTGCCGCAAAACAAGTTTGGATTTTCATCAATATGTTTGAAGGATAAAGGTCATCCACCATGATACTAATAGATGAATCTACTGGAAATAGTCCATCCATGGCACCTTTAGCGTCAATGAAACTCTGCCCTCCAAATTTTATTTTGCACAACCCTCTATATTGATTTTTGTTTATCAAATAGAGAAAAAGTCATATATGTTCTTTTGAATTTGTTAGAGAGAGAAAAAGTTCTCCTGCTTTATATTAGATATTTTTGTTGAGATAGTTCTTTCACTAAATTTTACTATATCTGGGTTCCAAATATTCGAGCAAAATTACATTGATAAGTAGTGGTATGCCACAGCTGAGTCTTGTTCTATTATTTTTATTATTAAATACAAATATATAGTATTTTTTCTTTTCATCAAAATTTTGTTTGGTAGTCCTACAAGGTCTTGCCTTTACGGCCCAAGAACGTCACACACAAAAATGCTACATATCAACATAATAGTGTTTGCGCTCATCATTAGAGTGAATTCACGATCAGCTCCATGCAGTGAAGAACAACCAGCGAGTAGTGTGGGTGTGATTTTAGACTTAAGAAGATTGTTTTTTCAATATATATTAGACATGAGAATGTGAACTGAATTGTTTGGAATTTTTCTATTGATAGTGATAATCCTCAACATCCCCCTATCATTTTTTCTTTGACGAATTAAGGGGCTGCAATATGCATAGATCTTGTTGTTGCCTCGGATTGCTTACAAGACCAGTAAGTGGAACATCTAGATTTTGTGTGTCTCGTATAAGAAACTTGAGACATTATATATATTTTTGTATATATATATTCAAAATATATAATAAACAATATAGGTTGGTTCATTCATCTAAAGGCATAAGCCATGTATTTCTCGTACTTCTTCATATATACAATTAACATAAATATATGTATAAACTAATGGAGGCTGAGTAGTTCAAGGACCTACAGTTTAATAAGCTTTGGCACAACAATGAGAGAGGATAAGGAGATAAAGTAATTCATCACATAGAGCTTGAAGGGTCACTAATTCTACACTTATCACATAGAGCTTGAAGCTTCCATAATTCTACACTTATCTAAGTTAAAGGTAGACATAATGGATGAAAGTGGATGGGTGCGATGATTCATGGAGCGCAATTTTAAAGATATAATATCAAAGATCCATACAGACACATGTATTAACGAGTCAATACAAATGAATCTGTAAGAACATATGAAACATTTCTAGCAGATACGATTACATGAATTTAGAGAGGAAACATGAACATAATGGAATTTAACAGAGGGATAACAAACTGTAGTACTCGAAGGAGGAATCACCACCATTTCCTTAATATTCTAAAAGATGCATATCATAAAGTCATACAATCTTGAAAATAACATATAGTTCTTTTTTTAGCATTTTCAACCTCTTTGAAGTGTTTCTTCCCACTATTTATCTCGAGAGGGGAGCATTGAATAGTAATTAAAACAAAATATCTTCAGCCAAGGCTCAGCTGCCAGATCAACTAGCTATCTCGACCTCGGATGGCTCTGTGGCCCAAAAGTCACTACAAAATTTAATTGCTTCATTAAATGGTCGACACATTACATGATTACAAAATAGGTCAACAATTAGATGGAAACGTCAACAAAATCTCTCCATGCACATCATTGGGATTTCCTTTGCTCAGGTTGTTTCTTGCCCACGGTCTAGCCACCTGTGTCACTCAGCTGATTCCCATCACTTTTGCCTTCACTACACAGATCGTTCATTCTTCAAAACTGGGAACGATCAACTATCAGTTTAATGTCATAGTACGGAAGCAGAGGATGCTTGGGAAGTACTTCATCTTCCCTCTGCATGGAGCACCATGCTGGATCATCAAGTCCTCCTGAGCTTCCATGTCTTCATTTACTCTGTATTATTTTTTATGACCGTGTTGTTGCATATACACCGAAAAATACCCTCGCTGTCCCACTGAGCAGAAATGAAATAGGCATTTTAATGTTCATTGATATGGGTCGTTGATTCAGGCCTGTTGGTATCACAATCGCAATACATGAGAGGGCCTTTTTTCCATATTTCATAGTGCTCGTCGATTGTCTAAACGCAAAACTTCAATAAAGCATGATACATAAAACATTGCATCGAGGAGGGTTCTCACACATCGCAATCGCAATTTGGAAGGGACTTTGATGGAGGAGGGACTTTGACTTATGTGATCCTCGATTGCGATATTGCAATCGGCACGGGAAGGAATTATCGCATTCGGCGAGTGGAAGAAATATTGCAATTGACAAAGTTGAGGAGGGACTTACGATATGATAATCAACAGAGAACTTTTGCGATATGCAATATCAGCGAAAGAGGGATTTTATTGAAATCAGCAAGAAGGAGTGGTGACGAGACTTGGATATGGAAATCGGCGGGAAACTTTTACGATATGTGATATCTCAATCGCAAAAGTTAAAAAGGTAGACAGACGAATATGTATCACAAAAAGGGAAGAGGCCAATAGTGATTATGATTTGTGGGTCCTGACGCTTAAAAAGGGTTTCAACATGATTTTTGAATGTTTTAAAACATTTCAAAGGGGAATGGGAAACTCGACTAGAGTTGGATATACAAAGGGATTTTGGCTAGAGTTAAAAGTGGGTCATTGAAGCTAGAGTTTAAAAAACAAAGGAAAAATGGGGTTTGTGAAAGAAATGGTTTTTAGAGAATATGAAAATTTCTCCAAAACAATTTAAACTAGACCTCCTCTTCCTCCCATAATCTCCAATTTGCAAAGCACAAAAACCCCTTCTATAAAAATGGCAGATAGATGCAAATGATTAATCAGACTAAAAATCATTTCTAGGGGTTATCATAGATAACATATGGCTTGGAGGCTAACTCCAAACATCTTTGTTCTTTTGTCGTCTTTGTACAACTGGAACTCTCTTCTCAGAAGGTGACAACATATCCAAAGTGTTGTTGCATGTATCCTTTCTGGACATATATATATTGAAGATGTTGATAGCTTTCTGTGTGTAACATAAGGAAGGAATATGGATTCTCCTAGCAGAATGTGAAATCATTCAGCTGCAACAAACTATTTCGTTGTCGGAGTAGGATCGACTCCTTTAGATGCATGAAAGAGGAAGACGTATTTGTCACGATCCACTCCATTTGGGAGAAGAGCTAGAGCGACACAGTGACAGTTATTAAAGAAACCTCAGAGCACAATGTAACCATTAAAACAAAGCCACAAACTAGAGAATCAAACTGCAAACTCTAACTAAAACATTAATTATATTTTTTTTATTGTGTACTGATAATTGAATTGAATCATGGATGGCGCAAAGAAATTATTAGTTTAATGGCGACTTCCTTGTTTGTTTGGTCATTGGTTCCTATAATACACCGCAAAAATCAGTTAAATCTCCCAAGTCTACCATATTAAACCCTATAATTTCCTTAAAATTCATTCAGATGTTATAAAGTAAATGAAACAATTACTCTTTCAAATGAGAAAAAAAATGAGTGAAACATAAGTAGATTTTGCCGAAGGAGCTGCTGCCAATTTTTCTCCCCGTCTATACTTGTTGCCTACTCGTGACTCCATGTCACAAAATTGAATCTACTGCACCTATTCTTATCACAAAAAATGAACGTTAAAAACCTCAAAAAAACGTTTCTCTCCAGATGTGAGCATCATCTTGGTCATATGGGTTTCGAAAGGGAGGTAGTTATAATTAACTATTAACTAATTATTAAAACTAGTATTCAATCGCCTAACATCAAATCTGAAGGTACATAGTGGTGCAAGGTGGCCCCTAGGGGAGTCTTACTGAAGGTACATAGTGGTGCAAGGTGGCCCCTAGGGGAGTCTTTATTAAAAGGAGCCCTTTACGACGTAAATATATAATATATATATCTTGTAAAAACACTATAAACATAACAAACTATCCATTATAAATTATTCATATTTTCTTTATTATATAGATTGGATTCTAGCTATAAATGGGAACTCTTTACACATTGTTAGTTGTTCCAATTGTTGATGTCATTCTATCGGTTGGTTTATGTAGTTTGTGTCTTAAATACAAACATTCAAAATCCATGTAAAAATTGTGTTAATAATAAAGCATTCTAAAATTTCTTATTAATTGAATTTATTGTATTCAATATAAAATCTGTTGAATGTATTAAATTGTCTAACTCAAATAGATTGAATAAAATGTATTCAACTTATTCAATAAACCTTCAAGAATATATGCACACAAAGCATATATTCAGATTGAATAATGAATTTTAATAATGATCTTGAATAGATTTTATATAGAATATATTTTTAATAGATATGTATTGAATTGAATTTAGAGTTGGATCTACTAATAAATTTATATAATATATTTTGATTAATTTAAATTTAATTTCTATTAGTTTATTTTGGTTCATTTCAAATCTATTAAATGTAATGTATCATACAAAATATATTTTATGTAATACATTTCGTTCATTTTCATTTGATATAAAAGATTTATACACTAAAATTTAGTTCATTTAGATTTAATTTGTTTTGCTTCACTTTGATTCAATATATTTATTAGATTCAATGCAATGAATGCATTAAATTTATTATATTTTATGCATTGCATAGATTTTATTCAATAAACTTTATTTTATTTAATTAATATATTTTTCTTTTATTTTAGTTTTTTATATGTTTCATAGATTTTTATGCAATAGATTTATATTAATAGATTTAAATAGATTTTTATGCAATAGATTTATATAAATAGATTTAAATAGGATTTTACGCAATAGATTTATAAATATATTTAATTTTGATAAATTCAATAAAATAGATTCTATAAATTAAATAGATAAATTGAATAAATTATATATTTTGGCCAAATTGTAAATATTATATATTTCAAATGTTTTGTGGATCCAATTCATTCTTTTTAATATATAAGTGTCAATTCTATAGAAAATTCAATATTTATATTTATTATTACTATTAATATTAAACATCAATATCTCTATTAATATTAATATTAATATTAATATTTATACTTTTATTTAAACATCATTATTATTATTAGACATTTATATTAATATTAATATTAATTATAAACATAAATATTAATATTTAACATAGAAATTTATATAAAAATAAATTTTGTGTCTATAGATTAATGTGAACATTACCATTAACATCAATATAAATATTTCCATTAAACATTAGGTTTAATAAGTTTATGTTTCTTTAGGTTCAATGACATTAGGTTTAAACAACTTGGAATTTTATTATCATTTGGATCATGTCGCATAAGGTTATTTTATTACATGTGGTTCTTAAGAATAATTTTTTTAACAATAAAAAGAAGGGTTAAATTCTTAATGTTAATTAAAACATTAAGAACGAACTGGTTTAATGTTAATATTTATATTGAACATAAACATTGATATTAATATTAAATAAAATATTAATATAAACATTAACATTAATATTAAACATAGATAATAATCTAAACATAAATAAAAGTTTATTAACATTAATAATATTGGATTGTAAACATTAGGTTTATAAAATTGTGAATTTTTGTTGACTATTGTAATAATGATTTTATTATTCATTTGATTTTATACAATATGTATATGTGAAGTTTCCTCTATGTGTAGATGGAAAATTACGTATGTATGTTAATTTTAATTTTATTCAACATTAGTTGATTTTTTGTTGCTATTGTTGATTTTACGTGTGTTTCTTTTTATGCTAGGTGAATTCATTGTTTGATATTGGATCAAACTATTTGGAGTTGTTTTCCATTTCAAATTCTTGAAATTGTTTTTTTGTGCTCCCTTCATGAGTGGTGATAAAGTTTAACACTATTTGTAAGCATGGAAGAATGTTTTGCAATACCCTTATTTCTTATTGCATTGCAATCATGTCTCCACAAACGAAATTGGATTTATGGCTCCTTTCCTCAATAATGAAGATAATTATTTTGTTGTTGAATGCCTTAATTAGAATGGGCATATATCCCATTTTCATTTGTGATTCATAGATTCAAGATACAAAGTAGAGTCTATTGTTGGATCAATGGTAGTTTTATCCTTACCAACATAATGCTCCCATTCACACAACTATTTTGTAATGATTCCATTTACAAAGGCCTCTTAAAACATAGGGCCAATACGAATTGGAGACTAGGGATTCTTTTCATTATTGGAAAAAGTAAGCAACAAAAAATATGACTAGGTTGTTCTGAAACATATGTATGATAGAATGCATTCTAAATTTTATGTTTATAGTAGTCTTGATAAGGTTTGGTGAAGGGATGATCTTCCATTTGGTGGCACTTCACCCCCTAAGAATGGAGTGTTTTATAAAATTAAATTGTTTTGGATGTATATAGACAAGGAGTATGAAGATTATCTTCGATATGGGTATACAATATACTGGTTTGATGTAATAAAAAATGAATGGGATTTTTCATTTGTTCCAATCACTGACATATGGTGTATGTCATTATCAATATACAATAATCAAATGATACATCTTGTCAATAATGACTCCAATTATGTATGGTCTATTGAAGAATTAGAAAAAATCCAATTTGGTCAACCGTGCATTGAACGAAGAATTGACTACTTTGAGGATTATTGGGGCTTTAGATGGAAGTTGTTGGAAGAAATTTATGTAGATATAAATAGAAAATGTCTTGTTTATCTTCCATTTCGAACAATCCATGGTGTGGTTCTTATGTGCACCTACAGTGAAGTTTCTTTCCTATTATATGACATGATGACTGACATATATTTTCTAACAGATATTGATAATTAAACTAATCAATAGATGTCTAGGTTTTGGTATCCATTGTTGCATGATTGCAATGATTTGATTGAGTTTGGAAAGGTTTTTGCAATTGTTCCCCATATGGACTTTGTTGATGAGATTCCACTAGTAGATATGGAAATGGAGTCCTAGGCTATTAGTCCTATTAGGAGTTCTTATAAATATTTTCATTTTATATAGTTTATATGGTTGTGGAAAATATTTCAATTTTTTATACTTTACAGATTTTGGGTCTATATGCTAATACTTTAAAATTACGATTTTGTGGACTTTTTTTTCCCATGGAAAAATCGTAACTTTCATTATGTGAAATATTGAAAATTACATATTTTAGATGCTTTTATGAGAGAATATGCCAAATTTGGTGGCATTGCCACATATTGAAAATGAAAATGAGATATAGTCAAAGTGAGATTTTAGATAACCACGAGGTTGGTTTGCTGATTCCTTGGAGAGGATGTCAGAAAGATGATTCCTTTCCCTGTAAATATGTCGAATAGAGATATAGTCAAAGTGAGATTTTAATGCAAGTACGCCATCCAATAAATTTTGGAGTGTGTGCACATGGCATTCAACTTGCAAATTGAACCAATTTATGACTATGTTTGAATCACCAAAGATCTCGAGGCAACATATGTCTTTATTAAGTGCATAAATGAAGAGATGGAGAGGACTGTTAAGTTCAGATAAATTATTTGTGCCTCTCACTAAACCAATCTACATTTTATAATAGTTCTCATCATGTAAATATAATACAACACCTCTACCACAACCATTCTTCTGAGTCGATCCATCGAAGTAAGCCCAAGGTATGGCTTTTTCAATGTTCTTGGCCACAATGGTCTTGTGCCGTTGTCAAGGGTCATCATCCGATAACAAATTATAAAGGGTTGTGATATGATGAATGGATATCATCCAATTGGGAACAGAGTCATGAAAGATATATTTATTCAAACCAACCCAAATACACCAACATACCAATAATGGAATATTGTGTAATTTGGAAGGGTTAGTATGATTCCAATAGTCTTTACATGCATATTGGAGCGATGCTCCCTCCCATATCAAAAGGATATTCAATGATTGGTATACATGTTTCCATAGATATTTTGTTGCGAGGCAATGTAGAAATAGATGATCAATGCATTCCATGTCATTCTTACAAAGGGTGCACCAAATGGGACCCTAAAAGGAGTTCCTATGAAAATTGTCTCCTGTGGGGGCCTTGTTACGAAGTAAACACCACATAAGAAACTTTGTATTTGACGAAGCTTTTAATTTCTAGAGAAAACGCCACCACCAAACATAATTTTAGGGCTCATGATCGGAAAATATGTAAGGATAACCATCCTTGGGGGAGTAGGTACCTGATTTGGATATGACCCAAGCAAGATCATCATCCTGATCTTGAATTCTAATATGGGCTTTAGATAAAGCATTGGTGAAGTCAGCCCACTCCTAATGTCATGGATTCGGGATCCAGAGTTCATGAGCATATTTCCAAGCTTGTGCAAATATATTCATCTTGTGAGGATCCGCAACTTGATTTAGGGTCTTTATATCAGATGAATCCAAAAATTGGATAAGTTCTTGTGAGAGTAGGTGTGCATTCCCACACCCAAACCAAGCATCCAAACCGATGCACACCTTGTCTCCCAATCCCTCCTCCCAGGTGAGTCATATTCAAATATATGAAATAGAGTTCAAAATATATCTCCAGATGGTTGATATATCCTTTCTATTCCATTTGGGGCACCATATCCAATCAAAAATGTTATGTGGGCCGATGTATTTGATAATGACGATCTCGGTGCATAGACTGGTTGAGGTAAGGATCTGCCAGCCCAATATTGCTGCCAAGGCTTTCGAAAAGCATTCAAGATTCTTCATGCCCCATCCACCCCACTTCTTGGCTAATGCTATATGTTCCAATGTAACCCATGCTAAATTTATGCATTGCCTACTTCCACGCTAGAGAAAATTGCAACATAATTGTTGAATTATAGATAAGATACATTTAGGGATCCATGCCATCGACATCCAATATACGAGGTGGCTTCCAATATTAATTTAAGAAGAATGAGTCGCCCAACATGAGAAATCCATCGATGATGCCATATGTTGATTCTTCCTTTTATCTTGGCCACTAGCTATGACTAGTGAGCAATTTTATATGTGTTGGGTTTGAGGCGAAACCCGAGATACTTGAGACCTTCAACAAAAAATGGCATAATCTATTTCATATTGGGAACATCCTAATGTCGTCACGGAGGACTTCTCTTAATTGCTAACTATTCTTGTGGCCTTGAAAAAGAGATTAAGAATGGCATTAAAAGAGGTGGAGTCACTGAGTGACCCATTCATAAATATGAGTACATCATCCACAAATATAAAATGAGATAAAATGACATTATCTTCAATTTTTATTCCTTTTATTCTCTCATGATTATTCTCCTCTATGATTAATCTGCTCATCCCTTCCATGACCAAGAGAAATAGAAGGGGAGATAATGGACATCCCTGTCGTAAACCACGCTAAACATGAAATAAATTAGAGGTGGAATCATTAATGAGAATACTATAGGAAACATTTGAAAGGCAACACATAATCCACATGATGAAATCATGTGGAAATCCCAGATTGGTTAGCAGCATCCTGAGGTACAACCAATTGGTTCTGTCGAAAGCATTGGAAGGATAAATTTTAAATATCATGTCCTTTAGTTTGTGGATTTTGAGAGAATGAATACCTTCCTATGCAATCCAAATGGCTTCATATATCTAATGGTTATTAAGAAAGAAAAAATTCTCTTGTGAGATATTCTGGGATAAGATAGTTTTTATGCGATTCGCAATGATTTTGGCAATGATCTTGTAAATGCAGTTACAAAGATAAATGGGTCGAAAGTCATTAAGAGTACAAGGGTGATCATATTTGGGAATCAACATGATGAAGGTGGCATTGAAAGCATCGTACATCCTACCACTCTTTCGGCATTCCTCGATAACCTTAAGGAGGTCATGCCCAAGCAATTAAAATAATGTCAGGTAAAACTCCACAGACCAGCCATCTGGGCCTAGGATCTTGTCTTTTTAAAACCATTTGAGGACAACTTCAAGTTCCCCCATAGACACAGGTACATTGAGATCTTTTGTTGCCTCCTCATCCACAAATCTAGGGAATAAGCAAGAAATTTTGATGATTTCAGCAAGTGATGCCTCATGCAAGGCTTTGAATAAATATTCAAAGTGTGATATACCAAGGTTGGAAAGGCCATTGAATGTTTACACTGGTGACCCCTCATCATCTTCCAATGACCAAATAATATTGCTATCTTTCTGCCCCTTGGCAAATTGCTAAAAAAAATCATATAATCGTCTCCTACTTCGAGCAAGATGGCTCTACTCTTGAGTCTCCAAATTTCCTCCCTATCTTTTAATACTTTGAGATGATCAACTGTGAGTTTAATGACTTTCTCTTTTGTTTCCATGGAAGCAAAGCCTCCTCCCATAGGGCTTTCTAATCTAGCCAAGGTATCTTCAATGATTTTGACGGTTTCATCGTCCTTTTTTTTCTTTTCTTTTGCCCAATTAATCATCTTATTTTTAAGAAAGTTTATTTTCTTAGCAAAATATACCAACACCGAATATCCAACAGACAGAGAAGTCCATTTCCATGTGTTTTTAACCATGCATTGGTAGTGCTCATCTCACAGCCATGTCAAATTGAATTTAAAATGAGATTTTGGTTTAGGAGAGGCACCAACAATCTCAAGGTAAATGGGCGAGTGATCTAATATCCCACCTGAGGCAACCCATTGTCTGATTTTCACAAATTTATCCATAAGAGCATCCTTGATGAGGAATCTGTCAAGGTGCCTTGTGAGCATTGCTTCCACAGTTCTTTGATTTCTCCAAGTTGGATGTAGTCGTGCCACTCGTATATCTATCATATGTTGATCCTCTAGTAATTGAACAAAGAAGTCCATGAGGGGATTGATTTGGGAATGATTACCCCATGATTCTACATGACCAATAGATAAATTGATATCCCCTCCTATGATGACATTGTCCACTTGCATAAATGAGGATCTCATGATATTTTCCCAAAATTTTGCATGCCTGCTATAGGGACCATATATATTCACGATTTGAATTTCCATTCCTAACTCTTCAAAAAAGATATCTGCCATTAATACTCCACTCCTCCCCCAAACATTTAACAACTTAATGATCCTTCCATCAACACCTACAACTATGCCCCCTTATCTGTCTTGAGCATATAATGCATGGAAGGTCTAGCCAAGTCTAAGGGCTTCCAGCAAAGAGCATATATGTGCACTACTCCCAAGTGTTTCTTGTAGAAAAATTACATCTACCTTTTCTAAATCTAATAGTTGCCTAAAGGCTAGTTTCTTGGAGGGGCTAGCTAGACCCCTATAGTTGAAAGAGATACACTTCATCGGGAAACCAGATTTGGGTTGCCTTTTTATCTAAGAACCTTTCAAGTGATAGATGCCTAATCCAGGTGGATATTGGTGTTCACTCGCCTATTCCACTTGGACCCCCACCATTGTTTCTTTCAGTTTTTAAGTTTCCTTATTTGTAGCACAATTTACTATTTTTGGCCTTTTTTTAGGTCTTGAACTTCCAGAGCTGTTTTGAGGCCCTAAACGACGTTTTTTTGGTAAAATTGGGTGTTGGCTTGTGGGGACCTGACCCAAGTTCAACATTAGTTAGCCAAACAAATCCCTACACTACTGGCCCTTTTGGCATCAGCCCACGGAGCGTACACTGAAGTCTCACCCGAATCAGTATGGGGGGATGCTGGAACCAAATTTCCACACACTTGAGATGGATGTGATGTCTGTTTATCCTGACTTGACCTGCCTGTGCGCAAGTTTCTTAGCCCTCTGTTCCAACCTTCAATACCTTCGCAAAAGGATACAATTAGCTTTCGTGCAGCCCTACTGAGGGGTTGATATACTTTCGCACTGTTAAGGCAACAAGCTGTGATATTTCCCAAACTACACTAAGTATCTTACTTGTCTTATTAATAGATCCTAGTTAGCTTCATGTAAATAGATGTTCTTATTTGCATTCACTTAACCAATACATTTGCATATATTCGCGTATCATATAAGCATTATCAGTGAAATTCATACTCAACATAACATGATGCATAAATGGGAAATAAAGACACAGAAATTGTAGAATACTTCTATTTATTGATAATTTCGAACAATTACAGACTTGACCCGCCTTGCGCACTCAGCTGCAGCGGTCCTTGAAATCAGCTGCGGACTTCTAGGCCTCTGTGCACTCAGCTACAAAGCCTCTACCTACGCCACGACCCAAAACTCAAACTTCTACTTCAAAGCTATATCTCATACATCATATCTTCATTAATTTATTTCTATTATTTCATTTCCTCTAAGTACTTAGAGCTTAGCTCTATTTATACAATCCCATGGTCTGCGGACCATGGGTAGGTCTTTTACAATCGACATTGCATTTTCAAAATAAGGGTGGACAACCCTATGACTCTTTACACCTACGCACTCTGCGACCACAAAATGCAAAGTATTTACACTTAGATTACAAAATCGGACCAAACTATGGTCTTTAGCCCCAAAATTGCCCTTGGGGGATCTTGTGCGCAACAGGCCCCTAACACAAACATCGTGACTCACCCTTGAGTCACTCTGTAGGTGCGGAGATCTTAGTGCGAAGACCTCCCAGCTCTATTTAGATCACAGCAACTTTGGTAGCTCACTAAGCAGATGCCTGCTGGACTTCTTCCATGTGCTGCTCGGTGACTGCTACCCTGAATCTTCTCTTGAGTTGCTTACAGTTTCGCAAGCTTTCCTTCAATGGAGGTTTTGATCACATAAGCCTCGTCTATCCATGGTTGTAGGCACACTTTTAAGACCACTTCTTTATTCCAAGCAACATCCACCTATTCCTTGAGCGTCTTTTCCTCCTGCATCCGTGGAAGCCTCTACGTAAGGGAAATTGTCTGCGCGGTCCCTTTTACCTCACCATACCTTTGTTGTAGCTCGTGTGCCTCTCTCTCCAAGCACTCTACATTCGGGTCCTCCTGCAAGGTGGTTAGGACCTCGAATTACTGTTCGAAAAGCTGCATGTAGTCTGCCACTACACTGTCAACTGCCACTATTGTTGTTTTAACAGCGGTGGTACATTGTTCCCTGACTTCCAGTGGAGTTGAAGGTTGGGCCTTCAACTGCAATTCTCTGATCTGCAGGTTCAACTCCAGCTGAACCCTGGCCATCTCTGCTCAAGCGTCGCACACCCCTGTGGCCAACTTCTGGACACGTGCCTCCACTGGTTCTTCTGCATTAATGTCCAACTCTGAGACAATCCCACAAGCTTCCTCTACTACTTGCATAATCTGCTTATTTTTCTCCACTGATTTGTTGCGTTGCAGGCCCAACTACTCAATGTTGATGGGTTGTTCGCTCATCACCTCTAGAGAGTGACTCTCTCAGGCCCTGAGTTCCACGGTGACTCCATCCTGCAAGAGGTAGAGTGTCTCCCAAGGGAGAGCAGCCATGTTCAATCCTACTCCTTTCAAACTTATGACCGTGGGCCTGTCGGCCTCATTCTCTATAGTGAGTGCCCCATCTAGTAGCACTATCGTGTTGGTCGCCCTTGTGCACAACATCTCCTCGGAAGTTGAAGTACCGATCGTGAGGCTGGTGGACACTGTGCCAGCCTATGGAGTGCGAACCTATAACTCCTACAACTATGTCCGGAGAGCCCCCAATACCAACCGCTGCTGCTCTTTGAACTGTTGGAGGGCCTCCGAGGTGACATCCCTCAACGTTTCTCTAATATCATGTAAATACCCCTCAATGAGGGTGATAGGGTTGAAGGATGTCTTTGATGCCTTAGTTTTATTTCGTGGCACTGCCTGCTCTCATGGTCACAAACACTTGAGTTGGGTGGACATCATCTGTGGGTTCGTGCCACCTTGTTTTATCTCTGCTTCTACCTTCGTTTCGAGCAAAGGTGACTTCTGTCCTTTGTGCTCTTCCCCTCCTGTCCTCTGTTGTTTGGCTAATTTCGCAACGTCGCGCACTGCATAGGCCATAGCCTCTACTTCCTCCTTTATGTGCTTCTCCGCCATCTGCTCCATTCAAAGCTTTGTCTCTTTTTTCTTGCGCTGCGTGGTGGATTTGTCCATTTCCACTGCGGAGCCTATTGGAGCGCGCCACTCTAGCGGCCAAGACCCAAGAACTGCAAAAATTACATTATCAGTCACTAGATATAGTAGGTTATGCCATGTCTTCATATGGTCCTTCTGCACACTGATAACGACATGGTGGAAATCAGCTTTGAACTATGCAAAGATCTACAAACTGGCGTATACCGTGGGCGACAACTGTGGCTTGCGATTAATTCCCATCCAGATTTTCATCTCCATTAAGACCCAAAAGATCTTGCTTTCTTTTATATGTTGCATGTCCTTGGTCTCCCATAGCGAAGCATACTTCACTGCCTCTGGAAGTTTTGGCATGACCGAAGGGAATTGGCTGTCTTCGGGCAGCTCCCATGCCACCAGTACGATTGAAAACAGGATCTGTTATGCTCTTAACCTGCAAAATGATACCCAAATACATAATATGCGAATAAAAGATACCTAGAACACAGAATAGCAATGATTTTATTATTCAGAGAGTAATGTTCACTTGCCTCTTCAAGGGGGCAACCTCCAATAGAGCAGAGCTCGACTACAAAATAAGACACAATGCTCCTCGCAGGGAGTCTCTATCCTTTCTATATGACTCATACACGCAATACCACGGGCCAATACCGTGGGTTTTATTAATACCATCTATCTAATACTACGGCCCATTTGCAACTAACTGTGGTCCCGTCATTAATTGCGGGTTAACCACTTACAAATATTAATATGGGCTTTATTGACTCTTGACTATGACGTGATCCCATGACATAAATAAGGGGGTTAGGGTGGGACCCTAACATGCCCTCCCCCTTAAGACTAGCCTTGTCCTCAAGGCTGAAGCTGCGGAAACTACTGAAGAATAGTGGCTGGTTCCCAAGTTGCATCTTCCGGAGAGGTGTCTTTCCATTTGACGAGGACTTCCTTAATCATGCGGCCGCGCAGGTGCTTGTCTCGTGTGTCTAGAACCTGTTCGGGTTGAAGCCAGATTGACCCTTCTTCGTCCAATTCAGGTAGACTGGTTTGAACTCGGCAATTGTTCCCAATCACTTTCTTGAGGCATGATACATGGAAAACTGGATGGATTTTTGCCGTAGGTGGCAAAGCCAACTTGTAAGCCACTTCTCCAATGCGCTGAAGTACTTGGTATGGTCCGTAGAATTTTGGAGAGAGCTTTTGACAACCCTTGTCTTTGAGTGATGTTTGCTTATATGGTTGCAGCCTCAAAAAGACCTGATCCCCTTCTTGAAATTGGCACTCTGAGCGATGCTGGTCGACCTGTTGCTTCATACGGTTCTGAGCTTGATGAAGATTCTCTCTAAGATGGGCGAGCATGGTTGCGCGGTGTTGTAGGAGTTGATCCACTGCTTGTACTTTGGAGCACCCCTTGAGATAAGAAGTAGGGGAAGGCGGAAGTTGACCATATACTGCTTCATAGGGAGTCATTTTGGTGGTGGCATGATAGTTGGTGTTATACCACCATTCAGCCAGAGGTAACCACTGTACCCAAAGGTGTTGCTTTTCTAAAGTGAAACACCTAAGGTAGGTTTCTAGACATTTGTTGACGGCTTCGGTTTGACCATCTGTTTGCGGATGATATGAAGTACTGAGTTTGAGTTGAGTGCCTTGTATTCTGAAGAGTTCCTGCCAAAAATTACTGGTGAAGATCGGGTCGCAGTCGGACACAATAGAAGTGGGCATGCCATGCAATTTGAAGATTTGATCCATGAAAGATTGAGCAACCAAAGTTGGTGTAAACGGTTGGGGTAGGGCGCAGAAATGAGCATACTTCGACAGTCGGTCCACAACCACCATGATGACTTACTTGTTCCCTGACTTTGGAAGACCTGTAATGAAATCCATAGAAACCTCCGTCCAAATTGATGCCGGAATGGGCAATGGTTATAATGTGCCTGGTGTGTTGACTGTTTCCCCTTTGTGGCGTTGACAGACATCACATTCTGCTACGAAGGTAAGGATGTCCTTTTTCATGCCTGTCCAAAAAAATGATCTTCTAGTGCGAGCATACGTCTTCTGAAAGCCCGAATGTCCTGCAATGGGAGATGAGTGCAATTCTGCCAAAATGCGACTTTTGAGGGTGGATGGTGGTGAGATTACGACTCTGTCCGTGTAGCGAAGAATATCATTCTGCCACGAGTAGCCCTTGGTGGAATTAGGATCTACCTGCAATTGAGAAATGAGTTGGGAGAGCCCGGGGTGTGAAAACCATTCCTTGCGAGCCTCTTCAATCCAGTCTGGAATGGGGAGGGAAATTGCGAGCAGAGTACTTTCCTCCTCAAATTGGCGAGATAATGCATCTGCTACACTATTGTCTTTCCCTTTCTTGTAAATGATCTCATAATCATATCCCAGCATTTTGGCTAACCATTTATTTTGTTGTGGGGAGGATAGGCGTTGCTCCAAAAAATATTTAAGACTGTGATGATCTGTGCGGATTTGGAAACGTCACCCCAATAAGTAAGGTCGCCAGGTATCGACTGCATGTAAGTGGCCATCATTTCCTTCTCGTAGGTAGATTGGCCCAGATTCCTCCCACTGAGTTTTTGGCTTGTGAAGGCCAACGGTCACCCTTCCTGCATTAAGACCGCCCCAATACCTGTACCCGAAGCATCACATTCAATGACAAAGGATTTGGTGAAGTCAGGTAGTGCTAAGACTGGAGTGGAACACATGGCGTTTTTGAGAGCGGTAAATGCCTGTTGTGCTTCCTCGTTCCAGAAGAAGGAATTTTTCTTTAGGAGTTGAGTGAGGGGCTTCGCTATGCGGCCATAGTTGCGGACAAATTTACGATAATAGCCTGTGAGACCCAAAAATCCTCTCAAGCTCTTCAAGGTCTTAGGTTGAGGCCATTCTTGCATTGCCTGGATCTTTTTGGGGTCCACCTTGACACCTTCATGCCCCACAATGTGGCCCAAATACTCAACTTCTTCCATGCCAAACGAACACTTGGACATCTTGACAAATAATTTATGCTTGCGGAGCAGTTGCAAGAGTAGATCTACATGCTGAAGATGTGCAGCCCAAGTGCCACTATAGATGAGGATGTCATCGAAGAAGACAAGGACAAATTTTCTGAGATATGGTTTGAGAATGTGATTCATAAGGCTCTGAAAAGTAGAGGGGGCATTACAAAGACCAAATGGCATGACCAGAAACTCATAATGGCCTTCATGAGTTCTGAAAGCCGTCTTGGGAATGTCGACTTCCTTCATGCGAATTTGGTGGTAGCCTGAGCGAAGATCCAACTTAGTGAAGAATTGAGCCCCATTGAGTTCGTCCAGCAAATCGTCAACCACCGGGATGGGAAATTTATCTTTGACTGTCAACTTATTGAGGGCCCTGAAGTCGGGACACATCCGCCACTCCCCATCTTTCTTCAGCACCATGACCACTGGGGATGAATAAGGATTAATGCTGGGACGAATGACACCTACTTCCAACAGTTCCTTGATGATTTTTTCTATTTCATTCTTTTGGGTGAACGGATATCTGTATGGCCGCACATTTGGGGGTTGGGCCCTTGGAACCAAGGTGATGCTATGATCATGTTCCCCTCGCGAGGGTGGAAGCTCATGAGGCTTGTCAAAGACCGTCCGATGGTTATTTAAAATCTGTTGCATCTCATGATGAATTGGCAGAGACATGGTTTCGACTACCTGGATGGCATTAAATTGAGCTACTACTCCATGATGGCCCTTTTTTAACAATTTTTCCATCCTATGCAAGCTGATGATAGAGGGGGCTCCCGCCTGGAGTCCACGGAGGGTATGTGTGGAGTTGTTCTGCTTAAAACTCATATATAACTCCTGGAAATCCATTGTGATTGGCCCAAGAGTGCGGAGCCATTCAGCGTCGAGGACAATGTCGCAACCCCCCATGTGTATGGCAAACATGTGGGTTTTCAACTGATAATCCCCCATTTGAAGTTTGACATTTCACAGTGGCCTTCACATTTCATTGTGCCCCCATCTGCAATTTGGACTTGGAAGTTAGAAACTGCTCGTACAAAACAATGCGCTGCTTCTGCAATTTTTCGATGGATGAAATTATGGGTACTTCCACTATCAATCAAGACTACTACTGGGCGATGTTTAAGAAAACCCCGGATTTTGAGAGTTTGAGGGGAAGAAATCCCTGCCAACGCATGCAGCGAAATAACTGGTTCGTCAGAGACATTCTCCTTTGGGTTGTCTTCTTCTAGCGCCTCATGTTCCTCAAGTGGTGGATCTTCCTCTGTTGAGCTGTAGTCAGTGGCATCTATTTGAAAAAATTTGGGCTCCTTGCATTTATGACCTGGGGAGTATTTTTCATCACAGTAGTAACATAGTCCTTGCTTCCTTCTTTTGGCCATTTCCGCAGGTGACACCTTTTGGACTTTAAGTGTTTGAGTCGTGTTGTGAGCCTGTGGGGGACGACCTTTAGCGGGGAAATTTGGGCGACTGTATTGGGCTGCTAATGCACGTTCCACCTTACGAGCTACCTGGAAAGCCTCCGTCCACGTGGGAGGGTGGTGAAGTAGCACTTGAGCTTTGATGGCTTCTTTAAGACCACTAATAAAACATTCTGTGTAGAACTCATCTGTGAGACCCCTAGTGCGGAAGGCTAAGGCTTCAAAAGCGGTAATATATTCATCCACTGTACCAGTCTGTCGGAGCTTAGTGAGACGACCCAAAAAAGAGTCTTCCTGTTCAAAGCGATCTCGAAGAGCATTGGTAAATTGGGTCCAAGTCCTAAAAGGTCCATTGTAACGCTGATGCCATTCCCACCATTGCCACCATTCATTGTCCAAGTACATGCTCCCCAACATAAGCTTAGTCGCACCCTCTGGGATATGATTCAATTTGAAATACTGCTCCATTTGTGCTAGCCATGCGGACGGGTGAGAACCGTCAAATTTATGCACATCCAACTTGGGAGGTCGCTGACTGGGTGGTGGATGGGTGTGCCAGACGTGAGGAGAGTGGCTAGACTCACCCTCATTGTATTCATGGCCATTATACACCTCCTCGTGGGCTTGCTCCTTGCCCTTCGGGAGTAATTGCTGTATCTGGAGACTTAGTCCGCGAATCTCAATTTGGATGGAGTTCACAGTTTCTTCAAGTTTGTCCATCCTTTCATTGGCCATCGCTTGAGCTCTAGTTTCTACCATACACCAACCTGATGAAAATTTGGGACCGCCTAAAAATTTTTACTAATAAATTGAATGGTACCACCTTGCTCAGCTCGTCGTCCTGATTCTGATGGGCTAGATCACCAATAAGCGCCCCGGAAGATCTCAGACTTTTTTTTTTTTTTTTTGAAAACTCCTAACGGAGTTTTACTCCTTGATCAATACTGCAGCCGCCAAATCCTCAAAATGTCAATGCTGCCAAAAGTCCTGCGAAAAGTATACCCCAATATAGGAACCCTTCACAAAAACTCTGATCTGGTGGGTCTGAGAGATCTGAATGGCGGAACAACTGCTGCGGCGGATCTGATGGATCTGCGGGACTGATGTCTGCTGCTGCTGCACCTCTTTGCACATGCGGATCGGGAATAGATGATGTGTGATCCCCCGATAGAAAAGGAAACTATGGTCATGAGGAGTGTCAAGTTCTACAGATCGCAATATACATAAGGGTCTGGCAGTAGTACTCGGCCCAATGTTTCAGGGCTCTAACTAAGGAGGATCGACCGTACCCTTAGCCGTACAACCCGACTTCCCTATCATACGGGCGAGTAATCTCTCCGAGTGCTGTTCTCGGTGTACTGTAGCCACAAGATGGCCGACGGTTTATCTATGGCGAGGTTTCAAGGGAGCCTAGGGGGCTTCCGATATACCCAGAGGGTACGTGGAAGACAGTCCGTGCGCGGTTCTGTCTAATGCACTACTACTCGAAGGGGTACCCCCAGGGGTTACAAGGGAGTCCAACAGACGTGACCACCTCTTGTTTTTCCTGCATGCATGCCTCCCCAAATCCGCAGGTTTATGCGCTCAATGACAGATCCCGTGGTTTAAAGACGCCGGAACACGTCTCTAGCCGAATTTTTTTTTTGCTAAGAATTGGAGATCCCACCGGCCCTAGAAAGTGCTCTCATACCACTTGTTATGCTCTTAACCTGCAAAATGATACCCAAACACAGAATATGCGAAGAAACGATACCCAGAACACAGAATAGCAATGATTTTATTATTCAGAGAGTAATGTTCACTTGCCTCTTCGAGGGGGCAACCTCCAATAGAGCAGAGCTCGACTACAAAATAAGACACAATTCTCCTCGCAGGGAGTCTCTATCCTTTATATATGACTCATACATGCAATACCACGGGCCAATACCGTGGGTTTTATTAATACCATCTATCTAATACTACAGCCCATTTGCAACTAACTGTGGTCCCGTCATTAATTGCGGGTTAATCACTTACAAATATCAATATGGGCTTTATTGACTCTTGACTATGACGTGATCCCATGACATAAATAAGGGGGTTAGGGTGGGACCCTAACAAGATCCATGCGTAGTGAAATGTTTTTCCCTGCTCCTATGCCTCACAATAGTTTGCAAGGAACTCACTGCATAGATAGTTCTCCCAATTGAACTGGACTCCTTCTGCACATTGGGTCGCTAGTGTAATCACAAGCGTGGGCACCTCATCTGCACGGCACTTCCGCATCACTTTCCCTGCTAGTATTTGTGTCGTGACCTTGACTGCAAGGTTGTTAATGTTGGAGATGGCATATCCCCACTTCTTCTTCTCCAACTTGAACTTCTTCTTCATCACGTCTATGAGGGCCAACTCGCCCCTTTTTCCCTCTGATATATTGGCTGGATCCTCCCCTGAGTAAGGTAGCTGTGTGATTCGATGAATCGATTGGTCTGTGATGGGAATGGGCTCCTCCTGCCATAAACACCCATCATGCACCAAGTAGAGAAAATGCCTGATGACGAAGACGGTCAGTGGGGCACGGTGATAATGCGGCACCCAGAGCAGTTTTAGCAACCCGGATTTCTCTACTGCCTTTAGCCATTTGCACAGCTCCAATTCAATCATTCCATCTGTCACGTCAATCCACCGCCGCATTAGTTGTTCTGTCACTAAATGCGGGAATTTCTCATGATCCGCGAGGTCCCAATCCTCGAATTTCAGTACAGGAACTTGCCCTAAGTGTGGTCCCTCAAAAACAATATCGTCTGGGAGCAATGGAGTTTGCAGGGAGCTCTTGGTCTCGTCTATGTCCTTTGGCACTTTGGCTTTGTCCTTGTGCGGAGGAACATATTATGGCAGCCTGGTAATAGGGTCTGCACCCTGGGTTTCAACTTCCATCTCTACTTCCTCCTCATCCACCAGGGTTTCTTCAAATTCTTCCTCTTCTTCCTCCAGATTAATGGCCTTCCCCTTTTCCTGCAAGGTGAGCTTGTTTCTCTATGAATTTCTTGGTTATACGCGCATCGGGATCATAGTCTTCTTATCTTTCTTAGGTCTCGGTGTTCAAGGGAATTTAGGGACTTCAACTATCGCTCTGGCTCTCTATGGGGCTTCTACTACTGCAATTTCCTACGCGGATTCCTCAGGTGTCGACATCATTCTAGTCAGAAGGTCCTGCATCTGATGAGCCTAGGTATTGCAACAATAATGTTGCAACTCCCAAGGCTACCAGCTTTACTTATCAACCCAGGGTTCGTACAAACTTGGAGGTGACAGTGCTATATGCACAAGTAGAAGTGAAGGTCCTGCCTGTTGTCACTGTTTGTCTGGCAAGAGACCCCAGGGGTTCCAAGACAAAATTCTATAGGGTCAGAAGAAGCTTAATTCTTTGATGGAAGGAGAGAAAACCTATTCTAAGAGAAAGCTACTCTACTTCAGTAATGAGGAAAACAACATGAAATGCTAAACTTACACCATAATCTAACTAACCAATTAAATAGTTATGCTAAGAAGAATTTCTAAATTAACACTAACATAATGCTAATTATCTAAGTTGCAGAAGTAAAGAGCATCAAAACTAGACTAAGGTGTAACAAAGAAACTTAGGCTAAATCAGGTTTCAAGTGGAAAAAGCAATCGGAGGTCGAAATCAGTGAAAGGAGGATGTGAGGGAGCAACAATGCATAAGAACCATTGGATCAGTAAGGTGAAAGGCAAATGAACAGCAGAGAATGGATCGCAGGAGGTTACATAGATAGATGGGCGAACATGGTTAACTAACAGGATGAACGATGGAGATCTTATTGCGAAGGCTTCAGTGAATGGATGGACGAACAAGGGAACAAAGCAGATGAACGGCGAAGATCGTGTCGAGAGAGATTAGGTGAGTGGATGGATAAAAGAGGCTAATAGGAGCGATGAATGGCTAAGACTTATCACGCAAGTGAAGTCAAGAGATGGACGGCAGAGATCATATCGCGGGGAAAAGAAACGTGCTGAAATAAGGGAGCGGGTTTCTAAGGTGATAAGTAGTTTCTCATGCGCCCTTTAGGCTATAAGAAGTATTTGGAAATTTCATGTGATTAGCCTTACTACGCGACACGTAGCACGAGAAAACCACTTTTCTCGTGTTCTCTTGAGCGGATAACGTTCGTGCACTAATCCACGCAAGATTGCACGATAGTCGTTGGATTAGGTAGGGCTGATCAACAGTGGAGATCAACCAAGCTAATTGGCAATCAGGTGAAGCGACAGCCGTCAGATCAGGCAAGGTAGATCGATGATGGGGACTTAAATTTCATAAAGTAAGCGGTGGACTCCACGCGAGGCAGCAGTGGGAGAAAATAATGAATCAGACGATGATTGTGAAGGTCTGTTGGTGATGGGATGACGAGGAAGCAATGCATGAGGAACGTGCTGGAGGTGGTTTCAAATGAAAATGACAGAGAAAACCAGTGCGGGTGAACAAATAACTGCATTTAACAGCGAACTCCATAGCCCATGCAAGAACTAGAGACCTGTGTTTTTGGGGCTGCTGAAGGGTCCCTTCCTCAAGTCATGGTCCCAGAGGGAGGAGATGAGGCCAAGACACCTACACACAACCTGATAGTGATCTTTTTCCTCTAACTAACCTGTGAACTGAAAGAAGACATAAATTAAAGTAAACTACAACAAATGCAGCTACTTAAGTAGATGAACAGGAAAACCATGAATAATCTACGCCATATTGCTATATTGAAAGTGCAACTACTTAAACAAATAAACACTGAAAACCATAAGGCTACTTAAGAAAATGAACAGAAAACCATGAAACTACTTAAGAAAAAAAATGAATAGAACTCTATGCTAGCATACATATATAGTAAAGAGGAGCTTTGGTTTCTTTGGTTGAGCCCTAACCCAAGAGGTTCAGTCCTCGAAGTTAACTAAGAGCTCGCTTAAACAAAACTCATTCTTATTATAAAAACCATGGATTACAGAGCAAACTGTCACAAGTCTTTGCAGCTCAGAAATAAAATAGAGTTTTACAATAGAAGTCTGAATCCTACTGAGGTCCTAACCCTCTCTATTTATACATTTGAAGTCTCTAACGACTTCCTTCCCATCGGGGAGGCTTGGCCTATAACTCAAGAAAAACTAGTTTCTGTCCCTTTCCATTGCTCGGTTGTCTTTTAGTCTTCAAAGTGATGGTTGTGTGCACTCCGAGCTAATGGTGGAATATTCGAATGGAGGGGTAGTAGATGAGGAGGATTTACCTCCTATAGTTACTCTCCCTTGTCCCATTCGATTCTTTCCCAAGGTCTTTGCCATAGTTCCTTGTTGTTATCCTTTATACCTGCATTTGTCCTTGCTTTTGTCTTTTATTCCTGCATTTACATGCACATTAGACCAGAAAGCAAAATATCCAACTCTAACTCATTTCATAAACAAAATACAATCAAAATTATGCAATAAGTTGTGATAATAGTTGGTTTTACTAAGCTATGAGGTGAATTAAGGCCAATTAAGGCCCATATAATTACTCAATGATGAGGCTCATTAGCGTCTCCTTCGGTAATGTTTCAAACACTATACTTGCTCTCAAAGCCTCAAAATTCGAAAGGTCCATACACACTTGATAGCGCAACAACTAAATTTTCAAAACGCCAAGTGTTGTTCGCTAGATAGCCACCTGTGCTTTATAGGCCTTTTTGAATTCAAATTCGACCGTTCCCCCCACATTCAGCCCATTAAATCTAGATTGGCAGCAGATTTCCAAGAATCTAGTCCATAAAGTTCACCTTAAATGCCTGTCGCCCACTCCATTGGTCACTTTAATGGTCACTTGCCGACGGACCTGCGTGCTAGTGCAGTTATCTTCACGCTGTCTCGGATCCTGTGACACTTTGTTTCCTCGTGCAGTCTTGAAATCGTGTAGCTCTCCAACCCGGGCAGTGTATTTTATAGTCCCATGCCTCCTTTCAGCTACCTGGAGCACTAAGATTGTGCTTCTGTTGACTAGTCAGATGGCCGAGCCACCTATGTATGGCTTCAATCAACTACCATTCACCTTTCCTAGGAAGGGATCTCCATTTAACTTAACCAACTGGATTGTGCCACTGTTGGTAATCTCCTTAATAACATACGGCCCCAACCAATGCATTCTGAGTTTCCTTGGAAATTTATCAAACTTACTATCATACAACAAAACCAATTCATTCACCTTAAAGGTGTGCATCTTAATATGTCGGTCATGCCACACTTTTTCTTGCTCCTTTCGGTGCTGTTGATGAAATCCAGCCAAAAGTCTCTCTTCTTCGAGCTCGTCCAACTGCGTGAACCTCTCTTCCAG
The DNA here is from genome assembly GCA_031772625.1 of Pinus tabuliformis. Classification (NCBI taxonomy): domain Eukaryota; kingdom Viridiplantae; phylum Streptophyta; class Pinopsida; order Pinales; family Pinaceae; genus Pinus; species Pinus tabuliformis. The sequence continues at coordinate 931,604,898 of CM062818.1, forward strand.
GGCTCTGCGATCTGTCATACCTGTGAGTGTTGCTATGCGTAGACTAGGCATGATGTATTGCATAGGCATCATTGCTTCAACCCCGTATACCAACCTAAAGGCTGTCTGTCTTGTTAACTTCTTGCACGTCGTCCCAATCACTTCGCAGGTATGCGTATGTCCCAATCCCTTCGCTGAGCATTACATACCTTGGTCAGCGTGTTTTCAAGCACTTTTTTGAATGCCTCCACTGTCCATTTAGCTTGTGGGTGATAAGGTGTGCTCTTTTGGTGATACACTTGAAATTCCTCCATCAACGCGCTAATTGTTTCGTTCAAAAAGTGCGTACCCTGATCACTCATCAAAATCTTTGGACATCAACATTGCGTTAGTACATGCTCAAATAGAAACTTTGAAGTAGTCGTGCCCGTGAAATCCTTCAATGGTTGTGCTTTTGCCCAATGAGTCAAGTACTCAGTTGCAGTGATAACGTACCTCATGCCTGTCTTTCCTTGGGGCTGAATAGGTCCTACAAAATCTATTGCCCACTTGTCAAAAGGTTGCAATGTCATTTGTGGATTCAAAGGCATTTCATCCCTTCATGATGGCTTTCCTGTCCGCTGACATACATTACACACCTTGCAATATGCTTTTGAATCATGATGAAGGGTTTGCCACCACAACCCTGCGCATAGAATCTTCTGTGCAATTGCTCTCCCTGCATAATGTCCTCCCGCGACAACCCCAAGAGCGTCCGTGAGGATGCTGCTTCATTCAAACTCAAGTACATACCTTCGTAGTATCTCATCAGTCCCCATCTTGAATAGATGCCTAGAAATGACAGAGAAATCTGTCACATGCACCACTAATTCCTTCTTTTTTTGGATAGAGTATCCTTCTGGAATAGTTCCAATTCTTAGGAAGTGTATTATATCCTCAAAATGTCCATCCGCAACACGCATAGCAAAGAGTTGTGCATCAGGTAATCCTTCCTCCAAATTAGTGGGTTCCTCCCCTGTTTCGATGCGCGACAGGTGGTCTGGTCTTGCGTTCAATCGTCCAGGCTTCACAACAACTTCAAAATCATATTATTGGAACAATAAGAGCCATATATAGATTCTCCTCCCCAACACAGGCTTATTGACCAGGTACTTTAGCACAGAGTGATCCGTATACATCTTAAAGTGGCCTCCTAGAAAGTAGTGTCGGTACTTCTGGAGCACATACACCATAGCTAGCCCTTCGCGCTCAGTCGTGGAATAGTTCTTTTCTTCTTTGGATAATTTGCGACTTGCGAACGTGATAGGGTGGTCCAAGCCTTCTCCACCATCATGTGTTAGTACTGCCCCCAGCGCTATACATGACGGATCAACATGTACATGAAACTCTTTCGTCCAGTTTTGGAAGACTAGAATCGACACGGTAACCATCTTTTCTTTCAATATATCTAAGCTTTTCTTATAGTCATCGTTCCAGTAGAAGGAGACATCCTTCTTCAACAATTTTTCCATCGGTGCAGTGATCTGGGCATAGCCTTTGATGGACTTCCTGTAATATCCTGTATGTCCCAAAGTAGCATGCAGTTGTTTCACACTCCTCGACACTTCCAAGTTTAGAATCATTGCGATCTTCACGGGGTCTACCTTCAGCCATTGTCTGCAAAACACATGCCCCAATAGGTTCCCAAAAGGAATGCAAAACAAACACTTCTTGAGGTTGAGCATGATCTAGTATCTTCGACAGGTATCCTGCGTCAAGCGCAAGCTCGCTACATGGCGCTTAACCAGTCCAAATACAATCCAGTCATCAAAATATACCTCCAGGAACTTATGAATAAATTCCTTGAATGCCGCAAAAACCATGCGCGAACAGATAGCAGGCATATTCTTCAACCCAAACGGCATTACATTATATTAAAAGAAACCCCACTCAGTCACGAAGGTTGTCTTGCTCCTATCCTCTGGTGTGATTTTGATTTGGTGGTACCCAAGGAACCCATCAGTGAAGAAGTATGCTTCTTGGTTGCCTACATTGTCCAACACTTCATTTGTGAATAGAGTTGGGAAAGGATCATTCACACAAGCGTCATTAAGCTTCTGAAGATCCACGCATATCCTTATCTCATCCTTCCGCTTCTTCTCTTACACCACCATTGGGATTACCCAACTGGACTCTTCCACAGGCTCAATGATGCCTGCTGCTGGCATTTTGTCTAGCTCTAAGTGGACCTTCTCCCTGTATTTTGGATTTGGGCGGTATAGCCTCTGCTTAACTCGCTTCGCGTCGGGCTTTAACGTGATATTCATCATTCCCAGATCTTTAATTATTCCTTTCAAATCCATAAACTTGGTAGGGAATAAGTCCTGATATTCAGGGATTAACTCAGCGACCTTATCCATTGTTGCGTTGTCCCAGTAGTCTCCAATCTTCGTGAATTTGTGTTCTTCCTCTGTACCAATGTTCACCTGTTTAGTTCTCACTGGCGCGGTTATATCAGGGTTCTCTATTTGTGGTCCTTGATCCTTGCAGTGGCCTTTTGTTTCTCAAATGTTAATATTTCGTGGATCTTCATCCTCTTCTTTAGTAGTTAGATTATAACATTCCAACATGCGACTCAGCTGAGTAGCCCATTCAGGTTGCGTCAGGTCTAAAGGATCCTGCGGTATCCTGAAGATGGCTGCTTTCACCTCTTGTAGCACTTCATCAATGTTGTCAAACCCATCCTCAAAACTAAAGGTCATCATGAATCCTTTGTACAAGATATCCCATTCATCTGTCCCATGGCAGAGCTCTATTTCTATATACAAATTCAATGGGATAACATCCAGGGTATGACAGAATAGGTGAACCCACTCAGGTTGTGGCTTTTCTCCATAGGCCTGTGTCCATTTGGCCAGATGTGCATGATGATCATTTTGTCCATTATACTTGTCTAGCAGTCATATCTTAAGCTTCCCAAATCATGCTCTCATCATCCTCCTACATTCACGCCAATCATCGAAACTCCCCTTGTGTGTACCCCACCATCTTGCGGGCATAGCATGCAGTGTCCAGTCTAATTCCTGGAAGCGTTTCTTTTCTAGTACCTCCCTTTCAAATGCATCCAAAAAGATATCTACCTCATTCAAGCCATCATAAATAGGCAGCATTCTTTCCTCTGACGACACACAGCACAATGATCGTGTCATCATGTTGAAATTTAGCGTAGTTACTTTGTGTAACCGAATCTTCTAGCATTATATTTCTTCATCGGAGTCCAAAGTGCAGGAACTCTCGCGCTCCCATGCAATCTGCCCATCCATGGTGGGATTCACCCAGTCTTGGTCTCGCACCATTATCTTATAGATGCAGTCCAAATCATCATCACTCTCATAATCGCAAACCGGTTCTGTATAGCACGATCCTTTAGCAGGATCTAGGGGTAATATTACGTGCAGTGATTTCTTCTCAAATATCATCTTTTGCTTCTTAAGATTGATTACCTCATTCATATGAGTATCCCAGTCAATTCCCAAGAGTGAAAGGTAGGGATTGCTGTCATCGACAATCTATATTACTTCAAAATCTGCCTATGTGCTCGCTTCCTCAATATCCACGGTCACTCCCTGTAGCTGCCCATGGGTATGATTTTCTACTGATTCGCCATCCTCAGCTGAATCGGAGACTATTACAGCGCAGGTCTCCCCATTCGCTCCCATGTCTGTTTCAGTAGAACATTCGCATCTGATCCCAAATCCAAAATGACTTGATCCATTTCGTATTCTCTGATCTCCACAGTGAGTCTTATTTCACGCCCCACCCTTGTCTTATGCTTTCCAATCTTGCGGACTATGTGCGGTTCACCTGGCGCGATTCCAGCACATCTATTGATAAGTTCCTGTAACCCTTTCATAGCTTTAATGTCATGCAGTAACTTCATACAGGTTTCTAGGAAAGTTGTGACATAGAGGGGTCCATCTCCGGCTCCGGTTTATCCTTGCTTCGTGAAGTGGAGGCCTCAGCGAAGCTCTTCTTAGCTTCCATGAATGCTACACAAGCGTGCTCCAGATCAAACTCAGCCTCTTTTGTTGGGACTTTGCGAACCTATGTACTATCTTCTGGTTGTGTCCCCTTTTCATCTCTCATTGTGATTCCACTTCGGAGCACTATATTTACATTCGGATCTTCCTCGTGCGGCTCAGACCTCATCATCTGTAGGTTCTAAGTCAAGGGAGGCGGTTGCGCTCCTTTGTCACGTATCCTAGTTATCAATGTAGGACAATCTTTTCTTTCATGATCAAACAGCACGCAATACTTGCACGAAAAATGTGTTGGATTAGTGCAATCATGGGCATAGTGTCCTGGCCCTCCGCAATCGTAACAAATCAACTGTTCATGACCTCTACCGGGTCAAGGGGCTATGTTTCGGCCTGAACCCTATAGGCAGGATTTCTATCCATCATCAATTGATAGCTCCTGCAAGTATGCTCATCATGTCCTACCGACCTAAAAAATTTGCAGAACAACTGTTGTGGTGTTTGCGTATACTTCTGTAACAAGTGACAGTTATCCGTGGCATGTTTTCTGGCTATTTGATAGATAGCACACCACAAAGTAGGTGCTACGCTAGGTCCTACTTGAGCTTCTGGCCTTAAAGGCATTGGTCCTCCTCCTGCAAGGTAATTTGTAAAGACTGGGCAGTGGTCTTTGTCATGACCCTGACTCTTGCATTTCACGCACCATACCTCTTTGTGTACCTCTGGCCAAACCGTCCTATCCTGCTTCAAGCTTTGCATCTCAAGGCACATATTCTTTAGTTGCACATGGATCTGCTGAACTCCTAGATTAGGATCTTGCATCGGGGTCTCATGTAGTCTCATGGAAATCTCCAAGGCCTCTGCCTGGGTTGTTATCTTTTGTTGTGACAGTGCACTCCATAAGTGTGGTAGTAGCGAAGCCACAAACCACTCGCCATGTTGTCCATCTGTCAAATTCATGTTGGCTTCTCAGATCATACATTTCAGCCTCTGATCTAGTTCCGAAGGCATGTCACCTAGTAGCATCGTGATCTCTTTGAATCCTACAATTGACTGCGCTTCAGATTTAGGCCTGCTAAATTCCCTATTTAGTGTTGCTTGGATGTCCACTACTCTACCATTCGGGTTATCGCTGGAGTACTTAATATACTAGGTTAGCGCACGATCTTGCATAGCACTAACTAGTTTTTCCTTCTTTATATGATCATTTGTACCACCTTAAGAACCCATACAACCCTCACAATGAACCAGAATTGGTCCGGGTCCTCATTTCCCAAGCCCTTGAACAAAGGCAACTTCATTGTGTTTGCCATACTGAAACATGGTGGAGGTGGAGGTGGTACAGGTGCAGTTGGAGGTGATGGTGGTGAAGACGGAGGTGGTGTGGGTAGAGGTAGTATTTGCGGAAACCATTGTCTTATCAACTGAATAGCACTTCGCATAGAGACCTTCTTTATCCCTTCTTCATCCCTTCGCGAAGGTGAAATCAAGGGGCTATACTCCAAACCCTTATTTCCTTCGTTTCTATAACATCAAGGTAGTTGCATAACATTTTACATACTTACCTCGCGGTCCTTTGAAAAAGCGTCACTCTACCTTGCTATAGCTGACTAAGGTGTCGACCGCGAATTTAGTAAAAAATCCTCCTATGATGCGATTGAGCCAATAATTGACAGCACACGTGATCTTATCCTCTGATGCTTCCAACCTTCGCACTAGCTTTGGGGTCCATACAACAGGACGTCAACTTTCCACCTTCCTTGGTTATCTACTAGCTTCGCGATCCACTCATATAGCTCATTAGGAAAAGAGGCGAAAAATATTTCGTGGATCTCCGTATACAGGTATTGGTCCAACCATTGTTCTTTTGATAGTTGCGGGTTTCTATTCTCCTATGTCACGAATTCGTGAATCCTTTTGTCCAACTAGCCTTCGATTTCTTTCTTAGTTGGATTCCAATGATAAGACATCATACATCTCTATGCAGATTCTGGTCCCAGCAACGGAACCATTTGTTGGCTTTTGGGGGCCTAACCTAGGTTCAACGTTAGTTATCCAAATAAATCCATACACTATTAGCCCTTTTGGCATCAGCCCGTGGACAACCCTATGACTATTTAACACCTACACACTCCGCGACCACAAAATGTGGAGTCTTTACACTTGGATTACAAAATTGGACCAAAATATGGGCTTTAAGCCCCAAAACTACCCTTGGGGGATCCCACACCCAACACTGGGACCAACATGGGGCTTTGATTGACGTTGGTCATTCAAAAGTTGAATTCCTCAGATAGATCTTTCTAACGAGGTATTGTGCGCATCAAACGGAGATCGTATGCCAAAGTTACAACCGCGGGAAGTTGATGTACCAATTTACCCAAACGGGGCCCATAGTTTGGCGCTTCATCTCCTAGGGTTAGGTTTTTGGATGTTTAGGGTTTTCCTTTGTTTCTCAATAATAAATAGGCCTTTGAGCCTCATTGTAACATAGTTCAGAGGCATTTAGCCATAACATATCTTCTCAGAGATAAGCTACCATTGCCCGAGCTAGTCTTATTTCCATTCTATTTGTAAGCATATCTCAGTATTTGATATTAATGAAATGAAGTGTTATTTCTACTACATCTTTGTATTTATGGTTATATCTATAATTTTTTGTGTTCTTCTTTAAATCTGACTCAGTGGTATCGGAGGAGAAGTTTAAACACAAGAAATGAGACTTTGGATCTGTGAATTTGAAGTAAGGGAAAGGTGCCCCCAAACCGTAGAACAAAGGACAAAGCCAAGGCGAGGCAGCCCAGGACAACTCACCAAAGCCGCAAGAAAATAACAACACCATGAAGCCAAAGAAGGACATGGGAAAGTGGTGTGAGTTCCATAAGAGCTCCACTCACAGCACAAGTGAGTGTCGGGCCAAGAAGTCACTAGTGGCAGAGATGAAGGCTTCGGAATCAGATGCATGTTCTAACTCTGAGTCAAAACCTGACAAGGGGAATGACAAAGGGAAGAAGATTGTTGATGTGGATCCCAACACCACCATTTCCACCACAAAGATATAGAAGGAGGAACCTGAAGATCCAGAGGAGGAGGAGTGCCTCTTCCACTCCCAAATGTGGGTAAAGGGTTCCCTACTATAGTTCATTGTCAACAGCAGGAGCCAAAAGAACCTCATTTCGGCAAAGTTCGTGAAGTTGTTGGGCTTACCAACCACGACACACCCACAACTGTACACCATCGGGTGGCTTCACCAAGGACGAGATCTTCACATGAGCCAACAGTCCTACCTTCCATACAGCATCAAGCCCTTCATAGATGAGGTATTATGTGACGTTTCACCCCTTGATGTTTGTGATGTATTATTAGGCCAACCATACTTGTCAAAGTGACATGCTGTGTATGATTCAAGGCCACGTGTTGTTGTTTTTACTTTGGGAAATAATTTGTACAGGATACCGAAGGTAGCATTGCCTACCACCATCTCTTTGGTTACTGCAAAACAATATAGTAAGCTCATTTCCTAAACCAGGAAAAAAAATTTCTTGATGATACGCCCTAAGGGAAAGAATAAGACGATGGCAACGACCTCCAAATAGGGCCCCTCCGCATGACAACAACATATGGACAAGGTCATGAAGGAGTACGAGGACATCTTCACCTCCCCCGCAGGGGTGCCTTTGCACTATCAAGTCAAGCACTCCATTGATTTGACCCCAAGTGCATCATTACCCAATGGACCAATCTATCAACACTCCTTTCTATAGAATGACGAAATCAAGAGGTAGATTCAAGAGCTATTGCAGAAATGTCACATCCAACCGAGCTCATCGCCATGTGGGAGCCTGATCATGTTGGTACAGAAGAAGGATGGGACTTGGAGACTCTATATTGACTATCGGGTGTTGAACAAGGTCATTGTCCAGAATAGGAACCTGATCCCACAAATTGATGACCTTCTGGACCAACTCAAGGGGGGGAATATTTCAGCAAGATCGACATGAAATCCAGATATCACCAGGTACCAATCGAACCCTTCGATGTGTGGAAGACTACCTTCAAAGCCAAGGAGGGCCCTTTAGAATGGTTTGTTATGCCTTTTGGGTTGATGAATTCTCCTACAACCTTCATGAGGCTAATGGATGACATCTTGTGGCCATTCACCAACTCATTTGTAGTGGTATACTTGGATGACATCCTAATCTTCAACTAGATTTGGGAAGAGCACCTCCACCACATCTGACAAGTTCTCTAAACACTACGATAACACAAGATGGGTGACAATTTGGAGAAATTCACTTTGGCATGACCCACGTTCATTATCTGGGATACATTATTGATGAACAGGGGGTGCATGACGATCCATCCAATATCCAAGTCATTCAGGATTGGCCAACCCCAACCACTGTGACAGAGCTCTGTAGCTTTCTGGGTCTTGCCAATTTCTATCGCAGGTTCGTGTTGGGATTCTCTCATATCACTTGGCCCTTGAGTCAACTCACCAAGGGAGGAGCGAAAGAAAATTTATTTTGTTCTAAATCTCAACGAAAGGCATTCGTAGAGTTCATCACATCTGCTCTGCACCAGTGCTCACATTACCAAACTTGCAACAACCATTTGAGATCGAGACAGATGCCTCTGACTATGTTATTGGGACATTCCTTACTCAACAGGGGTATCCAATGGCATATCATAGTGAGACACTTTCAGACACAGTCCAGAAGTATCCCACTTATGACAAAGAGATGTATTCCATTGCATAGGCCTGTTGACAATGGAAGCGTTACATTTTGGGGAAGGAAACAGTCATCCACACAGAAAACCGACCCCTGCAATTCATACAGACGCAAGGGGAGTTGCAGAATGATAACCATCAGAAGTGGTCCACATACATGCAACAATTCCATTTGAATATCAAGTATAAGAAGTGAAGCACCAATAATGTTGCAGGTTGCCTTAGCCGACCACCGATCATGGCGTTAACCACCGTGCTCAACTCTTGTGGGCACGAGACTCCTGATTGGCCACTTCTCTACAAAAGTGACCCTAAATTTGGCCACACATACCAGAGTCTCTTGGAGGGTCAGAAAACTCCAAATTTTCACCTCCAATATGCCTTGTTATTCCACCTGGGACACCTTTGTGTTCCCTCAAGAAAGTGTGCCAAGATGATTTGGGAAGTGCACTATAGTCGGGTCATTGGGAATTTCGGGGTTGATAAAATGGTGGCAGTACTGCATAAGTATTTTTATTGGCAAAATATTTGACAGGATGTCAAGAAATACATCAGATCCTTCACTGCCTATGCCAAACCAACCATCAACAAGCAAGGCGTCTATACTCCGCTACCTACCCCTAGTCAACCTTGGGAATCCATCTCCATGGATTACATGTTGGGACTTCCTTCTACTAAGCATGGAAATGACTGTGTTCATCACCCTGTAGGAGCCCGCTCGTGTTGGTACAAAAGAAGGATGGGACTTGGAGACTCTATATTGACTATTGGGAGTTGAACAAGATCATTATCCAGAATAGATACCCGATCCCACGAATTGATGACCTTCTGGACCAAATCAAGGGGGGGAATATTTCAGCAAGATTGACTTGAAGTCTAGATATCACCAAGTACCAATCGAACCCCCCAATGTGTGGAAGACTACCTTCAAGTCCAAGGAGGGCCTTTTCAAATGGTTGGTTATGCCTTTCGGGTTGACGAATGCTCTTGCAACCTTCATGACGTTGATCGATGACATATTGCGGACATTCACCAACTCATTTGTAGTGGTATACTTGGATGACATCCTAATCTTCAACCAAAGTTGGGAAGAGCATCTCCACCACATCCGACAGGTTCTCCAAACACTATGGAAACACAAGTTGTGTGCCAATTTGGAGAAATGCACTTTTTGCATGATCCAAGTTCAGTATCTGGGATACATTATTGATGAACGGGGGGTGCATGTGGATCCAGCCAATATCCAAGTAATTCAGGATTAGCCAGCCCCAACCACTCTGACAGAGCTCCACAGTTTTCTGGGTCTTTCCAATTTCTACCGCATGTTCATGTTGGGATTCTCTCATATCACTTGGCCCTTGAGTCAGCAAAAGAAAAATTATTTTGTTCTGAATCTCAACAAAAGGCATTCACAAAGTTAAAACATCGCCTCTTCTCTGCACCAGTGCTCACATTACCAGACTTGCAACAGCCATTTGAGATAGAGATAGATGCCTCTGACTATGCTATTGGGGCAGTCCTTACTCAACAGGGGCATCCAGTGGCATATCATAGTGAGACACTTTTAGACACAGTTCGGAAGTATCCCGTTTATGACAAAGAGATGTATTCCATTGTGCAGGCCTGTCGATAATGGAATCATTACATTTTGGGGAAGGAAATGGTCATCCACACATACCATCAACCCCTGTAGTTCATACAGATACAAGGGAAGTTGCAGAATGATCGCCATCAAAAGTGGTCCACATACCTGCAATAGTTCAATTTAAATATCACGTATAAGAAGGGCAACACCAATAATTTCGCGGACTGCATCAACCAACTACCGATCATGGCGTTAACCTCTGTGCTCAACTCTTGTGGGCACGAGACTTCTGATTGGCCACTTCTCTACAAAAGTGACCCATAATTTGGCCACACATACCAAACGCTCTTGCAGGGTCAGCAATTGCTTTATTTTCACCTCCAGGATGCCCTGTTATGCCACTTGGGACACCTTTGTGTTCCTTCAAGCAAGCACGCCAAGATGATTTGGAAAGCGCACTACAATCGAGTCACTGGGTATTTCAGGGTTGAGAAAATGCTGGAAGTAATGCAGAAGTATTTCTATTTACCGAATCTTCGACAGGATGTCAGGAAGTACATCAAATCCTGTACTGCCTGTGCCAAACCAACCATCAAGAAGAAAGTCCTCTATACTCCACTGCCTATCTCTAGTCAAACTTTGGAATCCATCTCCATGGATTACATGTTGGGCCTTACTTCTACTAAGCATGGCAATGATAGAGGTCGGTGCACAAGAGATAGATCCATAAACACACCCAGAAGTAATGAACCTATTATGATGATAAATACTAGAAACACCATAAGAATGAATACTAAATGGTTCAACGGGAGGAAGGGAAGAAGCAATACCCGAAGAGGATGTTGTTGTAGCTACGCAAGCTCTAGTGGTGATCAGAGATGGAGGGAAAGAAACAAAAACATTCTTCACTTTTTCCTATTCTTGACCTTTTATTTTGTGTGCTGATGGCTTTTGAGGTGTCTAATTCATCAAGGTAGAAGTCGTGCCTTATCTATAATCCCAAAATGTCACTTTTCCTCTTGGTTTATCTTTTGATAGCGGAGGGCGATCCTTATAAGTACGAACAAATTCATGACATCTACGAAACCAGAATGGGACCCCCCTCGTAGTCCAATTTCTGTAAACAAATATTGCTCTGCCATTGCAATCTTAGACTTTCAACCAATCCCTCATGTGTGTCCAGGTGAACCAAAATGAGAGCATAGGCCATCTTGCCTAATTCTAGAAATGATTTGTCGTAATCCAAGAACACCCCAAAACCATTGTCAACACATGTGAGCACATCTTCAGTTCAGAATTGGAGAGTAATTCCAAGCATTCTTACCCAAATCAATCATGCTCCCAATTGTTCATGCTTCGAATCAAATAACGAGGACCATCATTTAAGAAGGACCTACATTAATTCAATGTGCCAATATTTTGACAGGACTAAAGTCACATGTTCAGGGCCATGGAAGCATAGGGAAAATCAACCCCTGGTCATGGTCATAACTAACGATAAAGAGTCAAGAATTTTCCCAACTTTCGACCACCCACTTCTTCAAATGCACCGTGGAGTATTCTCTACCATGGACCCTTCCAACTAAAACACTATCTACAATGTTGATGACTTCATTCAACCTAATACCCTCCCCTAACACGAGAAACCTTCCTGTTTCTTTAATTTTGGTACTTTTAGTTTTCTTTCCACGTTACCTCTGAGATTCACCCTCTGTCGCAGCATGATATTGAGAGAGCGGGTTCAAAGGGGAGCTAGCCCTAGCTTCCATCTACAAGCATTCTAGGGGATTTACAGTGGGACCAGAAAACAAATTTGATGTCTATATAGGATTGGAAATCTGAAGACCCTAAAAGATGTTCACATCTTCAGTAGGATGGATTTTTCCAATAAATTTATGCGAGTGAGACCTAGATGGACCTGGATATGAAATGTAAGTTGACACTTCCAATATCCCGCCCCGATATAGAAAACCTTTAGAGATAACCAAAGACGAGAAAGGGATGAGACATGATGCTAGGAATTGTAATGAAGGTGGCGATGGGACCAAAATTTGGGTATCCGACTAAGAAAATGGATCCACAAATACCCTAGAGCTCTGAAACCCAAGTGAGGTCTGACCGTCAAGATAGGAACTGACATATGCCTTTGGACCAAGGTTTTCAAAAGCTACCCATGGTAAAACCCTAACTTCTTCTACCTACGATACCAGTAGCCCATCTACTGCCGGTGGATCCATCGTAGGAAGCTGAGGTGGCGTATCAGTCCAAATTGGGACTGCTTCATACCAGTCAATGAAGTAATCCATGAGCTCTTCATCATGTCAATATGCAGATTATGTCCTGGATCCATTTGAATCCTCCTCGAAACCCGACAAGTAAACCCCACTCCAAAGATCAACCTGTCAACCTCCCTAGGAAAAGCGTTGATGATGATTGCCCAAACCAGAAAAAGCTTCAAGACCCAGATGTGGTTAACCGAACTCAGTTGGAGGACACAGGTTCAACTCTATACAGAGAGACAAAGCCATCATGGCCAGTCTCCTCTTATGAGATTATTTTTCTTGTATGGATAATTATATGGATCCTACTGAAATTTCAGGAATATGTGTATGTATCAGAAGTTGGATATTTAATCCCATTGCAATTTGATGGAAAATATTTCATATTTTATCCTCTTAAGTTTTCTTAATTACATTTAAATGTCTTCTGATGCTCTACATTTTTCTTTGTATGTATAATAATAATTAATATGAATTATGTTATACATGTTATTTCTATTAGTTGTCTCTCATTGATTCTCAAACAATGTTATATATTTATGCACATTTTAATATTTACATTTATATTTTGATAATATATAGTTCCAGATATTCATATATACTCCCAAGTCATATAATTCTTATAGTATTGTGCTCCAATTATATGGGTTTCCCATTATGATTTTAATATGCAATGGAAAAATTTAGTCGTTTTTTTTTTAGCCATTTCGAAAAAAGCCATTTAGAAAAATCCTTATACATTTTGACAAGTTTATATGGTTGGAAAAATACTGTGTACCCTTTTCATGTTTTTATATGGTTTCCATTCTTTTGTGTTTGTTTATATATATATATATTATGTTCCATATATAAATATGTTATTACTCGTTGTAGACATGCCATTTGAAGGCACAAGTAAGCGTACAAGAAAACAAAATCTATCACTAGCATCTCGTGACATGTCTAATGAAAGTCGTCGCTTACAATATCAACAAAATAAGGAAGTAATAAATGAGCATATGATAGCTACATATCATAGAAGAATTAGTGAAACCACTCTTCAAAATGATTTTATGATTCCTCATAAGTATCGTAGTATGGATGATATCATGGAAAGAACATTTCCCATTGATAGTTCATTGTCAAAATATGCTCCTCATCAGTGTAATTTTGTTGTTCAATGCTCTGCTAACAATGTCCATAATATTGGGGAAACATCTTGCAATCAGGAAGATCATCATGCCGATAACATGGATGCAAATTTCCACTGTAACCCTTCTGTTGTTGGGAAAAGTATCTACTCAGAACGCCCCTATCCCACTCTAAGGTGTGACAGTGCCTTAGCAACAAACAAGGAAAACTACTTTCGTATTCTTCTTTATGAAATGTAAACGAAGAGGAATAGGATGAACTAACCTGTGTCTTGCGCTAGCTCGTTGATCCAATCACTCTTCTCTTTGACAGCTTCCAGCTACCTGCTCCCTTACTTGCCCAGCTTCACCAAGTTCCTGCAAGATCACAGAAGAAGAAAACTACACAAAGACATAGATTTACATTCATAACTAGCTTAGGATCAGATTTAAGCTAAACATGCAAATATAACAAAACATCATTGATACACAAGCATGTAGGAGAAACTCAAATAGTTTTATTGATATAACAAGAAGATCCAGGAGGAGATACAACCAAGTGAGTCCCGATCCAGCATCTACCTCCCAGCAAAGGGATCCCTTCTTCACCTCCAACAAAGCATAAATCACCCAATGCACTAATCTCAATCTCAAAACCAACAGCAATTCTCTACAAAGTACAAAATTCCAGCCTCTGGATCTCTGGGATGAGGGATCCATATATAGATGTATGCAAAGAGGATGAGTTAGCTTATGATTTGACTTGTGGCTTCTCTCTGTCAGTTCTTGCTTCCACTTGGAGGCTGAGAGCCTCTTACTCATCCTTGGTCGAACTCAGTGAGGCAAGTGTCATTAAGGGAGATTCTGGAAGCTTCCATTGTCTGTCCACCTCGCGGAATGACACTGCCATTTGGCATTTCCCGCTCAGCGCACCCTGGTAGTGCATTTAGGTGCGTTGCAACGCACCTAGCTAGTGTACTGGGGTGCTATGCAACGCAGGCAGCTAGTGGAGTAGTTGAAATGATCCTGATTTGACTGTTTCTGAGCAGTTTCTGGTGGAGAACTTCTGGGAGAAGCTGTAATTGGTTGACCCTGTTCCTTTAGGGGCAGGAACAACACTTTTAGGGACTTAGGATCCCTTGGTTTATGGACATTTCATGCTTAGAGATGTGAGGCACAAAAATGTCTATAACAGTTGCCCCCTAAAGTATGAGGCCGTTTATCGAGTGAAATGCTTTATTAGGAGGATCCGAATTTCTTTCAATGCTGGGAGGAGACCTGTAATAAGATACAATACAATACATTATCTTCATACTGTTTTCATGATCTAGCTGAGGCGGGCATTCCCATGCTCAGCTTTATAAATTCATTTTTATGTACATAGGACAGACAATCGTCTGATGGTAGACTGATGATTCTGATGAAGTCATCATCCTTTTGGTAGGATGATCATCTGTGCTGCAATGTTGTACATGTCAATATTTTTATTTTTCTTGAATATATATCGCAGCCCGGATGGATGAAACTAGATTCGGGGTCTTCAATCTCGTCCAATCTTTACTCGAAGTACAAGTCGATCCATGTGAGAAATGTTTTGAAGTCGAACATGGAAAGACATCGCTTGATTACCAGTCGATGATGTAAATTGTTAACAAGCGCGAGAGGAATCACCGATAAGGATGATGACCCTCAAGGTACTGCAGTACAATTCACGTGGTGTGAATAAAGGACTTGGCGTCGAACACCACGCAAAATCTTTCGGTCGAACGTCATTGATGTATACCTGTCGCCGGAAGTGAGAAACTTGCCATTGAGGCATGCAAGCTTCAAAGTACTGAATGGGGTGTTCCTAGATCAACTTCTCGGATAATGAGCTGATGTCGACAAGAAGCGATCCGTCAAAGGAGGGCCTTGATGAATCCCACATCAATGACACGGAACGGAGCAAATGATTTTGATGGAGGTGAAAACAATCTGATGATATATGGTTCAGGGTGGCGGTCATGAAAGAATGAAGTATAATGTATGGTAGTGGATGGGACACGGGTGACTTCTCTGGATGACTTCTATTGCACATGTCGGCGACACTTATGTGATGGATCGGTAGCATTTACCCCAAATGTGGATGGTATGGCGAGACCATGGTGATGTGACCGGTGAATGAAACAACCCAACCCGACTCAGGCATAGAGTGGAAGTGTCATGTTCAAGAGCGACGTGCTACCAATAAAGATTCTTTGAGTTTCTTCCCAATTTTTCCCCAGTCATTGCTGACTAGTACCCCTTTATTTTTGTCAAGCTTAAGGAGGATAACATATGCTTGTTCTATAATTTTCCCTTCGGGCAAACCCATCGCTATGTTTTAACGAGCCTAGCGATAGTGAAACTCGTTCTCGTCTAAAGACAAGTTTGTCGCTATTAATGTTTTTAACGAGTTTAACGACAGAGATAACTCGGTCCTTTTCATTTTTAGAGAGTTTGAAAAGGTACGTAAAGGTAACTCCGGAATTCCTTTTTCGTCCCCTAATCCCTTAAGTCCGAAAAAGTATAAAACAATACAGAAGGGATGAATTTTCGATAGTTTTAACGAGCCGAACAACACAAGCGCTTGATCTTTTTGTGCAATAATCCCTCAGGTCCAAAAAGATTAAAATCTAGAGGAGGGATAGCACTTCCGGTCACTTTAACGAGCTGGAAGGCCAAAACTCGGCAATCTTTTCATGTTTTACGAGTCAGATGAAAAGAGCTTAAAGAAGACTCGTCTTTTGAGGAACGAGTGATAAAATGGGTAGCAGCTGATTCCAGGTAAGGGTTGGAATTTTCCAAGCATGGCAGTGTCACAAGGATGGCTAGTGAAATCACTCTTCGCAGCTGTTCCTCAAAATGGGTAAACAATCAAATGGAGGTGAATGATCGGCCAATGGAAAAGTGGAGGTGACGGTGCAAACACGACCAAGGCTTTAATGGCTGATAATGCTACATTCACGGTGGTTATTTACCGGAGGATAGTTCATTTTTTAACGAGCTTAAACGCGGATTGAAACACTTGCTCGGTCTTATGTTTATTTTTTAACGAGCATGAACTATGTGCTAAAATTGCTCGATAATCCAGTCATATGATAAGAATGTCTCATGTAAAACGGCAACATTTAGATTTTTGCCCCACATCCTTTCCTTATGCAAGTTAGGAAACGACTAATCCTACGAGTTTAAAGGGTTAGCCTACGGGTTTAAAGGGAGGACCTAAAAATTTAAAAAATAAATAGCCGCCCCTTGCTTGCACTCCAAAAGGTTTGCATGCCCCTAGGTATAAAATACGATTTCAAGGTTACCCCTCAATTTGCAGACAAAACATTTGTTCTATCAGGAAAGGCCTACCTCTTTCAGGTTACCAAAGATTGTCTCATTCGCGTTACAAATGAAACACTTCCTCGGCGATGTCTACCGAAATAAACAAAGGTGAGCAGAGACGAGCGCCACTCACATAACTTTGACAAGAGAATCTTATTCTAGAATAACCCCTCTTCCACTGACGGACGGGGTACAGACTAGTCATATTCTCCCGCGGAAACCTACCCTATACCCAAAGTTTTCCTGCCGAAGCAGACCAGGATGCATGCCCCCTGGGTTCCAGTCATATCCCTCCGAATTACTCGCGCTCATCGGGAGGACGGACCGTGGGTTGAGACATTTCTTGCGTGAAGAGACCATTTAGGGATGGTATATGACTATTTACGATGCGTGATCCGGGAAATGAAATCTGGTCCACGAGCTTGACCACTCTTCCTTCGTGCGGAAAACACATTACTCTGAAGAGTGAGGAGACGATGGCTCCCATGCAATAAATATAGTCTCATCCAAGGACTAGGTTATAATCCAAGGGTCCTTGAACGACCATTACGTTCATTTGAACTGTCTTCCCTTTCAATGTTATGGGCACATTGGGGAGGATCCCTAAAGGTCGACTGGTTCCTTTATCAAAGCCTGTCAGATTTCTCATCTCAGGCAAAAGCGATGGCGAACCAAGCGCTTTCCAAGCAGTAGAGGAAAGGATACTCACAGAAGCCCCCTCATCTATGACGGTGCCAGCCATGACCATTCTATATATTTGGACGATAATTCTGAATGGTATGCTTGCTGGTAAATGGGGTCTGCCTAGTTGATTCCAGTCGAAGGAGACAACTAGGTTGCTTGGAGGTGGGACCGAGTAGACGGCCGGGTACGGCTCTGACAAACTTCCTTCCTGCAGTAAAGGAATGGGTAGGTTGTCCCCGTGTTCGTCGGAGTCTGTGTTGATGAAGAGAATTTGGACGGTGTCATCCTTGTTCTCTCCAGTGACTGTGTCATTCAAAGATAAAACCTCTGAAGGCAAGACCGGGTCAACTGCCGCCTCGACCTTTTGACTTTCGTCGGGTATGGATTCAGCTGGTTCATCTTCAATGACAGGCACTTCAGCTGACCATTTGAGCGGACCAGCTGGATTCTCAACTAACGAAGGACTCGGCAAGAGTTTTTTATATCCAGGAGGAAGTCGTAACGGTGAAACCAGATGATCATCCAAAACTCTTTTAGCTTCGTCTAAGAAGGGACAACGGTGGATGGCGTGATCGCCTTCGCACAGTTTACAGGGAGATCTAGCTCTCCCTTTTTGTCCTAGGACTTCACTTTCGCTAGTTGACGGTGTGCTTTCAACATGGCCATCAGAGGTTGACGACACCGGATTGTGCAAACGGGGAGACCAGTCCCTTAGTATCCGAGGGATGCAAGGACAATCTCTGTGAAAGTGGTCTCCCTTGCAAATGACACATGGCGATTTAGGCCTGGTCAATGCAGTGTGTGGATTTTATTTAGACGACGCTCGTTTGCCCCCATTCACTTTTGGCTCCTTCTTCTTCTTCTCTTTCTTCTTCTTTTCCTTCTTCTCCTTAGGAACTTGAATTTTGGCTTTGCCAGCCCCATCAAGCGAAGAGGAAGGAGGAGAGGAAGAATTAGAGGAAGTAGAAGGTTGGTGGGTAACTCTGGACTGGTCTAACTGTTGATTCGATTGTTCAGGAATAGTGGGGTTCTGAACGACATTGGTTGAGAAGAGCCAGACTGGCAAGGCAATTGTCAGTTCTGGAAGTGACAATGTGGCCATATGGGGTGCACCAACATCTCCCCAAGAGGAGAAGGGACTAGGATTTCCACCAAGGGGAATTCCTTAGTTGGTAGACTCCATTTTCTCAACCTAAGATCAACGTAGGAAAAGGGTATGAATATTCCGTTTAAAATAAATTTTAAGATGCTTGGACACAACTTGTTTTTTCAATTTTAAAGAGTCGAGAAAAAAAAAAAGATGACTCTAGTCTCCTTCGATTTTTAATGAGCCTGAAGTGACAAGTGCTCAGATGGACCTTTTCCGTTAAGGAGTCTGAAAAGGAACGAAAGGGACTGCTCTAGAGATCTAGGTAGAGGGTGTGCCAAACCAATCACAAAACTGCAGAATACGTTTTACGATACGGCAGTCAATCTTTCCAAATGTTGTGTTCGGTGCATTGCGATCAGTAGGGCGGCCGACACGGCTTCCTATGGATAAAAGGTTTTAAGCCTATAGGGGTCTCCCAATATATACTCGACGGTACGTGGGAGCACAATCCGTACTGGCACTTATCGTCTCACAGTGGAGGAATCACCCAACCATCAGTGAGGACAACAGTTACCAGGCTTTACGACGCGGGAACACGTCTCTAGCCTAGACCTCTATGTTGTGCGTTAAGTTCCAATGCGTTGTTAGATTCATTCAATTTATTTTAAGTTGATCTTTCTTATAAGTTTTCCTTTTTGGATCACCACGAGATGTAGATATAATTCCTAAATGCAATCTAAAGATGATAAGCAAGTTTTTATCTCTTTTCAACAATGAAAATCCTAGCTACAAGGGGAAAAGAAAGACACAATCTTTTCTCAAAGAGCAAAGAGCACACTGTAAATGCACTTTTCCTAAATCAAGCCATACAAACTATCAATATGCAAATGCACATATGCATGTATTTGTTTTCACTTTCTTAATATTGATCCCTAAAAAGAAAGTTGATGTACAAATCTGATTTTGCTTTCAAGTGAAAAACATAAACAAGCTTCTTTTCGAAATCAAAAAGGTAGAGAAGATTACGACACTTTATGATTTTGAAATAAACACTTGTTTCGACACTAGAAAGAGACAAATTCAAACCAAAGGTAAAAGTAAAAGTATAATCAACTGTCAACAGTAAAGAAACTTTCTCCTAAGATCAAAATCGACACTTACGACAGATCTAAATCCAAGGACGACAGTATGACTATTCTACTTTTCAATGGAAAACTGTAAATGATGTAACAAACACACAAAGAACATCTACAGCCTTTTTGTACAAAGGAGGCGGAATTAAGGAAAAGAAAAGGGGTTTTCAGACAGGTACACACACTGATAACAGGCTGCAAAAATCAGAGACAAAACTGGACAAAATGAAGCAAAGAACCTCAGCTGCACAGGGCAAAGGTTGATCAGCGCACCTGTTGCACAGAGAAACTGAATTGCAGCGCAGGTAGCCCTCTCGGGACCTGCGTTGAAATGCAGAACCTCTTCACAGAGCCTGCGCTGGGGCAGAAACGAGATTTCTATCCGGGTTCTGGGTCACGGTTTGCAGTTTAATCTATGGTTTTTGGCCGAGTAAAAGCAATCAGTAAGGTACAATCAGAGGGATGATTTAAAGGAGGACTAAGAGCTATCACAAAGGGTAATTAGAGAATTTGTGGATCAGTTGTTCAAATCATAAACAAATCCAGTGAGTGGATTGAAGTAGCAGCTACTTTGCATTTGATAATGGCAAATGCAGTTCGATTGCTACTTCTGTGTTTATGAAACAATCAACAAGAGAAACACAAACAAACTAACTAGACACGATCCCCAGTGGAGTCGCCATTTTGTTGTTGGGAAAAGTATCTACTCAGAACGCCCCTATCCCACTCTAAGGTGTGACAGTGCCTTAGCAACAAACAAGGAAAACTACTTTCGTATTCTTCTTTATGAAATGTAAACGAAGAGGAATAGGATGAACTAACCTGTGTCTTGCGCTAGCTCGTTGATCCAATCACTCTTCTCTTTGACAGCTTCCAGCTACCTGCTCCCTTACTTGCCCAGCTTCACCAAGTTCCTGCAAGATCACAGAAGAAGAAAACTACACAAAGACATAGATTTACATTCATAACTAGCTTAGGATCAGATTTAAGCTAAACATGCAAATATAACAAAACATCATTGATACACAAGCATGTAGGAGAAACTCAAATAGTTTTATTGATATAACAAGAAGATCCAGGAGGAGATACAACCAAGTGAGTCCCGATCCAGCATCTACCTCCCAGCAAAGGGATCCCTTCTTCACCTCCAACAAATCATAAATCACCCAATGCACTAATCTCAATCTCAAAACCAACAGCAATTCTCTGCAAAGTACAAAATTCCAGCCTCTGGATCTCTGGGATGAGGGATCCATATATAGATGTATGCAAAGAGGATGAGTTAGCTTATGATTTGACTTGTGGCTTCTCTCTGTCATTTCTTGCTTCCACTTGGAGGCTGAGAGCCTCTTACTCATCCTTGGTCGAACTCAGTGAGGCAAGTGTCATTGAGGAAGATTCTGGAAGCTTCCATTGTCTGTCCACCTCGCGGAATGACACTGCCATTTGGAATTTCCCGCTCAGCGCACCCTGGTAGTGTATTTAGGTGCGTTGCAACGCACCTAGCTAGTGTACTGGGGTGCTATGCAACGCAGGCAGCTAGTGGAGCAGTTGAAATGATCCTGATTTGACTGTTTCTGAGCAGTTTCTGGTGGAGAACTTCTGGGAGAAGCTGTAATTGGTTGACCTTGTTCCTTTAGGGGCAGGAACAACACTTTTAGGGACTTAGGATCCCTTGGTTTATGGACATTTCATGCTTAGAGCTGTGAGGCACAAAAATGTCTATAACACCTTCTGCGTCTGCAATTGCAAGTTTCGAGCAAGGCCAAAGGCTGCAAAACATCCATGGTGGAGGCAATGATGACATTATATGTGATGATTTGGATAATAGTTTACTTGCCTATTTGTTTTATAATTTTGAGCCATTTTCTCGACACATCAGATCTTCCAATCCCCCTTCTCAAGATAATGTTGTCCCGCTAAGAGAATCAGTCATCCCTGGTAGAATTTCATGTGGAACAATCGAGATATCCCAATGATATTTTGATTTTGGCTACAATACCAGTTGTTTTATTATATTCCTCTATTTACAACTTTTTTTTTACTTAACTTATAAGCTATTTTCTGTTGAGAATGCAACAAGATGATGGAGCTTAGTGGAAATGAGTCGCCTTCACTAAGTGGGCCCGCAGGCAAATTATGGCACAAAGTCTATTTTTAGACATATGGATCATGGTCTATGAGCTGCAAAATGTTGTTTATGGATGATTGGTCATGTTGGGAAAAATAGCTGGACTTCTATTTCTGGTTCACAGCAGGAGTGATCAAAGTCTAGTTTTAGACGCCAGGCTAAAAATAGAAAAGTCAAATATTATTGTCTCGTAATAATATTTAGACTATAAACTTTATCTTATCCTCTTGGAGCACTTCAGTTTGAGCTACAGATGTGGCACATGCAGCTGTCAGAAGGAAATACACTTTCTTTGTGGGTCAGTTGAGTTGTTGCATGCAGGACTTCAGTTAGAACTCAAGCAGTTAAGTTTGGTGGAGTTGATTGTGGAGTTGATGGAGTTGTGTTCAGTTTGACTTTGTTAAACTAGTTGTAATTAGTCTAACTGCAAATAGACTAATGATGAGTTGTTAAACTAATTATTAACTCATAAATCAACTAAAGAATACATCAGTTAACTCAGTTGCATGTTAGTTCATGTACAGTTCAACAGGGACAGGTGTTAGAGGTTGAGATTGCTATCAGTTGTGACTATAGTTGTGCATGAGGATTTGCACAAGAATAGATTGAGTATGCCAATGAGTATTGCGTAGTATTTTCCCAGTAGAATAGCATGTGCTCACGTGATTTCCAGTGTGAGTGATTCTCAGCAGGTAATGTGCAATAGAGGCAGGCAAAGCAGTGGAGAAGATTTGAACCTGTGACTTGTTCAGGTCTGAGCTGGTTTCTGTGTAACAGGTGGAGATAGTGCTGGATACTTGAGAGGAGTATTGTACTATGTAATGTTACATGTTCTCAATCATTAATATACAGATAGTGTGGGGTTTTCAGCTGTAAGCTTTCCCCGAGTTACATACTGTGTTAATGTGTGCATGCGATTGTCGTTTCATTGTTTTTGATGCTGCTAAATTGATGATCAACGTAGAGGAGCTTATGTATTGTGCATGTGTTCCGCAATAGTGCATAATCAAGATAATCTATGTTGAATATGTGTTTATTATTCAAAATTTCTACATTTTCTTCTCTTCGAACAAGATACAATTCATTTTAATAGAGGTGTAAAAATTAACTCCCCAAGTGTTCCATCTACTAATATCAGAAGTGAAGATGAAGCATGTCATAACCTTCCTCTGCATTTTCCTGGATGATTGAATTGGAAAACTAATGTAAATGTTCAATGTATTTTATTTATTTTTCAATTTTTGAATTTTTAATTGGTTGGAGATTGAATTTTATTATGTATTTTATTTTATTTGAACATGACACAACTCGTTTCAATAGAGGCATAGAAATTAACTTTGTAGATGTTCCATCTACTAATGTTAGAAGTGAAGAGGAACCATCTTATAACATTCATCCACATTGCCAAACAAATGTAAATGTTGGATGAATTTGTTTTTTTCTCATTTTTTCATTTATAGGTAGTTGGACATTGTAGTTTATAAACTTTAATGGCGAAAACACAATTTCATATGATCAGGTTGGAGAATTGGGATCCAAAACATCAAATTGTGAAACTAATGTAAATGTTCAATGTATTTGATTGGTTTTCCATTTTTTAAATAGAATCATAGAAACTAACTCCCCAAATGTTCTATCCACTAATGTTAGAAGCGAAGATGAACCATCTCATAGCCTTCATCCACATCACCAAACAAATGTAAATGTTGAATGCATTTGATTCTTTTTTTCATTTTTTCATTTATAATTAGTTGGACATTGAATTTAATAAGATTTTATGACAAAGACACCATTTCATCCTCTCAAGTTCGAGAAATGCAGACCATAAATTTGGAAATTCCAAGTCATAGATTCATTCCACGTGTTTCAAATTTGGGAAGGCCCTCTCATATTGTTGAAGATGAAGTACATTTTAGAAGAAATTTTAGTGTTAAAAATGGGTCTCAAAATGGTCTGACTGATATAGATCATATTAATTTTGATGAAAACATGATTGAAATTCATAAAATATTTCAAGCAAAGATATATAGCTTGTCAGTTGTCCAAATGTCCCACATTTTCCAAGAATCATACCCTAGAATCTATGTTTTGAGAGATTATGAAGGACTTGTTTGGAGACAATGTAAGAATGAAAGAGGCATGGGGGCTTCACTCAATAAACCTCTAATGCATCACATGTGTTCATGGCATATTAAACAATACCCTTAATTTGACTACATATTGGAAAATGCCTCTAAAAATCACATTATTTAACCCCCTACCAATATGAACCCAGTACACCTTCCCAATTTAAAAAAAAACCCTACTTTCACTAGATATTGTAGGTATCCATTTTTTCATTAAATTTTTTTACACCCCTTTATGTTTTTTCATTAACTTTGAGCTCCATTTTTTATAACTTCCAATATAAAAACCCTTTACCCTCTATATATCCCCCAATACATTATGTCATTTTTTTCTCAATATATATCCCCTAGTATGAATGCACATGGTATGGTATTGCTCCCCTGGGGAAACCCCCATGGAAAGAGGTGCTCATAGTTTTTTTGATATAATAACATGGATCCTCGTGAGAATCCTCATATTTTAAGAGTTCTTACTCCAGTTGAAGAAATGCTAATAGCACATGTGAATCCTATTTTGCAAGTGACACATGCTAGAGGTGGGAAATATAAGTATAGCGGTCACACAATTAGCTTTCCTCAATATATTTCTACGATTGCACAAAGTCTTCCCCTACATGTTTAAGATCTTGGATTCCTAATTATGAGGGTCCATGTTGCTTATTCTAAATACTATGAATGTTATGTGAAAAGATCTCAAGTTATGGCTGCATTGATTTTCAAAATCCAACATGATCAATATTATCGAGATGTTGTAATTTGTTATGATTCAGTGAATGATTCGCTTGAAAGATCGACAAATGTCTCCTCCAGGCTTAAATTTTTTGATTGTGATATTGAAGAATCTGAGATCAATGCAACTAATAATAAAGGTTTACCTATTAATCATTTTCCCTCTCATCCTTATTCTTTTGTTGTTCACCTACTAAATGAATGAAGAGAAATGGAAGATATTATAGCATTTCTTGATAATGTTGATTCTTCACCTATTACGGATTAGCCCAGTATTGGAACCTCTCCATTTAATGAATATAATACAAAGGGGCTATTAGATATGGAATCCCCCACATTGTTCCCCACTAGTGACGTTGATTGCTTGCAGCCACGTATTTGTAGTGTTGAAATTCATGAGTATGCATTGCATCTTCTTATATACTATGATCAAAGATTTGGAAGCCATCCTCACTTTTGGTATTACCTATTGAACATGATAATGTGGCATCTGAGAGAAGTAATTGTTGTATTTTTAGTAAAGAAACTATTACATGATAACTCACCTACAAGAATTGATGAGTTGTGTCACCAACTTTTTGATTTACTAGATAAGAAGTTTGTTGAACACCTTATGCAGTTTGGTTCTTCTCTCATAGGTACAAGGGCATACTAGACTATCTGTCAGGCTGAATTGACTAACATGATTACTCAGTTGGGATGTCCATCTTTATTTTTTATTTTGAGTGCAACCAACACAAAGTGGCCAAAATTGCATAACCTCATCATCCATACATTCACATTCTCGTCCTTTAAATGAGCCTAGTATGAAAAATGAGAATGTTAACCAATTCCTCATATTGTTTCCATATTTATGCACCATAGATTCAATATATTTCGAGAGAAAGTTATCCAGAAATATCTTAAAGTTAAATACTTCTGGTACAAGTTTATGTTGTTGAATTTATTTCATATACTTGTCAATTGTTTATTATGATTCTATTCATATTGTTTGTATTAACTATGTCTTCATTTTCTTAAAATATTAGTGGAAGCATAGAGGTTCAACACATATCGATGGTTTCCTATTGTTGCAAGGTCCTCCTAACATGGAAAGACTTGATTGGTCAAATGCTTCTGATGTACATCTTGCAAACATATTCATTGACAAGTATGTAACTGCATGGAATCCATGTGACATACATCGTCGCAAGATAATGGTTCCACGAAGCCTCAATGATGGCCATAGCCTATTGAGTATTGATTAGATTTTCTCTTGCAATCCTCATGATGTGTAATATTCCTAATTAGCTATGGCTAATTGGAATATTCGATTTTGTTCAATTTTTTCCTTCTATAGTTATTTGTAAATAAAAAAGTGAGGAAGGGGGACATAACTCACTTTAGAATAAAAATTCACTTCCTAGGTAGCACAACGTTGTGACTTAAAGGATAGCCAAGGGGGCCAAAGGGGGACGCAGAAATGGAGCCCACGCAGACACATGGAGAGACTACGTAGGAGGGAAGAATACGTGACAAGAGGAGAAGCACGCAGGAGGAGGTGAGCCTAGGGATTGCAAGAGGCAAAGGCTATAAAATAGAGAGGAGCCCCCTCATTTTGGATCATTCAGTTATGTGCATTTTGAGCTAGTCGTTTCGACTTCTAAGCACGCCGGCTATTTAGCCAGTCTACAGCACTATTTAGTGCATTGAGTGTCTCCGTTCGGAGATCTCACCCTTAGCCCCGGGGAACTTCGAGTGCCTGCTCAAGCAAGGTATTTCCTTTGGAATTTCAACGGTAATTTTATCAGCATTTCAACAGCAGTCTCATCAGCATCTTGGAGGACTACGCAACACTTGGGGAGGGACGCAGTTTTTTTTTGTTGTAGTGCTGGATTGGGGTTTTGCTAGTGGAGTTATGCTGTGAGATTGAGCAGGGGTCCAGCTCTTGTCTCATTGGAGGATTTTGGCAGGGTTTCAGGCAATGTTTCAGGCAGAGTTTAGAGGGGTTTTCTTCAGTGGCAGTGTAGGGCATTAAGGAACTGCGCAGAACCCCAAGAGGGCGTTTTTCGGGGGTCAGCCATTCTAGGAAAGCTTCCTGGGTTTTTCTGGGTTTCTTGAGTAGAGCCCGAATCCAGATTTTCAGCTTTTTCTGAGGAGGGGAGTAGCCCCAAATCATCATTTGTTTTCTAGCAGCAACAGTAGCAGCATCCACGTAGAGAGGCCATTCTTGTCATTCTGAGAGTATTTCTTCACTTGCCTTGTGCAAGTCGAGGTGCCATCTATCTAATCACCTCTTGTACTCATTTTATTGCTTAGTATAATAAAATGGCCTAGCATTTCTCACTGCATTTCTTGTGTATCTGCTTATATTCCCGGTTTACATTATTATATGCTGTTCCACTATTATTTTATCACTTCTGGGTTATTATATCATTTGCACATATTTGGTTGGAGTTTTTGCTGGGATTTGAGGAATATTATAGGTTAGGAATATCACAGTGGTATTAGAGCATAGATCTGGCTCAGCCTGTGGAGCTAGCAATCTATGACACCAGGGAAAAAACCCTACATTTGTTACAGAGGTAGGAGGTATAGAGACACTAGATGTAGATTGGAGAATACCTACGAGGAGGGAGACTGTGTTCCTATGGTGGATGTAGAACAGGTGGAGCCTGTGGTACAGCAGAATGGAGAGAGCCAGTAGTGGACGTAGAATAGATGGCTGACGAGGATAGGAAGAGATTTTCGAATATGCTCCTCAAATCAATGCAAGATCTGTCGAGGAAGATTGAGGTGATGGGGCAGAGATTCACGACAGTAGAGGCCAGACAGCATGAGAGCCCACAAGTTTTTCAGATTGGTGAGGGATCAGGTGCATCCCATCACTTACCAGAGCAGCTTGATACTGCGCAGCAAGTGGCCTCACATGCCCCTACACGCTCTACCATGCCCACTTCCTTTGGACCAGACACGGGGGCCGTAGCCCAGCAAGAGGCAGAGCCCAGACATATGGGCGATTATTTTCTAGAGTACCAGGCCTATGGGCAGGAGTTCAGGGAAGCCCTCTCATTCAGAGATTTTGTTCAGCTCCAGCGGGATAGCAGACCCCGCGACCATCACAGAGGGTACTGGAATTACCATGATGGCGACACCCACTGTGCAATGAGTAGATTCCACTTGCCTACATTTGATGGCTCATCAAACAGTCCGGCAAGGTCTTGGGTGGAGAAGCTGGACATTTATTTCCAGCTTAACCAGATGTTGGAGGTAGAGGCCATCAAGGTGGCAACATTGCATTTGGATGGCAAGGCCTAGGATTGGTGGTTTCATGGGATGGCTACACTGGGGCACTCCACAGTGACGATGTATGTCGAGTTTACCAGGAGACTAATGGAGCGATTTGATCGGAGGGATCCAGAGCAGCATTTCATTGAGCTGACGAGGATCAAATAGACAGGGAGCCCAGAGACCTACATTGCAGATTTCTTGAGGGTCTTCATGATGGTGCCAGACCTATCCATGGCACGGAGGATCTATATGTATGTTGAGGGGTTAGCAGAGCCACTTCGGGGTCTAGTCAGATCCGCTAGACCGACCACCCTTCAGGATGCTATCAGCAGGACCCGGGACCTACAGGATGTCTTACCTAGGATCCGGACACCTTACCCCCAGGGACAGACTTTCCAGTCTAAGGGAAAGGATGTGAGAATTCCACCTCCAAAGGGGAATCTAGGACAAGTGCAGATTGACAATGATGTCAAGAGGGAGCTGAAGAAGAAGTGGTTGTGCTTCACATGTTAGGAGCCATGGGCACCAGGGCATAGATGTGCTATTGGCAAGGCACATTTCATTGAGGTCTTCTCTGAGAGCAGTGGACAAGAGGATGACGAGGAGGATGTGGAGGCAGGAGATAGCCATGCCATACAGGGACCTTTTCCACCTCCACCACCAACAGTAGGTGGTGCATCTTTTGCACCCACCGGAGGGACCCTTGCAGCGTTGCAAGGAGTTCCCAAGTATCTGACGCTATGCGTACGAGGGATAGTACGTGGCCAGCGCGTATCAGTTTTGGTTGACAGTGGGGCGACCCACAACTTCATCGATGCACAGATGGTTGAGCGGAGAGGTATTCAGACAGAGAGATTCGATGGGTTTTTAGTATTGGTCCCAGGAGATCAGACCATGACTTGTGCTCGTTATGTCCCAAAGCGTTCAGTGATGATGGGCACCTACACATTGACTGACCACTTTTTCATGGTCAATACTCTGGACACCAACATGATACTGGGTGTTCAGTGGCTTATTACTCTAGGGAAGGTCAGGATGGATTGGAAGACCCTAAAGATGGAGTGGGATCATGAGAAGACAGGGAAGCATGAGAAGATACAGGGACAGCACACATATCCGCCTCAGACTGTGTCAGCTCATCGGATGGAGGCAGTCTTCTGGAAGGGAGACATCGAGTGGGCAGTGAAGCTGCGTGCATCAGAGGCAGGGACTACAGGGCGGATGGTACATCCAGAGATCTAGTCCATCCTTGATCGGTATGCCATAGTGTTTGGAGAGATTCCACCAGGACAGCCACTAGATCGGGGGTTTGAGCACACTATTGAGCTTGAGCATGGCATCCAGGCAGTGATCACCACCCCCTATAGGCAAACCAAGGCCTATCGGGATGAGATAGAGTGGCCATTCAGGAGTTGCTGGCTCTTGGGAACATCTGACCGAGCACAAGTCCTTTTGCTTCTTCTGTGGTGTTGGTGAAGAAGAAGAATGGTACATTGAGTATGTGCATTGACTACAGGGCCCTAAACAAGAGGACACTGAAGAACAGGTAACCTATACCCTAGATCGATGAGTTGATGGATGAGTTGAGAGGAGCAAAGTTCTTCTCAAAGATTGATTTGAGATTAGGGTACCATCAGATTCGTGTGAGGGAGCAGGACATTCCCAAGACCGTCTTCAGATGTCATTATGGGCACTTTGAGTTTTTAGTGATGCCCTTCGGGCTAACCAACACCCCAGCTACATTCCAATCTTGCATGAATCACATCTTCCATAGTCACCTGAGGAAGTTTGTGTTGGTGTTCTTTGATGATATACTCATTTACAACAGGACGTGGGAGGAGAATCTCCAGCATATTGAGACTGTATTACGCATCTTGGAGGAGCAGCAGTTCTATGTTAACTCCAAATGTGATTTTGGGTTGACAGAGATGTTATACTTGGGACACATCATTGGAGTGGACAGAGTGAGGGTCCACGAGGAGAAGATTAGGGCCATCAGAAATTGGCTGGAGCCGAGAAACGTGACGGAACTTCGAGGATTCATTGGCATTTGTACTTACTACCAAAAGTTCGTCAAAGGTTTCTCACAGATTGCCGCACCCCTGACAGATTTGATGAGGAAGGGGGCATTCAGTTGGTCAGATACAGCACAACGAGCCTTTGATAGGCTCAAGGACGTTATGAGCAGCTGCGCAATGCTTGCATTGCCAGATTTTACGCAGCCATTTGTTTTGGAGTGTGATGTGTCGGGAGACGGGATCAGTGCAGTATTGATGTAGGGAGGTCACCCTATAGCCTTTGAGAGCCGGAAGCTCCTTCCGCATGAGAGATTGTATTCTATATACGACAAGGAGATGCTGGCCATCATGCATGCATTGGCTAAGTATCGGCAGTATTTGGTGGGGAATAGGTTCACGGTGAGGACTGATCACAATAGCCTCAAGTTCTTCTTGGAGCAGAAGCAGTTGCAGGAGAGGCAGCAGAAGTGGATCAGTAAGATCCAATCATATGACTTTGACATTGAGTATGTCAAGGGTAAGAACAACGTGGTAGCAAATTCCCTTTCACGTAGACTAGCCATGTTGTCTTTTATGAACTTGGATATAGACTGGAGGGCTCGACTCTTAGTAGAGTACTCCAAAGACAGGTTTGCATGTGAGGTTCTGGATGGACAGGGGGCAGATGACAGGTTCAGGGTGATCGATGAGATCATCTATTACACGGATTGGATCTTCTTGATTGAAGGGTCTCAGCTCAAGAAGAAGATACTCCAGGCATCACATGATTCACCATTGGCAGGCCACCAGGGGTTTACCAAAACTTACAGGGCCATTAGAGAGAGGGTCTCCTGGAAGGGCCTCAAGGAGGACGTACTCCGGCATATCAGGGAGTACGATGTTTTCCAACGAAACAAGGGAAAGACGAGCCATCCCGTGGGTTTATTGCAACCGCTACCCATTCTGGAGGGGAAATGGGAGAGCATTTCGATGAACTTCATCACAGGATTGCCCACGGTACAGGGCAAGGATTGTATCTTTTTCGTAGTTGACCGACTGACAAAGTACACGCATTTATTTGCCATATCCACACACTACATAGCAGCACAGGTGGCCAAGCTATTCTTCAGGGAGATCTTCAGGCTACATGGTCTTCCTAAGACCATCGTCAATGATAGGGACAGCTGTTTTATGGGCGGGTTTTGGCAGGAGCTTTTCCAGTTGGTGGGGACGAAGTTGACACTGAGTACTAGTTATCACCCACAAACGGATGGGCAGACAGAGATAGTTAACAAGTGGCTAGAGGGCTACTTGCGTAAATATGTCAGTGGGCAGCGGCGAGCATGGTTGAGGTGGCTGCATCTAGGGGAGTACTGCTACAATACTTCACATCACATGTCCATTGGTATGTCACCATTCT
Organism: Pinus tabuliformis; assembly: GCA_031772625.1. NCBI lineage: Eukaryota > Viridiplantae > Streptophyta > Pinopsida > Pinales > Pinaceae > Pinus > Pinus tabuliformis. The sequence continues at coordinate 931,636,529 of CM062818.1, forward strand.
ATGCTTTATATGGGTATCATCCTTTATCTTTTGCTAACGTGATGTTTGGTGATAGCAAGGCTCCTAGAGCCAAGATATGGATCCAAGAGAGTCAGGATATTCTCCGAGCTCTCAAGGATAACATGGCTACAACACAGAACCAGCAGAAGTTGTATGCCAACAGGGGTCAGGTGGAGAGACAGTTCGAGGTAGGGGACATGGTCTACCTATGGTTACAGCCATACCGACAATCATCACTAAAACAGAAGGGGGCTGAGAAGCTTAAGCGCCGCTTTTATGGGCCGTACAAGGTGATACGCAGGGTTGGACAGGTTGCATATGAATTGGAGCTGCCGCAAGGCAAAAAGATTCATAATGTTTTCCATGTATCATGCCTGAAAAAGGCATTGGGGCATTGGGGTCGGATGAGGATGCCACTTGGGAGAGTGAGAAGATCTTGCAGCATCCATCACTTCAGTTTCTTGAGGACAAGCAACATTTTTCCGGGGGAGACTATAATATTCCTAATTAGCTATGGCTAATTGGAATATTCGATTTTGTTCAATTTTTGCCTTCTATAGTTATTTGTAAATAAAAAAGTGAGGAAGGGGGACATAACTCACTTTAGAATAAAATGTCACTTCCTAGGTAACACAACGTTGTGACTTAAAGGGGAGCCAAGGGGGCTAAAGGGGGACGCAGAAATGGAGCCGACGCAGACACATGGAGAGACTGCGCAGGAGGGAAGAACACGTGGCAAGAGGAGAAGCACGCAGGAGGAGGTGAGCCTAGGGATTGTGAGAGGCAGAGGCTATAAAATAGAGAGGAGCCCCCTCATTTTGGATCATTCAGTTATGTGCATTTTGAGCTAGTCGTTTTGACTTCTAAGCACGCTGATTGTTTAGCTAGTCTGCAGCACTGTTTAGTGCATTGAGTATCTCCATTCAGAGATCTCACCCTTAGCCCCGGGGGACATCGAGTACCTGCTTGGGCAAGGTATTTCCTTTGGCATTTCAGCAGTAGTTTTATTAGCATTTCAGTAGCAGTCTCATCAGCATCTTGGAGGATTGCGCAGCACTTGGAGAGGGACGCAGTGCTTTTTGGTTGTAGTGCTGGATTGGGGTTTTGCTGGTGGAGTTATGCCGGGAGATTGAGCAGGGGTCCAGCTCTTGTCTCATTGGAGGATTTTGGCATGGTTTCAGGAAGAGTTTAGAGGGGTTTTCTTCAGTGGCAGTGCAGGGCATTGAGGAACTGCGCAGAACCCCAAGAGGGTGTTTTTCGGGGGTCGGCCATGCCAAGAAAGCTTCCTGGGTTTTTTTTGGGTTTCTTGAGTAGAGCCCGAATCCATATTTTCAGCTTTTTCCGAGGAGGGGAGTAGCCCCAAATCATCATTTGTTCTCTAGCAACAGCAGCAGCATCCACGTAGAGAGGCCATTCTTGTCATTCTGAGAGTATTTATTCACTTGTCTTCTGCAAGTCAAGATGCCATCTGTCTAATCACCTCTTGTACTCATTTTATTGCTCAGTATAATAAAATGGCTTAGCATTTCTCGCTGCATTTCTTGTGTATCTGCTTATATTCTCGGTTTACATTATTATATGTTGTTCCACTGTTATTTTATCACTTCTGGGTTATTATATCATTTGCACATATTTGGTTGGAGTTTTTTCTAGGGTTTGAGGAATATTTTGGGTTAGGAATATTACATGATGATTATAAATATTTATTAAACCGTGTCCAAAGGAAAACAAAGTGTAGTGTAGATTCTTGTTTGCACAAAATGGGCACTATTCTCACATGTTGTTACAATGCTCCATGGGATCTTTGTGATGAATCAATATTATTGATAGATGATCAAGAAAGAAATAAATATGAACTAACAAGAAATGATGATAGGCTCAATGTACATAACATTGAGCTTCTAACAATGTGGCGTGAAAATGTTGTTTTCCAACCAGTCCTTTCTCGGTATCCAGTCTTGAAATATATTTCTAAGTATGCATCAAAAGCATAAAAAAGGTCTGAAAGTTATCATCATATGTTAACTAGAATTTAAAATTCTCTTGGCTATGAGGAACATGCTTTGTGTGCATACAAAAGGTTTCTTGCAGAAATGGATGTTGACTGTAACATTGGAGTACAAGAACTGTGCCATATGTTTCCTAAGCTACCTCTTATTGTTTGTAGTTAGAAATTTGTTTCCTTAAATGTTGGAAGAAAGGTTTTTAGGAAAATCTCAAGGGATGGCTTGCAATGTTCATCTAAGAATATTTTTATTCAACATTATCAGAAGAGACCTTTTTTTCCTTGAACATCTATCTTTGATAGAAATAACAAGATCTTGGACATTTGATAGCAAGTGTAAACAAGATCCATGGAAGCCTAGGGATGTTCATGCTATTGCTCAAGTTTGGCCGCAGTTTTATTCTATTCCTAGGGAGGCTTCAAATGAATTTGAAAAATTTTATTGGAAAAATTGCTCTTATACAATCCATTTCATAGCATTCCTTAAATATTGGCCTTTCAGCTGAAATCATTATTGAAAATTAGAGGAATTTCTGATATTGAGCATGGCATGTTGATCAGAATCCATTAAGTGTCGAAAATATTGAAGATGAAGAAGATGATGATTTCACTAATCATGAAATGAATCTTGAACATGATTTTCAAGATTGGAAGATTTTCTCTCGCTTGGTTCCACCAAATGATGTGAATGTTTATGATCTTCACATCCTTGGTTGAAGGGACTTTGATATATCCTTTGACTGGAAAAGTGGAACTATTTCTAATGATGTTGCAGAGGAAACTATTAATTTTTTAAGGAATGGAAAATCCAGGGGTGATATTGTTGACCTTTCAAATAGAACATTTGCATCTCCATATTCATTGGTAGAAAAATAATGACTTTCTTATGAAACCATTTTAAGGCACTTTGCTGAATATGAAAGTCGTGAATCTCTCCTTATCCATTGTATTTTTTAATCTCTCTCTAATTTTTAAAGTAATGGAAGAAGTAATTTTCTTCTTCTTACCCCAATAGGAATAGTTTCTTTTAATATACATGCAAAAACAATACACCCGGCTCTAAAAATTCCAATTAGAGGTATGCAACCACTATCGTGGAAATCACTAGTAGAACTCCAAGAATAAATGAGGCATAATCGATATACATTGATTGTTGAAATGGTCTTTCTAGGATCAAGTTTATTCATGCAAATAGATGCTCGATTACAATTGTCCTTTTGGTGGTAAATCCATCATTCTTGTGGGTGACCTTGACCAACTACCACTTGTGAGAGATAATACTTTTGTATGCAGGTAATACAACAAGGAAAGTCTTGTGGAAAAAATTCAACATTATTGTCACTCTCGACATAATGTTTTGCAAACAAGGGAATAATGACAAACAATCTTGTTTTTGTAGAGTCCTTAATAACATAAGAAATGCAGAGCTTTGTTCTTGAATATTGGGAGTTTCTTATGTCATGGGCTGATATGAGGTTACATCCTAAAGCAAGGGATTTATTTAATTCAACAATTCACATGTTTCCAACAAATAATTTGGTCTCATTCCATAACAGCCGTATGTTAAAATCATTAAAGTCTCCAATTGCATGATGTATTGTTGAGCATTCAAGGCGTACAAAAATCATTGGTGTTGATGATCATTAATTGGATTGTGAAGTTTTGTTGTGTCGTGGTCGATGTGTTATTTTGACATGTAATTTGTGGGTTTAAGTTGGCTTGGTGAATGGTGTACTTGGTTATGTGAAGGATGTATTTTATACGCCTACCTCTAAGCCACCTCAACTTCCAATGTTCTCAATTGTTCTTTTTGATAAATATGTTTGTGTTTCATTTGATGTAAGCAATCCAAACATTGTACCTATCACGCCAGTGATAAGAGATTCATTTCAAGATGGCATGAGCTCTTAAAATCCACAAGTCACATGGATTGACTTTAGAATGGGCATCAATTGATATCAGGAATAAAGAGAAGCAAGGCCTAACCTTCACAACCATATCAAGAGTGAAATCAATAGATGGTTTATGAATTTCACCACCTTTCTCCTTTTAGCGTTACGCCAAGATGAAAGGTGGTGCACATGTTAAAATTAGGAAGAAAGAAGAGGAGTGATTGATGTTCATATCAATGTGACTAAGTGTCTATTGTTTTTTTTGTTTAGAATGAACCATTCAGACATACACAACTAGTTATATGAACCAAAGATTAAAAATAAATTTAATGATTGGTTCATATTGATATTAATATTATCAATTCATGTTATCATGAATTACAAAATTATGGGCTAAACGTTATTAATATTAATATTGGCAATGATATCCAATATTAATGAAAATTTTGGCCACCATACCAAAAATTACCAATAATAATATTAGTAATTAATATGTTTATTAATTAATATTGATATTAACATTAATATTAATGATGTTTAATATTAATATTAAACAAATATTGTGTCTATACATTATATTTTTTAATATTAATAAAAATTAGTTCAATGTTAATATTTATATCGAACATAAACATTAATATTAATATTAAACAAAAATATTAATATAAACATAAACATTAATTTAAATACAAATATAGGTTTACTAACATTAATAATATTGGATTTTAAACATTAGGTTTACAAAATTGTGAAATTTTGTTGACTATTGTAATAAGGGTCTTATCACTCATTTCATGTATACAATATGTATTGCTAATGAGGTTTATATTTGTAGAAATTTTTATATCATTTGGTTCATGTAACATTAGGTTATTTTATAACATGAGGTTTATAAGGTTAATCTTTTTAACATTAATAAAAATGGGGTATTATGTTTTTGTGTGTGTGTGTGTGCGTGCGTGCGCGCTTGTGCTTGGGTGTTTGTGCGTGTGCATATTAATTTTGATTTTGTTTTTTTGTCTTTGAAATGCAGATATGGAGAATAGTGATGTCTTCTATTATGCCACAACGGTGCACAATATTGCTAGAGTTATAAGTTTTCTTTCATATAATCGGAACAAGCATGGTAGAAAACTTGGCTTCCATCCTTCTTTTGTTGATGAGCATCTTCATGTGCTAGATGAAATGAAAATAGATGTGAAATACTTGTTGCATGTGCACCAGAGGGAGTCTGGGAGGAAAAAAGAAGGCATTGGTTGGAGAGCATGAAGGGTCATGATCATTATCCTATTGATTTGAATTGGTGTTGCTTTTATCATCGATCTGGTTTTGTTTTGGAAGATACTATTCGATAAATGCCTTTTGATGGAGTGTTTGAAGTTCACTTCCATAGTGGAATTGTTTGATGTAAAGATAAAAAAAAAAATATGTTAATTTTAATGTTCTTTCCTTAGTTTCAATGTCAGTGAAATGGAATTTTTTCTCATCATTGTTGTTATGTATAACATTGTATATCTTTGGCCTTAAAATGTCATACTGTGTTGTTCTTTTTTAAATCCAATGTGTTCAATTTCGATGTGTTTTTTCCTTTGCTATTTTGACTTTGTGTTCTCTCAAAATACATATTGCTCAATTTTTTTGATTTATATTCCTTTGCTCCAATGATGATGTTGCTGTTTTATTTTCTTCTCTTGGATTTGTAATTGTTTGGGTCCCTTTATTGTGTTGATGCCTTTCGTAAATGAAAAGATTATTGAGGTTTATAATATTAATGTTGGGCCTTCATGTTCTTGTTGTTTATATCAATATTCTTGATATTTATACTATTAATATATTCATGTATTGATATTAATGTATTTATGCTTTAAAATTTATTAATTGTTTGTAATGTATTGATATAAATGTGCTATTATTAATGTGTTGGTGGTTTATCATGATTTAATGGTTTATAGTGTATTATTATTAATGTATTGATATTAATATTTTGTATTGATGTCTTTATGGTTTGCATTGTGTTTCTTACATTAATTGTGGTTTATGTTTATTATTGTTGTTTTATATTATTGCATTATTTATGTTTATAATATTGATGTTAGGGCTTTAGGGATTAAGGGATCTAAAATATTTAATATGACATATATATTCTCATTTTGAAAACCAACCATTGTCAGCCTTTATCGAATGTTGCATTATGACAAATATTGTCTTGATATGAAAACCAAAATCAACCATGGTGAATCTTGGTCAACCATGGTCCAATGTTGCATTGTAACAAAGATTGTCTCAATATGAAAATCAACGATCGTTAAGAATGGTCAACGATGTTTATTTTTGGGTTTATAATATTTATCTTTAAGTTTATAATATTAATCTGTTGGGGTTAATATTATTCCCCTGGGGTTTTAGTATTTATCCACTGCGTTTATTACTGCCTTGGGTTTATAATGTCAATCCCTTACATTTATTGATCTAAGGGTTCAGATTCCTAGGGTTTATAATATTAATCCTTGGGTGCAATATAAATCCCTTTGGTTTATAATGATGGTAAAACCTTGGGTTTATAAATCATTTGGGTTTATAATGATGGGTGCAATATAATTTTATTTTGGTTATTAATGTAAGGGTTCATATTTCTAGGATATAATATTATTCATAGGGTTTATAATATTAATCCTACGGTTTAATATGAATATGATGCATTTATAATCTTGGTCAACCATGGTCCAATCTAAAATTGTGACAAAGATTATTTGAATACGAAAATCAACCATTGTGAACCATGGTCCAATGCCTTATTGTGATAAAGATTGTCTCAATATAAATATCAACCATGGTCCAAAGTCACATTATGAAAAAGATTTTCTCAATATGAAAATCAACCATGGTCAACCATTTTCAACCATCGTCAACCATGGTGTGACATTGCATTGCGACAAAGGTTGTCTCAATATGAAAATGGGCCATGGTCAATGATGTTTATTTTAGGGTTTATAATATTTATATTAGGGTTTATATAAGTTAGGTTTATAATATTAATCCCTTGGGTTTATCCTCGATGGGTTTGTCTAATCATCGTGACAGGTGGTTACGCATTGGAGTGTCGAGCCAGATGGGCCTCTACGTGCAACATGAACATCATAAAGGTCATTGGGACCTAGGCTCCTCCCATGAGCGTTATTTAATGTGCAACAAAGGTAGGAGTGTTTCCATTTGTAGATGTTGGGAAATGAGGAGGGAGTGTTGGGTGTGGGAGAGCAGTGAGGTAATGGCGTCCTGGCTTGGGCGAAGGCTTGGGGCAATGGTGTAGGACGATTTCAGTGTAGGTGGGTATGCGGGGGAATGGAACCTACAAGCACTCTAGTTGTGGGATCTGGGAGAGAACTGGAATAGATGTCGCAATGAGAATTACAGTCCTGGGGTTGGAGAGTGTGGGTGGTGGGTTTTCGCTTCCCCTACCTCACTCTAGGTCTACTTTAGGAATGGGATTTCTTTGTTGGATAGGCAATGTGGCAGAGAATTTGGGTCATGGATCTTCCCCTAAAGTAGCTTGTCCACTTTAGAGACTGGTAGCGCACCCCCATCTCACTAGTAGACAGTGGGGAGGGGTACGATAATTACACCAAAAATACAGTGAACCCTGCTGCCGGGGAGGTAAGCAGTGTACTTTTGTGTTTGGTCCATATTAGGCTTCTGTAGTGGGTTGCACAGGGAAGTCAGGTTCATCCCCGCGGTGGTGAAACTGGAGGAGGAGGAGTCGGTTGTATGCCGAGATAAAGAGGTCACGCTCATAGAGGAGGAGGCAGTCACCATATGGAAAACCGTCCACCATAAGATGTGCCCAGTTCAGTCTCAGAGTCTATCGAGAGTTGCCACTCTGATGTTGAGGCAACCCTGCCCCAGGTCGCTCCCCAGGCCGCGTAGAGGCCTCATCCACCTTGGAATCCATTACAAAACAATTGAACAATCTCCATTTGAGCATGGAGACTCTGAGGGAACAACGTTATGATGACTGGAATGAACTGGTGGCCTACATCAACGACCTCCAACACACGCAGAATGAACTCTTGGACTCCATAGATGGCCTTCGACGACAGCTCCAACGAACAAATGACCACCTCCATGCATTGGAGACGCAGGTGGAGCATATTGATTACCACATGCATGAGCGGGCAACATTCTTTGCAGCCCCGCCACTGTTTCCCCCCAACCCACCCCCGTAATGTGTAATTCTGGAAAATTATCTTCTTGTGCTACTTTTGGTTCGAAAATAACCAATGACACAGGTTGTCTTGGCTTCTTCACAGGCTCAATCTTGTCTAGAGCAGAACTCTTGTTAGCTCTCAAGCCTGTTATTTTGCCTAATGTGGCAGCAATGATGTACTTAGATAATCTGTTGATGTATTTTTTTTTGAAATTATGATAATATAATGCAGCGTTTTTGACCGACAAAAAATAAATAAAAAATCCCTTGGGTTTAATATTATTCCCTTGGGTTTATAATACCTTGGGTTAATAATATAATTCCTTGGGTTTAATATAAATCCCTTGGGTGTATAATCATGGTCAACCATGGTCCAACATCACATTATGACTAAGATTTTCTCAATATGAAAATCAACCATGGTCCAACATTGCATTGTGATAAAGATTGTCTCGATTTAAAAATCAATCATGCTCAATGATGGTGAACCATGGTCAAACGTCGCATTGTGGCAAGAAATAAAAAGAGATGCTAGAAAATTTTGAAAAATAAAAGAATAAATATGAAGATTCATCACTTCTTCTTCTTAAAGTTAAGTTAGAAGAATCAAAGGGAATTGAAGATACTTTGTTACAATAGCTAAAAGAGAAGAGCAAGGAGTGTGAAAGCTAGAAGAAGAGATAGACTCCCTTAGAAAGGAATTATAGAAAACTAAGACTCAGCTGAACAAGAAATTAAAGTTTATTAAAAGATCTAACAAGTTAAATGAGATTATGATTATTTAGAAATCTCCTTTCATTAAAATTGGTCTAGGCTATAAAGGAGACTAAGAAAGTTGAAGACAAAGAACCAATTAGCTATGTTGAAGTAGTCAAAAGACCATATAGTAATGCAGGCAAAGGAAATGATACAACCCAGCAACAACAAAAGAAAAGGTGTAACAAAAATTCATCAAGCCACAAAAATGCAGCGATAAATCAACAAAGACCTCATCCCCCTCATAGATAAAATCATCAAAGAATGAATAGATCGTATCCTCAAAGGAAAATTGCTCATAGGTACCAAAATATTTTCAATCATTAATATTATTCATGTATACATTTTGGACATAAGATTGTAAACTGTAGAGAATATCTCGAAAATAATGAGGTAAGAAATAAAAGAAATAAACAATATTAGTCAAACAAAGATAACATATTTATAAATCCACATAAGAATAATCCCATGGAAAACAATTCATTTGCTCCTATATATGATTATATTGAATGCTATAATTGTCATAATTATGGACATAAAGCATCTAAGTGTAGAACCAGAAAATTTAAATGAGCTTCTCAAATCAAGCAAGCTCAAGAGGAACCTAAAAACATGGAAGAATAAGAAGGAAGAAAATATTGAAGAATGTGGCATTGTCTTATATTCCCAAAACCAAGACATACATTGGTATGTGGATAGTGGATGTTCTAAAATTATGACTGGTGATAGGAGCAAATTCATGTCATTAAGAGAAAATAAGATAGGTAGTGTTACTTTTGGAGATAATTCTCCAAGAATGATCGTGGGCAAATGAACAATTAGCTTGGTAATTAGAAGAGACAAGGAGAAAAAATTTATTTTTCTGGGTGGACTCAAACATAACTTGTTGAATGTGAGCCAAATGTGTTATCATGGGTATGATGTCACCTTTTGTTCCAAAGGATGTGAAATAAAGACTGCAGACATAGGGAGAGTAGTGGAAAGAACTACAATAACATCAATTAATGCATACATATTAAATAAAGAAAACAAGATGTTATTTGGGGAAGCTTGGTAAGAGCTAGTTATGGCACAAAAGATTGGGAAATATGAAATTTGACCATATAGTGAATCTCAACAAAAAGGATGTTGTAAGGGAATTTCCAAAACTATCTAAGCCAAGAAATACAGTTTGTAAATCATGCAAAATTGGCAAGAAAATTCAGGTGCCCTTCAAGGCCAAAGAAAACTTATTTACATAGCCGCTACAACTAGTTCATATAGAATTATGTGGGCCCTCAAGAACTAAGACCCCAATTGATGAGAATTATTTCATAATGATTATTGATGATTATATGAGGCTTATGTGGGTTGTTTTCTAAGGGATAAGTCTGAAGCATTTGAAAATTTTAAGATCTTCAAAGCGTTCTCTTATTAGTAATTTTATGGTCATTCGATGTAAACTTAGCAAAGTTGATGAATTACCAGAGGTCAATCAAACTATTTAGATCCATGATTGGCAACCTTTTGTACCTAACAACCTCAAGATCATACATTATGCAAGTTGTTAGTGTAGTTTCAAGGTATGAATCAACCCCTAAACAATGTCATCTCTTAGGTTCCAAGAGAACTTTCAGGTACTTAAGAGCCACAATGAACTATGGCGTATGGTATCCAAGGGAACAAAATTTCTCTTTCATTGCATACACAAATTTTGATTGAGTTGGAAGTGTAGATGATAGGAAAAGCACAAGTGGTGGTTATTTCTTCATAGGAAATTGTTTAGTGGCTTGGACAAGCAAAATACAAACTTCTATATCACCTTGTATTGTTGAAGCCAAGTGCATAACAGTTGCAGCAAGTTGTACTTAGATTTTGTGGATGAAATGAACATTATAAGACATGAATATAACTTATGATGAACACATTCCCATTATGTGTGACAACACAAGTGTTGTCAGTATATCCAAGAATCTTGTTATTCACTCAACTACCAAGCAAATTCCCATAAAGTATCATTTTCTTAGAGAATAGGTGGATGATTAGATTGTGAAGTTGGAGTACACATCCACAAAAGAACAAGTTGTTGATATATTCATTGAGCCTATTTCTTAAGAGCCTTTTGAGTCTTTAAGGAAAAATTTGAGAGCGATATCTCACTAATCACTTCACTAGCATTCTTCACAAGAACATAGGGTAGTTGTCCAAATATGTTAAGGATAGTTGCATGTTATGAGGTTAGAAATCAAAAAAGAGACTAAGCTCAGGGGGATCCTCAATATTGGTTGGAGTAGTAAAAATCTAAGGGGAGTACAACGCACTATGAAATAGAAATTTTACATGTTTCATAAGTTTTTCTCTGTCTTTCTTCAATTTGTATCACTTGATTTCAACGACAACAACCAGTATGTTTGACAACAAATTAAAATCAACATGAGAGTAATGTTAAAGGGAAACTAGCTAAAGACATTGAAATTGATGTCAAAGGGGGATAGTTACAACCGTTGGATCTTCAAAAGAAAAGGGGGAGAGTGAGAAAACAATGGTAGTATCTTCAACATGACAAGGGGAGTGTTTCCAAGTGGTCATGTTTCCATCAATGCAAAAGGGGGAGATTGTTGATTTTGTTGGTAGTAATTATCATTGATGCCAAATCTAGTCATTGTTGTCAAATTATGTCAAATTCAACGGGATCTTATTGATTTTCATGCATGATGCTTATGTTATTATTGATGTCTTGATCATTTTTGTGAAGCTTATGATGATGTGGTTGATTTTTGGCTAGCCTATATTTGAATACATTTTATATGCAGGTATCTTTCTTAAAAGCATATGAGAAGTGCTTGGTTGGATATCCCTCTAAAAGATATTTTTTATTTTATACCTCACTTATCCTAACTCCCAATGGATAAGAAAAAATTAAGGTTTGTAGCTCAACATAGTTCCAAAGGCTCATGGTTCCAAATGGCCAACAGACATCCGACCATTCGGGGTTGGAGCAAAGGGGATGAGTGCTTGAGTGTTGAAAAGGTGGATGTTGAATCATTAGGATCTATCTAGGCTTCAAGGTCATCTGGGCATCCGAACATCCTAGAGAGAAATAACACAAGGCTTAAGAAAGTGGGTGAATCTTGGTTTACCCAATCCCAACACAAGGTGGACCCTAAATGACATGGTAATATGACTTGGAAAATACATATGGAAAACCAATGATGTGGCACAATGAGATGATGACACATGGTGGTGACATTTACACGATGACATGTTGTACTCTAAGGTCATGACATGTGGCAAGTGGATTTCTCCATTTTGGGTGGCCAAGTGGCCCTTTTCAGAGTGACACATTGTAGTGACATGGAATGATATGTGGTAAAAGAATTGGTGTGGTAGAAGAGGTGGAAGTGACCTAGTAGGTGAGGTGGTAGAGCTTTGAGATTCACACTAGAGAATAGTTTTGCAAGGCTCTATAGTGTTAGAATGGAAGTACCTAGGTATCTAGTTGACTTCTAGGTTAGAAGGTGTTGCACATCAAAATTAATATGACCAACGAGTGGTAAGTGATGGATGGAAGTTTGAGTTCGACCGGTGAGAAGTAGATGACCGTTGAGCTTGGGTGGTGATTAGTGGGCTAATTAGAGTTAAGGCCCAAGTTCCGAACCTCAGGCATATGGGTATAGTGTGTGAGCACTGATGGGCCTATCGACTAGCAAGCCCCCAGTCACAAAGCACAATGTGTTGTGAAAACAAAAAAATGGAAAACACTTTTTGGGATTACGGTTTTATGGTTAATGTTGGGAGAACTAATACTAATAGAAAAACTTATGAAAAAATAGCAGGAACTGCTTTTAATACTATACTTTTTTTATCTAAAAAATTTTTAGAGAAAAATGATTGCTAACTATGAAAATGTTGACGGATACCTAAAAAACAAAAATGTCAAAAAATAAGGAAAAGCGTTACCCATATTTAATATCCAACTCTTGGATCATGGTCATATACACCAAGGAGATGATAGTAAGGGCCCATAATAAATAAATAAAAGGTGTTGGGCGCCAATTTTAATTGTGAAAAATAACCCAAATGGCTAAAATTTGTAGGGTAAAAAATCAAAGGGAAGAGCATAACATGGGTTAGAAAAATAAGAGAGTTTTTTCTCGTGCAAGTTAATAAGAAAATTTCTTGTGGACATGAAGTTTGGTGAGTCAATGAGGAAGCATGAGAGGGAGTTGAGCTGCTAAGAATCAAACGAAACAAAATGCTAAGTTGAAAACATCTTAGGGAGAACTGGAAAAGTCGTGTTATGTAGAGTGTTGTGTGTGTGCAGATCAATTAAGATCTGAAGTTGCTGCAATATTTAGGATTGCAAATCTAAAGCAAAGACAATCTATTCTAATGAAGAGAAATTTAATTGAGAGCATATCTAAGAAGGAGAAGGTGTGATTATGTGAGGAACCATAATTACATCATAAAATTAGGGAAAGAAAGGTGGTTTTAGAGAAAATATAAATAGATCTGAGATTTAAACAATTGGTTCAGTAATATTTTAATTAAAATACCTTATATCTATGTGTGAAAATCAATGGAAAAGGGATTTTATAGGTTGATCTAGTAGGTACTTGGATACTAATGGGGGTTGGTGCCTCCAGTAGGTTGGTGCTTGAAAATTGTGGGAGTTGGTGCTTCCATCAAGTCAGTGCTTGCAAAGAAAAGGTGGTTGGAGCCTCTTCTAGGTTAGTTCCTGCATAATTTGATGTAATTTGGAGTTGGAGCTTGCATTTTACATCATAACAAAAAAGAATTTGTGGTATTCTCCCATATGGGTTTCCACTAAACATCTTGTGTCAAAGTTTTATGTGGTTAGTGCACTATTATCTATTATAGTATAGCTAAGTATGTTAAATTGGCTGAATAATTGTTAAAGGCATTAAAATACTGATTCACCCCCCTCTTAGTGTTTTCTTGGTTTCTAACATGGATTCCTTTGTTTCATTAGCATTTATGACTTATTTAAAACTTATTTATTTATGCCCTCATATATTAGAAGCTTGGTGATTTTATGTTCATTAGTCATTGGAATATGTCACATTGCTCCAATTTGGAGGTATCCATGATAGTTTCCACCCATGGTGTTTGTAATAGCGAACCCTTATGCAATTCAATTTTTGATTGAATTGTTTAACTTCACATTCATATTTATACAAAGAGTTATTCTCAACTCCCTTCAAATCTACTAATACGTGGTTTATAAAACTCATATTTTTTTCTTTTGGTTATGTGAAATTTATTTTTCCTTTTCAATTAATGAGGAGATGGCTTAGGCACTCTTTAAGTTGTTACTGTTAGCCTAGTCTCTACTATTCTATATAGTACATTATAAATTGATGCTTGACCATGAAGATTTGAGATTATAAATGTGATTTTTTGTTGTAAATTTAATGATTGAAACATGCTTTTTTGAAATGTGTAAATAAATTTAAAAATACATAGTGCATTTTTATATAAATATGATGCTATCATTAAAATACGTGTATTGAAAGGTGATGGTCTAGTTAGGTTTATAATGTATATCATGATTTTATAATACAATTTCATTATCATGACTAGTGATTGTAAAGGTTTTCAGAATTATTGAATGTTTCGTTAGTAGCTAGTTTTCAACATTTTGTTTGTCATAATAGGCATACACATTCTTAATTCAAATTTGTAATTAGAAATTAAGATGTGAAAATCTTATGAGAAGTAGTAGTTATATGTACAATGGTATACTATACTTTTATATATTTATGTGTTTTAATTATAGGTTTTAGAGTGCTTGATAGCTGATTGTATTGTTAAGGTATCATTGGTCTTGAAATGTGTTAAGATACAAGAGTAAAATGGACCATCTATGGGTAAAGTATTGTTTTGATATAAGTTCTGAAAGCAATACTAAATTGAGGAAAACTTTGAATGCTATATTGCCACAATAAAAATAGAAAGGGTCAATGAGTGAGATGACGAGAGAAAAACTTCATTTTCAAGAGGGGAGCAACTCAAATCACTAGCTAAAGCCCCTAAATGACCACTTCATGACAAAGACAAAAAGGAGGTTTGACTAGAAGTAATCGACCTTGAAAGAGCATAATAGTTCATTAATCTAGTGCTCTCGCATCAAAGAAGAATGAAACTAAACAGTTTGTAAAAACAAAAGACATAAAAATACATTGGTAGAGGAGCATTCCACTACAAAAAAAGAACTAGCCAAAATAAAGTTAACATTGATAAAAATCCATACAACATTTCTTTCATAAAATAATTAACAAAAATAAAGTTTTAAAATTATATCTAATTAAATTTTATATATTAAATTAACTAATAAACTTTTTTTAACTCAAATGAAATGAATTGTAAATTACATTTAAATACTAAGTTGCACAAGTTCACCTTAAAAATAAAAAAATAAAAAATTAATAGAAATAGTAGTAATTTAAAAATAACAATAATTTAATAGAAATAGTAGTAATTTGATTGGCATTTTTGTTAAGTATGCTTTTGCATATGATGCTTAAAATACCCATTTCTCCTTAGCAAATATTTTACACAATATATTTAGAATAGTTTTTTAGCTTCACAAATCTCTCTGGATAAATATTTACTTTCTCGTAATTTCATGATTTACTCAAAATGGTTCAAATTTAAGAATTAAATAAAGAAGGAAAAACAAAATTTTTCTTTCAATTCCTTTTAAAGTAAAAGTAACAAATAATCAACTCGTTATTTTTTTTCAACTTATAAAATGATAACCAGTGAACCACTATGAGGAATTTTCCTCTCATATGGGCAACAAACTCCATACAAGACTGGTGCACGACAACCTTAATACACATGTGATGCTATTAATTGCCGAAATAAAAGTAAAATATTGAAGCAAAACATTGATTGGTAACTAATTTGTGTGCAGCTTTCATAATACACACAATACTAATTTGGATGTGGAGAATTCAAATATTATAATTCATGTATATCAGAAGAATGAAGACATGATGATATTATGGTGAAACAATACATAAAATTATTGTCTAACCGATGGTTAAGTTAGGTTTGAGAACACTAGATTATGGTCAACAAATGGTCGCATATATGTAATCATGATTCCCTATAATTAATTTTAATGGGTCATTTGATCATGGTTGCTTGGACATGTTGGTCATGGTTGAGCATGTTGAAGATGATTGACAATGTTTTCACTATTCTACTCATGGTTCACCTTGTTTGACTATGGTTAAATATGGGATTGAGTTAGTGTTGACCATTATCGTAATTGTTCAACTATAGTTGACTATGATTGATTTGAGTTTAATGTGATTGACCATGGTTGACAATGTTTGATGATGTTGTTGGCTTCCCAGGGTCACACTACATTGTGTTGTAATGCAAAGCCTCAGAACATCTAAATATGGCTTTGTTTGTTTTTATATTAATGGAAAAATTCAGATTCAAAGTCTAGTTAAGATCATTCTACACTTGTGGCGATACTGATTGTGTTTCACGTCCCTTATTATGTGAATTTACCCATTTTCATGTCAAACAACCATTGTTGTGAAATGATATACAACAGATTGGAAAATCGTGCATTAATTGGTTTTTGATAATCAATTTAATGTATGAGTATGAAATTTGGACTTGAAAAAATGATAATAATATAATTCCATTATACACTCATGATGCATGCACTTTGTTTTCCCCTTTAAATGTCACAAGAAAAGAAAATGACATGCCAAATTCTATCACAACCATAAAGTTAAATTCTTATGCAGATTCTGATTCAATTTTTTAATGATCAATGTATTCAAATCACTGACAGAATTGAAACAATTCATAACTCTAAAAATTGTTCACGTTCGTTTTGACCCATGTAGATGTTCTTTGATGCAACAAGATCCGCAAAATGAGAACCTCCAAATTCGTTTTAAAATTTGTTAAAGTAACTGTTTAGTTAGAGAATGGTTTGGGAATCAAGGTTGAGGGAAAACACCATTACATTAAGTCTTTTTGTTGAGTTGCATTTCCATTGATTTTGACTAGGAGCATTCATAACCCTCAGGTTTGACATAAAAAATTGGAAAAAGAAAATTATTGTTGAAAATGGAGAATCAAAATATACCTAATTTAAAGGAGCAATCAAGTATCCATTTAAACTAGATAAATATTGGTGGATGACTAAGCAATTAAGAATTTAGCCATTAGAAACACATAATTCTAAAATCAACAATTCTTTTAAAACCCTTGCAAGAAATATCAGGAAAGCCAAGATACTCTTACAGCTAGCTTGATAGAATGTACAAAACTAAAACAAACCATCATATTGATGCCATAATTCATTTCAACCTGAAAAATTTAAGAAATTCTATACAATTTTCACAACAGATCAAGTTCAAAACTCAAAATTCCATGAAAATTATATAAAATTGTCTTTCATTAGTAACAAACTTCAAAATAAAGGTGACATGGAAACATACATGATGAGAGAAATAGACATCCCAAGAGTTACTTCAGAATTCTTCCCCAAAATTTCTTCAAGACCTCCTAGCAATTCACCAAACATTTTGGTAAAGTTTCCCCTACAAGTAATATTTCTCCTCCCTTTTACATTTCAAAATGAGGCGTATATATAGGCACTCGAAGATCTCATCCCTACTCAAAATCACAAGTGGTATATGGAAAACTACTCAAGTTTGTTACAAATTTATCAATTGTATTGTAACTAACTTCTTCTAGAAGTTCCTTTGCAAATCTGCTAACTTTGGAGTGGGCCCCTCTAGATTTGGCTTTGATAGTATCTCTTTCCTATCAAGGTGTGGACTTTCCTCTTACTCTTGAGCATTGTCTGGGTGAAGCGCTATGATGGATTGGGCACCTCAGCAAACTCATTATTGGTAGGATGGCTAAAGGTGTCACCATTCTTATTTGCTAACATATAAGTCACACTTGGTCTTGTTGTTGCCTCTGTATATATAGCTAATCTATATATTTCTCACATATTATTCCACTCTTATTTTATCTGCATGTCGCCCAACCATGCTTTGGTTATTGCCATCTCTAGGTCCATGATAGGTTCAAAGTTGACTTCTCCCTACTCTCTGAAAAGTTGCTTCAACATGAACAAGAGTTTAAAGTGCTCCTTGTAAAGACTTGTTTGGTCCTCTTCTTGCAAGGTCTCCTCCCATCCTTGGCACTAATTTGATCATCCTCATCATGACGTAGGTTGTCCAGGATAAACTCCTTGGGTAACATGTTTACATGATCATTAAAGAATGATGGTAAAAACCATTTTTATGTAATTCTTTGCATCTACCTTTAAACCTCTCCACCTCTTCAACCATGCTACCAAATTTCACTTCTATCTGTGCCATCATCCTATGTTTCCTCTCTACTTGGGTGACTTTGGCTGTCAAGCAGGAGCGGTCAAAGTTTTCCTTCCTAACTTCTTCTTTGGTCATGAAATTTAATAAATTGGCTATAATCTTGACTTTACGTAAGGTTGTCCCGACATGTGATTTGAAGATCTCTACTTCTTTATGAGATGTGATCATTTTGATATTTTCTTGCACTAGCTCTAACTCTTCCAAGTGCTTGCCTATTTGCTTAATAAATTTTTCCTAGATCATTTTTTTAACTCTTTTGAAAGAGATCTTTCCAACATTATCCTTTTCCTGTAAGTAGGAATGAATTTCCAATCTCTTGATACATTCTTTCGTCTGATGGAGCTATGCCTTCATTTTCCTCAAATTCGGCATCATCTCCAAAGACGATGGATGGGCCCCTTTGAGTCCTATGCACACAGCTGGCATATCCATTTGTTCAATTGAGCCATGGGGAACGTTTCCAAGCTCGAGAGGTGATGTGGGAAGTCTCTCGACCCTGATATTGGTGCTAAAATAATGAGCAGTCTCACCTTTGCCTTTAGATTTTTCATAATCCCTGTCAAGAGTAAAAGAGGCCATTGTATGGATTAGTCCTAGAATTCTAGAAGCAAGAAGCAGAGTGTTGTGTGTAACTCAGAGAATGACATAGTGGAAGGTTAGTGTGCCACTTACAACTCAAATTGACATGGGGAAAATGATGTGCGGGAGAGAGGAAATTGAGGGTTTATGGGAAAAAGGACTAAACACTAGGCCTTTACTCAATTGCATCTAGCGACAACACAGACCTTCGAATTGTGTGTATTCTCTGAGGAGCTCAAGTATCCGCAGCGAATGAAGTGTAGAAAGGGAGAACTTTTTCATAATGCACGTGTGAGAGGCTACATAATGGAATCCCACAATATCGTAGTTTAAGACCAGAGAAGAAAACAAAATTTACCAAGAGAAGGGTGGATGATAGGATTCTCTAGTTAAAATTTAGGGAATTAACGCTGCAGACTAGGTGATAGAGTTGTTTTGAGGGCTTACAATGAACAATTCCCAGAGAACCACGTAAAATCTGGCCCTTTAGGGTCCTTATATAGGAATGGCTTAAAACGTGTGTGGATTGGGACAGGTGTATGCCCCCTATTGGTTCCCTAGTCAATGGTAGGTTCCATGTGGCATTAATTTGCATTGTTGAGCTCCTAGACAGGGAAGTTCTAGAGGTGGTGTGAAAGCGACGAAGAGTCACCATGTGTCCAACTCCACAACCTCTAACTCGACTAACCATTGTGCAACTTTCTGGTGCGATGGTTATTGTAACTACAAAATGGAATCTCCTTCCCGTGGTTGGATCTATGTGAGGTCTCGTATGACATCAGGCACAATGCCTTGTTTTGATCAGAATGAGACATGTGGAGGGCAGTGTATGGGTAGAGTGGAGATGAGTTTATAAATGTGGAGGATAACATGGTACGTGAGGTGGATGTGAAGGGGAGGTACACGGAGGGTCCACACGAGGATGATGCACTGATGGGTGGTGGTGACAACATTGTGACATGGAAGTGGGCCATAGACGATGTATATAAGGACACGCGACAACCTTTCACGCAAGGTGAAGGGTAGATATTTCAGGTCACGAGGTCATGCAGATGGCCCATGGGGAGACATGTTGCCTACTTTGCATGGCCTCTACGCGCTAACCACCTTGCAACTTGGTGACACAAGGGGTTGTGAGTCATCCAATCAATGGTGTTCTTGTGGTCGAATGTGCCCTTACCCGAGCATGGCCATCGGCACCCAATGGCTAATCTCTCAGATGTAGCATGACTCGTGACGAAACAAATTGTTCCCATGTCATGGCGGTTGTTGGTGCCTAGGAACAGGGGTGAGACCATGTTGAAGCTGAATAACTGGCCAATTACGCTCAACCTTGGATCTCACCAGGAATTTGGTTTAGACAATAATAGATATATAACCATTATGCACCTTGTTTTGATGATGTTTGACCTTGGTTGACCATAGGTAACCATGGTAATCCATGTTGACCATAGTTGTCCATGGTTTGACCATGGCTTGACATGGTCAACAATGGTTGGCCATATTGTCCATGGGTGAATATGGTTGATTGTGGTTACCACGAATGAAAATGGTTGACCAAAATTGAGTGTGTTTAACCATTGTTCAATGAGGTTAACTATGGTTGAGCTTGTTTTTCCGTGTTTGACTATTGTCAACGGATGGTAGATTGGGGTTGTTAATGTTTATCTATAGATCATTGTGGTCAACATATGGTTGATTGGGGTTGTCAATGTTTAACTATAAATAACTATGGTCAACATATTGTTGATTGGGGTTATCAATATTTACCTATAGATGACTATGGTTAACCATGGTTGATCATTTAGATAATGGTTGACCTTTGTTTGATGATGTTTGACCTTGGATGACCATAGTAATTGACCATGGTAGTACATGTTGACCATAGTTATTAACGGTTTGATAATGTTGACAATGGTTGAGCAAGGTTGACCATGTTTGGCCATTATGAGGAGTGGTTGACCATGTTGGCAATGGGTGACTATGGTTGATTATAGATGACCATGGATAAACGTGATTGGCCATGGTTGATCATGGATGAGCTTGTTTGACCATGGTTTACTATGGGTGTACATGGTTGATTGAGGTTGTTAATTTTTACCTATATATGACTATAGTCAATTATGATTAACCATGATGCCCTTGTTGACTATGGTTGACCATCAAGACCATGGTTGGCCATAATTAACTATAGTCAACCATGTTGACCATGAACATCATGTGAGGCCTCTAACCATCACCTCAACATTTGGGTCTCTGTAACTAAGTTTTGTTTTTAATCTAAATATTAAAATAAAATAATCATTTGTCATTCACCAATATATGTACAATCATGTATACCTTTTTTTTTTTGGAATATGCAATATTCATAAATTAAGTTAGATAACCATAAGAGGAGGACTTAAGAGTCTATGAGGGTGCTATGAGGTCCCTTGAAGCTTATTTTCTTCCCATAACCTTTGAAGCTTTCTCAAATAATTTTTTACCAATCCAACTGGGAACATCCTATCTGAATTCCTCACCTTAGGGAACCTCCATAGATTCCCTAACCCTCCAAGACCAACCTTAGAACCGCTACCTGTAGTGTGTCTAAAGTGACTGCTCAAATCACCAGATGCCCAACACTCCACTCAATCTCTAGTGAGAATAAAAACATAGTGTCCCAACTCCTCCAAGTTTTTCCTCTTCTCCCTCTTCTCTCACATTGAGCCCCCCAAAACTCCATATGAAAAATGATCCAAAGTTCATTGTCTACTTCCCATCCTCTACCCTCAATACTTATCCTTCCCGTGAACTCTAAAGTGTCTTACCCTCATTATTGTCCACCTAACTTTGCTTAATAAACCCCCCCATTTCCTTACCATAAAATATTTAACCTACTTACTATCTTGCCAACTCTACTAACCCATGTATAAGTGTCTTAGGTTTTTGACTTCTTCCAAGGTAAGATATGACACAACTCCACCAAGTTTAATTAATACCTAATAAAATAATCAATCAAAAAGCTAGTGATACAATCAAAATTAATGAGCTATGAGAGGGCCCAAAATTATTTAATATTACATAATCATAAGGTTTTACTTAAATTCTAATCAAGCTTAATAATTAATCAAGTATAAGGCTAACCATCATGAGCTTAATCATTAATCAATCGTATAGAATAGTAAACCATATGATACTAGCATATTTGTGCAAGGTGTGGGTATGTAGCTAGCATACACATACCGCATATGTATACTAATAACATTAATAAAAATCTATCACAACAATTAATCTCACAATAGGTAGGATAATAACTCAATGTATTGTAATGGTATCAAGGAGTAGGCATTATAAACACACCCTCCTTTAGGAAACTTCATCTAGAAGACAGAGTCAAGAGAATACAAACAGTTAAGGAGTAAAAGAGAAATCATACATAATCAAAACAAGGAGAAAAATATAGTAACCAAAATTAAGGAAAAGCATATGAATAAATTATTTCCCATTTGGAGTTCATAGCTAACCTATATCCACCCATCAGCCTGTAACCTAATTCCACTCTTATCCTATCCATCAACTATTGCAATATATTATGGCATTGGCTATACAAATCTATCTATTGATATAACCAAAGTGGAAGAAGCATTGACTACATTGACCTAGCTTCCCCAACAGGTAACTAACAGGCATCATTATACATTTGTGGGAGCATGTTCATCACATACCTCCCACGAATCTAGGTTTGGAGGTTAAATAGTGGGAAATACCTCCATTGCTCCTCAAAGAACTAGGTTTAATAACCTAACATGGACCACAATACAGTGTTGGTTATAGATTCTTTTCATCAAATTATGTAGTCAAAAATTCATGCTACCTACAAATATACACCTTACCAAATGTCATAACATTTCATATCAAGTAATAGAAAATATAATTAAAAAATGCACATCATACCATTACTTGTTCTATGTCTCGACATCGATCAATTACTAGCCATTTGTCCATAATTCAAAATGTTACAATATTGCATAGCCTTCATAAATAATCTATCATGAAAAATACAAACAATGCTTCAATATAAGTATCTATCTAGGCTAAAATAGAGCATCACATGTGTTAAAAAAGTTTGTTTGTCTAAATGTAAATTCTTTGCATCCTCCTAGGTAGTATACCCTAGGCTATACTTGTCCCATTAGACCTTAACTTGGTACACCGAGGGGCACCTGAGTTGTCAAAATCTACGGTCCAATATGTGTAATGGTTTGATGATCTAGATTTATGAATGAAAGAAATTAAATAAAGACTTAAATAATAACACAGATATACAATGGAACAAAACTTCAATTAATAAATATCAAATGTTGAAAATTGTTTACATGCAACATGAAAACAAACTAGCTCGGATGTAGCTTATGTCTGAGAAGAGATGTGATGGCTACATGCCTTATGAACTATGTTACAATGAGTCTTGGAGGAATTTTTATCATGAAGTAACAATTAGAAATCCTAAACATCCAAAAACCTAACCCCAGGATATGAAGCGCCAAAAGATATGGGCCCCGATGTGGTTAGTTTGAATGTTAGCTTCCCGGGGTCGCAACTTTGGCATACAATCTCTGTTTTGTGGACATAATAACCCATTAGAAAGGTCTGTCTGAGGAAAACAACTTTTGAATGCAACTATCCATGTTCGCCCATTTCCTTAAAAAAAAAAAAACGTCATTTAGGGCCTCAAAACAGCTCCAGAATTTTAGGACCTGAAAACTACCAAAAACAGAAAACTATTGAAATAGGAAATTGTGCTGGAAAATAGGAAATTAATAGAAAATAGTAGGGGGATCCAAGTGGAATAAGCGGGTGGCAAGCATTATCCACCCAGATCATTTAACCATAATGATTCCCACATCCAATACCGGCAATTCCCTCTAATTGTGTTTGTGAGATTCATCTAAAACATAATGTCATAAAACAAATACAAGAAAAACATCGTGAGTTTTATTCAAGTGAGAGGGCAGTGCAAGGTGATAGGATACTATTCCAGTTTTCTCCTTGACCCCATAAGGTCTTATAAATCAAGTTTATAGCTTTGTCCCTTTTCTAATCTAAATGGTGCTCTTGTCACATTAGATACGAATAAAATTTTTGTTCCACACCTCATAACTTCAATTTGTCTTATGTGAATCATAATTTCTCTTATGTCTATCATGTGCTTCCGTAAGCCATTGTCAAATCTAAATCACCTACTCTTTCCTTTATTATACTAATTCCAGTCTTACTATAACCCTATCATCCAACCTTTCTTGACTTATCTCAAGGTCATGTGCAATTTTTCTCTTTATGGTTGCATGTGATGGCAAGTGCAACATTTCAATAATTTCAAATCATGTATTTCAAATTTGAGCTATTGAATCTCTCATCATGTTCACAAATGGGAAGAATCTGTTTTATATGCACGATATAAACTATTGTTTGTATGTTTTTATGTGTCTTCAATTTATGGCTGCCCAATTTCCTTTGTAGAAAAAGAAGGGAGGTTTTGTTGCTTCTCAAATTGGTTTTAGAATCTTAGAGGTATGTATAAACTTTAGATATGATATGGTGCCTTGCAAACTTTTCTTCAGTTGTCTATATAATTATATAATTTCATTTTTCATTATGCTAAGGTGTAACGTGTAAAAACTGTGGACTATTATAAGGATACATGTGGATTCAGTGGTCTATTGTGGGTTGTTGGGCAGCAGATCCCCCCATAGCAGGTTTTTAGGGCTTGAAGCCCAAATTTTGGTTATTAGTGTAATGTAAAGACCCCATGAAATGCGAGCGCGGAGCGCAAGAGTCTAGGGTTGTCCACCCTAAGATAATGTAATTTAATGTAAAAGTGTGTCGGCCTACCCATGGTCCACAGACCATGGGATTGTATAAATAGAATGAGGCTCTAATTGTAAAGTCAGTCTTAGTTTGGGGAAATAATATGTTCTTTTGGATGATGAATTAGCTCTGAGTCCGTAAGTCTAAGTCTTGGGTTGTAATAGTAGGTAGAGGCTTCGCAGCTGAGTGTGCGGAGGCCTAGAAGAGTCTGCAGTTGTGTGCGTGGACCCCTGTAGCTGAGTGCGCAGGGCGGAGTTGGGATTGTACTTGGAAAAAGAATTAATAAAAGATAAGTTGATTCTGAAATATTGTGTGTTTATGCTTCTGTTATATTTATGCATCTCTTTACAGTTCTATGATTGCACACACTTGTTATGAATGTTGAATGATTTATGAGAATATTGGGCCTACACAATTAAGTTAAGATCTATAACAATAGCACAATAAGGATAAAGGATCTAGACTGTACCTCTTCACGCTCTTTACAGAGCTGCGTGGAAGCAGTTGCACAAGCTGTGAAGGACAGACGATTGCGCGGAGTAGTGCAAGCATGCAGGTTCGGTTTGCGAATATCCTAGACTTCATCAAGACACCCTAGGGTGCAGAAAGCTGGTTCCAGCACCCTCCCATACTACCTCGAGTGAGACCTTAGTCCACTCACAGCAGACCGTTGCCGAAAGGGCCGGTAGTTTTGGGATTTGTTTGGCTAAATCACTTCTGAACCTAGGTCAGACCCCAATAAGCCAACAAATGGTTCCGTTGCTGGGACCGGGATCTGCCTAAGGGATGTCTGATGTCGGAACACTGGAACCCAATGAAAAATGAAATTGAAGAGTGGTTGGACAAGAAGATTCATGAATTCGTGAAACAGGAAAACATAACTCCGCAGGTATCCGAGAAAAGGTGGATGGATCGCTATGTGTATACAGAAATCCATGGGATCTTCTTTGCATCCTTTCCTTCTGAGCTGTATGAGTGGATTGCGAGATTAGCCGACAGCCAGGGAAGGTGTAAGATTAACCAACCCATGGTGTGGACTCCAGAATTAGTGCACAGACTATAAGAATTAGAAGACAAGATCGCGAGAGCTGTGGACCACTAGCTCGACGGGATAATAGGGGGATTAATCATTGAGTTCGCGATAGACACGACCGTAAGTTACATTGAAGAAGAACGACGTTTTCTCAAGGGACCACGAGGTAAGTACATTAAATCTCTTAATACCTAGATTAAGATGTTGTTATGTGAAAAGTGGGTTATGCGAATACATTAATGTTTGGAACGACGCGGAGCAGAAGGATCTACAAAAGTGGCAGGGAATTAGGAAACAGTCCCTTAATTTCACCTTTGCGAGAGAGAGAGGAGGAGCTCTCTCGGGGCTCTCCGAGAAGTGCGGCCAATTTGATAAGACAACACATTCCGCAGTTACCACCCCCACCCACGCCACCACCCGCTTCACCTCCCTCACCTCCGTCTCCACCCACTCCACCTCCACCAACCCTGCAGTTCAGCATGGCGAGCACGATCAAGCTACTCATATTCAGAGGAGTAGGGAATGAGGATCCAGACCAGTTCTGGTTCGTGGTAAGAGCAGTGTGGGAAGCGCAAGGGGTCACAGAAGACAACATTAAGAAGGCCACATTGGTGAGCAAGCTACAGGATCGCACGTTGAAATGGTATATCAAGCACTCTAATGATCACCCAAAGGCAGGAATAGCAAAGATCCAGAATGCACTGAACAGAGAATTTAGCCGACTGAAATCAGAGACACAGACCATCATTGGGTTTAAGGAGATCACGATGCTTCTAGGTGAGACCCCATGGGATCTTGATCAGTGACTGAAGAGTACGATCCGCGAGGAAAATATGACGCTCACAGATGTGCAACACCGCGCATGGTTTGTGGCATCTCTGACACCACACCTGAGGACAACGATGTCACAGCAAAAGCTTTCAACCCAGGCTGAAGCATTGGAAATGAAAATGAGGTTGCATGAGACCCCGATACAAGATCCGGGGCTAGGAGTTCAACAAATCCATGTGCAACTACAAAAAATCTTCCTGGAAATGCAGAGCTTGAAGCAGGATAGGGCATGTTATCACCCCAAGAAACTCTCCTTCGTTGTATCTCAGAGATGCTTGGGAACCTTACAAACTCAAAAAAGTGTTGGAGATGGATGAACGAAAGGAATGATGCATTTTCAAGCCAGATAACCACTTCTACTATGCTTAACTCCAGACATGGGTGAACACCCCCAGACTACAAGGCTTTAGACCACCAATTACTCACAGTTCGAGGATTAAGTGAACATGGAGAATACTGACCACACCAGCAGATGCACAAGACCATGTGATGGCCGGCTACAACCAGTAAAGAGGTCTGCAAATCTATTTCCTAATGCACAGACAGGATGACACCTCTCTGGCACTAAGTAAACAGAAACCTGCATAGCACATTCAATGATACATACTAGATCCTAACACAAAGGTGGGATGACAACCCCTTTAATGCTAAACATCAAGAGCACATGAAAAATGCATAACAGGCACAGCCTAGAACAGAGTAGAAATGGAAAGTGAGAAATTAATAGCAAAAGAAGCTTGTATTGGCTAAAAATGAAGACCAGACGCTGCAAGTATCACAGTAGTTACAGTCTCTAGAAGTTGAACCTTACATCAAAACTACAACCATCAACCTTCGTTACATCTTGTTTCTGGGTATATATAGAGGTTGATTACAAAAATGCTCTGCTATTCTATGCGTGGAGGGGTCATAATGGACCACCAACCACCTTAACTCTCTAAAATGGGCCTCTACTACGACCTGCGTTTTTTAGTGAACAAATTGACCTTTTCTTCTGCTTGGCGGTCCTTTGAGCAGGTGGCGTGAAATATGAATGAAACTCCATAACCATTGAATGCATTTGACTACTCGAGGTTGGTCCTTTTCTTCTCATCCATCCTTTCTTGCTAAATGCAGTTGTTGTGGATTAACTGCACAAGGTACTGGTAGTTGATCGTCGTTGTCCTTTGGGAGCACAGGACAGTCAAAGGAGGTGAAGACTGCATGGCAGAAGAATAGAGGAGGAAGATCAATCGTTGAATCGTGTGGATCGATAGCGGGAATCATTTTACAGAGGGTATCGGGAGAAAACGGGAGCGAACGAATGAGGGCCATTGGATCGCGGGCGGGCAGATCCAACAGTGATCGGGGGCGAAAGCTATGCGGATGATAACGAGCAGGGACATGTGGGACATGCGGTAAGCGATATTTCCCACACAAATTTCGGGGATTGGCGGTAAACGTACAATGGGCACGCGATCCACTAGAACTACGACGCGTGGTGGATGGGACCAGTGGCAAACCACTTTCCCCGCAGGTTATTGCGCGTGCAGCTTACGGGCGCCAGAGGCGCGAATTCCTTCAAATCTTGCGGCAAACGATCGAACGGCGGGGAGATAAATGATGTTTAACACGCGGAAAAAAGGCTGTGGTGGTGGGGAAAAGCACACGGTCAGGTGATTGTGGTTACATGACGATTCAAAATTAGCGCTAGGGGGTCGAAAGAACATAGGCTTTCACAGCAATTTAGAGGTGAAATGGAGGAAAACACATGCAGCGGGGGCTATGGGAGTACACAAAAATGGAGGAGCAGGAGAAGAACAACTGATGCACATCCTTTTTTGAGAGCAAACGACCCAATCAGGCCTGTATTTGATCCTCGAAATGTTGAATTGAATAGCAGAGCTAACACTGGCTCCTTCTGGGGATGAGATCCTCCCTGTGAGGTCTCAAGAACCTGCAAACCATTGCCTTTCTGATGAAAACAAATTAGTCAAAATTCCTAGTGTTCCATTGGGCATGGATTCTACTGAACCTACACTAAGACTGATAAAATAACATATTTACAACTTTAAGGCCACAGGACCTTAAATCACATAAATTTTCAGAAAACGCCCATTAACTGGGCCATCAAAAACTGCCTCTCCTCCCATATTTTTCAGTATGAAGGTGTTGTTCCCTTGAATCTGAGAAATGATAAAAGGCCCTGTCCAAAAAGCATCAAATTTCCCATGGTTGCCTTTCTTTTCCTTTAGTGCATCCCACTTCAGAACCAAGTCTCCCACCTGAAAATTATCTGCTTTTGTCTTTTTGTCAAAGGCTTCCTTGATCTTTCTCTGATGTGCTGCAGCCTTTTCAACCAGCTGTTCTCTGATTTGATGTACCTCTACCAAATCATTGATCCTTCATGCCATGTCTTCTCCCTCATTCTGTTCTTCTTGAAGGAATTTTGCCACAGGGAGAGTTAACTGAATTGGGAATACAGCTTCAGTACCATATACCAGCTTGAAAGGAGAATTCCCTGTGGATTTCTTAATGGTCACTCTGTCAGCCCATAGTGCATACTTGAGCTTAGAATCCCAATTCTTTTTGTTGTCCTCCAACAGCTTTTTGATTATCCTTATCAAGCTTTTGTTAGAGGATTCTGCTAGACCATTGCCTTGAGGATAATATGAGGTGGAATGAACCAGTTTAATACCCATTGAATCACACATTTCCACCAATTCTTTTGCCCTGAAGGCTGTTGCATTATCTGTGACTAATTTATGTGGACAACCAAATATGGTAAAGATATTTTTAATTAAAAACTTCATGACCACATTATGATCAGCCTTCCTAGTCGAGATTGCTTAAATCCACTTAGTGAAATAATCAGTGGCTACTAATATCCATCTGTGTTGGCCACTGGAATGTGGATTGATCTCTCCAATGAAATCCAAGCCCCACTGCTGAAAAGGTCCTTTTGCATGTATTGGTTTTAAGGGCAGGGACTCCAACTGCTGCTTTTCTTCAAATCTTTGGCACCTGTCACAAGATTTAACAAATGAAAATACATCAGAAAATAAAGTGGTCCAATAGTATCCAGCTCTGAGGATTTTATGGGATGTAGTCTTCCAATAATGGTGCCCTCCACACATGTTGGAATGAAACTATTGCATGACTTCTATTGACTGTTCTTTGTCCAGACACCTCAAAAGCATTCCAGATGGATCCCTCCAGTAGAGTAGATTTTCATGGATACATTATTTTGCTGCCCTAAGCTTAATAGTTCTGGCTTGACTTGTGCTTGAGCCTGGAGGGATTTCTAGCTTCAGCAAGAATTTGACTATTGTAGAATACCAATCACAAGAAGCTAGATTTTCTGCTACTGTCTGATTCTTTTCTAGTTCAGCTATTTCTTCTTCTTCTGCCTGACCATTTTCTGCAATTGTGTACAGGAAATCAATATCCAATGATCTGCAATTTTCTTCAGCTACCAACCTTGCAAGACCCTGACCTCGGACAAGTTTGGTGGGCTTCAGTTCTATATTAAATTCAATTAGCTTTGCAATCCATTTAGCCCTTCTTCCATCAGCATCAGGTTTTGTTAAGACATATTTTATTGCAGCAGAGGGTACATATGCAATTATCTTGGAATGCAGAATATAAACTCGGAAAGCTTTCAAAGATTTGATAATAGCATATGCTTGTTTCTCAATAATGTCATACCTCAGTTCAGCATCCCTTAAGTTTTTGCTGAAAAATGCCACTAGATGTGTTATAGACAATTTTGTGCCTTGCAGCATCAGGCATGAATTGTCAATAATCCAAGGGATCCAAAGTCCCTAAACATGATGTTCCTACCCCTAGAGGAACAAGGTCAGCAAACCAACAGCTCTCAGATCAGTTCTCCACCTGAAAACACTCAAAAACAAGCAATCCTGAAATCAAAGCAGGTGCTCCACTAGGCTTCTGCGCTGAAACTCAACTCCTCCATGGTGTACCTGCGTTGCAAAGCAGGTAGAACAAAGGCCACCTGCGCTGAGCGAGATGGGACAAGTGGCACACTGAGTCATTGCTCTGGAATCTTCCAAAAATGACACTTGGATCAGGGATTTCGCCTTGTGATGAGTCAGAGGCTCTGTTTCTCCAAGTGGAAGCAAGGTTCTCCAAGTGGACTCAAGAACTGAAGATCAACTGAAGAGAGAGAGGACACAAGGCAGCTACACATCAGTGGCAAGCTGACTCATCCTTTCTCAATTCATCTATATATTGAGCTCTCTCCTATGAGCTCAGGAGGCTGGAATTTTGTGCAAAGTAATGATATGCTGTTGGTTTCACTATAGAACTATTGGGTGATTGCTTGAAGGAGGTGAAGAGGAGAAATTCTTTCTGCTGGGAGGTGTTGCTGGATTGGAGCCTTCAATGGTTGTAACCTTCTCAGAACTTTACTTCTTCCATTAATAAAAGCTATTGAGGTTCTTCTATATGCATTTGTTTCAATGATGTATTGTGATGATTGTATATTTGATTTATGCTAATCCTTGAATCAGTTATGAATGCATGCTTCTTGTAGTTTCCTTCTTTGTTATTTTGCAGGATCTCATTGTAGTTGGGCCAGCAAAAGAGCAAAGAGCTAGGAGCAAGCAGCAAAGAGAAGATATTGGAGAAAATATTAAGCGCAAGGCAACGGTTAGTGCATTTCTTCATTCTCTCTTGCTTTCATAAAGAAGTAAACCTTAAGTAGTTTTGTTTACAGTTGTTGCTGAGGTACTATCACCCTTAGAGTGGGATAGGGTCATCCGAATCGGATACTTTTCCCTACAACAAACTGGCGACTCCACTGGGGATCGTATCTGTTTGATTGTTTGTAGTATTTTTCTATTCATTTCCTGAACAAAAGAGTACCAAATCGAAAAGCTTTTGACTATATCAAAAGCGAAGTAGAGGGCAGCTACTCTAGCTCATTTCTGAGCATGTTCAAGATTTGAAGAGCTGATCTACAAGGATCCTTGTAAGCTCTTAGTGATAGCTTTTCATCTTCCTTGTCATCCCTTAGTGTGTGCTTGACTGATAGCTTCTGATTTGAGCAAAAACTGTGAATTTTTGAGAAAATTGTGACCCGGAAACTGAGAAAACGCAACTTTCGTTTTCCAAAGCAGGTAGTACACAGGCTACCTGCTTTGCAACGCAGGTCCCGAAGGGGCTACCTGCGCTGAGAGCCAGACTGGCTGTGCAGCACCTGCGTTGGCCCAATTTTGCCTTGTGCATTTGGGGTTTCCTCCCTTTTTCTTGCCTGTTTTCACTATAGATTTTGCAGCCAGTTACCAGTCTTGTACCTGTTCTGAAACCAACCTTACTTGCCATCATTCCGCCTCTGTTATATAACGAAATTGTACTTGTTCTTTTGTATTTCTTACATCATTTACCATTTCCCATAACGAAAGTGAACTAGTCTTTCTTTGGCCTCTTAGATCTGAACCTGTGTTAGGCATTTTGCTGGTCTAAAGAGTTAGCTTGTTTGCTGTCCATAGCTGATTAGTCTTTTTACTTTCGTCATTATGGTTTGATTTCATGCATTTCCAGTGTTTAAACAAGTAAATCTTAAGGTGTCTTTTGATTTTGGACTAGCTTGTTTACTTTCGCTTGAAATCGAAATCAAAGTTATATAACAACTTTCTTTTTGTAATACATCAACATTAAGAAAGGGAAAAGAAAATACATGCATTGTGCATTTTGCATTTGACTGTTTGCATACTAATTTAGGAAAAATTGCATTAGTGTGTGCTCTATGATCTGTGTGAAAAGATTTGTCTTTCTTTTCCCTCAGTAGTTAAGATTTTCAAAGTTGAAAGATTGAAAAGTTTGCTTCTCATCTTAGACTGCATTCAGGAATTTGTTACATACATCTCGTGGTGATCCTTAAAGGAAAACTGCTAAACAAGATCAACATTAAAATAAATTCAATTTACATAACAACGCTTTGTAACATAACGCAAACACATAGAGGTCTAGGTAGAGACGTGTTCCGGCGTCGTTAAACATAGTGACTGTCGATCTCTACGAAGGTGGGTGATTCCTCCTGAGAGTCGGTGGCACTAATACGGACTTGTGCTCCCACGTACCGTCGCGTATATATTGGGAGACCCCTATAGGAACAAAGCCTTTATCCATAGGAAGCCGTGTCGGCCGCCCTACTGATCGCGATGCAGTGAACACAGCATTCACGAAGATCGACCACCCGTACCGTAAAACGTATTCTGTGGTTTCGCGAAAAGTTTGGCACACCCTCTGCCTAGAACTCCAGAGAAGTTTCTTTTGGCCTTTTTCAAACTCTATAACTGAAAAAGTCCATCCGAGCATTTGTCACTTCGGGCTCGTTAAAACATAGAAGGAGACTAGAGTCATCTTTAGCTTTTTCTCGACTCTTAAAACATGAAAAAGCAAAGTTGTGTCTAAAGCGTCGTTAATAAAATTTATTTTAATCGGAACATAATCACCTGTTATTCCCACGTTGATCTTTCAGTTGAAAAGTATGGAGCCCACCAACCAAGGAAGTCACCTTGGTGGAAGTCCCCATCCCTTCTCCTCTTGGGGAGATGTTGGTGCACCTCATATGGCCACATTATCACTTCCAGGATTGACAATTGGCCTACCTGTATGGCTCTTTTCAACTAATGTAGTTCAGATCACCACTAATCCTGAGCAGTCGAATCAACAGTCAGACCAGTCTAGAGCTACCCGCTAGCCTTCCACTTCTTACAATTCTTCCTCTGATCCTTCATCTTCGCAAGGTAGAGCCGGCAAAAGTCAGCCTCCCATGGAGAAGAAGGAGAAGAAGAAGAAAGAAAAGAAGCAGAAGGAGCCTAAGGCGAAGGCGACTAGGGGCAAGCAAAAGACATTTGACAAAAATCCACACACTGCACCGACCGGGCCTAAATCGCCATGTGTCATTTGCAAAGGGACCCACTTCCATCGTGACTGTCCTTGTATTCCCCGGATACTAAGGGACTGGTCCCCCAGGTTGCACAATCCGGTAGCATCAACCTCTGATAGACATGTTGATTGCATTCCGTCAACTAGCGAGAGTGAAGGACAAAGAGGGAGACCAAGATCACCCTGCAGACTGTGTGAAGGCGATCACGCCATCCACCGTTGTCCATTCTTAGATGAGGCGAAGAGAGTTTTGGAAGATCGTCCGGTTTCACCGTTACGACTTCCTCCTGGATACCAAAAACTCGTGCCAAGTCCCTCGATAGTTGAAAATCCAGCTGGCCCGATCAAGTGGTCAGCTGAAGTGTCGGTCATTGAGAATGAACCAACTGAATCCAGACCAGACGAAAGTCTAAAGGTCGATACGGCAGTTGACCCGGTCCTTCCTTTAGAGGTTTCATCCTCAAATGACACCGTCATTGAAGATTCATCTTCAAATGACACCCTCACTGAAGAGAATAAGGATGACACCATCCAGATTCTTTTCATCAACATAGACTCTGATGAGCATCAGGGCAATGCGCCCATTCCTTTATCGCAGGAATGAACATCGTCAGGGTCGTATCCAGCCGTGTATTCGGTCCCACCACCAAGCAACCTGGTTGTGTCCTTTGATTGGAACCAACTAGGCAGACCCCGGTTACCAGCCAATATACCATTCAGAATCATTGTCCAAATCTATAGAATGGTAATGGCTGGAACTATCATTGATGAAGGGGCATCTGTGAGTATCCTTTCCTCTATTGCTTGGAAAGCACTGGGTTCCCCGGCGCTTTTACCTGAGATGAGAAATCTATCAGGTTTTGATAAAGGAACCAATCGCCCTTTAGGGATCCTCCCCAATGTTCCGATTACATTGAGGAAGAAGACAGTTCATATGAATGTCATGGTCGTCCAAGGACCCTTGGATTATAACCTACTCCTTGGACGAGACTATATATATTGCATGGGAGCTATAGTCTCCTCACTCTTTAGAGTAATGTGTTTTCCACACGAAGGAAAGATGGTCAAGCTCGTAGACCAACTTTCATTTCCGGGATCTCGCATCGCAAATAGTCAAATACCAATCCTAAATGGCTTATTCACTCAAGAAATGCCTCCACCCCCGGTTCTACTTCCCGATGAATGCGAGTGATTCGGAAAGATAAGACTGGAACCCAGGGGGCATGCACCCTGGTCTGCTTTGGGCAGAGAAAACCTTGGGTATAAAGTTAATTTCCGCAGAAGAATATGACTAGTCCGTACCCCGTCCGGCATGGAAGAGAGGGTTGTTCTAGGATAAAGTTCTTTTGTCAAAGTTATGTGAGTGAGATAATCAGCTTCTCGCTCCCCTTGTCTAGGTAAGTAGGATGCCAAGGGAGGAGATCCATTTGTGGCGGCAAGTAGCCACCATCTTTGAAGGCAAGCCTCACCCATTAAAACATATGTTTTGAAGGATAAGTAGGGGCAGCCTCCAAAGAAAGAGATGAAATTGTTGCAACAAGTGGTCACCATCTTTAGTAACCTAGTAATAGACATCACCGGAAAAAAGAGTTTAGCTTGCGACAGCGAACAAAACCATTTTTCGGATAATAAGTAAGAGGCAAACCTCCCTCCGTAACGCCAATGTTTTATCTGTTGCGATCTTGCAAAAATCAAAAAGTGAACTGATGGGAAGACAAGTACCGTCGACACCGAAAAATAACGAGAAGACAAGTATCGTTAAAAATATAGCAAGACGACAAGTAGAAAAACAGAGGTGGAACAGAGGAGGGGTAGCCTTGAAATTATACTTTATACCTGGGGGCATGCGAACCTTTTGGCGTGCAAGCACGGGGTGACTATTTATTTTTTAAATTTTTAGGTCCTCCCTTTAAACCTGTAGGTCTAACCCGTTAAACTCATAGGATTAGCCGTTTCCAGCTTGCATAAAGAAAGGATGTGGGGCAAAAGTTAAAACTTGCCAAATTGGAGTAACTAGTGAGGTATAGCTCCTTAAATATGACTACCTCACCTGAGGCGTTCCTTGTATTAAGACTGGTATAATCGAGCAGTTTTAGCACACAGTTCATGCTCGTTAAAAAATAAACGCAAGATCCGAGCAGTTTTAGCACATAGTTCATGCTCGTTAAAAAATAAACATAAGTTGTGAGCAATCTTCCCCTAGAGTTCAAGCTCACCCAGAAAAAATGAACCGGTAAATAACCTTGGTAAATGTAACCTTTGACAGCCATATTAAAGCCCTTGGTCGTGTTCTTGCAGTCTCACCTCCATCCGTTCATTTGGCCAATCGTTCATCTCCATATGATTGTTTACCCATTTTGAGGAACAGCTGCGAAGAGTGATTTCACTTAGCCATCCTTGTGACACTGCCGTGATTGGAAAATTCCAACCTGTACCTGGAATCTGCTGCTATCCCTGTTTATCACTCGTTCCTCAAAAGACGAGTCTTCTTTGAGCTCTTTTCTCCTGACTCGTAAAATATGAAAAGTTTGCCGAGTTTTGGCCTTCCAGCTCGTTAAACGACCGGAAGAGCTATCCCTCCTCTAGATTTTAATCTTTTTGGACCTGAGGGATTATTGCACAAAAAGATCGAGCGCTTGTTTTGTTCGGCTCGTTAAAGCAATCGAAAATTCATCCCTTCTGTATTGTTTTATACTTTTTCGGACTGAAGGGATTAGATGACGAAAAAGGAATTCTGGAGTTGACTTTATGTACCTTTTCAGACTCTCTAAAAATGAAAAGGACCGAGTTTTCCTTGTCGTTAGACTCGTTAAAATGATTAAATAGCAACAAACTTGTCTTTAGACGAGAGCGAGTTTCCCTATCGCTAGGCTCGTTAAAACATAGCGATGGGCTTGCCCGAAGGGCAGGTTATAGAACAAGCATATGTTATCCTCCTCAAGCTTGACCAAAATAAAGAGGTACTGGTCAGCAATGACTAGGGAAAAATTGGGAGAACCTCACGGCTTTAATGGTAGCAAGTCGCTCTTGAACATGACACTTTGTCCTCCGTATCACATTGGGTTGGGTTGTTTCATTCACCGGTCTCATCACCATGGTCCTCGCCACACCATCCACATTTGGGGTAATGCTACCGATCCATCACATCAGTGTCGTTATATGTTCAAGAGATGTTGTTCTGCAAAGAGTCAACCGTGTCCCATCCACTGCCATACATTGTCCTTCATCCATTTCATGACCGCCACCCTGAATCATACATCACAGTTTGTTTTCACCTCATCACAATCACTAGCTCCGTTCCGTGTCAATGATGTGGGATTCATTAAGGCCCTCCTTTGACGGATCGCTCCTTGTCGACATCAGCTCATTATCCAAGGAGTTGATCTAGGAACAACCCCTTCAGTACTTTGAAGCTTGCATGCCTCAATGGCAAGTTTCTCACTTCCGGCGATAGGTATACATCAATGACCTTCGACCAGAGGATTTTGCATGGTGGTCGACGCCAAGTCCTTTATTCCCACCATGTGAATTGTACTGCTGTACCTTGAGGGTCATCATCCTTATCAGTGATTCCTCTCGCGCTTGTTAACGGTTTACATCATTGACCGGTAATCAAGCGATGTCTTTCCATGTTCGACTTCAAGAAATTCTCACATGGATCGACTTGTACATCGAGTGAAGATCGGAAGAGATTGAAGACCCCGGATCTAGTTTCATCCATCCGGGCTGCGATATATATTCAGGATATAAAGACATTTGATGTGTACATCATTGCAGAAGATGATCATCCTTCTCAAAGGATGATAATTTCAGCAGAGAATTATCAGTCTACCATCAGACAATCGTCTGTTCTATGTACCAAAATGAATTTATAAAGCTGAGCATGGGAATGCCCGCCTCAGCTAGATCATGAAAAAGTATGAAAAATAATGTATTGTATTGTATCTTATTACAGGACACTTCTCAGCAGATTGAATGAACTTCGGATCCTCCTAATAAAGCATTTCACCCGATAAACGACCTCATACTTTAGGGGGCATCTGTTATAGACAATTTTGTGCCTTGCAGCATCAGGCATGAATTGTCAATAATCCAAGGGATCCAAAGTCCCTAAACATGATGTTCCTACCCCTAGAGGAACAAGGTCAGCAAACCAACAGCTCTCAGATCAGTTCTCCACCTGAAAACACTCAAAAACAAGCAATCCTGAAATCAAAGCAGGTGCTCCACTAGGCTTCTGCGCTGAAACTCAACTCCTCCATGGTGTACCTGCGTTGCAAAGCAGGTAGAACAAAGGCCACCTGCGCTGAGCGAGATGGGACAAGTGGCACACTGAGTCATTGCTCTGGAATCTTCCAAAAATGACACTTGGATCAGGGATTTCGCCTTGTGATGAGTCAGAGGCTCTGTTTCTCCAAGTGGAAGCAAGGTTCTCCAAGTGGAAGCAAGGTTCTCCAAGTGGACTCAAGAACTGAAGATCAACTGAAGAGAGAGAGGACACAAGGCAGCTACACATCAGTGGCAAGCTGACTCATCCTTTCTCAATTCATCTATATATTGAGCTCTCTCCTATGAGCTCAGGAGGCTGGAATTTTGTGCAAAGTAATGATATGATGTTGGTTTCACTATAGAACTATTGGGTGATTGCTTGAAGGAGGTGAAGAGGAGAAATTCTTTCTGCTGGGAGGTGTTGCTGGATTGGAGCCTTCAATGGTTGTAACCTTCTCAGAACTTTACTTCTTCCATTAATAAAAGCTATTGAGGTTCTTCTATATGCATTTGTTTCAATGATGTATTGTGATGATTGTATATTTGATTTATGCTAATCCTTGAATCAGTTATGAATGCATGCTTCTTGTAGTTTCCTTCTTTGTTATTTTGCAGGATCTCATTGTAGCTGGGCCAGCAAAAGAGCAAAGAGCTAGGAGCAAGCAGCAAAGAGAAGAGATTGGAGCAAATATTAAGCGCAAGGCAACGGTTAGTGCATTTCTTCATTCTCTCTTGCTTTCATAAAGAAGTAAACCTTAAGTAGTTTTGTTTACAGTTGTTTCTGAGGTACTATCACCCTTAGAGTGGGATAGGGTCATCCGAATCGGATACTTTTCCCTACAACAAGATGCTCTGAACCTTCTTCATCTACTTGCAATAATATTGCTGCAAGGGTGTCATTAGAGGCAAAAGAAAATATATGGAACTCCTTGCTATAATCTGGACTGCTTAGAGTGGGAGCTTCCATAATGGCTTTTTTAATAGACTCAAAATATCCTCTTGCTATATCAGTCCATTTGATCTCTGACCCCTTCTTCAACATGGAGGTAATATGCTTCACTAATTCTGAAAATTTTGGTATAAACCTCCTCACAAAATTAATCTTACCCAGAAAGGACTGGATGTCCTTCTTTGATCTCGGGACAGACAGGGTTTGTATTGCTTTTACTCTTTCTGGGTCAATTCAGACACCTGTAGCAGAAACAACATGTCCCAACAGCTTGCCTTCTTCTAAAGCAAATTGTGATTTTTTAGGAATGACTGAAATCCCAAACCTCCTGCACTTCAGGAACACCTTTTTCAAATGTTGCAAATGATCTTGATGGCTGTTGGAGTATACCGTTATATCATCTCGGTAGATGAGAACAAATTTATCCTTCTCTCCTACAAATGCTATATCCATAGCTCTCTGAAAGGTTGCTTCAGCATTCATCAACACAAAAGGCATCTTGGCATACATAAAAGTGCCCCAAGGAGTGGTGAATGCAGTCTTCTCTTGATCATCTGGATGCACAGCAATCTAATTAAACCCTGAAAATCCATCCAGGAAAGACATCACTTTGGCTCCTGAGACCTTCTGCAGCAAACGCTCCATCTTGGGCAGAGGGTAATTGTCTTTCTTGGAGCACTTGTTTAAGTTTCTGAAATCAACACAGAGTCTGATTTCTTCACTTTTCTTCCTCACCACTACCAAATTGGCTACCCATTTTGAATATCTGAGAGGGACTATGATTTTGGCAGCCAGCAACATTTTTATCTCTTTTTCAATCAGAGGAAGGAGCAAAGGATTTATTGGTCTCAGCTTCTGCTTGAAAGGTATGGTATCTTTCTCCAAAGGGATTTTATGTTGAATAATCCTTTTATCATAGGTTTTCAGGTCACTATATTCCCAATAAAACACATCAGCAAATTGCAGTATTCAGCACTCTGGTCAGCAGAAAGGTGAGTGGACAAATTTATGTATCTTGGCTAACCGGGACTCCCTATGTTATGCTTACAGACTGCAGATTGGTCTTCTTTTTGGGCAGCCTTATAAGGCACATCATTCTAGTCAAACAATCTTTCTAAAGGGATTAAACCCCTAGGAATATGATTGTTGGGCAGTTGGACAATGCTATCTTTACCAATTTTATTTCTAAGCTAGGATTGAGGGCTTTCTTCCAAGGCTTCATTTTCTTGGTCAATTTGCATTTCAGAAAACTCATCAATGACTTGTAGAAATCTATTTACTTCAACATCATCCTCAAAAACTTTCCAATGGTGGAAATTATTAGGCAAGGATGATCTATACTTCATTTGGACTTCATAAACTAGTCCGGGAGGCATGGGAGGGATAAACAGACTAGAAGACATAGCAAGGGAATCAGCAAGCTGATTTTGGGCTCTAGGGATATATGAAATACAGAAAATATCAAAGGAATCTTTGAGTCTCCATACCTCATCTCTGTATTCTTTCAGCCTTGGGTGCTTTGCTTGAAATGTTTTATTTACTTGCTGAATGATAAGATCAGCATCTCCAAACACCTTTATGTTCTTGATTCCTTTGTCTTTCACTGCAATAAGGCCCAACATCAGAGCCTCATACTCTGCTATATTGTTTGTAACTTGGAAAGCTAGCTTGTAAGACAGATGTGTGCTTTCTTGTCCTAGAGATACCAGCACTACCCATGCTCTTGCAATCTCCCTGGAACATGCTCCATCAAAGAACATCTCCCAAACCTGACTTCATTGCTCTTCCTCGGCCTGATTTGTTGGTTTCTTGATCTGCATTGAGGCCTTCTGGGATTCTTCAATTTGGAGGATACATGCTCCAAAATCAGTGTCCACAGCATAAATGGGATGATTAGTAGGATTCTTCTCATCACTGATAATGTATGCCAACTGTGCTTCTCTGTACAATCTCTTGCTTTCTCCTCCAAAAATTGGGACAGTGGCATAAGATAGATCATTCTGTAAAGTTCCACCTAGTCTCTTAATCCATCCTCTAGATAGCAGCATGCCAAACTTGGGAGGGACATCTACTACCACAATATCCATCATCATACTCTTCATGGGCAACTGAGTTAAGGTAATGGCCAGGTCTTTGATTAATCCTAGGCATTTCACTTTCCTTGAATCAAAAGAGAATAAATCATGATATGGTCTGGTGATATCAAGGCCTAACTCATCCATGATAGCGTTAGGCATCAGATTGTGGCTGGCCCTTGTGTCTAGCAGGCAATTGTGGAGGATTTTGTCATGAATGGTCAAGGAGACATAAAATGATGGAGAATTATTATCAGTAGGTTCAATCATGGGGCTAAGCACAACAACAGGCTTGTCATATTGCAAATTGACAGAATCGATGGAGGTTTGTGTGGTTTCCAACTCAAGAGCTTCAAGGATAGGCTTTCTAAACACTTCACTCTTTACCAACTCTACCACAGGCACAGATATTTTTAACTTCTGGACTTCTGACTCTAAGCTGAAATGGGAAGGTAGCTTGTCAAAACCTCTTACTTCTTGAACTGGTGCTCTAAGGATGACTGGATCAGTTGCTGGTCTTCTCTGCCTGCTATTCTGTGACTCTGTTTGGGCAGCAGCTCTTTGGGCAGGATTCTCCTTGACATTTTTTGCATTTGACCTCAGATTATATCTTCGATTCTCTTCAGCTTGTAGGACAGCCTCTCTGTCCCACTCCTGACTGTCTCGTTCCTGTAGCAATGATTCTTCATATGCAGCCAATGTCAAAAATGCAGCACTGCCTTTATCTTCCATGCAGTGAATTTCATCCTCATCTTCAAACTGTTCCTTCTCCATGACTACATTTTGAAAAGGAGATTTAACTTTTTGTTCTTCATTTGTTTCTTTTCCCCTCTGAATTATTTGTGACTATTCATTTGCTCTTCTGAATGAATTTGGATTTCTTGGAGCAAATGTGTTCTGTTGCCTTGTCTTTCTAGAATTCTGCTCAACCTTCAGCTTAGAAATTTCAGTAGCCAATGACTCTATCATTTTAGTCATTTTGTCCAATTTGGGTTCTGAAGATTAAGCAGAGGAAGAAGAAGCCTCACCTCTCTGCCTCCTTCTATCAGTATGACTCTTTAGCTTTTCTGCAACCATAATATTTGATTCTACCTCTAGTGTTGCATCCTGCATGTCAGCTAGAGTGGCACATCTTCTTTCTCTCAACAATAGGCAGAAATCAGAGTCAAAAGCATTGGCATAAGTGAGTTTGGCAGAAGTGGGAGTAAGCTTTACCTCAGCTGGTATCTTACTATACATACAGTTAAATCTTTTATTAAAATCAGGCAATGATTCCCCATTCTCCCTCTTTAGGTTTCCAAACTCAGTATGGTAATACAACAAGTCCTTTTTATCTCCCCATTGCTTCAAAAATGCATCATCCAATGCCTCAATGTCTATTATGGACCTATAGAGTAACTCTCTGAACCACTTCCTAGCCTCACCATCAAGGCTCTGAATGAAAACTCTCAAGGTGTTCTTCAGTTGTTACTCCCTCTATGCCAGTGAACTTAGGCATATATTTTTGATATTCTCCTGCAGACATAGCATTCAAAGGAGCAGGCAACACCAGGGGTCCATACCTAGCAGCAATAATTCTTTCCATCTTCGTAGGTGCTTGTTGTCCTGCCATGACTGGGGTAGGTGGAAGGACACTAGAAGATTGAATGGCAGGAGCTAAGGAAATAGATGAAATAAATGAAGGGAATTGATGGACTGAATGGGAGGCTTTCTTTGGACTACAATCCAAAGGGGAACTGACAAAGAAAGGAGCTTTATTAATCTCTGAAGGAATTTCTTTACTAATAGTGCTGAGCTCTAAATCTTCAAAGTGTATATCCTCAGCTATAACCTTATCTTTCAGAGATGCATAAGATTTCTTGGGCTTACCTAATCCTGATGCTCCTTTCGGTGATGTTTTCTTCAACTTAACAATCTTCTTAGGGTCAGGCACTGGAGCAGCTGGTGATTTCTGAGTATTTCTTCAAGTATGTCTCACAAACTGAGCTAGGACTATAG
Organism: Pinus tabuliformis; assembly: GCA_031772625.1. Lineage (NCBI taxonomy): Eukaryota > Viridiplantae > Streptophyta > Pinopsida > Pinales > Pinaceae > Pinus > Pinus tabuliformis. Next base: position 931,679,244 of record CM062818.1, read on the forward strand.
AGTGGAGTCGCCAAAGGTTGGACTTCCTTCAGTAGAGTCGCCAGATAGATGATTACAACCAGAAATGTGCCCAGACTTTGTCTATCATCAAAATCTGGAACTGTGTCATTCTCCTAGGGAAGCTGAGCTTCGATCTCCTCTCCCCGGCAATGGCACCAATTAATGTTACACCCCAAGAAACTCTCCTAGGTTGTATCTCAGAGATGCTCGGGAACATTACAAACTCAACAAAATGTTGGAGATGGATGAATGGAAGGAATGATGCATATTCAAGCCAGATAACCACTTCTACTATGCTTAACTCCAAACATGGGTGAACACCCCCAGGCTACAAGGCTTTAGACCACCAATTACTCACAGTTCGAGGATTAAGTGAACATGGAGAATACTGACCACACCAGCAGATGCACAAGACCATGTGATGGCCGGCTGCAACTAGTAAAGAGGTCTGCAAATCTATTTCCCAATGCACAAACAGGATGACAGCTCTCTGGCACTAAGTAAATAGAAACCTGCATAGCACATTCAATGATACATACTAGATCCTAACACAGAGGTGGGATGATAACCCCTCTAATACTAAACATCAAGAGCACATGAAAAATGTATAACAGGCACAACCTAGAACAGAGTAGAAATGGAAAGTGAGCAATTAACAACAAAAGAAGCTTGTATTAGCTGAAAATGAAGACCATATGCTACAAGTATCACAGTAGTTACAGTCTCCAGAAGTTGAACCTTACATCAAAACTATAACCATCAACCTTCATTACATCTTGTTTCTGGGTATATATAGATGTTGATTACAAAAATGCTCTACTATTCTATGCGTGGAGGGGTCATAATGGACCACCAACCACCTTAACTCTCTAAAATGGGCCTCTGCTACGACCTGCGTGTTTTAATGAACAAATTGACCTTTTCTGCTGCTTGGTGGTCCTTCTCTGAGCAGGTGGTGTGAAATATGAATGAAACTCCATAACCATTGAATGCATTTGACTGCTCGAGGTTGGTCCTTTTCTTCTCGGCCATCCTTTCTTGCTAAATGTAGTTGTTGTGGATTAACTGCACAAGATACTAGTAGTTGATCGTCGTTGTCCCTCGGGAGCACAGGACAGTCAAAGCAGGTGAAGATTGCATGGTGGAAGAATAGAGGAGGAAGATCAGTCGTTGAATCACGTGGATCGACGGTGGGAATCGTTTTGCAGAGGGTATCGGGAGAAAATGAGAGCGAATGAACGAGGGTCGTTGGATCGCGGGCGGGCAGATCCAACAGTGATCGGGGGTGGAAGCTATGCAGACGATAACGAGCGGGGACAGGCGGGACGGGCAATAAGCGGTATTTCCCGCACCGCTTTCGGGGATTGCCGGTAAACGTACAATAGGTGCGTGATCCACTAGAACTGCAACGCGTGGCGGATGGGACCGGTGGCAAACCACTTTCCCCACAGGTTATTGCGTGTGCAGCTTACGAGCGCGGGAGGCGCGGATGCCATCAAATCTCGCAGCAAACGATAGGAACGGCAGGGAGATAAATGAGGTTTACCGCGCAAGAAAAAGGTTGTGGTGGCGGGGAAAATCACACAATCAGGTGATTGTGGTTACATGACGATTTAAAATTAGCGCTCGGGGGCCGAAAGAACATAGGCTTTCAGAGCAATTTAGAGGTGAAATGGAGGAAAACACATGCAGCGGGGGCTATGGGAGTACACAAAAATGGGGGAGCAGGAGAAGAACAACTGATGCACATCCTTTTTTGAGAGAAAACGACTCGATCAGGCCTTTATTTGATCCTCGAAATGCTAAATTGAATAGCAGAACTAACAGGGCACTGTGGCCAGAGGCGCGCGAGGACATGTGGTGCATAAAATGCAAAGGCCAGGGCCATGACAAGGACCACTGTCTAGTATTCACGAACTACTTGGCAGGAGGGGGGCCAATGTTGTTGATACCAGAAGCACGAGTAGGGCCGAGTGCAACACCCGCATTATGGTGCGCGATCTGCCAGATAGGGGGAAAACACACGACGGACAATTGTCATCTGTTGCAGAAGTATACGCAGACCCCGCAGAAATGGTTTTGTAATTTCTGCAGGTCGGTAGGCCACAACGAGCGCACTTTTCGTAGCTACGAGTTAATGATGGAGCGGACCCCAGCCTATAGAATGCAGACAGAAATGTGAGGCCTCGACCTAGCTGCAGGGATGGCACACGTTGGATTTCAGGGGCGAGGTCGAGGACGAGGAGGAATGGGACCAGGAAGGGGCCGCAAACAGTTAATTTGTTACAATTGTAGAGGACTAGGGCACTACGCCCACGATTTTACCAACCCGAAGAGAATATCTTATTCATACTATGCTCAGTTTAATCATGAAATGATATATTGTCCTACGTTGATCACACAGATGCGCGAGAAAGGGGTACTCCAGCCTCCTCCAACTTAGAATATCCAAATGATGAGATCTGAACCATGCGAAGAAGACCCCAACGTGAACATGATGCTCTGAAGTGGTGCGACCACAGGTGAAGATAAGGGGAAGCAGCCCGAGGAAGATACATGGGTTTGCAAGGCTCCTACAAAGGAACCTGAGTTCGACCTAGAACGCAAAAAGGAGACATTCATGGAAGCTAAGAAGAGCTTCGCGAAGGCCTCTACTTCAGGTAGTAAGGATCAACCAGAGCCAAGGATGGATCCGTCTATGCTTACTACCTTTTTGGAGACATGCATGAAACTGTTGTGTGACACTATGGCAGTTAAGGGACTACAAGAGTTGATCACCAAGTGCACAGGGTCAAGGGAACTACGCATAGTCTGGAAACTGGGGAAGCATACATTGCGCACTAGAAGGGAGATGAGGTTGACTGTGCAGATTGGTGAGTATGAAATGGATCAGGTAATCTTAAACCTGGGTTCAGACACGAATGTATTACCGAAGCAGACATGGGAATGTATGGGTAGGCCCACGTTGTAGTGGTCCCCTATTCAATTACGAATGGCGAACCAACAAAAGATTTTGCCCATGGGGAGGTTGCAAGAGGTAACAGTTGATATCGAAGGCGCGAGCACACAAACAGACTTTGAAGTAATAGAGATTGTCGATGACAACAACCCTTATCCCGCGTTGCTAGGAGTAGACTGGGCCACTGATATGAATGTAGTCATTAACCTGAAGAAGAGGAAGATGATATTCGAGAAAAAGTCCCTATGTTTAGTAGTTCCGCTTGATCTAGCCAAAGGAGCGTGCTACACTGAATCCGTGCGCGACGATGGAAGTGACGATGAGCTGGATTGTATCTACAAGATAACTGCGCGAGATCAAGATTGGGTGAATCCGACTGCAGATGGAAGGATCTCATGGGAGCGCGCAAGTTCCTGCACCCTGGATTCAAACGAAGAAGATGAACGTTGGCACAATCAGTGGAACGAAGTGACAATGCTAAATTGCAACATGATGACTAGATCACTGCGTTGCGTAACAACCCAGGCCCAATATTTGCCAACATATGATGGATTGATAGTGGTAGATGAATTCTTAAGCAAGTTTGAAAGCAAAGTATTGTAACAACAACAGCTCAATGCATTGAAGTGGGCGCTGCGCGTGACACGTGGAAATTTTGAAAACTGGTGCGGATGTAGAAGGATGATGCGCCTATGATTTGGGAAATCGTAACTACGGATAGAAGATAAATACGATGGACGATATGACCTGTGCACGCACCTCGTGAAATGGACCGAGGCCTATGGGGAAGAACCACAGCCTGAATGGGTACACTTATTCTACCATACCCTAGATGTCATACCCATGAATTGGTATACTGAGACGGAACTCTGACATGGTATGGGTGAATGGGATGTCTTGCGTGAGGGATTTTTGTTAACATTCACATTTGAGGACCGATGGTCGGATACTGTTGACGACGCACTGCAAGCTATAAAAGCCGCCATCTTTAAAATACCACAAGAACCATGGAAAATAGTTCAACCAGCATGGGAAACCCAGTTAAGCAATGCCCCAGAATGTTATAACGTGCAAGTAGAGAAGAATGATGACGACCCCCAAAATATTAATATTCCAGAAACTGAAGGGTGCCACGAAGTTCGAGGACCATCGATCGAGGATCCCGACATCACTACGCCGCTAAGAACAAAGCAGGTAAACATTAGCACAGATGCGAAGCCGAAGTACGTGATGCTTAGGGACTATTGGGACGATGCTATGGTAGATAAGGTCGCCGAGTTACTCTGTGAATATCAAGATTTGTTCCCGACCAAAATCACGGACTTAAAGGGGATCATTGGCGACTTAGGGATGATGAAGATCACTCTGAAACCAGATGCGAATCCAGTTAAACAATGACCTTATTGGTTGAATCCAAAGTATAAAGAAAAGGTCTGCGACGAATTAGACAAAATGCTTGCAGCCGGAATTATTGAACCAGTGGAAGAATCCGACTGGGTGAGTCCCATGGTAGTACAGGAGAAAAAATAGAAGGGTGAAATTAGAATATGCATGGACCTCAGGAAGCTTAACGACGCCTGTGTTCACAATCCATTCCCGACACCATTTACAGATGAAGTATTGGAGAATGTTGGCGGTCAGGAAGCTTACTCATTCACGGATGGCTTCTCAGGGTACCATCAGATCAAGATCATGCCAGAAGATAGGAGCAAGACAACCTTCACAACCGAATGGGGCTGTTTTCAATACACTGTTATGCCCTTTGGACTGAAGAACGCGCCAGCAATATTTTCGCACGTAGTGGTGGCCGCATTCAAGGAATACATCCACAAGTTCTTGGAGGTCTATCTGGATGATTGGACTATATTTTCATTAGTTAAACACCATATAGCGAGCTTACGTTTGATGTTGGATACTTGCCGACGACACCAAATTGTGCTGAATCTTAAGAAATGCACCTTCCTCGTCCCCTTTGGAAACCTGCTCAGCCATGTGGTCTGCAAATAAGGCCTGATGGTGGATCCTGCAAAGATTGTTGTTATTCTCAATCTGGAAGCGCCGTGAAGTGTGAAACAACTACGCGCTACGTTGGGGAACACTGGTTACTATAGGAAGTTTATCAAGGGCTATGCACAAATAACATCGCCAATGGAAAAACTATTGAAGAAGGATGCTACATATTGTTGGAATGATGATTGTAGGAAAAGTTTGGATGTTCTCAAGGAGAAAATGGCATCTGCTCCCATCCTGGTATTCCCAAAATGGGACATAGAATTTTATGTACATGTTGATGCGTCGTGTATTGCATTGGGAGCTGTACTTACGCAGGAAGGCACAGAAGGCGTGGATCACCCGATCGCGTTCGCGAGTCGGTGGCTGTCCAAAGCTGAAAAGAACTACTCTACTACTGAGCATGAAGGGTTGGCAATGGTATATGCGCTCTAGAAATACTGACACTATTTACTTGGTGGGCACCTCAAGATGTATACCAATCGTTCCGCGTTCAAATACCTGGTGAACAATCCTGTGCTGGGGGGGCACATATGCATATGGTTGTTACTATTTCAAGAATATGACTTTGAGGTTATCGTAAAGCCAGGACACCTAAATGCAGGACCAGATCACTTATCACGAATTGAGACAAGCGAGGAGCCAAAAAATTTGGAAGAAGGACTACCTGATGCACAACTATTTGCAGTGTGTGTCGCGGATGGCCACTTCGAAGATATAATCCAATTTTTAACAACAGGGACTATGCCAAAGGAATATTCAGTCCAGCAGAAGAAGGAATTGGTGGTGCGCGCGGCGGACTTTTTTGTCATCACAGGGCACCTCTACAAAATGGGAAATAATGAGATATTGTGAAGATATGTACCTGAATTTGAATGAGGACAGATCCTCGTGGAAGCACATGGGGGGATTGCAGGAAGACCTTATGCAGGATGTGCGACGGCACAGAAGATTCTTCGCAATAGGCTATGGTGGCCAACCCTACATCAAGATTCGAAAGCACAGTGTCAGACCTGTGACATATGTCAAAGGACTGGGAAACCATCACGAAGGGATGAGATGCTGCTCAATCCACATATGACGCTGCAGCCATTCGAAAAATGGGTAATCGACTTTGTGGGACCGATTAAACCTCTAGGGAAGATGGGTGCGCACTACATCATCACCGCGACATAATACCTGACTTGATGGAAGGAAACACAGCTGATTAAGGACTACACGGCTGCTACAGCTGCAAAATTTTTGTTCTACAATGTGTTAACATGGTTTGGTTGCTCGAAAATTTTAATGAGTGACTGCGGGACGCACTTCCTGAATGAAACCATCAGCGCAGTCATTGAGGAATTCCAGGTGTATCATTAGCAAAGTACACCATACCATCCAAAGCTAATGGGACAGTAGAAGCATTCAACAAAATTCTTGAGACTGTGTTGACCAAAGCATGTAACGCGCATCAAAATGACTAGGACCTACGCATACCTACCGTATTATGGGCATACAAAACCATGTGCAAAAGATTGACGGGTTAGACACCTTTCAGGTTAGTCTATGGCACGGAAGCAGTCATGCCAATGGAATACATCGTACCCAGTTTGCGGATAGCAACAATTACAGGCATGTCGGACCATGAAACCTTGGAAGAGAGACTTTTGCAATTAGAAGAACTCGAGGAAGAATGGTTTTTGGCGGGATTCCATCAGTAGGTACAGAAACAGCGTGAGAAAGCTTGGCACGATCGCCATATCAAGTTACGTATATTCAAGGAAAACAATTTAGTGTTTCTGTATGACAACAAGTTCAAAAAAAATCCTAGGAAATTCATAATGCATTGGTTAGGACCATATGTGGTAAAAGAAGTCAAAGACAGAGGCGTGGTCTAGCTAGCCAAACTTAATGCAGAACCCTTCCCAGGAAGAGTAAATGGCAGTCGCCTAAAGCCCTACACAGGTGGGTTGGCTATCTAACTAACCGACCAAAGCACAGTCTTCATGACCCGATAATCTGGATAGAGGTGCGGGACTATAAACATTGGTACTAAAAGCCAGCATCAAAGTAGAGAATCAAGTCAGATGTAGATGATTCAGAAGCAGAGATGGAGCAGATCCAGATGACGATAGCATGGTGCGTTACGGACCTTCGCACAGCACAAGCACAGTTGGATGGACTTCACGCAAAGATCTTCACACCAGCAGAGTGACTCGAGGACGAGTCACGATGGTTGTGTTGGGGCCCTGTTGGGCAGCAGATCCCCCCATAGTGGGTTTTTGGGGCTTGAAGCCTGAATTTTGGTTAAGTGTAGTGTAAAGACCCCGCAAAATGTGGGCGCGAAGTGCAAGAGTCTAGGGTTGTCCACCCTAAGATAATGTAATTTAATGTAAAGTGTGTCGGCCTACCCATGGTCCGCGAACCATGGGATTGTATAAATAGAGCGAGGCTCTAAGTGTAAAGTCAGTATTAGTTTGGGGAAATAATATGTTCTTTTGGATAACGAAATAGCTCTGAGTCTGTAAGTCCAAGTCTTGGGTTGTAATAGTAGGTAGAGGCTCTGCAGCTGAGTGCGTGGAGGCCTAGAAGAGTCTACAACTGTGTGCACGAACCCCTGCAGCTGAGTGTGCAGGGCGGAGTTAGGATTGCACTTGGACAGAGAATTAATAAAAGATAAGTTGATTCTGAAATATTGTGTGTTTATGCTTCTGTTATATTTATGCATCTCTTTACAGTTCTATCATTGCGCGCACTTGTTATGAATGTTGAATGATTGACGAGAATATTAGGCCTACACAATTAAGTTAAGATCTATAATAATAGCACAGTAAGGATAAAGGATCAAGATAGTACCTCTTCGCGCTCTTTACAGAGTTATGCAGAAGCAGTTGCACAAGCTGTGAAGGACAGACAGTTGCACGGAGCAGCGCAAGCACGCAGGTTCGATTTGCGAACTTCCTAGACTTCATCGAGACATCCCTAGGCTGGGGAAACCTGCTTCCAGCACCCTCCCATACTATCTCGAGTGAGACCTCAGTCCGCGCACCACGGACTGTTTCCGAAAGGGCCGGTAGTTTCGGGATTTTTTTGGCTAAATCACTTCTGAACCTGGGTCAAGCCCCAATAAGCCAACATGGGCATACATTAGGATTTGATTCCACCTTTGTTACATGCTAAGAGCATGTTTTTGTTTCATATTTAACCTTGATTTCTAGTCATTTATTCTTTTTTATTCCTTTCAAATTGGTCCAACAACAACTTTGAGGTGTTGACACATATACTATGACTCCAAGGTGTTGGCACTCATGCTATGACTCATGGTTGCTACAACTCACCTCAATGTTGTTGTTGTAACTCACTCCAAAAGTCGCTGTTGCAATTCTTAGTTAGTTAACTATCTAAGAAAGCGCTACAAGTTTGGTAATCAGTACAACACATCATCTGAGTGGTATAATTGTCATTAATAGATCACCCAAATCAGTCAAACAACCAGTTTCTTGATGAAGGAAAGCGACAAGGGCAATTGGTTACTTCACAAGGAAAGCATGACCCAACTGCCACTTGTCACATAGTTGATCATGTCAACATTTTCCCAATTTTATATCTTCTTACAAATTCGTTGTAACTAGATGGAACAATTAAATTCTTATGAATATCCATCAAACTCTTAATCTAGTTCAAAATTTTATCTAAGTATAACAACAACAAATAAACACTAAAATTAGACATAATCTAAAATCTAGAATTTAGAGAGACTTAGCTAGTCTTTAACTGTAATTTAATTTATGCCACATACATTAGGGGAATTTTTAGGTCTAAAATGGGCCTCCTAAGAAAATTATAAAATAATAGTGGAAAAAATAAAATAAGATTAGTTACACCATCAAATTTTAGAAGGAAAAAACAAAAGAAATATTTTTTCAACTCGTATTTTCATCTTATCTCCCTATAGGCTTACTCAAATTTTGAGTGGAAACATTCATTGGATGCAGAATTTGATTCCTCATCCAAGGAGTACCCATGTTGCATACTCTCGATGGACCCTGCTACATTAAAAATCATAAATACATGAAAAACATGATTGCAATAATGTTTTTTCATGTAGCAAGGTCCATCGAAAGTATGTGACATGGGTACTCCTTGGATGAGGAATTAAATTTTACATCCAACGAGTACTCCGACTCGAAATTTTAGTAAAACTTTAGGGAGATAAGTTGAAAAAGTAGTTTTATTATTTTATTATTTTTTATTATTTTTACTTTTTTACTCCAAAAATGGTGAATCATCCCCCATGGTTGACATCATCATCTTGAATCCTATTGGTTCTTATAAAGTTTATTTTGGTTGTACATTTTTGTTAGGAGACCCATTTTAGACTTCAAAATTTCTTTAATGTAGGTTCATGTTCCTTTCCAATGCAAATTTATGGTGTATTGATTGGCTATCATGTTGATATTCCTTTAACTAGTGCTTCATCTAAGGAGGTAGGGCCCCCTCCTTAGCTATGCGTTATCTGTAACATTGTAGTGTAGTTGTAGTTTTATTTACATTCTTATATTTCTAGTAATTCTTCTATTTATTGTATTGTCGAAACTTTGATATCTAGTTTTTTTTACTTACACAATGCTATAAATCTGACATTTAATTTGGTTAATTACATAGTGCTATAATTCTTGAACATATACATAGTTGCAACTCTTCTAGTTCCATCACATGATTCGATTATCACTACAATTCATGTGCAAATATAGTTGTAGCTCATAGTTCAAGTTAATGTTGCAACTCGCATTGTTTTGACTCTATAAGTAACCTTACAGTCGACTTTGTTTTGTAGATTTAACTAATTACTATGTTTTCAGATTTACCTTTCACTTTACCTTATTTTCTAGAAATTGCGACTGTCCTTGTGATTCGATTATTTATATCACAACTTCCTCTGAATCTCTTACAAATTTGTTATCCATTTCATTCCATATGTGTCCCTATTATAAAATTCAAAATCATCTAAAATACTTGAACAAGTCACCTTCTACTATCAATGTGTTTAATTTTCTAGAAGTGTTCTCTTTACTTTTCTACAAGAGTGATTTCTTTACTTTTCTACAAGAGTGATTTCGATTGCAAGTGTGGTGTGGATTTCTCTTGGTGACTTGCGAAAGAATCTTAATGGATTTCCCTATGACATTCATTTAGAATATTACAACTACAGATTGTACTAGCATAAATGATACAAAATTGTGCACAAATTCCATATAAACCTCGATTGACAATTAAATGCACATGCTTATGGTTGTCTTTCTGAGTAATTAAAAAAGCTAATTAAAAGGTGGGTCATTTTTCACACCAATGTTGGGGAACTATCAATAGTACAATCACTCCTTTATTGCCTAATTCTTTTATTCTGATTCTTGTTTACTTTAGTTAAGATAATTTATTTTTTAGCAATTTATGCAATCAGTTTATTTGTACAACAAATTACTTTAGATATAATGTTGTTCTAATTTTTCATGCCCAGAGTTAGACATAAGCAAATAGATTTACAAAAATACCCCGTCAAACTAATAATGGAGGTCCATCTCAAGAGGAGAAAGGGAACGGTCAATTGAACTACTTGACTTTCACGACAAGTTTTATTGCCCAGAAGAAACTTGAAATCTCTGGCTAGGAGTCCAAAGTTGCACAAGCTTCATCCTCTACACCAACGGGAACTTTGTTTCTTGGAGATTTATTTAGTAATAGTTGCACTCGAAAGAGTTTATTTTTCCTAACTCAACTAAACCACCTTTAGAAGAATAAAATAAGTCCCAAGAAGAGATTGTCCACAAAGTTAAGGAAGAGGAAACTACCTTTGAATTCCCTATCCTAGAGTGAGATGAAGAAACCAAAATGAAGAACATTCCTCACTAAGCTCTGCCAAACTCTCATGGTTTAAGGTCTTGGAATTTGATGTACTTTGCATGAGTTATGATTATGTGATAGATGCTCAGAAGTTGAAACTATTTATTGCCACACTTGGGAATGTTGAGTTGCATTGGTTCATGAGTATTGACAAGGGTAGCTTTTGCACTTGGAGTCAAATAAAGTATGAATTCATGGAGAAATATCTATGGCATAGTTATCTTTTTCTTTTAAGGAATAGAGCGGTACTTTTGTGATTTATGATGTAAAACTTCTGAACCTTTGCTAGTGATATGGTTTAACAAGTGGTAAATTAATAACAACTAGAAAACAATTATGTACTTCTTTCTTTGAAATCTAATAGAAAATGACTAACTTTACAAAATTAAATTAATAGAAAATGCCTAACCTTATAAGTTTACTAACTTTTTCAAGTTTTTTACTTGTTACATAAAAGGAGGTTTTACATAGATTTTACTAATAAAGTTTATTTAAATATATAAAAATAAATAAATAAATATTATAAAAATATATGGAAAATTTATTTTTTGAATATTTCAAATTAAGGAAAAAAATAAATTTTAATGTAAATTGACTAATTTTCATCATTATTTTTAAAATTAAGATAAATTAAATTATATAACCATCATCAAAATAAAAATATTATTACATAAAAACATTTTAAAATAAATAAATTATTATCTGTATATATCTATACCACTATTTTAAATTATTATTGTAAATTTATTACAAATATATCATTATCCAAAATTTATTTCAAATTAAAAAATTACGATTTAATGGGTTTGATTAAAAAAATCCTTTTTATATATTTATCTCAAAAATTTGCAATTAAGATAATTTAAATTAATTATCATTTCTTTCAATAATTATAGCGTTATCACATATACAAGGCGACATTTAAATGAGTGTCCAGAAGAAACTAAGACACCGCGGGCAGCGAAGCACAATTAGGAATTTTCGTATGACATTCCCATCGGTTCATACAATAGTGTTTTTAAGATAGTCACACAGCGTGTCCCCTACCTGCTCCAAATTCCAACTTGTGGACTCCACTGCCTTCCAACGGGACTTCACCTGTAACTGAATTCGACACAGCAATTCTTCTTTCACATTTTCAGTCTTTGTGACTTCACAGCTCCTTCGGAGACTAAAAAGTCAAAATCTGTGAGCGGGAGCGAACGTCTTCCAGGGGCTTTGATCGCTGGAATTTTAATGACGTTCGCGGTGAAACAGTCTAAGGAATTTCGATATTTAACCAACAAAATATCATATAATTAAATTTTTATCTAGCAAATCTTTTGACATAAATCATGATAAAAAAAAATTGCCCTCGAATGAAACCTTCCTTCCATAAAATAACTCACATAGACTATCCACTTTCAAATAACTTTCACTATGATGAAGTGCCCTTCGTGAAAAGAGGGCTGATTTTGTGGCACTTATTTCCAATTTCTTTTGTTAGCCTCTCTCCCACGTGCCATTAATATGCATCACTTTCTCCAGCTGCGGTGCGGTACTTACAAAGACGACCTGGCACACTTCGTATTTGAGCTTCTTGGCTCCCAGGCTGTACCAGTAGGGCTCCGCGGGGCTTCCATTTGCTTCTTTCAGTACAGCGGATGCAGATTGAATGTTGTCCCATATGCCCAGTCCTATAATCCGCTTGCCGTCCACAGAGCTGTAAAATGTGTAGGAACGAATCCCTTTCATTTCCTTAAAGTATGCCTTCAGAATGGCAAGGCAGCTGTAGGCCAGCACCTCCTGCTTCCTTCTGCTCGACCCTATTCTACGGAGGCTCACAATATCCCCAAACCTCAGCTCTGCAAATGATACATCTCGGTGCTCCTCGCAGCTTAAGTAGAACCATCGCCACTCCACCACTCTCACTACTGACGACGCCCAATTATTTCCCAATTCGTCTGCAATTCTAGACTCCTCTTTCTCTGATACGCTTGTTTTCCACACAGAAAAAATTGCTACCTGTAATGTCACACAGATATGGAAATATATTTTCAGTCTATGAACTTCAAGAATATATATATATATATATGTTTCTATGCTTCACTTATGACTGTATAACGTGCTTACCCAGGAGCCATTGACGCTGTTAAGAGCTGCCGCTTTGGTGGTGCCTGCCTTGTGAAAGGCGGGGATGAGTTGTGTAGTGATATGGCGGAGCGCATCGTGAATATCGTAGCCTGTGATTGGCTTATAGATGGCCATCGCCACTCTGCTGCTCTCCTCTCGTGGAAGTGGAAGTGGAAGGGCCATTTATTAATTCCTTTTAACGGAAGTGGAAGATGGGTGCAGGTAATGTGAAGAGAAGGCACTTCAATTCTGATGGGATGGATAAGAGGAGGGGAAGGATGATCCATATAAAGGATGAGAGTCAAATATCGAGTGGAAGAGCTGCAACTTCGATTGGGGTTCTCAGCGTGCGCGCGGAAACTACATATCCCGCGTTGGAAATTGAGCGTATTCATTCCGTTCAAAGTAACGGGGACGTGACGGAGACGTGATGTTGATATATGAAATATACAAGTAATAACGAGGCAAGCCAAATGACCCATATTTTCATGGGGTGTACGGTGAGTGTTTGAATATAATAACAAAGAAGGCACGTTTAGGGAGTTGATTTAGATTTTTTTAAATGTGAGTGCAAGGCAAGGAAATGACCAAGGAAATCGCATTTGGTCTTTGCGTTGACACGCAAGCAGTGGGCAACTTCCAGCTGCTGTACTCTTTTTTGGAAGATTCTTGCCGATATCCACGGAAAACTATCTGTGTCAATGGTTTTTTCCCGATATCCACGGAAAACTATCTGTTTCAATGCCAGAGTTAGAGACTAGAGTTATATAGTCGGGAAAACTATCTGTTTCAATGCCAGAGTTAGAGTTATATAGTCGGTTAAGCAGCAGTTAGTGCGGATAGCTGTATATAGATAGCTGTATATGTTTTTTATTGTTAAATACTTGGAGTTGTTTTTATTTCTTGTTAAATATTTGGAGTTGTTTTTAGTGTGATTTTTAGATTTTCTAGAATAAAGTGGAAAATTTTGAAATTTGTGTTATGTAAATTGATATTTTGATTTTATATATAGATATACCATCATGAAAATTTTTTAGGGTATTTAGATTGTGTAAAGGTTATCCATCAAATTTGTGGTTTTAAAAAATTCTGGCTGAATTTTAGAGAAATTAAACTAATAAAATTTCCAAAATATCACACTAAAAACTATTAGTGAATAATTTACAGAATTAGACTGGAAAAACTTCCAAAAAAATACATTGAAAGCAATTAATAAATAATTTACTCTCTGTATTCAAGCTTCTGTGATCCATAATGAATTAAGCAAAATCTTTATGTAGAAATCACATAAAAAATTTGAACAATAATATTTAAATTATGATATTAATTTATTTATAACTTTCATTTGGTCTTGATAATAAACCATACTTGTTGATTCAAAAAACTTCGATTAAAATTTTTTTTATGCAATTTCTACTAAAAATTTTTAATTAAATAATTTAACCTTATTTATCTATTTAACTGCCGAACACCCAACAAACTAAATCTTGTCGTAATAATAATCACTAAACTAAATGTAAACCGTTAAAGCTAAGCCATTGTTGGCCTTATTAATTTGTAAGTAGCTATATATAAATGACTCCATTGCTGTTATCATTCGGTGAAAAGAATTGCACGAGGGTTTACCTCCATATAAATAAATACATTAAAAAACACTTTCAAGTTCACGTTGCGCTGGAAAAAGCAGTATGTTCTTGAGTCAACTGAACAACATCCGAAAAGGAAAACCAGCCATGTTGTATATATTTCTAAAATTCATTAATATATAATATAAATTTAATTAACCTTACGAATTTGAATTAGGTTGGAGTTCACAATTTTAAGTTACATTTTAGTATTGGTGAAATGTGACACCACTTATGAACACTATAAGAAGGGATGAAAGATGATTCGTTTGGCATCAATCCAAGCATCTATTCTTAATTTTATTGGCCCTCAAGCAATGTGAAATATCTCAAGTATTTGCGAGACCTAAAGAAGGACGTAGTTGGAGTATTTATGGTTTTCTAAAGTGTGTTTGAAGGCCGATTTTTTCTTCGGTAAGAAAATGGATTACTCTTACGATTCCATGCCCTTGTGTAGGTTTATTGAGTGAAGATTTTGGAGGTTCTTTTTATGGTTAGTGCCTTAGATTAGGGTTGCTTCTGTGTGTATTTAGTGAAATCAAAAGGTCTATTTTGAAGCCTATTTAAGTGGGTTCTAGTTCCGTGTTGAAGGGAAGGGCTGAGACCCTAAGAAGGAGATCATATCATTGGATTGTTATGTGATAGGGCCATAGGTTTGACACATGTTTATATGTCTGATCTAAACTCTAGAGAGGTGGAAATTTGCCTCATAGTATTAATAGAGATGCAAAAAATGGTGAGGGATGGTATAGTGTGAAGGGTTAAGGGTTGATCCTTGGAGGAGAGCACTAGAAGTTTGTCCTACATGGAGGATTAGGACAACATGTTGATTTCCCTATGTTTAGACATTTTTGGTGTAGCAAGTGGTATGTAAGAGGGAAACTCATTGTGCCCTAAGTACCCTGATTTATGTGGAAAATCAGTTTTGTGAGGCATAAGACCCTAAGTTCAATCATTTAAGGAGCAGCTAGAGGACTGTTAGAGGGAAGATTTGTGGGCCTTGTGTTCATTAGTTCTTGAAGAATTAGATCACTATGTGAAGGCATAGCCTAAGTTTAGTCACTTTGGAGTAGTTAAGGGATTGATAGAGGGTAGCGTATTGAAGCTCAAGATATAGTAATTCTAGAGTAGTTGAAGTACTTGTGAGCAACAGTGACAGAGGCATTGGAGTAGCAGTAGCTTTTGTTGTAGGTTTTAATCTTGTACAGAAATTACTTGCAAACAAATTCTTAAAAAAAGAAAAATATACAATGGCGAGAGCATAAAACATAAAACATATATACACAGATATTTTCCCCTAGATCCAAAAACTAGGGCTACTAGATTGATTTTTCATTATGTTCCTTTCATTGTTACAATACATATATATACATGCTGAAGCATCCATAAACCCTAATCCATTAACCCTAGATTAGAACATAATTGTAGTTCCCTTGACCGGATCTACAAAATACCATGGGTAGAAAATCATCATGCCCAAAAACATGTGCAAAAACCATGCACAAAACCATAGCTAGGTCCGCCCACCTAATATAGGGTAAAAAAAAATTCCTAAGGTGTTGCCCCAGACCCTGTAGAGGGGGGCTATCACCCCCCTCATACCCCCTGTGACCCCTCCGCTACGCCTGATGCAACGAAGGGGGGGGCTACCATCCCCCCTCTAACCCCCCACTTCACGTGTGAAGCTAGTCATGGAAAAAATATAACACACACCCAACATTCTCCCACTTGTTGTTTTCTTTCCACATAGGAGGTCATATGAGAGCTTATTCATTGGTCCAGCCCTGCAATGCCCTTTGTTTCTCTACACCAAGAAAACTTCTCAGTGCTCATAGACTTCATCAATGCATCTACAACATTCTTTCAAGTGTCCACCTTTACTAGCAACACCTTTTTTTCCTCAACCATGTCCCTCACAAAGTGATACTGGACATCAATGTGCTTTGCCTTTGAATGACAAACAGATTTCTTTTACAAGAAAATTACACTTCAGCTATCACAGTCTATCCTTGTAACTCAATGTACTAACCCCATACTTGAACACAATCTCTACAACCAAACTGCTTCCTTGCTTGCATGAGTGGCTGCCATGTATTCTTCCTCTATAGTTGAAAGTCTAACTACAAATTGTCTCTTACTCATCCAACTGACTGCAGCTCCAAATAGGTTAAGCACATAACCACTTGTAGATCTTCTCTTATCCAAATCTCCAACTCAGTCTGCATCAAAAAAACCAAAAATGTCCAAAACTCTATCTAATCCTGGTCTTCCTTGGTAGCACAGATCATAATCGCTAGTGCCACACAAATACCTGAAAACTCGTTTCACTATTGTCCAATGCTCCTTCTGTAGTTTTGACATAAACCTACTCAATACTCCCACTACATGTGCAATGTTTGGTCTAGTACATACCATTACATACATCAAGCTACTAATTGCACTTGCGTATGGAACAAGGGACACATTCTCTTCCTCTTCTTGTGTCCCAGGACATTGTTCAACAAATAACTTTACACCTACAAGAACAAGAACCTTCATCGGTTTACTATCCTGCATATTAAACCTTTGCAGTATTGTCTTGACATACTTCCTTTGGTTTAACTAGAGCTTCCTCTTTGTCAGATCTCGTTTAATTTCCATGCCCAAAATATAGTTTGCAGTGCCAAGATCCTTCATGTTGAATTTGGAGGACAATTGGGTACTCAAGTATTGGATAATTTCTTTATTATTTCCAATTAGCGACATATCATCCATATACAAGACCAGATAAATAACATGGTCACCAATTAATTTAAAATACACACAGTGATCCGCTTTGCTTCTGGTGAAGCCAAGTCCCCTTATAAATGTATCAAATTTTTTATACCACATCCTTAGTGACTATTTTAACCCATACAAATACTTTTTTAACCTGCATACCAATTCTTTCTTTCCCTTCACCGCAAAGCCTTCACGTTGCTTCATGTAGATCTCTTCTTCCAAATCCCTGTGAACAAATGTTGTCTTCACATCTATCTGTTATATCTCAAAATCAAAAGCAACATCAATAGATAAAATTAATCTAATAGAAGCTACCTTAGCAACAAAAGAGAAAATATCACCAAAATCAATTCCTGGCACCTAGGAATAACCTTTTATTACCAATTTAACTTTGTATTTCTCCACCTTTCGTTCGACATTCATCTTCTTCTTAAACACCCATTTCCTTCCAATGGGTTTCCTTCTTGCTGACAACTCGACTAGATCCCAAGCCTCATTTTTGTCCAAAGATGCCATTTCATCAACCATGGCCTCTTTCCAGAGTTTTCCATGCTCTGAATCTACTGCCTCCCTAGCAGTTCTGGGATCATCATCAGTAATAAATAAAGAAAAATTTGAACAAAAAGTAAATGGACTATACCTTTATGGCTACCCTCTTTCTCAAACTGATCTTCTCACAGCTGGAGTTTGTGGCTCTTCATCTTCTAATTCCTCTTTAGTTGTAGAGTCCAATTCTTCCTCTTTTAGCTCAAACTATATCTTCTTAGGTTCCTTTGGTAGGACTTCATGTTTAACACCATATTCCACCTCTCTAAACACCACATCTCAGTTGTACACAACCTTCCTTGTTTATAGGTTCCAAATCTTATAACCTTTTAAACCATCCTTATACCCAATAAAGATGCACCTTTTAGATTTACCAACCAACTTGATTCTTTTCTCCTTTGGAACATGTACATATGCATCACATCCAAATACCCTTAGATATGAAAGAGAGGGTTTCTTACCAGTCCATACCTCATGTGGACACTTATCCTCCAACATTGATGAAGGTGATCTATTAACTAGGTAACATGCAATATCCGTCACCTTTGCCCAGAATTCCTCTCCTAACCCGACACCACTGAGCATGCTTCTTTCCTTTTCCATCAACGTCCTGGTCATTCTTTCTGCAACTCCATTTTGCTGAGGTGTGTGTGGAGTAGTCTTCTGTCGTGATATACCACACTTCTTACAGAACCCTTCAAATTCTCTCTTGCAGAAATCTCCACCATTATATGTCCTTAGCACATTTATCTTCTTCTCTCTCAGGTTTTCACCAGAGCCTTAAATTCTTTAAACCTGTCAAAGAATTCAGATTTCTTCCTGAGGAAATATATCCATGTATTCCTTGAGAAGTCATCTATAAATGATACATAAAACATAGAATTACCTAGTGACGGAACCGACATAGGTCCAAACACATCATTGTGCACAAGCTCTAATATCTCTTTCGCCCTCTTAGCACCAAAGGGGAAACTGACCTGATTTTGCTTCCCATATACACAATGTTCACATAAATCGAAACCCAAAGAGAAATTAGACATACCTTCTACCATAAAATTATCGTGAAACATTCAAAGGCCCTTCTCTCTAATATGTCCAAGCCTTTGACGCCATGGTATGGTCTTTTATCCAAAGACCACTAGATTTTCTGCTCCATTTTCAGGGGGGCTACCACCCCCACTCTAACCCCCTGTGTCGCACGTGAAGCTAGTCATGGAAATAATTTAACACACACCCAACATTTGCAATATAGGTGTAAAAGGACCTTCTATGTGTTCAAGGTGCATGGACTGAAAGGGATGGTGTGAGGAGAAATCTAGTGGTCTTTGGAGAAAAGACCATGCCCTAATCTAGGGCACAAACCATAGAAAATAACCTCCAAAACATTCACTTAATAGACCTACACAAGGGCATGGAATTGTAGGAGTAATTCATCCTCTTACCTAGGAAAAAATTGACCTTCAAACACACTTGAGAAAACCATAAATGCTCCGATGGTGTCCTTCTTTAGGTCTTGCAAATACTTGAGATATTTGACACTTCTTGAGGGCCAATAAAATTAAGAGTAGATGCTTGGATTGATTCCAAATGAATAATCTTTCATCCCTTCTTATAATGTTCATAGGTGGTGTCACATTTCACCAAGGGCCACTTTACACAAGCAATCTAACTTAAGAAAATATGCTTAAACACCATCTTCTTAATGAATAAAATTCATTTCCTTTGAATTTTTCCTTCTCCATTGAATTACTAGGTGCCCCTTATCCCTTCAAGGGTGCCCCTCATGCATCCAATGAATAAAATATCATTTTCTCCTTGGGTCTTTTGCCCACGACTTTGGCTACAAAGCCCACCACTTGGGTACATTTCCCACAAAGATTTATTTTTGTGGGTCAAATCCTCACAAATCCAGTACCCCAGGGATTGTGGTAATACCTCCCAAGAAACACACTTCAATAGTTCCAAGAGAAAAATGACCAAATGTGAGTGGCATTAGGTTTTCTCCAACCTAATAGAAACCCTTTGAATCACCACCGTTGGTTTTCCAGAACAGATCTAAACCGTTGATTCACAAAGTTTTCATATAAGGAGTGACCATGTGAAGGCCAGTGGGAGCGTTTATTTGTGGTCTCATTAAAATCAACCACATGTAAAACCTCTAGTCCCCACAATGCAGTCATGCGCCACCTATTGTGTGGATTGGGGCGAATCCATAACCATACAATACCTTGGAACATTAATTCGAAATTCATATACTTTACCAATGTATAACAATGTATTTATGATAGGATCAATGGGAGAAAATAGGGTGGAGTCCCTAACTCCTATATGTAAGTATATATAAGGGTAAATGAACCTTATAATGGCATAGTGAGGAGGATAAAAACATATACATTGGTTACTACGCTTATGGAAGAGCAAGGTCACAAAGGAATTAGAAGAGTTAACATGATTAACTAAGGCATGAGTCAAAATCATCCCCTAAGAGTATTTGGGAGTGTTGTAATTAACTCAAAACATAAATATTTATAATATAAGCATGATGAAATTATTACTTTACAAAGAGAGATATCAATTATGAGTAAACCATATGGGTGAGAATGAAAACTTCATTTGTAGCTAAATATTGCAAATTAGTCATGTTGATATTGTAATCATATGTATTATCCAGATGTAGAATCATAATTACTAAATATTCCAACACAACAAAAAAAAACTTCTAGTGTTTGAAATAGGAATGTTATTGAGAGAGAGAGAGAGAGAGTAGGGGAAGAGAGAGGGTGATGGTGGGAGAGAGAGAAAGAGGAGGTAGATATGGGAAGAGAGAGAGGGAGGGAGATATAGGTAGATTTGGGGGGAGAAGGAGGGAAGAAGAAAGAGAAAGGGTGAGGGATAAAATGGTAGAGAGAGGGGGGGAGAGGTTATGGGGAGAGAGAGAGAAGGAGAGGGAGGGCAAGGAAGAATGAGTTGGAGTAGGATTTTTGTGAGGGATGGAATGAGAGAGAGAGAGAGGGAGAGAGGAAGAATGAGTTGGAGCAGGGTTTTTGTGAAGGATGGAATGAACGAGAGAGAGATGGAGAGGAGTCATGGGGGGAGAGAGAGAGAAGGAGAGGGAGGGAGAGGAATAATGAGTTTGAGTAGGGTTTTTGTGAAGGATGGAGAGAGAGAGAGAAAGAGAGATAAGGGAGGGAGGGAGGTAAAGGTTGAGCTTAATGGGGGGGCGAGGGAAGAAAATAGAAATAGAGTGAGAGTGAAAGAGGGAAGGAGATAGAGATAGGGACGAAGGGGAGAGAGAGGGAAGAAGGGAGAGACAAAGAGTGAGGTAGAGGAAGAGGAGAGAGAGGGAGAGATAAAGAGGGAGGAAGAGAGCTACAAAGAGTGAGGGAGAGACAATGAAAGGAGGGATGGGATGAGTAAGGGGAGAGAGAGAGAGAGAGAGAGAGAGAGAGAGAGAGCATGGGTGGGAGATAGAGGAGAGGCAAGGGATATGAGTGAGGTAACAAAAAGAATGTGCATGCTTTATACAAGGATTGGGACAACTGGAAGGTGAGGCATTTATGGTTGTGAATGTTAATCACAGGAACACATGTGCATTATCGATAACATGTGCATGGTATTTCTAGTCATTTTCCAAACCAAAATCATGTTTTCCACTCACCCAACATCCAAACAACAATCTAATAAACACACACATAGAATTAGCAACAATAAGGACTTGGCAAGCATTTAAGTGTAGTTGTAAATAATATTTTTGTCTTCTTGTGTTATTGGGAAGCGAATTTTTGCCTTGCTATGTAATTGTAAGACAATTTTTTATTTTCTAAGAAGATAAATATTAAAACACAAATTTATTACAATTAGAAGGTAATTTATGTAACTCGAAGACATATATTATCTTCTTGAGTAATTGGAAGATAGTTTTTGGAAGATAAAATTTTTCTTGTTGCGTAATTGGAAGGAATTTTTTATCTTCTTGTGAATTGGAAGATAATTCTTGTGATTTTTTGTAATTCAAATATATTTATTGTCCTATTATAGTAATTAGAAAATAATATTTGTCTTCTTGTGTTATTGGAAGACAATTTTTGTCTTTTTTATATACAATTATCATCTCCATGTAATTGCATTCAATTAAAACCTGAGTATTAAAGTAAGAGAAAATTCAAGGGTGAGTGTGGAAAAACACATGTGATTAGAAAAGGCGAATCTAAATTCTAGCACAAAAGAAGAACCTTATGAATATTCCATATAGACAATTTTTTCTAGATGACTAGATGATGATGGATCTCTTGGAGTTGATTACATTATAACATCCCCTATCTTACCCTTGCTACTTTAATGTAACTATGAAGGCCACACCAGTGTGGAGACGAGCAAAATTAGATAAAATCCTAATGAATATATAATATTAATTAATTAATAAATTAAACAACTAAAGGTTGGATCACCTTACAAATCATTGGTCTAAGGGAAGATTGTGGGGTTTTGCCTGTTACCCTAAAAATCCACACCCTTATCTGTTGGGTTAAATACTAAACCCTCTGCAACTGGGATGTTAGAAAATTATCTATTATGGAGCAATGGAACACATAAAATATTACAGAAATATAAACACAGAAAACACACAAAACAAGAGAGACACAGATATACGTGGTTCACCCAGTTTGGGCTACGTCCACCCCGAACAGCCAGTCCTTCCTTTCTATTATCCAACAAAATGAAGAGACACAACCCACAACAAATCCGCTGTAATACCCTCTGTTTTCTCTCACAGTCTCACCTCTCTGTTTCTCGCTCACACAGAATACACATCTATCACACAGCCTCAAATACAATACCCTCATACAAAGAGAGGGGTTTCCTTCTAGGGAAAAAAACCCTAAACAAACATAAGTTCTACCGTCACATCATCCGCCTAATGAACAACCCAGATTGACTACAAATTACTATACTTTTACAAGGCAATTTTACATTTATTTTTGGCTTCGGGGGCGCTGCCCCGAGCCCCTGCAGGGGGGACAAGTCCGCCCCGCACCCCCCGGCGTGGAGGGGTGTACAAAACTTCCTGGGGTATACATCCGGCTGAAACAAAGACCTCTGAACAATCATGCTCCACACACAACAATCTCCCACTTGTAGAATGATTGTAGCAACTCCACCGCTGCTTCATTTGCTGGACAATGACTCCTCTTTGGACCTGGTTGTTTCTCATCTTCATCGTCATCCTTGAAGACCAATTGAATCTGAGCATGTTCTCAATTTCTCCCTGGTTACAACTTTTGTTAGCATATCTACAGGATTCTGGCTAGTGTGTATCTTTTCCAGCTTCAACTCTCCATCTTCCAACACTGATCGTATGAAATGGTACTTGAGCTGTATGTGTTTAGTCTTGGAATGAAATGCTGAGTTCTTTGCAAGATGAATGGCACTTTGGCTATCACTATATAACGTGCTCATATCATGCTCCTTACCCAATTCACCCATAAACCTTTGTAACCAAATCATTTCTTTACTAGCCTCTGTAGCAGCAACATACTCTGCTTCTGTTGTTGAAAGTGCAACAACACTTTGGATTTTTGAAACCCAACTGACAACTGTTCCTCCAACAGTAAATACATATCCTGTAGTGCTCCTCCTGTTATCTCTGTCACCTGCCATATCTGTATCAACATATCCTTGTAGGCAGATGTTTGAACCACCAAAGCATAATGCTTGATTTGTGGTACCTTTCAAATATCTGAGAATCCATTTCACTGTCATCTAATGTTCCTTTCCTGGATTGTTCATATACCTGCTTACAACTCCCACTGCATGTGCAATATCAGGCCTTGTGCAGACCATTGCATACATTAAGCTTCCAACTGCTGATGCATATGGAACTTTAGACATATAATCCATGTCTTCTTGGGTCTTTGGGCACATTTCCTTGCTAAGTTTGAAATGGCTAGCAAAAGGTGTACTAACTGGTTTTGCATTGTGCATGTTAAATCTTTTCAACACCTTTTGTATGTACTCATTCTGAGACAATGTTAATTTACGATTTTTCCTGTCTCTAGTTATTCTCATACCAAGGATTTGTTTTGCAGCTCCCAAATCCTTCATTGCAAATGAATTTTCCAATTTTCTTTTGAGCACATTTATTTCCTGCATGTTAGATCCTGCAACAAGAATGTCATCTACATACAATAACAATATAATATAGCTACCATCATTTTGCTTTTTCAAATAAACACAATGATCAGAGTGACATCTAGTATAACCTTGTTCAGACATAAACTTGTCAAATTTTAGATATCACTGCCTTGGAGCCTGTTTTAAGCCATACAAGCTCTTCTTCAACCTGCACACTAGTTTCTCCTTCCCTTTCACCTCATATCCTTGTGGCTGCTGCATATATATCTCTTCCTCCAAATCCCAATGGAGAAAGGTTGTCTTTACATCTAACTGCTCAAGATGCAAATCTTCAGCTGCTACAAGACTTAAAATAGTTCTGATTGAAGTCATTTTAACAACAGGAGAAAATATTTCATCAAAATCAATACCTTTCTTCTATGCAAACCCCTTCACCACAAGTCTAGCTTTGTACCTCTGTTTTCCTCCATCTTCTTCCTTCAACCTATAAACCCATTTATTCTTCAATGTAGTTTTTCCTGCAGGCAACCTGACTAAATCCCAAGTCTAGTTATGCATTAAGGAGTCCATCTCTTCTTCCATGGCTACCTCCCACTTCTTCCTGCTTTCAACCTGCATTGCTTCTTCATAACATTCGGGTTCACCAGAATCAGTCAACAATAAATAATATAATGAAGGAGAGTATCGTTCAGGGGTCTACTTATCCTGGTAGATCTTCTAACACCACTTTCAGGTGTTTGGGATGCCTGTTGCTGTTGTGGTGGTTGCTGTTGTTGATTATTATTATTTTCAGGCACCTTTACCTTTTCAGTGATGTCATCAAGAACTGCGTATTCCTTGTTTTCGTTTTCTTTCTTCTTTTCCTGCAACTGATTCTTATACAAGACCTTTTCATTGAATATTACATCTCTGCTCCTAATGATTTTGTGATTTTCATAATCATATAAGCGATAACCAAAATCATTAACACCATATCCAATAAAGGTACATTTCTTTGACTTTGCCTCAAGCTTTGTTCTATTTTCTTTATCAATATGGACAAAGGCCTCACAACCAAAAGGCTTTAAAAAGGAGTAGTTTACCTTTTTACCTGTCCATGCTTCCTCCGGAACACCACCATCCAAGGAACTTGAAGGCCCTCTGTTTATTAGATAAACAGTAGTATCTACAGCGTCTGCCCAAAACTGTGAAGGCAATCCTGCATGCAATCTCATGCACCTTGCACGCTCCATGATTGTTCTGTTCATCCTTTCTGACACACCATTTTCTTGTGGTGTTCTTGGAACTGTCTTCTCTCTGCGAATTCCATGCTCTGAACAGTACCTATCAAACTCTTTGCTGCAATATTCACCTCCATTGTCTGATCTAAGACACTTCAATTTCTTTCCTGTCTCAATCTCAACCAAAGCTTTCCATTTCTTGAGAGTATCAAATACATCAGATTTATTCTTAATACAATAAATCCAAGTTTTTCTAGTTGCATCATCAATAAAGGTAACATAATAACGAGAGCCACCAAGAGATGATACCTGAGCAGGTCCCCATACGTCTGTATGCATAAGCTCTAATTTTTAATTCTTCTTTTCTTTCCCAACTCTGAGAAATCTGACTCTCTTCTGTTTTCCATAAATGCAGTTCTCACAGAAGTCCAAATCAACATTCTTCAAACCCGGCAACAAATTCCTTGAGTGAAGAATCTTCATCCCCTTTTCACTCATGTGTCCGAGCCTATGATGCCATAATGCTGCATCTGCTCCTTTGGAAGTTAAAGCATTAACAGAGTTAGAAATACCATTGCATAAATACAGTGTACCAACATTTTTGCCTTTTGCTATTACCAGGGCTCCTTTGGTGACTTTCCAAGCTTTATCTGTGAAAGTTGTCACACAACCTTCACCGCCTAACTGCCGTGTTGAAATCAGATTTTTCTTTAGATCTGGAACATGCCTTACCTCCTTTAATAGCCATTGGTTTCCATTCTGCTGTTTTACAAGAACCTTACCCATTCCAATGATTTTACAGGGTTTATCATCACCCAGACGAACTTGTCCAAAATCTCCTTGAACATAGCCATGAAAATATTTCTTATCAGGTGTGGCATGGAATGAAGCCCCTGAATCTACCACCCAGGAATCAGTAATATTTTCGAAAGAAAGAATCAAATCATCTTGTAACACCTCACCTGTCACATTTGCTTCATGATTGTTTTCTTGCTGTGCATCTCCTTCTTTTCTCTTCCAAGATCTACAGTCTTTCTTTAGGTGTCCTTTCTTTCCACATTTCTAGCACACTATTCCCGATCTGGACTTGGATCTGCCTTTCCTTGATTTACTGCGATATCCTGAGCTCTTTCCTCTTTCCATTTTTCTTCCTCTAGACTCTGCACTCAAAGCATTTCCCGATGTCTCACCCGAGCTTTTCTGTCGCATTTCCTCGCTAAGGATAGCACCGACAACATCATCAAACTTTAAAGTACTAGATCCAGAAACGGAGTTACTAATGGCCATTACCAAACCATTCCAACTTTCTGGTAATGAGCACAAGAATAACAGAGCTCTAACTTCATCATCAAAGTTTACCCCTACAGAACTTAACTAACTTGTAACTGTATTAAAATCATTTAAATGGTTTGCAACAGATCCACCTTCCGACATATTCATATTAAATAACCGTTTCATAAGAAATACCTTGTTTGAGGCCGAGGGTTTTTCATATAGTTTCGACAATGCCTGCATCAAACCCTCTGTCGTGGTTTCCTTCGAAATGTTGAAGGCGACTGACGCAGCAAGGCACAACCGTATTGTTCCGAGTGCCTTTCTATCGAGAAGGTTCCATTCTTCGTCTTTCATACCCGTCGGCATCTTTATTTTTCCACCCAATGGTAGGTATAGATCTTTCTGATAGAGATAATATTCCATCTGCATCTTGCACAGCGAGAAGTTTTGGCCGTTAAATTTCTCGACCCTAAACTTACCATCTTCCGCCATTGCTCCCACTCGAACCAGGAACCCTTCTTTCCTACGAGTTTATCAGCCAAATAGACCTTCGGCTTTGATACCAGTTGTTAGAAAATTATCTATTACGGAGCAATGGAACACATAAAATATTACAGAAATATAAACACAGAAAATGCACAAAACAAGAGAGACACATATATACGTGGTTCACCCAGTTTGGGCTACGTCCACCCCGAACAGCCAGTCCTTCCTTTCTATTATCCAGCAAAATGAAGAGACACAACCCACAGCAAATCCGCTATAATATCCTCTGTTTTCTCTCACAGTCTCACCTCTCTGTTTCTCGCTCACATAGAATACACATCTATC
Organism: Pinus tabuliformis; assembly: GCA_031772625.1. Lineage (NCBI taxonomy): Eukaryota > Viridiplantae > Streptophyta > Pinopsida > Pinales > Pinaceae > Pinus > Pinus tabuliformis. Next base: position 931,706,597 of record CM062818.1, read on the forward strand.
ACACAGCCTCAAATACAATACCCTCATACAAAGAGAGGGGTTTCCTTCAAGGGCAAAAAACCCTAAACAAACATAAGTTCTACCGTCAGATCATCCGCCTAATGAACGGCCCAGATTGACTAGAAATTACTATACTTTTACAAGGCAATTTTACATTTATTTTTGGCTTCGGGGGCGCTGCCCCCGAGCCCCCGTAGGGGGGACAAGTCCCCCCCGCATGGAGGGGTGTACAAAACTTCCTGGGGTATACATCCGGCTGAAACAAAGACCTCTGAACAATCATGCTCCACACACAACAATCTCCCACTTGGAGAATGATTGTAGCAACTACACCGCTGCTTCATTTGACTCCTCTTTGGACCTGACTGTTTCTCATCTTCATCGTCATCCTTGAAGACCAATTGAAAATGAGCATGTTCTCAGTTTCTCCCTTGTTACAACTTTTGTTAGCATATCTGCAGGATTCTGGCTAGTGTGTATCTTTTCCAGCTTCAACTCTCCATCTTCCAACACTGATCGTATGAAATGGTACTTGAGCTGTATGTGTTTAGTCCTGGAATGAAATGTTGAGTTCTTTGCAAGATGAATGGCACTTTGGCTATCACTGTATAACGTGCTCATATCATGCTCCTTACCCAATTCACCCATAAACCTTTGTAAATAATTTCTTTACTAGCCTCTGTAGCAACAACATACTCTGCTTCTGTTGTTGAAAGTGCAACAACACTTTGGATTTTTGAAACCCAACTGACAACTGTTCCTCCAACAGTAAATACATATCCTGTAGTGCTCCTCCTGTTATCTCTGTCACCTGCCATATCTGCATCAACATATCCTTGTAGGCAGATGTTTGAACCACCAAAGCATAATGCTGATTTGTGGTACCTTTCAAATATCTGAGAATCCATTTCACTGCCATCCAATGTTCCTTTCCTGGATTGTTCATATACCTCCTTACAACTCCCACTGCATGTGCAATATCAGGCCTTGTGCAGACCATTGCATACATTAAGCTTCCAACTGCTGATGCATATGGAACTTTAGACATATAATCCATGTCTTCTTGGGTCTTTGGGCACATTTCCTTGCTAAGTTTGAAATGGCTAGCAAAAGGTGTACTAACTGGTTTTGCATTGTGCATGTTAAATCTTTTCAACACCTTTTGTATGTACTCATTCTGAGACAATGTTAATTTACGATTTTTCCTGTCTCTAGTTATTCTCATACCAAGGATTTGTTTTGCAGCTCCCAAATCCTTCATTGCAAATGAATTTGCCAATTTTCTTTTGAGCACATTTATTTCCTGCATGTTAGATCCTGCAACAAGCATGTCATCTACATAAAATAACAATATAATATAGCTGCCATCATTTTGTTTTTTCAAATAAACACAATGATCAGAGTGACATCTAGTATAACCTTGTTCAGACATAAACTTGTCAAATTTTAGATACCACTGCCTTGGAGCCTGTTTTAAGCCATACAAGCTCTTCTTCAACCTGCACACTAGTTTCTCCTTCCCTTTCACCTCATATCCTTGTGGCTGCTGTATATATATCTCTTCCTCCAAATCCCCATGGAGAAAGACTGTCTTTACATCTAACTGCTCAAGATGCAAATCTTCAGTTGCTACAAGACTTAAAATAGTTCTGATTGAAGTCATTTTAACAACAGGAGAAATATTTCATCAAAATCAATACCTTTCTTCTGTGCAAACCCCTTCACCACAAGTCTAGCTTTGTACCTCTGTTTTCCTCCATCTTCTTCCTTCAACCTGTAAACCCATTTATTCTTCAATGTAGTTTTTCCTGCAGGCAACCTGACTAAATCCCAAGTCTAGTTATGCATTAAGGAGTCCATCTCTTCTTCCATGGCTTCCTCCCACTTCTTCCTGCTTTCAACCTGCATTGCTTCTTCATAACATTCGGGTTCACCAGAATCATTCAACAATAAATAATATAATGAAGGAGAGTATCGTTCAGGGGGTCTACTTATCCTGGTAGATCTTCTAACACCACTTTCAGGTGTTTGGGATGCCTGTTGCTATTGTGGTGGTTGCTGTTGTTGATTATTATTATTTTCAGGCACCTTTACCTTTTCAGTGATGTCATCAAGAACTACGTATTCCTTGTTTTCGTTTTCTTTCTTCTTTTCCTGCAACTGATTCTTATACAAGACCTTTTCATTGAATATTACATCTCTGCTCCTAATGATTTTGTGATTTTCATAATCATATAAGCGATAACCAAAATCATTAACACCATATCCAATAAAGGTACATTTCTTTGACTTTGCCTCAAGCTTTGTTCTATTTTCTTTATCAATATGGACAAAGGCCTCACAACCAAAAGGCTTTAAAAAGGAGTAGTTTACCTTTTTACCTGTCCATGCTTCCTCCGGAACACCACCATCCAAGGAACTTGAAGGCCCTCTGTTTATTAGATAAACAGTAGTATCTACAGCATCTGCCCAAAACTGTAAAGGCAATCCTGCATGCAATCTCATGCACCTTGCACGCTCCATGATTGTTCTGTTCATCCTTTCTGACACACCATTTTCTTGTGGTGTTCTTGGAACTGTCTTCTCTCTGCGAATTCGATGCTCTGAACAGTACCTATCAAACTCTTTGCTGCAATATTCACCTCCATTGTCTGATCTAAGACACTTCAATTTCTTTCCTGTCTCAATCTCAACCAAAGCTTTCCATTTCTTGGAAGTATCAAATACATCAGATTTATTCTTAATACAATAAATCCAAGTTTTTCTAGTTGCATCATCAATAAAGGTAACATAATAACGAGAGCCACCAAGAGATGATACCTGAGCAGGTCCCCATATGTCTGTATGCACAAGCTCTAATTTTTCGTTTTTCTTTTCTTTCCCAACTCTGAGAAATCTGACTCTCTTCTGTTTTCCATAAATGCAGTTCTCACAGAAGTCCAAATCAACATTCTTCAAACCCGGCAACAAATTCCTTGAGTGAAGAATCTTCATCCCCTTTTCACTAATGTGTCCGAGCCTATGATGCCATAATGCTGCATCTGCTCCTCTAGAAGTTAAAGCATTAACAGAGTTAGAAATACCATTGCATAAACTTAATGTACCAACCTTTTTGCCTTTTTCTATTACCAGGGCTCCTTTGGTGACTTTCCAAGCTTTATCTGTGAAAGTTGTCACACAACCTTCACCGCCTAACTGCCCTGTTGAAATCAGATTTTCCTTTAGATCTGGAACATGCCTTACCTCCTTTAATAGCCATTGGTTTCCATTCTGCTGTTTTACAAGAACCTTACCCATTCCAACGATTTTACAGGGTTTATCATCACCCAGACGAACTTGTCCAAAATCTCCTTGAAAATAGTCATGAAAGTATTTCTTATCAGGTGTGGCATGGAATGAAGCCTCTGAATCTACCACCCAGGAATCAGTAATATTTTTGAAAGAAAGAATCAAAGCATCTTGTAACACCTCACCTGTCACATTTGTTTCATGATTGTTTTCTTGCTGTGCATCTCCTTCTTTTCCCTTCCGAGATCTACAGTCTTTCTTTAGGTGTCCTTTATTTCCACATTTCCAGCACACTATTCTCGATCTGGACTTGGATCTGCTGTTCCTTGATTTACTGCGATATCCTAAGCTCTTTCCTCTTTCCATTTTTCTTCCTCTTGACTCTGCACTCAAAGCATTTCTCGATGTCTCACCGGAGCTTTTCCGTCGCATTTCCTCGCTAAGGATAGCACCGACAACATCATCAAACTTTAAAGTACTAGATCCAGAAACGGAGTTACTAATGGCCATTACCAAACCATTCCAACTTTCTGGTAATGAGCACAAGAATAACAGAGCTCTAACTTCATCATCAAAGTTTACCCCTACAGAACTTAACTGACTTGTAACTGTATTAAAATCATTTAAATGGTTTGCAACAGATCCACCTTCCGACATATTCATATTAAATAACCGTTTCATAAGAAATACCTTGTTTGAGGCCGAGGGTTTTTCATATAGTTTCGACAACGCCTGCATCAAACCCTCTATCGTGTTTTCCTTCAAAATGTTGAAGGCGACTGACGCAGCAAGGCACAACCGTATTGTTCCGAGTGCCTTTCTATCGAGAAGGTTCCATTCTTCGTCTTTCATACCCGTCGGCATCTTTGTTTTTCCGCCCAATGGTAGGTATAGATCTTTCTGATACAAATAATCTTCCATCTACATCTTCCACAGCGAGAAGTTTTGGCCGTTAAATTTCTCGACCCTAAACTTACCATCTTCCGCCATTGCTCCCACTCGAACCAGGAACCCTTCTTTCCTGCGAGTTTATCAGCCAAATAGACCTTCGGCTGTGATACCAGTTGTTAGAAAATTATCTATTACAGAGCAATGGAACACATAAAATATTGCAGAAATATAAACACAAAAAACGCACAAAACAAGAGAGACACAGATATACGTGGTTCACCCAGTTTGGGCTACGTCCACCCCGAACAGCCAATCCTTCCTTTCTATTATCCAGCAAAATGAAGAGACACAACCCACAACAAATCCGCTGTAATATCCTCTGTTTTCTCTCACAGTCTGACCTCTCTGTTTCTCGCTCACACAGAATACACATCTATCACACAGCCTCAAATACAATACCCTCATACAAAGAGAGTGGTTTCCTTCTAGGGCAAAAAACCCTAAACAAACATAAGTTCTACTGTCATATCATCTGCCTAATGAACGACCCAGATTGACTAGAAATTACTATACTTTTACAAGGCAATTTTACCCGCCGCGGGACCGCTGGCCCCCGGACCCCCCAGCCGGGGGGGATGGGCCCCCCCGGACCCCCGCAGGGGGGACAAGTCCCCCCCGCGTGGAGGGGTGTACAAAACTTCCTGGGGTATACATCCGGCTGAAACAAAGACCTCTGAACAATCATGCTCCACACACAACATGGGAAAAGCTATCCCCTATTATAATTGAACCCATGTTAATTGCTACTGGGTTTAGTTTTTCAGAGTTGGCAGCTAGGCATATTTAGAGTCACAAAACTATTGATAGTTCGTGCTTTGAAGGAGAAAGACAATTGGGAAATGTCCATCCTAGATCCCCCTACCCGATCAAAGAGTCAGTGCATGGGCAAAGACAAGGTAAGATGGGAGGTGGAGCACAGTGGTATAAATTCACAAATCTCATAGCAAAGGGTGACATCATTTTTTTTTTCTAGCATCACATCCTTCCATGCTCATAACGTTTCAATCAACCAATCCTTAATTGCACTTCTTCTCCACCCCCCTCTGCCCCACATCTCGAGAACGTTGTGAAATTGCTTGCGATGAAACATCACTTTCCCATCACACTGGATAGAGAGTAATCACACCAACTATAGTTGTACTACTATTTCATTGTCTATTACCTTTTCCCTAGAAGTAGTTTACTAAATAGAGGACCATCACTTCATCTTTGCTAGGAGTGTAGGAGTTTCAATTCAAGTATTTACCCAAGTGATTAGTGCTTGCTATCTGTTGTAAAAACTACTTCCAAATTCCTTAGACCTTGGATCTAGCTCGAAGATGGTAAGTTGTAAGAGAGTTCACAGTGCAACTAGTCTATGGTTGGGAAGAGAGTGTAATTCCCTTCATCAGTTTCACAATAAATCAACTAGATACGTAACATGGTTTGTGTTCCTACGTTTTATCAATGTTGAGTTATGATTAATTTATTCTAGTGAATTCATGTATATATTCTTATGCATAGTCATGCCTGAATGTTTAATTCCTCAAATTGTCTACTTGCCGGGGGGGAGGCAGCATTAGGAAATTTTGATCTAAAAGTGGAAAACTACTTTTTTTAATTGTATTTTTGGCTTATCTCATTATAGATTTACTAAAAGTTCAAATGTAGACACTCATTGTATGCAAAATTAAATTCCACATCCAACGAATACCCATAATGCATACTTTTGAGAAGACCCAAATTGATAAAAATTGAAGCTGCATTTAAAAAACATGTTCAACACTCTTTTTCAATGTATCTTCAATTTTTATCAACATGGGTCTTCTCAAAAGTATGAATAATGGGTACTCGTTTGATGTGGAATTTAATTGTGCATCCAATGAGTGTATACACTTGAAATATGAATAAACCTATATGGAGATAACCTAAAAATACAATTAAAAAAGTAGTTTTTCTTCTTTTCCCCCAAAAATATTTACATGTACCTCTTTTTAAATTGAAAGGAATTTGATTGGCTGACATATTATGACATGGAAATTACATGAAAATTTCATGGGCACTTTTAGGATGAAATTTCCTATAATGATAATTGGTTTTGAAGCCTGCATAGGTTTAACTAGGTATGGTTATGTGCATTTGGTTGAATATGTTATGCCTATTTATTGTATGTGATATGGTTACTTGTATGTGTTATGTGTTAAGATGAGGTTAATAATTTTTCGTACATATTTTGTGTTAGTGGGCTAAAGAACCAACATTTCATTTATGAATTCATTGGGCATCTTAGATATTAAACTCTGAACATAAAATAGTCCGGAAATCATACCTGCAGATTTAGTATGCCCATCCCGGATCCCCCTACCCCATAGAAGAGATAGTGCATGGGAAAAGGCAATTTTGATTGGATAATGAGGCAATGGAGCATAGTCGTATAAATTCACAGATCTCATAACACAGGGGGACATCAATTTTGTATTTTATGGCATCACATTCTTCCCTACCCATACTATTTTTGTCAACCAATTCTTAATCACACTTCTTCCCCACCCCCCTCATCCTGAGAATTCCATGAAATCATGGAACATCATTCGCTCATCACCCTAGATAGAGAGAAATCACACCAACTATAGTTGTGCTACGATTTTGTTTTCGATTACCTTGTCCCGAGAACTAGTTTATTAACTTGATAACCACCACTTCATCTCTGTTATGAGTGGAGGAGTCTGAATTCAAGTACTTACCTGAGTTATTGGTGCTCAATATCTGTTATTGGATTTGGTTCAAGGGTGATCAATTGCAAGAGAGTTCATAATGCAACTGGTCTACGGTTGGGAGGAGAGTGGAAGTCTCTCCTTTAGTTTCCCATTAAATCAACTAGATAAGTAATATGGTATATTCTAATTATGATAGTGAATTCATGTATATATGCTTCTATGTAGTCATGCCTAAATGTTTAATTACTCAAACTGTCTACTTGGGAGGAAAAATTGGTTGTGAAGCCTGCATATGTTTAACTAAGTATGGTTAGGTGTATTTTATTAAATGTGTTATCCATATTTTACAATATGCGTTATGGTTACTTGTTTGTGCTATATGTTGAGATAAGGTTATGAATTGTTGTACATACTCTATGTTACTTGACTAAAGAACCAATATTTCACCTATGAGTTAGTTGGACATCTTAGAAATTATAATCTATATATATAATAGTCCGAAAATGTAACATGCAAATTTAGTATGTTGTAGTCACCATCCATGGTGTCATAATGTATATCAATTTAAATGATAGGGAAAATATTATACCCATGATTTTACGTGCCATTGCGTTTTTCACAACAACTAAGAAATGTTATATATTTATATACAATGTGTAGATAGGTTTGGGGCCGAGATCTTTTCATCCTCACCAATCCTCTTATATACCTATTTAAGATCATTGATAATCGTAATTGGTTATTGTAAGCATAGTTTCTCATCTATGTCAGTGATCAATGAATACGTGTATACTGTGTGAAACTAATTGGGACTGTGTCATCTAGGATATTAATATTATCATACACTCACTACTATGTTAATACTAAAAGATAACTATGTGTGTGTGTGTGCATGTGTGTGTGGCGAAATTTAATTGGGGTTATGCCTCCTCCCAACCTTATTAATACCACATAGAAAGTTATCATCGCTCAAGCACTTGCGTATCTTTGATTTTAGAGTTCTATACCATATGTGTGTGTGTGTTTTGAGAGCTGGGCATTACATGATATTTTAATATACATATAAAACAAATGCTACATAGTAGCTAATCCCTACTACTGAGTTTAAATATAACAAAATTAAAGTAAAAATAAATAAAGAAATAAAGATTTCATCAAGATTTGATGATACAACTTAATGCACACTATTTTATGGCACCCATTACATCTCCTAGTCAAACTAGTATATGACACCCACTAAAAAAGGACTTTGAGCCTATGTGATCTCTAACCAAATAATGTCGTTATTTTTCCCACTAAATAAGTTGAGGAGTGTTAGAAGTTCTGTGAATAAGAAGTTTTCCGAGGCAATTTCCCTAATAATTCTCTTATCACTAATAAACTTTGAAACATAAAACAAATCCTTAACAATTTAAATACAAAGTTGCAGCACACTAAGAAAAATAGATAAGGAAAAAATCAATATCCCACACTGAGCACATACACCAACCAAAAATAAGCACACCAACAAAAGATAAGCAGCAGGTGAATTTAAATATGGAGCATGTAACAATCAAGTTGCGATATCCTTATGCTATGAATTCTATTTGCCACTTGACTTGAAATGCATCCACTTAATACATTGTAGTGTATCATTTACTTTGATGTGAATTCAAAACAAACATATACTAATAAATTAAGTAAATAAATTTTAAAATTCTTTTTATTAATTTTATTTATGTAAATATGAATTTAAATATATCATTAACATTATATCTTCCAAGTGTGTTAATAGGGTTTGTCTAAGTGGCTGGAAAAATGTAATTATCATGGAAGTGTGTTAACAAGGTTTATCTGAGTGTTAATAGGGTTTATCTTAGTAGTTGGAAAAAATGTGGTTATCCACTTCATTGAATTCTTGCATATGAAATATTAAGCTCATAATGCATGTTTTCTTGAAAGCATAAAAACATATATAATTTATATATAAAATATAAAACTATTTCTTATTTTAAAAAATATTAAAATATAAATATTCATATTTAATACCTGAACATAATAAATGTAAATTAACATATATCTCTAATAACAATAAGTAGTGCTGGTTAATATACATGTACAATGCTAAAACGATATTCACAAAGTTCTTTGTTATAAAGTATAAAACAATATCACAAAGTTCTTTGTTATTCTTTCATCAACTTATAATGTTCATTATTTTAGTGGTACATTTCATACTTAGGTATTATTTCTCCAACCAAAACAAGATGGTAACTTTAATGACAGAAAGTCCAAAAAGTGAAAAAAAAAAAAAAAAAAAAAAAAAAAAATTCTGCAATAGAAATAATACCTAAGTCCAAAAATATGCACTAAACACAACTTCTATTCAATACTATTCTTTATTTTCATTAATTAGGCTAGATATATTAAAAAAATAATTTAATGTAACTTTAAGTGACAACATCTCCTTAACATTAGAACATTGATTATTTTATTTTATTTTATTTCAGAAATATGAGATGTATTGTAAAGTCAATATTTTGATATTTATCAATATTTATTAGTCACTTAATTTATATGGCTATCAAAACATTGATTGTAGATCCCTAAAAATTGTGAGAGAATTGAACAATAGTTTTTGTGTTTGGTAGATCCATAGTTAAAATGGATCTAGTAATAATTCTTTCTATAATTAATAATAATTTAAAATAAATCTATAATTCAGTTAATTTTAATGATTATTTTATTTTATTTTATTTTGGAAATATGAGATGTATTGTAAAGTAAGTGTTCTGATATTTATCAATATTTACTAGTCACTTAATTTATATGGCTATACTAATTTTATTTTAATTTATATTTCTTAAAATATAATTTTTATATTGCAAAAGATTCCAACGGAATTAAAAATATTTATTGAGGTGAGAAGCTCATTCTACAACCTAGTATGAGGGGATGTGTAAGCATATTTATTGAGCGGAGAGGCTCATTCTACAACAAGTATGAGGGGATGTGTAAGCTTTCCCGTCCTCGGTGGAGTTGAAACATACCCCTTTAAAATAAAAATAAATAAATTATACTCTTAAGAGAAATATAATGTCAGATATAATTAAAAAAATGAAAACATTAGAAGTGAAAAAAAAATGCCAGTAAGATGTTTAAATCTTATACTTTTCAAAAATATTTCAACAGAAGATTTAAATAAACTATTTGAAAATAATTTGTTAAAATAAAATATTTCAATGTTGTATATAAAAAATATTCAATATGGGTTATCATTAAAATATGTTTTTTTTTTAACAATATCGTCTACTTGTCTATTATAAAACTTGTGATTCAAATTTCTATTACAATAAGAGGGGAGTTCCGAGAGATGCTATTCAAAATTGGGTACGCAGACCCGTAGTTCTCTTGGCTCCTCTTATCTATATTTAAAGCTGAACATAAACGGCTATATTGCCTTACATAGGATCCTCCTATCCAACTGTATTTGCAGTGCATGAGGGCTAAGGGGAATGTTGGGTGACCGAGTCCTCGGGGAGAGGTCCCCTACGGCTCGCTCGAGTTGAAGCTTCTCCTTGCTGGCTTTCTGTTAAGGTGCGGAGATGATCTATTACTGCTTCCATGTGTATGCAGCGATCTTTGAGGTCTTCAATGTCTTTTTTCCTCTTCTCCAACTTCTTACGTTTGGAGTTTCTGTCCGCATGATAATCCTCCGTTAGTTCATCCACCTGTTTCTTCAGGGCGTTAATCATAACAACATGAGCCTTACACATATGACAGTCTCTGTTATTGAAGATGTTGTCCATTGGGTTCCTTGGTTGCTGCGGATTTGCTTGCTGGTTACGCTGATCCGCCATCTTGCTGGGAGTACTGTTTCCTTTGTCGAGGGCGAGGAAAGTGGGAGGCTTGCCAATGTTAAGGTTGATCTGCTTGTCTAGAGCACAGTGGAGGTAGGAGCCCTGTTGCTGACCGCGCACGCTGCTTGAAACAAAAGCCCAAAGGTTAGTCTTACAATAACCACAGATGGGGAAAAGATTGTTTACCCTGCGCAAAGAGGAACCAGTTGAGTCTCCCCTCGACAAGCAGTGCCAAAAACAATGCCGGCTGTCACAGTGAGCGGAGGGATGTCGACGGTTGCTATGAGCTGAGAGGGTCTCAATGCTTCTTTGGGCCTCAGTGCAGGCCTTGCTGCTATGAAGGAGACCGCCTAAGCCTTTCCTCTGATACGAAGGAGCTATCCGATTCTCTCTGGGATGGATTGAGGGAACCGTGGTAGGCTTACTGAGATTTAAAAGGCTGAGGCAGGCATTCTCCCACTCGTGCTTGGGAGTGGAGGATCTGATCTTATCTGTCAAAGAAGGATTTGAGATGATGTGTCGCTGTCCTTGAAGTCTGAAGCAGGTATGGGCGCTGTCACGCCTTCTATCACTTCCTGAAGTGTGTCGAAGAGGACCCCTGATGAAAGCTTCATTGCTCGGATCCTGGAGTCGATTTACCGTCCTGTTTGCCCCGTTTTGGCAGTCGAGAGGGATTTGGAGAGCAGAGGATCGTTGATGCTCTGCATTATTATCTCGAGTTGGATGCCTGAGGTGACCTCTAGTCAGATACATGGAGATCACGAGTTGACTAAGGGATGTCTTGTTCATAGATTTCCTCATTCTCCCTCACCTGTCCCGTGGGTCTTCTTATGGCCTTGTTGGCCAACTCATCAGCGGTCGTGTTGTGTAATCTGAGGATGTGTTTGTAGGTTACATTGCCCATACCCCTGGCTTGTTCCGAAATTCTGTCTTTTATTCTATTCAGAGCACATTGTTTGAAGTTGTTCCCTGTGTTCATTGCCGCAATAAGGATAGCTGAGTCCCCCAACACAAGGAGGTTTTGGATGCCCATTTTCCATGCTATGGAGACCCCCAGCAGGAGACTATAGGCCTCAGCTTTATTGTTTGACAAATTCCCCAAGCTCCATTCATAAGTGGCCATCGTTCTACCTTGGGGGTCCCTTATTACTCCCCCTGCTCCAGCTATGCCTGGATTGTTTTTAGAGGCCCCATCGAAGTGAAGCGTGTGCTTCTTTTGCCTTTGTATCCATTTGTTTACTTCCTCTTTTGACCCCCTGATCTTCCAGTCCTTCTGTCCATAGCCTTTGATTGGGGTGCATTTTGGTATTATCCTGTAGTTGAATCTTTGTATCCATTCTTTCACCTGCTTGTCTGTGTAGTCCTGATCAGCATGGTGGATCCCATTTGCTTCAATGGTTTCCGTTATGAGCGCAGTAGCTTTAGCCAGGATACTTGGAACACTAGGTTTTTTATCTTTAAAAATGCTTGCGTTTCTGGCAAGCCATAACTGCCAGCATAGGTTGGAAGGAATGCTGGACCAGATTCTCTTTGCGAGGGTCATGTTTTTGTTTGCGGAAGGGAAGAGCCTTCCCCATCCTTTCTGAAGGAGAGTGACCTGGTTGGGGAGATCCCCGATCTCAAGAGGATGGGTTATGAGTTTCCAGCAGGACGAAGCAATTGGGCATTCTATGAATAAATGGTTGAGATTTTCTTCCTCTTTCTTGCACATGAAGCAAATGGAGGGCCCCTGGATCCCCTTTTTTCTAAGGTTTTCTGCTGTAAGGAGCTTGCCATGGAGCAAGGTCCAATTGAAGAATTTAATCTTCGGAAGGCTCTCAACTTTCCAGGCATTCTTGTGATATTGCCAGTTGTTTATCCCTGCTTGGTTTTGGAGCGCTTTATACCCTTCCTTGACCGAATAATTGCCTCCATTAGGGTCCCATATGTAGCTGTCATCTTTTCCTATGCTTGAGGGAGCTGCTCCTGCCAATGAGAGTTTGAGGTTGTTCCAAAGATCCTTTAGTCCATCCGGGAGGTGCCTTAATTGCCATCCTTTCCATCTGCCTTGATCCCACTTAGAGATGTCAAAGAGAGTAGTGAGATTTGTGGCTAACATCCACTGATGCAGCGGTCTCAGATGGGGGAGTTTTTCCTTGGCTTCCTGGCCCATAATTCTGTCCCCCCATATGCTGGTTTGTTTCCCGTTGCCAGGGGCTTTAGAGATGTGAGACTTGAGGAGAGGCAAAGTCTTCTTGATCAGCTTCCAGACCGGAGTGCACTGCCTTTCTATGATTGTGTCTGAGAGTATGTTGCTGTTGCTCCCGCTCAAGTACTTCTTTTTGAGAACCTCCGTCCACCATAAGCCCTTCTCGGTTAAAATTCTCCATATTAACTTGAATCCCATTGCCAAGTTTGCAAGTCTAGGGACTCTAATTCCCAGGCCTCCTTTTTCAATGGGAAGGATGACCTTTTCCCACTTAACAAGGCTGAACTTTTTTGATTCTTGCTTTCCGCCCTTCCAAAGGAAGCTTCTGAGGATCAGCTCCATATGTTTGTGGATGCTTGAGGGGGCAAGCGTTATGGCGAATTGATAGATAGGGAGGGCTGAAAGGATGGATTTGATAAGGGTAGTTCTGCCAGCTAGATTGAGCCATTGCATCCCCCAACCTTGAAGTTTCCCTCTCATCTTCTCTACTAGTTTGACCCATACTTCACTTTTGATTGACTCTCTCGCAAGCGGGAGTCCTAAATACATAAAGTGTGACCAACTTGATTGGGCTGGGATTTCCAAAATCAAAGAGATCCTTTGAGTTATATATCTTGGAACGTTCCATGTATATATCTTGCATTTGTTGTTGTTTAATTTGCCCCCCGAGGCTTGTAGGAATAGGTCCAGGATGGCCTTGAATCTTCTTGCCATAAGGCTTGAGGCTCCACCTATTAGCAGTGTGTCGTCTGCAAATAGGGAATGATTGATCCCTTTAGCTCCTCTTATTATTTCCACTCCAGTTATTTCCTTCGCCCTTCTCTTGTTTTCCAAATGCAGACTTAGAGTTTCCGCCATGATAATATAGAGGAAGGGGGACAGAGGGCAGCCTTGCCTCAATCCTCTAGAGCTTTTGAAAGCTCTGCACGGCCTCCCATTGATTAGTGGAGCTGTCCAATTCTGAGAAACACATTCCATGACCCTTTCGATGAAGAGCCTTGAGACCCCAAATTTTGCCAGCACTTTCTCCAAAAAGGAGTGATTTACCCTGTCAAAAGCGCTGGCCATGTCCAGCTTTATTATCATGCCTTTCTCCTTTCTAGCTATGCTGCTGTGTATTGCCTCTTGTATCAAAATTACATTATCAGTAATGTGTCTCTTGGGGAGGAACCCTCCTTGGTTGTCCGAGATAATTGAGGGTAGAATTTGTTTCAGCCTATTTGCCAGGATCTTTGAAATAATTTTGTAAGAGACATTGCATAAAGAGATAGGTCTGAACCTATCAAAGGATTGGGGGCTTGGCTCTTTTGGGATGAGAGCGAGAAATGAGGATTTAACACTGCTGCCCAATTTGTTCTTTAGGTGGAAGTTTCTCACCATTCTGAGAAAATCTTTTTTAATGGTTTCCCAATGAGTTTTGTAGAAACTTACCGTGAAACCGTCTGGCCCTGGGGCTTTGTCAAGGGGCATACTGTTAATGGACCATTCCACCTCTTCAATGGATATTTCTTTGTCCAAATCGCTGTTTTGAGCTTCTGTAACCTTCTTTTCGATGATGTTGATGAAGTTTGAGTTGTCTTCATACTGCGGGTCAGCTGAGAGCAGCGAGTGGAAATGATTTGTGGCAGCCTCCTTAATTTCCTCTCTGTCTGTTATCTCTTTCTCATTGAAGGTTATCTTGTCTATATTATTTCCAGCTCTGCGTACCTTGAGACAGTTGTGAAAAAACGAAGTGTTTTTGTCCCCCGAGTTGAGCCAGAGGCATCTGGACTTTTGCCTTAACTCCTCCTCTTCTTTCCGGTGCTGGTTGTACATTGCTTTGTGCAGCTCAGCTTCTATCTTTTGATCTTCCTCTGTTTCTTGAACTGACTCCTTGTCCTGGTTCCATTTCTCCAAGGCTCTTTGCAGCTCGAGCTTTGCCTTCCTATCCTCATTTGCGTGGTTTCTAACCCAGTTTTTTATGGCAATTCTTAAGTGTTTGATCTTTGATTCCCAGACAAAATGAGGAGATCCTATTATCTCTGTCCTCCATGTTTCTTTCACCAGGGCTTTGAAATCCTCGTTGTTGTCCCAATCCTTGCTGTATTTGAATGGTAACGGGCCCAGGTCCTCTTCTTTCTCTAGATGCAATGCCACGGGCTTGTGATCCGAAGTGTATCCCTGAATGATTGTACTGTGGATCCTTTGGAAGTTTACTGCTGCACTCTCCTGAACAAGAATTCTATCAAGTCTCTCCTTGATATTATTCCTTCCTGTCCTCTTGTTTGACCACGTGTAGCGTCCATTTTGTGGAGGGATATCTATGAATTTATGAGCTTGGATGATTTCCTCTAGTTTATCTCTGAATGGATCTGTGAAGTATTTCCCTCCTAATTTTTCCTCTGCGTTCCTGATTAGGTTCAAGTCTCCTCCAAGGAAGATCTTCTTCCCTTGAGAGGCCTCAATGTCCATTTTCAGAGAGTCCCAACATGTGGCTTTGTCTCTGAAGTGGGGAGGTGCGTATACATTGTAAATTGTGAATTCCTCCTTCTGATCTGAACTTTGCATGTCAATTCTGATCCACCACCTGTTTTGGTTGTTTCTTATAAGGGTCCAATTGCTTTTTTTCCATAATATTCCTATGCCTCCTGATGCTCCTGAGGCGCTCGTGGCTATTCCTTCATACCTTCTGTTCTTTGATATGCTTTGTTGAAATTCTTGGTCGCTGATTTTGGTCTCCTGGAGTAGGAGGAAGTCTGGTTGTTCTGATTTGATTAGATCTCGGACTGCGTTTGCCTTAAGGGAGGAGCCCATCCCCCTACAGTTCCAGGAGACCAAAATCATCATTTACCTGATTTGTTGTGAATCCCACTTTTCTCCTTCAGCTTCTCGCCACTTCCCTTGTTCTTGTCCAGATATGTATCTATTGGTTGTTGAGTTCCGGTGGTCATCTCTCTTGCTGCATTCTCGTCTCTTATTTCCTTGTTCGATTTTCTTCCTACTTTCCTTGGGGGATCCGTGGCTGCGATGTTTTCCTTTGTCTTGTTTCTTGTCAAGATTCTTTCCACTGTCTGAGGAGGGGAAGCCTGAGTGGGGGAGGAAGGGGGGGTTCTTTTGCCCTTGGGGGATGGAGGGGGAGATGAGGGTTCCTCTGAGGCTAGGGTTTCGAAGGGATTGGAGGATGAGGGGATGGAATGGTCTAAGCTTGCAGGGACAGAGGAGGGGAGAGGGGTTTCGGAAAGAGGAGCCTCTGGTTCGGGGGGAGGGTTTGATTTCTTTTTCTTCCTGACGACTTCCCATGCTTCCTCTGGGGATTCAGGGTTGGTATTATTTTCTGATCTGGCTTTAGAGCACCTATTTGCAAAATGACCATATTCATGACATACCTTACATTTGAAGGGAAGTTGCTCGTAGTCCACCTGCTGGATATGCGTCCACTGATCCACTCTGAGCTTGACTGCCTCTGGTAGCCCTTTGCCCAAGTCCACTTCTACACAGATCCTCGCACATGCATGCATGTTTTCTTTTGGCTCCGATCTATCCACGTATTTTCCTATTGCGTTACCAATGGCTCTGACTGATTCGTCTGCCCAGCAGTGGAGCGGCAGGTGTGGAAGACGAACCCAAACCGGGACTGCGTTGGGGACATCCATTTCTGGGTCGAAGTCCGGGGTCCAGCGATTGAGGTACAGACCTCTAGTGTCCATGAAATATGGACCATTCCTGAAGATTAAGTTTCGGTCCTCCACTGATTCGAAGAGGAATGTGAAGAAGCCTCTTCCACAAAACCTTATCGCTATTTTCCCCTGGACCATAGCGTTCCAGTTTCTTTCCACCCAGCGCTGGACCGTTCTGGGGGAGGGCCATAGTCCCGTGAACTGACCAACCAGACCCCTTTCTGCCAAGGCTACAGCGGATCTCCTTGGGAGAGATGGGGGGAGAGGGATTTCCGGGATTTCATCGAGCTTCTTGATGAATTTTGAGGCGGAAGGTCGGATTCGTTCCGTAATGTTCTCTGGGATTAGTGATGCAAAAGCCTTCTCCATGTCGGCCTGTCCCGGATCTAGAGAGCCCATCGCGCCTGTGGAGCTCCTCAGAAGACGGAAAGAAGGATGAAAGGGCGGGAGGCCCAGCTGAGAGGGAGCGGTCGAAAGCTGCCCGCGGGGGCAGCGCGAGCTGAGAGAGGCAGGGCAAGAGGCCCAGGTTGTAGGGGGTGCGAACAGCGGAGGGGAAGGCACGCAGCAGAGGCTGCGGCCCGGCAGGGCCTGCCAAGCGCAGTCAGAGGATCAGGGTTTCCAACTGCGGGGGGGCACCATCGCTCCAGTAAGATAGAGACTATGGCTCATGTAATGTGTTCCGTTATCATTAAAATATGTTAATACTAATTAATATTGACATATAACAGAGGCTCATTGAGTGGAGAGGCTCATTCTACAACCCAATATGAGGGGATGTGTAACTTTGTCCATCCGTTCATAGAGTTGACACATGCCCCTTTAAAATAAAAATAAGTAAATTATGCTCTAAATAGAAAAATAATTGCGGCTATAATAATAAAAATAAATATGTTGTAAAGCAATTAGAAGTAAAAAACAAAAAAGGTGTGAGTAAGATGTTTAAACCTTATCTTTTTCAAAAATATTTCAACATGAGATTTAAACAAACTATTTGAAGATTTATGTTTCATAATTTATGTAGATATCAATGAAAATAATTTTCTAAAATACAATATTTTAATGTTGTATATAAAAAATATTCAATGTGGGTTATCAATAAAATATTTTAACACGAATTAATATTGACATATACTTAAAAATGTATTAATAATAAAAAAACATTTTAATTTGTGCTATAAAATGTCTCAATATACATGTTATATAAAATATTTTAATGTCAACTATCTATGTATTGCATATCATTTAAGAAAAATTATGTATATATAATGAAAAAATAAGTTTTTATTTTCTTGATCCATAATGAATTAAGCAAAGGCTTTCAGTAGAAATCACATAAGAGAAACTTTTGGCCGACGCCTTTAGATGATGATGAAGCACACTTGTTGAACCACACTTGTTCGAACCGAGTAGGCCAAAAATTTCTCTTTTGTGATTTCTACCCAAAGGTTTTGCTTAATAAGTTTTTATAGTTAAAACTTTTATTTGGTCCTATATATACTCTATCTAAAGAAATTCGATCCCTCTCGGCTCATGTTAGATCTCTACTTAAGATGGATCTATGTTGGTCAATACCACATGCCCAGAAACCATAACTTATTTCACAATAAAATTATTTTGATTTAATTTTTTTTTTTTTTTTTTTTAATTGAAGCTAAAGGAAAAAAATTATAATTACTTTTGAGATATATCCAAACCATCTATCCTCACTACTACTAAAATTATTCCCACAATTAAATTAAGGTTTTAATAAAATTAAAAATTAGAATACTTTGCATATTTAAAGATGTGAAATTTATATAATATAAATAGTATTAGTAAGAACCAACATAGATTCATCTTAACTAAGTATCCAAGCTATGACAATAAATAAAGTGACCGAGAGAGGGAGGTGAGAGAGAGGAAGGAAGAGAGAGAAGAAGAGAAGGAGAGAGAGAGAGAGAGAGCAGGATTTGGAGGGGGAGAGAGAGGGAGGAAAGAACAAAAACATAGAGAGATAGAGGTGGAGATAGAGAGAGAGGGAGTGACAAGGGAGAGATGGGGATAGAGTGAGGGAGAGAGGAGAGGAGGGAAGAGAGAGAAGAGGAGGGGAGAGATATAGGGAGAGAAGGGAAAGAGAGAGAGAGAGACATAGAGATCGAGGGGAGAGGGAGAGAGATAGTGACAAAGATGAAGGGAAGAGAGAGAGAGAGAGAGAGAGAGAGAGAGATGGGGGGAAGATAGAGGGAGGTGGGAGAAGAAGGGAGAGAGAGGACTCAAGAGAGAGATGGAGTTTGAGGGGGGGGGGAGAGAGGGAAGGAAGAAGAAAGACATAGAGGTAAAAATGTGGAGAGAGAGAGGGACTGACAAGGGAATGATGGAGAGAAAGTGAGGGAGAGAGTAGAGTGGGAGGAAAGAGAGAGAGAAGGGGAGAAGGGGAAGAGAGAGAGATAGATATGGAGAGAGTGTGTGTATGTTTGGGGGGTGAGATAAAGAGAGGGAATAATAAAGAGACACATAGATACAAATATAGATATGGTATAGTATTATATAACTAACCTAGATCTATCTTAACCCCGGACCTATCAAATGCCAAGAAGGATCAAATCTTTCAAAGTGCAAACATTTCCTCAAATTTTGCACTAAAAAAATAGGTTTGGGAGAAATTGGATCCCTCTCGGCCCTTTATAGATCTGAGGTTAAATATGGATCTAAGCTGCTCAATAGTTAATAAGTTAATGGTATAGATTTACCTTTCACTGAATATTATAGAATATTCATGGTAGTATACATAAATTAATTTTTTTTTCTCTTATAATTAAATTGATTAATTAAAAAAATGGCCATATAAACAAGTGTCATATGAAGTGAGTTATGGACTTTTAGGTATGTAGTATTGAAAGATTTTGAACACTTGACAATTTTGTCTATAATATATTTATTTGATTGGAATCTCACAATTTTTGAATTACAAAATCTTATATTTTTAGTGTTTTAATTACAATTTTAACACTAAAAATGAATTCAACATCATCAAAGACTCCCAAAAACACTTTAAATTCCACAACTAATTATTTTAAAATAAACTGTTACATAATTCAATTATTCTTAAAAATAAAACTTTAGTGCACAATTCAATAATTCTTTGAAGGTAAAGTTAAAAAATTTGAAAGACATAAAATTCTACATCTTGATGGGAATGTTTTACTTTTTCAGTTTATCCCGGACACGCTTTGGTTATTATTTGATTCGTAAGTAGTGTGAGGGTTTGAAAGCGATTGTGACTTCCGTATTTTCCACTCAAAACGATGACGATTGGACAGCAAAAACTTGATCAACTGTTTGTAAAGAGTCGTAGAAGTAATGAGTTAAATATGGCCGGATACTTCCAAATTCCATCGATTCAAACCCTAGTTCTCTGCGATTTCGATTTGGCTTCAGCTTTACTGCATGGAAAGTTCGAGCGCCCGTGTCGGACATTTCAAATACTTTGAAGTTTCGTCGACTCCACCATAATTCGCTGCGATTTCGTTTTGGCTTCGATGTTGATGCTCCGAAAGTTCGACCGCCCATCTCGGGAAATTTCAAATTTTATATCGCTGAAACTGACGGTGACGGTGATGTCGGCCATGCAAACCCAAAATGGGTGTTTGCAAAATAATAACATTCATCACACATATAATGACCGAGATTTCGATTATATCCGCCTCGGCTTCCTACGACTCCATGCCTTTCGACCTAAAGGTTCATCTTCACTCTTTGGAAAAATTGAAACAAGCTCTGCTGCTCAAAGAAGAATCAGCTTGGCGGCTCAAAAGCCGTGCCCTGTGGATCAAGGAGGGTGACCACAACACCAAAATTTTCCATAATTTTGCCAATGCACGCAGGAACAGGAATTCGATTTGGAAGATCGAGGCTGAATCTGGAGGGTTTGTATATTCTCAGCACGACATTGAAAGGGAGGCTACTATTTTCTTTCAAAAGCAATACAGGAGGAGGCCAAGTGAGCTTCAAGACGTCCTCTGGATGATCGACAGAATCCCTGTCATGTTCGATGAGGCTGCCAACGAAGAATTTTTTAAAGCCATCACGGAATCGGAAATTCTTGAAATCATCAAAAAGTTCCAGAAGGACAAAAGTCCTGGGCCGGACGGATGGCCAATTGAATTCTTTCTGCACTTCTTCGACCTGTTCAAACATGATCTGCTAGGGATGGTCGATGCCACCCGCATGTTGGGACACATCAACAGCGCTCTTACAGCAACATTCATAGCGCTCATTCCTAAAAAGGAACAATCTGACTCCTTTGCAGATTACAGACCTATTGCATTGTGCAATATCCTCTTCAAGGTTATTTCTAAGATAATTGCCGAGCGTTTGAAGCCGATCCTCAACTCTTTCATCAACAGGGACCAATATGCTTTCTTAAAACACAGAAACATCCTTGATGCCGTTGCTTTGGCCCAAGAAAGCTTGTTCTCTGTTTCAACAAAAAACTCTGATGCTGCTGTTTTCAAGATTGATCTGGCGAAGGCGTTCGACTGTGTGGACTGGGGTTTCCTCCGCATTCTTCTAGCTAAAATCGGGCTGAAGTCACAAGCTATCAACTGGGTGATGGCCTGCGTGGAGAGCGTCCAATACTCCGTCATTATCAATGGAACCCCCTCGCCTCCCTTTCGAGCTGAAAGAGGTCTCCGTCAGGGATGCCCTCTCTCCCCTCTTCTCTTCATTTTAGTTATGGACACTCTCAGCACGCAGATCAACCACGCCGTGGCTGAGCACCGATGCGCTCCGCTAAAAATCTGCAAGAATATTTATCTTTCCCACAATTTGTTTGTCGATGACATTCTAATTTTTGCTATGCTTTGTAAATCCAGCTGGTTGTGTATTTAAGGTATCTTCCAGAAGCTCCAGTCCGCCGTGGGCTTGGTCATAAACACCACCAAATCCACTCTGTATCACAATGACACAAATGTTGGTCTGGCACAATGGATTGCCGATCTTTTCGGGGTCCAAATGGCATCTATCCAAGGCGGTTTCAAATACCTAGGTTTCTTCCTCAAGCCAAAAGCATACAGCATCCAGGATTGGGCGTGGCTGGTTAACAGATTTTACCAAAAAATCTCAAGATGGGAGCTACGCTTTCTCTCCCTTGCTGGCAGACTCATCCTTGTCCAATCCGTCCTCTCCCAGCTGGCGGTCTACTGGGCGCACCTCTTCTTCCTGCCTGCTGCCATTTTTCGAAAATTGTCTGCTCTATCTGCAAACTTCTTATGGGGAGGGCGTTCCCATTATTCAAAACTACACTTGGCAAATTTGGATTTAATCTCCAAACCGAAAAAATCAGGTGGTTGGGGTCTTCTGCATCAGCGGTCTTTTGGCAGAGCCCTTCTCTGTATCTCCCTTCACAGAGGCGTTTTCGGCATCAGCAAATGGAGTGACATTATAAAACAGAAATATATGAGGGGACGCTCTATAGTTTACTGGTTCAGGAATAACTCTTTTGGATCAAAAAAGGGGTCTGCTATCTGGCTTGGTTTCAGGAAGATAAAGGCTTTCTTTTTTACCTTTCTCAGATGGCGTTTCTCCTCCGGATCAAACATCCTCATCGGCATTGATCCTACTGTACAGGGCATGGAAAAATCCCTTTCCCCCGATTTGCTTGCTTTTCTTCACTCCCGGGGCCTGTTCACTTGGGACAAACTGATCTCCTCTTGGTCTTCTTCCATGCTAATCTGGAAGGACGCTGATTCCCTTGGCATGCCTCTTGCACTTCGACAGAATTGGGAACTGGCAACCAAGCACTATTCTGACATCGGAATCAAGAAGACAGGAACTTGTGATGAATTGATTTGGTCTAAACAGAACTCATCTACTCCCATAAGAGTCAAGGACCTTTATGAAGCCACTCAATCATCTCTTCAGGTACAACCCTCTCCAACCTTCCCTTACAATTTCTGGAAAGTATCTTGCCCGTTAAAGGCAATCCTTTTCTCCTGGCTGGTCTTTTTCAACCGGAACCTTACCTGGGACGTCCTCCAAAGAAAGGGTTGGTCTGGACCGAGCAGATGCGTTATGTGTGGGCATGCATCTGAATCAAATACCCACATATTTTTCCAGTGTCCTGCATCTGCTCTCATCTGGCACGATCTATCTACAGCTCACGGGTTTCCTCCATAGGTTTTCCTTTCTGTCCAAGAGGCTTTTCGGTGGTGGGGTGCTCAGCGTCCTCATTGGCGATCTTTATTTATTTCCACATGTTGGTGCCTCTGGAAATGGCGAAACGCCTGTATTTTTCAGGACTCCAAGGTCCCTATAAGCTCCACTATGATGCATATCTCTGCTATGCTCGAATCCGCCTGTCAATGATGGCTCCTATCTCCCTCTTTTTGCTTCTTTGACAGATGAAGAAATTTCCAAATTTCAACCCTGCTTTCCATATCAACTCATTTTAATTAAAGTCTGATCGTGCTGGGGAGAAGGCTGCTCTGATCGGCGTAGCTAGGAAGATATGCATCTGACAGGTTTGTGAAAATGATTCGAGGGGAATGGGCGATGTCGGTGAGGAATAATTTGGTTGGTTGAATCAACTTGAAAGGAGGAGTCGATCAGCGTTTTGGAACAGCTGTCTGTAGCTTTCACTCTTCTCCAATCTCAGTTCTACCCTGTTTCTGGTATGCTTTTATTAGTTCTTCACATTTTATCTTGGAACGCTTAGCCTCCTCACAACAGAGAACAATTTATCCTGGAAGCATAGCCTCCTCACAACAGAGATGTCTTATGCTCTTTTGACGACATGCTGAAGGTTTTTTTTAGGTCATTGATTTGATCTTTGGTCCCCCTTCGGTTTTTTTTTCCTGTATAAAGCTTGAATAGGCACTACTCATGTTTCTGGCAGCTGCTATACATTTGGTCCATTTGTAATGCCCATTATATTTGCTCAATATAATATCATGCTGATTTTTTTCGTCTGAAAAGAAAACATTCATCACACTTTCAAAAAGTTCATTTTCATTATTTATTTAATTAAATAGGGTATTATTTATTTATTTTTAATTTTGGTGATATTATTTTTATGAAATTATAATCTTTTTATTATTTAAAAGGTAGTTTTTAATAAATGAGTAAAATATTTTGGAAAAAAATTTATTATATCGAAATTTATAAATTTCACAATTCACATTTATATAATTCATACAGGTTCTTATTTATTTTAAATAATAGTAAATATTATATTATGGCATAAGTTTAAGGCTATCGAGATTTCACCTCGTGACTTCTCAATTAGCAAAATACTTATTAGAACTAGACCAACTAAACTATTTCTTATAAACTAAAATGAACATAAAATATATAATTACTATATAACTTATTATTTTAAATAACATTTTTTCTTTATTTAAATTAAAATTTAAAAATAAAAAATTAATTCTAAAAAAAAAATCAACATTTATATATTTGAATTTAAAATTAATTTCAATTTAAATAATATAAATCCATTGGAAAGACATGTTTGTAGTAGATCCATTTTCTATATATAATATAAATTTTTGTTGAAAATAGCAACAATAAATGCTAAATATAGAAGTGCTAAATTTAGTACTGCTATAAATAGCATTTCGGGATACCTTCCTATTTTAGTTAGTCCCTGAACTATAATAGATAAGTAAAAATTCGAATTTGATCTTAGCGGTTGTTTGTAAAATAATTAATTAATTAATCTTCAGTTAAT
Organism: Pinus tabuliformis; assembly: GCA_031772625.1. NCBI lineage: Eukaryota > Viridiplantae > Streptophyta > Pinopsida > Pinales > Pinaceae > Pinus > Pinus tabuliformis. The sequence goes on from CM062818.1 coordinate 931,730,923, forward strand.
TAGTTAAGAAAAATCAAACATGAAGTCTATGTGGGGACATGCAACAGTTTCTCCATTAATTGAGGAATTTATCCATCAGTTAAAAAGATAAGGATGAGTTGTAATTAGTTGACTTAGTTAATTGAGTTAAGTCCAGTTAAATTAATTCAAACAGTTTGTTGAATTAATGTGAGTTCAGTTAGTTAATGCATGCATGCATGTAACAACTACACTTCAAATAATTGAATATTCTCTCATGAATAACTCATGCATGTCAGTTCAAACAAAGACCCAGTTGAGATCAGATGGAGGGGCAGTGTACTATTAGTTGCTAGAATATTCCATTGTGAATATTATTTGCATGCAGAATGAATTCTTTCCTTGAGGATTGCGCAGTTACTTCTTCAGGTTTTGTGAGTGTGATGAGGCCAATTCACACATGTGGCTTCACTGGACCCCAAGAAAAACTGCGCAAGGAAATAGGAGGCTTGGAGGGCTTGAGGAGGACATATACAGTGTCTATTCAGTCTTTGAGTTGTATTGTTTTGATTGCAGAGAGAGCAGGATAGCTTGAGAGCTGATTCTTTTTGTAACTTGAACAAGATTTCCACTTGTATGATAATAAAGAGTTGGGGTTTTAAGTTGAGGCTTTCCCCGAGTTATTTCTTATGCGTTATGTGTGATTGATTTCTCGTTCTCAGTTATATGTGTTCTCATTGATCGTGCTCAAATTGATTAAGATTCCACAAAGTGTTGTAGAAATAGATCTTGTATTGTGTTTTGGTATATTGCATAATCTGTTGATCTACAGTGGGAATTTCTACATGGTATTAGAGCAAAGGTGATCAAAGGAGGAGAATAATATACAAGAAGGGAGAAGTTCGAAATTTATGGTTCTTGAATATAGAAATCAAGTTCTTATCACATCTCAATTTCACCAATGGCGTTCAGTGGTTTAAGACTCAAGTATGCCCTTGATGGCAGCTCAAATTATATAGCTTGGAAGGATCACATGGAAGCAGTATTAGAGGATAACGGTCTAAAGGACTTCATTGATCAAGAAGTCCCCAAGCCGACTGATGCTATTTAACTGGCGGAATGGAAGAAATGTGTGGTTAAAGCAAGGAGAATCCTCTTGGAGGGAGTTCGAGACCACATTGTATTGAGCCTCCATGGGAAGGAGACATCGTTTTCGATGTGGAAAACATTGAAAGATTTATATCTGAACAACGACAATCAGAGGAAGCTGGCGCTGAAAGACAAGCTTCGTAAGATCAAGTGTGATAAGGGCGACACGATCTCCACATATCTAAACAAGCTCACCACCTACAGGGATGAGCTTGGAAGTGTAGGGATCACGACCGCTGATGAAGACATGGTGAGTCTTGCACTCCTCGGTCTTCCTAAGAGCTGGCATAGCTACCAAGACTCAATTAATGGAAGAGAAAAACTACCATATTAGGAACGACTTTGGTCAGATCTGATGTAGGAGGAAATTAGAAGAAGCACCAAAGATGGATCCTCATCGAAGCAAGATGATTGAGGAAAATCTAGCTTTAGCGAGTAAGGCAAGGAAAGGGAAAGGGAAGGCGTCTCATCCCAAATCCGGTTCTTCCCATGGTGGGAAAAATATTGACAAATCAAAAGTGCGATGCTTTCATTGTCATGAAGTGGGTCATTATGCTACGAATTGTCCATAGAAGAAATCCAAGAAGGGTTCCTCAAAGGGATCTGATGGTGAGGCACTAGCCTCATAGTTTGAGCTGGATTTCTTTCTTATCACATGCATGGTTTCATCCATGGTGGGATGTGCATGGTACCTGGACAATGGAGCTTCATTCCACATGTCAGGTGACAAGAATATTTTCAGTACCTTGGAGGAAAAGGATCTCCAGATGCAAATCAAGATGGGCGATGATGGAAAGTACCGTGTTTCAGGTGAAGGTATGGTTGTGTTTCAAAGGGAGCATGGAGCTCCCGTCACCCTAACTGATGTAATGTATGTACCAGGTCTGAAGAAGAATCTTGTGTCTATCGCTATGCTAGAAGATAAAGGCTATGATGTAGTCTTTAGCAAAGGAAAGGTATTCCTGAGGCATATCGGTACTGGACAGACAAAGCGAATTAGGATTCGAGTAAAGAATCTCTACAAACTAGAGGTAGATGACTGTGCTGCATTGAGTTCCAAAGCTAAGATGGTGCAGAGCCAAGATATTAGCAAGCTATGGCATATAAGACTGGGCCACTTGCACCATGGAGCCCTGAAGATCATGCAACAGATTTCTACTGGATTACCCAAGGGAAAACTTGAGCAGACGAATACATGCAAAGGTTGTACCTTGGGTAAGCATGCGAAATCTTCCTTTTGGGATCGAGACAGTAGAGCTGGAGCAATCCTGGAGCGAGTTCACTTAGATGTTTGTGGACCTTTCTTTACAACGTCCACCGCCAAACAAAGGTACTATGTTATTTTTATTGATGATTTTTCTCATAGATGCTGGATCTACTTTATGCAAAAGAAGGATCGGACCTTCTTGAGGTTTTGTGAGTTTAAAGCCTTGGTAGAGAAAGAATATGGAAAGAAAATAAAAGCCTTGCATAGCGACAATGGTGGAGAGTATGTCTCCCAACAATTTAAATACTTCTACGCTGCAGAAGGAATTAAATGGGAACTGATGGCACCCCATAACCCACAGCAGAATGGGGTGGCTGAAAGAAACAACAGATCGATTGTGGGAGCAGCTCGAGCGATGTTGGATGACCAAAGCCTACCACTGCATTTGTGGGTTGAGACATGCAATACAACAGTATACTTGCATAACATAAGCCTGCACCATATATTGATGATGAAGACACCTATGGAGGCCTTTTCCAGAAAGAAACCTGATGTAAGTCACTTCTGAATCTTTAGATCATCATTTTACTGTCATGTGACCAAAGATGCCAGGAAGAAGCTAGACCCAACAGTTGAGTTGGGAATACTTGTGGGGTACACGGATACACCCCACAACTACAGGGTGTACCTGCCTTCCACTTAGAGGATTGTGGTATGCAGGGATCTGAAGTTGGACGAGTAGAAAGGCATGCAATTATCACTTGAGTGGGAGCTCAAGTTTCATGCACAGGAGGAAATTTCAGTTCCTAAGGAGGAGGAGCCTCATATTGATGTGGAGCAGCCACATGTAGAGGATCCGAGAGTGGAGACATATACTCATGCTAATACTTCCAGAGATGGGCAGAAACGCTCAAGGGAAGCTAACAGGTTGATGTTGGATGCGCGGGAGAATGTGGGACAGCCATATTCTCAGCGCAGATAGAGGAGGTCACTCGAGCGGTACATTGGGTACATGGCCCTGGTTGGGGAGTGTGTAGATACCGAACCTTCTTCATTTGAGGAGGCAGTGCAGCAACCAGTCTGGGTTGATGCAATGGTAGAGTAGTATGACTCTATCATTCAAAACACTGTGTGGGATGTTGTCCCAAGACCTTAGGGTAAGTCAGTGGTGAGTTCCAGATGGCTTTACAAGGTAAAGCAGGCAGCTGATGGCAATGTTGAGAAACATAAGGCAAATTTTGTTGCCTGGGGTTTCTCACTGGTCGAGGGGATCGACTACGATGAAACTTTTTTTCCCGTAGCAAGGTACTCATCGATTAGATTGATGTTGGCACTATCAGCTCAGATGGGGTAGAAGATCCACCATATGGATGTCAAGACAACATTCCTCAATGGGAAGATTGAGGAGGAGGTGTACATTGAGCAGCCAGAAGGTTTCGAGACCTTTGATTGTGAGTCGCATGTGTGCAAACTCAAGAGGGCTTTGTATGGGCTGAAGCAAGCACCCCGTGCTTGGTACACCAGGATTGACAGCTATTTCACCAGGTTGGGCTTCACCAAGAGTGGAACAGATGCGAACCTTTACGAGATCATGGTAGAAGGTAAACCATTGATCATTGTTTTTTATGTCGATGATCTGATTTTGACAAGTGATGATCAACTGATACAGTCTTGCAAGGAGGACCTTGCAAGAGAGTTCGAAATGAAAGACATGGGTCTTATGCACAACTTTCTAGGCATGGAGGTGTGGCAGAAAGATGGTGAAGTATTTGTGTCTCAAGGCAATTATGCCAATGAGATACTCAAGCGCTTTCACATGTAGAAGTGTGAGCCCATGCAGAATCCTCTAGCTGGGAACTAGAGGAAGGAGGATGCTACTTCAGGTGAGGTAGTAGTTACTATTGTTTATCAGAAGCTGGTGGGTTCACTTATGTATCTGGTGAACACACGACCCGACTTATGCTTTGCGGTGAACCATTTGATTCAAGCTATGGTTCAGCCTACCAAGTTGTTTTGGAAGGCAGCAAAGCATGTACTGAGATACCTCAGAGGCACATCTTAGTTCGGATTGTGGTACAGAAGGACAGAGGGAGTGAAGCTTCAGGGCTTCATAGATGCGGATTGGGCAGGGAGTCCATCAGACCGGAAGAGCACTTCTGGAGGAATCTTCAACCTTGGTTCAGCTACAGTTTCTTGGTACAACAAGAAACACAGATCAGTTTCACTTAGCTTAGCAAAGGGTGCTAGTTAGGTTGCATGTGAGGCCATTTGGATGCGGAAGATTCTAGTGGGATTGTTTGGTCAGAGAATGGATCCTACAGTGATCTATTGCAATAACCAGTGTTGTATCAAACTCTCTGAGAATCTAGTTTTTCATGACAGGTCCAAGCACATAGATATTCAGTATCACCATCTTCGATACTGTGTGGTCAAGAGGATCATGTTGTTGTTGTATGTTTCGACCGAGGAACAGGATGCAGATATTTTGACTGAGGCATTGTCAAAATGCAAGTTCAAGTTCCACAGAGACAGGATTGGGGTTACTGATAATCCCTTTCTTGTTGAGAGGGAGTGTTGAAAATAGCAACAATAAATGCTAAATATAGAAGTGCTAAATTTAGTATTGTTATAAATAGAATTTTGGGATACCTTCCTATTTTAGTTAGTCCCTGAACTAAATTAGAGAAGTAAAAATTCGAATTTGATCTTAGCAGTTGTTTGTAAAATAATTAATCAATTCATCTTGAGTTAATTAGTTAAGGAAAATAAAAAATGAAGTCTATGTGGGGACATGCAACAGTTTTTCCATTAATTGAGGAATTTATCCATCAATTAACGAGATAAGGATGAGTTGTAATATTGATTTGTAATTAGTTGACTTAGTTAATTGAGTCAAGTCCAGTTAGATTAATTCAAACAGTTTGTTGAATTAATGCGAGTTCAGTTAGTTAATGCATGCATGCATGTAACTACTGCACTTCAGATAACTAAATATTCTCTCATAAATAACTCATGCATGTCAGTTCAGATAGAGACCCAGTTGAGATCAGATGGAGGGGCAATGTACTATCAGTTGCTAGAATATTCCATTGTGAATATTCCTTGCATGCAGAAGGAATTTTTTCCTTGACGATTGTGCAGTTACTTCTTCATGTTTTGTGAGTGTGATGAGGCCAATTCACACATGTGGCTTCACTGGACCCCAAGAAAAATTGCGTAAGGAAATAGGAGGCTTGGAGGACTTGAGGAGGACATATACAGTGCCTATTCAGTTTGTGAGCTGTATTGTTTTGATTGCAGAGAAAGCACGATAGCTTGAGAGTTGATTCTTTTTGTAACTTGAACAAGATTTCCACTTGTATGATAATACAGAGTTGGGGTTTTATGCTGAGGCTTTCCCCAGGTTATTTCTTCTGTGTTATGTGTGATTGATTTCTCATTCTCCATTATATGTGTTCTCATTGATCGTGCTCAAATTGATTAAGTTTCCGCAAAGTGTTGTAGAAGTAGATCTTGTATTGTGTTTTAGTATATTGCATAATCTGTTGATCTACAGTGGGAATTTCTACAATTTTCTTCTTTGCTGCAAAATGTATGATTAAGAAATAAAAATAAAAATTGTCGGTTAGACCATCTCATTTTATACATTTTGCAGCTACGCTATTAAAATAAAATAACTTAGAGGTTAAGAAAAATATATTTTACTTAATAAGTATCTAAAATCAGAAACAAATTAATAAGTTTATGAATATAGAAGTGAAGACAAAATTTAATGGTCATTGCGTCAAATTCATTAAAATAATGAAAGTTGTTTTTTTATCAATGTTAATCTACAACATCTAATTTTAGAAACTTAATGTTTCTTACTAGTCAAACAAGAACTCACTGTGGTCCATATCAATGCCAAACCTCCTCATAATTGCTCGCACACTAGTTGCAAGGTTGGAGGTCTTCTTCTTTTCAATGTTAATGACTTTCATAGCTTTCTCTCTAGCTACTTTTATTTATGAATGTATTTTAAGCCTAAGCACCTTTCAATAGTCTCAATTCTCTTTCAAGGGCCTCCCTTATATATTTTACCCTACATTGAATTCCTTACATTTATGTATATCATATGAGATGCACATGGTCTTCTTACTCTAACAATTGTTAAGTAGGGATTTGTTTGTATGCATTAAAACAATGGTATCTACCCTAACAAGGTGGTTGATTCTCGTTGTAGTTGTAAAATTGTGATCTAAAAATCTTGTTATTTACAACAAACATGAGGGGAAGAGAAAGTGAAATATATTTACCTACTAAAGACTTCCAAAAATCTTCTCTTTAATGGCTTGATTAGGAGGAGGAGTTGAGAGCATCAAAGTGGGTGCAAGTTAATGATGATCTCTCATGATGCATTAGTAGCAATGCATATTTGGAAAAATAGTAATCCTTGGAGGTATGATTCAAGGTAGTGTCACAATGAATTTAAATATGGTGTAAAAAGATGAAATGTAAGAAAATGAATTAGGTTTTCTAATATATACCTTTTAGATGTAGAAATTGTGTATAACTATGTGAATTTTGAGTTTTGCTAATAGTGATATGTTATTTTTCATGCAAAATATAATACATATGTTTTCATTAGTGCCAACTTTGAGTATCTAAATGATGGAATTTCCTTACGAAAATATGTGATATTGTAGAAACACATTGTTCTTAAGCACAAATATTTTTTTCAAAATTATATATATAAGTAGTTGAGGGTTGGGTAGATGGGACACCCATAGGGTTTCAAACCATTGATCATTACACAAGGAGTGTCTTAACAATGTACCCATTCACCCAATGTTTTATGTCCCATGTTGAAAATGCAACAAGAAATTCCTAATTTAATTTTCCCTTTGGTTAAATTAGGAGAAATTCGAATTTTAATTTCACCAGAATACTTGTTATGCTTTTGACCTACGAGAAATTCCAAAATACCAAATATGCGAAGAAATGCAACCCAGAACACAGAATAAAATGAGAAAAACATGCAAGTATTTTATTATTCAGAGATAAATGCAATGTTCACTTGCCTCTTTGAGGGGGAAACCTCAAGTAGAGCAGATCTCGATTACAAAATAAGACTCGATGATATTTCCCTTTTAACTACAACTATTTATAGCTAAATGACCTTCGAAAACCTAACGGCTAGTGGTCCTTTGCATAACATGGGTTAACCACTTTATTTATTAATTATGGTCTGTTTGCAACTAATTGTGGTCCCTTTCTTAAATGCGGGTCAAACACTTACAATTATTAATACAGGATTTATTGTCTATTTAACTAACTATGACTATGACTCGACCCTATTGTGTTTTACATAAATAAAGGGGTTAGGGTTGGATCCTAACATGCCCTCCCCCATCAAAAGCAGCCTTGTCCTCAAGGCTGAAGTTGTGGAAACTGCTGAAGAATAGTGGTTGGTTCCCAGATCGCATCTTATGGAGAGGTGTCTTTCCACTTGACGAGGACTTCCTTGATCATGTGGTCACACAAATGTCTTTCACGAGTATCGAGGACCTGTTCTGTTTGGAGCCAAAGTGAACCTTGCTCATCAAATTCAGGTAGACTGGTTTGAATTCTGCAATTGTTCCCCACCACTTTCTTGAGGCATGATACATGGAATACTGGATGAATTTTTGAAGTTGGTGGCAAGGCCAACTTGTAGGCTACTTCTCCAATGCATTGAAGTATTTGATAAGGTCCGTAGATTTTTGGAGCTAATTTTTGGCAGCCCTTTTCTTTGAGCTATGTTTTCTTATAAGGTAGCAACCGCAGGAATACCTAATCCCCTTCTTGAAATGTTCACTCTAAATGATGGTGGTCCGTTTGTTGCTTCATTTGATTCTGAGCTTGATGGAGATTATATTTGAGATGAGCTAGCATGGCGACATGGTTCTGTAGGAGTTGATCAACTGCTTGCACCTTAGAGCATCCAGGGAGATAAGAAATAGGTGAAGGTGGGAGTTGGCCATATGCTACTTCATATGGAGTAATCTTGGTGGCTTTATGATAGTATTATACCAACATTTAGCTAAAGGTAGCCATTGTACCCATTGATGTTGCTTTTTTGAAGTGACGCACATTAGGTATATCTCTAAACATTTGTTGACTGCTTCAGTTTGACCATTGGTTTGGGGATGATAAGCAGTACTTAGTTGGAGTTGGGTGCCTTATAGCTTGAACATTTCTTGCCAAAATTTGCTGGTGAAAGTTGGCTCATGATCAGACGCAATGGAAGTTGGCATGCCATGCAGTTTGAAGCTCTGGTCCATCAAGGTTTGAGCCACCAAAATGGGGGTATATGGGTGGGGTAGAGTGAAAAGATGAGCATATTTAGAAATTCTTTCCACAACCACCATGATGATGGATTTGTTGCCCGACTTTGGGAGACCAGTAATGAAATCCATAGAAACATCCATCCAGATGGAGGCAAGGAGTGGCAATGGCTGTAAGGTTCCTGGTAACTTGATTGTTTCTCCTTTGTGGTGTTGACACACATCATATTTAGCTACAAAAGTAATAATGTCATTTTTCATGCCCGTCCAAAAGAAATAACAATAAGTGCGACCATAATTTTTCTGAAAGCATGCATGCATTGCAGTAGGATATGAGTGCAACTCTACCAAAATGTGAGTTTTGAGGGTGGATGTCGGCGATATAACTACTCGATCCTTGTAGCGAAGAATCTCATCCTTCCAAGAGTATCCAACTAAGGAATTAGGATCTTCTCTAAAGTTATTGATAAGTTGGGAGAGAGAGGGGTGAAAAAACCATTCCTTGTGAACTTCTTCAATCCAATCTGGTATGGGAAGAGAGATTGATAGCAAGGTGATTTCATCCTCAAATTGGTGCGATAAAGAATCCGCTACTACATTGTCATGCCCTTTATTGTAAATTATCTCATAATCATATCCCAACATTTTGGCCAGCCATTTATTTTTTTATGGCAAGGATAGATGTTGCTCCAAAAAATATTTGAGGCTTTGATGGTTTGTGCGGATTTGGTAACGCCGCCCCAATAAGTATGGTCGCTAGGTATCTACTACATGTAAGATGGCCATCATCTCTTTCTCATAGGTCGATTGACCTAGATGTTTCCCACTCATTTGTTGGCTAGTGAAAGCTAAGGGTCGACCTTTCTACATTAAGACATCACCAATATCATTACCTGAAGCATCACATTCAATCACAAAAGATTTGGTGAAGTCGGGTAGTGCCAATAATGGAGTGGAACACATGGCCTGTTTGAGAGCCACAAATGCCTGTTGTGATGCATCAGTCCAGAGGAATGATTTTTTCTTGAGAAGGTTAGTGAAGGGTCTGCAATGTGACCATAATTGTGGACAAATTTGCGATAGTAGCCAGTGAGACCCAAGAATCCCCCCAAACTCTTCAAGGTTTTTGGTTGGGGCAAATATTTTTATTGCTTGTATCTTTTTGGGATCAACCCTGACACCTTCATGACCCACAATGTGTCCCAAATACTCGACTTCTTCCATGCCAAAAGAGAACTTGGACAATTTGACAAATAATTTGTGATTCTGGAGAAATTGCAAGATCAGGTTTACATGCTGAAGATGTTTTTCCCAAGTTAGGTTGTAGATGAGAATGTCATCAAATAAAATAGGGACAAATTATCGGAGATATGGTTTCAGCAGGTGATTCATGAGGTTTTGAAAAGTAGATGGAGCATTACAGAGACCAAATGACATGAAAAAGAATTCATAATGGCCTTCATGAGTTCAGAAAGTAGTATTGGGAATGTCTACTTCTTTCATGCATATTTGGTGATAGCCAGAGAAAAGATCTAACTTGGTAAAGAATTGAGCACCATGTAGTTCATCAAGCAAATCATCAACAACAGGAATAGGGAATTTGTCTTTGACAATGAGCTTGTTGAGGGCCCGAAAGTCTGGACACATGCGCCATTCTCCATCTTTCTTTAGCACCATGACCAATGGTGATGAATAAGGATTGATGCTAGGATGAATAACACCTTCTTTAAGGAGTTCCATGATAATTTTTTCAATTTAATTCTTTCGGGCAAAAGGATATCGATATGGGCACACATTAGGTGGTTGGGCCCTTGGTACCAAAGGAATGCTATGATCATGTTCAACTCTAGAGGGTGGAAGCTCTTTAGGTTTTTCAAATACCTTTTGGTAGAGGTCTAATACATGTTGCATCTAAGGATGGCATTAAACTAGGGGATGACTCCATGATGGCCCTTTTTCAACAACTTTTCCATTCGATGCAAGCTAATGATAAAAGGAGCACCTGCCTAGAGTCCACGTAGTGTATGAATGTGTTCATTATGCTTAAAGCTCATATATAACTCCTAGAAATCCATTGTGATTGGGCCTAGTGTTCGAAGCCATTCAACACCCAAGACAATGTCACAACCACCCATTTTAATTACAAACTTGTGGGTCTTTAGGTGGTAGTATCCCATCTGAAGTTTAATATTTTCGCAGTGGCCTTCACGTTTCATTATCTCCCCATTAGCAATAAGGACTTGGAAATTAGAAGCAACCATTACAAAACAATGAACAGCTTTGGCGACTCACTTATGGATAAAGTTATGAGTGCTGCAGAAAGCCTCTGATTTTGAGAGTTTGGGGCGCAGAAATGCCCGCCAAATCATGTAGCAAGATAACTGGGTCATCTGGCGTATCTGTGAGATCATTGTCCTACTGGTTTTCCTAAAATTCGTCCTCTAACCCCCAAAGGGGTGGGGCTTCCTCAGATGAGCTATGATTAGTAACATCAATTTGAAAGAATTTTGGTTCCTTGCATTTATGCCCCGGGGAGTATTTGTCATCACAATAGTAGCACAATCCTTGTTTTATTCGTTCAGCCATTTCTGCTGGTGTTATAGACATTTTTGGGCACTTCAACCCCAAGCATAAATTTCCATAAACCAAGGGCTCCTATGTCCCTAAAAGTGTTGTTCCAACCCTAAATGAACAAGGTCAACTAATTACAGCTTCTCCCAGAAGTTCTCCATGAAAAACTACTCAGAACTGGTCAAAACTGGATCATTTCACCTGCTCCATAGGCAAATTGCATTGCATCTCACCTAAGTACACATAGTGGGTGCGTTGCATTTCAAAAATACCTTCTATGGGTGCGATGGGCGAGAAGAGACAAATGGCAGTGTCAATCTGTGAGGTGGAGAAGCATGGAATCTTCCAGAAACTTCTCCTGTGACACTTGCCTCTCTGAATTCGACCAAGGATGAGTAAGAGATCATCAATCTCCAAGTGGAAGCAAGAACTATCAGAGGGAAGACACTAATCAAATCACAAGCTGACTCATCTCCCTTACAGACATCTATATATGGATCCCTCATCCCAGAGATCCAGAGGCTGGAATTTTGCATCTTGTAAGGAATTGTTGTTGGTTTCTTGAGGCAACATCATAGTGTTGGGTGATCTAAGCTTTGCATGAGGTGAAGAAGGGCTTACTTGCTGAGAGGATGATGCTGGGTCAGAAAAACTGGTTGTAACTCTCTTGGCTCTTTCTTGATTATCAATAAAACTTTTCAAGTTTTCCTCCATACTCTTGTGTAATTTATGTTTTGTGCATTTGTATGGTTAGTTTACATCTGATCCTAGATTGTTTATGATAATAGATCCATGTTCTCGTATAGTGTTATTCTGCTTTGATTCTACAGGTACTTTGTGAAGCTGGGTATACAAGAAAGCAAGTAGCAAAGGACTATCAGAAGAGAGAGGAATCGAACAAGGAACCAAGCGCAAGACAGAGGTTGGTATCCTTTATTCTTCTCTCATCTATCTTTCATAAAGGAAAACGAAAGTAGTTTTACTTTGTTTGTTTCTAAGGTAGCTACTCGCCTTAGTGGGATTAGCATTTCTGCATAGACACTTTTCCCTGTAACAAAATGGCGACTCCACTAGGGAGCGACTAGGTTGTTTGTTTATCTACATTTGTTTACTTAATAAACTTACAGAAGGAGCCTGAAGTTGAGCCAGGTAGCCTTCGAATTGCATTTTCTATGCATATGCAAAGTAGATAAATGCCGCTTCAGTCAATCTTCGGGTCTTGTTTATGAATTAAACAACTGATTTACAAACTCTCTAATTGCCCTTGTGGTGTCTCTAGTAACCTCCTTGGATCTACCCCTATGATTTATTTACTGATTACCACTTGCAAACTGTGACCCGAAATCCAAGCAAAGTCTTGTCCCTGGTCCAGCGCACTGTCTGTTTTGTGAATCTCAAATTCAACACACTTCCCGATTGTAGAAGGTGCGTTGCATTTCAAATTCACTGTGTTACACGTGCGTTGAACAGACTAGGCATTTTTCCTAAATTTTGGTTTCTGTGTTCACTCTTTTCAAATCTATTCAAGAACTTTGCTGCTTGTAGTCAGTACACCTTTGTTTGAAACCCCTTTCCTTGTTGTTATTCCGCCTCCATTGTGCAAAGAACTGTAAATGTTTTTATGTATTTGTTGAGTCATTTTCAGTTCTCCTTTACAAAGAAGTAACGTAGTTGTACTGTCGTTTCTTGATTTGAAAGTGTCGCAAGTGTCATTTTTAGTCCTAGAAGAGAATCTGATTGTTCTTGATGGTCGATTACCCTGTTACTATTGTATTTGATCTAAATTAGTAGTTTTTCTAGTGTCGAAAGCAAGTTTTCATTTCCAAATCGCAAAGTGTCGTCATTGTCTTCATTTTGATTTTGAAAAAAAACTTGTTAGTAATTGTCGCTTTGAAAAGTAATTCAGATTTGCGCATTAGCTTTCTTTTTATCATTCACATATGAAGAAGGCTGAAAACAAATACATACATGTGCATTTTCATTTAGACTGTTTGATTGGTTTGATTTAGGACAGTGCATATAGTGTGTGCTCTTTGCTCTTTGTTGAAAGAATACTATCTCTTTCCTTAGTAGCTAGGATTTTCATTGCACAAAGACGATAAAAAGACTGTTTATCATCTTAGATTGCATTTTAGGAATTGTACATCTACATCACGCAGTGAACCTGAAAGGAAAATTTCTTAAGCAAGATCAACTATAAAATAAATTTAATGAATCTAACAACGCTTTGGAACCTAACGCACAAAATCTAGAAGTCTAGGCTAGAGACGTATTCCGGCGTCGTAAAGCCTTATAACTATTGTTCTCACTGTTGGTTGGGTGATTCCTCCACTTTGAGATGATAAGTGCCAGTACGGACTTGTGCTCCCACATACCATCGAGTATATTTTTGGAGACCACAATAGGCTTAATCCTTTATCCATAGGAAGCAGTGTCTGCCGCCCTATCAATCGCAATGCATTGAACACAACATTCGGGAAGATTGACTGATGTATTATAAAAAGTATTATGCATTTTTGCGATTGGTTTGGTAATCCCTATGCCTAGATTTCCAGAGCAGTCCCTTTCGTTCCTTTTCAGACTCCTTAACAGAAAAGGTCCATCTTAGCACTTCTCACTTCAGGCTCATTAAAAATCGAAGGCGACTAGAGTCATCTTTTGTTTTTTCTCGACTCTTAAAAATTGAAAAAACAAGTTGTGTCAAAGCGTCTAAAATTCATCTAATTCGGAAACATACTTCCCCTAGATTTTTAGCTTATCGCATAATCCACAATCGTGGAATAAAGTCAATTGAAACCCCGTCGTTCGTAGAGGCTTACGAGTCAACCGTCTTTGTCTCCGGAATCAAAACTATCACGGACAAAGCGAACTCGTTTAACCGGTTCCAAATCTCCTGGTAAAGTTAGAACAAGTGTTCCAACACCATCAGAGGCTCCCGTTACTCCAAACATTTCTGGTATCCCTGCCTTTATAGAAGAAGTTCAGCAGCCACCGAGGGACAGTAGCTCTGATCCTAGTTTGAAGGTAAACACTTGTGTGACTGAACCAGTTTCATCTACAACCGGTTCAGAGAGTGTTATTCCCAAAACATCTGTCGCTACAGATTCCATACCTTCTTCGGCACCAGAAATATTTTACGGACCTGACGGTCTACCTCTTCCACCTGGTCTGATTTCTATAGAAGATATTGTGGAGGATCCTCCATCTAGTACTCCATCTCAATTTGGAGTCGGGATCACTTTGTATCCTTCTTCATCAGAAATTATTCTACCCCCAGTGAAAGCTCTTGTAGAATCGCTAGGTAATCTTTTGGATAGACTAGAAATGTCTGAACAACCGTCGACATCTAGGACTGTGTCGTCCGACACAGCGACGTCAGAACTTCCTGCTATCACTCCAACAATGTTCGTCGGTATACCATCTATCCCAACTAGCTCTCAATCGCTAGAAGGGGCCCACTTAGGGGCTGTTTCGACAGTATGGTCTGTTCCTGTTTGCTCATCCGGAATAGTATCCGGGAACTCTTATGTTGAGTCTCAACAAACTGATCCTTCAGGATGTCAATTTGGGCAATCTGGTCCTCAAGGGAAAACCATTCCTTTAAGTACCGGATTACCGCTATATGGGGGGCAGTATACCCTTTCATTGTTTCCTCCGGTAGGACAGCCATACGGGAGTTCACAACAAAATTCAGGTTATGTTGGAATTACATCTAGCGGTTGGGTACCGATACTACCTCAAGAACCAAGAGTTGTATATTCGATGCAAAAATGTTTACCTATGTCAAATATACCAATTACGCCAGCTATTATGACGGTGTTGCAAGTACAAGCGCTGTCTGTTGTATGCCAACCTCAGGTTTCTCATGTTGTAATGCAACAGCCTCTTGACCCTGCGACTCAACCACAATCGCTGACTGGTGGAATGACACAGGCCCAAACGGGTACAATTACCCTTCATCTTGTTCAAACAGTTAGTATCGGGCAACAACACATGGCTTCACAACCATGGCTGGTGCAATACCAAAAACCGCAATTCCAACAAGTATACCAAGGATCTGAGCAACAAATCTTTGCAAATAGTGGGCAGCCGTATATTCAAAACGGTCAAAATCAACCATTCTACAATGGTTATGCCCAACAACCTTAGCAAAGTTACTAGCATCAAATGCATTATGCTGGTATGCAAAGACCAACTGCTCAGGCGATTCCATCTTATCCTGGGTATGCTTCGCCTAACCTGAATCAACAGTTACCCTTCGTGGCGACTTTAGAGTTACCGGACCTAAATCGGTTAACAAACGATCCAATCACTTACGCTCCTTGGTGGCCAGCGATTCCGCATAAACTTCCGTCAGATATTCCTAAATTTAATGGAAACCCGGGTGAATATTCGTCGAATCATGTGATGACCTTTCATCTGTGGTGTTCATCAAACACCCTAAACGATGATTCGATTAGGCTTCGCCTTTTTCAGAGGACGTTAACTGGTCCAGTAGCGAAATGGTATATTGAATTGCCCAGAGCTTCGTTTGACAACTTCAGTACCCTAGCCACAACCTTTTTAACCCATTTTCAGTTACCAATAAGGTACGAAACGGGAACAGAAATTCTTACCAACTTCAAACAAACAACGGCCACTCACATATCTTATCATATTCATGAGTGGCGACGTCGTCGTAGAATGGTAAAAACGTATGTTCCTGGTCAGCTTTTAGTTGAATGGTTTATTAAGTCTTTGTTACCTTCCATTACAGAAGATGTGGCAAAAGGGGGAGTCATCACCGAAGAGCAAGTTATTGCTCGTGCACAATATTTAGACTTGATTTACACTTAGTCTGGCACGCTCTACGATAAAATACTTGACGCTCCCAGACCGGAATTCTTGGTCCCTCCTCCTCCTAAATCAAACAATGACTCTCATGCCGGCGATGGCGTGATTGGCGCGACAGACACGAAATCGACAAAGGTTACGTCTAAAAAGGCCCGTAAGATTTCCAGTCAAAATGCAAAAGAATAACTTCTTGCCTCGGAAGTAAATGTCGTCTCAACAGATAAAAGCAAAGAAACCAATCAACCAGGAGGCAAGAAGAAAAACAAAAGGAAGAAGAAGAAACAGGAGCAATCATCACCTGAAAAATCTTCTACAAACCCTTCTGGAAATAGGAAACCAAATCATCCATGCTTTATATGCGATGAGGATCATTGGACATCAGATTGTCCGTATAAATCTGAGCTTAAAAAATTCTTCAAGAATACAAAGACCTCAACATTATTAACTGATCTGTTTCCGAATCCAGGAACAAATCTGGTTGACAGTGGAAATGCTTCCCCGTCTCAAGTGCTGATGTTGTCGATCTCCAAACAGCAAAATGATGCTTTGATATCGACAAGGAACAAATATTATGGGAATCCACAACTAGCGAACAACAAGGATAAAGATCAACCTAGTAGTTCAACAACAACTTCGACAGAAGTTGCGCCGCCCATCATTCCTGAACTGACAATAAAATGGACAAAGGGAGTAGTACACAAGTCGACATTTAATCCTCATGCTAGAGCAGCACAACATTATAATATAGTGGAAGATCTGGCCCAATCACCATCCGCTATGTCGACACTTGAGGTACTGCAAAATTTCCCATCCCAAAAGCAGGCTTTATTATCAGCTATCGGTGGGATAGACCCAAAGGATTCCAATCTTGTGTCCTTTAATCATAAAGGATACGATCCTCAGTTACCAGCTCAGCTAGCTTTCCTCGTTCAAGTGAAAGCCCTCAACAAAACCGTTCACCGAACAATTATTGATGAGGGGGCATCTACATGTATTATGTCAATAAGTTGCTGGAAAACTTTAGGATCTCCAACCTTGTTGCGATCTTCGACGACATTAAAAGAATTCGACGGACGAACATATACCCCATATGGTATTCTAAGTAACTTGCAAGTTGAACTAGGGGGGGAAACAGTAGAAATAGATTTTGATGTAATCGACGAAAACCTCGATTACAACATCCTACTGGGAAGACCATGGATATATGCTATGGCAGCTGTTGTGTCGACCTATTTTAGGAAGATTTCATTTCCCTTTCAAGGAGGGATTACAATCGTCGATCAAAAAACCTTCCTCCCCAATGGTTCTCAAGTTACGGGAAGCATTCCAATGATCCATGGAAGCCCCCATTCACTTCAAAATATCAGAGTAGGCCTACTAAAAGACCCTATATTAATGGGAACTTTTGCCCTTCCACCTCCAATAAATCTGGCGGAAGTAGCATCGGTAGGAACCTACAATATGATATCTTCGATTGAAAAGATCTCAGAAAATGATATAAACATGGATCGTACACATGTATTGCCTCCAAGCCCAATGGAAATATTGTAGCAATCAATGTTCCTAGCATGGGAGGCAAACCCAAATCAACGCTCATCAAGCGTTTGGATAGATAGGTCTAAGGAATATGGCACCCCTTCAGATCCTTGGTCGCGAGTGCATTACACCAACGAAGGAATTGTTCAATCAATAGTAATTGAAGGGGCACCATGGGAAGATTACCACCATTGTTCCCTTCTTCCGGATTGTGAAGAAGATACTCTTGATGACCTTCATCATCCCTCAATTTTTGATTTCATATCAAATACTGTAAACACGGTGGATTCTGAGCGAAACTTGTCCAACATTGAAGAGACTATCGCCATAAATATCTCGACCAAAACAAATGTTGTAGAGAATATTTATGTTGGAAAATGTTGTTCTCCTTCAGAACTAGAAATATATAACGCTCTTTTTCGTGAATTCAGAGATGTCTTTTCTTGGTCATATAATGAAATGCCAAGAATTGACTCGAGTATCGTTGAACACGAAATCAAGATGTATCCAGATGTCAAACCAGTACGACGACGGCTATGGCAGGTGCACCCCAAGAAAGCCGCTGCCATCAAGGCGGAAGTTGAAAAGCTCATCCATGCTGGTTTCATTTACCTGGTTCCTCTAACCGATTGGGTATCAAACATTGTTCTTGTTATGAAAAAACAAGGAATGATTAGAGTGTGTGTCGATTATAGGGATGTAAATCAAGCTTGTCCAAAAGACAGCTACCCTACACCCTTCATTGACCAGATAATTGATGAGTGCGCCGGATGCGAAATCTTTTCATTTATGGATGGATTCTCTGGGTATAATCAAATAAATATCCACCCACAGGACCAGTCAAAGACTGCATTTATTTTTCCATGGGGCACATTCGCATATCGAAAATTACCCTTTTGTTTAAAGAACGCAGGGGCAACATTTTAGAGGGCAATGAATTATGCCTTCCATGACATCAAAAACATCGTTCAACCATATCTCGATGACCTTCCGGCTCATTCGCGAAAGTGGACTGATCATCCGCAGCATTTAAGAGCGATATTTCTACGTTGCCGACACTACAAGGTACGACCCAATCCACACAAATGTGTGTTCTATGTCAGTTCTGGTCGTTTACTTGGCTTTGTAGTCTCAAAGGATGGGATTCGTCTCGACCCATGTAAGGTTCAGGCAATCATAAATTTGCCTCCACCTTCGAATTTGTTTCAGATTCAGAAACTCCAAGGGAAAGCAAACTTTCTGAGGAGGTTCATTCCAGATTACGCCGAACTTGCTAAAGGTTATACACATCTATTGAAAAAGGAAGTGCCCTTCATCTAGGAACAGGTTGCGCAAGCTTCCTTTGATGCTTTAAAAGAATCCCTAATGAAAGCATCATTAATGTACGCTCCTGATTATCAAAAAGACTTTAACCTGTATCTAGATGCAGCAGATACAACCATTGCAATGGTTTTAGTTCAAGAAGACAACAGAATTGAACATCCTATATATTATTTGAGTAAGAACTTAAATGATACAGAAAGAAAATATTTTTATGTTGAAAAGCTAGCGCTCGCAGTTGTTCAAGCGATACATAGATTTTGACACTATGTCCTCTTTCGAAAAACTACCATTCTGTCAGATTGCAACCCCATGACTTATATATTGTCGCGACAATTGCTGGGGGGAAAATATTCAAAATGGATAGCAATTCTACAAGAGTTTGATCTGGAATTTGTAAAATCCAAGTCAAAGAAAGCCCTGGTTTTCGCAGAATTATTATGCGATCTCCGATCGTCATCCAACGATGAAACATCCGAAGAAACAATCGTGGATGAATCTTTGTTTCTGATATCTTCAAGAAATCTGTGGTATTGAGATACAATCATTTATCTCCAAACCCAAAAATATAGGCCTAATACCTCCCGTTCCGAACAAAAACGTATTCGATACCAATCAAAAGACTACATGATCGTCGGTGACACACTTTACCGTCGTGGTGTCGATACAGTTCTGAGGAGGTGCCTCACCCATGAGGAGGCCGAAAAAGTCCTGAATGATTGCCATTCAGGCGCGTGTGGGGGGCATCAATCCGATTATGCTACAACGTAAAAAAAATTACGAGCAGGATACTTTTGGCCAACAATGTTCAAAGATTGCATAACCGCAGTCAGAAGTTGCCATGCCTGTCAAATTTTCGATAGAAAAACCAGAAGACCACCCGCATCTCTACAGCCAATAGTTGCTGTTGGGCCATTCACCAAATGGGGCATTGATTTCATGACATGTAACCCCACCTCGACCGGGGGGCATGGGTATATTATAGTCGCAGTTGACTATTTTACCAAATGGGCCGAGGCGATGCCTACATTAGATAACACTGGTGAAACAACTGCCCTCTTCTTTTTCAATCATGTAGTCGCCAGATTCGGCGTCCCACAGGCTATAGTCACAGATCATGGATCACATTTTCGCAATCACATGATGGTCTAATTAGCTTCCAAATTAGGGTTGTCGCATGGCAGCTCTACTCCATATTACCCGCAAGCCAACAGACAAGTTGAAGCAATCAACAAAGTCCTGAAGCGCGTGCTGCAAAGGATGATTGGAGTTCACAAAAGGAGTTGGCACCTGATCCTGTAATTAGCCTTGTGGGCATACCGAACATCGGTAAGGAATGCAACCGGGTTTACACCTTTCCAACTGGTGTATGACCTAGAAGCAATCTTACCAGTTCAGTGTGAAATCTCGTCCCTCAAACTCGCAATCGACCTTCTCCCCGGAACTTCAGAAGAGGAGGCTCGTTTCTTGGAACTAATCCAATTGGATGAAACCCGTCGTGATGCCGCTTTGGCCAACGAAGCCCATAAGAAACGAATCAAGGCGCAGTTCGACAAGAATGTCAAACCCCGTGTCTTCTCAGAAGGTGACTTGATCTTGCTTTATGACCAAGAATCCGATAAATTGGGAGCAGGTAAATTCAAGTCTTTATGGATGGGCCCCTATATTGTTAAGCAAGTGTTAGCAAAAGGAGCCTACGAGTTAATGGATTATGACGGGATTCCACTGGCACAACCTCGTAATGGGTTGTACCTTAAGCGTTACTATGCATGATTCAGTGTGGTAACCTATATGCTTTTGTTACATTTTTGTTTTCGCTAAAGTGATTTTTTTGGTCAAGTAAATCCGCTTTTTACATTTGTCGCAGATGTCTAACCTATTGGAATCATTTGTTGGATATGTCGACGGAGCGAGTCGTAGTTCGCGGAACCTATCTTCTACGGCCTGGGCCATTTTCGATCCAAGCGGCGAGTTAGTAAGTTTCAGAGGGGTATGTATTGGTCGATCAACGAATAACATCACTGAATATAGCACGTTGATAGAACTTCTCTCTGATGCCATCACACATGGCATATGCCGACTGGTCGTCAGGCTAGACTCACAGCTCGTCATACTACAGCTCACGGGTATCTACTCCATCCGAAATCCAGCTATCTATCGCATGTTCCTAAGGGTCAAGATTTTGGAAAGGCAATTTGATTTTATTCAATATCAGCATATTTCCAGAAGCTTAAACACATTAACTGACTCATTGGCAAATTATGTGTTAGATAGACATTTGCAACATTTATAAAAAGAAGCATCTCATCAATATTTGCATCAGGATCATGTAACTTAACCAAAATAAAACTCTGAAAATCAAAAATATATATATAACTGTTTATGGTTTACACATAATGTTCTGTAACCAAGACTATTCAAATGACCCAAAACTCAAAACGCTAGGGGGCACCCTAGTCTAATGATGCTATTGATAACAAGTCACTGCCTGTGCAATCATCCGTAAAAGCCTAGTCCATCGACTTGGCACACCAGTAGTATGTCGTTGCAACCTCAAAGGCAGCTCATCAGTCCTCACATTCAGAATACTAAGAGTGAGGCCCTCGACCTGATCCTGTAATGCTGAAAGAGTCTCGGCCACATCAAGGTCGCGAAGGATAGCTCTTCAAACAGCCTCTCCTGCTGGGCCGGCAGCTAGCACTCTCAGGCGTACTACTGGCCGAACGGGACCAACATCTGCGTGAGCACATGAGTTCTAATTAGTCTTGATAGAGTAAAGCACGAGGACATTATAAAAGAAAAACGATAAACAAAAATATGGTCAAGAATTTATCGATGACACCCCACTGTTCGCCAGCCGGAAGTACCAAATCTGGGTCACCCCGGAAATCCATACCAGCATATGGACACTCGAAATAAACCATCTCCTGATGATCAAACCACCCGAAGAAGGTACCAGAAAAGGAAATCTGAGACTGACCAGCGTGCCTAAACATATGTTCGACTCATCTTTGCACACGTGGTTCAGTCGGTGGAGGTAAACCGAGTGCAATATACTGTGGCTGCATCAGTTGTATCTTTTCCAAGGCGAAGGCGGTCAAAATAGAACCATATCCAAAGTTCTTCAATCTCCCGCTTTTCACCTTGGTCAACTGTTCTTTCATCACAAGGAGTACTGCGTCACACCAATTGAACACCTTCGGTTCGAGACATTCCAAGGTGTACTGCATATAAGACCGGTTGGCCACATGAAGCGCCGCACCACCAGCCATCCTACCAAAAGTGAATAGAATGGTCCTCAAAGACCTGTCAGTGACATCTCGGATGATGATCTTGCCGTCTTTACTTGGCTGAGATCCCTCTCTGCAATACCTGCAAACATAATCTCTCACAGATTCACCTCCACGGGCCGAACCTGATAAAGAGATAGGGGCACCCCGCCTCGATAAGCCGGTCAAAAAATAGATTTCCACTACAGTCAAGGGGATGGATTTGCCCCTAATCTGGAACACCTGGCTGGTAGGATCCCAAGAATCGAGCAAATATTGCAACAAGTTGATTTGTTGTCTCATGCTAGAGATGCGGAAAAACTTCAACAGGCCACAATTCCGCAGTGCATCTACTGTAACCGGATCATGTAAAGCAAGCATGTCCTCTTCTTCATGCTCACGTTCTCGCCATGTAATAGTCATCTTGCTCCAAAAAATCTCTAAAAACAAACAAGAGAAGAGTTAGATCCTGATTTGGTGAGAAACAAGAAAAAATTTCCATTAAAAACTATGCATAAATTTCCTTCCTTGCGCTCATCGCACCTACAGTAGTGTTCTGGATGCATTGCATGTCAGTTGGCCAGTGGACAGGCTAACATCCAACGCACCTTTCGATGCATAAAGGGTGAGATGGAGCCAAGGCGAGTTTTTTCAGCCCCCAGAGGCTCAGAAAAACCAGAAATCAGGCTCAGAATGAAAAATGGAAAGGTTGAAATGAAAGAACTCAGGTTTAGCTCCTACCTGGTCCAGACGGCGCCGAAAATCATCCACAGAATCTCCTGGAATCAGCTGATGAAAATCAAGGGGGGAAAGCACCTCCAAAGCTCCAACAAGCCAAAGTTCAAATGAAATGGTAAAATGAGAGGTAAAAGCACTTTTAAATTAATTTTACGTAATTCGAGTAAAATATTAGTGTCCTAACTCATTTTTCAAACATATATTGTTCATTTATAACTAGTTTGATGAAGCAATTGAGCGTGCAGTACAATCTTTGAAAGAACAAAGCTATTAATGGTAAAGTCAAGAAATGACCGTCACATCGAGCAGTTTTAACGCGGACTTCATGCTCGTTAAAAAATAAACATAAGCAATGAGCAAATGTTTCCCCCAGCATTTAAGCTCATTAAAAAATGAACCAATTTCTGGTAAATAACTGTCGTGAATGTAGTACTTCAGCCTTTAAATCCTTGGTCGTGTCCTCATCATCACCTCCACTCTGTATTGGCTGATCATTCACCTCCATTTGATTGTTTACCCCTTTTGAGGAACAGCTGCGAAGAGTGATCCTGTTAGCCATCCTTGTAACACTGCCGTGATTGGAAAATTCCAAACCTTACGTGGAATTGGCTGCTACCCAAATTTATCACTCGTTCCTCAAAGACGAGTCTCCTTTAAGCTCTTTTCAACTGACTCGTAAAATATGAAAAGATTGTTGAGCCATTGACCTCTCCAACTCGTTAAAGGGACTGAAAGTGCTATCCCTCCTTTAGATTTTAATCTTTTTGGACCTGAGGGATTATTACACAAAAAGATCGAGCACTTGTTTTGTTCGGCTCGTTAAAAGTATCGAAAATTCATCTCTTCTGTATTGTTTTATACTTTTTCAGACTTAAGGGATTAGATGGCGAAAAAGGAGTTTTGGAGTTTCCTTTACGTCCCTTTTCAGACTCTCTAAATTGAAAAGGACCGAGTTATCTTTGTTGTTAAACTCGTTAAAACCTAATAGCAACAAACTTGTCCATAGCAGACAAGAACAAGTTTCACTATCTCTAGGCTCGTTAAAACATAGTGATGGGTTTGCCCGAAGGGAAAATTATAGAACAAGCATACGTTATCCTCCTCAAGCTTAACAAAAATAAAGAGGTACTGGTCAGCAATGACTGGGGAAAAATTGGGAAGAAAACTTGAAGAAACTTTGTTGGTAGCAAGTCGCTCTTGAACATGACACTTTCACTCCGCATCCAAGTCGGGTTGGGTTGTTTCATTCACCGGTCACATCACCATGGTCACAGCACACCATCCACATTTGGGGTTAATGCTACT
Organism: Pinus tabuliformis; assembly: GCA_031772625.1. NCBI lineage: Eukaryota > Viridiplantae > Streptophyta > Pinopsida > Pinales > Pinaceae > Pinus > Pinus tabuliformis. The sequence goes on from CM062818.1 coordinate 931,755,114, forward strand.
AATCCATCATGTCAGTGTCGCCGGTATGTTCAAGAGAAGTCACTCAGAGAATTCACCTGTGTCTCACCCGTTGCAATACATTTACACTCCATTCTTTCATGACTGCCACCCTGAACCTTATATCACCAGACCGTTTTCACCTCCATTAAAATCATTTGCTCCATTCTGTTTCATTGATGTGGGATTCATTAAGGCCCTCCTATGACGGATCGCTTCTTGTCGACATCAGCTCATTATCCAAGAAGTCGATCTAGGAACACCCCTTTCAGTACTTTGAAGCTTGCATGCCTCAGTGGCAAGTTTCTCACTTCCGGCGACAGGTTTACATCAATGACCTTCGACCGAAAGATTTTGCGTGGTGTTCGACACCAAGTCCTTTATTCACACCACGTGAATTGTACTGTAGTACCTTGAGGATCATTATCATTATCGGTGATTCCTCTCGCGCTTGTTAACAACTTACATCATTGGCTTGTAATGAGGCGATGTCTTTCCATGTTCGACTCCAGAACATCTCTCACATGGATCAACTTGTACTTAGAGTGAAGATCGAATGATATTGAAGACCCTGGATCTAGTTTCATCCATCTGGGTTGCGATATATATTGAGGAAAATAAAGACATCAAATGTACATCGTTGCTGCATAGATAATCATCCAATCAAAGGGATGATGGCTCTACCAGAATCATCAGTCTACACTCAGACAATTGTCTGTCCTATGTACATGAAAATGAATTTATAAAGCTGAGCATGGGAATGCCTGACTCAGCTAGATCATGAAAATATTATGAAGATAATTTATTGTATTGTATCTTATTACAGGTCTCCTTCCATCTTGAAAGAACTTCAGATCCTCATGACAAAATCATTTCACCCAACATTAAAAAAGATTAACGACCTCATGCTTTAGGGGGCAACTGTTATAGAAATTTTTGGGCACTTCAACCCCAAACATAAATGTCCATAAACCAAGGGCTCCTAAGTCCCTAAAAGTGTTGTTCCAACCCCTAAATGAACAAGTTTAACTGATTACAGCTTCTCCCAGAAGTTCTCCATGAAAAACTACTCAGAACTGGTCAAAACTGGATCATCTCACCTGCTCCATAGGCAAAGTGCGTTGCATCTCACCTAAGTACACATAGTGGGTGCGTTGCATTTCAAAAAGCCCTTCTATGGGGTGAAATGGGCGAGAAGAGACAAGTGGCAGTGTCAATCCGCGAGGTGGAGAAGCATGGAATCTTCTAGAAACTTCTCCTGTGACACTTGCCTCTCTGAATTCGACCAAGGATGAGTAAGAGATCATCAATATCCAAGTGGAAGCAAGAACTATCAGAGGGAAGACACGAATCAAATCATAAGCTGACTCATCTCCCTTATAGACATCTATATATGGATCCCTCATCCCAGAAATCCAGAGGCTGGGATTTTGCATCTTGTAAGGAATTGATGTTGGTTTCTTGAGGCAACATCATAGTGTTGGGTGATCTAAGCTTTGCATGAGGTGAAGAAGGGCTTACTTGCTGAGAGGATGATGCTGGGTCAGAACAACTGGTTGTAACTCTCTTGGCTCTTTCTTGATTATCAATAAAACTTTTCAAGTTTTCCTCCATACTCTTGTGTAATTTATGTTTTGTGCATTTGTATGGTCAATTTACATCTGATGCTAGATTGTTTATGATAATAGATCCATGTTCTCGTATAGTGTTATGCCACTTTGATTCTACAAGTACTCTATGAAGCTGGGTATATAAGAAAGCAAGTAGCAAAGGACTATCAGAAGAGAGAGGAATCGAACAAGGAACCAAGCGCAAGACAGAGGTTTGTCTCCTTTATTTTTCTCTCATCTATCTTTCATAAAGGAAAATGAAAGTAGTTTTACTTTGTTTGTTTCTAAGGTAGCTACCCGCCTTAGTGGGATTAGCAGTTCTGCATAGACACTTTTCCCTGTAACAGCTGGAGACACATTTTGAACCTTAAGTGTTTGGGTAGGGCCCTGAGCCTGAGTGGAATGCCCCTTGGCTACGAAATTTGGATGAGTAGACCGGGCAGCTAAGGTAAGTTCTACCTCGACATCCTTTTTGCAAGCGTCTATCCATGTAGATGGGTGGTGTATCTGAACATGCGCTTGGATGTCTTCTTTGAGACCACTGATGAAACACTTCAAGTAGAATTCATCTCCTAGACCTTCCGTTCTGAAGGCCAATGTCTCAAAGGCTGCAATGTAGTCTTTTATTATGTATGTCTATTGGAGATTAGTGAGACGGCCCAAAAAATTAGATTCTCTATCAAAGCGATCACAAAGGGATTTTGAGAACACGTGCCATGTTATGTTCCCAGGATAACATTTCTGATGCCACTGCCACCATTGCCATCTTTCTTGGTCCAAGTAAAGGGCTTCCACATGTGGTTTAGTTTGATTATCATGGATATCATTCAGGGTGAAATATTGTTCCATTTGTGCTACCCATACTGCCGGATTAGAGCCATCAAATTTATACATGTTCAGCTTGGGTGGGCAAGGGTAGGAATGTTGGTGATTTCCATGGAAGTGAATATGATGGCTAGATTCTCCTTCGAGGTGTTCATCAGTACTATGCGCCTCCTGATGGTACCACGTCATGCTCTTGGTGAATTGTTCAAGCATTTTTGAAATGTTGTCCAAGTGTTCCTTGAACGAATCCAACCTTGTTTCAAGGCACTCAATCTTCTCATTGGCCATGACTTGAGCTCTAGTTTCGACCATACACAGATCCCGGTCACTTGAAGTCATTTTGAAAAAAAATTGGGACTGCCCGAAATTTGAGGCTGACTAGTGAATGGTACCATTGCGATCAACTCATCATCCTAAATCTTATGGGCTAAGTCTCTTGTAAGCCTCCCGGGCAGGATTTGGAATTTTTTCTTTTTTTTTACTCCAAGCAGAGTTTTACTCCCTGCAGATCAAACTACCATGGCCAAATTCTAGAAAATTTGATCCTGCCCAATGTCCTGCAAAAATCAGGCCCAAACTATAGCATTCACAATCCTCACTATGCAGAGAGTTAGATCTACCTGTGAAACCCCAACTGTTGAATATGAGTTGTACTGCGGCGACAAAACCCCAACTGGTGGATCTAATTGGTGCAGTGTCAATAGAACCCCAACTGTGAAATTTGAATTGTATTACAATGGTAGAACCCCAATTGGTGGATCTGATTCGTGCGGCAGTGACTTGGTGCAGTGAAGACAGAACCCCAACTGCTAGATTTGAATTATACTGCGGCGGTAGAGCCCCAACGGGTGGATCTGATCTAGAAGATAAGATAATGGGCAATCTTCATAGAGCCAAAGGAGCTATGGCCACAAAAGAGTGTTAGGTGCTACAGATAGTAATATACATAAGGGTTCAACAATAGTACTCAGCCCAATCTTTCAAGGCACTAACTAAGGAGGATCAACCGTACCCTTAGTCGTACTACCCGACTACCTTATTATACGTGTGAGTAATATCCCCGAGTGTTGTTCTCAATGTATTGTAGCAACAAGTTGACCAATGGCTTATCTAAGGTGAGGTTTTAGGGATCCTAAGGGCTTCCAATATACCCAAAGGGTACGTGGAAGTGCAGTTCGTTCGTGGTTCTGTCTAATGCGCTACTACTTGAAAGGGTACCCACAGGGGTTACAAGGGAGTCCAACAAGCGTGACCACATCTTGTATTTCTTGTGTGCATGCCTCCCCAAATCCATAAATTTATGCGCTCAATGACAGATCCCATGGTTTAAAGACACTGAAACACGTCTCTAGCCTAAAAACAAATTCTACAAAAATTGGAGGTACAATCGGCCCTGGAAAGTTCTCTGCTACCACTTGTTATGCTCTTAACCTGTGAGAAATCCCAGAATACCAAATAGGAAAATAAATACAACCCAGAACACAGAATAAAATGAGAAAAACGTGCAAGTATTTAATTATTCAGAGATAAATGCAATGTTCACTTGCCTCTTCGAGGGGGAAACCTCCAGTAGAGCAGAGCTCGATTACAAAATAAGACTAGATGATCTTTCCCTTCTAACTATAACTATTTATAGCTAAATGAAATTCAACAACCTAACAACTGGTGGTCCTTTGCATAACATGGGTTAACCACTTTATTTATTAATTCTGGCCCATTTGCAACTAACTGTGGTCCCTTTCTTAAATGTGTGTGAACCACTTACAATTATTAATACAGGGTTTATTGACTCCTTAACTAACTATGACTATGAATCAACCCTATTGGGTTTATTACATAAATAAAGGGGTTATGTTTGGACCCTAACAATACTTGGAGGCAGTTAATTAAGGTGAAATGGCTCTTGTCGCTCAATTAACTCAGTAAATTTGAGTCGGAGACACTTGATTTTAGTTCTACATGATTGATTACTAATTTGTAGCAATCTATTTCAGCTAATTTGAGTTATTGTCAGTGTAACTAGTTCTCATTGTTAGAAGAACTAGTGGAGGTCACGTTAAGGGTTTGTAACTTTTTTCACACTGAATGATCATCCAGTTAATTGATCAATCATCCCAAAATAATTGTTTCATGTAGAGAAATTGAGCTACCCAATGGAGAATAGAGTTCAAGGGTAGTGCACTATCAATTGTAAACTAGTTCAAGTTGTACAGGTCATGCATGCAGTCAGAGAAGGACCTAACGAAATTGCACAATCCAGATTGAGAAATTTCCTAAATAATAGGGGCTAATTCCTTGAGGAATAATGCAAGGAAATAGGAGCTTGAAGGCTCGAAATTTTGGCTAAGTATTGGCCAAAGTCAGCCAGTCAAGCAAAGGATGGAAGATACAAGTGCAGGTTGAGCTTAAGCTTGAACAGAGCATATAGTATTCATCCAGATTTTTTTATTAATGCAATACAGATAGTAAGGTGTTTTGAGCAATTTCTTTCCCCTAGATAAATCTATGTTCATGTGTGTTGAATATTGATGAATGTTAATGATTTGTGTTCTTGATTGTGAATTTACTTCCGCAGATCAATAGAATAGCTTCTAGTATTGTGATTTAGAAAATTTCATGAGCAATTAAGAATATACACATTAATTTATACATTTTTTTAGAGCTAGATTCACAATAAAGAAGAGATTTCGAGGTTTTCATTGCAGGAGGTTCGAATTTGAAGATTAATGTTACAAGTTTTCTCTAGGACTGAGAATATGGCTTCAATGGACTCAGGCTCGAGTATGCTTTGTAAGGAACCACAAATTTTCTGGCATGTATGATCCAAATGGATCCAAGAAACACTCTCTCTGTATTCAAAACTTTAAAAAAATCATGCCAAAGACCAAAGAAAATCGCATAAGGAAGCCTTTCAAAACACTATTGGGAGGCAAAAACCCGTGAATCAATGGAAAAAAATAGAGTATCAGAGGCAGAATAAGCGACGCACAGTGGCCGTCAGATATGGCCAATCAATGATCCAGATCTGAGCGGCGGATCGCAATCGGCAGTGACCTTTGGCAGGGATTAGCGAGATCCACATAGGAGATGTGACAGTGATCAACGGGTATCAGTGGGATCCACATAAGGCTCACGATAGCGATCGACGGAGACCACATAGGAGATGCAATGGCGACTGGCAGGATCAATGGGGACCGTCGATCAAGCACGCAGATCGACGGTCCACGTTGCAACGCCAAATCGCAATCAGCAAATGCAAAGGAGCGAGGTTTATGTGTATATGCATATATGCGATCCGATGGAGCGGACCCATTAAATATTGTAAGCCATATTGCATGGATCTTGAGATCCGTCAAGCATCATTTTTAATGTATTTTCACAATTTCATTTGGTAAATGAAATGCAAAGGGGAAAGCGTCGATACGATATGGCGGACCCGAAAGGGTACCTTAATGCTATTAGATATAGTTTCAAGTCCGGAGGAAAGTCATTTATAATTCATTTTCGCAGTTTTTAAAATATTTACGAAATGCAAAGGGATAGAGCCATTGTGATTTGCGACAGCAACAATAAGCAGATACGATGGGAGAATAGGGAGGATTTAAGGACTTTTGAGGTATGATATAATTAGTTTTGGTGGATTTTCTCTGTTAAAATCCATTTTCCCTGTGTTTAACAGAGCATGGTTGTTTCAGGAGTTGTAGAGGCCCGAGGCACCCTAGCGTTACAGAATGGGTGGCCACCTCCTCTCTATGTGTTAAGAAATGATTGTATCACGCTAAGAGAGGGATTCAAAGTGGACAGAGGTTGGGGAGACCGAGAGATAGGAACCTGAAATGAACAGGTAGCACAGTTTTGGCTATAAAGCCATAGACAGAGAGCACAACAAAGGAGACAGTATTGCAGGAAAATTCCGAGACAGAGTTAGGACAGAGACAGAGAGCATTGAGGGAGTCTGTGTACTCATAGAAAACTTGAGAGGTTCAAGTAAAGCTCTTGTTATTGTATTCTGTTGTGTGTGAGGCTCAAATTGAGCTCACTGTTGTAAAAAGAACTCTGCTTGAAGACATAATAGAGAGGTCACCACTGAAGGCTGGGCCAGGAGATGTAGCCCAGGAGTATTGGTGAACTCCTAACTAAATTTGTTGTGTCATGTCTTGCCTATTATGTGTTTTTTGTTTACTGCTTCATTGTTTGTGCATTTCGCAATCTTATCGATCCATTGCACAAAATGACATAGACTAATCCATGCACATAAGTCTGTAATACCTTATTATTGTCTTAAATCTCATTATCAGATCAAGTGGTATCAAAGCTTTAGGTTGCTAAGGTTAGACAAGCTTGTGCTGGAATGTTTGTGAATGATAACTACATCAAAGCTTAAATTAGGAGAAGGAGAACTAGTTGAAACTAACCCAAAAATTGGTAGAGTTTATCCTAGGAGGAAAATGGCAGAAGAAAATCCCTTGGAATCAGACTCTCAGTTCATGGACAGTTTCATGACCATGAGAGCCATGGTAGAAGAAATGTATAGAGAATTTAAGAAAGATCGAAGTGAAGATTCTTCAACTTCCAAACAAGACAAAGGAACAGAAGAATCTCTTCTAGGCGGCCATTTTGAAGGCAAAGGGAAAGGGAAAGAGGCTCCTCTATCCACATCTCCTGATAGCCCTCAAAATACAAAGAAGAAAACATCTTTGATTAAATTAGATGTTAAATTTGATTTGCCAATATATGATGGAGACTTAAATGTAGAGAAGCTAGATAACTGGATTAGACAGATTGATGTGTTGTAGGGTGCAAAGCATTGATTCAGACAGGAGTAAAATTCAGTTGGCCAACCTACGCCTTGGAGGAACTGCCTTGGTATGGTGGGAAGGTAGGACACAAGCTGACTTGAAGAAGCATGGTGAAATTCTTTATGTCTGGAGTGAATTTGTTTCTGCAATTAAAAAACAATTCTATCTACTAGCTTATATGCAGCAAACTATGATGAGTTGGCAAACTCTTCGCCAATTAAAAGGGAAAAGTGTACAAAGCTACACCCAAGAATTTATAAAAAGATATTTGATTCTAGGAATTTCTTTAGACTCACCTGAAACTTTGCTGAAGTATATAGGTGGTCTACACAGTTATTTGAGGCACACCATTCTCATGTTTAACCCTACTAGCATAGATGAGGCATCTGTTCAGGCTACCCATCTAGAGGCTAGAGGCAAGAATGTGAACCCAGAGATTGCGGGATCATCAAAACCCACTGCAACCAAGAACAAGGAAAGAGGAAGTAGAAATGGAAAGAGAGGAAGGAAAATGCTGCACAAAAGGCCAAACCTTCATGCACTCACTGCAAGAAGGATGGACATGATGATGAACATTTATGGTCTTTGCATCCGAAGCTGAAACCCAAGAAGTTCGATGGCAAGAAGAAGAAGGTTGTTGTTATTGTTCAGAGAGATTTGGGGTCAGACTCAGGTGATGAAACAACCATCATAGCCACAGGTATACAAGGTAAAAGTTCTGAAGCATCTACTAGTAATTCTACCCAAACTATTGATAATGAAGAAAATGAGAGAAGAAGACATGAGATTTTTCATATTAGAGTTATTTCCAAGCATCAAAAGATTGATACTTTGTTTGGTAGTGGCTCACAAGTAAACTTAATTTCTGAAGCAATTGTAAAGAAGCTGGGATTACTAACCACACCTCACAAGAAGCCATATCCATTGGGTTGGTTATGTGATAAAGAAAAGCTACAAGTGACTAGACAATGTAAACTTAGGTTTTTCATTGGTTCAACATTTGTAGATGAGGTTGAGTTAGATGTAATTCCCTTGGATATATGTGGAATTTTTTTAGGAAGTCCTTACTTGTATGATAGAAAATCCATTTTATATAGAGCTGAAAATAAGTATCAACTTGCTAAAGATGGAATATAATATACTGTAAGAGCTCACAAACTCAAAAATAATTATACTCTCATAAACTCAGGGCAGTTGAAAAGGATTGTAAATTCATGCAAACAATTTTTACTGATGGTTGTAAAGGAAAAGAAACCTGAAAAAACCAATGTATTTGAGCGCTGTGATGCTAAACAAAAAGCTGATTTAGAAAGAGTTGTTTCAAAATATGATATCTTATTTCAAGAACCTAAAGGTCTGCCACCAAAAAGGGAAATTGCACATGATATTAATTTGTAGCAACATGCTCCATTTTTTAGAAAGCATTTCGGCGTAAATCACATAATAGAATAATTGTCGACGTGTTTTGAACCAACAAGTGTGGTTCATCATCAGGACAAGTTGAAGAACCAGATCATGGCTGCATATTAAATAGGGAGAGTAGATCATCCAACGGCTAGGTTTGACTAAAAATGGTTATATTGAAAAAATGGCTATATTAGGACAGACCTGATAAACGGCTAAGAATGACCCAGAACAGTTAGATTTGACTATTCAACAAGTTTAATTAAATAATATTATTATGTTAAATTACAATTTTAATATTTATCATGAGTTATTTAGGTAAAAAGATAATCATATTTAATAATAATATTAGGGGAAATTATATTAGAAATTCCTTTAACATTAATTAAAAATACATATTATACTAATATTCTAATAATGTCACAGTATTCAACTTATTATTAATGTCTAGTGTAACTAATTAATATTAATGCTCCATTGCCTAACATCGGAATGTACAGGTTATCCGCTTTAGAGAATGCAGAAATCAAGAAGCAGGTACAAGAGCTGCTCGAGAAAGGGTTCATAAAACCAAGCACATCGCCATGCGGATCTCTAGTAGTGTTAGTGAGAAAGAAGGATAGTTTGTGCAAGATGTGCATTGATTATCCAACACTGAATAAAATAACTTTCAAGAATAGTTATCTCCTTCCTCGCATTGATGATCTATTGGATCAGCTGAAAGAGGTTGTTTACTTTTCCAGGTTGGACCTAAGTAGTGGTTACCATTAGGTCAGAGTAGCAGAGCAAGATGCATGGAAGACTATTTTCAAAACAAAGCAAGGGTTGTATGAATGGCTAGTTATGCCTTTTGGCTTAACTAATGCTCCTGCCACTTTCATGAGGGTTATGAATGATGTTGTTATATACCTAGGGGGGATAATATGGGGTACCAAGGGAGGTACCCAAGGTAATAATGTAATAATAGGATGGGCCATAGTAATAAATAAGGTGGTTAACCCATGTCATGTAAGGGACCACAAGTAGTTAATAATAATGTAATGGGCCCATGGTATTAGTTGATGGTATGAGGGAACCATGGTAATGACCCATGGTATTGTATGTATGAGGCATATATAGAGGCTAGAGACTCCATGTGGAGAGAGAGTGAAGGATTATTGTATGAACAGGCATGTAGATCTGATATGAAAATATAAGACAATGCAAATAAACCCAAGAAATAACAAGATCTGAATATAGATAGAAATGATTCACTTTATTGATCAAACCCTTAAGGTAGGGCAACACCATACATTCACTCCTTAAGGAAGGAGAACACTCCACAAGCCATATGCCTGTTCATACAATAATCCTTCACTCTCTCTCCACATGGAGTCTCTAGCCTCTATATATGCCTCATACATACAATACCATGGGTCATTACCATGGTTCCCTCATACCATCAACTAATACCATGGGCCCATTACATTATTATTAACTACTTGTGGTCCCTTACATGACATGGGTTAACCACCTTATTTATTACTATGGCCCATCCTATTATTACATTATTACCTTGGGTACCTCCCTTGGTACCCCATATTATCCCCCCTAGGTATATATCAGATGTACTCAAGCCTTTTATTGATGGTTTTGTAATTGTATATCTAGATGACATTCTTGTATTCAGTAAAACATGGGAAGAACATTTGAAGCATGTAAAGTAGACTCTAGATGTTTTGAAAAAAGAAAATCTCTATGTTAAATTATCCAAGTGTGAATTTGGTAAAACATCTTTGAATTGTTTGGGTCATATTGTAGGGGGTGGTGAAATGAAGATAGATCCCTCTAAGGTTGCAGTCATTGTAAACTGGCCTAACCCAAGTCTGCTACAAAAGTTAGAAGCTTCCTAGGGGCAACACAATATTGGAGGAAGTTTATTGTTAACTTTTCCTTAATTGCATCTCCCCTACATGCTTTGACGGGACTGAACAAGGTGTTTCAGTGGGGAGACAAACAACAGAAAGCCTTTGACGCCTTGAAAGAAAAAATTAGTATAGCACCAGTACTAGCATTGCCAAATCTTCAATAACCATTTGAGATCGAAATAGATGCCAGTGATTATGCCATGGGAGCAGTGTTGATGCAACATGGTAAACCCATATGCTACCATTCTGAGACTTTTAATTCTGTAGTAGTTAATTATCCTACATATGATAAACAATTGTATGCATTATTTCAGAGTGTGAAGAAGAGGAAACATTACTTAATGGGCAAAGAAACAATAATACATATTGATCATCAACCACTTCAGTACTTGCACTCACAAACTAAATTGCAACAATCAAGACATTATAGGTGGATGGGATTCCTACAACAGTTTCATTTAGTCATCAAATATAAAAAGGGCATGCACAATAAAGTTGAAGATATGTTGTCCAAACCAATCATAAATGCATCTACTATACTTAAGCATAACTCAGTAATGCATGAAAGCTACATTGAACAATATGCTCAAGAGATAGACTTTAAATATGTATATGCAGCTTTAAGTAATGGCAAAATGGTAGAAGAATTAGATTACTATGTTAAGGACTGACTCTTGTATCATTTGGGAAAGCTATGCATTCCACAAACATAGAGAACTAACATAATTAGGAAGGCACATACTTCCCTAATATCAAGTCATTTTGGTGTAAGTAAAACAGTTGCACATCTGCAAAGATATTGCTATTGGCCAAAAATGCATGAAACAATTTCTAGATATGTAAGAGGGTGTACCATGTGTGCTAAAAGCAAGCCTAGAAATAGAAAACTAGGCTTGTACACCCCACTACCAGTTCCTTCCCATCCTTGGGAAAGTGTTTCCATGGACTTTGTTGGGGGATTGCAAAAATCTAGAAAGGGACATGACTATTTATATGTTATTGTGGACAGGTTTAGCAAAATGTGTATTTTAATACTTTGTAATAAGCAGATTATAGTTGAACAAACAGAGAAATTGTTCTTTCAGCATGTCTGGGTGCATTTTGGGTTACCCACATCCTTAGTATCTAATCGAGACTCTCGATTTGTTGGGAATTTTTGGTCAAGTCTATGGGAATTAATTGACACCAGACTGAAGAAAAGCATAGCCTTTCATCCTCAGACAAATGGCCAAACATAGGCATTCAACAGGACAGTGATCCAGTTGCTCAAAGGTTATTGCAGCAAGCATCCCAAGCTTTGGGATGAACACTTATGTTATGTGCAACATGCTTACAACCGTGCTAAACATTCTTCTACATAGAGATCTCCTTTTGAGACCTGTTTTGGTTTCATACCAAGGTCTCCCTTGGATTTTGTCTTTGAAAAAGACATAGCAGTTGCTGGACATAGTGATGTGGACAAAGCAACCAGATTCATTGAACAGATCCAAGAAATTCACCAGGCAGTGCAGGAACAGCTGGAAAAGAGCCAAGCCAAATACAAGGCAAGGCATGATAAACATTGGGTGGAGCACAGCTTCCAAGTTGGCGATCAAGTCTGGCTGTATATCAGCAAGGACAGAATGCAAGGTGAAGGAAAGAAGCTAAAGCCAATAAGGTATGGGCCTTTTAAGGTACTTGAGAAAATTGGTGAGAACGCTTTCCACCTTGATCTGCCAACATACATGCACATCTATTCAGTAGTAAATGTAGAAAATTTAAGACTGTTTGAACCTTCATTAATTGAAGATCATGAAGAGCAAAGTCAATTGCCTTCCATTGATGATCTGTTGCCTGAATACCTCAATGAGATGCAGGAAGATACAGTTCTGGATAGGAAGGTGAGGACAACATGTAGAGGGGACATAGAGTACCTTAGAATTGGGCTCAAAGGTTCAAAACCCAGTAGTGCAAAATGGATAGAGATTGGGCAAGTGAGGCAGCTATATCCTCACTTAAACAATGCTTGAAAACTAACTTTTTGTGGTCCAAAAGACTTTTCAGTGAGAAGGCGTGATCCAAATGGATCCAAGAAACACTCTCTCTATATTCAAAACTTTAAAAAAAATCATGCCAAAGACCAAAGAAAATCACATAAGAAAGCCTTTCAAAAAACTATCGGGAGGCAAAAACCTGTGAATCAGTGGAAAAAAATAGAGTATCAGAGGCGGAATAAGTGACACACAATAGCTGTTAGATCTGGTGATCAACAATCCAGATCTAAGTGACAGATCAGAATCGGCGGTGACCTTCGGCAGGGATCGGCGGGATCCACATAGGAGATGTGACATTGATCAGTGGGTATCGACGGGATCCACATAAGGCTCGCGATGGCGATCGACGGAGACCACATAGGAGATGTGATGGCGACTGGCGGGGTCAACGAGGACCGTTGATTAAGCACGCAGATCAACGGTGCACGTTGCAACGCCAAATTGCAATCGGCAAATGCAAAGGAGTGGGGTTTATGTGTATATGCATATATGTGACCGATGGACCAAACCCAATAAATATTGTAAGCCATATTGCATGGATCTTGAGATCTGTCAAGCATCATTTTTAATGTATTTTTGTAGTTTGTTAAATCAAATGCGAATGGGAAAGTGCGTATGCGATATGCTGGACCCAAAAGGGTACCTTAAGGCTATTAGATATAGTTTCAAGTCCGAAGGAAAGCATTTATAATGAATTTTCACAGTTTTTAAAATATTTACGAAATGCAAAGGGAAAGAGCCATTGCGATTTGTAACAGTGACAATAGGCGGACCCGATGTGAGAATAGGGAGGATTTAAGGACTTTTGAAGTCTGATATATTGAGTTTTGGCGGGTTTTCTCTGTTAAAATCTATTTTCCATGTGTTTAACAAAGCTCAACTGTTTCAGGAGTTGCAGAGGCACAAGGTACTGTGGCATTACAGAATGGGTGTCCACCTCCTCTCTATGTGTTAAGCATGATTGTATCACGCTGAGAGAGGGATTCAAAGCAGACAGAGGCTAGGGAGACAGAGAGACAGGAACTTGAAATGAACAAGCAGCGCAGTTTTGGCTATAAAGCCACAGACAGAGAGCGCAGCAAAGGAGGCAGTATTGCAGGCAAATGTCGAGATAGAGTTAGGACAGAGACAAAGAGCATTGAGGGAGTCTATGTACTCATAGAAAACTTGAGAGGTTCAAGTAAAGCTCTTGTTATTGTATTCTATTGTGCGTGAGGATCAAATTGAGCTTGTTGTTGTAAAAAGAACTCTGGTTGAAGACATAATAGAGAGGTCACCACTGAAGGCTGGATCAGGAGATGTATCCCAAGAGTATTGGGTGAACTCCTCATTAAATTTGTTGTGTCATGTGTTGCCTATTGTGTAAATTTTTGTTTACTTCTTCATTTTCTATGCATTTCGCAATCTTAACGATCCATTGCATAAAATGACATAGACTAATACATGCACAGAAGTGTGTAATATCTTATTATTGTCTTAGATCTCATTATCATATCAAGTGGTATCAAAGCTTTAGATTGCTAAGGTTAGACAAGTTTGTGTTGGAATGTTTGTGAATGATAACTAGGTCAAAGCTTAAATTAGGAGAAGGAGAACTGGTTGAAACTAACCCAAAAATTGGTAGAGTTTATCCTAGGAGGAAAATGGCAGAAGAAAATCCCTTGGAATCCGACTCTCAGTTCATGGACAGTTTCATGACCATGAGAGCCATGGTAGAAGAAATGTATAGATAAATTAAGAAAGGTCGAAGTGAAGATTCTTCAACTTCCAAACAAGACAAAGGAACAGAAGAATTTCTTCTAGATGGCCATTCTGAAGGCAAAGGGAAAGGAAAAGTGGCTCCTCTATCCACACCTCCTGATAGCCCTTAAAATACAAAGAAGAAAACATCTTTGATTAAATTAGATGTTAAATTTGATTTGCCAATATATGATGGAGAGTTAAATGCAGAGAAGCTAGATAACTAGATTAGACAGATTAATGTGTATTGCAGGATGTAGAGCATTGATTCAAATAGGAGTAAAATTCAGCTAGACAGCCTACGCCTTGGAGGAACTACCTTGGTATGGTGGGAAGGTAGGACACATGCTGACTTGAAGAAGCATGGTAAAATTCTTTCTGTCTGGAGTGAATTTGTTTCTGCAATTAAAAAACAATTCTATCCACTAGCTTATATGTAGCAAGCTATGATGAGTTGGAAAACTCTTCGCCAATTAAAAAGGAAAAGTGTACAAAGCTACACCCAAGAATTTAGAAAAAGAGCTTTGATTCTATACATTTCTTTAGACTCACCTGAAACTTTGCTGAAGTATATAGGTGGTCTACATAGTTATTTAGGCACACCATTCTCATGTTTAACCCTACTAGCATAGATGAGGTATCTGTTTAGGCTACCCATCTAGAGGCTAGAGGCAAGAATGTGAACCCAGAGACTGGGAGATCATCAAAACCCACTGCAAGAAAGAACAAGGAAAATAGGAAGCTGAAATGAAAAGAGAGGAAGGCAAATGCTGTACAAAAGGCCAAACATTCATGCACTCACTGCAAGAAGGATGGACATGATGATGAATATTGCTGGTCTTTGCATCCGGAGCTGAAACCCAAGAAGTTCGATGGCAAGAAGAAGAAGGTTTTTGCTACTGTTAAGAGAGATTTGGGGTCAGACTCAGGTGATGAAACAACCGTCACAACCACAGGTATACAAGGTAAAAATTCTGAAGCATATACTAGTAATTCTGCCAAAACTATTGATAACGAAGAAAATGAGAGAAGAAGACATGAGCTTTTTCATATTAGAGTTATTTCCAAGCATCAAAAGATTGATACTTTGTTTGATAGTGGCTCACAAGTAAACTTAATTTCTGAAGCAATTGTAAAGAAGCTGGGATTACTAACCACACCTCACAAGAAGCCATATCCATTGGGTTGGTTATGTGATAAAGCAAAGCTACAAGTGACTAGACAATGTAAACTTAGGTTTTCCATTGGTTCAGCATTTGTAGATGAGGTTGAGTTAGATGTAATTCCCTTGGATATATGTGGAATTGTTTTAGGAAGTCCTTACTTGTATGATAGAAAAGCCATTTTCTATAGAGCTAAAAATAAGTATCAACTTGTTAAATATGGAATAGAATATACTGTAAGAGCTCACAAACTCAAAAATAATTATACTCTCATAAACTCAGGGCAGATGAAAAGGATTGTAAATTCATGCAAACAATTTTTATTGATGGTTGTAAAGGAAAAGAAACCTGAAAAAACCAATGTATTTGATGGTTGTGATGCTAAACAAAAAGTTGATTTAGAAAGAGTTGTTTCAGAATATGATATCTTATTTCAAGAACCTAAAGTTCTGCCACCAAAAAGGGAAATTGTACATGATATTAATTTGCAGCAAGATTCTCCATTGCCTAACATCAGAATGTACAGGTTATCCGCTTTAGAGAATGCAGAAATCAAGAAGCAGGTATAGGAGCTGCTCGAGAAAGGGTTCATAAAACCAAGCACATCGCCATGCGGATCTCCAATAGTGTTAGTGTAAAAGAAGGATGGTTCATGGAGGATGTGCATTGATTACCGAGCACTGAATAAAATAAAGATCAAGAATCGTTATCCCCTTCCTCGCATTGATGATCTATTGGATCAGCTGAAAGAGGTTGTGTACTTTTCCAAGTTGGACCTACGTAGTGGTTACCATCAGGTCAGAGTAGTAGAGCAAGATGCATGGAAGACTGCTTTCAAAAAAAAGCAAGGGCTATATGAATGGCTAGTTATGCCTTTTGGCTTAACTAATGCTCCTACCACTTTCATGAGGGTTATGAACGATGTACTCAAGCATTTTATTGATGATTTTGTAATTTTATATCTAGATGACATTCTTGTATTCATTAAAACATGGGAAGAACATTTGAAGCATGTAAAGCAGACTCTAGATGTTATGAAAAAAAGAAAATCTCTATGTTAAATTATCCAAGTGTGAATTTAGTAAAACATCTTTGAATTATTTGGGTCATATTGTAGGGGGTGGTGAACTGAAGATAGATCCCTCTAAGGTTGCAGTCATTTTAAACTGGCATAACCCAAGTCTGCTACATAAGTTAGAAGCTTCCTAGGGGCAGCACAATATTGGAGGAAGTTTATTGCTAATTTTTCCTTAATTGCAGCTCCCTTACATGCTTTGACAGCATTGAACAAGGTGTTTCAATGGGGAGGATAATAGTAGAAAGCCTTCGACACCTTGAAAGAAAAAATTAGTATAGCACCAGTACTAGCATTGCCAAATCTTCAACAACCATTTGAGATCGAAACATATGGCAATGATTATGCCATGGGAGCAGTGTTGATGCAACATGGTAAACCCATATGCTACCATTCTGAGACTTTTAATTCTGCAATATTTAATTATCCTACATATGATAAACAATTGTATGCATTAGTTCAGAGTGTGAAGAAGTGGAAACATTACTTAATGGGAAAAGAAACAATAATACATACTGATCATCATCCACTTCAGTACTTGCACTCACAAACTAAATTGCAGCAATCAAGACACTATAGGTGGATGGGTTTCCTACAGTAGATTCATTTAGTCATCAGATATAAAAAGGGCATACAAAATAAAGTTGCAAATATGTTGTCCAAACCAATCATAAATGCATCTACTATACTTAAGCATAACTCAGTAATGCATAAAAGCTACATTGAACAATATGCTAAAGATCTAGACTTTAAAGATGTATATGCAGCTTTAAGTAATGGAAAAAATGTAGAAGAATTAGATTACTATGTTAAGGACCGACTCTTGTATCATTTGGGAAAGCTATGCATTCCACAAACAGAGAGAATTAACATAATTAGGGAGGCACATACTTCCCTGCAGGGAAAATTTTAAGAACCCCCCTAAATTTATAAATATAATAAATGGGCGAATCTCCATGGTATATAGGAAAAATGGAAGGCGATTTTATCAATAATATAATATGTATATATAATTTTTTGGCGAATCTCTCACCAGGCATGGCGAATATTTTACTCAATTATAAAATCTTGTAAGATCTTGGCGAGTCTTTCGCTAAATAATAAAACTTTGTAAAGTCCTAGTGAATCTTAGCATAGGCTACATGCTGGTTTAATTCCCCATTTAAATAGGCTACATTTCAGGTGAATACCATGGGTCAATACCATGTGCCATTTTGGTGAATACCATGGGTCAATACCATGTGCCATTTTTATTTTTATTAATTCTAATATTAGGGTTAATAATGGTTTTTTGCATGGTATTAATAACAATCTAGTCCATGGTATTTGTCCCATAGTATTTTGGCCATAGGTTTCACCTAAATATAACCCATTTTTTGAGTGTTCGTAAATATAAGGTGACTTATGGAGTAAATATAAAAAAATGTTTTATTTGTTTACCATACCTCTCGTTTATTTATATTTTTATTAATTTACCATACCTCTTTTACAAATATGGTATTTGGCCCATAGGATTCACTTAAATAAAACCTCTTTCTTGAGCCTTCATAAATAGAACGAGGGTTATGGACTAAATATAAAAAGAGGTTTTATTTATTTACGATACGTCTAGTTTATTTATATTTTTATTTATTTACCATACCTTTTGAGTAAGTATAAAAAGACGTTTTATTTATTTACCATACCTCCACTTTACTTATATTTTTATTTGTTTACACCCTTACATGTATATAAGGTGACTTATGGAGTAAATATAAAAAATGTTTTATTTATTTACCATACCTCTCATTTATTTATATTTTTATTAATTTACCATACCTCTTTTATAAATATGGTATTTGGCCCATAGGATTCACTTAAATAAAACCTATTCTTGAAAATGGGCGAATGGAAGTTTGTAAGTCCTAATTTCAAGGGCTAAATTTACCTTTTTTACCCTCTCCCTTAAAATAAGGTGGGCTATTTGAGGTGATTTGTAAAAATGTAAACGATACAAAATATTCGCCCACTAAAAATTTAAAACCCCTTAATTTCGCCAAAGGGCGAACATTCGCCCCTAAAATTATCCTTGCTTCCCTGATATCAGGTCATTTTGGTGTAAGTAAAACAGTTGTATAGATGCAAAGATACTACTATTGGCCAAAATTGCATGAAACAGTTTCTAGATATGTAAGAGCATGTACCATGTGTGCTAAAAGCAAGCCCAGCAATAGAAAACTAAGCTTGTACACCCCACTACCAGTTCCTTCCCGTCCTTGGGAAAGTCTTTCCATGGACTTTGTTGGGGGATTTCCAAAATCTAGAAAGGGACATGACTATTTATATGTTATTGTGGACAGGTTCATCAAAATGTGTATTTTAATACCTTGTAATAAGCAAATTACAACTGAACAAATAGCGAAATTGTTCTTTCAGCATGTCTAGTTTCATTTTGGGTTACCCACTTCCATAGTATCTGATATAGACTCCTAATTTGTTTGGAAGTTTTGGTCAAGTCTGTGGGAAATAATGGACACCAGACTGAGGAAAAGAACAACCTTTCATCCATAGACAGATGGCCAAATAGAGGTAGTCAATAGGACAGTTATCCAGTTTCTCAGGGGTTATTGCAGCAAGCATCCCAAGCTTTTGGATGAACACTTATGTTATGTATGCTTACAACCATGCTAAACATTCTTCTACACGGAGATCTCCTTTTGAGACCTGTTTTGGTTTCATACCAAGGTCTCCCTTGGATTTTGTCTTTGAAAAAGACATAGCAATTGTTGGACACAATGATGTGGACAAAGCAACCAGATTCATTAAACAGATCCAAGAAATTCACCAGGCAGTGCAGGAACAGCTGGAAAAGAGCCAACCCAAATACAAGGCAAGGCATGATAAACATCGGTTGGAGCACAACTTCCCAGTTGGTGATCAAGTCTGGTTGTATATTAGCAAGGACAGAATGCAAGGTGAAGGAAAGAAGATGAAGCCAATAAGGTATGGGCCTTTTAAGGTACTTGAGAAAATTGGTGAGAACGTTTTCCGCCTTGATCTGCCAGCATACATGCACATCTCTTCAATAGTAAATTAAGAAAATTTAAGATTGCTTGAACCTTCATTAATTGAAGATCTTGAAGAGCAAAGTCAATTGCCTTCCATTGATGATCTGTTGCTTGAATACCTCAATGAGCTACAAGAAGATACAGTTCTAGACAGGAAGGTGAGGGCAACGAGTAGAGGGGATGTGGAGTACCTTAGAATTGGGCTCAAAGGTTCAAAACCCAGTAGTGCAAAATGGATAGATATTGGGCAAGTGAGGTAGTTGTATCCTCACTTAAACAATGCATGAAAACCAACTTTTGGTGGTCCAAAAGTCTTTTAAGTGGGAAGGCATGATCCAAATAGATCCAAGAAACACTCTCTTTGTATTCAAACTTTAAAAAAATCATGCCAAAGACCAAAGAAAATCGCATAAGGAAGCCTTTCAAAACACTATCAGGAGGCAAAAACCCGTGAATCAGTGGAAAAAAACAGAGTATCAGAGGTGGAATAAGTGATGCACAATAGTCGTCAGATCTAGCCAATCAACAGTCCAGATCTAAGCGGTGAATCGCAATCAGCGGTGACGTTTAGTAGGGATCGACAGGATCCACATAGGAGATGCGACAGCGATTAGCAGGTATAGGCGGGATCCACATAAGGCTCGCAACGACAATCGGTGGAGACCACATAGGAGATGCGATGGTGACTGGTGGGGTCAACGAGGACCGTCGATCAAGTGCACAGATTGAGGGCCCACATTGCAGTGCCAAATCACAATCTGCAAATGCAAAGGAGCGGGGTTTATGTGTATATGCATATATGCGATCCCATGGACCGGACCCGATAAATATTGTAAGCCATATTGCATGGATCTTGAGATCCGTCAATCATCATTTTTAACGTATTTTGCAGTTTCATTTGTTAAAAAAAAATGTGAAGGGGAAAGCATCAATGTGATATGCCGAACCCAAGAGGCTACCTTAAGGCTATTAGATATAGTTTCAAGTCCAAAGGAAAGTCATTTGTAATGCATTTCTGCAGTTTTTAAAATATTTACGAACGCAAAGGGAAAGAGCCATTTCGATTTGCGATAGCGACAATAGGCAGACCCGATGGGAGAATAGGGAGGATTTAAGGACTTTTGAAGTCCGATATATTGGGTTTTGGTGGATTTTCTCTGTTAAAATCCATTTTCCCTGTGTTTAACAGAGCGCGGCTTTTACAAGAGTTGCAAAGGCCCAAGGCACTCTAGCATTACAGAATGGGTGGCCACCTCCTCTCTATGCGTTAAGGAATGATTGTATCATGCTGAGAGAGGGATTCGAAGCGGATAGAGGCCAAGGAGACCGAGAGACGGGAACCTGAAACAAACAGGCAGTGCAGTTTTGGCTATAAAGCCACAGATAGAGGGCACAACAAAGGAGGTAGTATTGCAAGCAAATGTTGAGATAGAGTTAAGACAGAGATAGAGAGCATTGAGGGAGTCTGTGTACTCATAGAAAACTTGAGAGGTTCAAGTAAAGCTCTTGTTATTGTATTCTATTGTGTGTGAGGCTCAAATTGAGCTCACTATTGTAAAAAGAACTCTGCTTGAAGACATAATAGAGAGGTCACCACAGAAGGCTGGACTAGGAGATGTAGCCCAGGAGCATCGAGTGAACTCCTCATTAAATTTGTTGTGTCATGTGTTGCCTATTATGTTTTTTTTTCTTACTAGTTCATTGTCTGTGCATTTCGCAATCTTATCGATCCATTGCATAAATTGACATAGATTAATCCATGCACATAAGTCTGTAATACCTTATTATTGTTTTAGATCTCATTATCAGATCAATGTAAGATCTGCATGGAGGCAATATTGGATGATAATGGGCTGCTAGAATACATCAAGACAGATGTAGCAAAACCCCTGGCATCTGATGCTCAGGAGCTTTCTCAGTGGAAGAAGGATGTGGCTAAAGCAAGGAGGATCATATTGGAGGGAGTTCAAGATCATATTGTCTCAAATCTCGATGTGAAAGAAACTTCGTTCCTAATGTGGAAAACACTAACCGAGTTGTTTGAGAACAATAGTGACCACAAGAAGTTGGCACTCAAGGAAAATCTTTGAAGTATTAAGATGAAAAAGAATGAAACAATTCTGCAGTACCTGAGCAAGTTTACATAGTGTCGTGATTAACTTTGCGTGGTCAGTGTTACTATCCCTGAATAATATATGGTAGCTCTAGCCTTCTTGGGCCTTCCCAAGAGTTGGCATAGTTATCAAGATTCAGTAAATGGTAGAGAGAAACTACCAATATGGGAGAGGTTATGTCTGATCTAGTGTAGGAAGAAATAAGGTGCAACAACAAAGACGGGATTTCATCCAAGGGAGATGATGAATAGAACTGTACCTTAGTTGGAAAGGCAAAGAAATGAAAAGGTAATAAATCCAAATCCAAAGCAGAATCTGGTCAAGGGGGAAAGAAGAAAGACGTCCAAAATCAAGTGGTTTCACTGTCATGAACTGGGACAGTATGCCACGAAATGTCCACACAAGAAGGAAAGAAAGAAGACCACAGGAGGAGGAGCAGGTGAAGCCTTGGTTTCATAGTTTGAACTTCATTTTACCATCATTTCATGCATGGAAAGCATAGTGATGGGTAGTGTGTAGTATCTTGATAATGATGCCTCATTCCACATGATGGGAAACAAAGAATTTGTCAGTGACTTAGAGGAGAAGGATCTCCATATGCACATCAATATGGGAGATGATGGAATGTAACATGACTGAAATTGGTACAATTACTTTTCATAGGGAGTATGGATCCCCTATTAGGCTTAAGGATGTGATGTATGTACCAAGTCTGAAGAAGAATCTAGTTTTCGTTTCCATGTTGGGAGACTGTGGCTACGATGTGATATTCACCATGGGACAAATGAAGCAGATCAGATGTTGAGTGAAGAACCTATATAAATTAGATGTGGAAGACTGTGCATCATTAAGCACAAAAGCAGAGAAGGTGCAAAGCTGAGATTTCGACATATTATGGCATAGAATACTTGGCCATTTGCTTCATGGAACTTTGAAGATCATGGAATAAATTTCTACATGCCACCCTAATGGATCACTAGAGAAGTGAGATACATGAAAAGTGTTTGCCTTAGGGAAGTACAAAAAATCTACCTTCAATGATCGGGACAACAGGGTGCATGCAATCCTTGAAAGGATCCACTGTGATGTCTGTGGACCTTTCTCGGTAGACTCCACTCCCAAGCACGGGTATAATGTTATATTTGTATATGCTTTCTCATGGAATTGTTGGATCTACTTCATGTATAAGAAAAACTTGACATTCTCCAACTTTCTTGAGTTTAAAGAACTTGTTGAGAATGATACTGGCAGGAAAGTGAAGGATCTCAAGAGTGATAACGGTGGTGGGTATGTGTCGAATGAGTTTAAATATTTTGTGCAAAGGAATGCATTCGACAGGAGTTGAAAAACCCCATAACCCACAACATAATGGGGTAGTTTAGAGGAAGAAAAAAAGTATTGTGGGAGTATCATGGGTGATGTTGCATGACCAAAGCTTACCTCTACACTTGCGGTTTGAAGCATGCAACATAACGGTCTATTTACAGAACAAGAGTCCTCACTAGATTCTTGGAATGATCACTCTAGAGGAATATTTTTGGGGAAGAAACCAGATGTGTCACACTTCAGGATCTTTGGATAATCAATTTATTGTCATGTTTCCAAGGAAGTAAGAAAAAAGTTAGAGCTAACAATAGAGTTGGGCATATTTGTGGGGTACACTGATACACCTCACAAATATCGAGTGTACTTTCCATCCCTTAGGATGAAAATGGTCATATTGGATATGAATTTTGATGATGAGAAGGCAATGAGGTGTTCCCTTGAGAGGGAGCTTCAGTTGCAACCTTATCAGGAGCTTTTGGATCTAAAGGAAGAACCTCAAGAAGTTGTGGATCATCCAAAAGAAGAGGAGGAGAGAGTGGAGACATCCACTCAAGAAGAGACATCCAAAGAAGGAAGTGAATGAAGGAATGTGACAGATTATTTCAGGATGCTAAAGAGAATGTGGGAGCACCCACATCACAGTGTAGGAAGAGGAGGTCACCAGATCGATACACTAGCTACATGGGTCTGATGAGAGGAATTCTAGAGACAGAGCCATCCTCATTCAAGGAAGTTGTAGAGAAACCAATATGGGTTGATGATATAGTAGAGGAATATGATTCCATTGTTAGAAACAATGTTTGGGAAGTGGTCCCAAGACTAGTAGACAATCAATCTTTGGTTCTAGATGGATTTACAAGGTAAAGCATGCAAGAGATGAGATCATAAAGAAACACAAGGCCAGATTTGTGGCCAAGGGGTTCTCTCAGGTAGAGGGAATTGACTATGAGGAGACCTTTTCTCTAGTAGCAAGGCACTCATCCATCAGGTCAATTCTAGCTCTATCAGTGCAGATGGGGTGGAAGATCCACCAGATGGATATGAAGACAACATTCCTCAATGGAGTTATTGAGGAGGAGGTGTATACTATTAAAATTATGCAACTGCCTTAAAATTCTACTTTGTATAGATCACATTATGGAGATAATGATTGCATTGAATTCCTATTTTTGAGTGGACCAAAATAGACCTAAAGATCATCTTATTTGGACATGCAGAAGTTGGTTTTTGAATTTATTTATCCACTCATGTATATTGGATTAGGTCGGCCTTAAGCACATGTACAATTGGATAGGTCAGCCTCAAGATCAAGTGGACCCTCATGGAAGTCTATATATAGAAGAGACCTCAATCTCATTTGGACAGAATCATCAAGCACTTTCTTCTCTCTTCTATTGTTGGTTCGCACAAGTTTGTTGGAGGAAAGCTCACGCAAAGGGTTTGAAACTACAGGGACGAAGCTTGCATGTGTCTAGGGGTTTCTAAGTCTCAGACGCACACTCTTAAATAAGGATCTTTTTCCCTAAATTCTCACACAGTATGGTCAAGGGAGCATCTGGGAAGTCTCAAACACTTGCACACAATGTCTAAGGGAGCGTTTGGGAAGCTAGGGTTTTCGCATTCAATTTTGGCCCTAGACACTCACATGTAGTTCACCTAGGAGCGTCTAGGCCAATCTCAGAGACTCACATAGAATGTCTTAGGGAATGTTCAGGATCAAAAGATGAATTATCATTACTCTGAAGTTTCCACTCAGTGACAACATCATTCAGCAATTGACTACAGTCAGTGATAAGGCATTACAATCTTCAGGATCATGGTTTTCAAGTATAAACATGTTCAGGGTCTGTTGTACTATTCAAAAAGCCCCCATTTATTGATTTAATAGTTAATATTGTATTTATAAACGGGGACCCTTTTAAAAAAAAATCAAAAATCTTAACGAATAAGAGTTTTCCTTTTGAAAGCATTCGGAATAAAACTTTGGATAAACTAAGATATCAAACCAAATCATTTCTTGATAATGCATTCCCATTTTATCGCAAATCACAGGATCTAATAATAACAAAGGTTAGTCCTGAGGCAAAATCCGTGAGATGTGACAAGAGAAATCCCCGTAAAATACCCAAAGACAGCATTTAGCTTTTATAATACTTAAGGTTTAAGATATTCTTTAAAATATTTATTGCAATCGCATCATGACTTTTGTAAGAGTGCAAAACATACAAACCACAAGAAAATGCGACATGCAATGTAATTCTAACCCGACAGGATATTAAAACTATTATCAAATTTCATTCAGATCAGACATATCGTAAATATCTATTTAATTAAATAAAGCCTCTACATAAAGGGAACACACTTTAAAAGTTAAAACATATGCCGCTCATCACAAATCGCAAAAATTCAATGAAAATTTAAATTGATCCTCCCGATATTTGCGATGTGCGATATATGTGAGATATGCGATATATGTGATATTTTCAATCATTGCGATTTGCAATATTGTGATTCATCGCAATCACAAGATTGGTATCACACATAATTCAAACCAATTGAAAATACCATTTTGAAACACGCGATGAGATATTTTCACAAGACATAAAGGAAAGCTTATGTAGGCCTTAATGCATATTTAATGAGATTTAAATGCATTTATTCGTTTAATGGCTTGAGATGATTCATATATTTCTTATTCATGTTTGAAATAAAAGCTCCAACCTTATGTTCTTTTAGATATTTTATGTTAATTGTGTTTTCTCATACATTTACCTCTCTGTGTTTATCATGTTTTCTCCATTTTCCCGAATTTCAGGAAGTTTTTGAAGAACACAACACTCACATAAATGGTTAAGAAAGGGAAAAAGACTATAGAGGCTACTGTGCCTGAGTAGTTAGACATGCAACCACTCTTCTTTGATACCACCTGTAACAAAGATGGTAGGACTACATCTTGGGAGGCAACGTACAATTTACTAGAGGAAGAAAACCCAAGACCCCTGGAAACTAAAGAAACAACAAATGCCACGGATTCATCCGATGCTTCTTACTTCGAAGAAACATGTTTTTTCCTACATAGGATTACTTAAAGGATGAAAGTATTACCATAAATGGATATGGTAAGTTGGATTATTGATGATGTGGATGTTTCGGATAGAACATTCAAAAACTCTAGGCAAGAATTCATGGGATCATTCAAATCAAACAATTTGAGCCAAATGTACCACCTGCCGCGGCCACAAAAGGTCTATGACAAAGCCTTTATCGAGAATTTTTCCATGGAAAATGAAGACCCAATGGATGTTATGCAAAATTGGAGGTTTGGCTCCAAAAATTCAGACGAGAGAAAATCGTTATGTACCCCATTTCTCCCCTATCAGCCCCACACAATTTTGCAGATGCAATGTTGTGTAGGCTATTTGGAAAAGATGATACCACTAAGTTTCCATTGAATGGGTTCCCTTAATTGATGCAATTTTAAATCCTAAATTTTTTAACTGAAGTATTATTTTGTTAGATAATTTAGCCATGGCCATTAGAGAATACAGGCGTAATAGAAGTGTCTTCGCTTGGGTTATCCCTCCCTTTTACATGAGTGCTTATGTCATGGATACTATATGTTTTTCCTGACATTTTCCAAATATGGCATGGAAATGGACTGTGAAGGATCCTACACCCATTATATTTATCACAAAATATTGTGGGAATCGTAGTTTACCTCCCATTTTTATAAAATCTGTCAAAGTTTCATGTTGTCGATTTATCAGACCATTTTCTTATAAGAAAGCCCCCAGGCTTTCAGAAGAAGTAAAGAGAGACATCTTATCGGTCATGAGATGGTTTGGTGAGGAATTTTTTACCTATGTCAGAGTTTTTGAGAGTATTACAACTTCCCATGTTCTTCCATATTATGTTCTGGTTAAATTACTGGCATGAGAAATTGCTTATCAGACAGTGGATGATGGTATAACCAAAACCCTCAAAGAGCAAAAGAAATCCATATGGCCAACCTTCCCGTTGCAATGTGGCACTTTTGCATTACATGATCTTGCGTATGCATCAAAAGAAATACAGAACACCACGTCTTTAAACTTGGATACCATTCCAAGCAGACAATATGACCCCAATAAGATCGCCAATAGTTTCCCTTCCATGGTCAAAATCAGGCAATTCACTCATGAAGATGATGGGTTCGATGATCTCTTTGAGAAAGCCAAGAAATTTTCACAAGTTTTGCATTTAGCATCACTAAAGATAGACCCAGAGGACCTCAAATAATTCCACATATAAAGGAATAAAATGCTTGAACAGGTCCCTTTGGACCTGTTACAAATTGAAGAAGTAAGAGAGCCTACTCCTAACATAAGCTTGGAGGAGAATTCCAAGCACACTTCTAATGAGGAATCACAAGAAAAGTCAGCTCAAGGTTCAGAAGACTCTGAACATGAATTTGAGAATAAAGAAGGAAGCCCCGAAGTAGACCTTGAACACGATATAGAAGAAAATCTTGAAGAAACGATTGAGAAGGTCTCAACTGAACAAGACATGGAGACCGGTTCCCTGCAGGCTGAAACAGAAAATATCCCAGTCCTCAATCCGGAACAGGAGTGGGAGAAATTTAAGAAAAATCTCCAAACAAAGACTGACCTTAAAGAGACTTATGGATTCAAGACTCCACAACACATTCAACATATTAGAAATCCAGAAGCGACAATACAAGAAATTGTAACTACTCAAGATATTGAAGTCATCCTGACACACCCAAGTTCTGAAATTGTTTTAAAGGTTGAAGAAATACCACCACTGGACATATTCTACAGCCCTACACACAAGGCTGTAGTAAAAAGGCAAAGGAAGAAAATAAAATTGGATGTATTAGCAACAAAAACTCTTGGAATTGAACCAATGGAGGTAGTGTGGAGAGACACCCCCATTGTCCATTAGAAAATCTTATGAAGCTATCACAATTTGCAGGCACCTATGCAACTGTAATAATCAATAAGGCATCAGAAGTTTGACTTCTGCTTAAAGAAAAGAAAGAAAGAGTTCAGCTACTTGAACAACAACTTGAGCAAGAAATACAAAGCACCAATACGCAAGTGGAAATACAACTGTCACATCTTCAACAAAATTTTGAGCAAATGACAGTACAACATCAGACGGACATGGAAGAGAAGAACACACAGATTCACCAAATGCAGGCTATATTGGACAAATTCAAAGACAGTCCTCAAACAGTTGAATTCATCAAAGAGGCAGTTGAATTAAATTCTCTTTTAGTACAATAACAAGAAATAATCTGTCAAATAATTTCATTGATCAAACCTTATTGTGAATCAAGTGACAAATTAAACAATCAAGTAATTGATCAAATATTAGAATTTGAAGAGCTAAACAAAAGGATAACAAAATTCATTTCTTGCAAAGAATCTAAAGAAGGCAAGAAGGCCGATCTACCAAAGATTGAGGAGTCCCACAAAGACATCTTATTTACAGATTGGGACATACAATTAAAATAAACAGAGAGGGAAACAACAAGAGCAACTAGTACAACAAACAACATCATTGAGGTTGTCAATGAAAACCTCCACACTGCAAATTTGATCAGAGAATGCAGGTTAGAAGCTCTCTCGAACATTAAATAGTTAGAATAACTATCTATTCAATTTAACGTCTTAAATTGCTCTACATAAATTATCAATTCGGGTATCGTAAACTGATGAAGTGTTGTGCACCATATGTGCTTAGTTAACCTTTTTCTTACTTCGTTGTTTTATAGATTTTATTTTGTTTTGGGGTTTTGTTTTTGTTGGTTTCCTAAAGTGTCTAATGCAAATGGAAATCCTCTTCTAAGGTCTTAAAAATACTTTTAAAGGACAAGTATGGATAGAGATTTCAAAACAAGGCCTATGTCCCTAATGGTAACTTCCAAAACTTAGCACTTCAAAAGATCTTAAAACATGTTATTGATGGAATTAGTACTTAAACAAAAGTGTAAATATGCAGCTACTTCAATCAAAATAGAATGCAATAACCAATCAATGAGCTAGTGACTATGAAACCCAGTATCCTTGCTGCTGTATAAAAAGAAAACTGAATAAAGTAAAAACTGAACTTAAAGCAACTCAAAGACTGAAAGCAAAGCAACTAAATCACACTACTTCAACCCCCGTTCTAGTCCTTCTTCTTTCAACTCAATCTGTCTATAGGAAGTAATCATAAACAAGTTGAGTAATATGATATCTAAATTGCAGGAAATTAAATTGCATAAAAAGAAACTAAGATCAAATCACACTACTTCAACCCTTGTTCTGATCCTTCTCCTTTCAACTCAATCTGTCTATAGGAAGTAATCATAAACAAGCTGAGTAATATGATATCTAAATTGCATGAAAGTAAATGAGCAAAAAAAATCTGAAAGAAATAACAATGCTGGAATTAGAACTCAAAAAATAAATCAGCAGAAGGACAAGATGATTCTGTCATGTCATTAGTCATTAAAAAGCTATGTGCATTACTAATCTACAATCAACCGGTTGAACACACTTGTATGAATTAAAATTACATGAATAAAAAATCTAATCTATCAAACTTGAAAGCAATCAAATAACATAATGAAATCAAAGCAAAATTTACAAAATGAAATTTACTCTACCTTACATTCCAATATGCTCCATGACATCTACTTCACATCTCCTTCCATATTGAGAACATCAAAGCTTTATTCAAATTCTTCAAAATTACAAAGTACAACAAAGCTCTCCAAAGCTTTCAAAAGCCATCAAGGAAGAACTACAAACTTACAAGCTAAAAAAACTCACAAGCTAAAGACTAACAAATGAAGGAGAGAGATCTCATATTTATACAAAAATATGAGAAGCCATCTCATTAATGAGAATCCATGAATCTCTCCCTCTACCTCTAGAGTCCTAATCAAAATAGGAACTGATAAGACACATGTCTTCTTAGAGTTACAATACAATTAGGAGATGTGACACATATCCTCATGATCCCATGATTCTTTCCACTCAAATTCGAATTTGGCCTTAGAGTGCCACATAAGGGTTTTCTAGAAGCCTCC
Source organism: Pinus tabuliformis (assembly GCA_031772625.1). NCBI lineage: Eukaryota > Viridiplantae > Streptophyta > Pinopsida > Pinales > Pinaceae > Pinus > Pinus tabuliformis. The sequence goes on from CM062818.1 coordinate 931,785,235, forward strand.
TTTCAACCTACACATGTCAACAATCTCAACCCATTTGTTTTTTCCACTAGAAAAATCATAATTTTATTCATTATGAGTAAAATTACATGTTGTAGATGTTGTAATAGCATATGCTGTAACAAAACTTGTCCTGCTAATCAGGAGCTAATAATCAATCAAATAGACTATCTAGACATTCCTACCCTTCTTTTTTTCCACTTTCCACCAACCTTCATTGTTTGGCGGAGCTGTTACAATTATCCTTTGTGCCTCTCAACCCATTTGTTAGGTATAAGCATATGCACATTATTTTCTAATTTTTAACCACAAATTCACTTAAAAGGCTTAGAATTAATAAATATTGGAAAAACATAAATGTGGCCCAATGATAATGAAAGTGGGATGAATGTGGTGACATAGTAGTGAAATGGAGGTGATATAATGGGCATAATAGTGAAAGTTCAATGGAAATGAATGACATTTTCAAGACTCAACATACCCCCCAACCAAGGAAAATTTTAAGGATGGAAAATTTTCTTGAAGTTTAAAACATTGGCGAATCTCACTAATCCCTAATATGAAAATTATAAATGTTTATTGATATATTTGTAAAATTATTCAAATTTATAATTATTTTATATATAGTCTCTATATAATGTTGGCGATTTTTAAGGTAAAATAATTTTATATTCTAAAATTTGGGCGAATCGTTTTTTATATAATTGGAAATTGGCGAATCTTTTTTGTGGAAAAATCATGGAAAATTAGCCCACTGGGCGAACATTAGCCCCTAAAATTTTCCATGCCCCCAACTGAAGCTATTGCATGTCCTCATGCAATATATATTACATTAACTCTTTTGGTCCTTGAACTTTGGCTTAACTTTGCATGATATCATTTGATAACTTCATATTTCCGCAAAGTGTTTCACTTGAATTGCAACATGGTTGGTTCTTTTGTTACAACCATTTTTTTGTTGTTGCCTTCTATTTTGATCTTTGAACTTTGCATAATGATATTTTGATTATTGTTACAAATTATATCTTTATTGGATTGCATGATGGTTGGTTCTTGTGTGACAACCATGATTTTGTTTGTATCCAATTTATCCTTTAAGCACTTTTTCAAAAGCCATTATATGCTCATAATAGCAATGTAATAATTAATATATGTTGGAAGTATGTGGGCTCCTGAATATGATATGGACATGGCAAGATATGAATATGAATGTATTCCCCCCCCCCAACTGATGGTATTGGCAATTTTATGAAATGAGGAAGAGAAATGTTTTTCCAACAATTATCATTCTAGTTTTTTATGGAATTCTATGGTCAAAAGTTAGAAAATGACTTACCTTCACTTACCCTTTGGAATTGATGAGTTGTATGTGTAGTGGCTGAAAATTTCTGATCATATTCTTCTTCAAATGGCTGAACAAGAGGAGTCACGGATAGAGAGATAAGATTACTTTTTATTGCTTCTACTAAAACTTGTTGAATCTGCTCAAAAATGCTGAAAATAATAGTCTTCGCGTCTTCAAAACTCATTGGCACAATTCCTACTATGTGAAAAGATGTTCTGATGTCGAACATTGTTGTGGGGAAAAGTATCCGATGCGGATGACCCTATCCCTACTCTAAAGGTGACAGTCTTTAGCAACAACTGAAAGTAAAGTTTTGATGATTTCCTTTATGAAAGTACAGAGAGAAGGAAGAAAAGATTAACCAACCTGGTGTCTTTCGCTTAGTCGATCCTTATCCTCTCTCTTTGTCTCTTGTTCCCAGCTCCTTGTTCTCTTTGCCGGTCCAGCTACACACAGATCCTGCACAAAACAAAAGAGGAAACTACAAGATACATGTACTCATAACTGATGCATGGATTAGAGTGAATCAAATATACAAGTAAATACAATACATCAATGCAATACAAGTATATAGGAGAACATGCAAAACTTTATTGATAGAAGTAACAGGGTTCTGAGAAGGTTACAACCAATGATGGCTCCAATCCAGCAGCACCTCCCCAGCAGCAAGAACTCTCCTCTTCACCTCTAGTAAAACAATCACCCAATAGCTCTAACTGTAAACCAACAGCACCTCCTTGCTTTACACAAAATTCCAGCCTCCTTAGACCTCATAGAAGAGCTCTATATATAGGAGAGAAGAAGAGAGGATGAGTCAGCTTGAGGCTGGCATAGAGCTGACTAGTGTCCTCTCCCTCTTCAGTTAATCTTCAGTTCTTAAGTCCACTTGGAGATCCTTGCTTACACATGGTGATCAAGTACCTCTTACTCATCACAGGGCGAATCTCATGAACCAAGTGTCAGTTTGGAAGCTTCCTGGGCAGTTGACACCTTGCAGAATGACTGTGCCACTTGGCCAATCTCGCCCAGCGCAGGTAGCCTTCATTAGATTTGACTTCCAGCGCAGGTACAAGGAGGAGCAGTTGCATTCCAGCGCAGATGCTCAGTGGAGCAGCTGACATGATCCAAAATAAGCCTGTTTTGAAGTGTTTTCAGGTGGAGAACTGATTGGAAGTGCTGTTGTTTGATGACCTTGTTCTTTTAGGGGTAAGAACAACATGTTTAGGGACTGAGGATCCCTGTAATTATTGACATTTCATGCTCCATGTCGCGAGGCACAAAAATGTCTATAACAGTTGCCCCCTAAAGTATGAGGCCGTTTATCGGGTGAAATGCTTTATCTAGAGGGTCCGAAGTTCATTCCAGTGCTGAGGATGCGCCCTGTAATACAATACAATACAATACATTATTTTTCATTCTATTTTCATGATCTAGCTGAGGCGGGCATTCCCATGCTCAGCTTTTATAAATACATTTTGGTACATATGAAAGACGATCGTCTGAAGGTAGACTGATAATTTTCTGCTAAAATTATCATCCTTTGAATAGGATGATCATCTGTTGCAATGATGTACATGACAAATGCTTTTATATTTCCTGAATATATATCGCAGCCCGGATGGATGGAACTAGATCCGGGGTCTTCAAACTCGTTCGATCTTCACTCTAAGTACAAGTCGATCCATGTGAGAATTGCGCTGAAGTCGAACACGGAAAGACATCGCTTGATTACCGGTCAATAATGAAAACCGTTAACAAGCGAGAGAGGAATCATCAATAATGACGATGATCCTCAAGGTACTACAGTACAATTCACGTGGCGTGAATAAAGGACTTGGCGTCGAACGCCACGCAAAATCTTCTGGTCGAAGGTCATTGATGTATACCTGTCGCCGGAAGTGAGAAACTTGCCATTGAGGCATGCAAGCTTCAAAGTACTGATGGGGGTGTTCCTAGATCAACTTCTTGGATAATGAGCTGAAGTCGACAAGAAGCGATCCGTCAAAGGAGGGCCTTAATGAATCCCACATCAATGACACGGAACGGAGCTAATGACTTTAGTGGAGGTGAAAACAAACTGTGACATATGATTCAGGGTGGCGATCATGAATGGATGAAGGATAATGTATGGCAGTGGATGGGACACGGTTGACACTTTCAGAATGACCCCTCTTGAACATATAACGACACTGATGCGATGGATTGGTAGCATTACCCCAAATGTGGATGGTTTGGCGAGGACCATGGTGATGAGACCGGTGAATGAAACAACCCAACCCGATGTGGTACGGAGGAAAAGTGTCATGTTCAAGAGTGACTTGCTACCATTAAACTTTGATGTTCTCCCAATTTTTCCCCAGTCATTTCTGACCAGTACCTCTTTATTTTTGTCAAGCTTGAGGAGGATAACATATGCTTGTTCTATAACCTGCCCTTCGGGCAAGCCCATCGCTATGATTTAACGAGCCTAGCGATAGGGAAACTCGTTCTCGTCTAAAGACAAGTTTGTCGCTATTTAATCATTTTAACGAGTCTAACGACAAGGAAAACTCGGTCCTTTTCATTTTTAGAGAGTCTGAAAAGGTACAGAAAGTTAACTCCGTAATTCCTTTTTCGTCAGCAAATCCCTTAAGTCCGAAAAAGTATAAAACAATACAGAAGGGATGGCTGTTCGGTACTTTTAACGAGCCGAACAAGACAAGCGCTCGATCCTTTTGTGCAATAATCCCTCAGGTCCAAAAAGATTAAAATTTAGAGGAGGGATAGCGTTCCGGTCATTTAACGAGCTGGAAGGCCAAAACTCGGCAAACTTTTCATATTTTACGAGTCAGTGAAAAGAGCTGAAAGAAGACTCGTCTTTTGAGGAACGAGTGATAAACAGGGATAGCATCAGATTCCAGGTACAGGTTGGAATTTTCCAATCACGGCAGTGTTACGAGGATGGCTAGGTGGAATCACTCTTCGCAGCTGTTTCTCAAAAGAGGTAAACACACAAATGGAAGTGAATAATCGGCCAAATGAACGGTGGAGGTGACGGTGCACAAACACGACCAAGGCTTTTATGGCTGATGAATTTACGATCTCAGAAGGGTATTTACCGGTTCATTTTTTCTGAATGAGCTTGAACTCTAAAGGAAAGCCTGCTCATAAACTTATGTTTATTTTTTAACGAGCATGAACTATGCGCTAAAACTGCTCGGATCTTGCGTTTATTTTTTAACGAGCATGAACTATGTGCTAAAACTGCTCGATATACCAATCATAAAAAGAACGCCTCCCGTAAGGACCAATTTTTATAGAGCTTATGCCTTACCACAGCTATGCTCACTTTGGCAAATTTTACTTCTGCCCCACAGGCTTCTTTCATGCAAGTTTGGAAACGGCTAATCTTAAAACCAGATAAATAACCGCCCCTAGCTTGCACTCCAGAAGGTTTGCATGCCCCCAGGTATAGGATAGAATTTCGAGGCTGCCCCTCCTCTCCCCTACCTCTGCTTTTCTTTGGGTGTTCACAATTACTTGTCATCTTGCCAATCTAATGCTAACGATACTTGTCTTCTCGTTATTCTAAGGGGTCTTGCCCACTTTTAATAAACAGCTATTTGTGACAATAGAAGAACACTACTCAAAGATAAAACATTGGTATTATTGAGGGAGGCTTGCCTCTTTCTTATTATTCCAAAGACGGTTCGATTTGCTGCCGCAAATCAATCTCTTTCTTCGGCGATGTCTAACGTTGGGTTACTAAAGATGGTGACCACCCGTTGTAGCAATAGAATCTCTTTGAAGGCTGCCCCTGCTTATCCTTCAAAACATTCGTTTTAATGGGCGAGGCTTGAATTCAAAGACGGTTACTACTTGTTACCGCAAACGGTCTTCATCTTCGGTGTCCCTATTACCTAGACAAGGGGAGCGAGAAGCCAATTATCTCACTCACATAACTTTGACAAAAGAATATTATTCCAGAACAACCCCACTTCCTTCCACGGACGGGGTACGGACTAGTCATATTCTTTTGCGGAAATTCTTCCTTATACCCGGGGTTTCTTCTGCCCGAAGCAGACCAGGGTGCATGCCCCCTGGGTCCTAGTCTTTCTTTCCGAATCACTCGCGTTCATCGGGAAGGAGGACCGGGGGTGGAGGCGAATCTTGAGTGAACAGACCATTTAGGAATGGTATTTGACTATTTGCGATGCGAGATCCCGGAAACGAAAGTTGGTCTACGAGCTTGACCACCCTTCCTTCGTGTGGAAAACACATTACTCTAAAGAGTGAGGAGACTATCGCTCCCATGCAATAAATATAGTCCCGCCCAAGGAGTAGGTTATAATCCAAAGGTCCTTGGACGACCATCACGTTCATCTCGACGGTCTTCCCTTTCAATGTAACAGGTACATTGGGGAGGATCCCTAATGGTCGACTGGTTCCTTTATCAAAACCTGAGAGATTTCTCAACTCAGGTAAAAGCGCTGGGGAACCCAGTGCTTTCCAAGCAACAGAGGAAAGGATACTCACAGACGCCCCTTCATCAATGATAGTACCAGCCATGATCATTCTATAGATCTGGACAATGATTCTGAATGGTACACTGGCTGGTAACCGGGGTCTGCCTAGTTGATTCCAATCAAAGGATACAACCAGGTTGCTTGGTGGTGGGACCGAATATACGGCCGGATATGACTCTGATGATGTTCCTTCCTGCGATAAAGGAATGGGCACATTGCCCTGACGCTCATCGGAGTCGGTGCTGATGAAAAGAACCTGGATGGTGTCATCCTTATTCTCTTCAGTGAGGGTGTCGCATGAAGACGACTCTTCGGCGACGGTGTCATTTGAAGACGGGTCTTCAATGACGGAGTCATTGGACGATAGAACCTCTGAAGGAAGAACCGGGTCAACTGCCGTTTCGACCTTTAGACTTTTGTCTGGTCTGGATTCAGTAGGTTCATTCTCAATGACCGACACTTCAGCTGACCACTTGAGCGGGCCAGCTGGATTTTCAACTATCGAGGGATTAGGCACGAGTTTTTGGTATCCAGGAGGAAGTCGTAACGGTGATACCGGACGATCTTCCAAAACTCTCTTTGCCTCATCTAAGAATGGACATTTGTGGATGGCATGATTGCCTTCACACAATAGACAGGGTGATCTTGGTCCCCTTCTTCGTCCTTCACTCTCGTTAGTTGACGGATTGCAATCAACATGACAACCAGAGGTTGATGCTACCGGATTGTGCAACCTTGGGGACCAGTCCCTTAGTATCCGGGGAATACAAGGACAATCACGATGGAAGTGGGTCCCTTTGCAAATGACACATGGCGATTTAGGCCCGGTCGGTGCAGTGTGTGGGTTTTTGTCAGCTTTCTTCTGCTTGCCCCCAGTCGCCTTCGCCAGAGGCTCCTTCTGCTTCTTTTCTCTCTTCTTCTTTTCCTTCTTCTCCTTGGGAGGCTGACTTTTGCCGGCTCTACCTTGCGAAGATGAAGGATCAGAGGAAGTATCATAAGAAGTGGAAGGCTGGTGGGTAGTTCTAGATTGTTCTGACTGTTGATTCGACTGCTCAGGATTAGTGGCGATCTGGACTACATTAGTTGAAAAGAGCCATACAGGGAGGCCGATTGTCAATCCTGGAAGTGACAATGTAGCCATATGAGGCGCACCAACATCTCCCCAAGAGGAGAAGGGATTTGGACTTCCGCCAAGGTTACTTCCTTGGTTGGTGGGCTCCATACTTTTCAACTGAAAGATCAACGTGGGAATAACAGGTGATTATGTTCCGCTTAAAATAAATTTTATTAACGACGCTTTTAGACACAAACTTGCTTTTTCATGTTTTAAGAGTCGAGAAAAAGCTAAAGATGACTCTAGTCGCCTTCGATGTTTTAACGAGCCCGAAGTGACAAATGCTCGGTTGGACTTTTTCAGTTATAGAGTTTGAAAAAGGCCAAAAGAAACTGCTCTGGAGATCTAGGCAGAGGGTGTGCCAAACCTTTCGCGAAACCACAGAATACGTTTTACGGTACGGGTGGTCGATCTTCGTGAATGCTGTGTTCACTGCATCGCGATCAGTAGGGCGGCCGACACGGTTTCCTAAGGATAAAGGATAAAAGCCTATAGGGGTCTCCCAATATACGCGACGGTACGCGGGAGCTCAAGTCCGTGTTAGTGCCACCGACTCTCAGGAGGAATCACCCACCTTCGTAGAGATCGACAGTCACTATGTTTAACGACGCCGGAACACGTCTCTACCTAGACCTCTAGATGTTTGCGTTAAATTCCAAAGCGTTGTTATGTAAATTGAGTTTATTTTAATGTTGATCTTTCTTAACAGTTTGCCTTTCAGGTTCGCCACGAGATGTATATATACAACTTCCTATATGCAATCTAAGAATGAGAAGCAAATCTTTTCAATCTTTCAACTTTGAAAACCTTAATCTACTTGAGGGAAAAGAAAGACACAACTTTTTCCACAGATCAAAGAACACACACTAAAATGCACATCTTCCTAAATCGTCAAGCATACAGTCAAATGCAAAATGCACAATGCATGTATTTCTTTTCGTTATCCTTAATGTTGATGCTAGACAGAAAGGAAACTGTTGTATAATTTTGAATCTAATTTCAAGTAGAAGTAAACAAGCTTGTCCACAATCAAAAAGACACCTTATGATAGACTTGTTTAAAACACAGGAAATGTATAGATTCAAACCATAAAATGAAAAGCAAACAAACTCAAACAGCCATGAACAGTAATAAAACTAGCTCATAAGATCACAAAGACACTTTTACAGTTCAGGATCTAAGAGGTCACAGCTATACTGGTTCGCTTTTCACAATGGGAAACTGTAACTGAAACAAGAAATACTGAAAGAACATTCACAGTTTCATCACACAACTGAGGCGGAATAATGTCAAGGAGAAGTGGTCTACAGCAAGTACAATGACCAGCAAGCAATCAGCTAAAACTCAGTGAAAACAGGGCCAAGACACAAAGGGAAAGCTGAGCAAGACAATGGCTAACTGGACCAGCGCAGGTTCTAGTCTGCCAGTTTGACTCTCAGCGCAGTTCCCGAAGGGAGTACCTGCGCTGTAATGCAGACTGCCTGTGGACAGCCTGCACTGACTCACGAGAGTTTCGTCTACAAAGAATTCCGGGTCATAAAAAGCTCAAAAATGCACTGTTTTTGCTGAAATAAAAAGCTATAGGTCAAGTACAGGCTAAGGGATGATCAAGAGGATGAAGATCTATCACAAAGAGTAAAGAGTCTTTTGTAGATAGGCTCTTCAAATCTTGAATTTGCTCAACAAATGAGCAAGAGTAGCAGTCCCTCTACTTCGCTTTTGATATAGTCAAAAGCTTTTCGATTTGGTACTCTTTTCTTCAAGAAATGAATAGCAAAATACTACAAACACCAACAAGATAGTAGGCTCCCCAGCGGAGTCGCCAGTTTGTTGTGGGGAAAAGTATCCGATGCGGATGACCCTATCCCTACTCTAAAGGTGACAGTCTTTAGCAACAACTGAAAGTAAAGTTTTGATGATTTCCTTTATGAAAGTACAGAGAGAAGGAAGAAAAGATTAACCAACCTGGTGTCTTTCGCTTAGTCGATCCTTATCCTCTCTCTTTGTCTCTTGTTCCCAGCTCCTTGTTCTCTTTGCCGGTCCAGCTACACACAGATCCTGCACAAAACAAAAGAGGAAACTACAAGATACATGTACTCATAACTGATGCATGGATTAGAGTGAATCAAATATACAAGTAAATACAATACATCAATGCAATACAAGTATATAGGAGAACATGCAAAACTTTATTGATAGAAGTAACAGGGTTCTGAGAAGGTTACAACCAATGATGGCTCCAATCCAGCAGCACCTCCCCAGCAGCAAGAACTCTCCTCTTCACCTCTAGTAAAACAATCACCCAATAGCTCTAACTGTAAACCAACAGCACCTCCTTGCTTTACACAAAATTCCAGCCTCCTTAGACTTCATAGAAGAGCTCTATATATAGGAGAGAAGAAGAGAGGATGAGTCAGCTTGAGGCTGGCATAGAGCTGACTAGTGTCCTCTCCCTCTTCAGTTAATCTTCAGTTCTTAAGTCCACTTGGAGATCCTTGCTTACACATGGTGATCAAGTACCTCTTACTCATCACAGGGCGAATCTCATGAACCAAGTGTCAGTTTGGAAGCTTCCTGGGCAGTTGACACCTTGCAGAATGACTGTGCCACTTGGCCAATCTCGCCCAGCGCAGGTAGCCTTCATTAGATTTGACTTCCAGCGCAGGTACAAGGAGGAGCAGTTGCATTCCAGCGCAGATGCTCAGTGGAGCAGCTGACATGATCCAAAATAAGCCTGTTTTGAAGTGTTTTCAGGTGGAGAACTGATTGGAAGTGCTGTTGTTTGATGACCTTGTTCTTTTAGGGGTAAGAACAACATGTTTAGGGACTGAGGATCCCTGTAATTATTGACATTTCATGCTCCATGTCGCGAGGCACAAAAATGTCTATAACAAACATAGTAGGAAATTGTTGGCTTAGTGGCCATTAATGGATGCCACTAGTCAACACGAGAACTCTCACCATTGATGACAATCAGAGTCAAGATGCCCAAACACATCTTGCTAGGTACGAATGAATTTGTTGATGTCGAGTCACCTAGAAGATCTAACGAACAAGGAACATTAATGTATTCCCATTGTTTGTCAGCATGAGGACTTGCCATTAAGGCATGCAAGCCTCAAGGTGCTTTTACAAAGAACTTAGACTCAAAGGACTATGGACTCAATAATTTGCATTGAAGCAGGGCTTATTTGCGGAATGAAAAATGACAAGAAATGGAAGATGAAAATGGAACATGGAAATGGAGAGTAGAAATGGCAATGGGCAATAAGCATATGAATGAGCCTCTTGCATTTATTTGTGGGTTATGAATGGACAAAAAGAGATGGAAAGTGTATGTGAATGTAAGTGGAAAATATGGAGTGGAATGAGGTGAATGGTTTATTATGAAGTATGGATGTGATGGATGGATGTGATGCAGACAATAGTATCTGAAAGTTTTTTTTTTCAAGTGTTTGGATCTGATTTTGCATCAGCATATTTCCTCTTTGTTGCTGATCATCCTCTTATGAAACAAATTGGTCTCTTAGAGAGACACCATTCTCTTGTAGTCATTTGTCCTTCCTCCTGGAACCTGCAAAAAAAACTAATACTTCTTCTGCAATGGAATGTAAGATTATCAAAGGAGAGAGACAGCCAATCTCTCTAGTTATGACATTTACACACAAAACTAAGAATTTGTATTAGTGAAACAAGTTCTCAAAGGAAAAATCAAAAGAATTTATACCTGATTTGGAATTAGTGCCTCAAGTTGATTTTGCTTCTTTTCAACAATTTATTTCATTATTTTCCATTTCAAACTCAAATGATGGATTTCTCATTGTGTAGATCTTGTTGATATCTTTCCAATGGTACTTAAATCATCAAAATCTGATTTTGTATGAAAAAGTTAGGCTAATTTGAACAATGAGGTTTTTCTGGCTACGGAACTGGAGAACAGTTGCGGAATTGGACTTTAGCTGCGGAATGTGCACAGTTTCTGTAGCTAAAAATCTTGAATAAAAAGTTAGCCATTCATCTTTCATCATCAATCCAAAATTAATCAATACCTTCAGAAAAGTAAGCAAATAACTTATTCATTTCATTGATTCAAAATTTTTTATTTTTTCTTGACATGCAGCGACTTAGTGTGGCAACTTAGTGATGACACTCAACTTGACTTCCTTTTGACCAGGGTCTTTTTCATCAAATTTGACCAAATGAATAGGACATAATCCATGTACTGACATTCCCCCAACTACCCATGTGGCTTGTTTTGCTTGATGACACCTACAACCTAGAGTTTAACAAAACATCTGCGGAAAGTTGAATCAGCGGCGGAAAGTGGTTTGTTTCCACAGCTAATGAAAACAGAGTGTAGAAAATATTGTGAAATGGAGTGGTTGTGTGCGTGGAAAGGAAAAATAAAAATGTGGAGGAATGAAGGTTGTAACAAATTTCTGGCCAAGATTCATATCCAACAAGATCTTACAATCTAAATGGACCCATTGGCATTCGAAAACTTGTGATGACTTGTCTAAAATATCTACACCAAGAATTGCCAACATTTGAGCTAATTGTGTGTATGGAAAGAACATTCAATTGACACCAAAGTCGGTGCAATTTCCCAGCACTATAGGGACTTTTTTTTTATATTCTTTCCAACATTTATAAGGTCAACAATAATCTGAGGTGAAGTTTTCTCTGTTCAAACAATTTCAAGGAGTGACATCACATGCGCAGGACTGAAAAAATGTGCCCCTACTATACGGTCTTGAACATGTGTTTTTGCACTAATGAGATTGTATACATATTAGAGGCCAAGTGTGCAGGACAAATCTTTTCCAGGTCACTAAATATTTCTTGCTTCAAGGAAATTTTCTCTATTACAACCTTTATCACCATATCAACATTCCTGAATTCTGCATAATCTACAACTCCCGTGCATTCCCTTTGCTTCAAATATGTGATAAATTCATGAAACCCTTTACTATTGTCATCTCCCATTGATGGAACCAACCGACAAACTTCCCTCTTGCTTGACGGAGTTTTATGGACACGTCTTTGCTGTGAAGAGCCGTATGTAATTGGTTCACGAAATGGAGTTAGTCAGTGCCATATTCAATTCAAATTGTTGTTAAATGAGTGTTGGATTGCAAACGGGTGGCAAAGGGTGGAAGAAGTGGTAGAGGTAGAGTAGGTGCCAGCACAGAGCCGAATTAAATCACTGTCCGCTCATTTAATTAAAAATTTCGTTTTTTTTCACGCGGCAGTCAAAAATGTGCTCCAAAGAACCACAAATTTCTCCCAAACCGCCACAAATCTCTTCAAACGGTTTCTGGGTTATCTAATTGACCTAGCTAGAAAAAAAACCCATGTTTTATTTTTTTAAAATTTGCCTCCATTTTGCCAAGTCGTGCTCTCAAAGTTTGACATTTTTCTATGTTCTACATTTTTTCTGAGTTGATGTTTTTACTGTTCTGCATTATTACAAATTGTTGCATTTGGCCTTCTGGTTTGATTTGCTACGTAATTTCCTTAGTTGTGCTTGTCACTAATGGTGGTCCACCTTCACAGAGCGGGAGTGAATAGTCCACAAGTTTATTATACTGTCAATCCAAAAAAAAATGGATGCACATAACAGTACACACATCTTGTTGCGTATTGATAAATGGCATGGCATGGGCAGGAAGGACAAACAGGATTGATTGGCTTAATTGATAGGATTACAGGGCCAGCGGAAGTAGACACGATAGTCTCCCATCTAACAAGATACCCCTCCCTCGAAGAGTTTTTTTTTCTATTTCTCTCTCAGATGGATCACTTTGGATGTTGATGTACCTCGCCTGCAAATTTGATTATGGATTAGAAAAGGTGCTTTGAGGTGCACGCTGAAGAGAGACAGGGCATGAAACTTAGCTTTAGAGGAAGTGACACACCTGGAGTATTATCTCCAAAAATGCATGATTCGGTCTTCAAACAAGGAGCTCAACACCTGAAATAAATTTCAGCCTCTAAAAAGAAATGTTGAGGCCCCTTGATGGAGTTAACATGGATTCTACAAATTTGCATTCACCTCCTCATTGTTACCTAATCATTTAACATTCGATCCCTTGGTTTTTTTTTTCATATATACAGTGCATTTTTTTTATGTTGCAGGTTTGTTTCAGGCCAAAGCTTGATCAGGGAGACAGATTTTTTTTTTTTTTTTAAGCCACAATGGAAGCTAGGGTTGAAGATAGGCATAGATTGTTTTTTTTTTCTTCTCTGAAATTGTAAAATTTTATAAAAATGATTAATGATTTTCAATTTCAGGCAGCAAAGACTTCAAGAAAAACATGCTAAAAACAGAACTTTGACTGAGGTCTTAGGCGGGTTTTTTCATCGATCTGAGCTAGGTGACTAGGATAGGATCCATGTCGGGACAATTCTGGAGATGCCTATGTGGTCAGTTTTTTCATTGGACATTTGTAACCTGCTAAACCTTGAAACAGCTGCGGAATTCTCAACTAGCTGCGGAATCAGGGCACTTTCCACAGCTAAGTTGCAAAACCTTATTAAAACAGGATACATTGTTTTGAGCACCACTACAAACCATAACCAGTCAATTTTGGACAATTTAACCTATCAAAGCAGTTGAGTTTCATTTTTTTTTTAATCAATTGAAATGATGAAGTTTATTTTGTCTCCTTTTTCTTTTTTTTAACATAACAATTCTTTTTCTGATCCTCTAGATCACACAAAGTGCAGGAGGAGAGCATACTCAAGAATTATTAATTAATTTTTTATTTTTATTTTTTTACTTAACAATCCTTTTTCTGATCCTCCAGATCACACGAAGTGCAGGAGGAGAGCATACTCAAGAATTATTAAAAAAAAAAAAATCAGATGTAAGAAATAAAGTCTCCTAATTACACTTCCCCGGCAACATCGCCAAAATGTCTAATCAATTTAACATCTTAAATTGCTCTACATAAATTATCAATCCGGGTATCGTAAACTGATGAAGTGTGGTGCACCATATGTGCTTAGTTAACATTTTTCTCACTTTGTTGTTTTATAGATTTTATTTTGTTTTGGGGTTTTGTTTTTGTTGGTTTCCTAAAGTGTCTAATACAAATGGAAATCCTCTTCTAAGGTCTTAAAAATACTTTTAAAGGACAAGTATGGATAGAGATTTCAAAACAAGGCCTATGTCCCTAATGGTAACTTCCAAAACTTAGCACTTCAAAAGATCTTAAAACATGTTATTGATGCAATTAGTACTTAAACAAAAGTGTAAATATGCAGCTACTTCAATCAAAATAGAATGCAATAACCAATCAATGAGCTAGTGACTATGAAACCCAGTATCCTTGCTGATGTATAAAAAGAAAACTGAAGAAAGTAAAAACTGAACTTAAAACAACTCAAAGACTGAAAGCAAAGCAACTAAATCACACTACTTAAACCCCCGTTCTGATCCTTCTCCTTTCAAATCAATCTGTCTATAGGAAGTAATCATAAACAAACTGAATAATATGATATCTAAATTGCAGGAAATTAAATTGCATAAAAGGAAACTAAGATCAAATCACACTACTTCAACCCCTATTCTGATCCTTCTCCTTTCAACTCAATCTGTCTATAGGAAGTAATCATAAACAAGCTGAGTAATATGATATCTAAATTGCATGAAAGTAAATGAGCAAAACAAAGCTAAAAGAAATAACAATGTTGGAATTAGAACTCAGAAAATAAATCAACAGAAGGACAAGATGATTCCATCATGTCATTAGTCATTAAAAAGCTATGTGCATTACTAATCTACAATCAACCGGTTGAACACACTTGCATCAATTAAAATTGCATGAATGAAAAATCTAATCTATCAAACTTGAAAGCAATCAAATAACATAATGAAATCAAAGAAAAATTTACAAAATGAAATCTACTCTACCTTACATTCTAATATGCTCCATGACATCTACTTCACATCTCCTTCCATGTTGAGAACATCAAAGCTTTATTCAAATTCTTCAAAATTACAAAGTACAACAAAGCTCTCCAAAGCTTTCAAAAGCCATCAAGGAAGAACTACAAACTCACAAGCTAAAGACTAACAAATGAAGAAGATAGATCTCCTATTCATACAAAAAGATGAGAAGCCATCTCATTAATGAGAATCCATGAATCTCTCCCTTTACCTCTAGAGTCGTAATCAAAATAGGAACTGATAAGACACATGTCTTATTAGAGTTACAATACAATTAGGAGATGTGACACATATCCTCATGATCCCATGATTCTTTCCACTCAAATTCGAATTTGGCCTTAGAGTGCTACATAAGGGTCTTCTAGAAGCCTCCTTCAACCTACACATGTCAACAATCTCAACCCATTTGTTAGGTATAAGCATATGCACATTATTTTCTAATTTTTAACCACAAATTCACTTAAAAGGCTTAGAATTAATAAAGATTGGAAAAACATAAATATGGCCCAATGATAATGAAAGTGGGATGAATGTGGTGACATAGTAGTGAAATGGAGGTGAAATGGAGGTGATATAATGGAAATAATAGTGAAAGTGTAATGGAAATGAATGACATTTTCAAGACTCAACATACCCCCCAACTGAAGCTATTGCATGTCCTCATGCAATATATATTACATTAACTCTTTTGGTCCTTGAGCTTTGGCTTAACTTTGCATGATATCATTTGATAACTTCATATTTCTGCAAAGTGTTTCACTTGAATTGCAACATGGTTGGTTCTTTTGTTACAACCATTTTTTTGTTGTTGTCTTCTATTTTGATCTTTGAACTTTGCATAATGATATTTTGATTATTGTTGCAAAGTATATCTTTATTGGATTGCATGATGGTTGGTTCTTGTGTGACAACCATGATTTTGTTTGTATCCAATTTATCCTTTAAGCACTTTTTCAAAAGCCATTATATGCTCATAATAGCAATGTAATAATTAATATATGTTGGAAGTATGTGGGCTCCTGAATATGATATGGACATGGCAAGATATGTATATGAATGTATTCCCCCCCCAACTGATGGTATTGGCAATTTTATGAAATGAGGAAGAGAAATGTTTTTCCAACAATTATCATTCTAGTTTTTTATGGAATTCTATGGTCAAAAGTTAGAAAATGACGTACCTTCACTTACCCTTTGGAATGGATGAGTTGTATGTGTAGTGGCTGAAAATTTCTGATCATATTCTTCTTCAAGTGGCTGAACAAGAGGAGTCATGGATAGAGAGATAAGATGACTTTTTATTGCTTCTACTAAAACTTGTTGAATCTGCTCCAAAATGCTGAAAATAATAGTCTTCACGTCTTCAAAACTCATTGGCACAATTCCTACTATGTGAAAAGATGTTTTGATGTCGAACATAGTAGGAAATTGTTGGCTTAGTGGCCATAAATGGATGTCACTAGTCAACACGATAACTCTCACCATTGATGACAATGAGAGTCAAGATGCCCAAACACATCTTGCTAGGTACGAATGAATTTGTTGATGTCGAGTCACCTAGAAGATCTAACGAACAAGGGACATTAATGTATTCCCATTTTTTGTCAACATGAGGACTTGCCATTAAGGCATGCAAGCCTCAAGGTGCTTTTACAAAGAACTTAGACTCAAAGGACTATGGACTCAATAATTTGTATTGAAGCAGGGCTTATTTGCGGAATGAAAAATGACAAGAAATGGAAGATGAAAATGGAAGATGGAAATGGAGAGTAGAAATGGCAATGGGCAATAAGCATATGAATGAGCCTCTTGATTTTATTTGTGGGTTATGAATGGACAAAAAGAGATGGAAAGTGTATGTGAATGTAAGTGGAAAGTATGGAGTGGAATGAGGTGAATGGTTTATTATGAAGTATGGATGTGATGGATGGATGTGATGGAGACAATAGTATCTGAAAGTTTTTTTTTTCAAGTGTTTGGATCTGATTTTGCATCAGCATATTTCCTCTTTGTTGCTGATCATCCTCTTATGAAACAAATTGGTCTCTTAGAGAGACACCATTCTCTTGTAGTCATTTGTCCTTCCTCCTGGAATCTGCAAAAAAAACTAATACTTCTTCTGCAATGGAATGTAAGATTATCAAAGGAGAGAGATGGTCAATCTCTCTAGTTATGATATTTACACACAAAACTAAGAATTTGTATTAGTGAAACAAGTTCTCAAAGGAAAAATCAAAAGAATTTATACCTGATTTGGAATTAGTGCCTCAAGTTGATGTTGCTTCTTTTCAGCAATTTATTTCATTATTTTCCATTTCAAACTCAAATGATGGATTTCTCATTGTGTATATCTTGTTGAGATATTTCCAATGGTACTTAAATCATCAAAATCTGATTTTGTATGAAAAAGTTAGGCTGATTTGAACAATGAGGTTTTTCTGGCTGCGGAACTGGAGAACAGCTGCGGAATTGGAGTTTAGCTGCGGAATGTGCACAGTTTTTGTAGCTAAAAATCTTGAATAAAAAGCTAGCCATTCATCTTTCATTATCAATCCAAAATTAATCAATACCTTCAAAAAAGTGAGCAAATAACTTATTCATTTCATTGATTCAAAAATATTTATTTTTTATTGACATGCAGCGACTTAGTGTGGCGACTTAGTGTGGCAAGTTAGTGATGACACTCAACTTGACTTCTTTTTGACCGAGGTCTTTTTCATCGAATTTGACCAAATGAATAGGACATCATCCATTTACTGACATTCCCCCAACTACCCATGTGGCTTGTTTGCTTGATGACACCTGCAACCTAGAGTTTAACAAAAGAGCTGTAGAAAGTTGAATCAGCTGCGGAAAGTGGCTTGTTTCCACAGCTAATGAAAACAGAGTGTAGAAAATACTGTGAAATGGAGTGGTTGTGTGCGTGGAAAGGAAAAAGAAAAATGTGGAGTGAAGGTTGTAACAAATTGCTGGCCAAGATTCATATCCAACAAGATCTTGCAATCTGAATGGACCCATTGGCATTCCAAAACTTGTGATGACTTATCTAAAATATCTACACCAAGAATTGCCAACATATGAGCCGATTGTGTGTATGGAAAGATCATTCGATTGACACCAAAGCCGGTGCAATTTCCCAGCACTATAGGGACTCTTTTTTTTTAATTCTTTCCAACATTTATAAGGTCAACAATAATCTGAGGTGAAGTTTTCTCTGTTCGAACAATTTCAAGGAGTGACATCACATGCGCAGGACTGAAAAATGTGCCCCTACTATACGGTCTTGAACATGTGTTTTTGCACTAATGAGATTGTATACATATTAGAAGCCAAGATGCAGTGTGCAAGACAAATCTTTTCCAGGTCACTAAATATTTCTTGCTTCAAGGAAATTTTCTCTATTACAACCTTTATTACCATATCAACATTCCTGAATTCTGCATAATCTACAACTCCCGTGCATTCTCTTTGCTTCAAATATGTGATAAATTCGTGAAACCCTTTACTATTGTCATCTCCCATTGATGGAACCAACCGACAAACTTCCTCTTGCTTGACGGAGTTTTATGGACATGTCTTTGCTGTGAAGAGCCGTATGTAATTGGTTCACGAAATGGAGTTAGTCAGTGCCGTATTCAATTCAAATTGTTGTTAAACAGGTGTTGAATTGCAAACGGGTGGCAAAGGGTGGAAGACATGGTAGAGGTAGAGTAGGTGCCAGCACAGAGCCGAATTAAATCACTGTCCGCTCATTTAATTAAAATTTTCATTTTTTTTTTCACGCGGCAGTCAAAAATGCGCTCCAAAGAACCGCAAATTTCTCCCAAACCGCCACGAATCTATTCAAATGGTTTCTGGGTTATCTAATTGACCTAGCTGGCAAAAAAACCCATGTTTTATTTTTTTTAAATTCACCTCCATTTTTCCAAATCGTGCTCTCAAAGTTTGACATTTTTCTCTGTTCTGCATTTTTTCTGAGTTGATGTTTTTACTGTTCTGCATTATTACAAATTGTTGTATTTGGCCTTCTGGTTTGCTTTGCTGCGTAATTGCCTTAGTTGTGCTTGTCACTAATGGTGGTCCACCTTCATGGAGTGGGAGTGAACAGTCCACAAGTTTATCATGTTGGCAGTCCAAAAAAAAATGAATGCACAGAACAGTACACACATCTTGTTGCGTATTGATAAATGGCATGACATGGGCAGGAAGGAAAAACAGGATTGATTGGCTTAATTGATAGGATTACAAGGCCAGCGGAAGCAGACACGATAGTCTCCCATCTAACAAGCTACCCCTCCCTCGAAGAGTTTTTTTTTTCTATCTCTCTGTCATAGACATTTTTGTGCCTTACAGCATTGAGCATGAAATGTCCATAATCTAAGGGATCCAAAGTCCCTAAACATGTTGTTCCTACCGCTAGAGGAACAAGGCTAATAAACCACAGCAATTCACAGAAGTTCTCCACCAGAAACTGCTCAAAAACAAGTCAATTTAGGATCATTTCAGTGGCTACACTAGCTGTTTGCGCTGAATGTCAAAGCCAACACTGGCTACCTGCGTTGAATGTCAAAGGGAACACTGGCTACCTGCACTGAACGAGAGTGGACATGTGGCAAGCTCATTTCTCAAGGTGTCAAAACCCAGGAAGCTTCCAAAATGACACTTGCCTCAGGGAATTCGACTGGTGATGAGTAAGAGGTTCCAAATCTCCAAGTGGAAGCAAGAACCTCCAAGTGGACTCAAGAACTGACAGAGGGAGAGGACACTAGTCAGATCTCAAGCTGACTCATCCTCTCTCCAAACATCTATATATGGATCTCTCCTCCATGAGATCTAGAGGCTGGAATTTTGTTATTGCAAAGAATTGCTGTTGGTTTGAGATTGGAATCATTGGGTGCTTAATGCTTTAAAGGGGGTGAAGATAGGAATTCCATTTGCTGGGAAGGAGATGCTGGATTGGAGCCCTCTGGGTTGTATATCTTCCTGAACCTTGTTATTCATCAATAAAGCTATCTTGGTTTCTCCTATATGCTGATGTATTTTTTATGTATGAATGCATTAGTATGTTTAGTTTATTTCTAATCCTAAACTAGTTATGAATGTGAATATTTGTCTTTGTGTAGTGTTCTTCTCTTGTCGCAAGTAGTTGTTATCTTGTGATCTTACAGGAACCCGTTGAAGCTAGACAAGCAAGAAGGCAAGTAGTTGTTCTCTTGTGATCTTGCATGAACCTGTTGAAGTTGGGCGAGTGAGAAGGCAAGTAGCTGTGAACTCCCAAAGAGAAGAGAGACCGGATCGAGGGACAAACGGAAGACACCGGTAAGTCTATTGATCTCTCTTCTTTCACATTTCATAAAGGAAGAAACCAGAATAGCTGTCTCTCTTTGTTGCTAAGGCACTGTCACACCTTAGGTGGATAGGATCGTCCTGCATAGGCATTTTTCCCCACAACACTCTCTCAGATGGATCACTTTGGATGTTGATGTACCTCGCCTGCAGATTTGATTATGGATTAGAAAGGGTGCTTTGAGGTGCACGCTGAAGAGAGACAGGGCATGAAACTTAGCTTTAGAGGAAGTGACACACCTGGAGTGTTATCTTCAAAAATGCATGATTCGGTCTTCAAACAAGGAGCTCAACACCTGAAATAAATTTCAGCCTCTAAAAAGAAATGTCGAGGCCCCTTGATGGAGTTAACATGGATTCTACAAATTTGCATTCACCTCCTCATTGTTACCTAATCATTTAACATTCGATCCCTTGGTTTTTTTTTTCATATATACAGTGCATTTTTTTTATGTTGCAGGTTTGTTTCAGGCCAAAGCTTGATCATGGAGGCAGATTTTTTTTTTTTTTTTTTGAAGCCACAGTGGAAGCTAGGATTGAAGATAGGCATAGATTGTTTTTTTTTTCTTCTCTAAAATTGTAAAATTTTATAAAAATAATTAATGATTTTCAATTTCAGGTAGCAAAGGCTTCAAGAAAAACATGCTAAAAACAAGACTTTGACTGAGGTCTTAGGCGGGTTTTTTCATCGATCTGAGCTGGGTGACTAGGATAGGATCCATGTCGGGACAATTCTAGAGATGCCCATGTGGTCGGTTTTTTCATTGGACATTTGTAACCTTCTAAACCTTGAAACAACTGCGGAATTCTCAACTAACTGCGGAATCAGGGAACTTTCCACAGCTAAGTTGCAAAACCTTATTAAAACAGGATACAGTGTTTTGAGGACCACTACAAATCATAACCAGTCAATTTTGGACAATTTGAACCTATCAAAGCAGTTGAGTTTCATTTTTTTTTTTGAATCAATTGAAATGATGAAGTTTATTTTGTCTCCTTTTTTTTCTTTTTCTTTTTTTTAACATAACAATTCTTTTTCTGATCCTCCAGATCACACAAAGTGCAGGAGGAGGGCATACTCAAGAATTATTAATTAATTTTTTATTTTTATTTTTTTACTTAACAATCATTTTTCTGATCCTCCAGATCACACGAAGTGCGGGAGGAGAGCATACTCAAGAATTATTAATTTTTTTTTTTCAGATGTAAGAAATAAGGTCTCCTAATTGCACTTCCCCGGCAACGGCGCCAAAATGTCTAGTCCATTTAACATCTTAAATTGCTCTACATAAATTATCAATCCGGGTATCATAAACTGATGAAGTGTGGTGCACCATATGTGCTTAGTTAACCTTTTTCTCACTTCGTTGTTTTATAGATTTTATTTTGTTTTGGGGTTTTGTTTTTGTTGGTTTCCTAAAGTGTCTAATGCAAATGGAAATATTCTTCTAAGGTCTTAAGAATACTTTTAAAGGACAAGTATAGATAGAGATTTCAAGACAAGGTCTATGTCCCTAATGGTAACTTCCAAAACTTAGCACTTCAAAAGATCTTAAAACATGTTATTGATGGAATTAGTACTTAAACAAAAGTGTAAATATGCAGCTACTTCAATCAAAATAGAATGCAATAACCAATCAATGAGCTAGTGACTATGAAACCTAGTATCCTTGCTGATGTATAAAAAGAAAACTGAAGAAAGTAAAAACTGAACTTAAAGCAACTCAAAGACTGAAAGCAAAGCAACTAAATCACACTACTTCAACCCCTGTTCTAATCCTTCTCCTTTCAACTCAATCTGTCTATAGGAAGTTATCATAAACAAGCTGAGTAATATGATATCTAAATTGCAGGAAATTAAATTGCATAAAAGGAAACTAAGATCAAATCACACTACTTCAACCCCTGTTCTGATCCTTCTCCTTTCAACTCAATCTGTATATAGGAAGTAATCATAAACAAGCTGAGTAATATGATATCTAAATTGCATGAAAGTAAATGAGCAAAACAAAGCTGAAAGAAATAACAATGCTGGAATTAGAACTCAGAAAATAAATCAGGAGAATGACAAGATGATTCCGTCATGTCATTAGTCATTAAAAAGCTATGTGCATTACTAATCTACAATCAACTGGTTGAACACACTTGCATGAATTAAAATTGCATGAATGAAAAATCTAATCTATCAAACTTGAAAGTAATCAAATGACATAATGAAATCAAAGCAAAATTTACAAAATGAAATCTACTCTACCTTACATTCTAATATGCTCCATGACATCTACTTCACATCTCCTTCCATGTTGAGAACATCAAAGCTTTATTCGAATTCTTCAAAATTACAAAGTACAACAAAGCTCTCCAAAGCTTTCAAAAGCCATCAAGGAAGAACTACAAACTTACAAGCTAAAAAAACTCACAAGCTAAAGACTAACAAATGAAGGAGAGAGATCTCCTATTTATACAAAAAGATGAGAAGCCATCTCATTAATGAGAATCCATGAATCTCTCCCTCTACCTCTAGAGTCCTAATCAAAATAGGAACTGATAAGACACATGTCTTCTTAGAGTTACAATACAATTAGGAGATGTGACACATATCCTCATGATCTCATGATTCTTTCCACTCAAATTCGAATTTGGCCTTAGAGTGCCACATAAGGGTCTTCTAGAAGCCTCCTTTCAACCTACACATGTCAACAATCTCAACCCATTTGTTAGGTATAAGCATATGCACATTATTTTCTAATTTTTAACCAAAAATTCACTTAAAAGGCTTAGAATTAATAAAGATTGGAAAAACATAAATGTGGCCCAATGATAATGAAATTGGAATGAATGTGGTGACATAGTAGTGAAATGGAGGTGATATAATGGAGATAATAGTGAAAGTGTAATGGAAATGAATGACATTTTCAAGACTCAACAATAAAATTGGAAAGAAACTACCCAAACAAATGTAGAAGAAATCAAGCAACTGTCTAAGCTTGATTGGGAAACCTACTGGCGGTTTCTGGTAAAACCACATAGTCATTGGATGACTCTACGTTGTTTAGCTAATTCTGCTCAAAGGATGGTGCCACCTTTAACTGATGCTGTATTCATGGGAAAATTGAGATCTAGATTTGGCCAACCTCCCCAGGTTAAGACAATGATAGACATCTGCGAGCTCAAGGACTAAATGGTTGAATAGGACCATTCAATTTGGAGAAGCTTTTCATCTTTTATTTTTATTTTCATTTTTTGTTTTCACTTATTCTGAGGAAGCTTGTTTGAAACCTCCTCAACATTTTATGTAATAATATATTTTTGAGACATATGTATGTTATTTAAACCTCTCTCATGCATTTAGAGGGAGGTCCAGGATTTTATCAAAAAACACTTTGCAAGAGATTGCACTTCTGTACTTTTGTGAATGTTTTGATGAAATAATTGGAACAAGATCTAATTTTCTTGGATATTGAAGTGTACTCTACTGAAATTGGATTTATACACTCTTAAAGTATATTTGATTGAAAATAAGTTGATCAATATTGTTGATCTAATGAGTAGGACCTTTCATATCTGGTACTTTTATCTTATGATTGTGTTTTTTTTTATGAATTCGCAGTACTCTTTCCTATATTGTGTTAT
This sequence comes from Pinus tabuliformis, assembly GCA_031772625.1. NCBI lineage: Eukaryota > Viridiplantae > Streptophyta > Pinopsida > Pinales > Pinaceae > Pinus > Pinus tabuliformis. The sequence continues at coordinate 931,809,129 of CM062818.1, forward strand.
GTAGGAAATCTGAATTATAGTTAAACATCAAAGCACTTTTATATAAATGTTTAAGCTGTAATTTTTTATTGAATACATGATCAATTGATATATGCGATATATTTTTCATAATTATTTTGTCTAACTATTTAGTCAAAATAATTATCTCTAAATGATTTGTTATCTTATAGCAACTGAATGAACTTTATTACCTTTCTCTTTAAGACATATTTGTAGATCGCATGATTTGAGTAATTCTTGGGTATATAGTAAGATAATGTTAGAATAGATAGGTGCATGTATTTACTGCTTAAATAAATAATTTTACATTATATCTTATATCAACCCAACATCACTATCATATCAATCCTTGCTGGGAAACTGGTCCCATTATCCCCAGTCGAAGCCACCACACCAAATGGAAAAGGAGTTGCTTTCAAGGTCTGCACCTGGTGGTTATCCCCCATGTTGTCGCAATCGAATTTTGGGGCTTCAACAGGGTCATGTCATGGATTTTATAGTTATTTTTTTTGCGTAGATGAAGATATAAATAATTGTACTCTCTTTTGTTGAATCATTTTATGATGATCTAAGAAGAAGAAGAATTTGCAAGGGTTTTCCCCATAGTGGGTTTTTCCCTAGTCTCTGACCAATTCTGATGTCTCTATGTGTGCATTCTTTTCTTCTATTGTTTCTTTATGTTCCACTAGATTGATGATGATGATGATATTTTTCTTTCTACATAGTTGCATATGCTGATGAATAATGATGTAAATTTGAATAATGTTATAATGCTATGGGGTGAGCTTAATGTGTTAATGAAGAAATGTAATTATCAAAGCAAAGAAAAATGTAGTTCTATGAAATATTAACGTGTATTCAGAGCTAGGCTGAAGGAAAACCATGGAAATCACCCTGATGATGACACCATTGATGGAAGAAAGAAGAGGATGGTGGAGACCTAAAATAATTCTAGGGTTTGAAGAAAACCCTAGGAAACTCGATTATTAGGGTTTGATGGATTCTATGAGGTTAGGGTTAGAGAGAAACCCCTGGTTTATGGAAAAGTTATGAGATATAGTATAGTCAATCTGAAGAGGCTCAAGAACTTGTGAAATATTTGATGAGGCCTTAGATGGGATAATTCCTAGTAGGTATGGTTGGATAATTGAAAGTAAAATTGGTATATGGACAATGGATATTGATGGCTCTTGAAGGTTGGTTCAAGAGGAAGAGGATCACCTCTCATTGAAGATAAGTATTTCTTGACTTATGATGCTTATTTATGTCCTTACTTTCTTTTAAACTTATGGATCTGATTATTATGATTATTTTCCATACTTCACGCATGTGTATTTAAGTATATGGATGTTTCTAACCTCTTTAATGAGTTGTGATAAGTGGACCCTTCTTGATAATATTTTGAAATGTAGGAAATGTGGCTAGAGCTAGAAAAGGGTAAAGAGGCACTACATGAAAAGATGAAAAGGTTCTACAAGCTACCTATATCTAATGAGAAGGTGCACATGTACTTGAATATTTCAAGGTATGCATGATATATTGTTTCACTATTCTGTTTCAGCTTCTGAGCCCTATCAAGAATATCTCCTTCTCAAATGTTCCATACATACATATGAAGGTGATTTAATTTATGATGAAATGGTGAACCTGGTATTAAACACTTTTGATATTCTTGAATTCTACATTAATCTTTGATACAATTAATGTTGTATATGTTGAACCCATAGTCTAGCACCTTGACCATAGGTACTCTTGATATTTGACATGCATGAGACATGATGGATTTCACATAAAAGGTTAGCTCCTTGATTCTGTTGGGTTGTGTTATATTCTTTCCACGACTAGATTCCCTATTTAACCAGGGGGTTAGAGGGGGGGCGGAGCCACCCCTTCGCCGATTGTGTAGTGGGGGGGTCAAAGGGTGGGCGGCAGCCCCCCCTGTCCAGAGGTTTTGAGGGGTGTTTTAGGGAAAACTAGTGTCGATTCGAACTGCCAGTCCCACTAAGACAGGTAGCTATCTTAGAAACAAACAATGAAAGATTTTCAAGAGTTCCTTTAAGTGTGATAGATGGAAGAGAAGAATAGAGGACCAACCTACATCCTTTGCTTTGATCCTAGCTTGATTTCTCATTTCCTTGCTAGAATTTTCCACTCCTCTCCTACTTGTCCCACTTCAAAGAGTACCTATAGAGTCAAAGTAACAACAAACTATCAAAGCATCTCTATCTAAAATATCATAACCAATATGGAATCAGAAACACATTGACCATACAATTGCATTCATAAACAATAAGATTCACAAATACAAGATCATATGGAGGAAAACTCAAAGAAATTTATTAATAATAATGTAAGAGAGGATTACAAGCCAGCTGTCTGATCTAGCATCATCCTCCCAGTTGTGGAAGCCCTCTTCACCTCATGAACAAGCAAATCACCCAACAATGCAATGTCTCTTCTTACTAAACCAACAACACTTCCTTACAAATACAAAATTCCAACCTCTAGATCTCTCAGATGAGTGATCCATTTATAGATGTCTTGAAAGGGTGTGAGTCAGATCTAGGTTTTTGATTAGTGTCATTCCACTGATAGTTCTTGGTTCCACTTGGAAAATTCATGATCTCTTACTCATCCCTGGGAAAATTCAGAGAGGCAAGTGTCACAGCAGAAGTTTCTGGAAGATTCCATGATCATCCACCTTGAAAAATATCTTTGCCATTTGTCTATTCTTGATTATCACACCCCACAGAAGGCCATTTCAGTATGCTTCGCACCTGGCCAGTTAGGCAGTCAGTATGCATCGCACCTTGTCCATGGAGCAGCCTATATGGTCTAGTTTTGGCCAGTTTTAAGTAGTTTTTCAGGTGGAACTTCTGGGAAATGATGTAATCAGTTCACCATGATCCTTTAAGGTGTGAAGCAACACTTTTAGGGACTTAAGGAGCCCTTAGTTTATGGCATATGAGTTTGGGGTGGCAATGCCCAAACATGTCTATAACAGCTACTGCCTAAAGCATGAGGTCGTAAATCTTCTGATGTCGGGTGAAATGCTTTATTCATGAGGATCTGAGGTATTGTTGTTGGGAAAAGTATCCAATACGGAATGACCCTATCCCACTCTAAGGGTGATAGTACCTCAGCAACAACTGAATACAAAGCTATTCAAGATTACTTCTTTATGAGATGAGAGAGAGAAGAGAAAAGGGATCCACTAACCGTTATCTTCCGCTAATGGTTGATCCAATCTTCCCTCTTGCTGCTTGCTCCTAGCTCCTTGCTCTTTCACCGACCCAGCTACACAAAGATCCTGTAAAAGCACAAAGAAAGGAAACTACAAGAAGCATACATCCATAACTGATTCAAGGATTAGAATAAATCAAATATACAAGCATCAATTCACCATAGAGACACATGCATATAGAAGAACCTCAAATACTTTATTAATGGAAGAAGTAAAGTTCTGAGAGTGTTACAACCATAATAGGCCCAATCCAGCAACACCTCCCAGCAGAAAGAAATCTCCTCTTCACCTCCTTCAAAGCAATCACCCAATAGTTCTATACACAAACCAACAGCACTTCCTTACTTGCACAAAAATTCCAGCCTCCCTAGACCTCATGAGAGAGCTCTATATATAGGAGATTTGGAGAAAGGATGAGTCAGCTTGAGACTGACATGAAGCTGACTAGTGTCCTCTCCCACTTTAGTTAAACTTCAGTTCTTGAGTCCACTTGGAGATTCTTGCTTCCACTTGGAGATCAAGACCCTCTTACTCATCACAAGGCGAATTCCTTGACCCAAGTGTCAGTTTGGAAGCTTCCTGGGCAATTGACACCTTGCAGAATGACTGTGCCACTTGGCCAATCTCGCCCAGCGCAGGTAGCCTTCATTAGATTTGACATTCAACGCAGGTACAAAGTGGAGCAGTTGACATTCAGCGCAGATGCTCAGTGGAGCAGCTGACATGATCCAGAAATAGCTTGTTTTTTAGTGTTTTCAGGTGGAGAACTGATTTTCAGTGTTGTGGTTTGCTGACCTTGTTCCTCTAGGGGTAGGAACAACATGTTTAGGGACTTTGGATCCCTCAGATTATTGAAATTTCATGCTTCATGCTGTTAGGCACAAAAATGTCTATAACAGTTGCCCCCTAAAGTATGAGGTCATTTATCGGGTGAAATGCTTTATCAGGAGGATCCGAAGTTCATTCAATCACTGAGAGGTGCCCTGTAATACAATACAATACATTATTTTTCATTCTGCTTTCATGATCTAGCTGAGGCGGGCATTCCCATGCTCAGCTTTATAAATTCATTTTGGTACATAGAACAGACGATCGTCTGATGGTACACTAATAATTCTCTGCTGAAATTATCATCCTTTGAGTAGGATGATCATCTGTTGCAATGATGTACATAACAAATGTCTTTATATCCTGAATATATATATCGCAGCCCGGATGGATGAAACTAGATCCGGGGTCTTCAAACTCGTTCGATCTTCACTCTAAGTACAAGTCGATCCATGTGAGAATTGCGCTGAAGTCGAACATGGAAAGACATCGCTTGATTACCAGTTAATAATGTAAACCGTTAACAAGCGTGAGAGGAATCACCAATAATGACAATGACCCTCAAGGTACTGCAGTACAATTCACATGGTGTGAATAAAGGACTTGGCGTCGAACACCACGCAAAATCTTCTGGTCGAAGGTCATTGATGTATACCTGTCGCCGGAAGTGAGAAACTTGCCATTGAGGCATGCAAGCTTCAAAGTACTGGGGGGGTTTGTTCCTAGATCAACTTCTTGGATAATGAGCTGAAGTCGACAAGAAGCGATCCGTCAAAGGAGGGCCTTAATGAATCCCACATCAATGACACGGAACGGAGCTAATGATTTTAGTGGAGGCGAAAACAATCTGTGAAATATGATTCAGGGTGGCGATCATGGGTGGATGAAGGATAATGTATGGCAGTGGATGGGACACGGTTGACTCTTTCTGAACAACATCTCTTGAACATATAACGACACTGATGTGATGGATCGGTAGCATTACCCCAAATGTGGATGGTTTGGTGAGGACCATGGTGATGAGACCGGTGAATGAAACAACCCAACCTGATGTGATACGGAGGACAAAGTGTCATGTTCAAGAGCGACTTGCTACCATTAAAGCTTTGAGGTTCTCCCAATTTTTCCCCAGTCATTTCTGACCAGTACCTCTTTATTTTTGTCAAGCTTGAGGAGGATAACATATGCTTGTTCTATAACCTGCCCTTCGGGCAAGCCCATCGCTATGTTTTAACGAGCCTAGCGATAGGGAAACTCGTTCTCGTCTAAAGACAAGTTTGTCGCTATTTAATCATTTTAACGAGTCTAACGACAAGGAAAACTCGGTCCTTTTCAATTTTAGAGAGTCTGAAAAGGTACAGAAAGTTAACTCCAAAATTCCTTTTTCGTCATCTAATCCCTTAAGTCCGAAAAAGTATAAAACAATACAGAAGGGATGAGTTTTCGATTACTTTAACGAGCCAAATAAAACAAGCGCTCGACCTTTTTGTGTAATAATCCCTCAGGTCCAAAAAGATTAAAATCTAGAGGAGGGATAGCTCTTCCGGTCACTTTAACGAGCTGGAAGGCCAAAACTCGGCAAACTTTTCATATTTTACGAGTCAGGAGAAAAGAGCTCAAAGAAGACTCGTCTTTTGAGGAACAAGTGATAAACAGGGATAGCAGCGGATTCCAGGTACAGGTTGGAATTTTCCAATCACGGAAGTGTCACAAGGATGGCTAAGTGAAATCACTCTTCGCAGCTGTTCCTCAAAATGGGTAAACAATCATATGGAGGTGAACGATTGGCCAAATGAAATGGAGGTGGCGGGTGCAAACACGACCAAGGTTTTTATGGCTAATAAATTTACGATCACAATGGTTATTTACCGGTACTGGGTTCATTTTTTAAAGAGCTTGAATGCGCCAAAACACTGCTCAAAAGCTTATGTTTATTTTTTAACGAGCATGAACTATGACGCTAAAACTGCTCGAATCTTGCTTTTCTATTTTTTAACGAGCATAAATTCTGCGGTAAAACTGCTCGATATACCAGTCATAAGATAAGAAATGTCTCCTGTGAGATAGCTATTTTTTATGGAGCTTTATCTCACGAAGCTATGCTCCTCATTTGGCAAATTTTGACCTTTGCCCCACATCCTTTCTTTATGCAAGTTCGGAAACGACTAATCCAAAAAACAGATAAATAACCGCTCTTTGCTTGCACTCCAAAAGGTTCGCATGCCCCCAGGTATAAAGTACAATTTCAAGGCTGCCCCTACTTATCCTTCAAAACATTTGTTTTGATGGGTGAGGCTTGCCTCTTTCAGGTTATCCAAAAAATGGTTTTATTTGCTGCCGCAAATGAAACTCTTTCTTCGGCGATGTCTATCATTAGGTTACTCAAAGATGGTTACAATTTGTTGCAGCAAAGGAATCTCTTTCTTTGGAGGCTGCCCCTACTTATCCTTCAAAACATTTGTTTTGATGGGTGAGGCTTGCCTTTTACCCAAAGATGGTTACAATTTGCTGCCGCAAAGGAATCTCTTTCTTTGGTATTGCCTACCTATTTAGACAAAGGTGAATGACTAGAAATCATCAAACACATAACTTTGACAAAAGAATCCTGTTCTAGAACAACCCCTTTTCCTTCCACGGACGGGGTACGGACTAGTCATATTCCTTCACGGAAATTCTACCTTATACCCAGGTTTTCCTCTGCTCGAAGCAGACCAGGATGCATGCCCCCTGGGTTCCAGTCCCATCTTTCCGAATCACTCGCATTCATCGGGAAGGAGGACTGGGGGTGGAGACATTTCTTGGGTGAATAGACCATTCAGGGTTGGTATTTGACTATTTGCGATGCGTGATCCCGGAAATGAAAGTTGGTCTACGAGCTTAACCATTCTTCCTTCGTGTGGAAAACACATTACTCTAAAGAGTGAGGAGACTATAGCTCCCATGCAATATATATAGTCTCGTCCAAGGAGTAGGTTATAATCCAAGGGTCCTTGAACGACCATCACGTTCATTTGAACGGTCTTCCCTTTCAATGTAACAGGTACATTGGGGAGGATCCCTAACGGTCGACTGGTTCCTTTATCAAAACCCGAGAGATTTCTTATCTCAGGTAAAAGCTCTGGGGAACCCAGTGCTTTCCAAGCAATAGAGGAAAGGATACTCACAGATGCCCCTTCATCAATGATAGTTCCAGCCATTACCATCCTGTAGATTTGGACTATGATTCTGAATGGTATACTGGCTGGTAACCGGGGTCTGCCTAGTTGGTTCCAATCAAAGGACACAACCAGGTTGCTTGGTGGTGGGACCGAATACACGGCCGGATACGATCCTGACGATGTTCCTTCCTGCGATAAAGGAATGGGCGCGTTGCCCTGATGCTCATCAGAGTCGGTGTTGACGAAAAGAATCTGGATGGTGTCATTTGAAGATGAATCTTCAGTGACAGTGTCATTTGAGGATGAAACCTCTGAAGGAAGAACCGGGTCAACTGCCGTATCGACCTTTAGACTTTCTTCTGGTCTGGATTCAGTAGGTTCATTTTCAATGACTGACGCTTCAGCTGACCATTTGAGCAGGCCAGCTGTATTTTCAACCAACGAAGGACTCGGCACGAGTATTTTGTATCCAGGAGGAAGTATTACCGGTGAAACCGGACGATCTTCCAAAACTCTCTTCGCTTCGTCTAAGAAGGGACAACGGTGGATGGCGTGATCGCCTTCACACAGTCTAGAGGGGGATCTTGATCCCCCTCTTTGTCTTGAACCTTCACTTTCGCTGGTTGAGGGTAAGAAATCAACATGGCTATCAGAGGTTGATGCTCCCGAATTGTGCAGACGAGGGGACCAGTCCCTTAGTATCCGGGGAATACAGGGACAATCTCTATGGAAGTGGTCTCCTCTACATATGACACATGGCGATTTAGGCCCGGTCTGTGCTGTGTGTGGATTTTTGTCAGATGTCTTTTGCTTGCCCCCAGTCGCCTTAGGCTCCTTCTTCTTCCTCTGTCTCTTCTTCTTCTCCTTCTTCTCCATGGGAGCTTGGCTTTTGCCAGCCCCACCTTGCGAAGATGAAGGATTGGAGGAAGAGTTATAGGAAGTTGAAGGCTGGTGGGCAGCTCTTGACTGGTCTAACTGTTGACTCGACTGCTCAGGAACCATGGTGGTCTGAACTACATTAGTTGAGAATAGCCAAATAGGCAGGCCAATTGTCAGTCCTGGAAGCGACAATGTGGCCATGTGGGGCGCCCCAACTTCTCCCCAAGAGGAGAATGGACTAGGATTTCCATCATGTGGAGTTCCTTGGTTGGGGCGTTCCATGTTCTCAACTTAAGATCAACGCGGGAATAGGAGGTGATTATGTTCCGTTTAAAATAAATTTTATAACGACGCTTAGACACAACTTGCTTTTTCACTTTTTAAGAGTCGAGAAAAAGCTAAAGATGACTCTAGTCTCCTTCGATGTTTTAACGAGCCCGAAGTGACAAATGCTCGGATGGACTTTTTCAGTTATAGAGTTTGAAAAAGGCCAAAAGAAACTGCTCTGGAGTTCTAGGCAGAGGGTGTGCCAAACTTTTCGCAAAACCACAGAATACGTCTTACGGTACGAGTGGTCGATCTTCGTGAATGCTGTGTTCGCTGCATTGCGATCAGTAGGGCGGCCGACACGGTTTCCTATTGGATAAAGGCTTTATTCCTATAGGGGTATCCCAATATATACGCGATGGTACGTGGGAGCACAAGTCCGTATTGATACTTATCGCTTCACCGTGGAGGAATCACCCAACCACTCAACGCTAAGATATCACGTTTAACGACGCCGGAACACGTCTCTAGCTTAGACCTCTATGTGTTTGCGTTATGTTTCAATGCGTTGTTATGTAAATTCAATTTATTTTAAGGTTGATCTTGTTTAGCAGTTTGCCTTTATGGATCACCACGAGATGTATGATAACACTCCTAAATGCAGTCTAAGATGATAAGCAAGCTTTTCAATCTTTCAACTTTGAAAACCTTAACTACTGAGGGAAAAGAAAGATAACACCTTTTCACACAGATCATAGAGCACACACTAATGCAATTTTTCCTAAATCAACATGCAAACTGTCATAATGCACATGCACAATGCAAGTATTTCTTTTCTCTTTCTTAATGTTGGTGTAATGCAAAAAGAAAGCTATTGTATAATTTTGAATTCAATTTCAAGTGAAAGCAAACAAGCTTGTCCAAAATCAAAAGACACCTTAAGATTTACTTGTTTCGAGACTAGAAATATATAAATTCAAACCATATGACGAAAGTAAAAGCTCAATCAGCTATGAACAGCAAACAAACTAACTCTTAAGATCAAAACGACACTTTATCACAGGTCTAGATCTAAGAGGTCACAGCAAGACTAGTTCACTTTCGTTATGGGAAACTGTAAATATACAAGAAATACACAAAGAACAAACACAGTTTCTTTATACAACTGAGGCGGAATAGTGACAAGGAAAGTTGGCTTCAGATAGGCACACTGACTGGTAACAAACAGCAAAAAAAAGAGTGAAAACAAGGCAAGAAACAGCAGGAAACCCCAGAAGCACAAGGCAGGACTGGTCCAGCGCAGGTGGAACACTGCCTGTTTGACCTTCAGCGCAGGTAGCCCCTTCGGGAACTGCGCTGAAATGCAAACAGCCTTTGTACAGCCTGCACTGAAGAACGAAACTTTCGTTTCTGGTGGTTTCCGGGTCACAGATTGCTCAAAAATTCACAGTTTTTGCTCAAATCAGAAGCTATCAGTCAAGGACACACTAAGGGATGACAAGGAGGATGAAAAGCTATCACTAAGAGCTTATTAGAGTCCTTGTGGATCAGCTCTTCAAATCATAAACTTTCCCAGAAACTGAGCTAGAGTAGCTGCCCTCTACTTTGCATTTGAATGATTCAAACACAGTTCGATTCGGTACTCCCTTTGTTTATGAAATGAATAGCAAAAAACACAAACAACCAACAAGATACGATCCCCAGTGGAGTCGCCAATTTGTTGTTGGGAAAAGTATCCAATACGGAATGACCCTATCCCACTCTAAGGGTGATAGTACCTCAGCAACAACTGAATACAAAGCTATTCAAGATTACTTCTTTATGAGATGAGAGATAGAAGAGAAAAGGGATCCACTAACTGTTATCTTCCGCTAATGGTTGATCCAATCTTCCCTCTTGCTGCTTGCTCCTAGCTCCTTGCTCTTTCACCGGCCCAGCTACACAAAGATCCTGTAAAAGCACAAAGAAAGGAAACTACAAGAAGCATACATCCATAACTGATTCAAGGATTAGAATAAATCAAATATACAAGCATCAATTCACCATAGAGACACATGCATATAGAAGAACCTCAAATACTTTATTAATGGAAGAAGTAAAGTTCTGAGAGTGTTACAACCATAATAGGCCCAATCCAGCAACACCTCCCAGCAGAAAGAAATCTCCTCTTCACCTCCTTCAAAGCAATCACCCAATAGTTCTATACACAAACCAACATCACTTCCTTACTTGCACAAAAATTCCAGCCTCCCTAGACCTCATGAGAGATCTCTATATATAGGAGATTTGGAGAAAGGATGAGTCAGCTTGAGACTGACATGAAGCTGACTAGTGTCCTCTCCCACTTTAGTTAAACTTCAGTTCTTGAGTCCACTTGGAGATTCTTGCTTCCACTTGGAGATCAAGACCCTCTTACTCATCACAAGGCGAATTCCTTGACCCAAGTGTCAGTTTGGAAGCTTCCTGGGCAATTGACACCTTGCAGAATGACTGTGCCACTTGGCCAATCTCGCCCAGCGCAGGTAGCCTTCATTAGATTTGACATTCAACGCAGGTACAAAGTGGAGCAGTTGAAATTCAGCGCAGATGCTCAGTGGAGCAGCTGACATGATCCAGAAATAGCTTGTTTTTTAGTGTTTTCAGGTGGAGAACTGATTTTCAGTGCTGTGGTTTGCTGACCTTGTTCCTCTAGGGGTAGGAACAACATGTTTAGGGACTTTGGATCCCTCAGATTATTGACATTTCATGCTTCATGCTGTTAGGCACAAAAATGTCTATAACAGGTATTCGAACTCGAAGGTGACCTATATAAGATACAATACAATACATCATCATCATATTATTTTCATGATCTAGCTGAGGCGGGCATTCCCATGCTCAGCTTTATAAATTCATTTTCATGTACATAGCACAGACAATTGTCTGTTGTTGTACACTTATTATTCTTTGTATGAAGAGTCATCTTCCCTGGCTAGATGACTATCTTTGCAGCTTCTATGTACAATTGATGTCTTTATTTTTCCTTAATATATCGTAACCCAGATGGATGAAACTAGATCCGGGGTCTTCAAAAATCGTGCAATATTTACCCGATGTATAAGCCGATCCATGTGAAAAGATGTTCTAAAGTCGAACATAGAAAGACATCGCCTGATTACCAACCAATGATGTAAGTTGTTAACAAGTGCGAGAGGAATCACCGATAATGATGATGACCCTTAAGGTACTATAGTACAATTCACGTGGTGTGAATATATGAGCTAATTTCGAACACCACGCAAAGTCTTTCAATCGAAGGACATTGATGTAAACCTATCGCCAGAAGTGAGAAACTTGCCATTAAGGCATGCAAGCTTCAAAGTACTAAAAGGGTTGTTTCTAAGTCAACTTCTTGGATAATGAGCTTATGTCGACAAGAAGTGACCTGTCGTAGGAGGGCCTTGATGTATCCCACATCTACGACGCAAAATGGAGAAAATGATTTTTGTGGAGGTGAAAACGATCTGATGATATGAGGTTCAGGAATGGCGGTCATGAAAAATGAAGCGTGGATGTAATGCAATGGATAAGGCATTTGCTGGATGGTGAATTCTCTGAATGACTTCTCTTGAACATATTGGCGACACTGACATGGACTGGTAGCGTTAACCCCATGGATGGCACGACAGACCAATGGTGACGATGAATGGAAACCCAACCCAACTCAATCATGGTGATGGAGTGAAAGTGTCATGTTCAACAACAACTTGCTACCAATAGAGTTCTTCAAGTATTCTTCCCATTTTTCCCCAGTCATTGCTGACCAGTACCTCTTTATTTTTGACAAGCTTGAGGAGGATAACGTATGCTTCGTCTATAATTTTCCCTTCGGGCAAACCTTTCTCTTTGTGTTTAGCGAGCCTAGCGTCAGTGAGACTCATTCTTGTCTAGGTGGACAAGTTTGTTGCTATTGTTTTAACGATTTTAATGAAAAAGATAACTCAGTCCTTTTCTTGTTTAGAGAGTCTGAAAACAGATGAAAAGGAGACTCCAATAGTCTTTTTTCGTGGCATAATCCCTTAAGTCTGAAAAAGTGTAAAATAATACGAAAGGGATGACTTTTCAATAGTTTTAACGAGTTGATAAAGACAAGCGCTCGATCTTTTTGTTTAATAATCCCTCAAGTCCAAAAAGATTAAAATATATGAGAGGGAGAGCGTTCCCCTTACTTTAACGAGCTAGGAAGGCTAATAGCTCGACGATCTTTTTATATTTAACGAGTCTAAAAATAGTTTAAAAGAGACTCGTTTTTAAGGAACGAGTGATATTTTTGGGTAGCAACTAGTTCCAGGTAAGTTTGGAACTTCTCAAAACATGGCAGTGTGAAGAGGGTGGAAATCAAAATCACTCATTGCAGATGTTCCTCAAAAGGGTAAACAATCAAGTGGAAGTGTATGGTCGGCCGAATGAAATGGAGGTGATGGAAGGAACACAACCAAAGTTCAAAAGGGCAAATAGAAAAGCGGTCACAAAAGGTTATTTACCAGAGGCGGGTTTATTTTTTAATGAGCTTGAACCTTGTGCCAACATGTGCTCAATGCAAGTTGATTTTTTAACAAGCTTGAACCTTGCGGGAACATTTCTCTTACCAGTCTTTTGATAATGTCTCTTGGTAGATTTATTTTTTAATGAGCTTGACCACTACTATAACATGTTCTCATGACCTTTTTATGTAAGCTAGAAACAACCAAGCTACGAGGTTAAGGGGTTAATAACCTACAAACTAAGAAAATCAAGGGTCACTTTTCACTTGCATGCAAAGGTTTGCATGCCCCCAGGTCTTTCAATAAAAGGAGAGTTTCCAGGTTATCAAATGGAAGTCCTTGTAGTTAGGAAGGATTGTTTCTGTTGGGAGACAAAAACTCTTCCTTTGCGATGTCCATTGAAATAGACAAAGGTGATTGATGTGTGCTTCCAATCACATAATGTACGAAGGTGAATGTTGTGAGCTTCCATTCACAATCATACTAAGGAAATAATTGTGTCATACTGATTACATAACCTATACGGGAATGTTATTCGATCCAAGTATTATTCTCTTTCAAGAAAATCTCTCTTTTCCTCTGGGTTTTCCTGCTGAAGCAGACTACAGTGCATGCCCCCTAATCTTCATCACATTCACCAAAATACTCGCAGTAATCAGGTGGATGGGATGAAGATGGAAGAGACATTTTTTATGCGAAGAGGTCATTTAGGGATGATGGTTGATTTATAGTTGTGTTTGAACCAGGAAATGAAAGTTGGTCGACAAGCTATACCAGACTGCCTTCATGTGGAAAACACAGCACTCGAAATAATGTGGAGACAATGGCTTCCATGCTATATATATAATCACGTCCAAGGATTAGATTGTAATCTAGTGGACCTTGGACTACCATCACGTTCAAATGAACGGTTTTCTTTCTCAAAGTTATAGGCAACTTTGGAAAGATCCCTAATGGTCGACTGGTTCCTTTGTTGAAGCCTAACAAATTTTGTTTTTCAGGAAAAAGTGATGGTGAACCAAGCGCTTTCCAAGTAGTTGAGGAAAGGATACTCACCAAAGCCCCTTCATCTATGATTGTACGAGAGACGATCATTTTGTAAACCTGTACTATGATTTGGAACGGTACATTAGATGAAAGGCGAGGTTTCGCTAGTTGATTCTAGTCAAAGAAAACAACCAGACTGCTCACAGGAGGTGTCGATAAATTTCGAGCTAAGTTTCATGAACTGGGGGAGTCTCTTCCTGTGCTGAAGGAATGGGCAGATTGCCCCCGAGTTCATTAGACTCTATATCAAAAAAAAGAATTTAAACGGTGTCGTTCTCATCCTCTTTGGAAACTATATCATCTGAAGGTGGATTTTCTGAAGGCAAGACTGGGTCGACTGCCATATTGACCAGTTGACTTTGATCTGGTATGGACTCAGAAGGTTCACTTTCAATGATAGGTGATTCAATCGAAAATTGAGTTATGTCAATCGGGTTTTCAACTAGCGAAGGACTTGGCAAGAGTTTCTTGTATCCAGGTGGAAGTTGTTGTGGTGAAGCAGGATGGTTATCCAAAATGCTTTTGGCTTCGTCCAGAAAAGGACAATGGTAAAGAGTGTGATCACCTTCACATAACCTACATGGAACTCTAGCTTTTCCTTTCTGTCAGTTGACTTCATTTTCACTAGTTGATAGTGTGCTATCAACCTGACTGTCATGGGTTGATGACACCGAATGGTGCAACTGGGGAGACCATTCTCTCAAGATCCGCGGGATGCAAGGGAAATCTCGATGGTAATGGTTCTCCTTGCAAATTGCGCATGGAGTTTTTGGTTTTGAAACTTTAGTGTGTGGATTTTCGCCAGACGATGCTTTAGTGTTCCCTTGTTTAGCCGGCTACTTCTTCTTCTCCTTCCCTTTATTTTTCTTCTTAGTTACTTGGTTTTTAGTGTCACTAGTTTCACCAAGCGAAGAGGAAGAAGGGGAAGGAGAAACAAACGAAGTAGAAGGTGAAGGGATAACTTCAGCATCATCTGGTTGCTGATTAGATTGTTGAGGAATTGCAGTGTTTTGAACGATAGAGGTCGAGAAAATCCATACTGGCAGGCCGATTGTGATTCCTGGAAGGGACAATGTAGCCATGTATGGAGAACCAATATCTCCCCAAGAGGAGAAAGGACTAGGATTCCCTCCAAGAGGGATTCCTTGATTGATATACTCCATTATCTCAACCTCAAATCAACGTGGGAACAAGGATGTCATTCTGTTTAAAATAAATTTTAAAGACACTTGGACGCAACTTGCTTTTTCAATTTTTAAGAGTCGAGAAAAAGCTAAAGGTGACTCTAGTCACCTTCGATTTTTAATGAGCCTGAAGTGACAAGTGCTCAGATGGACCTTTTCTTTTAAGGAGTCGAAAAGGAACAAAAGTGACTGCTCTAGAATTCTAGGTAGATGGTTTACCAAATTGATCGTAAAACTGCAAAATACAGCTTGGTGATAAATGATAGAGAAATTACCAAGGACTTATGTACGGCAGTCAATCTTCCCGAATGTTGTGTTCAATGCATTACGATCGATAGGGCAGCAGACACAGATTCCTAAGGATAAAGGATAATAACCTATTGTGGTCCCCCAATATATACACGACGGTACAGGGAGCACAATTCTGTACTGGCACTTTTCGTATCAAAGAGGAGGAATCACCCAACCTTTGATGAAAACGATAGTTACCAGGTTTTACAACGCCGGAACACATCTCTAGCCTAGACTTCTAGATGTGTTGCATTAGATTCCAAAGCATTTTTATGTTCACTAAGGTTTATTTTATGGTTGATCTTGCTTAGAAGTTTGTCTTTCAAGGTTCACCGTGTGATGTAGATGTGAAATTTCTAAATACGCAATCCAAAATGATAAACAGTCGTTTATGTTCTTTTATCAATGAAAATCCTAGCTACAAAGGAAAGAAGATAATGATTTTTATTTCAGCAGAGAGCATAGAGCACACACTAAATGCACTTTCCTAAATCAAAACAAGTAGCCAAAATGCAGGTGCACATGCATGTATTTGTTTTCCGCTTTCTTAACATGTGAATGACAAAAATAATGCTAAGTATAGATCTAAACTATTTTCTTTCAAAGCGAAAGTACTAACAATTTTCTCTTTTCGAAACAAAAGGAAGACTAAGATGACACTTTTTGATTTCAAATTTAAAAAAATTTTCGACACTTGAAATATTAATAATTCCAAAATCAAGTACAATCAACCATATAGAAGAGGAAGACTTTACAACACTCTTCTTTTGATTTAGAATGACAATTACGACACTTGCATCAAAAATGACAATTCGATTAGGCTACTTTCGACAAAGGAGGATTGCAAATGATCGACAAATACACAAAAACATTTACAATTCCTAACTGATGGAGGTTGAAATAATGTGAAGGAAGATAGTTACAACAAGAATGTATTGATCATAAACGGAAAAACTACTGACTAAAGCTGAAAATAGAGAGAAAAACCAAATTTCAGAGAAGAAACATAGTTTACTCAACCATCGCACCTGCAACACAGGGAAACAGGGATGCATCTCACCTACAACACACAGGAGGTGCGATGCATCCAGGTTGCATAGTTACAGACAGTGCGATGGGCCAGGGAGCGAAACTGAGCTTGGTTTTTGCTCAAAACTTGCAGCTAAGTTTAGTGATTTAGGCTGAGTAATGATGGATAGTAAACACAAAGCATAAGGGTAGGATTTGATGAGGTTCTAATCTACCACAAGGGCACTTAATATGCTTTGTAAGTCAGATGTTCAGTTCATAAACCGATCTGGAGATTGACTGAAGGAGCGTTTATCTACTTCACAATTGCATAGCAAAGGCGTTTTGAAGGCTTGTTGGCTAACTTCAAGCTCCATTTGTAGTTTATAAAGCAAACAATAAACAAACAAAACAAACTATTCGTTCCCCAGTGGAGTCGCCATTTTGTTTCAGAGAAAACTAGTGTTGATTCAAACTGCTAATCCCACTAAGACGGGTAGCTATCTTAGAAACAAACAATGAAAGCTTTTCAAGAGTTCCTTTAAGTGTGATAGATGGAAGAGAAGAAT
The DNA here is from genome assembly GCA_031772625.1 of Pinus tabuliformis. Classification (NCBI taxonomy): domain Eukaryota; kingdom Viridiplantae; phylum Streptophyta; class Pinopsida; order Pinales; family Pinaceae; genus Pinus; species Pinus tabuliformis. Next base: position 931,826,127 of record CM062818.1, read on the forward strand.
TGAGGACCAACCTGGATCCTTGGCTTTGATCCTAGCTTCATTTCTCCTTTCCTTGATAGAATTTTCCACTCCTCTCCTACTTGTCCTGCTTCAAAGAGTGCCTGTAGATTCAAAGTAACAGCAAACTATCAAAGCATCTCCATCTAAAACATCATAACCAATATGGAATCAGAAACAAATTGACCATACAATTGCATTCATAAACAATAAGATTCACAAATACAAGATCATATGGAGGAAAACTCAAAGAACTTTATTAATAGTAATGTAAGAGAGAATTACAACGCAGCTGTCTGATCCAGCATCATCCTCCCAGTTGTAGAAGCCATCTTCACCTCAAGAACAAGCAAATAACCCAACAATGCAATGTCTCTTCTTACCAAACAAACAACACTTCCTTACAAAATACAAAATTCCAGCGTCTAGATCTCTCAGATGAGTGATCCATTTATAGATGTCTTGCAAGGGTGTGAGTCAGCTCTGGGTTTTTTATTAGTGTCATTCCACTGATAGTTCTTGTTCCACTTGGAGATTTCATGATCTCTTACTCATCCCTAGGCGAATTCAGAGAGGCAAGTATCACAGGAGAAGTTTCTGGAAGATTCCATGATCATCCACCTTGCAAACTGTCTTTGCCATTTGTCTATTCTCGCTCATCGCACCCCATAGAAGGCCATTTCAGTATGCAATCCACCTGGCTAGTTAGGCAGTTAGTATGCATCGCACCTTTTCCATGGAGCAGCCTATATGGTCCAGTTTTGGCTAGTTTTGGCCAGTTCTGAGTAGTTTTTCAGGTGGAACTTCTAAGAAATGATGTAATCAGTTGACCATGATCCTTTAGGATGTAAAGCAACACTTTTAGGGACTTAAGGAGCCCTTAGTTTATGGACATATGAGTTTGTGGTTGTAGTGCCCAAATATTTCTATAACAAGGGGGGTGGGTAGCTCCCCTCTACAGGGTCCAGGGCACTACCCCGGGGAAAACTTTTTGGGACCCTATATTAGGTGGGCGGACCTACCTATGGTTTTGTGCATGTTTTTCGCACATGGTTTTGGGTGTGATGGTTTTTGGTCCATGGTATTGGATGCTTCCGCATGTATAAATATGAATTATAACATTGAAAGGAATATAATGAAAAAAATCAATCTGGTAATCACGGTTTTGTGATCTAGGGGAAAATCTCTATGTATATGTGTTATACTCTCGCATTGTTATTTTCTATGTTTTAGAATTCGTAATTTCTGTATGAGGTTAAAACCTATATATTCTTATACATGATACAATTATGCTCGTGGAAGGGTTGAAACTCTTGGTGTTTTGATAAAGTTTTATTGAATGACCTAACTTGATCTTGTTGATAATGATAAGCATGGTGATAAAAGTGTAATCGTGGTCATGTACTGATATGATGAGTAACTATAGCATATGGTAAAATGCGATGAGACAAAGTTTTATTGTTCATGATCCTTGAGATATGATGTCACATATGTCTACTGCCCTAATCTTTCAAGTTTAACCCTTGATGAAAGATCGATGACATGATGTTGATGACCATGATAGATATATTTTTATGATCTAACAGATATTTTTTTGCATGACACTAGTAGAGACAGGTTGATGACATGAATGAAGATGAATGAAGTAGATTCCCAGTCAGAGGGAGAATCTTTTCTCAAGATTCTTACTCATATTACTATTTACATTATGTACTTTTGAAGTATGATTTATGTGCATATGAAATTATTGAACTGTAGAAAATTATTAGATCTGAAGCTCAAACAAAAATTAGGGTTTCTATTCCAGATTCTATTCTGAATGCAGGCATAAAACTAGGAGATTTCAACCCTAGACGCACACGTTCTAAGGCCAAGGTAGCGTCCAGGAAGCTAAAAACACTCCCATGCTAACCCAAGGAAGCGTCTAGGGGTTTTACTATAGTTGACCATCATCCGAAGTTTTCTGAAGCAATCTGAAGTTTGAACTGATTTATGAAATTGTTGGGTTGAATTGTTGATCACATAAAAATGAAGTATTGTTTATGAAATAAGATGTCTACCTGAAGCATGTTAATCCTACAGATATGAAGAAATAAAGGTCTGTAAATATTACAGGTGACCGAGATAAGCATGTAGATATTCCATTATGATTTAACCATTGAAATTTGTGATACAAGAGATTTGGCTTACTTTGAATTTTGACAATGATTTAGAACTATGACTTGATATTGAGATATTTTTGGACTATATATCTATTGACGATGCTAGACTTGCCAACATGTAAGGGAATCTCCCTGGTAAGAAGTCCAAATTAGACCTCATACCATTTGGTGTAGGAGTCCCAGCAGTGGGTCGTATAGTAATGCCTTGACTGCGATGTCGCATAGAGGCAAGTAAGATAACTCTGTCAGTAGCAAGGGTGTGACTACTACAGTGAGTCAAGGAAGGTGCATGAGAGGTTCTGACACAGGTGGGCTGATATGAGTGTACCCCTTGGAAACTTGTAACATTACTCAACTGGAAAGGGAACACACAAGCGAATATGCATCCCAAGCTCGAAAGAAGGTCAGCGGACAATCCAAAGTGATGGTTAAACCAACAACACATATGCAACAAGATTCATATATTTTCATACAAAACAGGTCATACACAACTGTGTAAGTTAAACAATATACATCACTACAGCAACCAGAACATTCCAACTACAAATAACAACATATGCATGAAAACGTGTTGGCTCTTATTCTATAAAGAATTCTAAGTTCCAATCATACAATACATCCATGTAAACCCGCTAGCCCCAATAATTGAATGTTATAGCCACATCTGCCTACTCCTCCAAAGAGATGTACTAGCTCCATGCAGTGGAGAAGCCAATGCGTGTTACAATACTGTCCAAGATCTCTCCAAGATAGTCTTATCAGAAGCTTGGCTGACCAAAAGCCCTTACAATGAGTTATGAGCGACTATTTATAACAAACGGTGGGGTGACCCTTGACGTTCCCCTTTGTGACATTTCATCTACCCTCATGACTCTTCATCTACTCTATGACTGTTACATCCAACTATTGACACTTTACTTACACTTGACATGACGTTACATTACAATGCACAAGAACTCATGCGAGATAACATGGCTTGAGCAAGCCATGCAAGACATCACTAACACTTGGATTGTTGTGATGAGACCAACTCTTTGGCATCCTTGTGATGGTGAAGGTGGTGAGCTAATGCCTAGCTTGGCCATCCGTGATGGTGTGCATGCACCTCATGATGACATTTGGCTGAGGTGAACTCTTTCCTCCATTGCAACCTATGCATTGGTTCGGCTCCTTCATCTAACTCGTCTACTAACATGCGCATGGTCTTCTTGGGTGCATCTGAACTGGCAATACACTGATGCATACTGTTTGTACTGACGTGTGCTAGTGGTCATGTGCATCAACTTGCCGAAGTACATATTCAGCTCTAGTTTGATGTGCTTCTTGTCTTCACCTTGGTGGTGTGCTGAATGGGTTGGATTGCATGTGTGTGCACAATGACATGCATGTTTATGAATCCCTTTCATGCGATCAACAAAACTGCTCACCATGTTTACTTCGTGCCAGCTGCTAGGATGGATCTTTAACTTATACGGGTGCAGTTTCATCCATGAGTGCATTTTGCGCCGACTATTATTCCTGTTCCTGTTGCAATTCATTCATCTGTCAGTGCAGCTTCATGCTCTTCCTTGATTTTCTACTTTAGCACATGCAACTCCTTCTTTATTCCATTCTCTGTCTTCGTGCAATCTTCATGTTGCGCCATCACCTCATAGCCTGAGTCTCCAAAGTTACTTTCATCATCAATGGATCTGCTTGATCTTGCAACTTGTTCCACCTCTGTGTTGTCAACAACCTTCCTCTTGCATTTGATGTGTTCACTGTATTCACTGCATTAGTTGTGTTCACTGCATTCGATGTGTTCGGTATGTTTCCTTCAGCTACTATTCATGATGTTGCTCACTGTGATATCTTGATTTTCTTGTCTATGAACAACTTGATATCTTCCTGAGTAGGCAAGCTCATAGACATTTGATTGATTGCATCTCCAGGTGTGCTCTGAAAGGTGTCTTCGACTCTGCCCTCTTGGAAACCATTGTACCTACACTGTTGAGAGGTAGATGGACACCTAAAATACCTGAAGACATGGAAACACTCATGGCAAGCAATCTATCAGTCGAAAACCAAAATGAACTTGTGAACAAACTTTCAACATACCTGTGTGACTGATCATGAAGGTTGCACAATTTCCGCCAGGAGGTCAGGAGATTGAATTCCAAGAGTGCGAAAGGCACAGTCTGGGCTACTGGGAGACTAGATGACTGCAGGAACTATGCAATGCGCAGTCCAGTCTAGCTGCTGACTGCTGGAATTATGTAATGTGCAATCTCAACATGGAATGGCTACAAGTTTAGTGACTGCATTGCACAATTTTTTGTGCCAGCAGTCACTGTCCCTTAGAAATGCAATAAAAAGTGCTGGAGGATAGTGCCTAGGAAGAAATACACATTTTTGGAGAGGAAGATATAGCCTTCCTTCCCTAGATTATGCAATGTTGTCCTAGTGAAGGCAGTGTCTAGACCAAGGTTGGTTCGACTCGCCGACGGGAAACTGAAAGAAAATATGATAGTGGATGCATGGAAACACTTAGTGAAAGTAGAAGTGATTGATAGTGCATTCCAAGAGTGTGAAAGGCACAGTCTGGGCTGGTGGGAGACTGGCTAACTGCAGGAACTACGCAATGCATAGTCTAGTCTAGCTATTGATCGTTGGAATTACGTAATGTGCAATCTCAGCATGGAATGGCTGCAAACTCAGTGACTGCATTGCGCAATTTTCTGTGCCAACAGTCACTGCCCCTCAGAAATGCGAAAAACAGTGCTGGAGGAGAGTGCTTGGGAAGAAATGTGCATTTTTGGAGAGGAAGACAGAGCCTTCCTTCCCCAGATTACGCAATGTTGTCCCAGTGAAGGCAGTGTCTAGTCCAAGGTTGGTTACTGAAAGAAAATATGACAGTGGATGCATGGCAACACTTACTGAAAGTAGAAGTGATTGATAGTGCATGCAAACATGAATGCAAGATTCAGTAAACAGATCAACATGCATGTGGGTGAATTGAATCGTTGAATCGGTGACTGTTCGTGAAAAATAGTTTCATGCATACGATAGCAGTGAGATGTCAATGAAAATTGAAACAGTGCTAGTACAAGCTAGTGTGTATCAAAACGACACCAAGCACTCGTTGAAATCAAGCAGACAACATTCATATTAAGTGAAACACAAAAAGTGACATAAATGCAACACAAGGCATGGAAAGCAGTCTTACCCCAAAATAGCTGAGCTGAATGTGCTGATAACTCCTAGATGTGATGTGGGATGTCAAAGTTGCAAGGTTGATGTGAGGAATGAGCTTTGGAGCATCTGGTTGATGATTTTTTATAACATCGAGGCTGTGACGTGCATGCCACAAATCTAGGGGAAGCAACACCTAGTGGTAGGTTTATGAAATGATCCTTCCATGTAACCTCCAACTACTAAACATAGATCCCTGAAACAAGGGATGTCTTTGCATGTTGCCTTTGGAGAAGCAGCCCATGCATGCAAGTCAGTTTTGCTCGATCTCGGAGGGAACGGATCAACTCAGCTACACATGCAAGAGACTACTCAACTGTTGGAAGGAAATGCACATTTCTGGTTGGGAGTTGGGCTAGCTACCCAGGATATTTGCGCAATTTTTGGGTAGAGTAGCTAACTACTGCCCATATTTGCACAAATTCTAGGTTGAGCAGCCCTGTTGGGGAAATTGCGCAATTTTCACTAGGAGTGTTTACTGCCAGAATTGCGCAATTCTAGAGCCTAGCAGGCTATCGGTTAGGATAGCGCAATTTCTGGAGGGAAGGCTAGTTTCCCTCCATAATTGTATAATTTCTTTGGGGATTTGCTTAGCCTGTAGCTGGACCAAGTCCGGGTGATCAGCCTCTGAGGGGAATGCATTGAGCTCTGATTGATAGGCTTCCTTTGTGCAAGAAAAACATTGAAGCTTGTGTACTTGATGAAGTAAGACATGTTGCTGTGAAGTATGTAAAGGAGGCTCCAAAATGAAGCTAAGGAAAAATTTGGAGGGTGGTTGTAGCCACTACAACATTTGGCGACACACTGGTAGAACTCCAGCTCTCTGAATGGACCTTGTTCATGAAAAGAAAGTATAAAATCTCCAGAAGTATTGTTCAATTCTAAGCTCCTCTTTGTTTCCACACTAGCTTGATTGTAAGATGTAACATTTGAAAAGCTCTTAGTCGATTGACACACATTCCAAGCCAAGCCAAGGAAACACAGTTGTTTCAATTAGGGTTGAGAGGTATATTGGTGCACGAGCAGTATAGTTTTTCAGAGTCTTAGTTTCATTTCTGGTGTTGTTCTACTGCCAACAGGTGTGGACAGTACCGCGAAGGAGTCACATAGGAACACAACGATGGCTCCACTACTAGAAAGCTTGGTCAGTACCCCGGTGGAGTTACTTGCGTCACCTCTCTGTGGAGGAAGCCTTTCTCTTCTTTTGCCTCATTCATTTTTCATTTTTTTCATACGTTTTTCACTTCTTTTTTTTTTATTTTTTTTCAATTGCACATAGCACTTATTCATTTTAGAGGTGGAAGAGGGATCCCAAATTATTGAAAGTAGAAGAGGTTTTTTCAACAAATATAGGTTTCCCCCCTCTCTTTACTCTACTTGACTGAGCTAACAAGGGTTAAGCCAAAAACAATCGACTAGAGAAGGTGACACTAGTTAGCATGCAAGCATCTTGTTTTCGCCAAGGTTCACTTCAAACAATACATGTTTTCCTTCAACGTATCATGGACCAAAAGTAATAAGTTATTTATATAGAGGCAAGATGACAGATAACCAAGTAGTGATAGTTGTACAAGCCCTCTTGTACTTCACCCAGCTCATTTCAAGATTCATGCATGGTTTCATCCAAAACTAACCTATGAACAAAACAAGCGAAATAACAAACAACAAAGCAAAGGAAGAGCAAAAGCAAAAGCAAAAGCGAAGCAAGTAAGCAAACAAGCAAGCAAATAAACAAACAAACAAAGAAATTAAGCAAACAACTCAAAATCAAACACTACTCCTACTCCTAAGCTAACAGTGCATGGGTCATCTCACATGAAGTGATACTTCCAATGCAGCCAACGATGCATTGGTTGACCCATGTTGGTGAAGGCATGGTTCATGAATAAGACAACGGTGCGAACTAGAAAACAAGAAAGATGTAACAGTGAAGAAAAACACACTCCGAGCTTACAAGTGACCACAAAAAAAGATAAGTGAAAGTGCATAAAATGCATTCTGTGGAGTTGCCATGATGTTGTGCTACACTGTGTGCAGATGTTGAGTGTATGCATTCTCTTGATTGTGACATGTAAGAAAACATGAGAAAGGTAGATCACTTTTGTTGTGCATGTGTGCTTACTGTGTAAGATTCCTCCAATGCATGAATGATGGGATCGTGTAGTTCGAGTGGAGGAAGTGAAATCTGGGTGTTTGGTTGATCTTCAATGCAAAGAAAAGAGTGATGAGGAGCCTTGAGTGTTTCAACAATTTCCTGACTAGAAGTAAAACCAACCTTAGGATAGCGAGGGCCTAACATAACCATCAGCTCTGGTTGAAGTGCCTCCACAGACTGGGGGGTCTCGACCTCATTGATAGATAGATCATCATAGACCAGTGTCTTTGATAGATTAACAATAGTTGAATCAACATCGTGATCAGATAGGAAGTGAATAGATCACGACAACCAAGATCAGAAAATTCAAGATGCTTGTTAGCATCCTCATGATTTGATGAACCGAGTAGAGGGGTAGATGGGAAGCAAAGATGGTCACCCTCTGTGTTCTCAAGAAAGCTAGATGACAGAATGGACGGATTTTCTAAGGAACATGTGTCCTCTCTGCACTGTAATGACAGGCTAACATCTGAGGTGTCCGGTGAATTATCGGAAGTAGAAGCATCCAGAAATGAGTTTTCATAGGGGAAATCAGCAGTGGCAGAATTACAAGGGATGTCAGGATGAAGCGGACAAAGCACGACTCGAAGGGAGTCATCCTTCACCATGGGCTCTTCTTTAGATTTCCAAACACACTCATCATGAATGATGGAGTAGGTTGGCTGCATAACACCAACTCCATCGACAGCTTGATCCTCATTTTGAAAAGGTGAGGAGTCTGGAATGGAAGAACACAAGACAGTGTAATCTGGCGAATCAACAAAACGCAAGGAAGGAGGTCGAGGGAACAAGCCCACATGACAACCAACAATCTTGCAAGCCAAATCTGCACAAATCTCAAGAGCAGGTGGGGTGGGAGGATGTGACAGTTCATAAAAGGTGTGTGCATGATCTCCCACATCACTCCACGGTGGTGGAGCTATTTGATGAGGTGAAGGCAGATAGTCACTTGTGACAACAACTGTGCCTGTCTGTGATTGCGCAACTCCATCACTGAAGTGTGCTGAGCAGGGTTTGGATATGTGAAGAAGATACTCAAATATTCCATCAAGAAATTCCCAATCAATATCATCTTTGGGGATCAGTATGCAAGATTAGAAATCATGTGTGAAACTATTCAACGGATTCATTGAGTGCTTTTCGTAATTCCATAATTTCTTTGTTGAGTGCTTTATAGTTAAAATGATTGAAAGCACGGTCTATCTCTGTGACCAGATGAGCTAGAGAATGAATATATTTTTCAGGCAGCGTGGCACACCAGTGCATTGGGTTCCCTCGAAGTGTGTAGATGAACAATGCATATCTCATGTATTCTTCAAAGAATCCATGTCTTTCACATGAGCCTACAACACCGACCACATTCCTTACCAAGGCTATGTAACCTACACCATCAAATGTTTTATGAGACAAGTTATCCGAGAGACTTTTCAGGATGATGAAATCATTTCCATAAGACATACATTCTGGAAGAGTAGCTTGGTAGTGAGTCATGATATATGTGTAGAGATTCAAAATATATGTGAGGACTCAACTTGTCATCTAGCCCTCCTTCTAGTACCAAAATTTTGATGGTGTTGGATCCACCAACATGTAAGGGAATCTCCCCGGTAGGAAGTCCCAATTAGACCTCAGAACATTTGGTGTAGGAGTCCCAGTAGTGGGTCATATATTAATGCCTAGACTGTGATGTTGCATAAAGGCAAGTAAGATAACTCTGTCAGTAGCAAGGGTGTGACTGTTGTAGTGAGTCAAGGAAGGTGCATGAGAGGTTCTAACACAGGTGGGTTGAGATGAGTGCGCCCCTTAGCAACCTGTAACAATACTCAGTTGTAAAGGGAACACACAAGTGAAGTTGCATCACAAGTTGGAAAGCAGGTCAGCCGGTAATCCAAAGTGATGGTTAAACCAACAACACATCTACAACAAGATTCATATAATTTCATACAAAACAATTCATACACAACTACGTAAGTTAAACAACATACATTGCTACAACAACTAGAACAGTCCAACTACAAATAACAACATATGCATGAAAACGTGTTGGTTCTTATTATATAAAGAAGTGTAAGTTCAATCATATAATACATCCATGTAAACCCACTAGCCCCAACAGTGTAACGTTATAGCTGCATCTGCCTACTCCTCCAAATAGATGTACTAGCTCCGTGGAGTGGAGAAGCCAAGGCGCGTTACAATATTGTCCAAGCTCTCTCCAAGATAGTCTTATCGGAAGCTTGGCTGACCAAAAGCCCTTACAATGAGTTATGAGGGACTATTTATAAAAAAGGTTGGGGTGACCCTTGACATTCCCCTTTGTGACAGTTCATCTACCCTCATGACTCTTCATCTACTTTATGACTGTTACATCCAACTATTGACACTTGAATTACACTTGACATGACGTTACATTACGATGCACATCAACTCATGTGAGACAACATGGCTTGAGCACACCATGCAAGACATCACTGACACTTGGTCTATTGTGATGAGACCAACTCTTTGGCATGCTTGTGATGGTGAAGGTGGTGAGATGATGCCAAACTTGGTCGTCCGTGATGGTGTGCATGCACGTCATGGTGACATCTTGCTGAGGCGAACTCTTACCTCCATTGCAACCAGTGCATTGGTTCGGCTCCTTCATCCAAATCATCTGCTAACATGTACATGGTCTTCTTATGTTTGGTTGAACTGGCAACACAATGATGCATAGTGTATGTGTTGATCTTCACGTTTGTGTTGGTGGTCATGTGCATCAACTTTTCGAAGTACATATTCAACTCTAGTTGGACTTGCTTCTTTTCTTTGCCTTGGTGAGTGTGTTGAATGGGTTGGATTGCATGTGTGTGCATAATGACATTCATGTTGTTGAGTCCCTTCCATGTGATCAACAAAAATTCTCATCATGCCTGCTCTATGCCAGCTGCTGAGATGGATCTTTAACTTGTACAAGTGCAGTTTCATCTGTGAGTGCATGTTCTACCCATTGTTGTTCCTGTTCCTACTGCAACTCATTTGTCTGTCAGTGCAGCTTCATGTTCTTCCTTGAGTTGCTACTTCAGCACATGCAACTCCTTCTTTGTTCCATTCTCTATATTCACGCGATCTTCATGTCATGTCATCACCTCATAGCCTGATTCTCCAAAGTTTCTTTGATCATTAGTTGATCTGCTTAATCTTACAACTTGTTCCACCTTTGTGTTGTCAACAACCTTCCTTTTGCATTCGTTGTATTCACTGCATTCGTTGTGTTCACTGCGTTTGATATGTTGCCTTCAACTATTGTTCATGATGTTGCTCGTTGTGATATCTTGATGTTCTTTTCTATGAACAACTTGATATCTTTGTGAGTAGGCAAGCTCATAGACATTTGATCGACTGCATCTCCAGGTGTGCTCTGAACATTGTCTTCGACTCTGCCCTCTTGGAAACCATTGTACCTACACTGTTAAGAGGCAGATTAACACTTGCAATACCCAAAGACATGGAAACACTCGTGGAAAGAAATATGTCAGTCAAAAACCAAAATGAACTTGTGAACTGACTTTCAACATACCTATGTGGCTGATCATGAAGATTGCGCAATTTCAGTCGAGAGGTCAGGAGACTGACTTCCAAGAATGTTAAATGCACAGTCTGGGTTGCTGGGAGACTGGTTGACTGTTGGAACTATGCAAAGCATAGTCCATTCTATCTGCTAACTGTTGTAAATGCACAATGCGCAATCTTTGCTGGCAATGGTTGCAGGCTCATTGACTGCATTGCGCAATTTTCTTGGGTAACAATCACTATCCCTCATAAATGTGCAAAATAGTCATGGAGGACAGTGTCTGGACAGAAATGCACATTTCTGGAGAGGAAGACAGAGCCTTCCTTCCCCAGATTACGCAATGTTGTCTCAATGATGGCAGAGTTCGGACCAAGGTTGGTCTGACTCGCCGATGGGCAACTGAAAGAAAATATGACAATGGATGCATGGCGACACTTAGTGAAAGTAGAAGTGATTGATAGTGCATGCAAACATGAATGAAAGATTCTATTATGAAACCAGCTCAAGAAAATATAGAAAAGATAGATCAATGCCTTAGAATTCAGCCTCTTCGAGGGGGCAACCTCCTTTACATTACATAAATGAACAATTCTTGGATGATTCAAATGACAAAACCTCCTTTCTATATATAGGAGTCTAAGGAGTCACAATATAATCCAGCCGACCTAAAAATAATAATATAAAGCCACAAAAATAACAATAGAGGGATTCTATGGGGCACAGTAATAACAATATGGGGGCAATAGGGGCACAACAATATTAATAAGGGGTATAACTACAATAGTAATGGGGTAATCACTAGTATTATAGGGACCCAACATGCCCCTCTCCTTCAAAAAAGTGTTGTCCTCAATGCTTGAGTAGTTCTAGATACTTCTGCATAAAATTCTCATCCTCCCATGTGGAATCTTCAGCGGATAAGTTCTTCCACTTAATAAGATACTCTGAAATTGATCGATTTCGTAGCTGTCGAGTTCTTGTTTCTGTGACTGCTTCTAGTTCCAATATAATTTTTCCTTCCTCGTCAAGTTCTAGCAATATTGTTTGAACTGGGAGCTTGTCGCCTATAACCTTCTTTAAACATGAAACATGGAAAACTGGGTGCAATCGAGAAGCTGCAGGAAGATCCAATTTGTATGCCATAGTACCAATCTTTTGCAACACCTTGTACGGACCATAATACTTTGGTGATAATTTATTATCCTTCTTAGCTTGCTTAAGGGACATTTGCTTATATGGTTGTACCATAGGAATACCCAATCACCTACATCAAAACTTCTTTCACTGCGATGTTGAGCTGCCTGTTGTTTCATTCTATTCTGCTGCCAACACGAAGTTATCCTTTAAGAGTTGGAGGACTTGTTGTTGATGTTCGATGTGATGTTCCACTGCCTAAAGCTTAGAATTTTCTCTTAAATATGATGTGATGGATGGTGGTTGATACCCATAAAGTGCCATAAATGGGGTCATTTTTGTTGTTGTATGGAAGGAAGTGTTATACCACCATTCTGCCAGAGGCAACCATTTGACCCATTGTGTTTGTTTATCAGATACAAAGCAACGAGGATATCCCTCCAAACATTTGTTTACTATCTCAGTTTTCCCATCAGATTGAGGATGATAAGATGAGCTATGAGCTAACTGAGTACCAAGACAAGAAAACAATTATGTCCAAAAATTTCCAGTGAAATTGGGATCTCTGTCACTTACAATAATCTTTGGGTTTTCATGTAGCTTTTGAATTGTTTCCATAAATGCAGTAGAAATTGTACTGGCTTTAAATGGATGTGATAATGCACAAAAGTGTGCATACTTGGTAAGTCTGTCAACTACCACCATGATGACACTCTTTCCCTCAGACTTGGGTAAACTTGTGATAAAATCCATTGAAACCTCCTCCCAACGTTGGCTTGGAATGGATAAAGGTTGTAATAGACCCGGTGCCTTAATTGTTTCAACTTTATTTTGTTGGCAAACCAAACATTCCGCCACAAACTTTTGAATATCTAATTTAAGGCCATCCCAAAAAAATTCCTTCTTAACCCTGTGGTAAGTTTTTAAAAATCCTGAGTGCCCTCCTAAGGGAGAAGTATGCAATTCCATAAGAATCTTTTGTTTTAGCTGGGAATTCTTACAGAGGTATAAACGATCTTTGTACCATAATGAATCATTTTTCCAACTAGATGTATCAGACGTACTGGAATCTTGTTGTAACTTTCGAATAAGTGCCCACACTTCTTCGTCATTCTTCCATTCCTCCCTTGCTTCGTTTATCCAATCTGGTTGGATAATAGAAATGGCGCACAACAATGCTTCCACATCCTCATCCTTTCTTGAGAGTGCATCTGCCACCACATTTTGCTTCCCTTTTTTGTAGATGATTTCAAAGTCATAACCCAACATCTTTGTGACCCACTTTTGTTGCTCTTCAGAGGATAATCTTTGTTCTAACAAGTATTTAAGGCTATCATGATCCGTTTTTACCTTGAAGTGTCTTCCCATTAGGTAGGGTCGCCATTTCTTAAGTGCATGGAGTATTGCCAACATTTCCTTCTCATAAATAGCTTTGCTTAAAAACTTTCCCTTGATTGGAAGACTTTCAAAAGCAATGGATCTTTCATCTTGCATTGGAACAACACCAATTCCGTTTCCTGAAGCATCACATTCCACAATAAAGGTTTTTGTGAAGTCCGGTGTAGCTAAGACCGGTGCTTGGCACATTGCCTTTTTAAGATGTTCAAAGGACTTTGTTGCTTCCGGAGTCCATGAAAATGCATCTTTCTTCAATAATGTTGTTAGAGGTGCTGCTATTCTCCCATAATTCTTAACAAACTTGCGATAATACCCTGTCAACCTGAGAAATCCTCGCAGATGCTTTATGGATGTGGTGATTTTCCATTCCTTAATGGCTTTAATTTTGCTAGGGTCTACCTTAACTCCTTCATGAGATACAATATGACCCAAATATTCCACCTCCTGGACTCCAAAGAAACATTTAGATCTTTTTGCATATAATTGTTTCTCCTCCAAGAGTTGTAGCACCCTGTCAACATGTTCAACATGATCCTTCCAAGACTTGCTGTAGATTAGTATATCATCAAAAAATACTAACACAATTTTCTAAGGAATGGTTTGAAAATTGAATTCATCAAACCTTGAAATTTTGAAGGTGCATTGGTAAGGCCAAAAGGCATGACCAAAAATTCATAATGACCCTCATGAGTTCTAAATGTTGTTTTTGGAATGTCTTCAGTCTTCATTCTTATTTGATGATATCCTGAACGAAGATCCAGCTTGGTGAAGTAAATTGATCCATGAAATTCATCCAGTAATTCATCATTGATAGAAATGTGGAACTTATCTTTAATAGTGAGCTTGTTGAGTTCCCTATAATCCGGACACATGCACCATGATCCATCCTTCTTGTGCACCAATACTACTGGAGCAGAGAAAGAAATTTGACTCGGTTGAATTATACCAGCCTCTAGCATTTCTGCAACCATACATTCAATTTCACTCTTTTGGACATAGGGATATCTATACGGCCTGATGTTTGGAGGAACACTTCCTGGAATCAGATGAATAGCATGATCATGATCACGCATAGGTGGGAGACCTTTGGGAGTCTCAAATACCTTGGAATGATTGTCCAGGACTTTTTGGAGATCTGGAGAAATAGATGATTCCGATGTGGAAACATCTACCGAACATAATTGTGCAATTACACCTATTTTCTCCTTTTTTAGAAGCTTTGTCATACCATTAGAGCTGATTATCTTTCCTGGTTTCCCTGCAATACCCCTTAATTCAACTTCCTTTCCTTTCATAGAAAATTTGATAAAAATTTCTTGAAAATTAAAAGCTATTGTACCCAAGGATTGTAGCCATTGGACTCCTAGTACAACATCAGCACCTCCCATTGGAATGGAAAGCATTGGGCTAGTCAATACATATTCTCCCATGGATAGCTTGATATTATGGCACTTTCCAGAGCAATTTATTGTTCCTCCATTTGCAATCATCACTTGAAACTCTGGTGTTGGATATAGGAAGCAATTCAATTCTTGTGCTACCTTACAATGAATAAAATTGTGGGTGCTTCTTGAATCAATCAACACTATTACCTTTTTCTTCTTGATTTGTCCTTCTATCTTAATGGTTTGAGGAGTGGTAATTCCCGCCAATGCATTACAAGATATGGTCGGATTTATTTGTTCTTCATCTAGGCTTTGTTCCTGGGGTATATCCTCTTCTTTTGACCTTTCTTGCTCCTTTTATTCTTCCTCTTCACAATCTATGTAGAATAATTTCTTCTCAGCACACTTATGACCTTTAGTGTATTTGCTATCACAACTGTAACAAAGCCCTTTTGCTCTTTTTTCTTACAACTGTTGTGGTGTCAACCTTATAGGTTGTGGAAGACTAGGGGCAACAACACTTCTGTCTTTATAGTTGTGAGTGGTATGTTTCCTGGTTGCCATAATTTTGCTTTCCATTTTTCTTGCTAACCTAAATGCCTTCTCTAATGAATCAGGTTCCCAAAGACGAACATCATGTTGGATATTATCCTTTAAAGACCCTATGAACACATCAATCCTATGCTCCTCTGGAATATCTTTTACCCTTCTGTTCAATTTTTGGAACTCCTCAATGTGCTCCATTATTGAACCATTTTGTTTGAGACTTATCAATTGGCTAAAAAAAGTGTTGCTTTTTGTATCCTCATAATGTGCTATCAATTCTTCCGTAAAAATTTCCCAAGTGATAAATTGTTTACGAGAGCAAAGCCATTGATACCATACAAACTGATTTGGTTCCAAATATAAAGTTGCCATACGTACCTTTTGTGTGTTTTGCACATTATTGAGATCGAAGAATTGCTCCATCTGTAATATCCATGTGGCGGGATCCTTGCCATCAAACTTCCTCATGTCGATTTTTGGAATATGGTGAGTCTTCAATCCAATATTAGAGTCTATGGAATCATGATTAACATTTCTTTTGTTCTCATCATGAGTTTCCTTTAGTACCCTTTCACCCTTAGTGACCATTTCTTGTAGCAATTTATTCGTATTTATCTTCAATTCTTCCATCTTATCATCCATGCCATCAATTTTAGCTTCTACACCTTTCTTTAAACAATCCATCTTAGCTTCTACATCTTTCTTTAAACCATCCATCTTAGCTTCTACATCTTTTCTTAAACCATCCATCTTAGATTTTGTTGCTTTTTGTGCAAGTGACACTTGTTGCACTTGTTCTTGTAATCTTGATATATCATATAGAATTTCTTCTTCTTCTTCATGAGTCATGCTAGAGCTTTCAGGTTCCTTACTAGGTGTTTGCATTTTCTTTCCTCGGGGCATCAGTTACCGATATTAATGCTCTATTATGCCCTTTGAATTCCTTCAAAATAAATTTTCAAACCAAGCTTAAGCAAAAATTTAAGAAAATCTACACACCTTTTTTCACTTTGTAGGAACTCAATATTGCCTCTGATGTATCTTTGTACTTTCCAATCATCTAGTTCTGAATTTGTGACCTACAGTAGCCCTTTGTGTCCTCTTTCCAATGCCACAAGTTTGACCCAAATTAGATTCTCCAAGGAAGAGTTATGTGAAATCTCCCACAGTGACTTGATTATAGACTATTTCAGTAGCGCAAACTTGTACAACGTGCCATGAGTCACTGTTTCGATCTTTGGATCTGAAAAATGCATACAAGAAACTACAGTCCGTCCTCTTTCTGTACCTTCTTATGAAATTTCAATCTGATCCCCAGAGAGAAAGTTATGACGATTTTCCCCAGGTCACTTGTTTGGAATGTAATTCAGGAGTCTGCAAAAAGACCAACTTCCTCAGATCATATCTCCGCAAATATAGTGCGAAAGCTCTGAAATTTGGACGCGCGGTTCAGCGCGATTTCTTTTCAAATGGGTTTTTTTTTGCAACTTCTGAAACTTGGCAGAAAAAAGTTATAGCGAAAATTCCACGATGACCTGTTTGGAGCAGTGAAACCCTAGAATCCAAAGCTCTGATACCAAATGTTATGAAACCAGCTCAAGAAAAGATAGAAAAGATAGATTAACGCCTTAGAATTCAGCCTCTTTGAGGGGGAAACCTCCTTTACATTACATAAATGAACAATTCTTGGATGATTCAAATGACAAAACCTCCTTTCTATATATAGGAGTCTAAGGAGTCACAATATAATCCAGCCGACCTAAAAATAATAATATAAAGCCACAAAAATAACAATAGATGGATTCTATGGGGCACAGTGATAACAATATGGGGGAAATAGGGGCACAACAATATTAATAATGGGTATAACTACAATAGTAATGGGGTAATCACTAGTATTATAGGGACCCAACAGATTTAGTCAAAAGATCAACATGCATGTGGGTGAAGCGAGTCACGGAATCGGCGACCGTTCATGAAAAACCGTTTCATGCATGAAATAGTAGTGAGATGTCAATGAAAAATGAAATGGTGATAGTACAAGCTAGTGTGTATCAAAATGACAGCAAGCGCTTGCTGAAATCAAGCAAACAACATTCATACGAAGCGAAACAAAAAAAGCGACAGAAATGCAACATAAGGCATGGAAAGTGGGCTTACCCTTAAAATTTTGAGTTGAATGTGCCGACAACTCCTATATGTGATGTGGGATGTTAGAGCTACACGGTTGATGTGAGGAATGAGCTCTGCAACATTCGAGGTTGATGAGTTTTGATAACATCGAGGCTGTGACACGCATGCCACAAATCTAGGGAAAGAGAAACTTGGTGGGAGGTTTCTGAAATGATCCTTCCATGTAACCTCCAACTGCTAAACATAGATACCTGAAACAAGGGATGTCTTTGCATGTTGCCTTGGGAGAAGTAGTCCATGCATGCAAGTCAGTTTTTCTCGGTCTTGGAGGGAACTGGTCAACTCAGCTACACATGCAAGAGACTGCTCGACTGCTGGAAGGAAATGCGCATTTCTGTCTAAGAGCTAGGTTGGATGCCCAGGAGATTTGTGCATTTTTTAGGTAGAGCAGCTGACTGCTGCCCATATTTGCACAAATTCTAGGCTAAGCAGCCCTGCTGGGGAAAATTGCACAATTTTCACTAGGATTGTTGACTGCCAAAATTGCGCAATTCTAGAGCCCAGCAGGCTACCAGTCAGGATTGCGCAATTTCTGGAGGGAAAGATGGTTTCCCTCCAGAATTGCGCGATTTCTTAAGGGAGATGCTTATCCTACAGCTGGACTAAGTCTGGGTGATTAGCCTATGAGGGGAATGCATCGAGATGTGATCGACAAGCTGCCTTTGTGCAAGAAAAACACTGAAGCTTGTGTACTTGACGAAGCAAGACATGCTACTGTGAATTTTGGAAGGGAGGCTCCGAAATGAAAATCAGGAAAAATTTGGAGGGTGGTTGTAGCTGCTACAACAATATCTTTCTACAATAGAAAAATTAGATTTGACCTAATGTATAATGATTTTATCTGACGATTAATGATTTACCTTGATGAGAATGATATATGAGCATAATCACTTCTGATGACTTATATTGTGACAGAAATGACTTGTATTATGATTATGAAAATGACTTGATTGATATTTCACGATAAATGACAACTTATTGGCATGAGAATTAATACCATGACATTGATGAATTTGATGAGATGACTTATTCAATGGTACAATATTGATTTATGAAAAGATGAGCAAGTTGCTTTGGTAAAGTGTTATGTTTGCAAAGATCATTTCATGAAGCAAGCTTCCCGATTTAGATATGTATGCATTGACTGTTATCTGGTGAAGTCAGGATGATGTGTTCCAAGGTATGACTTTGATTTCGGTTTTGGTTTTTATAGACTAATGGTATACTCCTGATAGGTAATGATCTACGTAAGAGGGAGATGGCTTCAGAAGCTCGATATGATGAATGAATCGATTTTTGAAATTGGGAAAAGATAATCTATATTGTGAAGATATTGAAGAAGTCTTGGAAAGAGGAAATGAAAATCTTTGGACACTCCGATTGAATTGGAAATCGATAGTTGATTAAATAATTGATGTTCCATTTTTAACATCTGTCCATATACATGATGTGCATAGAACTCAAGTCCATAGAGTTGTCGCCAAGAACCCTTCGAGATACTTGCATGGGATGATCTATTTTTTTCTTCCTATGATATATGATTGTATTTATGTGTTGCTGAGATGAGCACATATGAGTGTTTCTTTAGTATGAGATATTCCATGATATGAGAGGTTTGTATCACGACTAAGGCTAAGAATGAGGTTGCTAGCATGACTAGCTATGAGGCATAATGAAGAAGCGTTTGAAGACATGTTTGAGAAAGTTTTTGGATACATTGTGATGATTAAGAATGGGATCCCATTGACAAAGAATCCCATATATATATAGTTTAGATGCTTTTCTGTGAACCACTGCAGCTATTCAAGACAAACTTAGGCTTGTGATTGTAACATCCTTGAGAGGGAGGATGATTATGGTATCCTTTTGTGATTTATATGATTATTTATGTTCTAACATGATATTTTATTTGATGTTCTATATGAACATGAGACAACTGCTATTGAGACATGATTATTACCAAACATATGTTGCTATAGAGAGCATCGTTGATAGAGGACACTGAGCCATACTCTTCCTCCCCTCTCCAAGCTCCCCAGGTGTGGAATTCAGATAGAGGGATTTTGTGGTTGAGGGAAATCTCGACAATATGGCATCACCCTATATTTTACCCATAGGGTTGGAGTAGTAGCTCACCCTATCTTGGTATTTGCAGAGTATACCCGAGTTGGCATCATACCCACAAGCTGGGTTTGTTTGGATTATCCCTCTCTGTCTAGCCAACAGGTGATGAGGCTTGGTGATGAAAAGGAAAATAGGGGTATATCCATTTCCCCTTTCTCCATGAGTAATCGATCCTAGAACCTATGGGTTATGAGCCCATTTTGTTATCAGAAGCATTTTATAAGGCCTTAAGCCTTTAAAACCTTTAAAACTTGAACCATACAACTATCGGAGCCCACTATACTATCGGAACCTTTAAAATATGTGTTTAAGCCTTCAAAACCTGGGCAACACATATATTGGAAATACACAGGAACACAAAGGAAACCCCGCTTCAAACCCATGGGCCGGACCTCAAAATCTATAAGCCCGCACCTATATTTCCGTCGGGTCCGCTCCTCAGTCCAACCCTTTCCGCTGCTCCGACCGCCCAACTTCCGATCGTTGATTTATCGTTGTCGGCGTATCGGCGTTCCACCACATCAGCGCTATCACAACATCCATTACTGTTAGCCCTTTGACATCCCCGATATGCGATAAGCGATCACTTCTAGACCGTCGATCTGGACTCTTGATTTGACGATCCATGATCCATCGCATTATCGCAATCACTCTTCTTGATGATCAGGGTCTGATAACACCCAAAGGTTTCGTTGATGTGATAAAATCCTAGTCGTTGATCTATAAGATCCAACGACCCTGGTTTGTCGATACTTCATTTCTTCGCTATTCTTCCTTGGCTTTATCTCATCTATTTTGATGGAATCTGCCTCAACTAGGGTTCCTGCCATACTCTATCTACACATGGTCATCAATCCATACGACGCACCTATAACAATTCATTGAGATATCTTTGGATCGCCATCGATCCTCCAGTGATCGATGGTCGATTAACATGCATACAAACATGATTCAAGACACCAATGCATATATACACAGTATGACTGGAAAGGCGTAAGTACACAAGCACACGGAAATCCACACAACATAGTTATATTCATTATACAGTATTTAGTACAGACTAAGGCATTTCAGCCTTAGAGACAGTTCCCTCTCGACTACATTTTGATTACTCTCGGCTTATGCAATTCTATCTATCAATCTATATTCCTCTCTATCTCTCCATTGAACACGCGGGCTCATATATATATATATATATATATATATATATATATATATATATATATATATATATAAGAACATTGGATCGGATCACTGTGAAGGATCTGATCACATCCCTTCCTCAAATCTCTCAACTAATTCACATACATGGCAAATTACATTTAAATCAAGTCTTCTCGAGACTTATCCATTCCATCATTTAAGCTCTATTTAAATAGATTTCCTTGTTTTTGCTCCAATGGTCCACGTCTTCCTCCTTCTCTGCTTTGGATTCTTCTTGTAGTTATGAGTGCTCAGATGCTCCTGCATCACTTGGGGTGTGAGATCCTTACCTTTGGTAAGTCAAGTATCTCGCCCAAGCTAGGATTATGATGCAATAGTTCTACCACATGACTATTGAGGTCATTGTTGGGAAGATTTATAAGTGATGGGATCATGGGATGAGTAGTAGCTCCCATATATTACTTATTTCTCAATATGGGGTAGTAGTAGTAGCTCCCCCATGAGATTCTGGGTTGAGTAGTAGCTCCCTGATGTGTTTCTAGGTTGAGATGTTCTCCCTAATGATATGCTATCCAATAATGATACAATAAGAGATATTCCAGGTAGTAGCTTGACAACAGATTTCCAGGTAGTAGCCTGGTGACATATTTTCGGGTAGTAGCCCAATGACTGATATTCCATGTAGTAGCTCGATGACATATTTCCAAATAATAGCCTGATGAAATATTTACGAGTAGTAGCCCGATGAACGATATTCCTGGTAGTAGCCCGATGACCGATATTCTGGGTAGTAGTCTGATGACCGATATTACAGATAGTAGCTCGTTGACCAATATTCCAGGTAGTAGCCCGTTGGAAGATATATCGGGTAGTAGCCTGATGAATAGAGGGTGGTAGCTTAAGCTCCCCTCTGGTAACAAATGATTCTTATTTTAGATTCGATAATATTCATCATATGAGCAGGGACGATCAAGATATAAGAAAGGAATGGATTGATATGTACATTTATGATTTGTATGGCATGACGACTACATGACAGATATGATCAATGATGATACGTGATGTCACTTGAGATACCAAGATGGCATATTGATTGATGGAAAAACATTGGCAGATGGAATTCTTCCTAGTTGAGACGGAGTGTTAAAATTATGCAACTACAGTCAAATTCCACTTTGGACAGTCCATTTTGGCCCCACATGCTCGCATGTAGTTCACTTGGGAGCGTCTAGGTCAGTCTCAGACGTTCGCATAGAGTGTCTCAAGGAGAATCCAGGACCAAAAGATGAATTATTAGCACTCCAAAGTTTCCTCTCAATGACAACAACATTCGGTAATTGAATACAATCAATGATAGGGCATTACAGTCCTCGGGATCATGGTTTTCAAGGATAAGCATGTTCAGGGTCATGTCATGGATGTTATAGTTATTTTTGTTGCATAGATGAATATATGAATCATTGTACTCTCTTTTGCTGAATCATTTGATGATGATCTAAGAAGAAGAATAATTTGCAAGGGCTTTTCCTATAGTGGGTTTTTCCCTAGTCTCCGACCAATCCTAGTGTCTCTATGTGTGCATGCTTTTCTTCTATTGTTTCATTATGTTCTGTTGCATTGATGATGATGATGATATTGTTCTTTATAAGTAGTTTCATATGATATTGAATAATGATGTAAATCTGAATAACGTTATAATGCTATGGGGTGAACTTAATGTGTTAATGAATAAATGCAATTATCAAAGCAAAGAACAATGTAGTTCTATGAAAAATTAACATATATTGAGCAGCCAGAGGGGTTTCAGACCTTTGACATAGAGTCACATGTGTGAAAACTCAATAAACTATTGTATGGACTCAATAAATCACCTCGTGCTTGGTATAACAAGATCGACAACTATCTCACCAATTTGGGCTTCACGAAAAGTGAAGCAAATGCAAACTTTTATCACATTGTGGTAGAAGGTAAATTATTGATTATTGTGTTATATGTCGATGACCTGATTTTTACTAGTGATGAGCAGCTGATTAGATCTTGAAGGAGGACCTTGCAAGATAATTCGAGATGAAGGACATGGGACTCATGCATTATTTCCTCATTTTGGAAGTATGGAAAGGAGATGGAGAACTATTTGTCTCTCTAGGAAAGTATGCCAATGAGACATTGAAGAAGTTCCGCATGGAGAGTAGTAAACCCATGGAAACTCCTCTAGGAGGTAATTATAGGAAAGAGGATACCACTTTAGGTGAGGAAGAGGAGGCTACAATTTATAGGTAGCTTTTGGGTTCACTTATGTATTTGGTGAACATATGACCAAACATGCGCTATGCAGTTAACAATTTTAGTCAAGCAATGGTTAAGCCAACCAAACTATATTGGAAGGAAAAAAAATCATGTGTTGAGATACCTCAGAGACACTACTCAGTTTGGTATTTGGTACAACCGTATAAAGGGAGTGAAGTTTCAAGGCTTCATAGTTGTAGATTTAGGGGGGAGTCTGTCAGACAGGAAGAGCACTTCAGGAGGAATTTTCAATGTTGGGTCAACAACAATTTCTTGGTACAACAAGAAGTAGATATATGTGGAGCAAAAGAAGAGTACATGGCTACAAGTCAGACAACATGTGAAGCTATCTGGATGAGAAACATTCTTGTTGGGTTATTTGGTTAGAAGATGGATGCTACAATGATTTACTGTGACCATTAGAGTTGTATCAAATGCTCTGAGAATCGAGTATTTCATGATCGATCCAAGCATATCGACATCCAATATCACCATCTACGAGATTGTGTGTAGAGGAAGATTATGTTGTTGCAATACATTCCAACAGAGGAACAAGATGCAAATATTTTGACAAAGGTCTTGTTAAGAGTAAAATTTGAGTTCCATAGAATATTTGGGTATCTGATAATCCCTTTCTTGTTGAGAGAGTGTTGAAAATGCAAAAAGAAATTCCTAATTTAATTTTCCCTTGATTAAATTAGGAGAAATTTGAATTTGAATTTCATTAGAATACTTGGAGGTAGTTAAGTGAGGTGACATGACTCTTGTCACTCAATTAACCCAGTAAATTTGATTTGGATACAGTTGATTTCAGTTCCACATGATTGATTGCTAATTTGTAGCAATCTATTTCAATTAATTTGAGTTATTGTTGATGTAAATAGTTCTCACTATTAGAAGAACTAGTGGAGGTCAACTTAAGGGTGTGTAACTTTTTTCACACTAAGTGATCATCCAATTAATTGATCAATCAACCCAAAATAATTGTTACATGCAGAGAATTCGAGTTACCTAGTTAAGATTGGAGTTCAAGGGAAGTTTACTATCAGTTATAAACTAGTTCAATTTGTACAGGTCATGCAGGCAGTCAGATAAGGACCTAGAGGAATTTTTCAATCTAGATTGAGGAATTTCCTAAATAATAAGGGTTAATTCCTTAAGGAACAACAAAAGGAAATAATAATTTGGAGGATAAAAATTTTGGCTAAGTATTGGCCAAGGTCAATCAATTAGGTAGAGGATAGAAGATGCAGGTGCAGGTTGAGTTCAAGCTTGAGTAGAGCATATTGTATTCATCCAAATTCTTTGATTAATGCAATGCAAATAGTAAGGGGTTTTGAGAAGTTTCTTTCCCCTAGATAAATCTTTTTGTATGTGTGTTGAATCTTGGTGCATGTTAATTATTTGTATTCTCGATCGTGAATTTACTTCTACGGACCAGTAGAGTAGATTCTATTCTTGTGATTTAGAAAATTTCATGAGTGATTTAGATTCTACAAATTACTTTCTACATCCCATGGGATAATAAAAAATATATATTATTTTCAAATTATGAAAACCATTATATACTTCAAATTAGAAGGACTTTCGTTAGTACTAAATAAAAGAGTTAACAATATATATATATATATATATATATATATATATATATATATATATATATATATATATATATATATATATATATATATATATATATATATATATATATATATATATCCTTTGGAAAAATCAATATATATTTCAATAATAAGCAGTTTTACATATGAGTCTGTTAAATACAGAGTTTCTTCAAAAGCTGTCTGTGCAGTACCACGCAGGGCATGCTTATCAGTTCATTCTATTATGCTGTTCATCTTAACAAAAAACCAAAAATAGCAGTATTGTCTGTAGAGAGCTGTCAAAACATAAATATATTTAGTGATCTATTTGCGGATCCAGGGTTGGGTATCCTGGATCTATGTATGGCCGATGATAGAATTTTTGCTCCTGTTGATCAATAATCTCTGTAATCTCCCATAGTCCTCTGTCCATCAGCGCTGCCTCCTTGGAAAGTTTGTCGGCACCCTTATTGTGTTCCCTGTATATATGAGAGATAGAAATATGGTTAAAAGCTGCTTTGAGATCGAGTGCTTCTTGTAGAATAGTGCTGAGAGAGTGCATGTGACATATAGTTGTGCCATATATATATATATATATATATATATATATATATATATATATATATATATTATTATTATCCCATGGAATGTGGAAAGTAATGTGTAGATTCTAAATCACTCATGAAATTTTCTAAATCACAAGAATAGAATCTGCTCTACTGGTCAGCAGAAGTAAATTCACGATCAAGAACACAAATAATATATATATATATATATATATATATATATATATATGTGTTGTAGGTCTCCTTGTCTACTACTGCACCATATATTTATTTTTTTCAAATGGTTTAAGGAAAAAATTGATATAGAGAAATAAAAGAGAGATGCATTAGACAAAAATATATTAAAAATTGAAAACATATTTTTTAAAAGGAAATATATATTTTGAATATGTAGATTTGATTCTATATGCGTTTGTTGTTTCTTGGACAATAGACTTGTCTAGGCTATTGAAAAATAATGTCAAACATAGAGATATAGAGAGGTTTTCTAAGAGAGAGAGAGAGTGTGTGTGTGTGTGTTACACAGCATTTTGTCACTGTCCTTGTACTCCCCGTTCCTTGATCCTGGAGGACCTCTACAGTGAACCCCACATGCTTTCCCTTCATGAAGAAACTCCCATTGTGTCCCTCTTCATGAGCAGATCAATTCCCTTTTGCACCATTTCCCCTGAAACTTCTGTTTTTCCCAGTTTACAAGACCAACGCTAATGACATTTGTCTCCCCCATGCCAATGTGTAGAGATTAGCACTATCCCTAGCGCCGACTGGAGTGACTGAGTTGTGTTCCAGTCACGCTGGTAATGTTATGGAAAGTTTTTAAAATTAGGAGCCGAAGCTTCCAGCTCTGGATGCTTCGTAACGGAAGTCTGGTAAATGGTTTGGCTAGATTGGGTCGAGAATGTTAGTTTGGGCTCCTTTCCCCTATAATGATGGAACTACCTCAAGGGATAAGCCCTTCTCCCATGAGAAGAGGATCCATCTCCCATCCATTCATCCTATATAAACCTCCCTTCTTCCCAAGCACAAGCTAGTGTTAATGTTGGTGTGCTAGTGCTATTTTGGTTTGGAGTAAACGGCAAGCTATTCGTAGTTGTAGCTATCTAGTTGTGTGAGGGAGAAGTGTGATTTGGTTTGAAGTGAAGCCTAAAGGGAAGAGCCTTAAAGCTATTCTGGATTGAGGCCAACATGGAATGCCAGCTGAAGTGTGTGGAAACCTGTGCTTCTCAGAGGAGAATTGCAACGTTACGAAAATGGTTGTAATCTCTCTTTGATATTAATATATGCAACTATCGATTGATTTCCTACATGTTTTGTCATCGTACATATTCATGGCTTAATATTTCTTGACTTGTTAGGTAGGTTGAATTACAATTTGTATATTATCAGGGTTGTTGTTTATTGTTGTTTACTTGTTTCAGGTGCTTGAAGAAGGAATCGAGAGGTAGCTGGAGCGAGCAAGCAAGGAAATCATCAAACGTGATAAGCGTACTAAGAGGTAGGCCCTCTTAATTGATTCTAACATAAGGAAACCTTCCATAGAATGTATCCGTTGTGGCTAGACCCATTATCAGGCTAGAGGAGTTTTTTTGTGTCCGCACTTATTGATGAGCCCCAAAAATGGACAATTATTTGGGCTCGTTCAACCTCCTAAGTTGACTTAATCCACCATTCTCATTGGTTTATTGCATGTTTTTGATTATTTTTATGTTAATAGAGTGAATTTGGTTAGTCATTATGCCAACAAGTCTAATGGGTGCTTTGTGTAGCCTTTTTGGTCCACTTGGAGACAAAATTGAAGGTCTTAATGAGCACTTGGCAGCCAAATTCGTGGGAGAACAAGCTAGAGGATTTGTAGGAAGGTGTCCCCCTCATTTATGGGCCCTTACCTCGAATTCTCCACCATCAGCTCGGAGTTCAAAGGCCACCAAATCAATGAGCACAAGGGCAGCCAAGCAAGTCAAGTAGGACTGCTGTTAACTACAAGTCTTGGGCAGCCAAGTCCCTAAATTTTAGGAGGACTGTTGGGTCCTCAATTTGTATAAATAAGAAGGCCTAGGGCCTCATTTTGGTTAGCCAATTAGTCATTTTGTTTTATCCATTAGTTAGCTAGTTTGTAGTTCGATTTTTATGCAATAGATTAGCTTTGCTTTCAGCTCATGTTCAAGTTCTTCTTGTGGACAGTTTTGATGTAACTCTTCATTTCTTGATCAATAAAGATGAATCCAGCTTTGCACCAGCTCTAAATCTCTCTTAGGAGGTTGTAGCTCTTGGGGTTGGGCCCATCTCAAGCGCCCAATACCTCCTTTGATTATCTTTATGTGTTTTTGCTGCATTCTTAGAATAAAATCTGCTATTTGGATCTAACTCTTGTTGTGTTATTTAGTTTGTTTTTTTTTATGTGTAAAATATCTTTTCATGCTCAGATTTAGTTGACAGGTTGTTAACAGAAAAAGCTTCAAGAAAAGGGCCATCAAACATCTGTGGTTTCACCTCTCCCTTAGTGGGATCAGGAGATGTGACTAGGATGACTTTGCTGCCCACAAAAACACTGATTTTGCTTTGCCATGCAATCACTAGTGTTTGACTTTCATATGTAGAAGTTGGTTACAAGTTCAAACTTTCATTTGCTTATTTGCATGAGTTAAAATACATGGTTTCATTGCAGGTCACACTTCTGTTCATTCTCTTTACTAACAGCTAGCAAATTAGGTCAACGTAACTAGGTCTTTGAATTTATAAGTTTTGTGGTTCAGATTGGAAAAACAACTTGTAGAGCACCTGTACCACTCCTTCATCTGCTTATTCTCCATCAGCACCATCCACTCCACCCTCTACTTAGAACCCTTGCTTCACGTTTGCCATTCGCTCCCAAAACCCTAATTTTTGTGCAACATTGCTTCACTCTCCCTTGAACAAATTGAACCATCTTCGCCCTTCCTTAGCTCCATCCATCAGTTCCTAGGCCACTTCAGACCCCTATCCTACCTCCATATCCACTCATGCATCTTCCCTCACTCACCCATGCTCCAAAATCCCATTTCAGAACATCCTGTAGAAATCTCTGAACATCCTGTAGAACCCCTGCAGACTTCCTGTAGAAGCTCATAAACACGGTTTCGTGGCAGCCAAACTTTGTGAGACTCTCTGGAAGGGTGTTAGGGACCCCTTAGACCCTCTCTGAACCTTCCCAACCTTTCCCAAGCATTTCTCCTCCTTGATCCACCTCTGCACAGTCAAAAATAGTTAAAAGCACATGCATGATAATTCTAATAACTTAATCAAAAATACAAAAAGATGTTTTCTTCAGATAGTGATAACTTAGACACATGCATTTTACCTTCCTAGAAGTAATGGCATCTCTTCTCGTAGTTTGCATTCTCATTTTTGCATCAGTAGGACTAGTTGGTAGAATTAGGGTTTGCTAGGGTTTGCTAGGGTTTGTATTTCTTTTTGGCTTTCAGTTTCTTTCCGCAAGTAGATTAGCTTCCTTTGAGTTAGCTTTCATCCATCAGTTAAAAAGCTTCTTCTAAGAGCTCATAGAAGTTGGCTTGAGCCCCTAGCGGACTTGTGCCAGCTGACCAAGTGACAGCTGCGGCAAGAGCTAGTACTTGTGCATACAGCACCGTCGCTTCCAAGTTTGTTACGAACTACCGGGTTGATAAAATTAAAGAAGGGAGTTCCAGGAGTTGTAGCATTATTGCTACAATACTGGGGCTCACCATCTTTTTGGCGCCGTTGCCGGGGAAGCGTCAGAGTATTGGTGATTGCTGCTATTCTTCTATTTTCTACTACAACCTTCTGCTAAGTAGTTTATTTCATTTCCATTATGCAATTTCGTTTCCGCAAAAGTAGATTAGCATTTCCCGCTTTCATAGATTAGCATTTCAATTCCGCAATTTCATTTCTGCAAGCGTAGCTTAGCATTTCAATTCCGCAAGCGTAGACTAGCATTTCATTCCTGCAATTTCATTTGAGCAAGATAGATTAGTCCTTTCCTACTTTCATTTCAAATCCACATTTTCATTTTAGCAAGATAGTTAGTTGCAGTTCAATCTATTTCAGTTTTGCAAGTAGAAGTAGAAAAAAGCAAAAATCAACCAAAAAGATTTCATTTCATGCCTTGTAGGAGTAGAGATAAGTTAGAAAAATGATCGCACAACACCCCCACTGCTTCACACAGCCAACATTCTCTCTTCTTCGATGGCTGTGATTAAGGAACCCCTGGGTGGACATCAAGGCATATTTAAAGAACCTCTAGGGGAGAAGAAGAAGAAACCATTCCTCTGGAGCAAATGGCTACAAGCAGAAATGTTGGGAGCAACATCTTGTCCAAAGATGAATTTGAAAATCAGATCAAAGATTTCAAGAGTGATATGAGGCAGTTTCTTGCCATGCAACTGGATACCTTGCGGATCCAAAAGAAGCAAGAAGAAGCCAAGAGGGCTTTGGTCATATTTTGTCCTAGGTGCACTAGAAAGCATCCTAGGAACGAATTTCCATTGTACTCCATAGAAGTGTGTTTTGTCTGTGAAGAATACCATCCTACAGATCAGTGCCCTTCCTTACCCAGAATCAAAGCTGCATATCAGAGAGCCAAAGGAGCCACTGAATCACTCTATTACATGAACCAAAGTTGGCCGCATGGACCTAGATCTTACCAGCAGGAACTGCAAGGGACACACGAGACCTATTATGACCCCTATCAAGCCACTTTCATGCCTTCTTGGGGTCCCCCTGCTCATCCTTCCTGGTTCACACCTCCTCCTTGTTCCTTCATAGATCCATATTATGCCCAACCAGTTGCTCATTCATTTCATTCTTATGCTCAGCCACAGCCTCAATGGAATGCACCTTATCAGGAGTGGAGGCCCCAGTACAACTCTCATCCCGCTCATTTTCCTCCACCACCTGCTCATCCACAACCATCACCTCCTCCTCCACCAAGGCAACCCCAAATTCCTACCCAACCACAATGCCATCCATCTCCATCTCAATTTCACACCTCCACTCAACTACCCGTACCATTTCCAAAGCCATACAATGGAGCAGCTCAACCCAATTGCAAATCTGAGGCACAACATGTCCAAACAACTCCTGTTGAGCTCAATGATGTTCACCAAAGCTCAGGAAGAGTGTTGCAAAACAGAGATTATATTGACAACATTGAAGGACCAAAGGAAAAAGAAGATTCCAAAGAGGAGATCAAAGAACCATGGGCTGCACTTGATGAAGAGAAGACATCAGAATCAGAGATAAAGAAAGATCTTTCATGGTTACCATCAAATCTTCCATGTATTCAAGAGAAAGATCAGCAAAAAGAGGAAGATGAGGAAGTCATGTTAGAAGGTGACATGAAAAATGATTCAGATCAGCAAAAGGACCAAGGATATCAAAGCTATATTGAGACATGGTTCCAGACAATCACTAAGTTGCAGCAGTACTCTCTTCCTCAGTTATGTTTGATCCCTTCAAGGTCAGATCATTTGGTCTTTGAGATCTGGATACCTATCCAAGCATGCATTTCGAGCCTCCACATCATTTTGTCTCTAATCTCGATGTGCACATGGCTCCATTGGAAGTATTCTTATACTTGAAAATGATTTTGTTTTTCAAGTAGGGTAGGGTAGAAAAAAGAAAAAGAAAAAAATGAAAAAAAAAAGAAAATAGAAATCTAAGGTGAAAACCTCCTCGGAGGCGCCTTAGATTGGCTCATTGATTGAAAACCTCCATGAGGCGGTCAATGGGTTGAAAAAAAAAAAAAGAGAAAAAGAAAAAGAAAAATAAAGCTAATCTCCATTGAATAATTTCATGTTGCAGCAATGACATTGCAGGTTGCAAGAAGGAAGTTTCGTGACAGGAGGAGCACTCAAATCAAGGTTAAAGGAATTTTTCTTGTGCCTTCTACAGGAAGCTCTGTATTTCTACAGGAAACATCCTGTAGAACCTTTGGACCAGCCAAATCCAATTTCGAAAGTGAATCTGATGGTGGGAATCTGTTGATTAGGCCTACAAGCACTTGTGTGTCCATCCCTTGCCTTTCTCCATCATTTTTTCCACCTCATTGTGCTTCTCATTGTGCTTCTACAGGAACTTCCTGTAGAAATTGTGGGAAACTAGACATGGATTTCAAAAAGTGGTTTGGTGAACATGGTAGCTTCCTCAAGGGTTCAGAAGTCCTCATGCAATCTTCCAACTCCTCCTCCATCATCTCCATACCTGCATCACAGCCAAAATTCATTTTTTCATACCATGCAACAAAAATGCAAAGTGCCTTGAAGCAAAGACACATAGAACAAAATTTGTTTTTGCCATAACTTGAAAACCATGCATCCATTTGACAAACCGTTTTATGGGGAATTGTACAAGGGTGATGGCAACATGCCTGAGCAGTTTCAGCCAATTCCTGTGCACGGTTTCCAAGAAATCAGCCTCCATCACCATCAGCCATTTTTGCATTTTCTCCATAACCGTGCATCCGTTTCAAAACCTGTTTCATGGGGATATGCATATGAGTGATAGTAGCCTACCCAAGCAGTTTCAGCCGATTCCTATGCACGGTTTCCGAGAAATCGATCTCTGAAATCTTCAGCCATTTTCCATTTTTCCCAAAATCCGTGCATCCATTGATCACGATTTTGCTATGGGAGATGCAGCAGCAGCAGCTTGAACGTGCAGATTTGAACGTGGAAACAATTGCCTAGAACTTAGATCTGGCCAGAGGACACCTGCACA
Source organism: Pinus tabuliformis (assembly GCA_031772625.1). Lineage (NCBI taxonomy): Eukaryota > Viridiplantae > Streptophyta > Pinopsida > Pinales > Pinaceae > Pinus > Pinus tabuliformis. Next base: position 931,858,354 of record CM062818.1, read on the forward strand.
AGGAAAAAACAATCAAATATTAGCAGCCAAGCCACATGCAATCAGAAAAACCAATGCATGCAGCAATGACAGGCCACATCAGCTCACGGCAGCCATTCAACTTCGAGGTATGTGACTGAAACTCATTCCTCTATTGCATAAATTTAATTTAAAAACTACATGAATTAATGGAATGGTGGGATTAAGCCACGAATTATCAAGGTTAAGCTGATTGTCTTATCTAGAACTCAGCCGACAGTCACCTAGTACACGTGGATCAGTCATGCACGTGAAATTTAAAAAAACACAGGAAGTGTTGGCCATTTGAACTCCAGTGCAACTAATGGTGAGCGATTACAGGCAGAGAACTACAATTCATAATTACACTACAGTGGGGAACAACACTTCTAGTTGCATGAGGCCACGTACACTTGGCCACTTCACTCTTTCACGTGAATGATGCCGTAATTAAAAAATGCTCGGCTGACTCTCACACCCTCTGTTCAACTGCGGTCACAACTGGAGCACGCATCCGCCACTTCCAGATCAGTTAACCAATGGTCCTCTACAAGTTTTCTTCCTGATTTCTTAGATTTTTGCTGTTTTAAAAAAATATCCCACCTATCACACTCTACAGGCGTTTCTACAGGAAGCTGTTTTACAAGAAACCCAGCATACGAAGAGCTTGGACTGTTCATGTCAGGGGTGGCGATTCTTAATGAGGTAGGCCTGAACATAATTCTCCCACGCAACTGATTAAAAAGATGGTGGAGTTGACGTGTTGAAGGGGTAGGAAATTGTGAATAAAAGTCTGTTCATGAAATTAAAAGCCATTTTCTTATCATTGCATGAGAATTGTTGTCGTAGTATGTATGCAGGATTTTCTCCAGGGCTTGATTCATAATTGAGCCACTGTTAAGGCTCACTTGCAGAAAATTGTGAATTTTATATACTGTGTGCATAACAGAGGCATATCTCTGCGCTCTCTCTAAGGAAATCCCAAAAATCCACTTCTGTATACAAGCAGGCAAGCAGGCCAACAAAGCAAGTTTTTACCATGTCGAGAGGGTTCATTAGAAAAGAGCCTACAGACTCAAAGAAGTTACGAGAAACCCCTGAGGTGGTGAACTGAACTATCTGGAGCACCAACAGCAGAATACATGATCAACCTGTGGTTTCATCAGAACCACCAAAAGTTATTCCTATGCAAGAGATTCCCTGTCTTGGTCCAGGTCAAACAATAGAGGCAGAGTTGTACGTTTCTTTTCATTATCAGTTAGTACCTCTCAAGTTGGGTGTCTATTGCAATAAGGATGGCTAATGACAGCAGTTCCTCACATATCTACAGAGAAGAAAACACTGAAGCAATTACAAGCTCGGCATACCTGAAACGCAGTATCCTGGATGGACAAAGAAGACTGTGTATATATATTGCAGAAATAACAAGGGTTACATCTCGGCTCTATATTCAAATCTGTCTAGACATATCACAACGAATATATGTGATACTCAGTATACCTATGATTAAGAAATATCTATGGAGGTATAAACCTAGGAATATGTATGAACATCATCTTGTCAACCTGCAAGTGTTTTCATCAAAGAGATGAAGTTGAAGGATCTGTCCTAGGATCAAGGATCTCAGCATTAAATTTATATTAGCATGCATACCTCAGTGTGAACTGTAATTTGATATCTCTCAATGGGTATTTGAAATAAAATTCCACGGTTGCAATCACAGTTTAGACACACATGGAGATCTAACCTTCAGGTAGACTTCATGGATATGATAAAGAAGCAACAGTGAGGGTCTCAATGATGATGTAACAAACACAAGAAAGACCACCACAGAAGGAACAGGCAGAGGAATGAGGGAAAAGGACAAGCTGTTGAGGCCAAAGCAGGGGGTGGTAAAATAACACAAATGCCAAGGGCACCATTTCTTCCATATGATTGCATATACTTGTGCACTCATAACAAGGCTGAGGATTCACTAAGAAAAGTAGCAGACAGTGAGGAAGAAGAGCAGAAGGGCGAGAAGACGAAGGCTGCCACAGCCAAGCTGAAAGGAAAAGCACCCTCAGCCAAGCAGGCTAAGACAGTGCCGACTGTTTCTACAGGAAGACAGAGAACTGTTAGCAGACTGTTTCTACAGGAAGACAGAGAACTGTTAGCAGACTGTTTCTACAGGAAGACAGAGAACTGTTTCTACAGGAAGTTTGAAAAGAGGGAAGCCAAAGGAGAAATCAGCCGAGATGTTAGCCAAAGAAGCCACCAGGGCCATCAAAGACGAGGAGAGAGATTGGTTGCTCAGAGGATGAGCAACACTTTCAGTAGGGGGGTGATGATGAGCCCCAAAAATGGACAATTATTTGGGCTCATTCAACCTCCTAAGTTGACTTAATCCACCATTCTCATTGGTTTATTGCATGTTTTTTATTATTTTTATGTTAATAGAGTGAATTTGGTTAGTCATTATGCCAACAAGTCTAATGGGTGCTTTGTGTAGCCTTTTTGGTCCACTTGGAGACAAAATTGAAGGTCTTAATGAGCACTTGGCAGCCAAATTCGTGGGAGAACAAGCTATAGGATTTGTAGGAAGGTGTCCCCCTCATTTATGGGCCCTTACCTCGAATTCTCCACCATCAGCTCGGAGTTCAAAGGCCACCAAATCAATGAGCACAAGGGCAGCCAAGCAAGTCAAGTAGGACTGCTGTTAACTACAAGTCTTGGGCAGCCAAGTCCCTAAATTTTAGGAGGACTGTTGGGTCCTCAATTTGTATAAATAAGAAGGCTTAGGGCCTCATTTTGGTTAGCCAGTTAGTCATTTTGTTTTAGCCATTAGTTAGCTAGTTTGTAGTTCGATTTTTATGCAATAGATTAGCTTTGCTTTCAGCTCATGTTCAAGTTCTTCTTGTGGACAGTTTTGATGTAACTCTTCATTTCTTGATCAATAAAGATGAATCCAGCTTTGCACCAGCTCTAAATCTCTCTTAGGAGGCTGTAGCTCTTGGGGTTGGGCCCATCTCAAGCGCCCAATACCTCCTTTGATTATCTTTATGTGTTTTTGTTGCATTCTTAGAATAAAATCTGCTATTTGGATCTAACTCTTGTTGTGTTATTTAGTTTGTTTTTTTTATGTGTAAAATAGCTTTTCATGCTCAAATTTATTTGACAGGTTGTTAACAGAAAAAGCTTCAAGAAAAGGGCCATCAAACATCTGTGGTTTCACCTCTCCCTTAGTGGGATCAGGAGCTGTGACTAGGATGACTTTGCTGCCCACAAAAACACTGATTTTGCTTTGCCATGCAATCACTAGTGTTTGACTTTCATATGTAGAAGTTGGTTACAAGTTCAAACTTTCATTTGCTTATTTGCATGAGTTAAAATACATGGTTTCATTGCAGGTCACACTTCTGTTCATTCTCTTTACTAATAGCTAGCAAATTAGGTCAACGTAACTAGGTCTTTGAATTTATAAGTTTTGTTGTTCAGATTGGAAAAACGACTTGTAGAGCACCTGTACCACTCCTTCATCTGCTTATTCTCCATCAGCACCATCCACTCCACCCTCTACTTAGAACCCTTGCTTCACGTTTTCCATTCGCTCCCAAAACCCTAATTTTTGTGCAACATTTCTTCACTCTCCCTTGAACAAATTGAACCATCCTCACCCTTCCTTAGCTCCATCCATCAGTTCCTAGGCCACTTCAGACCCCTATCCTACCTCCATATCCACTCATGCATCTTCCCTCACTCACCCATGCTCCAAAATCCCATTTCAGAACATCCTGTAGAAATCTCTGAACATCCTGTAGAACCCTTGTAGACTTCCTGTAGAAGCTCATAAACACGGTTTCGTGGCAGCCAAACTTTGTGAGACTCTCTGGAAGGGTGTTAGGGACCCCTTAGACCCTCTCTGAACCTTCCCAACCTTTCCCAAGTATTTCTCCTCCTTGATCCACCTCTGCACCGTCAAAAATAGTTAAAAGCACATGCATGATAATTCTAATAACTTAATCAAAAATACAAAAAGATGTTTTCTTCAGATAGTGATAACTTAGACACATGCATTTTACCTTCCTAGAAGTAATGGCATCTCTTCTCGTAGTTTGCATTCCCATTTTTGCATCAGTAGGACTAGTTGGTAGAATTAGGGTTTGCTAGGGTTTGCTAGGGTTTGTATTTCTTTTTGGCTTTCAGTTTCTTTCCGCAAGTAGATTAGCTTCCTTTGAGTTAGCTTTCGTCCATCAATTAAAAAGCTTCTTCTAAGAGCTCATAGAAGTTGGCTTGAGCCCCTAGCGGACTTGTGCCAGCTGACCAAGTGACAGCTGCGGCAAGAGCTAGTACTTGTGCATACAGCACCGTCGCTTCCAAGTTTGTTACGAACTACCGGGTTGATAAAATTAAAGAAGGGAGTTCCAGGAGTTGTAGCATTATTGCTACAATACTGGGGCTCACCACTTATAATTTTACTTTACCACAAATTGGAAACTCCACTACGGATCCCAATCCTTTTGTTTGTCTTGTATTTCATGATTTCATGAGAACTTTTCTAGTTCCACTTTTTCCCTTTGGTTCTATTTCTTTTCTCCTGCTTACTCGTTTGAGTCTGAAATTCATAGTAGCAGATTTGGTCCCTGTTTCAAATTTTTTTTTATTTTTTCCTTGGCTCCCTTGATCAGTGTGCTTAATTCATTGACAGTCATGTCGATTAGCATGAGTTGCTGAGAAACAGTCGCACCGACTAGCCTCTGGCACTTGTTGTCAGTTAGGCAGTCGCCCCAATGCCTGTAAGTGAAGATTAGGGCCTGATCCCAATCTTGGCCAGTGTATTCTGCTCTTGTGATTTTGACCCCATATGCCTTTTGGACCGTTTTTTGCCTGACTAGAAAGCTGTTTTTCATTTGGTTTTGTTTGCTTGTTGGCTTATCATCTTTATTCTTGATTTATTGAGTCATTGAGTGGTCAGCGACACTAGGGCATCTAGTTTGTCTTCCATTCAGTTGTTTGTGAACTTAGTAAGTCGGGTTGTAGGTGTACTTACTCCTTGCATTTTGTTTTTGGTCCTTTTATGACTTTGACCTCTATTACACAAGTTTGAACAATTTTGTTTGCTTGTCTAAACTTTTCTTTTCTGGAATGGATCACATTGCTTGTCTTGTTGTTGGTAGATTCAGTGTTTCATTAGTCTGAATGAGTTTCTCTTTTCGTGTTTTCATGTGCTTGGAGAGCTTATTGTCTCGAAAATTTCTTCATCGAAGAATTGTATGAGAAAATTTTATTTCGTTGTTTCATGAAAAATTATGAAATTCTAGTTTGTTGCATCATTGCGTTACAATAGCTTGCATCATTAAAAAACTAGAATTGCAATGGAATTTAGAAAAGGAAAAGAACTCTTTTCTTTTGAAAGGACTAATAGATAAGTGCTTGTTAGGAAATTAGGAATTGGAATGCATTTTTCATTAGTTTATTTTTTCGAAAAATTAAGGTAGTGAAAGATCATTTCGTTTTTAGTTGCTTGATTGTTTGCATTTGATTGAGTAGTTTCTACCCTCTCTAGTGTAGGAATTTCATCAAATTGAAAGGGTCTTGTCTCATTTAGTTATATTTAAGGTTTTTCGAGTTGCATCGCTAAGGCCTAAAAACTAGAACATAACTCAAGATAAACTTTAAAATTAATTCAACTAACCTAAGGCACACTTGACATTAATGATCATATCTAGAAGCTCTAGTCTAGAGATGTGTTCTGATGTCTTTAAACCTATCAGCTGTCATTAGCTTCAGCATTAGACAGCGCTAGTACAGATTTGTGCTCCCTGTACCGTCGAGTATATAATAGGATACCCCTCTAGGCTGCAATCCTTTATCCTTAGGAAGCCTAGTTAGCCGCCTTGCGAACATGATACACTAAACACAGCATTCGGGGAGATTTCCTACTCGTACTTCTCGGTTCACCGGGAGGTATTTTGCAGTTCACAATTGCCTGGTAATCTTGTTTACCTAGATCATCCAGAGTAGTCATTTGATCTTTTTGACTCATTAAACTTAAAATATCGTTCGAGCACTTGTCCTTTCGAGCTCGTTTCCAATCGAAAGCGATAGAGTCATCTTTGTTTCTTTCTCAACTCTTAAAAAATGAAATTGCACCAGTCTTTTATGTGTCCTAATAATTGATTGCCCACGATCCAAAACACCCTATTAGTCTTTTCTAAGACCAAATCGTGAGTTTCCCTTAAAAGAACATTCTAAATCCTTGAAGTAAATTTTTCTGACGACTAAGACAAGGTCATCGTGGCTGAACCATCTGGTTCACCTAGTTCCTCTTCCTCTCCTCCATCTAAAAGATTGTCTCAGGAGTCGTTTCCTAAGTTACCAGAATCACTTGAGGACCAAGGTGTTGAACTCGAAATTGTTCTGAGCATTCAACTTTTGTCATCTCGGCTACTTTTGATACTGGGTCATCTGCTGATCTTGGCCTGGAATCTCTGGACAATCCTGTTCACACTCCTGAGAACTCGTCGACCACTGACGGTCATCTTGGACTGGTTATCTACCCTCTAAATCCTCTGTTTTACCCTGTTGTGATATCACCACAACATCCTTATAGATTGTACAACTAGCCAGGTGTTCCTTTGGAACTATCCCCTTGTACTTCTTCAGCCATTCGTCGTCGTTTGTTTCTAGACATGGAACCTGAAGGCGATGCTCCAGTCACTTCTCTGAATGAGTCCGGATTTTCTACTCCAGACACTATTGAGGGGGAAGAGATGCCTTTCCCACCGAGGGTTTCCCCTATTCAAGGGGTATTCTGCCAATTTTCCACCCAACTATGTGTCTTTGGCACAGTTGGTTTCAGGTACAACTAGTGCCTCATAACTTTACCATAACCATGTTTGGGCGTTAGGTGCCATGCCTACTTCAGGTCTGTTCATTATGACATGAATTCTTAACAGGTTGTTACCTCAGTCCCAGTGCAACCCACCATTCCGAATACCCCTGTATCGTTAATCCTAGTTACCCGTCAGGCACAACCAGCAGTTTCAAGGAATGTATCTGTCAGTTCCTTCATCCCTCTAGTCAGTGGCCAGGCTGTGCCACCGCTTGGGGGGAAAAACCTAAATGTTTCTATGGTGTCAGGTGCCACCAATGTGAGCAGCTCACATGCTCAGTATGAACTAGCCTTCTTCCAGTATTATTCATAACCCTGTTTATCCTACTGGATCAAGCAATGTCCAGCACCAACAGGTTTAGAATCCTGTTGGTCCGTCTAGATTGAGCAATGTTCAGTATCAGCAGCCCTATGGGGCTCAGGTCCAATACCAAACTCCTTACGTTCCATATGGTTCTCAAGGAATGGTTAATCAACCTTACACCCTTCAATCATCGCAGTATATCCAGCCTAGCTATGGCCAGATTCAATTCGGAAATTTCCCGGGCATTGTTCAAGTACCCTTGCAACAACAAGGATAGCCTCTACAACAACAAGGGCATCCTCTGCAACAAAAAGGGCAGCCTTTGTTACCACAAGGGAAACCTTTGTTACAACAAGGGCTCTCCACACAACTGTAAGGGCAAATGATACCACAGTAAGGTCAACTGCAACAACCGTAAGGTCAAACCTTGCAACAATTGCAGCAAACCGTGCAGCAGCAGATGCAATATGCTTCGCACACCTCTCAACCCATGTCCTCACAAAGCCAACCTCTACAGCCTCAGGGACAAATTTTGCAACTGCAGGGTCAACCCTTGCAACAACAAAACCAACCAGGGCAGCAACAACCCTTGTATACATATCAACGGGGTCAACCCTTGCAAGGGCGGGGTCAACCCTTGCAAGGGTAGGGTCAAGGTCAAGTCCTACAGTAGCAGGCTCAAAATCCTCATGTCCTAGGTCAACAAGTTCAGAATCCTGTTGGTAAAGGGCATCAAGTACAGAATCCCTATGTCCAAGGGCAACAAGTGTATCAACCATATGCCCAAGGATAGTAGGTCCAAAACCCTCGTGTTCAAGGACAACAAGTTCATCACCCATATGTTCAAGGACAACAGGTCCAATATCCATATGTCCAAGGTTAACAAGCTCAACAGCCTTTTAACCCGTGCGTTGCTTATCAACAACCTATGGCTGGACAGTTCCAAGGTATTCAAGGTGAAAATCCTCCCTATGGTCAAGGTAATCCGCAATGGGGGCAGCCTCAGATGCCATATGGCCAAAACCCCCCATTGTAGGGCCAAAACCCTTACCAGTAGGGATGGGCTCCTCCATATGGACCCGCTTATCGACCTCCTATGCCTTTTAACACTCAATTTCCATTCTTGGCTACACTCAAGTTTCCAGACATATCTCGCCTCATGAATGATCCAATCCTTCATTTGTCATACTAGCCTTTGGTGCCATCCAAAATACCAAGTGATTGTCCAATGTTTTATGGGAAAGCTAAAGAAGATCCTCATGCCCATGTGATGACATACCACCTCTGGTGCTCATCGAACTCATACATTGATGATTCCATTCGTTTTTGTCTTTTACAATGAACCCTCATGGGCACTACAGCAAAATGGTACATCGAGCTTCCTTGAAGTACTTACCATGACTTTAACTCTTTAGCCATGGCTTTCCTCACGCATTTTCAGTTGGCGGTTTGCTATGAAACTGGCACCTATTTGCTCACATTGCTTAATCAAGATACTGTGATACACATCTCTGATCACATCCATGAATGGATACGTAGACGTCGCCTGAACAAATTTAAGATTTTTGATCAGTTCCTCACTTAATGGTTCACCAAATCATTTGTAGCCCCAATTGCTCGTGATATAGCTATGGGTGGATGTGTCACTGAAGAGCAAGCCATTACTCGGGCCCAGTACTTGGATCTAGTTTACTCTCAGTCTGACACTTTGTATGAGTTATTACCCGATGCTCCATGGCCATCATCCGATCCCACAGCATCAAAGTCACAAGCTATACCTCTCATTGATGGAGTTATTGGTTTAGTATCCCAGACCCCTGCTAAATCTTCTGCCAAACAGAAGTTAGTCTCAAATGTTGTTCCTAATAGTTCATCCCAGAATCCAACTGGCCCTGGTAAAACCTTAGAGTTCCACATTGTCCAGTCTACTGCAGCGGAAGAATCCTCGAAAGGAAAGAGGAAAGGCAAAGGCAAGGGTAAATCCGATGCCCCGAAACAGGGTCCTTCCAAATCATCTGTTGGTGAATCTTCGCAATGGAAACCTAAGTATCCCTGCCTCATTTACGAGGAATATCACTACACTAAGGATTTTCCTCGACAATCCGAAGTTAGTCGCCTGCTCAAAGGGACCCCTGCTATCCTCAAAGAGTCATTTCCATCTCAGCAGACCCAAATGGTAGACCAACCCCAATCTGCTTCCTCTGGATCTCAAGTGTTCACGATGAGTATGCCTATTAATGTGGCTACTAGATTGAAAGATTATCAAACTTCTGCTTCGACAGTTGGGAAAGAGAAAGAATCAGCTCCTTCTTCTTCTACCCTAAGCTTTGTCCCTCTTCATATTGAGCGCCCTAACCCTGATTCCGCTATACGGCCACCCTCTCGAGGTGTGCTGCGAAAATCCTTGTATAATCCCAACACCCAACCTGCTAAACACTACAATATTGTTGAGGATTTGGCTCAGGTGCCATCATCCATGTCATCTCTCGAGGTACTCCAAAGTTGCCCATCACAGCGGAAATATTCGTTGTCATCTATCGGGGGCATCGATCCCACCGATTCCAATTTGATATGTTTTGATCTATAGAACCATGTTCTGCATCTCCCTCATCAGATTGCCTTTCTTATTCAAGTAATCATCAATGAGAAGACCATCCACCAGACTATCATCGATGAAGGTTCTTCCACCTACATCATGTCGACCGCATGTTGGAAGGCTATGGGTTCTCCTGCTTTGAACCAATCTCCAAACACTTTGGAAGCTTTCGATGGGCGCAATTCGCGACACTTCGGTGTCTTACCTAACCTTGCCATTACTTTGGAAGGAAAGGTAGTGCAAGTCGAGGTAGAAATTTTTGACGCCAATCTCAATTATAATCTTCTACTCGACTGAAGTTGGAACCATGCCATGCAAGTCATGGCCTCCTCTTTGTTTCACGTGATTCGTTTTCCCCCATCAAGGGAAGATTGTCACTATTGACCAACTGTCTTTCTTTGCCTCTTCCTCCTCAGATGTTAATGTTCTGTACATTAAGCACACTGGTGCTCCCTATGAGAGTGTGGGGGTAGGTATTTTCAAATATTTTGCCTTAATGGAATTTTTCCACTCCTACCTCCTCATGTTGCCTCTGTCAACATGATCTTGGTCAAATCTGATCCTTGGGTCATACCTTCACTAGATCTTGTTGATGCCTGGGGTGAGGTTGTGTCGCTTAGTCCCATCGAAATCAATTACATGGAAATTGTTTTAGCTTCAAGTTCTACATCCTCTGATTCTTTTATGTCGAAGACCTCTCTCAATACGTACTCTCAGTCCCCGTGGCTTGGCACTTTGGAATTGCCTAATCCCTTAGCCTAGACCTACCTTGTTGATGAAGGTATCATGGAAGTCATGTCTCTCGAGGAACCACCTTGGATCGATACTCATCATCGTTCCTCATTCCTGCCTCGTTCGGCAGTCATGTCTACCATTTTCGAAGAGTCTTCTTCTCCGTTTCCGCTATTGATCGTTACTCATGAAGTATGGTCAGAAGGAAATCTGGGTAATATTACACAAACAATGTCGATTGATATTTCTATCAAACCTGGTATCGTTGAACATGTTCATATTGGGGTATCTTATTCTCTGGATGAGATCAAGACATATACTCATCTATTTTAGGAATTCCGCGATGTGTTTGTGTGGTCCTACAAAGAAATGCCTGGCATTGATCCTAGCATTTCAGTGCACGAAACCCCAATGTACCTGCACGTGAAGCCCGTTCGCCAACAGCTTCGCCCGATGCACCCTAGGAAGGCCACTGCTATTAAGGGCGAAGTTGAAAAGCTTCTAAAAGTTGGGTTCATCTATCCCATCCCCCTTATAGACTGGGTGTCCAATATTTTCTTGATGACTAAAAAACAGGGAACAATCCATGTTTGCATTGATTATCGAAATCTCAATCATGCATGTCCTAAAGATAACTATCCTGCTCCTTGCATTGATCAAATCATTGATGAATGTGTCGGGAGAGAGATATTTTCCTTTATGGACGATTTTTCTGGTTACAACCAGATCAACATCGCACCGACCAATCAAGAAAAGACAGCTTTTATCTGTCTGTGGGGTACATTCACGTACAAAAAGCTCCCTTTTAGCCTGAAAAATGTTAGGGCTACGTTTCAGCGGGAAATGTCCTATGCGTTTCATGATATTCGCAACATTGTCCAGCCTTACTTGGATGACCTTATCGCTCATTCTCGTAAGTGCCAAGATCACCCAGACCATCTTCGACAGATTTTTCTGCGCTGCAAACACTATAACATTCAGTTAAACCCACACAAATGTGTTTTCTGCGTAGAATCAGGACGACTCCTTGGCTTCATCGTTTCCAAGGATGGTATTCACCTTGATCCGCTAAAAGTCGAGGCCATAGTAAATTTACCCCCCCCCCCCATCACACTGCACCAACTCGAGAACCTGCAAGGAAAGGCAAACTTTCTCTGTTGTTTTATACCCAATTATGTCGGGCTAGCTACAAGATTTACCCAGTTGCTAAAACAAGAATGCCCTTTGTATGGGACGAGGTGGCCAAAAAATATTTTGACAATCTCAAGGCCTTCCTTGTAAATGCTCCTCTATTGCATCCACTGGATTATTATCGAGATTACTTCCTTTATCTAGCCGCAACCCCTAGCACCATTGCTCTGGTCTTGGTCCAAGACGACGACGAAGGCAACGAACATGTGATCTACTACCTTAGTCGTAATCTCCTCGACACTGAAACGCATTATGCACATGTCCAGAAGTTGGCTTTGGCTGTCGTCCAGGCTATTCAACACTTTCGGCACTATATCCTTTTGAACACGACCACAATGATTTATGAATGCAACCCCATGACCTATATCCTGAATCGTTAGTTGCTGGGGGGGAATATTCTAAATGGATAGTGATCCTACAAGAATTCGATTTGGTATTTATTACGGCCAAATCTAAGAAGTCAAGTTTTCGCCGAATTGATTTGTTCCCTTCCCTCCAAGTCTCTCCCTGCTGGTGAAGATGAACAGCTTCCAAATGAGACCCTCTTTTTGATCAGCACCCTCAATCTATGGTACAGTGATATCATCGTGTACCTCCAGACGTCTATGTTCTGATCCGCGTTGACTAAGGATGATTGCTGAAGGATTCGGCATCACTCCCAACCCTACCATATTATTGGTGATACTTTATATCGTGTCAATGTCAATTCATTTCTTCTCCTAAGCCTTACAATTGAGGAAGATGAAAGAGTTCTCAATGATTTCCACTCTGGGGCCTGTGGTGGTCATATGTCTGGTTACGCTACATCTCAAAAAATCCTTCATGCTGGTTATTACTGGCTGTCTATCTTCAAGAACTACATTCTTATTGTTTGAAAGTGTCATGAATGTTAAGTTTACCAATGCAAGATGCGACCCCCACTCGCTCACCTTCACCCCATCATTATCGTTGGTCATTTTTCCAAATGGGGCATCAATTATATGACATGTAAACCTCGTTTGGCTAGGGAGCATGACTATATTATCGTCACTGTGGATTATTTCACTAAATGGGCCAAAGTGATGCCTACATACTCTGCAGACAGTAAGACAGCGGCTCAATTCTTTTTCAACCATGTTATTTCCAGGTTCGGTGTACCTCAAGCCATTGTCACATACCATGGCTCCCATTTTAGAGATTACATGATGGCTGAGTTGACATATGCATTGGGCTTGCGCATTGATTGACCCCATATTACCCTCAGGCCAACAACCAAGTTGAAGCCGTGAGCAAGGTCTTGGTCATAATGCCTCAGCGTACTATTGGGATGCACAAGTCAAATTGGCATCTCATGCTCTTTTCAGCTCTATGGGCCTACCAAACCTCAACCAAAGACGCAAATGGTTTCACACCATTCCAGTTGGTCTATGGTCTAGAAGTAACATTTCCGATCAAATGCGAGATTCCTTCACTCAAGTTAGTTGTTGAACTCCTCACTGAAACGTTACCACAAGAGGAACGCCTTTTATATTTAGGACGATTGGACGAGACTCGCCGTCTCACCGCCTTGGTCATCGAAGCACAAAAGAAACGGGTCAAATCCCATTTTTATCAGTCGATCTCCCCTCACACGTTCTTTGAGGGTGATTTGGTCTTACTATATGACTAAGCTAACTATAAGCTGGGGGTAGGCAAGTTCGAACCCATGTGGCATGGGCCCTACAATGTGAAATGTGTTTTGTAGAAAGAAGCCTATGAGCTTATTGATTATGAAGGAAATCCTCTTTAGAAGCCCCGAAACGGGCTTTACCTCAAGAAGTACTATGCTTAGGTCATCTTGCATGGTTACTTGTGTATTAGTGTGTTATTAATTTTTGTGCAGTGTAGTTTTTTGTGGTAGTTTTCAAACAGATTTCTTGTTTACTATGCTTTTCTTGCTTTGGAGATGTCTACGACTCCCCACATTTGTTTCGTTGATGGTGCTTATCGTAGTACCCGAAACATATCATCTGTGGCATGGGCTATCTATGACCCTTACGATGAGTTGATTGACCTTCAAGGTATTTGTCTAGGTCGCACAACTAACAACATTGTTGAATAGTGCGGTCATCGAACTATTGTTAGAAGCCATTGCTCTTAACATTAGAGAGTTGGTTGCCAACCTGGATTCATAGCTTGTTTTCCTTCAACTCAATGGGCAATATTTTGTTAGAAACCCTCAAATATTGAGAATTTATCTCCATATTCGTCTATTGGAAATACATTTTTATTACATTACGTATCATCATATTTCTAGACGCATGAATACATTAACAGATGCATTAGCTAATCATGTGTTGGATAGATATTTACGAAACATGTGAAAAGATAAAACAAACCATTTGTACCATAGTAAACAAGAAAATACAGCATATATATATATATGGTGATAATGTTTGATACATCAGAACCCCAAAAAATAATATGTGTGTCTAAAATAACATCGGCGGCTCACAGGCCTCATATATATGTGGCATGCAAGCCTCAAAAAATGTAAGTGTTTGACCTAGGAACTAATCAGCATGGTGATCGTGGTAGCATGATACATCTCGTGTAACATGAGTCAGCAATCAGCAGATCCAATCTGAGACTCCCACCATGTGTCTTTGGTACTGACGAGGAATGTATCCTAACTGAGCATACTCCAGGATGCCACGAGTCAACCCCTCAAGGTTCCTCACAATCTCCTCCTCATTTTCACTCCCTTCCTGATAAGGAGAGACATCATCAATAGGGTGGGGGATGCGGATGGCTATTGGGGACATCCCAGCAAGCCACTCTGGTCTAATGTCTGCATTGACAAGAGAAATTTTATAAGCACATATATACCAAAAACAATTAAAAAATCTCAAAATTAAAAAATTTATTTTTTACCTTCATCATCGAAGTCCTCCCCATCTGGTAAGGGCATATCTAGATCTCCACGGAATTCGGTGCCACTGTATGGCCAATCCTCCACGACGCTTTTCTGTCATCGTAGCCATGAAAAGAATGCAAGTCGGTATGACATGTGCTAACCCCCAGTGATCCTGGGCATCAAACAACTCCAGCGGGCCATCCGTGGATCACGTGGCATAGGAGGATCTATCTCAGTCAGGTGATACTGGAAAAATGGTACTGTTCCAAGAAAAAGGTCACAAACATAGATCCGAAGCAAAATTGCTTCAGATTCCCTGCCTTAGCTTTCAACAGCTAGCGTTTGATGTTGGTCTTCATGGCCTCTACCCAATTGAAGATCGTAGGAGCTATACAGTCGATAGCATAAAGGAACTTTGACTTGTTGGTCTCATGTTCCACCTGGGACCCCGCCACTCTGTTGATGGTCAAAAGAATCACTCTTAGTGTCACATCTTGAACACTGGAAATCTCAATCTTCCCACTTTTGGATTTCAGGGCCTCCGGGAAGTGTTCAGCAAGCAATGAAGATATGCTTGCCCCAATCGGTTGTGACCCGTACAAGTTCATTGGTTCTCTCTACGGTATAGCCTAGTGATGAAGTATATATCTGAAGTTTCCAACTCTAGCTCATGGTCGCCAATGAAAAATATCTCCTGATTAATGTCCCAAAGACTAATCAGGTACCGAAGCAACTTGGACTGGGCCCGCATCCCTAGCGTGAGAAATAATTTGAGGAGCCTACAAGCCCTTAAAGCTTCCAGGAAATTTGGGTCATTCATTGCCTGGGTGTCAACATCCTCATGTTCCCGTTCTTTCCAGTCCACCATTTTCAGCGATTCTTTCCTGCAAAAGCCATTAATTTGAGTCAACAATCATGCTTGGCCCATAAAATTTGAGTTTAAATGGTGATTTTTTGAGGAAATAGGGTTTTTCCTTACTCACAGCGCTAACTCGCCTGTTTTAAAAATAGTTGGGCCGAATGGCACGACTAGATTTGTTAATCACCCTCGGTCGGCGCGATTCTATGCCCGGAAGTTGCGTCGATTGAGGGCGACATTTTTTTTTCAAAACCCCCTCAAAAAACTAAAAAAATGGTTAAAAACAAAAATAAAGGACATGAAAATGGAGCTCAGGGCTTTAGCTTTTACCTGGAACTGGCGGCTCTGTGATTGACCTCTCGGATCTCCCGCAATCTGCTCCGGAACAATTAGGGCAAAGTGAGTAAAAAAATTTCACAGTAAGGAAAAATGGTAAATGGTAAAAATATATTACTTTTCTCCTTTTTATTCATTTTTTCATGAAAATATCAGGTTTTTGTAAATATTTTAACCTATTTTACCTCAAGAACTAGATAATACACTTTACCTTTTTGGACAGTGACAGGTGATAGATGTTTGAGGATGGTGAAGAGTCACATTTCAGCTCTTTTCTCGACTCGTTAAACTCATATGAAAATATTGCTGAGTATTTTTCCCTTTTGACACGTAAAAGAAAATAAAATGGGGGGTCCACTTTCAAGCTCTTTTCCGACCCTTTAAAAGCGAAAAGATGGTCAAGTCCTTGTCGTTTCGAACCCGTTAACAGATGCAAAACATCATGTGCCTAGTATAAGTTTACCCCTTTTTCGGGTTGGGCGGCACTATTTACGAAAAAGGTACTCCTTGACTGAAATGGTCAAGCAGTTCTCTCAAGCATCGTTTTCTACCTTTTTGGGCTCAAAAGACACAAATGTACGAAAAGGGACCATGTGGAGTTTTCTTTTACATGTCTTTTTCAAACTCTCTAAACATGAAAAAGATACAGAGTTACACCTTTGTCAAACTCATTAAACTATTAAATGACAGCGAATTCGTCACCATGATGAACATGAGCTTCTCCTTCCTAGGGCTCATTAAACTTACTAGGTCGGATTTATTCGAAGGATGAACTTACAGTGCAAGCATATGATATCCCCTTCAAGCTTACGATTAAAAAATAATTGGGGTACCTGCCAGAATTCGTGGGGGGATTTGGAAATCTATCAGTTGTGTTAGTAGATCACTCTTAAACATGACACTTTCTGCTTTGTGTCAGGTTGGGATATCCTCCTTTGTATCGTTGACCTCCCTGGGTTTGAGCCGTTCATTTTTTTGCGTTCCATTTGATCTCTTCTAAGTCATCATGACCACTGATCCTATGGATCCAAAAGCTGCCAAACTTCTAGTTGTGCCGCCGATATGTTCAAGAGCTGTCCTTCTGCAATTACACTTACCCTTGATTCTCTATATCATCCAAAATCATTTTGCATCCTTTCGTCTCATGTCAATGACGTGGGAAACATTATGGACCTCTTTCAACGCGATCACTTTCTGTAGACTTCAACTCATTATCCGGGAAGTTGACCGAGAGACTCCCTTCCAGTACCTTAGAGCTTGCATGCCCTAATGGCAAGTTCTTCACACTCGATGACAAGTTCACATCATTGTCTTTCGATCGAGTGATTTGATTGGTGTTCGACTTCAATTCCTCTATTCACATTCCATGGATTGTGCTGCTAGTACCTTGAGGACATTGTCATTATTAGTGGTTTCTCTCGTGCTTGTTAACAGTTTACATCATCGACTGGTAATCAAGCGACTTTCCAGCATGTTCGATGTCAACACATCTATTCACATGTTGGAATCTGTACTTTGATCGGGTCGTGTTGGAGTGCAACACCCTAGACTAAGGTCACAAAAGTCCAGGTTGCGAAGTGATGTGACATGGTTATGCTGATATACATGTCTCTTTCAGATGGATGGCTATGACCATACCATGAATTATCATTTGTGATCCTTCTCATTATTGGATGGTTACGACCATACCTTGGTTTCATTATGATCCTCTTTGACGGATGGTTGTGCCCATACCTAGATCCCTTTACATGATCATTCTCTAGATGGTTGCATCCATGCCATGATTCATGTATCATTTGACAGAGTTCTCAGTTATGTATATGTATCTGTACTTGCTTTCATGTTTTCCAATAGTAGACTATGGTTCCCCGCACTGATTCATAAAGCATTTCATCCCTCACTCTAGCTAAGCCTTCACGCTTTAGGGGGCATCTGTTAAACAGAACTTTGTCATTGTCCCTGTACTCCCCATTCCTTGATCCTGGAGGACCTCTATAGTGAACCCCACATGCTTTCCCTTCATGAAGAAACTCCCATTGTGTCCCTCTTCATGAGTAGATCAATTCCCTTTTGCACCATTTCCCCTAAAACTTTTGTTTTTCCCAGTTTACAAGACTGACACTAATGACCTTTTTCTCTCCCACACCGATGTGTAGAGATTAGCACTATCCCTAGCACCAATCGGAGTGACTAAGTTGTGTTCCAGTCGCGTCGGTCCTGTTATAGAAAGTTTTTTAAATTAAGAGCCGAAGCTTCCATCTCTAGAAGCTTTGTAATGGAAGTTTGGTAAATGGTTTGGCCGGATAGGGTCGATGATGTTAGTTTGGGCTCCTTTCCCCTATAATGATGGAAATACCTCAAGGGATAATCCCTTATCCCATGAGAAGAGGATCCATCTCCCATCCATTCATCCTATATAAACCTCCCTTCTTCCCAAGCACAAGCTAGTGTTAATGTTGGTGTGCTAGTGCTATTTTGGTTTGGAGTAAACAACAAGCTATTCCTAGTTGTAGCTATCTAGTTGTGTGAGGGAGAAGTGTGATTTGGTTTGGAGTGAAGCCTAAAGGGAAGAGCCTTAAAACTATTGTGGATTGAGGCCATCATGGAATGCTAGTAGAAGTGTGTGGGAACCTGGTCTTGTCAGAGGAGAACTACAATGTCAAGACAATGGTTGTAATCTCTCTTTGATATTAATATATGAAACTATCGATTGATTTCCTACATGTTTTGTCATCTTACACATTCATGGCTTAATGTTTCTTGACTTGTTAAGTAGTTTGAGTTACAATTTGTCTATTATCACCGTTGTTGTTTGTTGTTGTTTACCTGTTTCAAGTGCTTGAAGAAGGAAGCGAGAGGTAGTTGGAGCGAGCAAGCAAGGACATCATCAAATGGGATAAGCGTACTAAGAGGTAGGCCCTCTTAATTGGTTCTAACCTAAGGAAATCTTCCATAGATTGTATCTATTGTGGTTATACCCATTATCAGGCTAGAGGAATTTGTTTGTGTCTGCACTTATAATTTTACTTCACCACAAAGATAGAGAGAGAGAGAGAGAGAGAGAGAATGGGTGGGGAATAGTGTGCATGTGTGTGTGAGAGAGAGAATGGGTGAGGAAGAGTGTGTTGCGAGAGAGAGAGAGAGAGAGAGAGAGAGAGAGAGGGAGCATAGGTGGGTAAGTGTGTGTGTGTGTGTGTGTGTGTGTGTGTGTGAGAGAGAGAGAGAGAGAGAGATAAGACAATGGACTTGTCCATCCTATAGAAAAATAATGATATAGAGAGGTTTTTTGGAAAATTATATTTTCTGATAGAGAGAGAGAGCACGGGTGTGTGTGCGCGTGTGAATGAGAAAGAGAGAGGGAGAGGAGGGGAAGGAAAATAGTGTGGGTGAGTGAGTGATGGGGGGGAGACAGAGGGATAAAGGGAGAGAGAATAAGAGAGAGAGGGAGATATATATAGAGTCGGAGGGGGGAGATAGAGGGATAAAGAGAGGGAAGAAGAGAGATACGAGTGAGAGAGGAGGGGGAGAAAGAGAGAGGGAAGATATATGGTTGAGGAGGGGGGCAGATGGGGGCCTAGGGAAGAGTGAGAGAAGGAGACAGAGAGAGTGAGTGAGTGAGAATAAGAGTTTCAAAGAGAATATGTAGAAAAGCGAGGGAAAAAATAAGGATAATGGGGAATGGAGAGAATGAGAGTGGGGGGAGAGAGAGAGTTGTGTGAGACAGAGGTGGGGGATAGAGGGGGGAGGGAGAAAGAGAGATGGTTGTGGAGGGAGGGGGGGAGAGAGTTATATGGATGATGTGAGAGAGAGAAGGAGGGAGGGATAGAGTGAGAGAGAGGAGGGATGGATAGAGTGAGAGAGAGAAGGGAGAATAGAGAGAAGGAAAAGGTTAGAGAAGGAAATAAAGAGAGATGGAGATGGAGTGATGTAGGATCACCTTTGGCCTAAATCAATCTATGTTGATTGATTTTAGTTAGTAGTTATAGGATAAAATAAGAGTGTTGCAATACTGTTGTGACTTCACAATTTTTGTTATAGTGTTGTGAATTTATCATTGTTATTACAATGTTGTGACTCCACCATTACTATTATAGTTTTTCCACTCCTCCATTGTTGTTATAGTGCTATGACTTTACCATTTATGTTATAATGTTACGACTTCACCATTGTTTCAAAATGTTGTGACTCTACCATTACTGTTATGATGTTGTAACTTTTCCATTACTGTTACAATGTTTTGACTCTGCCATTGTTTTTATAGTTTTGTAACTTTGTCATTTCTATTGCAATGTTATAATTCTTCCATTGTTGTTACAATGTTAAGACTCCACCATTTTTTTTAGTTCTATGACTTCGTCATTGTTATTAGAATGTTGTGACTCTACGATTACTATACTAGTGCTAAAAATTTTACTACAACACTATGAATCATGTCTTGTTATAATTCAACATGCCTTACAAGACTTTATGGAAAATTATTGGGTAACTTATGCAAGGAAATAATGACTAGTGTTGGAAATGATGAGGAAGTTGAACCACTACAATTTTTCAGTTTTGAATCCATCATTTAAGAGTAAGGAATAGACAAGGGTAGAAAAAAGAGAACAAGGAGAAGAAAAGGGCAAAAGAGCTCAGGAAACTGAAAAGGAATGGATGAACAAAGAGAAGATGAATAATTGGTCATGTATGGTGGTGAAACATACAATGCATATGAAGATTCATAATGCATAGGAATGTACATAGATTGTAAGAATAAATTGATGTATATATGAATAACAAATGAAAAATGGATGTTGTCTCTTGTCTACTTTCCTTGCACTCTCAATTCCTCATTACATTTTTTAGTTTGTAAATTTGGTTTGCACTAGAATACAAGTAGTTTTGCACTTTGTGGTAGAGATCAGGTTCTTGTAGTTGGTTTTTTATAGGATTATAGGTTCACCTATGTTAGGGAGAGAGGAAAAGAGAATATGAGAAAGTGAGATGGGGAGATAGAGAAGGCGAGAGAGAGAGGAGGGGGGTGATAGTAAGAGAGGGAGGGAGAGAGAAGAGATAAGGAGCAAGAGGATGGGAAGAGAGGAGATAGATATGGAGGGGGATTATTTTGTTTTGAGAGAGAGAGAGAGAGAGAGGTGACATGAGCATGTGCATGCTTCTACCAAATAGCAAGACAAGTAGAATGGTGAGGGAGCAAGGTGTAGAATTATGGTTGTGAATGTTAATCACAATAACATGTGTACATTGTTGATAATGCAAGAATGCTCCTATGAATAATGTGGGAATTATTTTGGGAACCAATTTCCAAACAAAAATCATGCTTTCCACTCACCCAACATCCAAATAATCATCTGACAAACACACACACACACACACAAAAACAATAACAACAAATAATTGGTATGCATTTTAATGTAATTTGAAATAATATTTTTGTCTTATTTTATTATTGGGAAGAGATTTTTTGTCTTGTTGTGTAATTAGAAGACAACATTTGTTTTACGAAAAAAAAAAAAAAAAAAAAGAAGAAGAAGAAGATAAATTTATTATAATTGGAGGGCAAGTTCTGTAATTTGAAGACAATTATTGTCTTCTTGAGTAATTGGAAAATAGTTTTTGGATAGAAATTTTCGTCTTATTGTTTAATTGGAAGGCATTTTTTGTCTTGTTATAAATTTAAAGACAATTATTGTCCTTTTTTGAAATTGGAAGACAAGTTTTGTCATTTTTTGTAATTGGAAGATAATCTTTTTCTTCTTGTGTAGATGGAAGACAATTTTGTCAATTTTTTTTATAATTGAAAGACAATCATTGTCTTCTTTTATTTGAAATCCATGTAAACATGGGGAACCATCATATTTGAAAAATAAAGTGGTCGAGGAAAAACATTCCATGGAAAAGGTCATTAAAAAAAAAAGAGAAAAGGAAAGGGTAGGTATGGAAAAACACGTGTGATTAGAAAAGGAGAATCCAAATTCTAGAAGAAAAAATGAGCCTCTAATGAATGTTACATTCATAGAAATTGTTGTGGATGACCAAATTATGGAGGACTTGCTTGGAGCTAATTATACCATGGATGAAATTAGAGAGGCAACTGGCGTAACCTCTTGTTGAAGAATTTCATGTGGCATAGCCTCTTGTTTGATAATTTGACATTTCAGAAACTACCCCTGAAAAGTGTAACTCCACAACAAAGAGGTCAAGTGTTCCAAAATATAGGTCCATCACCTCTACCTAGTGGATGGTGTGCATCAAAGAAATCCTAAATTCCTTCAGGAATATGAAAGTGGTCTAGCATCACTTGAAGACAATCTACCTTAACAAACTATTACAAAATTAAATAATATTTTGAACCAAATTTTGTGTAACTAAATTTCAGTTAGTTTTGTCTTTGTTAAAATCTAGGATTTTGATTATTGTTAGAAGAATTATAGGAATTTAAATGGTTAAAAAATCATAAACAAGTAATCATATTGTTACAAACCTTATGGATTATTTTCAAGCAAATGGTAAGATAACTCAATATAAGCATGAAAATATAGCCATTGTGAATTGTCACAATCAATTATTGGCAAGATCACAATAAAATACCATTTTCTCTATAAAAAATAAATGAAAAAAAGACATCCAATATCATTAGATGCAATGTCAAAACCATTCAAAAATATTCTCTTAAACAAAATGTCCTTGACACAAATTTCCAAATAGATGTGTGGGCCTTCACTATAAGCTACCTCATTTTGGTATGAATTTAATTGGAGAAGTTAAGGGATGAGTGCAAAATTTCAAACACGAGAACACTAGATTTTCTTCCAACAAAAAAGATGTGTCAAAATTGAGAAGAGGTTCAAGGGATCGTGAACCCTACATTAAATACTTTCTTGACATGATATGAACATAATTTATTAGAGATTCAAGAATGCACATAGTAAAATTAACTTGGGCCAAATATCATTCAAAAAATGAAAGCCTTTGTTTGTTATAATAAATAGAACATGTAAAACATGTTTTCTTGAATACCACATTGAATATGGTTAATATTATGATACACAAAAACACACACACAAAATATATCATATATATTGTATGTGTCATAATATACATACATACATACATGTGTGTGTTTTTCATAACACCTTTGTGCATGAATTCTTTTCTATACTACCACCAACGTCATCTAAATACTTTATTCATAACATCTTGTGTAAAAGGCCAAACTTTTGTACATTTTATCAAAATATTTCTTATATTGGACATGCCCCAAGTGCGGTGGAATGACATTACTAAACAAGTTCACCAATGTAAACGATGAGTATGAATTGGGGAGGAAGGAGGTCAACTTGCAAAGCTTGAAATATATCATGTACAATTCCAAGGGAGGGAACAAATAAAAAAATATACATCTGGTTACTTCCCAGGCTAGTAATGAGTACATAAATAATATATTTTCTTGTATATTTCACTTTGAAATGTAATGGGGGAAGGATTATAACAAGGTATTTATATATGTCTTTATTTTTCTACCAAGTACGAGTATCTGAGTTCATCAAGGAATTCGTTGAAAAGATACAACAATATGTTCATCATGTCAAACAAATTGTTGTCATTTATATTCAAGGGTTTATATAATTGATATAATATATAAGTATCCAAGTATATTAAAAATCAAAGTCTCATGAAAAAGGATAAGTCAAAAAGAGAAATGGTGGTTTCAAACTCATGATTTAGGAATCCCATTGTATCTTTCCATGGTATTTGAAAAAGTGAAATAAAAAGAAGAATTGATTATTTTATTAATGAATTGATGTGACTATTTGAATTAACATCTTAGTGTTATGATATTGTATAAAAGGAGAAAGCATTGAAATATGTGTGTGTCTATGTGTCTGTGAGCAAAAATGTAATTTGTGGAGCGAACGAGCCATCTTGATATTTTTGCTATAACTTTTTTATGGGTTGCTTCAAATGGTAAACTATTGAGGGTATTAAGGAGAGGCAACTAGATAAAATTTAAGATCTTGGATCATTATACTTTCAGAGATATACATTGTGGAAGTTAAGGTTTGTGATTGGTCCTAAAATTTGCTTCATGTGAGTCATCTCAATAATTTTTCTATCTTATTGTAAGGGATGTTTTAGATTGTGAATTTTTTAGGACACATAAGCGAAATTTGTAGGCACATATGGATAAAAAAAATAGATATTGATTCACTATATTTTATGAGATGTGCTATGGAAGATAGGTTCTTTGAATGGTCCTAAAATTAGTTTCAAATAGGCTAGCTTGGAATTTTTACCATAGCGTCTTTTTTGGGACTTTTAAAACTATGAAAATCGCAAATATCCGAGGAGACATATAAAAGTACCTTAGTAATAATTTCATAATAACATTTTAGAACTGGGAAATGTTGCATTTTTACAAATTTGTTCTTCGGAAGTGGCCAAGAATAACAAATTTTTTGGAGAGTATTCATAAATTTCATTTGGAGATTGAAATTTGGTTAGGCCTAGTGAAGGCAGAAGTAGCGAGTATACCTAATGAAACAAGACACAAAAAGTAGACTTGAAGAACAAAGAAGTAGCAAGGAAACTCTATGAAGGTAATTTGAATGTTATCATCTTTTAAAGAATTTATATGCTCTAAATAATAGTTTATTGAGGGTTGTTGCTCAAACAAAGGGATTGGTGTCTCTTACTACATTGGTGCCTAACAATGGGGATTGGTGTCTCCAATAGGTTGGTGCCTATGAATATTTGTAATAGTGGAAATTGGTGTCTCTAATAGATTAGTGCCTATGAATATTTGTAGCAATGGGGATTTGTGTTTCTATTATATTATTGTCTACAAATATATACAAGAGTTTCTTATTTCTACTAGTGGGAATTTGGTTCTTTTAAAAAAATATAAAAGGAATTTTTGTGGTTTTCTCCTAAAAGGATTTCCGAATATATCTTGTGTTCCATGTTCTATAGTTGATAGATATCATATGTGATTGGTTTATTATGGTTTATGAATTTTTAAATTACTAAACAAGTTCAGTGATGAGAGAAATGAGTATGAATTGGGGAGGAAAGAGGTTAAATTGAAAAGCTTGAAATATATCATGTACAATGCCAAGGGAGGGAACAACTAAAAATATATATAGCTAGTTACTTCCCAAGCTAGTAATGAGTACAAAAATAATATATTTTCTTCTATATTTCACTTTGAAATGTAATGGGGGGAAGGATTATAACAAGGTATTTATATGTGTCTTTATTTTTTTCTACTAAGTACGAGAATCTGACTTCATCAAGGAATTCATTGAAAATATACAACAATATGCTCATCATTTAAACAATTTTTTTCATTGATATTTAAAGGGTTTATATCATTGATATAATATATAATTATCCAAGTATATTAAAAGTCAAGGTCTCACGAAAAAGTAGAATTCAAAAAGTGAAATGGTGGTTTCAAACTCATGGTTTAGCAATCCCATTATATTTTTCCATGGAATTTTCCCATGGTACTTGAAAAAGTTAAATAAAAATAACAATTGATTATTTGATTAATGAATTGATGTGACATTTTGAATTAACATCTTAGTGTTATGATAATTTATAAAAGGAGAAAGCATTTAAAGGAGTCTGTGTGTGTGAGAGAGAAAAAATGTAATTTGTGGAGTGAAGGAGCCATCTTGACATTTTTTCTATAAATTTTTTATGGGTTGCTTCAAATGGTTAACTTTTGAGGGAATTTGGGAGAGGTCAAGGGAAACAACTATATAAAATTTCAGATCTTGGTTCATTATACTTTCAGAGGTATATATTGTGGAAGTTAGAGTTTGTGATTGGTCCTAAAATCTGCTTGATGTGAGTCATCCCAATAATTTGCTATCTTATTGTAAGGGATGTTTTATATTGTGAATTTTTTAGGACATAGAAGTGAAATTTGTAGGCACCTATGGATTAAAAAAAATAGATATTGGTTCACTATATTTTATGAGATATGTGCTATGGAAGATAGGTTCTTTGAATGGTCTTAAAATTAGTTTCAAATAGGCTATCTTGGAATTTTTTCTTTTTGGGGACTTTTAAAACTATGAAATTCGCAGAGATCCGAGGAGACATACAAGCGTGCCTTAATAATAATTTCATAATGATATTTGAAAATTTTCAAATGTGGCATGTTTTACAAATTTGTTCTTGGGAAGTGGCCAAAAGGAACAATTTTTTGGGAGAGTATTCATAAATTTCATTTGGAGATGGAAATTTGGTTAGGCCTAGTGAAGGCAAAAGTAGCGAGTATACCTATTGAAAGAAGACACAACAAGTAGACGTGAAGAATTGAGAAGTAGAAAGAAAACTCAATGAAGGTAATTTGAATGTTATCATCTTTTAAATAAGTTATATGCTCTAAAGAAGATTTTTAATTGAGTGTTGTTTCTTAAACAAAGGGATTTGTGTCGTTCACTACGTTGGTGCTTAACAATGGGGATTGGTGTCTCCAATAGGTTGATGCCTATGAATATTTGCAATAGTGAGGATTGGTGTCTCTAATAGGTTGGTGCCTTGAATATTTGTAGCAATGAGGATTTTTGTCTCTATTATATTATTGTCTACAAATATATACAAGAGTAGGTTAGTTCTACTAGTGGGAATTTGGTTCTTTCAAAGAATTATAAAAGGAATTTTTGTGGTTTTCTCCTAAAATGGTTTCCAAATATATCTTGTGTTCCATGTTCTATAGTTGATAGATCTCATATATGATTGGTTTATTATGGTTTATGAATGTTTAAATAAGTAAATATTTTTTTATACTAATTCACCCCTCCCCCTTCTCAATATAAATGTGTGCTCAACAATTAGTATTAAAGTGGGTTCCTTCTAAAATAGCTTGGTCACTGGAAAGTAGATTTCAGTAGCACATATGGTGAGTCAAGAAGGTTTCTCCACAAAGAAAAAACCCATGGAAATCGAAACATATATTGATGTCTTGGAAAATATTGAAATAGATCGAGTTGAATCTTAAAGAATAACTCACGTGTGCCTTAAGAAAAATAATGAATATTAAGAAGAAGAAAAATTGAAACAAAAGGTGTAGTTGCATAAATATGAAGAGTAGGTACACGATGCAAAAGAAAAGATATCACAAACTGTTTAAGAAATAGAGAAGACTTTTATTAGCATAAATATTCAAGTAGAAGAGTAAATAAGGATAAAATAAGTTGTGAGACTCCAACCAAAGGAAAAGAAGAAGAATGTGAGAAGTTGGAAGATGAAATTGTTTCCTTAAGAAAGGAATAGAGAAGCCAACTTGTCAAATTTAATAGAAGCTTAAAGTTTAAAAAGAGCACCGAAATCTTAGATGATATCATAAGTTTTTAAAGGTCACCACTCATTACGAATGGTCTTGGCTATGATATGAATTAGAAGAATCTTAATGACAATTTAAATTCTCAAGATACAAAGCCCCCAAAGAATAAAATGAAGGAAAATTTAAAATATATGGTGATGCTCTCAAAATCTCCATAAAAAATGAATACAACATGAAGAAAGAAAATAAATTCCCACAAAATCTTGAACATTCTCACAAGAACAAGAAGGAAAAAATCACAAGATATTTTCCATCAAGGTGGTTTGCACAACTTGGGACCAAAACTCCTTCTCTGGTTATTATTTTTCTAGGAATCAATTTGGTCATAAATTAATAGATTGTAGAGCACATGTAATAAACAATCATGTGTACAACAAAAAAAGAAGTAATTATGAGCTTTCAAACATAAGTTATAATTCATTTACCCTCTTATTTGATTACAATTTTTTGTGTTGCAAGTGCAACAAATATGGGATCACAATAGGTTTTTGTAGAAGTGGTATTATAGAATCTCCAAGACAAAAAATGGAATAAGATACCCTTGGAAAAGAATCCACAAAATTTTGGAGGAAGAAGAAGGACAAGATGAACTGTAGAAGGAGAAATATATGCTTGTACAAACTACACTCTATGCCCAAAACAAAGGAAACAAATGGTACATTGACAGTGGATTCTCAAGCCACATAACATGTGCCATGAGAAAATTTCTCACATTGGAAAATTTAATGGAGGAAGTGTGACATTTGGAGATAATGTTGTTGAAAGGATAACTGGAAAAGATACTCTTAATCTTAATAATTGAAAGACTATAACATAAAATTTCTTGTGTGTTTAAGGTTTGAAAAATAATCTTATTAGTATGAGTTAAATATGTGACCAAGGACACACTCCCAAACTTTATTCTTAGGGTTATGAAATAAGGAAGACAAGTGTAGAAAAATTAGTTGCATATGAAAATAGAACATCAAATAATGTATATATCCTCGACGAGATCAAGGGAGAAAAATGTTATATGGGACAAATAGATGAAATTTGGTTATGGAATTGAAGAATGGGCCATATGAACTTTGATAATATAGTAAAAACTAGTAGCGCAATTAGTGAGAGACATGCTAAAGAACAAAAAAACTTTAAACACTATTTGCAAGCAATATTAGCTTGGGAAGCAGACAAGAACACACTTCAAGACAAAGGAGTACTAGAAAATGAAGCCATTGGAACTTGATAGATATTTATGGGCTTACAAGGACACAAAGTATACAGGGTGAAAATTACTTCATGTTTTGCATTGATGATTACTCAAGAATGACATAGGTAATATTCCTCAAAGAAAAATTAGAAGTTTAAATATTTAAAAGCCTTGGTTAAAAATAAAATTGATTTAAAAATCAAGTTCTTGGGATTGATAGAGGAGGTAAATTTATGTCAAATTAATTTGGAGAGTTTTGTGAGTATCATGGAATAAAGAATTTTTTTTGAACTGCAAGAAATCCTCAGAAAAATGGAGTGGTATTAAGGGAGAATAAAATCACACAAGAGATATCTAGAACAATGTTGATTGAAGAAAAGCTATCAGGCAGGTTTTGGACAGAAGAAATCAACACCACAATCTATACTCTGAATAGAGGGAAATTAAAGTTAACAACAACACAAATCCTTATGAACTATGGAAAGGTAGCCCAACAATAGCTAAATGCTTCAAATTTTTTGAGATAAAGTGCTACGTAAATAGAGTTTATGAGGAATTGGGAAAATTTGACTCCATAGTTGATGAAGGTATTTTTCTTTGTTATTCATTAAGAATCAAGGTTTATAGATGTTACAATAAAGAATTGCACAAAATTGTAGAAAGTAAAATTGTTAAAGTGAATGAAGCAACGCCTCAAAAGGAGATATCACAAATAAATGAATGTCTAGAAAAGGCGAGCTATTAGTAAGAAGAAAAATAAAAAGAAAAGGGAACCATCTAAATCCATCAAGAGGAGTCATTCAAAAAAATTAATTATTGCTAATAAAGATATAGGATTGAGAACTAGATAAACATTATCAAGTGGACTAGAACATGCACATTTCTCCTTGCTATCTAAAATCGAGCGTGAGAATTTTTTTATAAGCTAATCAATACAAGAACTGCAATTATGCTATGGAAGAACAACTTAATAAAAGTGAGAAGGATGAGATATGGAACTTGTTCCAAGACCAAAATATAAAATGTGATTGGCACCAAGTGGGTTTTCAGAAACAAGTTGAATGAATATGGTTAAGTAAGAAGAAATAAATCAAGGTTATTTACAAAAGCTATGCTCTCAAGTTGAAGGTATTTATTTTGAATAAATCTTTGTCCCATTGTAACACTAGAAGCCATTACAATGTTTCTAGCATTTGTTTGTTTCAAGAACTTAAAATTCTATCAAATGGATGTCAAGTTAGCCTTTCTCAATGGAAATCTAGAGGAAGAAATGACGACCCTCAATATTTCAACAACAATGTTGTAGCCCTAAGGGTCTCGACTTTAAAATATCATCCCTGGGTTTGTACAAACTTAAGAGGTATAGTGAAATGTTTATGAAATTTACAGTTTTTCCTTTCTTGTAATGCACACTAATCTATGGGAACCATTACTTTATTAATCAAGTGAACATAGTGGTCATACTAATTAGTAGTTCCTCTAATTGGTCTAGCCTAGTGGGAGGTGAGGATTCATGAAGCTAAGTGTAGGAATTGAAATTGTAGAATTAAAGTTGCAGGAATCAAATGAAACAAAGATACAATTTTTTTAAGGTAAATATGCATGAATTCAAACTATACTAATTGCACTCAAGGAATTATTTTGCAAGGAAAACAATTCTATGCTATTGTTGTAGAAAAGTAAAGAAATCTATTCAACAAAACATGAATAAGACAATCTATGATCCCGAAAACTTCTTCTCCAGTTCCTCCTTATTCACTTAATCATTCTAAATTGATTAACTAAGGTTATTTGTAATTAACCAACATAAATCTCAAAGAATGATCCAAAAACAAGGATATCAAGTTTTTTCTACAAGAAACCTTGTATTTCTACAAGAATACCTATAACTTCTAGCCCTATAAATGATAAGGGTGCAACAAATTAATGAAATAAATATGAAATTAGGTGCATAAAAGTAATTCTAACTTATGGAAACCATAATCATCACTCAAAAAATAAGAAATGTTAGCTTCCAAGCATCTACAATAACATTAAACTATGCTACTATCACTATACAACAAAGATAAATTATAACAACTTAAGAAAACATGTCAAAGGAATACAAAGTACAAGAGCGATTCAAGAGTGCCTATGGGTGGGTCCTCCCAAAGGTGCTCAAGAACCTTAAATAATATCCAATCAGAGTAATTGCAAATTTTTTTGTATTTTCATTAATCGAAAGTTGTCATTACAAAAATGGAAATTGAAAAGCTACAAGACTGCGAAGTGAGAA
This sequence comes from Pinus tabuliformis, assembly GCA_031772625.1. Lineage (NCBI taxonomy): Eukaryota > Viridiplantae > Streptophyta > Pinopsida > Pinales > Pinaceae > Pinus > Pinus tabuliformis. The sequence goes on from CM062818.1 coordinate 931,888,938, forward strand.
TATGATTCTTCTTCTAGAAAAGGCGTTCTTAACTATCTCGAGTTCCCCTTTTTAAAAAAATATGAGGCAAGAGCTTCCTCAATAGGAGAGCTTATTTTCCCTCTAAAATTCCCTATAATCATGGTAAATGGTTCCCATAGGGATCCCTACACAACTGCCTTATCTTTAACTACTGATAGCTTTGATTGTTTAGTGATCCTATAGGTATATATTGATAGCTGAGGGGGCGATTCCCCTCTATTCATTGTAGGTTGTTGGGGGTTGAAAGAGGAGCTCATTATCCTTCAAAACCATGTCCAAATTAGGATGTTAAGGTTTCCAAAAGTCGTGTAATACATTATCATGGTTAAATATCTCAAGCACACAATTCAACGTAAGGAATGACATGTAAACTATCAAAATTTATAATAATCAAGGTTGGAAATGCATATATTCCTAGCGATATAGGTTATAGACAAGCCTTTAAATGTACAATTCAAGGGCCATCATAGCCCCCTACTTGGATGTTTTCCCATCCTTGGACATATTTACATTTTTAATCTTTTTTATCCTTGAGTTTTTATTCCCTTGTCTCTTTGGAAACTCATCTGGCGTCACATGCTACATACTTAGGTAGTTCTCCTAGTATGTAAAACCCTGTCACACTCTCTATTTACTTCATTCCTTTTATTCTTATTCTTAATTGGTGTACTATGCCATCATCAATAGTAGTGTGTGGATTGAATCTTAGTCCAATCCATTACATATCCAATCTCAATACTCTTGTAGAGTGGGGTCCTAGCGATGGAATTATGTAACCTAGTGGGTGTGTGGAATTCCCTCAATTGTAGTTTATATGGTCAAGCCTTCCATCTTCTCTAACATGCCTATATAGCTTCATCACCCAACAATTTTACCATGTCCTCAATGTGGAGGATAGAATTCTATATTTGTCTCCAAATTAGGGCCACTTGTTGGTCCCCCATAAGGATTATGTGGGTTAGATAATGATCAGGGGGTTAGGCACCTTTTCTCTTACCCACATTAGTGTGGTTACCTTTTTTCCTAACGTTTTCTCCACCTACTTAGCCATCTTCTCTTCATGCCTTAGTTAGGAGTAAAATGCTATAAGTTAGACATCCCCCACATGGGTGTTTGGATACCATGATGGTGAGTGAGGAAGTACCATGTTATGTAAGTATAATTCACATAGTTGGGATTTTTCCTCCATGTTTTAGTTTTTTCATATCCTAATGAATTCCTTGGGTGTCGATAAATGGAACCCTCCTTATTGTGATAAAGAGGAAATCTAGAATTCTCACCATTTCTCCTTCAATAAAAAATTATATATTATGATTGGTTGTCTACAATTGACCATATCTAAGGATAAGTGGACCATGATCCCCAAATTGGTCTCTATCTTTATTGGCAAGTCACTACCAACTATTTTTGTTGATTCAATTTGTTGTAATTTGTGTCTCAATCATTTATTCTCTTTCTCTAATTGTTCCTTTCTACAGGCCTCTTGGTGTTTAAGGAGTGCCATTTCTTCTTTGATTTGGAAAACTCCATCCTATAGTTTTCCCACCTCTGCAACACCCTTTTCTATTACTGGAATTTTCCACATGTGTGCCTATTAGGGTCCTATATAATATATAGGATCATAAGTTGATTATCTGTGAATTTTCATGATTGTGATTGTTGTAAATAATGTTTCATTCTGCAAATGGTTTCCAAATAAAAATAGAAAAAATAGAAGAAAAAGAAAGAAAGGGGATACAAAAGAAATAAAAAATGTATATGTGAAAAACAAAAGAAATAAAAAATAAAAAATGAAAATGAAAATACCCCAAAATAAGTGAGAAAGTCTAATTTCCACTACATTTCAAAAATAAAATAAAAAATATGCACGAGAAATTCCTTTAGAAAGTTTGAATAATGTGAAGCCAGTTAAAAACCAAATTAGATTTATATAAGTAGGATTAGTTAGTTTAATCACATTGTTTAAGCATGATTAAACTTGTTGAATAAAAATAGATTAAGTCAAAATAAAAATTGTTTGACCACATAGTTTAATCGTGGTCAAATTTGGTTTAATTAGGTTAGTTAGGGTTTGATTAATTAACCAAATTGTTTAAATGTAGTTAAATTAGATTAAAATAAAATTAATATACTAGTGTTATCGCATTGTATAAACAGGACTATAGTTATTAAATAAAGTTTGATTTGATATGACATGTTGTCATTTTGTAAATAATGACCCCCCCACCCCTCTAACGGTTAACCAAGGTGGGGGTCCTGTAGAAATTTTGAATAATATAACACTTATTCACATAGATTATCCTGATTATACACTATTTGCAGAATACATGCATAATACATAACCTCCTCTACGTTGATCATCAATTTGTGGAATCAAAAACAATTGCATGCGCACATTGAAACATCAATCACACATATCAACACAGTATGTAATGGGGAAAGCATACAGCTGAAAACCCCCAACTATTTGTATATTATAATGATAGATAACATGTAACAATACATAGTACAATACTCCTCACAAGTACTCAGTACTATCTCCACCTGCTACAAACAAACTAGCTCAGATCTGAATCAAGTAACAGGTTCAAATCTCCTCCACTGTTTGTCTACCTCTACTGCGCAATCCAATGTGAGAATAGATCAGATCCAAGCTCATTTTCCCTTGGCCTGTACTACGCAATCCTCATTGGCGATCTCCATCAATGATTGTGCAAATCTCATGCACAGCTATAGTCACAACTGATAGCAGTCTCACTCTTTCACCCACCTCTAACACTTGTCTCCACTGAACTGTCCATGCACTGAGTTAACTGATGTATTCTTTAGTTGATTTATGAGTTAATAATTAGTGAATTAATTAATAATTAATTCACATCACTCATCACTAGTGTATTTGGCAGTTAGACTAAATACAACTAGTTCAACTAAGTCAAACTGAACACAACTCCATCAACTCCTCAATAAACTCCACCAAACTCAATCACTTGAGTTCTAACTGAAGTCCATCATGCAATAGCTCAACTAACCCATAAGAAAAGCTTATTTCCTTTTGGCAGTTGCATGTGCCACATCCGTAGCTCGAACTGAAGTGTTGCAAGAGGATAAGATAATGTTTATAGTCCAAATATTATTAAGAGCTAATAATATTTGACTGTTCTATTTTTAGACTAGCAATCTAAAAATAGACTCCGCCCATATGTCTAAAAATAGAAGCCCATCTATTTTTACCAACATGACCAATCATCCATAAACAGCATCCTGCAACTCATAGACCATGATCCATATGTCTAAAAATAGACTTTGCGCCAAAAATAGCCTGCGGGCCCACTTAGTGAAGGCGACTTCTTTTCACTAAGCTCCATCATCTTGTTGCATTTTCAACACTCCCTCTCAACAAGATATGGAATATCTGAAACTCCTATCCTGCCTCTGTGGTATTTGAATTTTCTCCTAGTGAGCGCCTTTGTCAAGATATCAGCATCCTGATCCTCCGTGGGAATGTATGAAAGTAAAATGATTCTCCGCTGCACACAATCTCTGATATGATGGTACCTGATGTCAATGTGCTTGGATCTATCATGAAATACTGGATTAGACAAGAGTTTAATGCAACTCTGGTTATCACAATAAATCACAGTAGGCTCCAAGTGTGACCCGAACAACCCGACCAGGATCTTCCTCATCCATATAGCCTCGCATGCAGCCAAACTTGCTGCCATATACTCGGCCTCTGATAAACTGAGTGCCACGGATCTCTGCTTCCTACTGTACCAAGAAACTGTTGTCGACCCGATACTGAATATCCCTCCAGATGTGCTCTTTTTGTCCGTTAGGCTCCTTGCCCAATCTACATCTGTGAAGCCACATAGCTTCACCTCATCCTCCTTTCTGTACCAAAATCCATATCCTGATGTGCCTCTAAGATAACGCAGTACATGCTTGCCTGCCTTCCAAAAGAGCTTGGTTGGCTTAAACATAGCTTGTGAAAGCTGGTTAATAGCATAGCATATATCGGGTCGTGTATTGACCTGATACATAAGCGACCCCACCAACTGTCGATAAATAGTGGCATCCACTACCTCCGCTGAAGTAGCATCCTCCTTCCTCCAACTTCCAGGAAGAGGAGTATCAACAGGCTTGTAGCCATGCATGTTGAACTTCTCCAGTATCTCCCGGGTATACTTACCCTGAGAAACAAATAGTGCATCACTGCATTGCCAAATTTCCAATCCCAGGAAATAATGGAGGCCCAAGTCCTTCATCTCAAACTCTCTAGCAAGATCCTCCTTGCATGAAAGTATCAACAGCTCATCTCCCGTTAAAATCAAATCATCTACATAAAGTAAAATGATAAGCAACTTATCCTCCACCACAATCTGGTATAGGTTAGGATCCGCCTCACTCTTGGAGAATCCAAGTCCAGTGAAATAACTATATATCCGTGTGTACCGAGCATGAGGTGCTTGTTTCAACCCATACAGCGCTCTCTTGAGCCTGCACACATGCGACTTGCTGTTGAAGATCTCGAAACCTTCGGGCTGCTCTATGTACACCTCCTCCTCAATGACTCCATTGAGGAACGCAGTCTTCACATCCATTTGATGAATGTGCCACCCCATCTGCACTAAGAGAGTAGGAATCATCCGTATGGAAGAATACCTTGCGACAGGTGCAAAGGTCTCCTCATAATCGATCCCCTCTATCTGTGAGAAGCCTTGAGCAACAAATATTGCCATGTACTTCTCCACACTCCCTTTAGCTGCCTGCTTCACTTTGTAGATCCAACTCGAACCCACCACTGATTTCTCCTCCGATCTTGGGACAATCTCCCATGCACTGTTTCTGACAATCGAATCATACTCTTCCACCATGGCATCTACCCATGCGGGATCCTCCACAGCTTCCTCGAAAGAGGATGGCTCAGTCACGACACATTTTCTTACAAGAGCCATGTATCCAGTGTACCAATCAAGTGACTGTCTCTGTCTGTGTTGCGCTGTAGGTGGTCCTACAACCTTCTCTGCATCTTGAGCCAGTCGCTTAGCTTCTGTAGTGCGCTTTCGCTCTCTGATGGTTGGCGTTGCATGAGTGGTCTCTTCCACTCCATGAACTTCATCTTGTGGCTGATCCACGTCCTAAAGCTTATCCTTACGAACTAATAGCTCCTCATCTGCATGCAAGTGTGGCTCCCTCTCAAGTGAACACTTCATGGCTTTCTCCTCCTGAAATTTGATATCCCATCGCACAACAGTCTTGCGACTGTTTGGAAAATACACATGATAGTTGTGGGGCTTATCAGTGTACCCCACAAATATCCCAACCTCTGCGGTCGACTCTAGCTTCTTCCTGGCATCCTTCGTCACATGCATGTAAACAAGAGAACCAAAAATCCTCAAATGGGAAATATCAGGCCTCTTACCAGAATAAGCCTCCTCAGGTGTACTCATGCCAAGTATCTTGTGAGGACAACGGTTCTGCACATACACTGCAGTATTGCATGCCTCTGCCCACAAGTGAATGGGTAGGCCCTGATCATGCAACATCACCCGTGCAGCACCCACGATCGCTCTATTCTTCCGCTCAGCAACCCCGTTCTGTTGTGGGTTATGGGGAGTTATGAGCTCTCTTCGAATCCCTTCTACACTGAAGAAGTCCTTGAACTCACCAGAGATGAATTCACCACCATTGTCGCTCCTAAGAGCCTTCACCTTCTTCCCTGATTCCTTCTCAACTAGTGCTTTGAACTCACAAAACTTTGAGTATGTCTCGCTCTTCTTCTGCATGAAGAATATCTAGCACTTTCAAGAGAAATCATCAACAAAGATCACATAGTACGTGTGCTGTGTTGTTGAAGCTACTGAGAAAGGTCCACACACATATGTGTGAATTCTCTCAAGGAACGTCGTGGTGCGACTATCCTTCTCGTGAAAGGTGGCTTTCACAAATTTTCCCAAAATACACCCCTTGCACTGATCTGACTGCGCAAGAGTGCCTTTAGGAAGCCCAGTAGAAATCTGCTGCAGTATCTCAAGGCTCCATGGTGAAGGTGGCCCAATCTCCTATGCCACAGCTCGCCATCATCCCGGCTCACCAATCCTTCTGCCTTGCATGCCATTGCTACGCAGCCATCTACATGCAATTGATAAAGGTTCCTGACTCGAACCCCTATCTTCTGGGTTTCTCCAGTTGTCTTACTGTGCAGGAAAGCCTTTCCCTCGCTGAAGACAACATCATATCCCTTGTCTTCTAACATCGCCACAAAGATAAGATTCTTCTTCAATACTGGAACATGCATCACTTCCTTCAATACGAAGGGTTTACCAGACTCCCTCTCAAAGGAAATGGTACCGATACTAGTCGCACTGTATCTACCATCATCGCCCATCTCAATGTGCACTCCAAGATCTTTCTCATCCAGATCAAAAAACAAATATCGATCTCCTGTCATGTGAAAAGATGCACCACTGTCCAAGAACCATACCAATCCCATCACACTTGATACCAAGCATGCGATCAGCGAAAAATCCAGCTCAAACTACGAGGCTAAGGCCTCTCCCGCTGCAGATCCAGCAGCTTGCTTATTTTTCTTCTTCTGTGGACAATTTGTGGCATAATGTCTGTGCTGGTGACAGTGAAATCATTTCACCTTGGACATGTCCTGCTTCTTGCCTTTCGCACCAGAATGAGAAGCTTTCTTGTTCTTCCCCTTCTTTTCTTTGGCAGCCAAAGCGCAATTTTCTTCATCAGATGCCTTTGATGAAGATCTGTCCCTGGTATTCTGCCTGATCTCCTCTTGCACAAGGTCTGACCAAAGTCTCTCCCATCCTGGAAATTTCTCCCGACCATTGACAGAATCCTGATAGGAATGCCAACTTTTCGGAAGACCAAGGAGAGCCAAGCTCACCAAGTCCTCATCATTGACAGTCACCCCCACACTTCCCAGCTCATCCCGGCATTGGGTGAACTTCGTGAGATACTTGGGCATACTATCTCCTTTCTCACACTTAATGTTTCTGAGTTTATCCTTGAGCGCCAACTTCCTCTCGTCGCTCTTGCTTTGGAATAAATTTGTCAACGCTTTCCGCATCAAGTATGGAGAAGCCTTTCCATGCAGGTTGGATACAATGTGATCCTTCGCACCCTCCAACAGAATCCTTCGACACTTTGTTGTCTTCTTTTGCCAAGCCTCAACGTGAGCAGCATCAGAAGGCTTTGGGACCTCAGCCTCTATGAACTCCTTCAACCCATTGTCATTTAACATCGCCTCCATCCTATCTTTCCATGCAATATAATTCGAGCTGCCTTCAAGGGCATAATCCAATCGCAATCCGTTGAAAGACATTTCAACTTTGACACCAAGAAAACACTACTGCAGATTCGAATTCCACCAGCTCAAAACTCAACCGCTTCTAATCTAAAATTCGTGAGAACAAAGTATTTCTCATGCAGAGATTGACTGTATGGGCTTTTACCGGATATCTCACCTTCCAAAAGAAGGATGAATCCAGAGGCTACCTAGCCCGATTACAGACTCTGCCTGAAGAAATAAAATGTAATCACTTTCTGAATAATAGATCTGATGATCAACCTGGCTCTGATACCATGTAGAAATTTTGAATAATATAACACTTATTCACAGAGATTATCTTGATTATACACTATTTGCGGAATACATGCATAATACATAACCTCCTCTACGTTGATCATCAATTTGCGGAATTAAAAACAATCGCATGCACACATTGAAACATCAATCACACATATCAACACAGTATGTACTGGGGAAAGCATACAGCTGAAAACCCCCAACTATCTATATATTATAATGATAGAGAACATGTAACAATACATAATACAATACTCCTCACAAGTACTCAGTACTATATCCACCTGCTACACACAAACTAGCTCAGATCTGAATCAAGTCACAGGTTCAAATCTCCTCCACTGTTTGCCTGCCTCTACTACGCAATCCAATGTGAGAATAGATCAGCTCCAAGCTTGTTTTCCCTTGGCCTGTACTGTACAATCCTCATTGGCGATCTCCATCAATGATTGTGCAAATCTCAAGCACAGCTATAGTCACAACTGATAGCAGTCTCACTCTTTCACCCACCTCTAACACTTGTCTCCACTGAACTGTCCATGCACTGAGTTAACTGATGTATTCTTTAGTTGATTTATGAGTTAATAATTAGTGAATTAATTAATAATTAATCCACATCACTCATCACTAGTGTATTTGGCAGTTAGACTAAATACAACTAGTTCAACTAAGTCAAACTGAACACAACTCCATCAACTCCTCAATCAACTCCACCAAACTCAATCACTTGAGTTCTAACTGAAGTCCATCATGCAATAGCTCAACTAACCCATAAGAAAAGCGTATTTCCTTCTAGAAGTTGCATGTGCCACATCCGTAGCTCGAACTAAAGTGTTGCAAGAGGATAAGATAATGTTTATAGTCCAAATATTATTAAGAGCTAATAATATTCAATTGTTCTATTTTTAGACTGGCAGTCTAAAAATAGACTCCGCCCATATGTCTAAAAATAGAAGTCCATCTATTTTTACCAACATGACAAATCATCCATAAACAGCATCCTGCAACTCATAGACCATGATCCATATGTCTAAAAATAGACATAGTCTAAAAATGGACTTTGCGCCAAAAATAGCCTGCGGGCCCACTTAGTGAAGGCGACTTCTTTTCACTAAGCTCCATCATCTTGTTGCATTTTCAACAGGTCCAAAAAGCGGTCTTCCCATTTACCGCCCATACAATGTGTCACGCTCTCGCTCATTACGGAACCCCCACCACCCCCCCCCCCTCCCCGCCTAAAACCAAATACCATCCCACCCCCCCCCTCCGAAATCCATTTTTGATTCCCACCTTCGTGACCGTTGACTCCACCCCACTCTCCCTCTCCACTGTTATTCCACCATGTGGCATGTCCCAGTCCCCACTCTGCCCCAATGCAATTTGGTCACATCGCACTCCCTACTTCGTTGTTATCCCATCATGATCACCTCCCTCCCCCTCTCTACTACTGTTTTGACACATGGAACTATTCTATAGCCATTATAACCACTGCTATCATAATGAACCTGCTCCGTTAAACAACTAAATTACAATAGTAATCAGACTTTTGCTAATAAAATAAAACAAAACCCGTTCATTCACCCTCCTTTCACTATTCCAATGAATTTAAAGCCAAAACTTTCTCCAACACCCAGTCAGCGTACAGAGTCTATATACAGAATTTCTAGTCATTGAATAAACCTGCCACTATGATCACTCAACAATCAAACAACCTTTGTACTCCCAGCCACCAATTTTCACCCAACTTTCTCAGGTAAACTCTAAATTCATAGTTATTTTCTGTCTATTATGGCTCCTAAAGGCAAAGCTAAGATTACAGAAGAGAACCCTCTCCTACCCCCTGTCGTTTATCTGGACCATCAACCTTTAATAGACCAAGAGTACAAAATCAGTGAAACCAGTTATGAGTTTAACCTTTATGAACTCCACAACTGGTTAAAGTAGAAATTTTTAGACCCCATCGATGAATTGGGTCTGTGAGATTCCCCCCTACCCAAATTCATTTTCCCTCAGACCTACTGTTACCCTGAATTTGTCTCATGGTGCCAATTTCAATATATTCCTAATCAGAGGGAAATTGTGGCCCAAAAAAATGACATTCTTTTCACTATCACCTCTAGATCCATATCCCATATGCTCCAAGTTGAAAACTTCTTACCTATGAAAACTTTTACAGTAGATTCCCTAATGGAACTCTAAAAGAACCTAACCTTTCCTCATAGAGAAAATATATTTGAAACATTCCTCCCTAAGGATGCCCAATTACCAAAGAAGAATCCCCCCTATTCATCCTCCATGTTCCCTGAGATGACTAAACAAATCATATCCATTGTTTCTTGTTTACTAGGCTACCAATACGATCAGTGGGTTGATGAGGTCATCATAGGATTTTTGTCAATATTCTCAACAGTTGAAAATCCCCCAAATATCTTCAACTATAGTGAGTTTCTAGCAGATGCCATCCATGAGCAGTTCCTAAAATTTTCCACAAAAGGAACCTTCAAATATGCATTAGTTCTAGTTTATTTGCTTTTATATCATTAGACGGACATATTTCATTTTCCATTGCAGAGATTGGATGAACAAGGAAATGCCCAATCTATAATTCATTATACTTCCTTAGTGAGAAAGCATTCAAATCAGTTTACTTTCAGTGACTATGTTGATAAATTTCTATATATAGTTTGTTGCCTATTGAATAGTGAAATTGAACCTAGGATAGAACCTAAAATAAGAAGGATTTTACACTTTAGTGATCAGTTCAAAATAGGTGTGAATTAGCACCTTACAAGTTGCCAAAGCTTGTCCCAATGAGAATTTTCTCATTAGAATGCATTAGACAAATGATTCATATGGATGGTCTCCATTTTGTAACAGCAAAGAGAAAATCACAGTTTAAAATTAAAGCACAGGTTAGCCCTTTATTCTGCAACGCCAGAGAAGTTGCAGCGAAAGAAGAAGACATCCTCCTAAAACAAATGAACTTATAACTCATCTTTACCTGGTCATAAGACCCCTTGGGAGTGATTTCAAAGCTAAGAGTAGAACATAAGCCTACTCCATACATTCACACTCCCATACCAGAAATTGAGAAATACATGAACCAGGATTAATGGCTGGAGAACACTTTGTAGGAGGCATAAGAGAAGGGAATATAAACTACAACAACACAAACTCCTACACCACAAGAGAAGTAGGACAAGAGAACAAGGGAAAGGGTTTTCCCCCACAGTCACAAAAATTTCAGAGAAAGCATTTCAAATCTATAAGAAAATGCAAAGGACCAATCCAACATAGCAAGCTTTTCAAGAAGAAAGTACATAGTCCACTATTATTTTGATAGACCCTCATGCTTCAAGGGGGACTGAAGATATTTTTGTATGGTCTCCATCCTCTTCGGCCTCCCAGGAACCACTAGATACCTCTCAGTCAGGGGAATTGATTCATGACCAAGTTGAACCGAACATATTTTCTAAGCACAAAGAGATCAAGAAGAAAAATGAATTGCTAAAAGCTACAACATATACATCATTTTGGAAGCAGACAACCTCTTCACAACATAGGCTACTCTCTGCGTTTGACACTGAGAAAGGGAAAATGTAGATAGCGTTCCTACATGCTGACGTCCCTTTCCCAAAGACTCGTGAAGATTATAAAAAATCATTTTTTCCCTTCAATACTGATCAAATTCATTCAATTGGTCAAAATAGACCTACACAAGCAAATAGGGGAGATGTTGTACTCCACTTTGACAACTTCAAGAATGGAAACTTCTAGGCTACAAGCCTCTATAAATAACATCCAGTCTCAGCTTAAATTAGACAATGTCTCTTCTCTAGCCAAAGATACAAAAATCAAATCATTGGAAGACCTTGGAATCAAACTGGGATATGATCCAAACAATGTGAAAGCAACAGAAGAGATTATCAGAAGGAAAAATGATGACATTGCAGCATTCAAGAAGCAACTCAAGCTTCCCTCCATAGAAGACCCACAAAATAAGGAAGTTGGGGAATTAGAGAAGGAAAAAGAAGACATGTGCAGAATAATTGTTGAACAAAGTGGACATATCAAAGCAATGGAGGTTGAGATGGAGAAATTGTTAAAGGAAATAGAACAATTCACACAGTTGGCAGCCATTCCACTGACAGTAGTTCCCATTGCATCTACATCAGCGTCAAGGGCATCCACTTCAACAGCCATTACTGAGGGGCAATCTACAAATTCTTTAGAGGAACTTATCAAGGAAATGAATGACATGTTAATCAGAGGACAAGAAATTGAGAAGCTGAAAACTCAAATGAAGAACCTTCAGGAGCAGAAACTAAAGGTTGACAATGTATACTTAGCCGAACTGCAGAAAACTCATAAATTAACATAGAAGATTGAACAATTACAAAGTGAGTCTGCAATGGAACAAACATTGGCACAAGAAAAAGAGAGTATATGGATAGAAATAAATGAGGCCATAATTGAAATATGTCCCTCAATTCATATTTTTTTTAACAAGAGGAGTTAATACAAAGGTCTAAAGAATTAATTGAAGAGGTAAAAACAGATTTAGGGAAGAAGTCAGGTGAAACTACTGCTCTAATCAGAATTTTAAACTCGAAGACTAAAGAAGAACTAGAAGAGCTTGAAATTGCAGATAGGACAGAGATAATTTTCGAGGTGAGGAGGACCTTTACAAAAAGGAACCTTATGCTACAATTGGAGAAAAAATGTCACAATATGGAGTCCAACATTCAGAATTTCCACAGAAAATTTAATGTGCTAAATCAAAAAGGACTGCCAGTTTTGATAGGGATTGGAGAAAAGTTGATCAGTTTAGAAGATTATCACTAGAAATTATATACCATAGCAAGGGATATGTCAAATTTTTCCACCATTAAAGGAAGCATCATAAGAAAAGCCTTCATGGAAGCTTTGGATTTTGATCTGTTTATCAAACATGAGATAAAGAGCTTGTTCATTATGAAACCTAAATTTCAAAAGTATACAGAGGTAGATGAAACTTACAGGAAACTAGTCAAATTCACCACTCCAGGTGAAAACCGATGGGACCAATTGTGCAAGTTACTTGGGTAAAACCATTTTTTACCTTCAAACAACAAGGCAACACTTTTTCAGGCTGAGTCATCACCAGAAATCCTCGAAGATAGTGCCATAGCACTACAACAATTTTAGCTGCCTAATTTTTTGTACTACTTCTGTAATCAGTTTAGGATATTTTGTAAAAATATTAATATTTTCACTCAAGATATTTTTCATAATTTTTTTATAAATACTTCACAAATCGAAGTACAAATATTGGGACTTGTAACAAGAAAGCATACTTTGATGTAAAGTTGTTCACAGAGGTAAAAGTGATGATTTAATTAATATAGAAGATCATTCCAGTATTCATGTGTCGGGCTAATTGGTGATGTATTTCCTTTTGTAAACTTGTTATATCTTTGTTTTCATATGTTTTCTTATCTGAATTGTTTAAAATAAGATGAAGGGTTGAACTTGTTTAATCACACTTTGTCCTAGCTTATAAGAAATTTATATGTTTTCAAACTGAAGTTAAATATAGAATTCATGTTAAAATTATCTATGTTTAATTAAATATGAATCTATTCCTCCCTCTCACTCCACAAAGCTACAAAGATATAATAGCCTACCTACCTTGCCCTATTTCAATCTATTCTAATATTTCTGCATATGATCACCCTAATACCTTGACTCCATTACCGAATGGCATTTCTTTGTTTTTTCAACCAACCATTTCAAAAAACCAAACTTCAAACCTAATAACTAGCCTAAAACCCCATTACAACAAATCTAAATCTAATAGATAGATCCATCTCTGAGTTTAGAAGGGCTAGCTTCTAAGCTTGAAAATGGTTCTGTGTTTACCTATGGGTTTCTTTCACATCCTTAATAAATTACGGAGTGATAACATTCTGGCAACCATACTGGGGACTTCGAACAAATATTATTTGTATTCAACTTTCCCTGGTCAAATTTTTATTTCAGTGCTTAAATCTATTTCTAGGGTTGTGGCTGAGAAATAGATTTGATTTTAGGTTGTTTTCCACTTATAAGTTGTACATAATTTATATCTGTAAATATACTATAATAAATCTGGCTCCTAAGAATATATATATTAGACCTAATCCAGATCCAAATCCACCAAAAATTGTAGATAACCCTGAAAAAATTCTTAGAAATAAAAGTTTTGTCAAGATCCAGGCAAGTAATAATCCTCTCCCTAGGGTTAATTCTCTGCCTAAAATATTTGAAATAGTAGAAGACATAGAATTTGATTTACCATTTGAACGTAGTCTCTTCCAAACTAAATTTGATATTTTTTAGCTGAAACTAGTTTTGATGAAAACATCTTAAAACCCTACATTTCAAAGCATAAAATTGTGAAATCAGATTCTGATGATGATGTCATCAAACAATTTAACAAACTTGAAGTGTTGGTATCTAAACTAGATCAAGTTGTACATAAATATCTTGAATCACCTAAATCCTCACATTCTTCTTCTACTGCTTCATCCCCAACCCCACCATTAATTCCACCTAGTATTTCTATCCCACTTGAAATTCCTCTTGTTTATACTACCCTTCCAGAGGTTCCTCCTATTTCCACTGTTCCTCTAGAAATTCCTCCTGTTTCTACTGTTCCTCCAGAGATTCCTCCTATTTCTACTACACCTCCATTTATTCCCCCTATTTCTAGTATAGTCGTTTCATCTACTATCCCTACCACCTCTACATCAACACAACAAAGTGTAATGTTACCTTTTTTGATACCTTCGTCATCCACTTCTATTGTAGTTACCTCCTCCTCTCACACACCCATCATGGCAGGTAAGTATGCCCCCTTGGTTTTATCTAAACAACTCAATGCCATGCCACAAGACTACCAGAGTAGAATACCTCAGTTTGATAGCATAGGCCTAATAATTGATCAACAACATGTAGTAGGATGAATGACTATTTGAACATATAAGAAATTTATGAGGATGATGTAAAAATGAGTTTGTTTGCTCAAATTTTAACAGGGAAGTGAAAAAATGGTTTACATTATTACAAGTTGCCTCTATCCCTGATCTAACACAATTTCATCAAAATTTCCTCGCACAATGGGAAGTGAATAAAAACCCTCTTCAAATTTTAGCTGAGTATGAAAGTATCAAAAGAGCCCTTGGTGAAACAGTCTAGGACTATTGTGCTATATTTAACAAAATTTACAACTCCATCCCAACTACCATACAAACCCCACCGATACTGGCCCTGATCAAATTCCCAAATGGATTTGATCTAGACATGTCTTACCAACTCAGTGAAAGAAATACTGCTACCCTTGAGGAGACGCGGAAAAATGTAGTTAGTGTATAAGCTAATCTGTTATCCAAAAGAGCTAGGCTAAAAGCTGAAAGGAGGGTATCTATTAAAGAGGAACCTACTTCTTCCTCATTCAATGCTAAGTTGGATAGCTTAGTTAGGTCTATGGAAATAATGGTAGAGAGAATGATTTTAACTCATAGAGATCCTCCAAGAGATAATAAAGGTGGCCCTCAAAATAGAAATCAAAATCTTAGGAGGAATCCACCCTTAATCAAACAATTTAGAGAAGAAAGAGGCCCAAATGATCAATGATAGATCGGGTCTCCCTTCCAAGAAAACTATGTTGATGAATAAGTTGAGTTGATAGAATATCCTGAAGAAAACCATATAAACTTATTTGAAGAAAGTGAGATAGATCATATTTTCTTGACCAAAGAAGAGAAAGATTTGTTCTTGCTATCACAACCAGAAGCCCTCCCTTCAGAGTCAGATGAGTATAAACAAGGATACCAAAATGATATAATGGAAGTGCATAAGAAATATAATTTAAGAAGAAAAAATATTTCTAGAAATCCTCCCAGAAAAATGTAGAATGATGCCCCTTCCACTAGCCAAATAAAGGATGACTCTCAAAAAGAGGCTCCTAAAAAGCAAGATCAGAATACTAAAGAGATAGACAAACCTCAAAACTCTTTCAGCATTGAGACTGAGTTGGTTAAAGTTAAAATTTCAATTTCTTTAAAAGAGTTAATCAATAAAAATTCATATAAGTCCCAAGTTATGAAATCCATGAAAATAGGGGAAGGGACAGACACAACAAACTTATTGATGATCAACTTGAGTTGTTATTTGGACCTGAAATGGAAGGAAAATCTCAGGATGGAATTGTGCCTCCTTTCTACATTAGTTTGAATATTCATGACAAGATTTTGCATAATGTAATGCTTGAATCTGGTGCTTCTCACAATCTGATGCCCAGAGCCATCATGGAAAAACTGGGTTTAGATATCATAAGGCCTTACAAAGATTTTTGTTCCTTTGATTCTAGCAAGGTCAGATGCCTAGGTCTCATCAAAGATCCGTGTGTCATTTTAGCCCAAATCCCAGCGAAAAGTCTAGTCATGGACATTGTAGTAGCAGACATACCCCCTAAGTATGGAATGCTACTATCAAGGTCTTAGGGAGAAAAGTTACAAGGTACTTTGTAAATGGATATGACCTATGCTACCATTCATGTTTTTGGTTAGCAAAGAAAACTATATAGGGAGACTCTCATGAAATAGATAGTTATTACCCAAGAAAAACCAAACAATTACCCGTGTACTCTATGCATTCAGATTTAGACTCCTTTATTTTATACAATGATGAATCTGTAGAGGAGGAAGTTTCACATTTAGAAGTTGAGCTAAGAAAGACAAAGGAAATGAAATTTGAACTTGGAAAACCAAAGGAAGAGAGTGAAGCCCTATGGAACATGGACTTTGATGGGGCTGTAACCAAGGAAGGAGCAGGGGTGGATGTCTGGGTTCTAAACTCACAAACAAGGTAAGCTAAAGGACACTCTTACAAACTAAACTTTCAATGTACAAACAATATAGCGGAATATGAAGCATTAATCTTAGGACTGCAATTTTTAAAGAGGTCAGGGGCTAAAAGAATTTCTGTGCACAGAGATTCAAAACTCATCATTAACCAAATTAAAGGTGAGTATTCAGCCAAGCACCCTAGATTAAGAGCCTATAGAAATGCAATTTTAGATTTTCTTCAATGTTTCCTTGAATATCAATTGTCTCTTATTCCTAGAGGCCATAATATTTTTGCAAATGCTTTAGCTACTTCAGCTAGTACTTGTAAGGTTCCATTCCATCCTAACAGAAAATATGATGTTGAAATAAAACATAGACCAACTGTCCCAGATAATGTAAGATATTGGCAAGTTTTTGGAAGTGACAAACAAGTAGAGAATTTTTTACAATTAAAAGATGATTTTGAGTCTATAAATATTGATACAGATAATGATGTAGATGAAAATAAAAAATAAATAGTGTTAAATGAAATTGTTGAAAATCAAGAAGAACTTGAGGTTCTACAAATAAAGTACAATGTGTTTCCAAGAGGATTGATACCATTGGAAGAGATTTTTGAATTCAATGATGTAGCCAAAAAGACAAAAATAGAACCAATAGGAGACAAGGTATAGTATTGTAACATAGGAACTGCAGAGAATCCTAAAATTGTGAAACTATCCAAATCCTCACCTCCTAAAGGAAAAAAAATGCATTTAGCTACTTAAGGAATTCTTTAATGTGTTTTCTTGGAGTTATGAATATTTAAAATCATATGATACTAGTATCATACAACACACCATTCCCATCAGAGAAGATCAAAATCCCTTCAAATAGAAATTGAGGAGACTACCATCACATTGAGATAAATGATTTTTCCTCCCAAAGTAATAGGCAATTGAGGAAGGATCCCTAAAGGTTGATTGGTTCCTCTGTTAAAAGCCAACAGATTCTGGGTAACAAGCACAAGTGGCGGTAAACCGAGCGCTTGCCAAGCAGTGGAGGAAAAGATACTCACTGATGCACCTTCATCTATAATAGTGATAGGTACAATCATATTACAAACCTATACTATGATATGGAAAAGCACATAAGAAGGAAGATGACATCTTGCTAGTCGATTCCAATTAAAGGAAGCGACTAGACTACTTGGAGGGGGTACCGTAGAAATAGAAGAATTAACCCCTTGAGTTACGAAAGTGGGAGGATTTTTCTCCTGCCTTGATGGAACAGGAGGATTTCCGCCAAGCTCATTGTAATCTAAAAAAACGAAAAAGAACCTGAGTGGTATCATATTCACTCTCTTCGGGAAAGGTACAGTTAACTGAAGGTGAAATCAGGTCAACTATTTCCTCGACCTATGATTAATCATGTATAAACTCATGGGATTCACATTCAAAGAGAGTGGGTTTGACCGAAAGTTGATTTGGGTCAGTCACTTTATCAACTAATGAAGGATTAAGGGAGGGTCTCCTGTAACCGTATGGAATTCGCTATGGAGAAGCAAGATGGTTCTCCAACACTTTTTTGGTTTCATCCGGATAGGGACAAAGGTGAATGGGATGATTCCCGTCACATAACCTGCAAGGAAACTTAACTTTACCCTTCTTTCCATGAACTTTACTACCACTAGTTGATGGTGTGTCACTAGCATGATCTCTAGAATTTGATGACACAGGACAATGTGAACGAGAAGACCATTCTTCTAATATCTAAGGAATATCAGGACAATTTCGAAGAAGATGGTCTCCCGTACAAAGTTTGCATATATATCGAACTTTGTGAGGCTTATCGGACAGTTTCTCATAAAAGTTACATTCCAAGCAATGGTTGCTTGGTTTCCCCCTACTGATTTTTTTTCTTCTTCTTCTTCTTCTTCTTCTTCTTCTTCTTCTTCTTCTTCTTCTTCTTCTTCTCCCCTTTCTTCTTTTTCTTAGCCACTTGGTTACTAGTGTCAATACTTTCACTAGGCGAAGAGGAAGAAGGGGAGGAAGAAAAAACTGAGGAAGAAGGCAAAGGTTCAACTTTAGGATCAACTGGAGGTTGATTTTTTCCAATTGGAGGAGTACTCGATTGCGGAGAAATCACAAAATTTTGAACCAAGGAGGTTGAAAACAATCAAACTGGCAAGCCAATAGTAAATCCTGGAAGGGATAATGTAACCATATAAGGAGCACCAATATTTCCGAAAAGAGGAAAAGGACTAGGATTCCCATCATAATGAATTCCTTGATTGGTGGACTCCGGAGTTGTTGCCATATGTCTCAACCTAAGATCAACTAAGGAGTGAGCGTGGAGGATATTATACACGGTCAATTAATTTTATTTTAATCAAAATAACATAACAAAAAAAAGAGGGATAATCGAGGAAAAAGGATTACCAAGCAACTGTGAACTGCAATATACTACCTCAGTAAACCAAGGACTTAACATAATTGCAGGAAATCTCCCTAAATGTTGTGTTCAGTGTATCACATTGTACAAGGTGGTCGACTTGGTTACCTAAGGATGGATAGAAGCCTAATGTAGTCCTCACATATATACCCAAAAGTACGTGGAGGTCCAATCTGTGTTAGCGTTGTCTAATGCGAAATCGCACAGTGAGAGCATTCCTTTATACTTTACATACTGTAACACCTCCCTATATACCCGAAGGTACATGGACGAGCTATGATATACTCACGTACGTGGAATGAGGTATCACACTTGGAATGTATCGCAAACAAGTTAGTGACAACTGCTATGTTTAACGATGCTGAAACACGTCTCTAGCCTAGACCTCTAAATGTTATTCGTTAAGTTAAAATGCTCCATTAGGTTAATTGAGATAACTTTTAAGTTGATATTCTTAAGAATTTTCCTTTCAAACCTCACCACGTGATGCATGTTTGCAATTCCTAGAATGCAACTAACATGAGAAACATTCTTTCATTCAATTAACAATGAAAACCATAGCTAGTAAGGGATAGAGCAATCAGATCTTCGACAAAGAGAAAAGAGCACACCTAATGAAATTTCCCTAGTTATTCCTATCAAGCATTCACAAACTACAATATGCAAAATGCAAGTTTTTCTTTTCAGTCCCTTTAGTGTTTATATGAACAAAAAGGAACTAGATGCACAAACAATCAATCAATACTTTTCACAAGAAACAAAGACTTTACGACAATTTATTTTTCAAAGAAATGAAGACTTTACGACACTTCCTTTTCAAAAAATACTAATCGATATAAACTAACTTTGACAATGAACTCATAGCTATAAATAAATCATTTAAGAAACACTAAACAATCAAGGCCAAAGTAGAGCTAGGAAAGGAAACACAAATTGATTTCATAGATACAACAATCGTTGATCTTTCAGCAAGCAAAAATAGAAGGAAATTTGGGAAAAATCAAGTCAAAGGTTGAATTTTTGACCTGAGGATTAACACAACCCTGAATGGGAGACAATGCATTATAGAGCACTGTCCTCAAGCCAAGGGTGCTCTGCAGCACTTTATGTCCTGACCAAGCCTGCGCTAGTGCGAGAGAGGCCATTCTAGGGGCTTTCAAGCACAATTTTTACCAAAAAACACTTCAAAAAGGGTGAAACAAGATCAATGGAAGCAAGTAAAGTCTACTATGGTGTACTAGGATGAAGGTAAACTACCCGGAATGTTGATTTTTCCCCAGCGAAGTCACCAATTTTTTATGTGGAATTTTGCATCTACGGATAAACACAATTTCCCTAGGTGTGTAGCTACACCTAGAACAACATAATTAAAGTACCTGACCTTTTCCTATAGAAGATAAATAAGACAAGGGACCTACTTGTTATCTTTCGCTTTCCCTTTGTCTCCTTTGTATGGCTCTCATCGTTCCTTCTTGAACTTAATCCGCTCAACAAGTACTTGCAATCATAAACAAAGGACAAAAACCAATCAAAGCAAAAGATCTATCTACTATAAGCAAATGGAATCGAAAGTATTTACACATATAATCATCATACATAAAGAAAAGAATATGGGAAAAGGTGTAAACAGCTTTATTAAATAGAAGGAATAGTTATAACCATGAAGTCCAATCTAATGTCATTCCTCCAGCTTGGGTTCCAACCAACATCACATCAAAAGCACAACACTCCAGCAGCATAACAATACTTGCTTATAATCTCAAACCTCACACCAACAGTATCTCCTTACAAATTCTCAAATTCCAACCCCTGATCACTTAGCTGAGTGCTCAATCTATAGGAAAATGGAGGAGGTTTGGTAATAAATGAGGGTATTGAATGGCCTTCCAAACTTAGAGTTAGTTTCCATGGAGGAAGGGATGAGAGGATAGGAGGTTACTTAACTTATTCCCTATCCAATTTCGAGCTGATAGGAGATAATAAGTGTGGGAATCTTCTAGAAGGCTCCAAAAGATAAGAATATTTCTAGAACCCTATGAGGATTTCGCTCAATCTCACCTAGCGCAGATCAAAGTGGGCCTAAGTGCACTGAAATGCACCCTGACATGGGCCTACTTGCACTGAAGTGCATTTACCCCCAACCAAGGCTTCGTTGGTTCCTCAAGGAGGCATTTCTAGAGGGATTCAAGCTACGAAACCTTCAAGGAAGGAGGCATTCAAAGTGATGACTTGTCTAGGGCATGTAGCAACTAGATTAGGGTTTCATGAGCCCTAATAGTATTGATTTGAATGTTGGGAGTGATGTGCCCAAATGGATCTACAAATTGGACTTAAGCTATTTTGCAATTTTGGGGTTCTGAGTTTAGCAATTTGTTTTAAAATAACAAATTGGGGTAAATTATCAAAACCCGAAACGTGTTTTCATGTGTCATACAATTTAACTAGGTCATTTTGTAGGACCGTTAGTGAAAAAATGAATGAATTAGCAAAAATTAACTGAGAGTTAATAATTACAATGAATGACTATTTTAATTGCAAAAATGAAATATCATACATTTATTTTCATTTTTTAGTCGATGTGAGAAAATAATCAAACTTCTAAGGAGTGTTATTTACAAATAAATTGGCCAAATTAGGTGACACAAGTATTGATGGAAAGCTTGTGAAAATTTGAATTCAATGAAACAATCAAAATAGAAATCTGATTAAAACGAAAAAAATGAAGAAATTATAAGACAATTAACAAAAATGAATATCATAAAAGTTGCTTTAACCAAAAGTTAATGGAAAGGGTCCCCATTATTTAAATAATGGGGGGGTGTTGGGTTTTCCCTACAAAAGATTAATAGGTAGCAGTACAAAGAGATAATTTGATGTTCATGTTTTGATGACAAAGAAGATCACTTTCGTGTTTAAAGGGAGCTATGATTGAGCTCTAATTTGATTGGCTAAATATATTTTCTTTGTTAATGATAACTAGAGGAAAGTGATATGAAAGGTTGATGGCCTAAATCCTATCACGGTTTGGCTCCATTATATTTAGGAATATGAAAGCTCAATTTGATGAATATACAAAGGAAAGGAGGAGTCATGCAACTACTACTTGAAGATATTCATGAAGAACTAGTAGTTGATGCATTGATAAAGACAAGATAAATACCTTGTGGCTATGACTTCCCAATTGAAAGGAAGTTAGGAATCTCCTCTACGCTTGAGAGGGAGTAAGAAGTCTACTTAAATGTTTGAAAAGGAGCAAGGATCTATTCCCCAATTAAAATGGAAGTATGATCTCCTCTCTAGGTTGAGGAGTGATGATGGACACAAAATTCATATTATCTTCTTCATGTGTTGTGCGCTATGCCGAGACTAACAGTCATGCATCTAAGTGAAGGCCATGTAGGGAGAATGGAGAAAATAGGATTGGATAAGCATCTCAAAATGGCACTCCGTGAGGATAGAAAATCCAAGATATGAAGTAGACCGACATTCTTTGAGGATTGGACAAGTATCCAAAGCAAGAGTGGTGGAAAAGGACCAATATTCTTTGAGGATTGAGTATCCAAGATAATAATAGTCCTAAAAGGACATACCTAGTGAACATCTGGATGGGGTATGTGCCTTAAGAGGTAGTATGGTGTCTCACGTAAAGCCTCCCAACATTATGTTATGATATGAAAAGATCTTGTTAGTTAAAGGCCTTGCTATGCTGACAATGTTGGTTATGATGTTGATGCTTGAGAATGGCTTATCAATCTGACTCTTCTTATGAGAATATTACAGTTTGACATAATCCTTATGCCCATTTGTACAATTATGAATACTGTTTTACTTAAGAGGAAGTGTTGAAAAATATAACTAGTTTCGGTCTTCATAATATTCATTATACTCATGTCATTATGTATATCTTATGTTACAAGAAAAATAAGAAAGAAAAATATTATTTTTTAAGCATGGATTTCATGCTCCATTTTTTTTTCAACTAGTTCAAGCATGCATTTCACGCTCCTAGGGTTTGTAAATTCAAAATAATATTTTTTTTGAGTCAAGAGAGTCTTTATAATTTATATAAGACCATATTGTGCAAATTGTAACATGTAAAATATATTATTTTTGAGTCTAGAAAGTCAAATTTGACCTCCAAGACCAAGTTAGCCCTACCAAAGGAAGTTGGTCTAATTTGAGGGAGTTCGACCTCATGAGAAGGTTATATAAAGGAAGAAAGTTTGATTCATTAGGACGCTTCTGCAATTCGATCTCAATTAAGATAAGAAGGCATTTCAAGAGCGAAAGTCAAGGAGAAAAGAATAAATCAAGAGCAAAGGAAGAAGACATCAAAATTGGATCATTTATGGCCACACATGCAAATAGCTTAGGGTTTCTATGTGAGTTGTAGGGTCGAATATTGCAGACCAAGTTGCACGGCCGAGACTTTGTCTAGGGAAGATTTTGGAGTTTGACCTGCATTGACTTTGAAGGATCTTGACTTGTTTATAAGAGATCTTATTGGAGGGTTTATTTGGTGGTTGGGAATCTTGACATTGGTATTTGGGTATTGGATTTCTCATTTGATATGATTCTATAAGAAGAGAAGAGATTATTTTTTATTTTTCCCCTTTGGATGGGTTTTTCCCTGGATTTAAGCCTATATCTTGTGTTCTATGTGTATTTGTGATCTTCATGTTTTTGGTAATTGCTTGATGAAGAAAAGATAAATGTAATAAAAGGCCAACTAAACATCACAAGTAATTATCAAGATAAGGAAATTCAAATATAATCTACAAATACCTTGATTTTCCAACACAAATGACCTGAGATACACTATATTTTTATGTGAGTCCTAACTAAAGGAACTATCCAAATAGCCTCGGGATGAAGCTCTAATTCTGCTACAAGAAATTGACCGAGAGCCCTAGAACTTTAAGAATGGAAATCTAAGTATCTCAAGATGATAGCGAGTTTCTTGAGAGGGGGAACGAACTTTGTTTCAAGGTATATACTTCATTTTCCTTTGATTTACCTCACAAACTCCTTCAAAACCAATCTCTTGGGAATTTTATTGCCTTAGGGAATTTTGGGTTTGTCGTAGACCCTAACCAAACCTCCAACTAGCTTCAGGGAGGGCTCAGGATTGAATGGCCTATATTTATGCTTAGAAAACATTAGACTATTATTGGTGGGTCACCATTGGACTGCCTCTGGATAATTTCACATAGTTTCATCCTTAGAGCCTCATCTACCTCGGGAAATTCAGTAGTTTTGCCTCAAAACAAATTCATAGAGCTTCAAATAATTTGGTTGACTTCCTATTCATTTTCCTTATTCTATTGTCAAATCCATTGATAATAAAATACATACCCTACAAACTGAGACCGAGGTGGTCAATCCCTTCTTCCTATTCCTCTTATTGTTTCTATTATCAAATCCATTGATAATAAAACCCTTTCCCGTAAACTAAGATTCTTAGCCTCCAATTTGAAACAAACCCAAAGATTGAATGGCACACAAAGAAAATGGAGATATATTAAAAACCCTATTAGCTCCCATTAAAAGCATATACAATAATCTAATATCCATGAAAAGGATATAGGAATAGATATAGATATGATTCTTGTGTAAGGTTCAAAGCAGGCTTGAGTAATGGCTCTAACAATCATGCGAAATTTACAGTTCTCACTTTTTTTATGCTTGTAGCGAAAACCTCAACAAGATATCTAAGAAAACACTAACCAGACCATTGTCAGTGGCAACTTCACAAGCTTCATTATCTTCAAGTAAAATTAGAACCAAACTAGGATATACTAGAATTCAAAGAAAGGTAAAATGTCTTAGCCCTTATAAAATCACACTATTCATGTAAGATCAATTTTTACATGAAATAAATGACCACTCCTAACTATCATATGTTGGTTATTGCATCATTGTAACTTGCCCCTAGCTGAGACATTGTTAACAAAAGTATGCAATGATACATACCCATACATCCATTATTTTCTACCACAGGTAAATATTACTTTGATTTGACCAACTCTAGACATTCATCCTTTTCTATTGGGCCAAAAAATTCCACATATGCCAATAATCACTTTTCACAATTTTCTAATCCATTTTCCTCCTAATTTCTCTCCATTGAATGGTGCAAAATTAATAGTGTATATATAATGAAGGCATTATAGCCAAGAATCACTGTGAAAATAAATCCACATTTGAAATAAAAATCTAAAAACTTGGCCAACAAGAGGCTTACACCTACTAATTCAATTCAATCTAATTTGATAGGTAATAAACCATGAGCTACTAAAAGTTGTTGCCACTAAGAATATATGAGCTAAATGTTGAATACTAAGCTTTTTCTCTAGAAATTTGGAATTTCTATAGCCCACTTATTTTATTATTTCTTGTCCTCACATATTGGTTGTTATATCCCATCCTATTGAGGTATTTTAACTAGAAATTTGTGGCCACTAGAGATATTTATGTCGAAGGTATCCATTAAGGGAATTGTTTTCCAAATACACATCAACCTCTAATGTTGATCAAATAATACCACCCATTTTATTCCAATCAAATTTGATTTTATATTCTCATTTTTTAAAATTTTATGCACTCCTCTTTATATTTCCCCCCTATTCACTAATATATCTTTACTTTCATTGTTCAAGGTATTTTTTGTTGAGAAACCAAGTGAAGTAGAATTAGGTTTGATGTCTCTGTCATGATAATTACTTGTGAATGATTAATGTCTTCTTATTACTTTTTAAGTGTTATTCATCAAGCAATTATACAAATGTTCAAAACATAAAGATCATAAAGAGACAAGAGAAACCATAAATTAGGCTCCAAGCCAAAGAAAAACCCCACAAGGGGGAAAACCCAACAATCCTTCTCTTCTAGAATCATATAAAAATGAGATATCCAAGACCCAAGACCAAAGTTGCAACCAAAACATTAATTCCAACCCTCCTCCAACTCACCTCCAAGAATCAAAGTACACACAAATCAAAAATGGTCCAGATCTTATCTTCTTCTAGAAATTTTGGTCCTCTTCTGATCAATGTCCTGAAGTTTTGGATTTGCACTAGAGGGGCTGAAAATATGTTTATATTTTCCTCATAAACCCATCCTCGTTTACAAAAATTATCCTCCACGTGAGCTAGATTCTTTCTCTTTTAATTTGGCTCATTTTCTCCCTTGCTAGTTTAGAAATATGCTATTTGTATTGTGCTTGAGTGACCTGCCAATAGTTCAAATTGTCTTGTGTGTGTGTGTGTGTCCTGGAGGTCGAGTATGTGGCTCTTGGAGGCCCAACCGATTTGTTCCCAAGGAGGGCCAAATTTAACCATTTTGGTGGATATTGACTCAAACAAAAATTTAATTTTATATTTCTTACGAATGTCTAAATGGGACATCACTCAAGAAAATATCTCTTTGACTCATAATAAATTATTTTCTCTTTTTGACTCTATAAGCATGAAGAACATGCTTTGAACAAAAATAAATATAATAAATACATCAATGATAGTTTTACATTGTGAAGACTGACACTAGTTACAATTTCAACACTCCCTCTTAACTAGGGGGTATTCATAATGAAACAACATGATATTCTCGAGTTGAAATATTCATATAAGAAAGGATCTGGATTGATAAGAATCAATGGTTATTTACATCATCATAACCAGCATTGTCAAAATACCAAAGTCTTGAAAAGTACACTCTATCTCTCCACTAGATCATAGCACAAAGTTGGGAGACATAAATTTGGACACCGTCACCTCTCAAGGCACATACCCCACCTAGGTGTTCCCAAGGTAACACCTCAAAGGACCATTTCCTAATTTGAGGAAAAGTACATCCTCTAGACCATTCTTTACCAATTCCATGTATCCAACTTAGGATTTTAATCCTAGTCAACCACAACACATGACTCAAGAATGCACATCCTTGATGCTTATCCAATCCACCATTGTCCACGCACTAGGCTTACAATTGTTATTCCTAGCCATAATACGTGACACATGAAGAACAAGGTGTCCAACCTCACTCCCTCTCAACCAGGGAGGATACAACTCCAAGCCCAAGCTTGTGTTGGAAGTATTAATACTTCCCTTACATTAGCTACATGTTATTCCATGGAGATATGTTGTAGCTTCTCGACTTATATCTACATCATACTCTTGAATCATAAAGAACTTCTACCTTCTTGGTTCTCTAAAAATTTTCATGCAGCGTTGATCAATGTCAATATCATAACCGAATCCAACATGTCATCAAGTAGCTCATCAAACACCTTATTGATTCAAACTTGTTCACAACTAATTGCACAAGCCTTCACATCTTATTCCTTCACATTCCAACAGAATTTTGCTTCATGCTCTTCCAAGAAATCATACCAGTTCCCAACCATCAGTAGTGTTTTTATTCGTCATCAGCACTGCAAACTCAATAGATGTGCCCTTGAATAAATCAGGAACCAAATCAGCTCAATTTAATGACATATCCATCCAAGATCTTGTAGTTCCGTATTTACAACTAAGCTAAGTGAACTTCTTCCCTTGTATTAAGTCTAGCTTTCATGTTGCCATCTAATCGAATTCTTTGATGCATACTTCAAACTGCTTTCTCCTTCTCCATTTACATCTATTAAGATTCAGATAAATCTTTGTGCTTTTCTATGATCTTCCAATTCTTCCATATGTTAATAAAGTTTAGATAGTTCTTGTTTTGACTTGCAAACTTTATTAAAATACTATGAAAGAACAAAAGTCAAAGTACAAAGGCAATAACAATAGTAGTAATAAAGGAGATGTAGAGTACTTATCTTTTGAGGAAGGTCATCTCCCTCTTAATCTTAGATCTGTTCAGCAAACTTATTCTTACATTAGCATGATGTTATTTATGGGATCATCTACAATAGCTTGATCTTCTTCTTACAAAGGAAACAATTAGTTATGGTTTTGTTCCTAGGATTTTCTAATTCAAACTTTTTG
Source organism: Pinus tabuliformis (assembly GCA_031772625.1). Lineage (NCBI taxonomy): Eukaryota > Viridiplantae > Streptophyta > Pinopsida > Pinales > Pinaceae > Pinus > Pinus tabuliformis. The sequence continues at coordinate 931,916,858 of CM062818.1, forward strand.
TAGGGTTTACAAATCCTAGATTCTCCAAGGTTTTGAAGATCTTTCATTCAAAAATTGCAAAATCTACAAGCATACTAATGAGTTAGTTACAAACCCTAGAAATGTCATTAGTAAGCTCTCTATATGTGAGATGGAATTAATTTCATTCCTATATTTTGGAACCTAGTCTATATATGCAAGGAAAGACTTCAATGATCTTTAAAATATATCTACACAGGCCCTTTTTATGAGCTGCATTTTTATCTTTAAAGAGACCATTGGATCATTATCTTATCATTATATGTAATACAATAGACATAGATCATTGATTGAAAATGAACAATTTTATACGTACATTTTTCAGTCTTTCCTTATCCATCCTTGTAGAGATATGATCCCTTGACTTTTTCTTCAATTGACAATTCTGTTTTCCTCCAACATAGACACTTCAGATCTTGTAGACTTCAATGAATCAAATAGGTTGACCTTGTTGATGTAATTCATCTGTATTTTATGTATAAGAAGGAAATGTTGGTAGCATATTTTCTTCATATACTGGTGTCACAAAGATAAGCTTCATAAACCTTTAGATACCTATAGAGCTCCCAAAGTCTCAGTCTTCAAACTAGGATATGAACCATAGAGATGAATCGTGGAAGGATTCGGTCTTCAAGAGAGATGTATTATGTAGTTTTTGGTCACAAGATGTCATATTTCTATCCTCTAAGTGCCTCATCCATTTTTGTGGCAATAGTTTTATAGTAGACTCGAATATCTTGGAGGTACGTTGCCACAATAAGCTCAAATGTCATGGGAAGATGTTTCCATATTAAAAATTGTTGCCACAAAGATTTGGACTGTTCTTTTATCTTTCTTTCTTATTTGAGCGACGATACACGATTCTTTTATTCTCCTTGAGTAATTTGTAGGTTGCATACATGAATGAATTGTATGTTTTGTTCTCCAATGGATACGAATAGGTTATAGTTTTCTTCCTCAGCCTCAAATTCTTAATTCCTAGACTTATTTCAAACATGTTGTCTTACTCAAAAAAATTGAAGGCTTTTTATAGTTCAGACCTTGAATATTATATTGCTTATGAGGTAATTTGGATTTCTCCATAGGGTTCAATAGGAACAAACTTGCTTCTTCTTTTTTCAGTGACTATGAATTATTGGTTCTTGATGTCGTTATAGATGCCTTGATCCAGGTCAATCCTCATTTAAGGTTTATTTCAGATATTCTAATTGAGCCTCATCACCATAGGTATTTATTTTATTTCCTTAAGAATTGCTACAAGATGGTTTGGACTTTTGATTTATTTCATGAATATTCTTCTTCACAACAATTTTTCACATGAGTTCTTGGCTTAGGATTGTCCAAAGGATGTCAAACTTACATATTGCAGAAGTATAGTGTCATATTCTCACAATGAATTTGCATATCACAGTTGCATAGAAACTTTGCATACCATAGTGTTTTTCGCATGTCATTGTGCTCTAAAGATTTCGCATACCACAGAAGACTAGTCTTGGGAATATATTTCAAAAGCTTGGATTACAAAGTGTTATGCGCAGAATACCTTTCTAGATATTGTCCTAGATATAGATCTTAGGTAATAAGAAAACTTCAACAAGTAGATCTTCGATCATAAAAATTTTAAATCAAAATTCCAAATCTAATTAAAGATAAATTTCTTGAAGGGTGACCTAAAAAAAACTTAGGCATGCCCCACAAGGTCTTCGACCTAAATAACCCCAGAAGGTGTCAACAAACTCAAACTAGTGTTGGCCTTTCAAATCACAAATGAAAAGCTCAGTGTAGCCTATTAGGCCTCAATATAGCACTTTAGTAATCACATACTTCGATCAGTAAGCATAAATTCATTCAAGTCACCAGAGGATTTGATTTCTCTCTTAGACCTAGATCAAGCCATAAAATTTTTGTCACAATATGAAGTAGATGTTCTTGATTCTTTCATCCTCCTTAGCTTTGACACAATGTTGAGAAACCAAGTGAAGTAGGATTAGGTTTGATTCCACTATCTTCATAATTATATGTGAATGATTAATGTCTTCTATTACTTATTAAGTGTTTTTCATCAAACAATTATGTAAATTTTCAAAACTTAAATATCATAAAGAGACAAGAGACACCAAAAATTAGGCTCCAATTTGGGGCAAAACCCCACAAGGGCGAAAACCCAACAATCCTTCACTTATAGAATAATATCAAAATGATATATCCAATACCTGAGACCAAAAATACCACCAAAACATCAATTCCATCCCTCCTCCAAGTCACCTCCAAGAATCAAAGTCAACACAAGTCAAAATTGGTTCAAATCTGATCTTCTTCCTGAAATTTCAGTCCTCTTCTAGTCATTGTCCTTAAATTTTGGGTCTACACTAGAGGGGATAAAAATATAACTATAGTTGCCTCAGAAACTCATCCTAGTTTATATAAATTATCCTCCACATGAGCGATATTATTTCCCCTTTAATTCGGCTCCTTTTCACTTTTGTTAGTTCAGAAAATGCTACTTGTATTGTGCTTGAGTGATATTCCAATAAGTTGAGTTGTCTTATATATATATATATATATATATATATATATATATATATATATATACATATCCAGGAGGTTGATTAGGTGGCTCTTAGAGGCCCAAACCGACTTGTTCGTAAGGAGGGCTAACTTTAACTTAAATAAAAATTCCATTTTATTTTTCTTACGAATGTCCAAATGGGACATGACTCAAGTACATTTTACTTTGACTCATAATAAATTATTTTCTCTTTTTGACTATATAAGCATTAACAACATGCTTTGGCCAAAAATAAATATAATAATGAATATAATAAACACGTCAATGATAATTTTACATTATGAATATTGGCACTAGTTATAATTTCAACATTGTCTTTACTCCAAGTAGCATTAATTATATCCCAAAAATATCCATTTCAAGCCCCTCATATTAGTTACATAACTAAAATCCTCTTTATAAGGCCCTACACTCATCCCATTACATGAATCTTGGTTTTTTGGCTAAATAGATCAAGGCATTATTATGGCAGGAAGGAAAAACTAGCTTCAGTTCTTGGTATTGGGGGGTGTCTTTATGTTCCAAATACCATCAAGGAAATCTCACAAATAGCCATTGTGAACCCCTTGTCATAGTTCCATCACTGAAATCCTCTTTAAAAGGTCTTGCACTTATCCCATTACATGAGCCTTGGGGTTTTCACTATACTAATCAAAGCACTATTGCGGTAAGAAAGAAAACCTAGCTTCAATTCCTAGTATTAGGGGTTGTATCTCTTTTTTCTCTGTAATGTTGATTTTTCTAGTCATTTTGATTTGCATTACACTTTGAGATGAGGTTATCATAATATCAAACCCTCTAGGAGGGTTTAATCAATATAGAAGCAATGTTTTTAACACTCCCCATCAATGCTCAATATTTTGTTGTGCATAATTCCATTGATATTTTTTCTATGTATGTCATCTATAGAAATTTTACAAAGACAAAAAGTAATTTGTTCATGGACTTTATTGGGGTATGCTTTTATTTGTGATAAAAATAGCCAATTTATCTATCATTTTTTACTAATTTTTATTATACATTTGGTATACACTATAATTTTATATATGCTCAAATTTAAAGATAAATATATACATATGTTTGTGTGCACATTATGGAAAATAATGATTGTTTATCAACCACATAGACCAATACATCCAGGAGGCATTTGTGATGATAAAAACTTTTCTTCTAGATCAATGCATTTTACAATTTAGTGTTTTTCAATGTTCATGTTTTTGTTTTGAAGCTTCTTAGTATTACCAAAAAAATTCACCTGAATTTTCCTTGTGAAATTTTGGCTTCATTTTCAAGATTGATACATAGTTGTCCCAAGTAAGTTGCACACCTAAGTTCCTGCAAAAAATATTTAAGGGTTTTCTACTTACATTGTTAACAAATTAACTTACAACCTGTGCACCTTATAGGCATTTTTGTATCCTAGGCATCGATGAAAACATGTTTTTATTTCATTCATCATCAGACATCATATATGTTGACATGCTTATGGGGAAAATGTTGATTCTACTTATCTGATGTCATTATTTCTTGCTTCTTTACTGGATTATCTCTTAATTTTGATGCATTTATACGGGCTTTGAGTAGTAATGTAAGTAGTTAGATAAGACCAATGGCAACTTGAGTCTAGGAAACAATTCCTCAAGGTTAAGAAAATTAAGGATGCTTGATAAATACCTAATGATCCCTAAGCAAGGAGACTATGAAAATTGACTCAAACAAATCCCAATGCAAATGGGACCATTAATTCAAAGAGGATGAAGAGAAGTGATGAATGATTATTCTTGAATGAACTCACAAAGAACCCTAATCAAATCTCTTCAAACCCTAAAATGGAAAGATAATTTCTAAAAGACCTAGAGCTGAAACTAGGCTTTCAGACCTAGGGCTAGCCAAATCTCTAAAACTAGCCAATAAATATCAACCCTTTTCAAGGGAAAGTATTTACTAGGGAAGGTCAAATTTGGGGCTAATTTGCTTGGGAAAAATTAGCCCTCTATGATAAGGTATGAGGCTTCATATACATATTGTCCCAACCCTCTTTTGTCTTTTGATGATTTTCTTTTTACTTTGGGGTAGCAATGGATTTTGACATTTCTTTATTTCTTGCATCAACCTCTTTAGGGGATCCTTGCCCAAATGGATCAAGGGTCAATGAAGATTTCAAGGGCTAACTAATTCAGGGTGACACCAATATCGAATCTTGGGATGTGAGGAGCTTTGTAATGAGCAGAAAGTGGTAAGTATGTTTGGACATGGGCATGCTTTCATCACTCCAAGTATTCCCACTCAATATCATCCTAAGAGAAAGATAACCTTGACACAGGTCACACTTACTAGAATCAAGGGATAACCACCAAGGTGAGGAATAGGGAACCAACCTCAAGAATTCAGTAATGGTCATGTTCAAATGGATTAATGAAGGATTTTGAAACCATATGTTCTTCTTAGGAATCATCCTATCCATGAAATATAGTATCCCAAGGCATCTTTCTCCAAAGCCACTTTCAAGAATGTTTATTGAGAGAACAACTTCATTGATAAGTCAGCTAAAAACCCTATAGAATCACAGGAAGTCTTTCTATCCTAACAAGGCATCGAGGGAGGGATCTTTCTCCTCCCATATAGGAATACAAATCTCAAAATATAGAGTTTTCTATCATATTTTAAAATAGGTGGAGAGACTTGTATAAAAATCATATGCCTACAACTAAAAAATGATGATTTTTTTTCCACCTAACCATAGGATCAATTATGCCTAACTCTTTCTATAGAAAAATCCCATTTCCATAACCAGTTATTATCTTTAAGAATTACTTGATTTTTATTCAATTATTCAACTCTTCTTAATCAATTGTTACAAGCCATCAATCTTCTAACTGCTTCTATCATTCGATAGACTATAGGTACAACCAAACAGTTACCTATCAAATATTTCTAGTACCTATAGTATACCATGGAATAAACAGAGATCATCGACTAGAGGTGAGAAAAACAAAAGAAAATTTCGTAAACCATGGAATTTTTCTTATTGAAGGGGTCCATGTTCTTATGATGTTGAGAGCATAGATGAGATCGAGGTGCCCTTGAGGTACAAACATCTAGTGAAATGATGGGTACCCAAGGACCTTCCTCATGTAAACACTAATTTTTGTCTCAATGAGAGGATATATTGCATTGATCCATCATCACTGCATGAATTGGGGATATTTTCCATGCACAGCATAAAGGTTTGTTATGACAGACTAACTGAATTGATGGCGTATGCCTTGTTATAATTAGAGAGATTGGATGCAACTGGTATGATATACGTGAGGTATGCGGAGATACGCATCGGATGAAGATTATGTACATCTAAGAGATAATGAAAAAAATAAAGGAATGTTTATAAATATTGACAGAAGGCTAAAAGAATTGTGGAATATTACAGGGATTATAAACAGTGCACAACCCAAGACAAAAAAATAGGCAACCCAATTGGATATATTGGGGACGTGAAGGAAACTGTGTATTCATATGTGCAATAAAATCAATAATTGCACGATAAGATTTGTTGATCAATTACGATTTGAGTCGAATATATATAGACATTGTTATTATGGAGGAAGTAAGTAACCTCTCATTATATTTTATGTTTATAGGTGGTCCAACATGTCTTCATTATTATGTCTCTATTTGTATTTGTAACTTGCTATAACGCATTCATATAGAAAATATTCTTATGAACTTGTTATAATGTATTCATGTAAAAAATATCTTATGACCAATAATATGACATTACATTGTTGGAAACACTATTGTCCTAGGGTGAGAAGGGGAAGGAATCAACATTAGAGTAGTCCACAGATCATCTTGAGGAAGAGATTATGGATAAAGAAATTTATTCCTCCATAGACCCAATGCAAACAATAAAGAATCTTCTAAGAAGATCAAACAAACAGCTCGCTTCTTTGGTTGATATTCAACTAAAGATACAATTGACAAAGGAAAGAACTAAATCCTTGATGCAGAAGATTTGTCAATATGGCATAAGCATGAAGATCTTTAATTATCCAAATTTATGGTTTTAGTTTTTATACTCTTACAATTTCTTTATAAAAAACTCTATTGTTTCCAACATATTTTTGGAGGATTTTGATCCTCAGCATAAGCTTACAGAGTTCAGTGTTGGTACCAGCATCCTTCCTAAACCGGCGAGGCATCATACTAGTACCCATTTTCAATATTGGTCTGTGAATCACACCTCAGTCACTCAGACCGATACACCCCCCAAGGTAGATGTCAATACTACACCCCCTTAGTAGTACAAACCAGAATGTGCATGGGATGTTGACAGTGACATTGCACATTTTGAAGCATCTTTTCCTAGATCTACCCATGTCATGAGCACATGATCACTACTAGTTACTTTTTTGTTAAACGATGAGCACATGAATATGAAAATAGAAAATATTTCCAGGATTTAAGAAGTGTTTTAATTATAATGTACAATATAACTAAAATTTATGTATAATGTGTGATTATTTTAAACTAATGATAATATTGTCTTGTAGGAAATGATACATTTTATAAACACTTGAATGGCCTAACTCTAGATATATTTGGGCCCACCATACACATAGGGTGGAATGCCCAAAGTTCCATGTTAAACGATGAGATCATTAGCAAGTTGGTTGGCGTGTTCGGTGTAAGTTCCTTTAGCAAGTCTGTAGTCACCTCAAAAATATGAAAATATTTAAAATATTTGAAGGACCAATATAGGGTTAGTATTGAAAAGAACCCTAAGTATAAGTTTCCTCCAATGATTCCAGAGAGGGAGTGGAAGGTCGTCCTGGATGATGCAAGGGAGAAGCAAGACCGAAAACAAGGAAAGACACCACTCGGCTCAAGAAGGTATGTGACACTTCTAATAATGGAATTATGATGCTTTATAATCATTGCAACATCTAATTACATACTTGAAACTTTTTAATATAGGCTCCCACATACATCCAAACACACAAAAACGAAAATCAGAAAACATAGGAAACCCAAACTTGCCCAGGTGGTTACTTCAAACTAGCCACATGAATTGTAAGTATAAAAAAATTAATTGCATCCAAATAATAAATTTCTAACAATTTTAATTTAATTGTATAGAAGAACCAAAATACATGATTTTATGAGAAATTACAAGGGTTGGAGTTCAACGAATCTCTAACCAAGGAATACCTTAAGCTTTCTTACAAGCATGGTTATCAAGTTTTAGTTGAGCACAAAAGAAGCTTGGGGAAAACACAATCTTTCAACACTCACATCGACACACAAGTATATAAAATCAACGAAGAATACTTATAATTTATTACTTGTGCAATCTATTGATTATTATTTTTGGGCATAAAGTAATGTGTTTAATCCTTTTAAGGAAGCAAACAATGAAGAGACACAACCTAGTGTCAATGGAGTGGCATCCAATAAAGGTGGTGTGCAGATTGGTAATAGATGTATTTCATGTGCTATAAAAAATGTCATATGTATTCAATTAAAAATATTTAATTTCAAATAGTGTATTAATTAAAACATTTCGTGTTTCAACTTTAGAGCATGTATAGGATGACGCTAAACAAGAAGAGGAACATATGACCACATCTAAAACTACTATGCTTGCCCCGCTACTGAAGCAGGTAAAGAACGCTTTAATGTTATTTTTATTAATGAACTATTTGTAATAATAATAACAAAAAATATCAATTTAACATTTATTTCTTGTTGCAATTGATGATTCACCCTTCTTGCAGCAACCTCAACAACGCCATGAGTACATGACCAAGTCGTCAATGAGAGCTATAGAGGCCATAAGAAGCGAATGGGAAGAAGCAACTGATGAAGTCATTTCTGAATTATTTTCAAAAGTGAATAAAAAGAAAAAGAAATGATTGTGCTAGTTATATCAATAGAAACATCACGTTCCATATTATGAAATCATATTTTTGATGGTAAAATGTATTTAGATAAGTTTTTTATGTCTATGATTAATGAATGAATGGAATGAATGTTATAAGTCAATGAATGATTGATATATGTTTCTTTATTTACAAAACCACATACTTTTCTTTATGAATTTTATGTTTTACTAGTGTCTATGCATGAATCATAACGTGTTGATTTCAACTATTTTCTAGTAGATATATTAGATATTGGGGAATTGAGAATGATGTGGGGGGGAGAGGCAGGGTGTTAGCAATCGGAAAAGGCAAAAATATTTTCTTATGTTGATAATTACTTGTGATATTATTGTATTTTTATTATCTTCTCTTTATGTTCTTATTTTTTCTTAGTTTCATCAAGCAATCATCAAATCAAAACATGAAGATAAACGACACTAAATGTAGGTACTCAGCGCGGGCTAAAACCCTTATCTAGGGGAAAACCTAGTCAAACTCTTCCACCAATAAAATTGAGATAGACCAAGACCTTAGACCTGACCAAAAGAACTTCCTCCTCCACCAAGTCAGCCTTCCAATATGATTCAGCAAACTTTAGTAGTATTTTCTTGTCCAGCAACAATCCAGGATTTCGACCACCAACAAATTCAGAATTTTGGCCCAACTACAGTACTGTGATTTCGGCTCTTCCAACAACCCAACAAATTCACATGTGTGATACAAGGAGAAATAAAATTTGACTTCTTATGATTAACAAAGACTTCTCCTCCACTAGGTTTTCTTCCTCTTCCTTGAATTTCACACCCTTTTCTATCTCCATCAACTGCAAATCAAACTTGTTGTTGATGTGACCCAAATGAGTTGATGCGTTGCCTCTATATAGTGTTTGTGTGAGGTTGAATTCCCTTGATGAGGCCGACTTTTCCTTCTTGAGGCCGACTTGTTAGAGGAGGCCTAAAATGCCTATTTTACATTCAAATAAATTTCTTTCTTTATAGATGAAGGCCAAGAAGGCTCTTTTACATTATGACATGGACAAGGACACTTTATATAAACCCTAGAATCCTACAATGGAGTCTTTGACCTAAGAACCATTGACCCAAGCATGAAACACATGCTTTAATAAGTCAATTTATTTTATAATTAAATTTATTTTTCTTTCTTTTGACAAATACATTACATCATGACTAAAATACAATTATGAATACCGATGCTAGTTACATTTTTCAACACTCCCTCTTAACTAGGGAGGTATTCATAATTACATATCTACAAAGGTACATGGAAGATCTCAAATTGAGATACCTTATGAAGATTCACATCACACGCATTATTACAGATTAGGTACTTGACCTAGGTAGTCTAATCAGGTGGGACTAAGGTGTACTCAACCTCTAGCCACTTTAAGTATCATCATGTTGTTAAGCTCTAACACCAACTTGGGGATCTAGGTGTGTATCCAAGGTCAGAGATCCATGACCAATGTCACCCTCCCTATTTCTATATCTATACATCAACACATCGTTCCACCAGATGTCCTACCAAGCATATTGTTGCCACAAGATGATTCATCTCTCCTTGTCATCTAAATCATATTTATGTCCACCACTTCAAGCATGTTTCAAACATTCAATCTTTTTATGAAGATATCCTACACAATCACAACCCCAATCAGTAATAACCTTTAAATATATATACAAGTAAATACAAACCTTTGGGGTCCTCAATCATTCTAATGCTGCTCATAGCAACATCAAGTTATCCAGATACAACTTGTCGAAAGCTTTCCTTTTCTTTCACTTCTTCAATAGCACCAAATATAACCTCAGTACTTCTCAAATCTTTTGTTTGAAAATCCAATTGCAATACTTTCATTCCTTCTTCGGTTTCATTCTTTCTTCAAGGTATTCACTATTACTTTCATAATATGATCTCCCTCTCAACTAGGGAGATATACCTTTTCTTCTATACAATCTCCCTGTCAAATTAGGGAGATCAACAACTACCTTCTTTTATAACATCAGAGAAACTTCAACCTTTAAAGACTTCCTTTATTTCTGTTAGGCCCCTATAATACTAGTGATTCCCCCATTAGTATTGTCACTGTAGCCCTTATTTTTATTATTGTTCCCCTATTGTCCCTATATTGTTATTATTGTGCCCCATAGAATCCCACTATTGTCATTGTTGTGCCCTTATATTATTGTTATTATTATGTCAGCTTTGATTATATTGTGACCCCTTAGACTCCTATATATAGAATGGAGGTTTTTTCACTTTTATCATCCAAAAATTGTTCATTTGTGTAATGTAAAGGAGTTTTCCCCCTCGAAGAGGCTGATTTTTAAGTCGTTGATCTATCTTTTCTATCTTTTTGTGAGCTCGTTTCATAACAATTGGTATCAGAGCTTTGGATTCTAGGGTTTCATTGCTCCAACACAGGTCATCATGGAATTTTCACTACAACCTTTTTCTACGACATTTCAGACCCACTTGAGCCAAAATCTCGATGATCCTCAAGTCAGAATTTCATATCTTGTATCGCTATATTTTCATAGATATGATCCAAGAAAGTTAGGTCTTTTTAGGCTTCCGAATTACATCGCACATAGGTGATCTTGGGAAAATCATCATAACATTCTCTCTAAGAATCATATTGAAATTTCGTAAGAAGTTACAGAAATATCATGGACTGTAGTTTTCTTTGCATCATTTTCAGGTCCAAAGGTTGAAACAGTGACACGTGGCACTTCGTACAAGTTCACTCTACTAAAAAAGTGTATAGTCATATCATCTTGGGAGATTGAGCATAACGCTTTCTTGGAAAATCCAATTTCGATAGACTTGTGGCATTGGAAAGAGGACTCATAAGGATACCATAGTTAGAAATTTCAGACCTTGGAGATCCAAAATTTCAGAGATACATCAAATTCAATATCGAGCTCCTACAAAGTGAAAAGAGGTGTGTAGTTTTTTTTAAATTTTATATAAGTTTGCTTTGAAAAATTAGTTTTAAGGAATACAAAGGGCATAACGAAGAATAATTATCATTGATTGATGCCCTGAAGAAAGAAAATGGAAACACCTAGTAAGCAACCTGAAAGCTCTAGCATGACTCATTAAGAAGAAGAAGAAATGCAACATGATATATCAAACTTATGAGACCAAATGCAACAAATTTCACTCTCACAAAAAGTAACAGAAGTTAAGATGGATGGTTTAAAGAAGGGCGTGGAAGATACGATGGATGGTCTAAAGAAAGGTGTGGAAAATCAGATGGATGGTATGAAAAACAACATTGAAGATCTGAAGAAGGAAGTGGAAGGTTTGAAGGAAGGTTTGCCAAAGTTTCTACAAGAAAGGCTTCCTAATGGCGAAAAGGTAATAGAGAAAACTCATGATGAGAACAAAATAAATGTTAATCATGATTTCATAGACTCTAAAGATGGATTGAAGACCCACCATGTTCCAAAGATCAATATGAGGAAGTTTGACAGCAAGGATCCTGTAACATGGATACTATAGATGGAGCAATATTTTGATCTCCATTATGTGCAAAACACACAAAAGGTATGTATTGCAACTTTATATTTAGAACCAAATCAGTTTGTATGGTATCGATGTCTTTTCTCTAGTAAACGAATTATCACTTGGGAATTTTTTACGGAAGAAATGATAGCACATTATGAGGATACAAAAAGAAACACTTTTTTTAGCCAATTGATAAATCTCAAACAAAAGGGTTCAATGATGGAGCACATTGGGGACTTCCAAAAATTAAATATAAGGGTAAAAGATATTCCAGAGGAGCATAGGATTGATGTGTTCATAGGTACTTTAAAGGATAACATCCAACATGAGGTTTGCCTTTAGGAATCTTATTCATTGGAGAATGCATTCAGGTTGGAAAGAAAAATAGAAAGAAAAATGTTTTGGAAGATGCATTCTCAAGAAAGGATGAGGATGTGGAAGCATTGTAGTGCGCAATTTCTATTATCCAACCATATTGGATAAACGAACCAAGGGATGAATGGAAGAATGATGAAGAAGTGTGGGCACTCATTCAAAAGTTACAACAAGATCCCAGTACATCTGATACATTTAGCTAGAAAAATGATTCATTGTGGTACAAAGATCACTTATACCTAGGTAATAATTCCTAACTCAAACAAAAGATTCTTATGGAATTTCACACTTCTCCCTTAGGAGGGAACTCGGGATTTTTAAAAACTTACCACATGTTTAAGAAGGAATTTTTTTTAGATGAACTTAAATCAGATATTCAAACGTTTGTGGCGAAATGTTTGGTTTGCCAACAAAATAAAGTTGAAACAATTAAGACCCCAGGTCTATTACAACCTTTATTCATTCCAAGCCAACATTGGGAGGTAGTTTCAATGGATTTTATCACAGGTTTACCCAAGTACGAAGGAAAGAGTGTCATCATGGTGGTAGTTGACATACTTACCAATTATGCCCACTTTTGTGCATTATCTCATCCATTTAAAGCCAACACAGTTTCTACTACATTTATGGAAACAATTCAAAAGATACATGGAAACCCAAAGATAATTGTAAGCGACAGAGATCACATTTTCACTGGAATTTTTTGGACAGAATTATTTTCTTGTCTTGGTACTCAGTTAGCTCATAGCTCATCTTATCATCCTCAATCTGATGGGAAAACTAAGATAGTAAACAAATTTTTGGAAGGATATCTTCGTTGCTTTGTCTCTGATAAACAGACACAATGGCTGAAATGGTTGCCTCTGGCTGAATGGTGGTATAACACTTCCTTCCATACTATAGCAAAAATGACCCCATTTATGGAACTTTATGGATATCATCCACCATCCATCACATCATATTTAAGATAAAATTCTAAGGTTCAAGGAGTGGAAGATCACATCAAGCATCAACAAAAGTTCTCCAACTCTTAAAGGATAACCTCACTTTGGAGCAAAATAGAATGAAACAACAGGCAGATCAACATCGCAGTGAAAGAAGTTTTGATGTAGGTGACTAGGTATTCCTACAGCTACAACCATATAAAAAAAAGTCCCTCAAGCAAGCTAAGAAGGATAATAAATTATCCCCAAAGTATTATGGTCCATACAAGGTGTTGCAAAAGATTGGTACTATGGCATACAAATTAGAGCTTCCTGCAACTTCCTGAGTGCACCTAATTTTCCATGTTTCATGCTTTAAGAAGGTTATAGGTGATAAGCTTCGTTCAAACAATATTGCTAGAACTTGACAAGGAATGAAAAATCATATTGGAGCCTGAAGCAGTCATAGAAACAAGAACTCGACAGCTACGAAATCGATCAATTTCGGAGTATCTCATCAAGTGGAAGAACTTACCCACTAAAGATTCCACATGGGAGGATGATAATTCTATACAGAAGCATACATAACTACTCAAGCGTTGAGGACAACACTTTTTGAAGGACAGGGGCATGTTAGGTCCCTATAATACTAGTGATTCCCCCATTATTATTGTCATTGTAGCCCTTATTGTTATTATTGTGCCCCATAGAAGCCCATTATTGTTATTGTTGTGCCCTTATATTATTAATATTATGTTGGCTTTGATTATATTGTGACCCCTTAGACTCCTATATATAGAATGGAGCTTTTGTCACTTTTATCATCCAAGAATTTTTCATTTGTGTAATGTAAAGGAGTTTTCCCCCTCGAAGAGGCTGATTTTTAAGTCGTTGATCTATCTTTTCTATCTTTTTGTGAGTTGGTTTCATAGTATTTGGTATCAAAGCTTTGGATTCTAGGGTTTCATTTCTCCAACATAGGTCATCATGGAATTTTCGCTACAACTTTTTTTTGCAACGTTTCAGACCCACTTGAGTTGAAATCTCGATGATCCTTGGGTCAAAATTTCAGATCTTGTATCGCTATATTTTTGGAGATATGATCCAAGGAAGTTAGGGTTTTTGCAAGCTACTAAATTACATCGCAAACAGGGGACCTTGGGAAAATCATCAGAACTTTCTCTCTGAGAATCAGATTGAAATTTCATAAGAAGTTATACAAATAGGATAGGTTGTAGTTTTCTTTGTATCATTTTCAAGTCTGAAGGTTGAAACAGTGACATGTGGAACTTTGTACAAGTTCACTCTACTAAAAAAGTGTATAATTAGATCATCTTGGGAGATTGAGCATAACGCTTTCTTGGAGAATCCAATTTCAATCAAACTTGTGGCATTTGAAAGAGGGATCAGATGGATACCACTGTTAGTAATTTCAGACCTTGAAGATCCAAAATTTCAGAGATACATCAGATTCAATATCGAGCTCCTACAAAGTGACTAAAGGTGTGGTTTTTTTTTTTTTTTTTTTTGCATAAGTTTGCTTTGAAAAAATAGTTTGAAGGAATTCAAAGGGAATAGTGAAGAATAATTATCATTAATTGATGCCCTAAAGAAATAAAACGGAAACACCTAGTAAGAAACTTGAAAGCTCTAGCATGACTCATGAAGAAAAAGAAGAAATACAACATGATATATCAAAATTATGAGACCAAGTGCAACAAATTTCACTCTCACAAAAAGTAACAGAAGCTATGATGGATGGTTTAAAGAAGGGCATGGAAGATAAGATGGATGGTTTAAAGAAAGGTTTGGAAGCTAAGATGGATGGTATGAAAGACAACATTGAATATTTGAAGAAGGACATGGAAGGTTTGAAGGAAGGTTTGACAAAGTTGCTACAAGAAAGGCTTCCTAATGGTGAAAAGGTAATAGAGAAAACTCATGATGAGAACAAAATAAATGTTAATCATGATTTCATAGACTCTAACGATGGATTAAAGACCCACCATGTTCCAAAGATCGATATGAGTAAGTTTTATGGCAAGGATCCCGTAACATGGATACTACAGATGGAGCAATTTTGAACTCCATAATGTGCAAAACACACAAAAGGTATGTATTGAAACTTTATATTTGGAACCAAATCAGTTTGTATGGTATCGATGGCTTTTCTCTCATAAAAAATTATCACTTGGGCAATTTTTATGGAAGAAATGATAGCACATTATGAGGATACAAAAAGTAACACTTTTTTTAGCCAATTGATAAATCTCAAACAAAAGGGTTCAATGATGGAGCACATTGAAGACTTCCAAAAATTGAATATAAGGGTAAAATATATTCCATAGGAGCATAGTATTGATGTGTTCATAGGGAATTTAAAGGATAACATCTAACATGAGGTTCACCTTTAGGAATCTGACTCGTTAGAGAAGGCATTTAGGTTGGCAGGAAAAATGGAAATCAAAATGTTGTGGCAGATGCACTCTCAAGAAAAGATGAGGATGTGGAAGTGTTTTTGTATGCCATTTCTATTATCCAACCATATTGGATAAACTAACCAAGGGATGAATGGAAGAATGACGAAGAAGTGTGGGCACTTATCCAGAATTTACAACAAGATCCTAGTACATCTAATACATTTAGTTATAAAAATGATTCGTTATGGTACAAAGATCACTTATACCTAGGTAAGAATTCCCAAATCAAACAAAATATTCTTATGGAATTTCACACTTATCCCTTAGGAGGGCACTCAGGATTTTTAAAAACTTACCACAGGGTTAGGAAGGAATTATTTTGGGATGGCCTTAAATCGGATATTCAAAAGTTTGTGGCGGAATGTTTGGTTTTCCAACAAAATAAAGTTGAAACAATTAAGACCCCAGATCTATTACAACCTTTATCCATTCCAAGCCAACGTTGGGAGGAGGTTTCAATGGATTTTATCACAGGTTTACCCAAGTCCGAAGGAAAGAGTGTCATCATGGTGGTAGTTGACAAACTTACAAAGTATGCCGACTTTTGTGCATTATCTCATCCATTTAAAGCCAGTACAATTTCTATTGCATTTATGGAAACAATTCAAAAGATACATGGAAACCCAAAGATAATTGTAAGCGATAGAGATCACATTTTCACTGGAAATTTTTGGACATAATTATTTTCTTGTCTTGGTACTCAGTTAGCTCATAGCTCATCTTATCATCCTCAATCTGATGGGAAAACTGAGATAGTAAACAAATGTTTGGAAGGATATCTTTTTTTCCTTGTCTCTGATAAACAGACACAATTGGTGAAATGGTTGCCTCTGGCTAAATGGTGGTATAACACTTCCTTCCATACTACAGCAAAACTGACCCCATTTATGGCACTTTATGGATATCATCCACCATCCATCACATCATATTTAAGAGAAAATTCTAAGGTTCGAGCAGTGGAATATCGCATCGAGCATCAACAACAAGTTCTCCAATTCTTAAAGGATAACCTCACTTTGGCACAAAATAGAATGAAACAACAGGCATATCAACATCGCAATGAAAGAAGTTTTAATGTAGGTGACTGGGTATTCCATATAAACAAATGTCCCTGAAGCAAGCTAAGAAGGATAATAAATTATCACCAAAGTATTATGGTCCATACAAGTTGTTGCAAAAGATTGGTACTATGGAATACAAATTAGAGCTTCCTGCAGCTTTCTGAGTGTACCCAGTTTTCCATGTTTCATGCTTAAAGAAGGTTATAGATGACAAGCTCCCAGTTCAAACAATATTTCTAGAACTTGAGGAGTAAGGAAAAATAATATTTGAACCGGAAGCAGTCACAGAAACAAGAACTCAACAGCTACAAAATCGATCAATTTCGGAGTATCTCATCAAGTGGAAGAACTTACCCGCTGAAGATTCCAAATGGGAGGATGAGAATTCTATATAGAAGCATCCAGAACTACTCAATCGTTGAGGACAACACTTTTTTGAAGGAAAGGGGCATGTTAGGTCCCTATAATAGTAGTGATTCTCCCATTATTATTTTCATTGTAGCCCTTATTGTTATTATTGTGCCCCTATTGTCCCCATATTGTTATTATTGTGCCCCATAGAAGCCCATTATTGTTATTGTTATTCCCTTATATTATTATTGTTATGTGATATTTGATTATATTGTGACCCCTTAGACTCCTATATATAGAAAGGAGGTTTTGTCATTTTTATCATCCAAGAATTGTTCATTTGTGTAATGTAAAGGAGATTGCCCCCTTGAAGAGGTTGATTTTTAAGTCATTGATCTATATCTTTTATCTTTTTGTGAGTTGGTTTCATAACACTTTCTCATGGCATCAAGGTAATATTTTATTATCATCATTCTTGTAGCTTCCTTCATCATGCTCATCATTATGAACATCTTCAACATCTTGAAGATCATGTACTTGCAAAACTTTAATAGCAAGGACAACCAAAATACATACACAGAAGCATGAAGTTAACTATATCAAAGACATGTCATTACAGTGGAAGCATCAAAACATCCAGGATTTAGACATAAAATACCTAAACTTAGTTAGGTTCATAATAAAAAGGGGTTACATCTTTTTACATTCTAGACTTCAAGTTCTTGCTAGGATTTTGTCATAAACCCTAGACTCCATCCTCAAGACACAAAGCCTTAGATATTAGAAATTCAATCAAATAAAAATCCAATCATAGTTGTATACATACAAGGTTTCAATAATATGCTTTTACATGTCAAACATTACTAGGGTTTGTTGGAAACCCTAGATTTTATCATCAAAGCTAAATCATATCAAACACAATATCATCATATCCTAGAATATCAATTTATACTTAAGGTTTTGTTGCAAACCCAAAATATGAGTATCAATAATTAAGTTAGCATACTTTAATATACATATGTAGGATGCACAAGCATTTCATATGAATATTCATACCTACTAGGTAAACCCAAGACACAAACATTAATACATTAAAGTTATATATACAACAATTTTGACCAGGCTAGGTTTTTTATCAAATACACCTAGGGATTCATTCCTGGGATCTTATTATAAGGGTTTTTTTCATGAACCCTAAATCATAAAACCCTAAAGTTCAATGGTTTCACTATATAACCTAGACATTAACAGCAAATCCTAACTTTTCAAAACCTTAAAGATCTATGGCTTCAATTTATAACTTGGACAATAATAGGAAATCCCCAAAAGACTATGATTTTTTCTAAAACAATATCAAAACATCAAAAGAATAGAGTTTGCATCATAGGTTATAAATTTCATCAACAACCCTAAGAGGACTATGGTTTCAACATTGTTAACACACCCTAAGCACCAAAAGGCTAGGGTTTTACAGTGAACCCTAAAGGTTAGGGTTTCACAAGAATGATCAAATGATAGTATAACGAGGGTAGATTCAAATGATTAATCACCCTAACAACAATCTTTGTGATTCAAAACCCTAGACAAAAAGATGTCATTAATATAAAGCAAATTTCAAAAGAAGAATGATCATACCTTTTCTATGAAGAGAACGTTGTAACAAAACTTGTAATCTAAGACATACCTTGAGTTGTTCTTTATCAAGCCTTGTAGGACATCAATTTTTGAAGGACCTCCTTTGCAACATAACTTATTTCATGATTCAAGTATTCCTTTGAAGTATCCTCCATAACTTTTGTGTATTCTACAAGCTTTCCTAACCAAGGAAAATATAAAAGGCCATATAATACAAACAAATCTTGATATGAGAGTGATCTGAAAGTCACTCGTGAGTGATCTCAGTTAAATAATTAATGAAGGAAGGTATTACAGACTCATGTTGGTGTGTGTCTATGTTATCTTAGGCAACGGATCGATCAGATTTCAAAATACACAGACACTGGAAAATGGAAAATAGTAAGAGAAACACAGTAAGCAAACACAAGAACACAACAAATTAGTAAGGAGTTCACCCAATCCTCCTGGGCTATGTCTCTGGTCTAGCTTTCAGTAGTGGCCTTTTCTTATTGTGTCTTTAAAGCAGAGTTTTTACAATGAGGAGCTCAATTTGAGTTTCATGAACAGATAATGCTTAGTAGGGTGGTTCTTGGATTCCCCAAGCCACTAGAGTGCACAGACTCTTCCTTACCAAGTCTCGACCTCAACTGGTCTTGAATGGGGTGAGTCCAATTTGGTACTCAGTTCTCGATAGATATCCTCTCAGGGATTGCTCAAATCTCTCAAGCCTTCTGTTTGCTCGATGCTACCTTACTCTGCAAGTTAGCTTGGCTCTCTATTTTCTACTTCTTGCTTATTCTTTGTTCTGTCTCTTTGTCTCACTGTCTCCTTCTTTCTTACAGTGCTCGCCCATTTTTGTTCTCTGTCTGTTCATGGCTTAAAGCCAAGACATCCTTGACTATTCGCTTCCTCTTCCGCCTCTTTAGATTACCTACTGTTGTTTGCTTGGAGTTCCCTACCTCTGCGTCATTTCCACTGTGTAACATCTCACAGGGAAGTGGCCACTTGTCCTCTCACGAACTACGCCATCTCTTCCTCAAACAGGTATTTCAGTTACGTTGTAAAATGATTCATCCGCCAACTCAAAGGTCAAATCAGACTTCAGACTTTTATATGCCGCAGCTTAATTTCCCCCTCCAGATCCGGTTTCTCATCAGACACAATCTCCGTCATTATATCTGGAGCCCCTAGATCCTACGGTGTTCGCACTTATTGCGCGGTTGACTTGCTCGACCATTAGCCCGTGATGAGAGGTGATTTTCTCTCTCATCCACTAGACACACATCGTGCAATGGTGGAATCGCTCATTCTCCTTCCAAATCCGCTTACCGCCCAAAGTGCCTCCAATATGCCGCCAGTTTTGGAGTGCAGGACCCGCCTTTCTCTTTAGCGCTTTCCCTACGGTTTCCCGGCTTCCCATGCAACCGAGCGCTCGGTGGTTTTCCTTCTCGAGGGGTTTTTCCCAACGATGTGCTAATCGCACATCAAAAATGGCCTCCGTTTTCCAATCTAGACTTCCTAACTGCTAGTTTGTGTTCTGCGCAGTCTCCATGGGCCTCGGTCAGCGTGCTTTGACCGAGGTCCTCGTCATTCCTTGCTAGCTACAAACTGCCACTGTTCAGAGGTCCTTCATGATAGCTCTTTGTTCACAATTTTTTGAAGTTTGTCCTGATTTCATACAGTCATAGCACTTTGATAATTTTCATGGATCCAATTCGGATCACGACCTTCCCACTGAAAAAGCTTTTGGACCACCAAAAGTTGGTTTTAAAGCATCAACTAAGTGAGGGTACAATTTTCTCACCTGTCCAATCTCTATCCACTTTGCACTGCTCGGCTTTGAACCCTTGAGCCCAATTCTGAGGTATTCAACATCTCCCTTGTGTGTCGTCCTCACCTTCTTGTCCAAAACTGTGTCTTCCTGCAATTCATTAAGATATTCAGGTAGCAGGTCATCAATAGAAGGTAATTTACTCTGCTCTTCGGGATCCTCAATTAGTGAAGGTTCAAACAATCTCAAGCAATCTGCATTTATGACTAAGTATATGTGCATGTAAGCTGGTAGATCAAGGCGAAAAGCATTCTCACCAATCTTCTCAAGTATCTTGAAGGGTCCATACCTGATAGGATTTATCTTTTTACCTTCACCTTGCATCCTGTCCTTGCTGGTATACAGCCAGACTTGGTCACCAACTTGGAAACTATGCTCCATTCGATGCTTGTCATGCCTTGCCTTGTATTTGGCTTGGCTCTTTTCCAGTTGTTCCTATACTCCCTGGTGGATTTCTTGGATTTGTTCAATGAACCTAGTTGCCCTGCCTACATCACTGTGTCCCTCAACTGTGGTGTCTTTACCAAAGATAAAATCCAAAGGAGACCTTGGTGTGAAACCAAAACAGGTCTCAAAAGGAGATCTTTGTGTAGAGGAATGTTTTGCTCTGCTGTAAGCATGCTGCACATAACATTAATGTTCATCCCAAAGCTTAGGATGCTTGCTGCAATATCTGCTGAGTAATTGGATCACTATCCTGTTAACTACTTCTGTCTGGCCATCAGTTTGTGGATGAAAAGTTGTGCTTTTCTTCAATTTGGTGTCCATCAATTCCCACAGACTTGACCAAAACGTCCCCACAAATCAGAGATAAAAATCAGACTTGAAGTAAAAGAAGGAGTTGTAGCTCACAGGTGAGTACTGCACCTGGAGACTGCACTCAAACAAAGAAAAGACTCTCTCTCCGTTCACTCTACTATCCCATCAAATCAATATTATAATATTAAATACATCACTAGAAATCACATAGTTGTAAACAAACTCCTAAAATATAGGAACAAATCCTAAACTAAGGAGATACGTTACAACTATGTAACCATTTCTCCATTAATAAAATAATATTGATTATTTTTAACTCCCCCCCTAATGGAGAAAGGTTTATTCTGCACTCCTAACATCCCTCTAAATAATTCAAACTTTACTCACCCTAGAGGCTTAGTAAAAATATCAGCTAAATTATCACAAGTGTTACAATACTCTACACATATTTCTTTGGACTGTATCTTTTCTCGAACAAAATGAAACTGAGTGTCAATATGTTTAGTATTTTTATGGAAAACTGGATTGTATGCAAGCTTTATTGTGCTATGGTTGTCAGTTTTGATGCTAGTTGCTTCTTTTTGTCCTTCACCTGCATCGTTGAGAAGTCTTCTCAACCAGATAGCTTCACATGTGGCTGCACACAATGCTTGGTACTCAGCTTCACATGAAGATAGAGCTATAGTACTTTGCTTTTTACTGCTCCGCGCTATAACCCCGGATCCAATACTAAATGCGTAACCTGTGATAGATCTTTGATCATCCAGGTTACCTGCCAATCAGAATCTGAATAACATGCTAGAATAACATCAGAAATATCAGTGTACAAAATGCCATAATTACAAGTACCACTAAGATACCTCAACACACATTTTGCTGCAATCCAGTGACTTTCAAGTGATTTGGACATGAACTGGCTCAGCACACTAACAGAATATGCCAGATCAGGTCTAGTTGTCGTGAGATATATCAAACTTCCCACTAGTTTTCTGTACAAAGTGGCATCCACCTGTTTTGTGCCATCGTCACTGCTTAACTTTAAATTCTGCTGCAATGGTGTTGCTGCTGTTTTGCACTGCTCCATTATGAATCTTTCCAACAGGGTTCTAGCATACTTCCCTTGAGTAAGAAAAGTTTGACCAGATTCTTTCCTTACCTCCAAACCTTGGGAATAATGAAGATCTCCAAGGTCTTTCATTTCAAATACTTGTGACATTTGTTGCTTGATTTCTTTGATCGAATTATTTGCATTTCCTGTTATGATCATGTCATCCACATACAAAGAAATCAAAATAATCTGCCTCTGTTTATTTAACTTGGTATACAGGTTTGGATCGTTGAGGCGCTTATGAAAGCCATGCTGTATAAAAAATGAATCAATTTTCTCATACCATGACCTGGGTGCTTGTTTCAAACCATAAAGTGCCTTATGCAATTTACACACTAAATGCTCCTGCCCCTTTTTCACAAAACCAGGAGGCTGTACTAAATATATTTCTTCCTTTAATTCACCATTCAGAAATGCAGACTTAACATCTAGCTGGTGTAGCTTCCATTTATGTTTTGTTGCTAAATAAATTAGCATTCTAATTGTTTTTAATTTAGCTACAGGGGCAAAGGTGTCATCGAAATCTATTCCTTCTTGCTGTGAGTAACCCTTTGCTACCAGTCTAGCTTTGAATTTTTCTACACTCCCATCTGCATTAATCTTTGGTTTATATAGCCACTTACATCCTATAGGGGTTTTTCCTTCAGGCAACTCAACTAAATCCCAAGTATGGTTTCTATATATTGATTCAATTTCCTCATGCATTGCATCCCTCCATGCATCTGATTTACTTGCTTCTTCATAGTTTGCAGGTTCTACAATGTTTAAAATTTTGGACATTAAAGCATAGTCTTTCAATCTAGCAGGTAGTCTAGTCTTCCTACCTGATCTCCTAGGTAGAGGACTTACCTCAACTCTATCTATTTCAACGCTTTCCGGACTTGCATCATCACTTATTATACTATATTCTGCTTTTTCTTCCTGTTTCTGCTACTGCTCATGCTCTTCATCTTCTTCACTATTTACTTCTATTAACAGTGGAATGTGGCTATCACAGTTAGAATCTTCCTTTCCATCTTCAGCCTGTTCATGAAAAATAACATCTCCACTTGCAAAAACTTTATGAGTCACAATTAGAATGCCTTATACTCAGTGCCATATCCAACAAATATACATTTCAGGGCTTTGGGGTCTAACTTCTTCCTATCTGCTTTCGGTATATGAGCATAAGCTTTTGATCCAAATATTCTTAAATGACTAACTGCTGGTTTGAGTCCAAACAATGCTTCAAAAGGGGTTTTGAAGCCTAGACATTTAGTAGGACTCCTATTCTTTAAATAAATAGCAGTGTTAATAGCTTCTGCCCAAAGACCATTTGATAGACCCTTACCTTGAAGCATACTTCTGGTGCACTCCACAAGGGTTCTGTTCTTCCGTTCTACTACTCCATTCTGCTGTGGAGTGTGTGGCACTGTGAATTGTTACATAATCCCATGCTGCTTGCAGAAGTTCACGAACTCTCCTAACCTGTATTCTCCCCCTTGGTCTGAGCGGAGAATCTTTATCCTTTTTCCTATTTGGTTCTCTATCATAGATTTAAACTCTTTAAAGTATGAAAGGCTTGACTCTTTTTACTTAGAAAGTACACCCATGAAAACCTAGTGCAATCGTCTGTAAACAACAGAAAGTAATATGCTCCTCCTAAAGACCTAGTTTGCATAGGTCCACAAATATCTGTATGCACCAGTTCTAAGATGTCTCTTTCCTTTCTGTTGACATGCAAAGGGAACTCTTCTCTATGCATTTTCCCTAATGCACATCCATCAGATTCCAGCTTAATATTATGAAAAGCAGGGAGTCCATCGACCATACCTTTCTTCTGAAGTAAGATGAGGTCTTGCAAATTGAGATGGCCGAATCTCTAATGCCAAAGATTTTTGACCGTTAATCCAGCTGCAACCATTGCTTATCGTGGCATACTCTTTGCATCTAATATGTACAAGCTCCCCACATGCACTCCTGTTGCAATTGTTTCCATCTGGCTATCCTTAATGAGACAATTATTCTTAAAGAATTGAACTTGCATGTCCTGGTCAGTAATCCTTGAGACAGAGACCAAATTTTTCTTAATTCCTAGAACATATAATACATTTTAAGATGTCTAATGTCACCACTTGGTAGCTTCACAGGAATGTCTCCATATCCTTTGATCTCATACCCACTATCATCTCCTAGATAAATTTTCGATCCACATGCAGTTTCTTCAAGAAATTCAAAACAATCCCTCTTACCAGTCATATGTGAGGATGCACCAAAGTCGACATACCATATGTCATCCTCATCTCCCTTTGAAGTTGAAAGAGCACAATTGACTGTAAATAGTCGAAGTTCGTGGCTGTGGTCCTCCTCTTCCCCAGCAAAACAACCCTGATGTTTTCTATGTTTGCTTCTTCGTTCATCTGCCTGCCTCTTATAGCATTCTTTAATCTCATGACCAGGTTTTCCACAGTAAAAACATTTCTTAACATAATTATCAGTCATACCTTTAAATGATTTCTTTTGAAATGTGTTGGCTCCTTTCTGTTGCTGTTGTTGCGGTTGCTGGTGCTGGTGCTGGTGCTGGTGCTGGTGCTACTTCCCTCTGTACTGTCTCCTTTTTGCCATCAGAACAAGGTCATTGCTCTGAGTTTTTAAATTATGTCGTCGCTCCTCCTCTTAGAGCAGAACCGCTGTCAGCTCGTCAAATGAAGGAGCTTTCTCCCTTGCTGACAACCCTGTGATGAACGTCTGGTATTCATCAGTCATTCTGTTTAATGTGAGCATTACCAGTTCTGAGTCGGATACCTTCTCTCCGATAGCTCCCAATTTTTCACTCAGGTCCTTAACTCTGGCCATGAATCCAGTGACAGACTCATTCTCCTCCATCTTCAATGCAAACAGCTTGCCTTTGAGTGCCAGAACATGATTTGTATTCTGTGTCTCGTACAAGTTCTTGATCGTTGTCCATATATTAGTGGCCAACTTGGAATCTCTGATATGTGGGATAATATTGTCCTTAATGGACATCTTCAATATAACTTTTGCTTTCGTTTCTCTTTTATCCCAGTCTTTTTCTTGGGTCGTTGTTCTAGATCTCTACTTATCTCCCATGACAATCGACCATGCATTTACACTTTCCAGCAAAGTTTGCATTTTGAACTTCCAATTGGAGAAATTCGTTCCATCGAGTTTTCCAGACTCATGGAAATATGATTCTAAATTGTTGTTCATTTTTACCCAACTGAACACTCCAATCAGCCACCACCGGGCAAGTCCGATCTGCTACCACCGAACAGATCAGGGACTTTACTGTGCCACCACTAGGTAAGTCCGATCTGCTGCCACCGAACAGATCAGGGACTTCACTGTGCCACCACCGAGAAAAAACGATATGCTACCACCGAACAGATCAACAAACAACTCCAACACGCCACCACTGGGCAAAGACGATCTACTTCCACCGAAAAGATCGAGGAGTTGCACTGCGCCACCACCGGGCAAAGACGACCTACTTCCACCGAACATATCGGGGAGCTGCACTGCACCACCACCGGGAAAATCTGATCTACTATCACCAAGTAGATCTCAAAGCTCTAATTCGCCACCACCGGGCAGGTCCGGTCTGCTACCACCGAGCGGATCACGGAACCCCAATTCGCCACCACCCGGCAGGTCCGATCTACTACCACCGAGCGGATCACGGAACCTCAATTCGCCACCACCGGGCAAATCAAATCTGCTGCCACTGAGCATAAATCTCCACGTTCCACCACCAAGCAAGACCCATCTGCAAAAAATTGCAGATTTCTCAAAGAAAAAGAGGTTGGCGCTTCTTTTTAGTCAAAGGCACTACTCAACAGCTAAGAATCCGCGCCAGGAAAAAATCCACGCGAGGCAAGTTTTCTGGCGCGATTATCAGCTAAAAATCCGTGCCAATGGCCTTTCTAGCACGCTGGCGCGATTATCTCCGTCGAATCCCCACCAATGGCGCGATTATTCCTTAAAATCCTGCGCCAGCTTGTGCTTCTGCTCTTTTATGGCGCGACTGTGCGTGAAAAATCCGCGCCAACTCCTGCTTCTGCTCAAAAAATGGGCGCCAACCCTTTCTTCGGCTCAG
Organism: Pinus tabuliformis; assembly: GCA_031772625.1. Taxonomy (NCBI): domain Eukaryota; kingdom Viridiplantae; phylum Streptophyta; class Pinopsida; order Pinales; family Pinaceae; genus Pinus; species Pinus tabuliformis. Next base: position 931,943,498 of record CM062818.1, read on the forward strand.
AGATGATCAGTCATCTGAGACCCTTCGCTCCAGGTGTTACTGCAGTCCACCTGATCTTACAAATACTCCTAGCATGCTCTACTGCCACTACAGCTATGTAATTAATGATGCATCCCTAAGAAAAAAAAAATTAAGGCTATCTCTACCCTAAGCTCTGATACCAAGATAAAAATCAGACTTGAATTAAAAGAAGGAGTTGCAGCTCACAGGTGAGTACTGCACCTGGAGACTGCACTCAAACAAAGAAGAGACTATCTCTCCGTTCACTCTACTATATCAAATGAATATTACAATATTAAATACATCACTAGAAATTAGATAGTTGTAAACAAACTCCTAAACTATAGGAACAAATCCTAAACTAAGGAGATACGTTACAACTATGTAACCATTTCTCCATTAATAAAATAATATTGATTATTTTTAACTATCAGATCTCTCGATCAGATACAATGGAAGTGGGTAATCCAAAATGAACCCATACATGTTCAAAAAACAGTTTTGCAATTTGTTCAGTTGTAATCTGTTTATTACAAGGTATCAAAATACACATTTTGCTAAACCTATCCACAACAACATACAGATAATCATGACCTTTCCTATATTTAGGTAGTCCTCCAACAAAATCCATGGAAACACTTTCCCAAGGGCGAGAAGGAACTGGTAATGGAGTGTACAAGCCTAGTTTTCTATTGCTGGGCTTGCTTTTTGCACACGTAGTACACCCTCTTACATATCTAGAAACTGTCTCATTAATTTTGGCCAATAAAAAAATCTTTGTAGCTGTGAAACTGTTTTACTTACCCCAAAGTGACCTGATATTAGAGAAGTGTGTGCTTCTCGAATTATCTTTACTCTTTCAGTTTGTGGAATGCATAGCTTCCCACAATGATATAGGAGTTGGTCCTTTACATGATAATTCAATTCTTCTACTCGTTTGCCTTGACTTAAAGTTGCATATACATCTTTGAAATCTATATCTTGAGCATAATGTTCAATGTAGCTCTCATGTAACACAAAATTATGCTTAAATAGTAGATGCATTTATAATGGGTCTAGATAACATATCTGCAACTTTAATGTGTATATCCTTTTTATATCTGATGACTAAATGAAACTGTTGTAGAAAGCCCATCCATATATAGTGTCTTGATTGCTGCAACTTAGTTTGGGAGTGTAGATATTGAAGTGGTTGATGATTAGTATGTATTACTATCTCGTAATGTTTCCAATTTTTCACACTCTATACTAATGCATACAATTCTTTATCATACGTAGGATAGTTAACTACTGCAAAATTAAATGTCTCAGAATGATAACATATGGGTTTACCGTGTTGTGTCAACACTTCTCCCATGGCATAGTCACTGGCATCCATTTGGATCTTAAATGGTCTTTGAATATCAGGCAGTGCTAGTACAGGTGCTGTACTAATATTTTCTTTCAAGGTGTCGAAGGTTTTCTGCTATTTTCCTCCCCACTGAAACACCTTGTTCAATCCTGTTAAAGCATGTAAGGGAGTTGCAATTAAGGAAAAGTTAGAAATGAAGATTCTAACTTCTGTAGAAGATTTGGGTTTAGGCCAGTTCACAATGACTGCCACCTTAGAGGGACCTATCTTCAATTCACCACCCCCTACTATATGTCCCAAATAATTCAAAGATGTTTTGCCAAATTCACATTTTGAGAGTTTAACATAAAGTTTTTCTCTTTTCAAAACATCTAGTGTCTACTTAACAAGCTTTAAGTGTTCTTCCCACGTTTTGCTAAATATCATAATGTCAACTAGATACACAATAACAAAATCATCAAGAAAAGGTCTGAGTACATCATTCATTAATCTCATGAAAGTAGCAGGAGCATTAGTTAAGCCAAAAGGCATAACCAACCACTCATACAATCCCTGCTTTGTTTTGAAAGCGGTCTTCCATGCATCTTGTTCTGCAACTCTGACCTGGTGATATCCACTATGCAAGTCTAGTTTGGAAAAATAAACAGCTTCTTTTAATTGATCCAACAGATCATCTATGCGAGGAAGGGAATAATGATTTTTTATTGTTATCTTATTCAGTGCTTGGTAATCAATGCACATTCTCCATGAGCCATCTTTCTTTCTCACCAAAACGATTGGTGACCCACATGGTGATGTGCTAGGTTTGATGAACCCCTTCTCGAGCAACTCCTGCACCTACTTCTTGATTTCTGTGTTCTCTAAAGCAGACAACTTGTACATTCCAATGTTAGGCAATGGGGCATCTTGCTGCAAAATAATATCATGCAGTATTTCCTTTTTGGGTGGCAAGCATTTTGGTTCTTGAAACAAGATATCATACTCTGAAACAACATTTTCTAAATCAGCTTGTTGTTTAGCATTACAGCCTTCAAATACATTGGTTTTATCAGGTTTCTTTTCCCTTACAACCATCAGTAAGAATTGTTTGCATGAATTTATCATTCGTTTCATCTGCCCTGAGTTTATGAGAGTATAATTATTCTTGAGCTTATGAGCTCTTACAAAGTATTTGATTCAATCTTTAACGAGTAGATACTTTTTCTCAGCTCTATAGAAAATAGCTTTTTTGTCATACAAGTAAGGACTTCCTAAAACAATTCCACATATATCCAAAGGAATTATATCTAACTCAACCTCATCTACAAATGTTGACCCAAAGAAAACTTGAGTTTGCATTGTCTAGTCACTTGTAGCTGTGCTTTATCATTTAACCATCCTAATGGGTATGGTTTCTTGTGAAGTGTAGCCACTAATCCCAACTTCTTTACAATTGCTTTAGAAATTAAATCTACTTGTGAGCCACTATCAAACAAAGTATCAATCTTTTGATGTTTGGAAATAACTCGAATATGGAAAGGCTCATGTCTTTTTCTCTCATTTTCTTCATCAATAATAGATTGTGTAGAATTACTAGTAGATGCTTCAGAATTCTTACCTTTTATACTTGTGGCTGCAATAGTTGTTTAATCCCCTGAGTCTAACCCCAAATCTTTCTGAATAGCTGCAGCAGTCTTCTTCTTCTTGCCCTTGAACTTCTTAGGTCTCAACTCTGGATGCAGAATCCAACAATGCTCATCATCATGCCCATTCTTTTTACAGTGAGTGCATGAAGACTTGCTCTTCTATGCAGTGTTAGTCTTCCTTTCTTTCCATTTCTGCTTTCTTTTCTCCTTATTCTTGCTTGCAGTGGGTTGGGTTGATCCCCCAACTTCTGGACTTCCATTCTTTCCTCTAGCTTCTAGATGGGTAGCTTGTACAGATACCTCATCTATACTAGTGGGATTAAACATGAGGATAGTGTGCCTCATGTAGCTGTGTAGACCACCAATGTACTTCAACAGAGTCTCAGGTAAGTCTAATTAGATTCCTAGAATCAATGCTCTCTTTCTAAATTCTTGAGTGTATCCCTGTACACTTTGCCCTTTCAGCTGTCGAAGAGTTTGCCAGCTCATCATGGCTTGCTGCATGTAGGCCAATGGATAGAACTATTTTTTGATTGCATAAACAAATTCACTCCAGACAGAGATAGTCTTACCATGTCTCTTCAAGTCAGCTTGGGTCCTGCCTTCCCACCAAACCAAGGCAGTGCCTCCAAGGCGTAGGCTTGCCAGCTTAATATTTCTCTTGTCTGAATCGATATTCTGCACTCTGCAATAAACATCAATTTGTTTAATCCAATTGTCCATCTTTTCTGTATTCAACTCTCCATCATATATAGGTAAATCAAATTTTACATCTAGTTTAATCAAAGATGCCTTCTTTTTATGTTCAGGGCTATTAGGAGGTGTGAGAAAGCTTTCTTCTTTCCCTTTGCCTTTTGAGTGGTCATGGAAGTGAGACTCATCTTCTCCTTTGTCTTGTTTGGAGCCTAATGAATCTTCATCCTTGTGTTTTATAAAGTCCCTATACATTTCCTCTACCATGGACTTTATGGCTAGGAAACTATCTATGAATTGAAGGTCTATTTCAGGGAAAACTAGTGTCGATTCGAACTGCTAGTCCCACTAAGATGGGTAGCTATCTTAGAAACAAAAAATGAAAGTTTTTCAAGAGTTCCTTTAAGTGTGATAGATGGAAGAGAAGAATAGAGGACCAACCTGGATCTTCCACTTTGATCCTAGCTTGATTTCTCCTTTCCTTAATAGAATTTGTTGCTCCTCTCCTACTTGTCCCGCTTCAAAGAGTACCTGTGGATTCAAAGTAACAGCAAACTATCAAAGCATCTCTATCTAAAACATCATAAACAATGTGGAATTAGAAACGCATTGACCATACAATTGCATTCATAAACTATAAGATTCACAAATACAAGATCATATGGAGGAAAACTCAAAGAAATTTATTAATAGTAATGTAAGAGAGGATTACAACCCAACTATCTAATCCAGCATCATCCTCCCAGTTGTAGAAGCCCTCTTCACCTCATGAACAAGCAAATCACCCAACAATGCAATGTCTCTTCTCAACAAACCAACAGCACTTCCTTACAAAATAAAATATTCCAGCCTCTAGATCTCTCAGATGAGGGATCCATTTATAGATGTCTTGCAAGGGTGTGAGTCAGCTCTCGGTTTTTTATTAGTGTCATTCCACTGATATTTCTTGGTTCCACTTGGATATTTAATTGATCTCTTACTCATCCCTAGGCGAATTCAGAGAGGCAATTGTAATATGAGAAGTTTCTGGAAGATTCCATGATCATCCACTTAGCAAACTGTCTCTGCCATTTGTCTATTTTCACTCATTGCACCCTACAGAAGGCCATTTCAGTATGCATCACACTCCCCGTGTGTACAAAGTGAGATGCATTGCACCTTGACCATGGAGAAGTCAATATGGTCTAGTTTTGGCCAGTTCTGAGTAGTTTTTCAGGGGGAACTTCTGGTAAATGATGTAATCAGTTGACCATGATCCTTTAGGGTATGAAACATAACTTTTAGGGACTGAAGAGCCCTTGGTTTATGGACATATGAGTTTGGGGTTGCAGTGCCCAAATATGTCTATAATAGCTACCCCCTAAAGCATGAGGTTGTAAATCTTCTGATGTCGGGTGAAATGCTTTATCATGAGGATCTGAGGTATTCGAACTGGAAGGTGACCTGTATAAGATACAATAAAATACATCATCATCATATTATTTTCATGATCTAGCTGAGGCGATCATTCCCATGCTCAGCTTTATAAATTCATTTTCATGTACATAGGACAGACAATCGTCCGTTGTTGCAGACTGGTGATTCTTCGCATGAAGAGTCATCTTCCCTGGCTTAGATGACTATCTGTGAAGCTTCTGTGTACAATTTATGTCTTTATTTTCCTGAATATATCGTAGCCCGGATGGATGAAACTAGATCCAGGGTCTTCAAAACTTGTCCAATCTTCGCCCAATGTACAAGTCGATCCATGTGAAAAGATGTTCTGAAGTTGAACATGGAAAGACATCACCTGATTACCAGCCAATAATTTGAGCTGTTAACAGGCGCGAGAGGAGTCACCAATAATGATGATGACCCTCAAGGTACTACAGTACAATTCACGTGGTGTGAATATATGAGCCAATGTCGAACACCATGCAAAGTCTTTCAGTCGAAGGTCATTGATGTAAACCTGTCGCCGGAAGTGAGAAACTTGCCATTGAGGCATGCAAGCTTCAAAGTAATGAAAGGGTTGTTTCTAAGTCAACTTCTTGGATAATGAGCTGATGTCAACAAGAAGTGACCTATCATAGGAGGGCCTTGATGTATCCCACATCTACAACATGAAACGGAGCAAATGATTTTTGTGGAGGTGAAAACGATCTGATGATATAAGGTTCAGGAATCGCGGTCTTGAAAAATGAAGGGTGGATGTAATGCAGTGGATGAGGCATTTGCTGGGTGGTGAATTCTCTGAATGAATTCTATTAAACATATTGGTGACACTGATATGGACTTGGTAGCGTTAACTCCATGGATGGCACGACAGACCAATGGTGACGGTGAACAGAAAAAACCCAACCCAACTCAATCACGGTGATGGAGTGAAAGTGTCAGGTTCAAGAGCAACCTGCTACCAATAAAGTTCTTCAAGTTTTCTTCCCATTTTCCCCCAGTCATTGCTAACCAGTACCTCTTTATTTTTGACAAGCTTGAGGAGGATAACATATGCTTGGTCTATAATTTTACCTTCTGGTAAACTTGTCGCTTTGTGTTTAGCGAGCCTAGCATCAGTGACACTCGTTCTTGTTTGGGTGGACAAGTTTGTTACTATTGCTTTAACAAGTTTAACGAAAAATATAACTCGGTCCTTTTCATTTTTAGAGAGTCTGAAAATGGACGAAAAGGAGACTCCAATAGTCCTTTTTCGTGGCATAATCCCTTAAGTCCGAAAAAGTGTAAAATAATACAAAAGGGATGACTTTTCGATAGTTTTAACAAGCCGACAAAGACAAGTGCTCGCTCTTTTGTTTAATAATACCTCAAGTCCAAAAATATTAAAATATATGAGAGAGATGGTGTTTCCCTTACTTTAACGAGCTGGGAAGGCCAATAGCTCGACAACCTTTTTATATTTAACGAGTCAAAAAAGAGTTTAAAAGAGACTCGTTTTTTAGGAATGAGTGGTGTTTCTGGGTAGCAGCTGGTTCTTGTTAAGTTTGGAACTTCTCAAAACATGGTTGTGTGAAGAGGGTGGCAATCAGAATCGCTTGTCGTAGATGTTCCTCAAAAGGGTAAACAATCAAGTGGAAGTGTATGGTCGGCCGAATGAAATGGAGGTGATGGAAGGAACACAACCAAGGTTCAAAAAGGGTTGATAGCAAAGCGATCACAAAGGTTATTTACCAAAGGTGGGTTTATTTTTTAATGAGCTTGAACCTTGTGGCAACATGTGCTAAGTGCATGTTGATTTTTTAACGAGCTTGAACCTTACGGGAACATTGCTCTTTTTCCTTTTTATGTAAGCTGGGAACAACCAAACTATAAACCTAAAAAGCTAAAAAATGAAATTGGTTGTTTTTTCTTGTATAAAAAGGTTTGCATGCCCCCAGTATAAAAAAGTCTTCAATAACCATATGGAAACTTACTGTGGTTAAGTAGGATTATTTTCTGTCAATACTTTGACAAAACGCTTCCTACACTTTGTCCGCCAAATAGACAAAGGTGAAAGGTCACTCAGACTGATCACATAACTTACAGGGAAACTTATCTCCATAGCTGGTTTTGTCCGCAAAATAGAAAAGGGTGCATTCCCCCTAAGCTTCATTACATTCACTAAACTACTCACGGTAATTAGGTGGATGGAATGAAGGTTCCTTTACAAGATCAAGTGAAAGACTCGACTTGGAACTTTGCTCAGCCTTGTTTCATTTTTTAACGGGCTTGACACAAGACAAGGAATTCTGCTTAGATCCTTGGTTTCATTTTTTAACGAGGTTGACACCAGTCAACGAACTATGCCCTAGTGACATTTGATCACAACTCGTAAGGGGTCATGAAGGAAATATCCGATTCCAATCCCTCCATTACATATTGTACAACATCACTTAATTGAGTCATGTCAGTTGGATTTTCAACTATGAAAACCTTGCTGTGATCGACACTATAAAAATGGTCAGAGTCCTTATTAATCTTTGATGATGTAGAAGATATCATATTATAGGTTTCCACTATTGCCACTTCCGCCAGATTACTTGGAGGCAGGAGGGCAAAAGTACCCATTAAGGATGAGTCTTTTAGGAGACCTACTCCGACATGCTGACACGATTAAGAACTTCCATGGATCAAAGGAATTCTTTCGGTAACTTGAGAACTGTTGGGGAGGAAAGTTAGTTGGTCAATGATTGTGATTCTGCCTTGAAAGGGGAATGCAATATTTCTAAAATATGTTGACACAACAGCAGCCACAGCATAAATCCAGGGTCTTCCCAGTAGGATGTTGTAGTCAAGGTTTCCATCAATGACATCGACTTCAATTTCTACTGTCTTGTCCCCCAGTTCGATTTCAAAGTTACTTAATATCCCATATGGCGTGTATATTCTTCCATAAAATGCTTTTAATGTCGTCGATGATCGTGACAAGGGTGGAGAACCTAATGTTTTCTAGCAACTCATTGACATAATACAGGTAGATGCTCCCTCATCAATGATTGTTCGATGAATAGTTTTGTTGAGGGATTTTACCTGTATGAGGAAAGCGAGTTGTGCTGGTAACTGAGGTTCGTATCCTTTATGATTAAAGGCCACTAGATTGGAATCCGTTGGATCAATCCCACCTATCGCTGATAACAAAGCCTGTTTTTGGGATGGGCAATTCTGCAGTACTTCAAGTGTCGACATGGTGGATGGCATTGGGCCAGGTCCTCCCCTATATTATAATTCTGTGTTGCTTGAGCACGAGGATTAAATGTAGATTTATGTACTACTCCCTTAGGCGGTTTTATTGTTAATTCAGGAATGATTGGTGGAACAACTTCTGACGAAGTTGTTGTCGAACTGCTGGGTTGATCAGTAGCCTTGCCATTCGACAATTGTGGATTTCCATAATCCTTATTCCTTGTAGATATCGAAGTGTCATTTTTTTGTTTTGAGATGGATAGCATAAGCACCTGGGATGGGGAAGCACGATCACTAGCAACCAGGTTAGTTTCTAGATTTGGAAACGGATCAGTCAATACCGCTAAGGTATTTGAAGTCTTTTTGAAAAACTTCTTGACTTCAGCTTGATGTGGACAATCTTTTGAGTAATGGTCCTCATCACATATGAAACATGGTTGATTAGGTTTCTTCTTTCCAGTAGGGTTTCCACAAGGTTTCTCAGGAGTCGAATCCTCCTGTTTCTTCTTTTTTGTTTGTCCCTTTCTTCTTGCCCCCTGGTTGCTTAGGATTTTTGCCTTTGTCGGTTGACACGGCATTCACCTCCGAGGCAAGAGGTTCTTCATCTGCTTTTTGACTAGAAACCGTATGGGCTTTCTTAGACGTAGCTTTTACGGTTTTCGTGCTTGTCATACCTATCACGCCACCGCTGGCATGAGAGTCTTTTTTTGATTTAGGAGGGGAGGAACGGAAAATTCTGGTCTAGGAGCATCAGGAATTTTGTCGTAGAGCATGCCAAACTGAGTATAGATCAAGTATAAATATTGCGCACAAGCAATGACTTGCTCTTCAGTGACAACTCCTCCCTTAGCCACATCCTCTGTAATAGAGGGTAACAATGGCTTTATAAACCATTCAGCTAAAAGCTAATCAATAACATACGTCTTCACCATTCTTCGACAGCGCTACCACTCATGAATATGATTAGATATGTGAGTGACTGTCGTCTGTTTAAAGTTGGTAAGGAGTTCTGTCCCTGTTTCTTACCTTATGGGTAACTGAAAATGGGTTAAAAAGGTAGTGGCAAGGGTGCTGAAGTTATCAAACGAAGCTCTAGGCAATTCTATATACCATTTAGTTTCCGGACCAATTAACGTTCACTGAAAAAGGCAAAGCCTAATCGAATCATCATTCAAGGTGTTGGATGAACACCACAAATGGAATGTCATCACATGATTCGATGGATCTTCACCTGGATTTCCATTGAATTTAGGAATATCAGAGGGAAGTTTGTGAAGAATCGCAAGCCACCAAGGGGCGTAAGCAATTAGATCGTTTGTCAACGGGTTTAGATGTGGTAATTCTAGAGTTGCTACAAAGGGCAATTGTTGATTCAGGGTAGGCGAAGCATACCCAGGATAAGATGGAATCGCCTGAGCAATAGGTCTTTGCATACCAGCATAATGTATTTGATGCTAGTAACTTTGATAAGGTTGATGGGCATAACCATTATAGTATGGTTGTTGATAACTACTTTGGAAATGTGGTTGGCCATTACTTACAAAGCCTTGTTGCTCAGGTCCTTGGTATGGCTGTTGGAATTGCGATTGTTGATACTGCGCCAGCCATGGTTGTTGGACAACTTGTTGTTGTCCAATACTGGATGATTGACTAAGATGCGGAGTGATAGTACCTGTTTGAGCCTGAGTCGCTCTAGATAAGGAGGCACTAACCTAAGGTTGTGATTGAATCGCTGAGACGAGAGGTTGTTGTATTGCAACCTGAGAGACTTAAGATTGACATACAATAGGTAGTGCTTGTACTTGCAATACAGTCACAATAGTAGGTGTAGTGGGAATATTCGACAGAGGATGGACTGGGTGCATTGAATATACAACCCTTGGTTTTTTAGGCAGTATTGGGACCCAACCACTGGATATAATTCCAGTTTTACCTGAACTTTGTTGTAAACTCTCATATGGTTGTTCTCCAGGAGGGAACAATGAAAAGGCATACTGCCCCCCATATGGTGGCAATCCAGTACTTAAAGGGTAGATTGGCCTTTGAAGACACATTGGATCAACTTGTTGAGTTTCAGCATCAAGAATACCAGATGAGATTCCGGATGAAGAAATAGGAACAGACTATGTCGTCAAAACAGTCCCTGATTGGACTCCGGCTTGTTATTGATAACTATCTAGGACAGAGGGTATACCAGCAATCATTGTAGGAATGGCAGTAGGAAGCTCCGTTGTAGTTGTGTTAGTTGACACAGTCCTATATGTTGATGGTTGCTCAGACTATTTAGTCTATCCAAAAGATTTCCTAGCGATTCGACAGGAACTTTCGATGAAGGATGATTACAAGGACTAACTTCTGTAATAAAAGGATGTAGGTGGATCCCAGTTCCAAAATGCACTAGAGTACTGGGTGGAAGATCCTCTATTATCTCTTCTATAGCAATCAATCTCGGTGGAAGAGGTAGACCGTCAGGTCTGTAAAATATTTCTGGAGCTGAAGAAAGTGTAGCTTCTGCAGTAACAGATACTGGAGGGTTGACACCTTCTGAATTCTGGAACTCAACTTCCAAATGTTCAGGTAAGTGAACTTCAGTTTCTTGATCAGTCCTAGGTGGGGCTACTTCAGGAATGGAGGTGTCTACTGTTACACTAGGATCAATTCTAATGTCCTCTTATAACTGCGGAACTTCTTCTATAAAGGTAGATGTACTAGAGATAATTGGAGTAACTGTAGTCTCTGACGATGTTGAAACGCAAGTTTCAAATAATTCAGGGGAATTGGACTCAATTAAACAAGAACACTTTGCCCGGGATGGTTTCTTTTTCGGGGTCAAGGATAGTTGACTCGCTAGTCTCCGCGAACGACGAGGTTTTATTGACTTTCTTCCACGATTGCAAATTACTTGATCAACTCAAAAATTAAGGGGAAAAATGTTATTCCGATTTAAATGAATTTTAAGACACTTTGACGCAACTTGCTTTTTCAATTTTTAAGAGTCGAGAAAAAGCTAAAGGTGACTCTATTCGCCTTCAATTTTTAATGAGCCTAAAGTGACAAGTGCTCAGATGGACCTTTTCTTTTAAGGAGTCGAAAAGGAACGAAAGTGACTACTCTGGAAGTCTAGACAGAGGGTTTACCAAATCAATCATAAAACTGCAAAATACATCTTGGTGATAAATGATAGAGAAATTACCAAGGAATTATGTACGGTAGTCAATCTTCCTGAATATTGTGTTCAGTGCATTACAATCGATAGGGTGGTAGACACAGCTTCCTAAGGATAAAGGATATCAGCCTATTGTGGTCTCCCAATATATACTCGACGGTACGGAGAGCACAAGTCCGTACTGGCACTTGTCGTATCAAAGAGGAGGAATCACCAAACCTTTGATGAAAATGATAGTTACCAGGTTTTACGACGCCGGAACATGTCTCTAGCCTAGACTTCTAGATGTGTTGCATTAGATTCCAAAGCATTTTTATGTTCATTGAGGTTTATTTTAGAGTTGATCTTGCTTAGAAGTTTGTCTTTCAAGGTTCAACGCATGATGTAGATGTGAAATTCCTAAATATGCAATCTAAAATGATAAACAATCGTTTATGTTCTTTTAGCAATGAAAATCCTAGCTACAAAGGAAAGAAGATAACAATTTTTCTTTAAGCAGAGAGCATAGAGCACACACTAAATGCACTTTCCTAAATCAAATTTTGCAAGCAGTCAAAATGAAGATGCACATGCATGTATTTGTTTTCCGCTTTCTTAATGTGTGAATGACAAAAAGAATGCTAAGTACAGATCTGAACTATTTTCTTTCAAAGCGACAATACTAACAATTTTTTCTTTTCAAAACGAAAGGAAGACTAAGACGACACTTTTCAATTTCGAATTTAAAACTGTTTTTGACACTTGAAATACTAATAATTTCTAAATCAAGTACAATGACAAAAGTACAATCAACTATCTAGAAGAGGAAGACTTTACGACACTCTTCTTTCGATTCAGAATGACAATTACGACACTTGCATCAAAAACGACAGTTCGATTAGGTTACTTTCGACAAAGGAGGATTGCAAGTGATCGACAAATACACAAAAACATTTACAATTCCTAACTGATGGAAGCTGAAACAATGTGAAGGAAGATGGTTACAGCAAGAAGGTATTGATCATGAACAGCAAAACTATTGAATAAAGCTGAAAACAAAGAGAAAAAACCAAATTTCAGAGAAGAAAACGCAGTTTACTCAATCATCGCACCTGGAACACAGGGAAACAGGGATGCATCTCACCTACAACACACAGGAGGTGCAATGCATCCAGGAAGCATAGTTACAGACAGTGCGATGGGCCAGGGAGCAAAACTGAGCTTGGTTTTTGCTCAAAACTTGCAGCTAAGTTCAGTGATTTACGGTGAGTAATGATGGGCAGTAAACACAAAGCATAAGGGTAGGATCTGATGAGGTTCTGAGCTACCACAAGGGCACTTAAGATGCTTTGTAAGTCAGATGTTCAGTTCGTAAACCAACCTAGAGATTGACTGAAGCAGCATTTATCTACTTCGCAATTGCATAGAAAAGGCATTTCGAAGGCTTGCTGGCTAACTTCAGGCTCCATATGTAGTTTATAAAGCAAACAATAAACAAACAAAACAAACTATTCATTCCCCAGCAGAGTCGACATTTTGTTTCAGGGAAAACTAGTGTCGATTCGAACTACTAGTCCCACTAAGATGGGTAGCTATCTTAGAAACAAACAATGAAAGCTTTTCAAGAGTTCCTTTAAGTGTGATAGATGGAAGAGAAGAATAGAGGACCAACCTGGATCTTCCGCTTTGATCCTAGCTTGATTTATCCTTTCCTTGATAGAATTTTCTACTCCTCTCCTACTTGTCCCACTTCAAAGAGTACTTGTAGAGTCAAAGTAACAGCAAACTATCAAAGAATCTCTATCTAAAACATCATAAACAATACGGAATTAGAAACATATTGACCATACAATTGCATTCATAAATTATAAGATCCACAAATACAAGATCATATGGAGGAAAACTCAAAGAACTTTATTAATAGTAATGTAAGAGAGGATTACAACCCAGCTGTTTGATCCAGCATCATCCTCCCAGTTGTAGAAGCCCTCTTCACCTCATGAACAATCAAATCACCCAACAATGCAATGTCTCTTCTCAACAAACCAACAACACTTCCTTACAAAATACAAAATTCCAGCCTCTAGATCTCTCAGATGAGGGATCCATTTATAGATGTCTTGCAAGGGTGTGAGTCAGCTCTTGGTTTTTATTAGTGTCATTCCACTGATAGTTCTTGGTTCCACTTGGAGATTTCATTGATCTCTTACTCATCCCAGGGTGAATTCAGAGAGGCAAGTGTCACATGAGAAGTTTCTGGAAGATTCCATGATCATCCACTTAGCAAACTGTCGCTGCCATTTTTCTATTCTCACTCATCACACCCTACAGAAGGCCATTTCATTATGCATTGCACTCCCCGTGTGCACAAAGTGAGATGCATCGCACCCTGACCATGGAGCAGTCAGTATGGTCCAGTTTTGGCCAGTTCTGAGTAGTTTTCTAGGTGGAACTTCTGGGAAATGATGTAATCAGTTGACCATGATCCTTTAGGGTATGAAACAACACTTTTAGGGACTAAAGAGCCCTTGGTTTATGGAAATATGAGTTTGGGGTTGCAGTGCCCAAATATGTCTATAACAGGGTCTGGCCCCATAGAACCTTCTTTTGACATTTTCTTCTGAGGGTAGACTCTCCCAATTTCAGAATTAGTTTCAACCAACTCTCCTTCTCCTAATTTGAGCTTTGATCTAGTTAGCATTCAACAGCTAAATCCAACACAAGCTTCTCTAACCTTAACAGCCTTTTGCTTTGATACCACTTGATCTGAAAGTCACTCATGAGTGATCTCAGTTAAATAATTAATGAAGGAAGGTATTACAGACTCATTTTTTGGTGTGTGTCTATGTTATCTTAGGCAACAGATCGATCAGATTGCAAGATACACAGACACTGGAAAATGGAAAACAGTAAGAGAAACACAATAAGAAAACACAAGAACACAATGAATTAATAAGGATTTCACCCAATCCTCCTGGGCTACGTCTCTGATCCAGCTTTAAGTGGTGTCCTTTTCTTATTGTGTCTTTAAAGCATATTTTTTACAATGAGGAGCTCAATTTGAGTCTCCTGAAACAGATAATGCTTAGTAGGGTGGTTCTTGGATTCCCCAAGCCACTAGAGTGCACAGACTCTTCCTTACCAAGTCTTGACCTCAACTGGTCTTGAATGGGGTGAGTCCAATTTGGTACTCAGTTCCTGACAGATATCCTCTCAAGGATTGCTCGAATCTCTCAAGCCTTTTGTTTACTCGATGCTACCTTACTCTGCAGGTTAGCTCAGCTCTCTATTTTTTGCTTCTTGCTTATTCTTTGTTCTGTCTCTCTGTCTCACTGCCTCCTTTCTTATAGTGCTCGCCCGTTTTTGTTCTCTGTCTGTTCATGGCTTAAAGCCAAGACGTACTTGACTGTTCGCTTCCTCTTCCACCTCTTCGGATTGCCTGTTGTTGTTCGCTTGGAGTTCCCTGCATCTGTGTCATCGCACTGTGTAACATCTCACAGGGAAGTGGCCACTTGTCCTCTCACGAGCTGCGCCATCTCTTCCTCAAATGGTTCGGTATTTCAGTTACATTGTGAAATGATTCATCCGCCAACTCAGCGGTCAAATTGGACTTCAGATTTTTATATGCCGCAACTTAATTCTCCCTCCAAATCTGGTTTCTCATCGGGTGCAATCTCCGTCGTTAGATCTGGAGCCCCCAGATCCTACGGTGTTTTCTCTTATCGCACAGTTGACTTGCTTGACCATTAGCCCACGATGAGAGGCAGTTTTCTCTCTCATCCGTTGGACACGCGTCGTGCAATGTGTGGAATCGCTCATTCTCCTACCAAATTTGCTTATCGCCCAAAGTGCCTCTGATATTCCGCCGGTTTTGGAGCGCGAGACCCGCCTTTCGCTTTAGCGCTTTCCCTACAGTTTCCCAACTTCCCATGCAACCAAGCACTCAAGTCTTTTCCTTCTCTAGGGGTTTTTCCTAGCGCATCGTGCATCAGAAACGACCTCCATTTTCCGATCCGGACTTCCTAACTGCTAGTTTTCATCCTGTGCGATCTCCATGGGCCTTGGTCAGCGCACTTTGACTGAGGTCCTCGTTGTTCCTTGCTGGCTACAAATTGCCACTGTTCAGAGGTCCTTCCTAATAGCTCTTTGTTCACAAGTTTTTGAAGTTTGTCCGGATTTGATACAATCATAGCACTTTGATCATTTTCATGGATCCAATTCGGATCAGAGAGGGAAACCACACATAAAAAGTTGAAACGAAAATCAAAATACTTATTTGTTGGTAAAATGGTGAAGGATCCCTCTTAATTCAATCTTTCTTAGGGACACCTACAACTTATCAAAATAATTCAAAAAAAAATCCAACAATATATGTTAGACCTACAAACTTCAGAAATCAAAAGATAAAGGAAAACAATGCAAAAATTTAGATAGAAGGATATGTGAGGGATAGTATTCCCTAAGATTCTTTGCAAAATAGATCTTTGATTTTGGATTCTTAAGTATTGTTTCTCTTAGGTGGAAATTAATCAGTAACATGTTCTCTTTCTCTCTTCTTATTCCTTGGACCTTCAGGACAATGACCTTTTTAGTGACCCATTTTATGACAGTTGTAGCATTCAACCTTGGATATGTAAACTTTCTTCTTTGGTCCTTCGAAATTCTTGAAGGTTCCCTTCTTCTTATGATGAGAAAAATAGGCATTATAGGTGTTTTCTTCTTCATCCTCCTTCTCGTTGTTTACTAATGATATTCGGGCTTCTTCCTGAATGCATGCATTCCACATTTGTTCGAATGTTGGAGTATCATTCCAACTGTCAATTCCTGATGCAAAAGCACTACAAGATTCTGGTAGTCCTAGAAGAGCAGAATTTATGAGCTCCTTTTATGGTACAACTTCATCTATTTCTTGGATTCCATATCTTATTCTAGATATCCTTACAAAGAATGATGATATAGTATTGTCTCTTATCATCCTTATTGTCCTTAGTTCATTCTTGAGGCTTGTTATTTGACCAATGTTCTTGATGGTGACTAATTTGGAGAGAGCCTCATACATTGCTTTAGCAGATTCTATATTAGATATGTAAGGGATGATATTGTCCTTCACTCCATCTACAATTAAGTTCATGGCCAAGATATTGGTTTCCTTGTATTTTTCTTTTCCTGCTTCATTTGTTGGTTCCTTGACTTTTCCTTGAACAAAATCCAACACTTTATGTCTTGCAAGAATAAGATCCATTCTCTTCTTCCATGCCCTGTAGTTGGAGGCTCCTTCTAGCTTGTTTTCTAACTTCATTGAGTTTTTCATATTGCTATCTTCTACTCCTTGTGACCTTTCTTGAAACCCTTTTCTTATATCTCTCCTTTCAATAGATCTTCAATCTGCCTTTTTCCTTCTTCTTCACCTTAGCTTTGATACCATGTTAGAAAATCAGAAAGGCAAAAATATTTTCTTATGTTGATAATTATTTGTGATATTCTTGTATTTTTATTATCTTCTCTTTATGTTCTTCTTTTGCCTTAGTTTCATCAGGCAATCATAAAATCAAAACATGATTATCAACGATGTTATAGGCCATTTTGTCACATATAGTCAATAGGCCTTCAAATGGGACCAATTCACATCCTTCAACATATTTTCATCATCCCTACACAAATCCTTAAGCATGACTTTGTTGAATCCCTGAGTTTCTGCTCTTACAGCTGAGTTTCCAAGATTTTAAGGCTCAGCGCACCTTGCCCCTTTAGAAACTAGCATTGACCACCAAGTTGACCCTCTTTTCACTTGCGTTGATCACCAGTAGGTTGCTCAGTCTTGGGGGTGCACTGATTCTAGAAATTCGGGAAAAATAAAAAGAATCTCGAAGCTTCCTCTTCCATAAGATTTTTGAGGTTGTTTCAACCATTAACCTTGGATAAGAGTCTCGAATCCTATCTAATCCTACCTTCAATTTTTCATCTCTTATCCCTTGAGCTCATCCTCCCATCTCAAGTGGATCTCAAGCCTATATTGGTAAAATGATAAGAATTCATGAACTACCTCCCTTGCCTATATATTTACAGCCATCCATGGGCAAGGGGTAGGCTTTTGGAGATTGATTATACCCTCATGTTGTTGCTTTGAGAGTCATTATTCCATGCATTAGGGTGACATAGAGGCATACTTTGTGGAAAGAAAAGAACAAGTCAACTTGGGGAGATGTTCTACAAGATCAACTCCTATTTATTGTTGTATCTCTCTCCATTTCTATTAATGCAAAGAGTAGATCGTTTTCCTATATATGATGTTATGATTTCATGTATTCCAATACCATGTTGATATATTGAATGAAGTGATTGGATTATGCTACATAGATTTCGTAGATCTTTGGTTTGTCTTGTTTGATTGTGCAGGTTCTAATTATAGCAATTGGAGCCAGGATTGGAGCGTACAAGTTGAGGAAGGAGTGAAGCTTGCGATGGATTCCAGGTAGGCCTCATCTCATTATTCAATTACTTTAAGGAATACATTGTTCCCTTTTCTTTTTGTTGTTTTAGGTCAATCCACGAGGCTGAGGGAAGACACTTATGTCCGCATTCGTAAATTTTGTATAACAAATTGGCGACTCCACTGTGGATCGAATCTAGAATATCTGGTTTCTCAAACTAGAGATTATAGAAAATTTCATTGCATCTGGTCAATATGCCTTCAAACGGGACCAATTCACATCCTTCAACTTATTGTCATCATCCCTACACAAATCCCTAAGATTGACTCTGCTGAATCCATGAGTTTCTACTCTTCACTGCTGAGTTTCTAAGCTTTTAAGGCCCAACGCACCCTGGCCCTTTAGGAACCAGTGTTTACCACCAGGTTGACCCTCTATCTACATGCTTTGGTCACCAATAGGTTTCTCAGCCTTGGGGGTGTGTTGATTCTAGAAATTCGGGAAAAATAAAAAGAATCCTGAAGCTTCCTCTTCCAGAAGCTTCCTGAGGTTATTTCAACCATTTACCTTGGATAAGAGTCTCGAATCCTATCTTATCCTACCTTGGAGTTTTCACCTCTTATCCCTTGAGCTCATCCTCCCATCTCAAGTGGATCTCAAGCCTAGATTGGTAAATGGATAAGAATTCATGAACTACCTCCCTCATCTATATATTTACAACCATCCATGGGCAAGGGGTTGGATTTTGGAGATTGATTCTACCCTCATGTTGTTGCTTTGAGATTCATTATTCCATGCATTAGGGTGACATAGAGGCATACTTTGTGGAAAGAAAAGGACAAGTCAACTTGGGGAGCTCTTATACAAGATCAACTCCTATTTTTGGTTGTAACTCTCTCCATTTATATTAATACAAAGAGTAGATTGTTTTCCTATATATGATGTTATGATTTCATGTATTTCAATACCATGTTGATCTATTGAATGAAGTGATTGTATTATGCTACATAGATGTCGTAGATCTTTGGCTTGTCTTGTTTGATTGTGCAGGTTCTAATTATAGAAATCAGAGCTAGGATTAGAGCATACAAGCCAAGGAAGGAGCGAAGCTTGCGACAGATTCCAGGTAGGCCTCATCCCATCATTCAATTACTTTAAGGAAGACATTATGCCATTTTCTTTCTGTTGTTCTAGTTCAATTCACTAGGCCTAGGGAAGCACTTCTCTATGTAGTCGTAGATTTCGTATAACAAACGACACCAGATGTAGGCACTCAGCCAAGGCTAAAACCCCTCTCTAGGGGAAAACCCAGTTAAGTTCTTCCATTAATAAAATTGAGATAGACAAATACCTTAGACCCGACCAAAAGACCTTCCTCCTCCACTAAGTCGGCCCTCTAATATGATTCATAAAACATCAGTAGTCTCTTCCTGTTTAGCAATAATCCAGAATTTCAACCCCCAACAACTTCAAAATTTTGACCCAACTACAGTACTACAATTTTGCCTCTTCCAACGACCCAGCACAGTCGCACGTGAGACGAGAGAGAAAATTCAACTTCTTATGCTTGAAAAAGAGCTCCTTTTCCTTCACTAGGGTTTTCTTCCTCTTCCTTTAATTTCACACATTTTTCTGTCTCCAATAACTGCAGATCAAACTTGTTCATGATGTGCTCCAAATAAGTCGATTTTTTGCCTTTACATAGGGTTTATGTGAGGTTGACTTCCCTTGATGAGGTCGACTTGATCTTCTTGAGACCAACTTGTTGGAAGAGACATAAAATACCTATTTTACATTAAAATAAATTTGTTTATTGATAGATGAAGCCGAAGAAGGGTCTTTTACATTATGACATGGACAAGGACACTTGAAATAAACCATAGAAGCCTACAATGGAGGCTTTGACCTAAGAACCATTGACCCAAGAATGAAACCCATGCTTTAATAATTCAATTTCTTTTATAATTAAATTTATTTTTCTTTCTTTTAACAAATACATTACATCATGTCTCAAATACAATTATAAAGACTGATACTAGTTACATTTTTCAACACAGGGCATAAGAGCTTCCACCTTCACGTGGTTGGCCCTATTTAGTAGAGAATAAATTACGATTTAGATAATTTTGGAGAAAATCTCCCTTAATCCAATAGAGAAAATACAATGTCAATGTTGACTTCATTGTTGCTTCGTCAAATCAAAGGAAATTTGTTCCAAAATTAGATCACTCTAATAAATTATTCTCGAAACCAAGAGGAGCTCACTTAGGTATTCATGCACTTGTGCTTTTTTCATTAATATTTAGTCATAAACATGTTTGTTAATTTATTTTAATATTTTGATGATTCTTTATCTAGATTTAAGTCAATTTATGTGAATTGTAGGTATTTTTATTCTTAATTTATCTATTGTCATCCCAAGTTTGACATCAAATCAGTTAAGATGGAGCTTTACTAGTGCATTTTAGGTATGTTATAGAAATCAAGTCAGAATTTTATTGTTTTTTCATCTAACTTGTTCATATGAGTCTTCTACCTCAATTACCTTCTCTTGTTTGATATAGCTAGTACTTTTTTCTACATTGATATTTCTAGTCATGCTCCTTGTAAACTTGCATTTAGGAGACAAACTCACATTGAGAGAAGCTCTTCTTTTCTTGAATCTTGGTGTTTTTATTCTTGGCATGACAAACTGAGTTTTTGGATCTAGGACTTCTTAAACATGTGTTCTAGGTTCAACCCTCGAACCTTTAACTCTGTGACACATTGAATTTATTGCATTATGTTTTGAACCCTAGACTTTGGAAGATCTAAGGTTATCATTATGAAATTCATGACTTTATAGATCCTTTGAGAACTTGTTTTGATCTAAAAATAGTGTCCATGTGTCATTATTTTTCTTTAACTTTTATTCTATAAATATTAAATTATTAAATTTATATTATATTATACCAAAATTATGTTGGATACAACTAGATGGTTTGTTTTAACTTCATGGGAAGACTTACATTGTTATTAGGAGTATCCTTTGAAATGATTTGATGAAGTAACTTCTTGGCAGAGTCAAGTGGCCCAAAATCAAGTGTTTTCACAATGTCACTCCTTATTTCTCCCACAATTATGCTTAACGCATTTAAAACCTACGCCAAGACTTCAATACAATGAACATTTTGTTTATAATTTATATCTTTTTCGCTAGGAATACTAAATTTTTATCTATTTTCTTGTCACCCATGTTCTCATCTTCCATTAGAATTTCATATGATCAACTCAAAGGCTATGTTTATGTTCCATTAATTCCCTGCACAGATCTTGTGTTAATGTCTTCCATCCCTAGCTAAGACGATACATTTAAAGGCTTTGTTTGTGTTTCATTAATACCCTCAACAATGGAATTTTCACCCTCTTTTGGTTTATGCTCTACTATAACAGAGGTGGTATCTTCTTTCCTTATAAAAGCTTTGACTATTGAAGATTGTCTGGCATCCAAATCATTGCTCTTGGGAATTTGATCCACTACTGAAGCTCCAAGCATGGCTTCTCCTTTAGGGCCACTGGTATTCAAACAAACAGAAGCATTGGACATACCACCATTGGGTTCTTCTTTACCTAACTTTTTTCCTTGTCCTTTTAATCTTTTCTTGTTTTTTAAGGTGTTTTACAACACACATCATTGGATTGAATCTTTTCCTGTCAGGTGATATGAAATAAGTGTTCTTGCAAGTAGTTTTTACTTTCTAGCCGAGACCAATGGTTTCACCTTAGTTGGATAAAGATTCTTCCAGTTCAACTAAGTGCATGTTATAGTTAGACATCAATTCCTCATGAGACGTAGAGTTAAGATGATCAAAGGATGCATTAGAAATATCTTCTAGGGATGAAACATGTAATTTATTCTTCTGAGTTTTCATACCAGGAAATGGCATGTGCTTAGGAGGTAGTTCATTAGATGCATCTTCATTTTCTATTCCCATTTATTTTTTAACAAGAGTTGTTTCCACGCTCTCTAGCTTGCCATTAGTTTCATTACCTTGATTTCCTTTTATTGTACTAGAATTTTTCCTTCCAAATGGGGCTTTAGAATTTTCACTGCATATTTTTCTAGTGGAACTCTTCCTTTCATCTTGGATATCATTATTTGAATGACTTACACCTATCTTGCAAACAAACATCCTCCTTTTACCTAATTTTGTATGATGTTGTCTTTCAAGTGTAATGCCTTGATCTGGTAACTGGGAATTTATCAAAGAGATATCTAAAGATGTCAGTTCATCTCTTTGCCTCTTACTCAACCTTAGCTCCATGACAAGCCCCATATTTAACATCAAGTTGTTGAATTGGATCTTCTCCAAATAGAGGTAACAATTGTTGAAAATAGCAACAAGAAATGTTAAAAATAACATCTAGATATTCTAATTTAATTTGTCATTGAATTAAATTAGGAACTAAATTGTAATTTTGTTCTCATAGAAACTTGTGATAGTTAACTAAGTTAATTTTATTTAGTTGGCTCAGTAAATTTGAGTTGGAAGTCTATCTAAAGTCATGTAGAGTGATTCCTAAATTTTAGGGATCCAGGTCTAGTAGTGGGGACAAGCACTAATGCAGCTTCACTGCTCCACTAGTTAACTAAAGATTGACTCATAAATAACTCATGCATATCAGTTCTGAGGAAGACCCAGTTGAGATTAGAGTTCAGGGCCAGTGTACTATCAGTTGTACAATTTCCCGAGTTGTACAAATGGTGCATGCAATCAGTAGAAGGATTGTGATGGATTGCACAATTATGGATGAGGAATTTCCCAATTAAATATGGGCGAATTCTCTCAGGAATTGCTCAAGGAAGTAGGGGCTTGGCAGACAGCAGATTTGGCTAAGTGTTGGATTGAGCTAGTTTGTGAAGCTGGGAGATAGATTATAGTTGTGCAGAAATTGTTTTGTTTGAAAAAGCATTGTATTTTTCTTCTCATATCTTCTGGTTAATGTAATATAGATAGTCAAGGTTTCGAGTAGTTTCTTTCCCCATAACAATATTGTGTTCTGTGCGATTGAAATTCTTCCTTTCTGCTTAGTGTTTTCATCAACCAATTTTTGTTTCCACTGCTGAGTAGAGTAGATTCTTATCTTATGTTTTAGCATATCACATAAAATGTTGAATCTACAAGTAAAAATCTACATGGTATCAGAGTTGAAGACATTATAGAAGAGGATAATTTGAGTTTGTTGTGCAGGTGAAATCGAATTTGCAGGTTCATACTTCAGAGTTAGAAATATGTCATTCTATGGTTTGAGACTTGAGTATGCCATGGGGGGCAACTCGAATTACATAGCTTGGAAGGATAGGATGGAGGCAATGATAGAAGACAACGGGCTCAAGGAATTCATAGATCATGATATTTTAAATCCTTCGGCATCTGATGCTAAAGATCTGGCTAAATGGAGAAAGTGTGTGGTAAAAGAAAAAAGGATTATCCTATAAATAGTTCGAGATCATATTGTTTCGAATATCCACGATAAG
The DNA here is from genome assembly GCA_031772625.1 of Pinus tabuliformis. Taxonomy (NCBI): domain Eukaryota; kingdom Viridiplantae; phylum Streptophyta; class Pinopsida; order Pinales; family Pinaceae; genus Pinus; species Pinus tabuliformis. Next base: position 931,966,917 of record CM062818.1, read on the forward strand.
GAAACTCCATTTACAATGTGGAATGCATTGACAAACCTGTTTCAAAATAACAATGACCATAGGAAGCTAGCACTAAACGACAAACTCAGAAATATCAAGATGGAGAAGGAAGACTCTCTTCCAAAGTACTTGACCAAGTTCACCCAATGTCACGATGAGCTTGGAAGTGCTGGGATTATTGTTGTCGAAGACGATCTAGTTAGCCTAGCACTTCTAGGACTTCCCAAGAGTTAGAAAAGTTACCAGGACTCAGTTAATGGGAGGGAGAATCTACCAGAGTGGGAGCGGCTGTGGTCCGACTTGGTACAAGAAGAGTTTCAACAGAACACCAGAGGTGGGACCTCTTCCAAAGAAGTGGGAGATGACTTTGCATTAGTCAAGAAAGAAAAGAATTCCCAAGGCGAGGAGGGTGGCAAGAAGAAGGACTTGTCAAACATCAAGTGTTTTCACTATCACGAGTACGGACACTATGTCACGAATTTCCCATAGAAGGAAGCAAGCAAGAAGGAGCTTTTAGTAGTAGCAGTAGGTGAGGCTCTAGCTTCACAATTTGAACTTGATTTCACTTTCATTGCATGCATTGCCAACACTGTAATGGGAAGCATGTGGTATCTCGACAGCAGTACCTTGTTCCATATGACGAGGAATAGAGATCTCTTCAGTGACTTGGAGGAGAAAGACCTCAAACAGAACATAGAGTTTGGAGACGATGGGAGGTATAGCACGAGCGAAATCAGTGCAATTACCTTCCAAAGGGAGTCTAGCTACCCTCTCATAATCACAGATGTGATGTATGTTCCAAGACTAAAGAATAATATTGTTTTCTTCACGGTATTGGAAGACCGTGGCTACGATGTGATTTTTAGCAAAGGAAAAATTTTCCTTAGACACATCGCCACAAGGCAAGTGAAACAGATTAGTGTGAGTCGAGAAATTGTATGCACTTGAGGTACAAGATGCATGAAAAGCCTTGAGAAGCAAGGGAAAGGTTAGAGACTTGGTGGTTGAGAGGGAGCATGAATTACCTCTCAACATGCAGCATCAGAAGCAGACTCAAAAAGTTGTGGAGCAAACCCAATTAGAGAAGTAGAGAGGAGACCAAGTGGAGACAACCACTCAAGAAGAGACCTCCAGTATGGGGAAATTTCGAGCCAAGTGGGCAGAGGGAGCACATGCATCCATACCTCCAGGTGAAAGGTGGGGCGATGTAAAGCAATAGTCCCAGGAGTGCAGAAATTTGGGCAGGGTCCATTGAGATGGTTTGTCCCATGGGAGTCGACAGTACACAATAGCAGGATGGATCAATGGTGGTTGATGCAGTCAGATGTCAGAGTGACAGAGGCAAAGAACAGCAGTAGTCAGATATTGGGGAGCACAGAGCAGAGTTGGCAGCAGTGCAGATGGCATAGTGCAGAGTCATCAGCAACGCAGAGTTTTCAGTAAATAGTGCAGTAGATAGTAGTATTCAAAGACTCTGTTGATAGATTCATTATATTAATTCAGTTTGGAAGCTTTTTGGTTGCAGATGTTGCAGTAGAAACAACAATAGTGACAAGAGTTACATGCAGAACATTCTAAAGGTATCGGATTAGGATAGATTTGAATTCCTTTCTTGTTGAGAGGGAGTGCTGAAAATACAAGAAGAAATGTTAAAAATAGCATCTAGAAATTCTATTTTAATTTGTCCTTGAATTAAATTGTAATTCTATTCTCATAGCAACTTGTAATAGTTAACTAAGTTAATTTGACTTAGTTGGCTCAGTAAATTCAAGTTGGAAGTCTATCCATAGTCATGTAGAGTGATTCTTAAATTTTAGGAGTCCAGGTTGAGTTCTTTTGAGTTGTAATTAATTAATTCACTCTAACTGAGTTAAAGTCAGTGAAACTAGTTCAAACAGTTGGAGGAAGTAATAGGAGGTCTAGTAGTGGCGACAAGCTCTAGTGTAGCTTCACTGCTCCACCGGTTAACTGAAGATTCACTCATAAATAACTCATGCATGTCAACTCCGAGGAAGACCCAGTTGAGATTAAAGTTCAAGGACAATGTACTATCAGTTGTATAATTTTCTGAGTTGTACAGATGGTGCATGCAATCAGTAGAAGCCCTATGATGGATTGCGCAGTTATGGATGAGGAATTTCCCAATTAAATATGGGCTAATTCTCTTAGGAATTGCGCAAGGAAGTAGGGGATTGGCAAGCAGCAGATTTGGCAAAGTGTTGGCTTGAGCCGGTTTTTGAAGCAAAGAGATAGATTGTACTTGTGCAGGAATTGTTCGGATTGAACAAGCATTGTATTTTCTTCTCAAATCTTTTGGTTAATGCAATATAGATAATCGAGGTTTTGAGAAGTTGCTTTACCCAGAAAAATATTGTGTTATGTGCAATTGGAATTCTTCCTTTTCTACTTAGTGTTTTCATCGATCAATTTTTGTTTCCATTGATGAGTAGAGTAGATTCTTGTTTTATGTTTTAGCATATCACATAAGTTGTTGAATATACAAGTAAAAATCTACATGTTGATTTTTGCATTATCACTATCATGAGCACAACAACAACCTATTTTCAACATTAGCATCCTAAGAACCAAAACCTCGGCTACATGTTGCAATGGTTTGCTTTTCTTCACTTATATGATTAAATTCTCAACAGTAAGCTTGCAAAAAAGATGAAAATTGCATGCCAATAAAAAGAATAATCTCAACTCTACCTATGTAAGTATAGAACCCATTTCTTTAAGTGAATACATATCACTGACAACATGGAGATCTATGAATATTATAATGATGAAAAAGTTTCCCCATATCCATTGCATCACTTGTCTATATATATTGCTTATTGCCACCTTGACACAAACATTTCCAAAGTTTTACCATTATCCAAGTATATAAATTTGCCACGAATAGTCATTCCATTGTTAGTAAATAAATTATTCCTTATGATATTGCAACCAAGTGGTTTGGACCGGTTCACCCCATGAATGTTTAAACCACTAAGCATTGCTTCTTATCACATAAAACTTAAGAGTAATATGAAAGATAGTCATATTCTAATCCTGTAGGGAAATTTTGGGAGATTCATATTAGATGCAAGAAAAATGGATGAATAATGCTACTAATGGCATTCCCTTTTTAGAAGCAAATGATGCAAGAAATATGGATCCTTCAATTGATGATGAATTTATGACAACAAGACATGATATAAGTGTCAGAATTGTTTTTTTTTTCATTTCTAATATCTCTAAATTTAAAAATGAGTGATAATTTATTTATAGCCTTAATAGTCAAAGTACATTGTCTCTAGTTAATAATATACAACTTTCTATATTGATGGATGTTGTTATGAATCATGGAATGTTGCTAGTCTGAAATGAAACACAAATCAATTTTTATTTCATGAATCAATTTTTTGTCTTCTAGATTACATATTGTGAATTAGTTTGAAAAATATCAAAACTAGGAAGAACAAGAACATATGCTTGTTTTTTAGTATGTGTGAAAGAGAACTCTTTAGGAGCATTTAGATTGTATGTAAATGTTATTATCATGCTTGGAAAATTGTTAATATCTATATTGTAGAATTTAAACACAAACACCAAAATTTGTGACATGATGTTTTTTATGTCATTCACAACCCCAATAAAGAAATTAAACTAGATTATGGTCTAGAAATTTGAGTGACTTCCTCAAACCATATATTTTTTAGAGTATTAGTGTTCATTAGTGACTCAATGGTTATAAAAATAGCCTAACTTAACAAAGCAAACCTACTTTCTAACAACAAAACCAAACATAAAACCTTCCTTCTATCAACTAGATCGAACATACTATGTCTACAATTAGGAAATATATATTTAGGAATCTAGAAAGCATGAATCAATGAGAAAATCAAGTGTAGGAAGCATGAAACTTAAATATGCAAGCATACATGGAATTGTATTGGACTTGGATAACAAATTGGATCATATCATCAATGTTGTTGATGCATTGACTTACCTTCACTTGTATATAGGTTGAAATTTACCTTTTATTTGCATCTTTTGTTTATTCATATTGCATAGTTCTGTATTTTTTTATACATTTTGACAAAGATTTCAAAGAATTTTCGTGAATTCTTCTTTAATTTTCTTCCTTTCGAGAAATCTCCATGAAATTTAAGATGGTGATTCTAGAATTGGTTTTGATTTACACTTCACCTTCCCTTATGATCTGTAAGGTGATTGCAGTGTGCCTATACCCAAAATGGCTCTAACACTGCAACTACTAGGGTAAATGGAACTAAGAGAAAAATATGACATCTTTAAAGCTCAAATAATATATGACATCCAAAAACAAAAGTATTTGGAAACCTGTACATGAAGGCTAGATTACACTTAAAAATATTGATGAATTTATGAAAACTTCTCTAAGAAAATGTGTTTTTTGTATTTCTGGAATGTCTTTCTATGTTGGACACATCTAAGTTAGTGTACCTTGATTGTACACCACCTTTACATTTAGTCTAGCACTTATATGATGACGAACACAAAGAAAAGATTTAAAAGCAACATTTATGAACATTTAAAAAGCATTTTCCCTTCCTAATTTTAAAGAATATCTAATCAAGTTATATTTAGGCTATGCTTGGGCACACTGTGTCATTTGGATGAAGAATGGACATAGTCTTAGATAAAGACCATAAAAAACAAAAAAAAAAACAAAAACAAAAACAAAAACAAAAACAAAAACAAAAAAACAAAAACAAAACAAAACAAAACAAAAACAAATACAAAACAAAACAAACAAACAAAAACCAATTAAAACAATATGACATACAAACATTTCCCTATAATTCTGAAGGTTGATTGAATGTTACATTGATATAAACTAAATATATTGTTCTAGCATCCTAGTTTTTGTCAAGGCCTTATAGTTGTCCAAAATTCGAATTTCAGGAATATGTTTTCTTTTGTCATTTTTTCCTTTGTGTGTTTTTGTAATAGGAAAGAGAAAATTCAATGAAGACTATAATAAAGAAGCTTATGAATCTTAAATTTGGTGCATCAAAATATGTAATATTTAACATCTTGTATTGTGACAATTATGTTGGATCAAATGGGGGGTAGGTGGATCAAACAAGGGGGGAAATAAGGTTTTCGACCTAAATGATAGGAGTCAATTTTCAAGCTCTCATAATATAAGTGCTTATTTTTGGCTTCCTACACATATGTTAATATATGTCGTGCCTTCTTCACATCTGTAAGTGAAAAGGAATTTGTGACCATTTTATTCAACCATATATTGCATGGAAGATTTTCTTATTGTGTTTTCTATGTATCTAGTGCCAAAAGCCTCATGGTGCATGAAACAAATAATAAAATAGCTATGATTCATATAGGAAGAGTATTTCCTAGCTTTTTCTTTGATTCTTTGCAACCCCATTCCATTCTCTTTAAATCATTCTACCCTCGAGACCAAATTTCCCTATTCATGTCTATGTTTAGCCATAATTGTGATAAAAGAGATAATCGTCAGAGATATCCTACAAGTAAGAGCATATCAACCAAGTGCATTTGCAATACAATAGTTGTATGCATATTGTTATTTCTTTTAGAAAGTAACTTGTCTATGTCTAATGCAAAATCGGCATGTGAAACTGGTTCCTTCATAGATTTCACTCTTCTTCTAGGAAAATTATAGCGCATTTTGTTGCAAGGGATAAATATTCATACACTTACAGATATTTTGATTCTGAGTTGATGAAAATTAAGGTCAATTGCAAGGTGCTTACTAGGTTCCTACATCCCATTGTCACTAGAGATCTAAGTATCCATATTCTCACCATGGTTGTGAGGTTTGCACCAAGCACTTTTGATAAATGAATTGTTGATAAAGCTCAAGTGTAACTCCATGATTATCATTAAATATAATCTTCACAAACCTTATATGGGGAAGAGATTAACTAACCTGCATTGGGTGCAAATCCAACTATGAGCAAAGCCCCTACCTTGTTGGAAAGAGCTCACTAGGCTTCTATAATCTCTTTATGACTTGTGAGGTAAGTATATGAATTCTCACCATGGTTGGGTGATTTTCATTTGGGAATTACAAATATTTGATAGACAAATAGTTAATAAAGCTCATAATTCAAATGAAACGTCATGCTTATTAATGAATAGATTATTCACAAACTTTGCATGGTGAGGAGATTACCCAAGTCGCATCGGGTGCAAGTCCCATTGTTCACACCTTCCTTGTTAGAAAGAGTCCACCATTGGATGCAACTGCAAGGGACCATTCTACACTCAATGGGAGCGAATTATCTTTCATGTCTGCTAGTGACATTTGATGATAGTGTTTAAAGGTCTCCCCTACATATTCAATTGCTATCATAAACTAGAATACAAGTATGTATTCAAATTTTTGTTAAAAGAGTTCCATTAGATTTCCACTACAGCACAATAACATCTAATTGAAATATTAATTTATATAGAATTGGCCCTTTTACTCTATTGCAGGTCTACAAATTGGGTACAAAGTAATAAAATAGTAGTTGTGTGATTGAGTTGGATGTTGCATCTACGTGCATTTGATGAAAGTGTGCCAAGGGCCTTATTGAAGGCATAGGTCATAATTATTTCACTTTCCAATCCTTTCATGCATTGATTTTAGTGTACGTGTCAATTTCTAGATGTATTCATTTCATTGTATATGTCAATATTTATTACATTGATTTCAATGTACATATCAATTTAGGTTTCCATTTTAATGTGAATTTCTATATAATGTCTACTATTTCTATTCAATTTATGACACATCAAGCCCGGGGAGCTTTGGATTGACGATGAATGAGTGTTCTTTTAAGGCACTCCATGCAAAAGGGTCATTAGTTCAAATCCCCCATGGATGTTTACCCAACAAAAAAATTAAAAAACTATAACACATCCATTTTAGTGTACATGCTAATTTCTAGATGTATTGATCTAAAAAATATTAAAATCGTAGATGGAAACCAATCCCTGTACATTGAAATTAATGCGTTGATTTCATTGTACATGTCAATTTCTACTTATATTTCAATTTCCATTCAATGTCATTTCTATTTCAATCTCTATTCAATTTTAACATGCTAATTTAAAATATATGGCATTTTTTAAATATATTTACATAGAAATGATGAATTATGTACACTAAAATCAATTCCGACCTCAAGGCCGATTAACTCACCCTTTTGAAAAAACTAAAAATTATTAGATATATTTAGCATGACACAATCTTATATTCAACTTAATATATATGTGTGTGTGTGTGTGTTAATAAGAAAAATAATATATTAATGAGTAAGTTATTTTTAATTTTTTTTTAAAATATATATATATTTTTTATCAATTTTAAATATATTTATAATTTTATATATCTGTGCATGTAAAATAAGAAATTATATTTATATATTTATATATATATATATATATATATATATATATCCATCTTAATTTGGAATTTATAAAATGTCTTGAGGTATCAAATTTGTTGAGGGTCAAACCAAACCTAGATCTATCAAGAACAGAGAGAGATCAAACTTCTCGAGGTGCAAACCTCTTTTTGAATGCAAAACAAGATAAAATGTTTACACTTCGAGAGATTTGATCCCTCTTGGTGTTTGATAGTTACACAATTAAGATGAATCTAGATTGGTTTTAGTCATGGGAGATCATACAAAATTTATATATATATCAAACCTCTCAAGGTGCAAACCTCTCTCTGAAAGCAAAACTTGATAAAAGGTTTGCAATTCGAGAGATTTGATCACTCTTGTTGTTTGATAGTTACACAATTAAGATGAATCTCAGTTGGTTTTAGTCATGGGAGAACATACAAAATTTGTAGATGATCAACATTAGATATGTATATATATATATATATATATATATATATCGAACCATTTAAAATTTACTCACTTTTCTAAACTTTTTGAAAACATAGGCATCATTATCGATAAGGATGAATGTCAATATATCTTAATTTTTTTCTATATTGACACACAATTTGTAAATGATCAAAATTATGTATATGCATATGTCTATGTAGACACTTTAATTAACTCTATTTGGTTGTTTAACCCCTTACTTTCATATACATTCTTGAATTTCTACCATAACTTTATATGAAACCCCCAAAAAACTTAAAAAAAAAAAAATTAAGTTTTGGGGAGTTTTTCTTTTTAACTTATGATGTTTAGCAAGTTATTTTTTGAGTGTTTTATCATTTTTTATTTAACTTTTGGAGATAATTAAAATCACTAAGTTAAGTCTTCACTCTTTTATCAATAATTTGTAAACTTGTGCCTTAATCAGAAGAACAAATTTGTATCTAGCCTAGTTTTAGTTTAGAATTTTTTTTCCAAGCGTTTTCAGGTTATATTGGGAAATGAGAGTTTCAATAGATTTTTCTAGCCAGATGGATAGATTGTGTGGTCTCAACCTTTTCTCCCACCCCATGCTCTAGATATCAATGCTTTTAACTCAATGGCCAAAAATGGGTTGTGGTACCATAAGGAAAACCCTTCTTGTTTTGTCAAGACTCTAGAAAAAATTCCAAAGGTCAAGGTGTTGAAGAATCTAGGGAAATCGGATTAATCAGCTTCTTCTCACAATGATAACTATTTGTGAGGTTCTTTTTACTCTTTCTTATTAGCACAATTAGACTGTGTTTTCTTACTTCATCAAATAGTTACCAAAACAAAAGAGACAAGAACAAGATGTTGGCTTTCTGCCAGGGCCAAATCCTCTCACTCTTTGAGGAAAACCCACACAAATTCTTCTTATAGAGATTCCAATTGACGAATTCCAAGACCAAGACACCAATCCTCTTCTTCATCATTGTTGAGATCATTATCACTGCTACTGAAGTCATCACCGCTGCAACACCGAGGCCATCACTACTGCTCCACCGAGATCATTATTGTTGCACCTTCACTGAGATCTTCATCAAGACAATGAGATCTCTATACTGAGATATGTATATGCATTTATGAGAGTTGCACCGAGATCTTTATCAAGATCATGACCTTGTCACTACGTCTTCATCAAGATCATGACTGAGACCATGATTACAACTATGATTGCGTCTAGAATGCATGTCGAGACAAAGGGTATCACTATGGGATCACCGAGATCCTCCTTATCACAACTATGTCGAGACTGTGACTGTGTCTAGAGTGTATGCCGAGAGTGTGTCACTGTGAGATCACCTAGATCCTCCTCATCACAAATATGTCGAGACTGTGACTGCATCTAGTATGCCGAGACAGTGATCACCAAGACTGTGAGGAGGCCGAGACTTCATCTTTGTGGTACCCATCTGAAAAACACAGAGATATTTACATACTGCACCATGGACAGACTTCCGAAATTACCTCATTGTGGCATCTAAAACCCTTTTCTGTGACAGCCATCTGAAACTTCAGAAGGATCTAAGTTCTCCACTGCCCTTTTGCGAAGACCCTAGCTGGGTATTTATAGTAGTTCGACCCACATATTAGGCCAACATGGCAGTGTCAAGAGATGTTTTTATTGATGCAAGCCGACATTATCTTTCTTTAATTCAATTTGCAGGCCGACTTCTTCAAGAGGGATTGTGCTTGTCTTTGGAGGGCTTCTAGACATTTATATAGACTTGTATACATTAAACATAGGCTCAAGAAGAGCTCTTCATACATGACATTCATTCTAGACTCTAAATGACAAATCTTATTATTCTAAAAATCACTTGCTCATGAAACCCATGAAGCAAGTTTACAATAATAATTTTTTCTCTTTAATACATCATTTACATCAGTCGTAATTACATGTCATTATGAAGACTGAACCTAGTTCACTTTCTTCAACACGAGGTTTTTGTGCCACAGTAAGAGCATGACCCTTGAAACCGGTTAAACATGTCTTAATAGGCCAATTTGTGGGGATCTAGCCCTCCTCACATTCTGTGAGATTGGGTTGAAAAAAATTAGAGACCCGTGATCAAGAGTTCTATCACTTCGACTTTCTATAAAAAAAAAACATTATTTTTCCTTCTTTTCGAGAACAAGGATGATCAAGAACTGATATTTCGAAGTAGTCCTTACTTAATGTGGGCCTAACCATTATATCTAGATTGATGGAGCCTATATTTTAATCCTAAAAGTGATGTCCCATCTATCGTCCTAGTTTGGGTAAAGCTCCATTTTTTCCCCTACATTGTTGGAATGATACTACTTTCAAACATATCGAAAATACACTTGGGAAATACATTGATCAAGTTGAGCCACAAGAGTGGCTCTTTTCTTGTGCAAGGATATGCATGGAGGTAGATTTGGATAAGGGGCTCCCAACAAAATTAACTCTAAATCTAGATATTTGGACAAATATTCAAGGGATTGACTATAATTAGATTCCTTTTAAATGCAATGTTTTCCATGAATATGGCCACTTTGCAGGAAGCTACAACATGAAGAAAGAGGAACAATAAAAGAAAGGGAATGAAGGGGAACAATTGCAACATGAAAAGAGGAAAAGAGACATATCTCAACAATAGAAAATTTCACCAAAGCAGCTAGATCGAAATGGGAACAAAGGGAATCAACCAGAGTCCCCTAAGTGATCCACTCCTAGGGGAGGGGAAGTGTCACGCCCCCAAGCCTACGGTAACTTTTTTTCCGTGCCCGGCAGGGTGCGGCACCACCGTGTACGTTCTTTTCGTTAATACTTGTACATATGGACTACGCCTTAACCGATATAAACATGCTTTAACTGTTATCTTATAACCATGTGAAAGCATTAATCTTCATAATTCATCATAAACCATTCTTAACAATCTTCATATGCAATTAAACCAAATAACAATTGCAAACAACCATGTAGAATGGGAGGGGCAACTCCCGAACGAGTCCGCCCAATAATAATATATTATGAACCTTCAATAATACATCAACATACAAGTGTGCCGGGCAAGTCCACGGCCAACACTTAGAATCTTTTACAATTTACAACAAGGTATAAGAAACCTTTTACATACACAACCGTGCACCTTTGCCTATGAGCGGGCACCCGCACGGGTCACCAAGACATTCACACAATTCTGCACCCAACCGTGTATCCAAACTCCCTCAACCGTGACCATAAAATCTCCCTTAACCGAGATCATACTCCACATGAACCAATCTGAAATATGCGAAGCCTTCTTCACCTTTATGCGCATGAGGAATGCGCATCTCCTTGTGAACCTTCGCACTTTTCCTTGCCTCTTATGCGAGGATCACTTGAGCGAAGTTCGATGTCTCAAATGAAGTCTCTCCATGTCTTATTTATATGCCTTCAACGTATGTTTTTAAGAGGGGGTGTACAGCCCCTGGCCGACCCCCATATTTACCACATACGCCCACAAACATCCATTAAACATGTCGGCTTCATTTTATCCATCGCATATACGCCCTTCTTATGTTTTAAGGGGGTGTATTACTTACGGCCAACCCCCATTATTTGCATATAAGCCCACGTATACATTAATTTACATTATTTTAATTTAATTCCACATATTTACATATGCGTGTAAGCCACCATATAAATGTGATTGTGTGCTTTAATATGCCCGCTCCACACTTAGCCGCATTTCGGCCTAAGCATATTTCGCCATATTCCTGCCGCACAGCTCGTCGCAAGCGACTCGCTGTTTCGTCGCACCGTATCTGCAGCTCATCGCATTATCGGGTGGTCGCACCCGCCCGTCGGGTGATCGTGCCCGTGTCCGCCTGTAGAACCGCAGAACTGCGCCCACCAGCTCGTCGCGTCGCGCCCGCCTTTGTCGAACCTTGCCCGCGTCCAACCCTGCTGTCCACCGCATTGTTTGTCGCTCGGGCCGCCCGCCCATCGAGCGCAGGTCGCCCACGGGTCGCTCGCCCATCGTGTGTGGGTCGCCCATGGGTCGCCCATCCAAGTGTCGGAGGTAGCTCGCCCTCTTGTCGCACTGTCCGTCGTCGTGCCAAAACGCGCCCGTCGTCGTGCACGGGGCGCCCGCCCATCGTGCACGCCTGCCCGAGACTCAAGGGCCTTACAGGAAGGGTCTAGTAAAGGCCAAAATGAGAGAAATAACAACTTTGAGGCTCTCAATTTAGTGACTTAATAAGGGGAAATTCTTGAAACCAATGTACAAGAACAGGTACAAAATTTGAGATCATGGCGTTAACTAGAGAGAAATGATGAATCCATGGCACCATTAGAAAATGTTTCAATACTAGAGAAAATAATGATGGAATATTCCTTGGAAGAGGAACAATTCCACTCCCCTAAAATATCCAAATTGGGGCATCCTTTCTTATCTAAGCTAACGAGAAGTTAGAGGCAAAGAAGGAAAAAAGAATTAGAAAGGCTTCAACGGAAGCTTGGTTGGCAAAAGATAAAGAGGCAAGGTAAGAAAAAAAAGAAGAATAAGAAAATGGGAATACATGAAATCTTATATCCAAAACTCAAGAGATATACAAACAACAGAAAAAAAGGCAACTTAGGGGCTACTCATACAACAAACAAGTAATGAGAGTCCTCTCCTAGAATTACATGAGATTGGGGTAACAAAAAAATATGGAAAGTGAAATATTTGATCAAGAAACCCTCAGTTCTCTTGCTCCAAGTGAAAGAAGGGGGAAATAAAAAGGTCCTCTGTAATCAACACAAGATTTGGAGAGGTAGCCCTTTAATGTCAATTATAAATTTTATAAAACCCGTATGTTGGCATTTTATCGAGTTATAACTTATACTCTAAGGCACTTTCCGCATACGTGAGGGTTCCATTCCGGATGGGCGTGCAACAAAGTGAGTCGTGAAGATCTGAGCCCAAGTGAGAGTTCAAGAGTCCATACAAGAGAATTGCGACGGGAATATCATATTTTTCCTAATATTCCAAAAGGCATCAGAATTTCGACGTTATATCCGTCGGATGCACAGCAACGCCGTCAAATTCGCCCCTTGTCTTTTTGTCGACTTTCCGACGCATAAAGGTTGGAAGCCGTCGGATGTGGTTTTACCCGTCGAATTTCCAACACCCGATGGTCGGACATCCCCAGTCGGATTTTCTACATGGTCGTCGTATATCCGACGAGACATCGTCGGATTGTTTGTGTCAAATTTGTGCGCTCTCTAACGGGTTATCGATCGGATCCCAACTAATATCCGACGTCGAATCGTCGAGCAACACATCGGCTATTCAACACATCCTCCATGGCATTGTCGCATTGTGTTGTGGATGTCGTCGGATATCGTTCGTAACTATTCGTCCCGTCTATCAGATATGGCGTCGGTAATTTGATCAAAGTTTCGTCTATTGTCCGTCGTTTAGCCAACTAGGGACCGGTGTCAAATATTCGACGGCCTTTTTTTCCAGTTGAATTATTCGACTGAGTTTCACCGATGGGCCTGGAAAACGAGGTCCGTCAAATTAACGACACAAGTTTGTCTGAACTCGGAAACAAGGACATCGAATTTTAGTGCACTATGCATTAGTGCAAGGATAATTGATAAAGTTGCCTTTCTCTCTCACAGTGAATTGAGCCCATGTGAAGTTAAAAGTTTGGAGTGATAATGAACAGAAGTAATAAATAACCATGTCGGAACCTTGGAGGAACCATGAGCGAAGCATGTGACAAACCTCAAAATGTTTTAAAACTCCGACTCCGATTCCGACTCGACTCGACTCGAGTAACCATGTCGGCACCTTGGAGGAACTATGAGCAAAGCATGTGCCAAACCTTTTATGAAACCAATGTTTTAAAACTCCGACTCCGATTCAGATTCCTCGGCCGAGGGTCGACTAACCATGTCGGGACCTTGGAGACCTTGGAGGAACCATGAGCGAAGCATGTGCCAAACCTCTTATGAAAGTTAATATTTTAAAACTCTGACTCCATTCCGACTCGGATGAGGGTCGAACTCGGTATAGACTCGATCAGCTCGATTTCAATGACTAGGTCGTTGTAAAGATTTTCATTCATGTTTCCAAAAATAAGCAACATACTGAAGCTCCTTATGCAGAAGATTCTGGTCATACATATTGAAGCTCCATAAAAGATGAATAACAAAAAAAGAGGCAAGATAAGAGGTTTTGCTAAATAATTGGAAACGAGCTTTAGAAAATAGTTGGATAAAATCTGTTCGATGCATAACAATGATTACTTCAGCAACAAAGGTGCCGCAAAATTCTCCAACAAAATATTATGTCATACACATAATGATTTTAGCTCATCCACAAATTCCTCTTTCAGAAATCCATTAGATGCTGCAATCCGCCGTGACATAATGTCGACCTCATCTCCTGACCTGCAGATTGAGTGACAGTCATTAACACATAATTTAGAGAGATGTGATATGAAATTAGACTATCGACACCCGGTCAGACCTGCAAAATAAGTTAACCTCTATGATGCATCCAGAAGCCGCCATAAATTGTTAACAAGTTGCCAAGTAATAACAAAAAATGTTGCCTGTGAAAAATTATACGTACGGATCAAAGACGCAGCCACCAGCCTCCTGAATTATTACAACCCCAGCAGCGACATCCCTAGTAGATGAAAAAATTTAAAACAACTGCTACGAATAAAATCTTATCTTCTTCATTGCTAAGAAAATATTCACAGATGATATGCACTATTTGACACATACCAGGGACCTCCAAAACCAAGTTCGTAGGTAATATCAAGCCTCCCACATGCTACTCCACAGAGGTTAAGAGCACAAGAGCCAGACATACGTAATGACCGTACCTGTCAAAATCAAGAATTGTGCAGTGTCAATCATATAATGTAAATGTTGAACTAAAGCAACTCTTCCCTGAATATCTACCTTGAAAAGTAGCCTGTTAATCCGATTTGTAGTGATGTCAACAGTTTCTTTATCCCGCTTTGTACCAATCTGCATGTCAAGAAAAACTATTTTTTTATTAAACCACCAAATTTTCACATAAGATACTACAAAAGGAATACTAAGCATCCTCTGAAACTCCATAACATCAAATGCTTGTATTCTTTTTAAATACATTATTAAAGTTAAATTTAATAGACAAAAAGCACACAGCAATCATGAACTTGTTATCTAAGTTACTCAGATCCGGGTACAGATCGGCCGAAATTTTGAAAAGTCTGAATCCACATACAGAGAATGTCAACACACATATATATAAATGCCAAAAAAAAATTGTGCAGAGAATGATAATTTTAAGGAATTTGCATTCCAGTTCTTCTTATCTCAATGTTTCAAATTGCAATCCCTTCTCTGGGATCATCATCAGGAAACTAAAAGCTCAATAAATGATTAATCAACCCATAAATAGTGGGCAAGCATAGCATACAGAATGTTTTATTCTTAATGTTGGCCTAATAAACTTTTAAGGTGATTATTATTACTATATCAATTGCTTTGAGTTTTAAGAGCATGTAACAATGGTTTCTAGGTTTCGTTACGCTTGGTCCTTTCGTCTCTATTGATATATTTTGGATGCATATCAATCTCAACCTTTTCCCTTACCTTCTTTTCGGTATAGATATCCACCCTAGCAATGGACTTTGCGTTTTCCATTCATATGTAAAGCTTAGTCTTATGGGCATGCTCAGCTAGGGCTGATTTCTTGAATCTGTCATGCCTTCGATTTGCAATGCCCTTCTTTAATCTAACCTCCAAATATCTTCATGTTTCTCCCATGTAGACCCTCTTGCACGAACAAAGAATGGAGTAGACTCCTTTATAGAAGCCTTCTTTTATTGGATCCTTCATCGAGTCCACCATTTTTCTTATGGTGTTAAGAAGGCAAATGTGACGGTTATGTTTCATTTGCTTAGAATTTTGCCAATTTGTCAATGGTCCATTTGATGTAAGGAACAGATGCTTTTATTCTATTTATATGCTCCTCTTGCCTTATATTTTCCCTTATGACACATTTGATGAATTGTCTGGCATTGTAACCATTCCTTCCGGAGATTTTTGACAGAATTTTAAATCAACATAATCGATATAATAATAATAATAATACCCCTTAAAGGTTTATTAGGTTGACATTAAGAATAAATCAGTCAACATGTCATGCTTTTTTTTTCCTAGGTAACATTCTCAAGGAAAACCCCAAAACACTTCCTCTCATCCCAACTATGGTACTTAGGGTAAACCCTAGATTCTTCAGGGCACAAAGCCAGGTTAACAACAGGGCTCAAAGCTGTTACAACACTATAGTGCTTCACATTTCCCTTGCAAGAATTAGACCATGGTCAGGAGAATAACACTCTTCTCAAGTACATTAGCTAGACTCAATTGACTCTAACATGTTTTGCTTATTCACCATTAACAAGTTCATTAAGCATTTATTTCCTTTGCACCTTTAGTCCCCTAATACTGATCCTAGATAAGGGATTGAAACATTCAAATAAGAAGAATTGGAGTGCAAAGTCTTTGAAATTATACATATATGTAGTCAAAACCCACAAACCAAAGACATAGAAATATCATATTTCAATAATCAAAACCACTCGTAACTTTGAAAACGTAAACCAAAAGACAATTACCATTCCTATTCAAGACAATCACAATAAGGTAGTCAATTAGAAGTCAGACAGAAGTTCATCAGGCTTCTGTTTCACAAGCACTGGAGATGTCCAACACACAATGGGATTCGTACTGGACATGGCACCTGGATTACAGCTACAACATGGAGGCTCATAAATTATGTTTCAAATTTAATGTATCAAGGGGCGGTGTGATGTTATTAAATATGTTGCTTTAGTGATATATGTTATTATGTTTTAAGATCGTTAGTAACAAGAAGTTTTAAGATGTCATAGACACATCTTCCTCACCTTGTCTTACAAACATCTAGCTATTCTCTTGTCTTGAACTCTTTCTTTTATATACACTTTATTTCATGTGTTTCATGTTTTATAGTTTCTGCTTTCAAAGCATCCTATGTTAATCTTTAACCCCAGCTACCAGCAATTCATTCTCTAGTGAATACATTACTGTAAATTAATTTACTGCATATATGCTAAATAAAAACACTACCCAGATTTTAAAAGTCAAATAAAAGATAAACAACAGAAGCCAAAAAAATGACACCAATCTCATACAGATGCACCCTTAAAATTTCTGCCCTTCAAATCTGCTATTTCATTAATAAATATCTTCAACATCCAAGGGCTCTTTTATTGGGAAAATATCCCTTTGAGGAAAAATACAAACAGCAGGACCTGGAATATTTCTAGCTGATAAAAGTTTAAAACCCTCTGCAAAACATGTCCTTCGATCTTTGTTGGCTGCTTGATCCTTCTCCCTCGCTATCCCTTATAATCTTCCTTGAACTCTGGACACTTGGATGAATGTACTTCTCCACCCAATCACTATGGTCTCACTATCTCATTGTCTTCTCCTCACTTATGTGTCTTCTCCCTTAGCCTAGCTTTCCTGAGTTATTGACCAAATCCACAACCCTAATCTCCAAAGTGATTGACGGTTGAGATTAGATTCCAACTTCACTTGAAATCTAAGTTGCACTGAAACAGATACGGGAACGGAAATGGATACGGGGTTTGAAGTGGATACGACAAATTTTCAAAAAATCTGGATACGATACGACAAGGAAACGGCATATATATATATATATATACGATAAAATAAAAATTTCATATTATCATTCATCTTTTAGTCTTTAGAATCTAGATTCTATATTTAAAAATACATAATCATCATCATGAATTCAAAATAAACAAATCATCATCATCAATGATTATTACATTCAAGTTGGCACCTTTGATTAAAATGTCAATACCCACTAACAGTTTAAAGGAATATGAGATTGTTTTCAGAGTCATATCATACTTCATGAAATTATATATTTTTCTAATAAATTTGACAGCACTAACACAGAGGCAACAT
Source organism: Pinus tabuliformis (assembly GCA_031772625.1). Taxonomy (NCBI): domain Eukaryota; kingdom Viridiplantae; phylum Streptophyta; class Pinopsida; order Pinales; family Pinaceae; genus Pinus; species Pinus tabuliformis. The sequence continues at coordinate 931,984,830 of CM062818.1, forward strand.
AGTAAATTTGACTTTGTAAATACTAAATAGTATGTTGAACAGTATCTTGGTCTAGACTCTAAAGGAGTCATAACATAGAAATATTGTTTAGTATCACTGAATATAATGTAAATTTAATCTTTGAAAATAACAGCGTCTACACATTATAAATTGGATTGTATTCTTGTATCTACAACAGGAGATGCTCTGAAATTCATAGAAAGAAGTAAGTTAGATTTATTTATTCACAACCTAAGATCATATGACCAAGAATCAAGATGCCACAATTTAAGCAATTAAGTATTGTGAAGTATGATACTAGTAAAGAAATGCTGAGAAATTTAACCTAATGCAAAGAAACTGCTTCCACCAGCCAACTTTGTGGGTAACAACTTTCCTTCTTGATTTCATAGATACCTTATGAGTTTCCATTCCAAATTCCAGGTTTCCATCCTTTAGATCTGGCATTGTTGAAAACTTGTTGGCAAATACCTCTATCATGTCATGAATCCTTTTTCAAGATAAATGTTCACTTTCAGATGAGCTGTAATCAGTGGATATAAGGTCTGCAAAGAATTCAGCTGCATTTACATGCTCTGGACAAACAAACCTGGAATATATTCTTGCAATAAAGTGCCTAGAACATTGGAAACCTGGAAACTTGGAAACGTATCCAAATTTTTTGGAAACGGATCAAATTTTCTTGAAACTCCTTTGAAACATTTCCGATCTCAGGTTGGTCGTTTCCGAAAAAGTGAAACGTGGCGGAAACGTTTCCATGTCGTTTCCAAGTTGTTTCGTACGCGTTTCCGTATCCGAAACGCTGAACGACGTTTCTGGGAGTTGGGGGCAGCATTTCCGGTAACTTAGCTTGATATCAACGTTTGAGATTCATCTAATTCACTAATGCAAATAGCCTTTGCATTTCACTAAATTGACTCACTTTTTCTTATAAAAGTCATTTACTTTAATAATTTCTTTAATTAAAGTAATTTGCTAAAATTAAAGGTCCTTTTGGATGCCTTCCACACATCTAGACACTTAGACCTATGCAGAAGTACCTATTTGATGCCACTATCATCAACACTCCCTCTTAGCGAGGAAGGTACTTCACAAAGGGCCATCTGGAACCGGTTTTCCCTCTGGTCCTGGGCCCCGGCACAATATCCCATGCATCATCCTTCACCCCAGATTTCCTCCAAACCTCTTGGTCCATTGCCTATTCAATGATACTACTCATCAATGCCATGTAGTTCAAAAACTTCTTCGGGGCCCTATTCTCCTTGAATGTGCTCCTAGGAGCCTCCACATGCTCTTAAGCATCCTTCAATGTCTGCTCAAACCACTTGGGCCTTATGACAGAACTGGAAGGATCCACCAACTCCTTTGAATCTAAAGGTTGACTCCTTGAACTGGAAGTCTCTTCACATTGTCCTCCATTTGAAGCCTCTTGCTCCTTGTCCTCGATCACTGGTGGTGGTAACTCGTGTGACTTCCTAGATGCCAAGTTCTCTTCAAAATTACCATCTCTCGCAATTGTCTTCCTCTCTGCTAGCATCAAGATCCTGTAAGCTTTTCAGGTCTCGTTGCATTCATATAGCCCCTTCTCTCCTAAAGGCTCCAGCTTTGTCTTTTTCTCCACAAGCACATGGATGTCCACTAGACAACCAAAGATCCTTAAGTGTCCTATCTCTATCTTCACCCCTGTGAATGCCTCCTCTGGAGTCTTGTCCCCCTATATCCTGTGAGGACTCTTTTTCTGCAAATATAGTATAGCACCACACACCTTTGCCCAAAGAAACATACGCAACTCTTGGTCATGTATCATAGCCTTGGCAAAAGTGATGATGGACTGATTCTTTCTCTCTGTAACCTCATTATTTTGAGGGTTGTACAAGATTGTCATCTCCCTCTTGATCCCTACCTCCTTGCAGAAATCCTTGAAGTCATTGAAGGTGTACTCACCCCCATCGTCCGACCTCAATACCTTGATCCTCCTCTTTGTCTGATTCTCCACCTAAGCCTTGAGTTGTTGGAACCAACTGAAGACCTCATCCTTGGTCTTTATGACGAAGATCCAAGTTTTCCTAGAATAGTCATCAATGAATGTGACATAGCATAACACTCCCTGCACTAATGCCGCCAACATCAATCCACCAACATCTAAATGAATGACATCCAAGATCCACTTGGACCTACTCCCACTGCTCAACAAAACGGCCTTGGCATTCTTGCCAAGTGCACACCATTTACATACACCCCGAAATCTAGGAGACCAAGAACAATCTCCCTGACGATCGGCCACACCCTAAAGTGCAAATGTCCTATCCTCCTATGCCACAACTCGCACTGGTTTCCATTGTCATGTATAAAAGCCGAAACAAGTTTTCTCTTCAATCTGTATAAGTTGCCCTCTTTAACCTTGATAGCCATTGTTGTGTCTAGGCTAGAATCCTCAAGATGAATGCACACATGTCCATTCTTGAACACGACCACATATACTTTGTCATCCATGACTAATACTTTGAGCAAGTTCTTCTTTGGCCCTAGTACATACTGCTTTGGCCTCCAACATTCCTCCTAACTCAATTTGGAACTTAATGGTTCCCTCTCCCTTCACTACATACTTGGCATCATCACCAAGCTTTACATGAATCCCTAAGTCTTTCTCTGTTAGACTGTTAAACAACTCCCATGCTTTTGTCATATGGCGTAATGCACCATAGTCCAAGTACTAAGCACTCCTAATGACGGTGTTGGTAGATAAACTGGAGACTAAAGAGAAATCCTTCTTGAACTTTGTGGCAAACTCATCAAGTTGCACCTTTGTTGATGTTGTTGTCTATTGTGACTTCGTCCTCCCCTTCTTCTTCTCCAAACACTTGATGCATAGTGCCCATTCTTGTGGCAAATGAAACGCTTGAGCTTGCTCAAGTCTTTCTTCTTCCCTGGTTGTGATCCATCACTATTACCTTTAAAACCCTTCCCTTTCCCCTTCTCGGCCTAATTGACCAAGGCCAACTTCCCCTCTCCATCTCCTTGCTTGTTGACATTAGACTCTTCCCGAGCCTATTCCTAGATGCAATAATCCCAAAACCTCTCCCAATTGGGAAGTTCCTCCTGAGTGCAAACTCCCTTGACAAAAGGTTGCCATGGGTTAGTCAACCCATTTAGTGCCACATTGACGAATTTTGTCCCATCCACTTTCTCCCCATCGGTTGCATGTTGATCACATATCTATGTGATTGTCATGAAGTAGTTGGTAACGTATCAAACCTCAACATCTTGATGGATTTGAGCTTGTTCCTCAAGATCATCTCCCTGTTCATGTTATCACTCTGGAACAGGTCCACTAGAGCTTTAAACATCTCTCTAGTTGATTGCTTCTTTGCCAAGTGCACGATCAAATGATCCTTTACAGTATCCATAATCACTCTCTAGGCTTTGATGTCGTTCTTGTGATGCCCCTTGGGTGTTGCATCTATCAGTATAAAAACAACCTTCTCTATAACCTCCCAAAGGTCATGCTTCTACAAAAGTAAGATCACCCTCGCATTCTAGAATAGGAATTTAAATGCTCCATCCAATAGGTTTTCAAATTTGAGACTGATTGTTGCAGTTCCTAGATCTGATAAAATCTTTCATGTGCTAAGTCACTTCTAACACCCACAAGAATAAAAAATCGTTGTTGGTTCACAAATCTATTAATATCTCCTTGTGGATTTGTTCTTTGGTCCTTTTAAACACCCACAAAATTAATTTTCTACCAAACCCTTTACTAGTACAATCTCCCTCTCCCTCTTAAGTATGAACTCCACAAATCTGTTGGTTGATTTGGAAAATATGCACTTTTGTTGTTCCATACAACCCTTGTACGATTTGCTAAAAATCACAGCACACTGCTACTAACACTACAACACATGACGGGCACTCTATTAATTGCTACAGTACTTCTTGTATGGTCACTTTGCCTGTTGCACATGTTGCCAACCCTTTTCCGTGTGTGGTCATTTCGTACAGTCTATGCACCATGCTCATAGCCTCATACAGCCCCGCGTGTTGTCATCACTTTGACCACACACATGTGCTATCATACATTCTCTACACACTTTTCCACTCATATGGTGTACATCCAACACTTGTTGGAGCTATACGACTTTTGTATGTTGCATGTGACTGCAGCAACTACTGCATTTTTTTTATTCCGCATGCTAATTTCCATGCCATCTTACCACTTTTCTATACGTGTATGGCTCTCATACACTGATTCCCTGCATACAGTTGTACGAAAACGATACCCTTTTCTTTTTTTTGTCATACACGTGAAATGCTATTATCATCACACCCTATGTACGACTCTCTTTGTACAGAAACTACAACTCTCTTTTTTTAATTTCCATGTACGACCATTGTATGGCCTAACTACGCATGGCCCTCTACACCATAGACTACCCCTGTGATTCTTATATTGATTTCTGAACTTGTGCAATGCTAGAGATTAGCCTCCCACAAAGACAATGCTTTGATACCACGTTAATTTCTAACCCCAACTACTAGCAATTCATTCTCTAGTAAATACCTTGCTATAAATTGATTTACTGCAGATCTACTGAACAAAAGCATTGTTGAGATTTTAACAGTTAAGTAAAAGATAAACAACAAAAACAAAAAATGACACCAATTTCATACACATGCACACTTAAGAAAATTTCTCCTCAAATCTATTGTATTTTTCCTTCGAAAATGGCCTTCTAAGGAAAAACACAAACAACAAAACATAGAATACTTCCAACTGATAAAACCTTCTACAAAACTTGTCCTTCAATCTTTGTTGGTTGTTGGATCTCCCTTGTTCCCTCTTATACACTTCCTCACATCACACAAGTACTTCCGCACAAGTCTAAGTGTCTAGATGTGTGGAAGTCATCTGAAAGGACCTTTAACCGTAGCAAATTGCTTTAATTAAAAGAATCATTAAAATAATTGACTTTGATAGGAAAAATTGAATCATCTAATGAAATGCAAAGGTTATTTGCATTAGTGAATTAGATGAATCTCAATTGTTGATCTCAAGTGAAGTTGAGATCTAATCTCAACCGTTAATCACTTTGGAGATTACAATTGTTGTTGAAAAATTGGCAGCTCAGAGATGAATTTCTAAAAATAGAAAGTCTCAAGTATCACTTTCTAAAAATAGTAAATCACCTTGCATCAATTGGTAATCAAGTATTGTTGATGGAAAATCCCTTCTGATCATCAATCCAACCTAATAGTTCAATTTCGACTTAATCGTCAATATTATCATTAGCATTATTATTATTATTATTATTATTATTATTATGATACTATTATATTATTATTGAAAAGAAAATCAACTCACTCAATCATGGTTCTTAATAATGTTCTCTTACACTCTCATTATTAGCATGGCATATTCCTCTTACACTCTCATTAATGCTCGTACAGTCTCTTACATTCAATAAAATCATGTCATAAAAGATTCCTCTTACGCACTCTTTATTGCATATGTTACACTCTCTCTTAAAAGCATAAGTTACAAAGGCACATACCTCCTTAATGGCATGAGTTACATTTCCTAAATGGGCATGACTTACACTCTTCTTGGCATGCGAGTTACTCCTCCTTTATGGCATAGATTCGTTGCTCCTCCTATATATATGTGCCTCATTCTTTCACCCCTCACTACTTGTGCATTGTGAAAGAAGAATTTGGACTTGAGAAAGAGTTGGAAAGAGTTGAAGAAGATTGTTGGAGAGTAAGAGCAGAACATGGTGAGCCAAGGTTGATTCAATGCTTCAATGTTCCTGTCTTGATTCAATTGAAGGGAAGGTTGATTCAGTGTGTGCATCTACTACTGCTACCAGCAATCTTCATGCTATAGCTTGTTCAAATTTGGGTGAACTTACTCATTATCTTGATCTCTCATTGTACTTTGTATCTTTGTTGAACAATTGATTTCTAATAGAAGAAGAAGTTGGTTGGGTTTTCCCCTTGTGGGTTTTGCCCTTGTCACTGAACATAAATTCTTTGCATCTCATTTTGTTCTTGGTTGTCTTTTATTGTGCATTTGATTTATGTTCTATCAACAATTGTTTATCTAATATTGCAGCATAAAGAAGTTGTTTAAAGAAGTGATTGTTACAACATAAAACATTAGAATTTCAACATGGTATCAAAGTTTTGGTGGAGACAAGTTCAAGAAGACAAGTGCCACTTTCAACTCTCTTTCTACTGAAATATCTCTTGTTGTTCACTCCATTTGCAGCTCACTTTCTGCTGAAATTTACAGCTGAAATTTTACTCCTGAAATTTTGTTGTTACTGTTCTTCCTAGATTTGAAGAAATCCAAGATATGATAGCAATTTTGCATATAGTAATTAATGTGTTGAATGTGTTTAATAGTTGGGGTTTTGGTTTTGGTTCTTGTTGATGCATGCAAAAGTAAAGAGTTGTTTTACTTTTGTTTATGCATGTGCAAGAAAGAGTTGTCTTGAAAAAAAGTATAATGCATAGAAGGTTATGAAAGAATAACTAATAGAAATTGAATGTTGAAGATAGGGGGATTTTGACACTCTTACATTATATGAGAAAGGTAATAATCTTAAGGGTTTTGGTGATTTTGATATTAGAATTTACTAACAATAGTGGTTGTAGGTAAGAATCATGACTTTTGCAAAAGATGGAATGATAGTTTTCTAAACTAACCTCTTTTGCAGCGATCAAAAATGGATTATAAATAATATCATTGCAGGCAATGAAGTCAATATGTATAATTATTATTACATGCCTTCACTTTGGGATCAAGATTTGAAGATCTTTATAAAATCAATGGAAGACCTATCCATGCATTGATTCATGATAAGTAATTATCAATATAAACTATGGCATTGAAAGTTGACTCATCTTCACTACAAATCATTACCTCATGTGAAAAAGATGGTTTCCAAAATGTCTGAGATTAGAGTGGATCGTGATGGAATTTGCCAAGTGTTCAAGAAGATGCATTTCTTCTGCTAGTGACATGTCACTGATGGATAGTGGTAACTTATAGAGGTCGGATCAAGAGGGAGCTAACAGCGTCCCTCAATCCCCATTAAAAAGAAAAAGTATTTTTCAAGTCTTTTGTTGTTTCTTTGTATCACTGCTCTCATTTAAGATTTATTTTTTAGACCATTGGTTATTCTTCCTGCACGAGTATTTGAATGATTCTTTCACTAACTTCCTGATGAGGATGCAATCAAGAAAAGAAGATCCTGAAGATCATAAAGATGCAAAAAGTGCAAAAGGAGTAAACTCCAAGAGGATGCTAGTGCAGTATAATGAAGAAGCCACTCTCACATCTAGAAAAGAAAGAAAAACCTGCCTCATCACTAGGTATACTTTCATTATGTTTATTTACTTTGCTAATTATTGCTCTTGTTCTTGTTCTAGGATCAACAAATACATTTGATGAATGTGAGAACCAAGTCCTTTGTATTGAGATTGAGGAAGATGTCGACCCATCCCATGACTTGAGTGGACATGAATTAGACAAGAGCTCAAGATTTCTACAAAAGTTGGAATCAGGAAAGAGACCACGGTACCTTATAACCCAGAACAAAATGGAGTAGCTGAGAGAAAGAATAGAACTATCATGGAAGCAGTCAAAGCTATGTAGCATGATCATAAACTACCAAATTTTGTATGGGGAGAAGTTGCTAACACATTTGTTTATGTTCAAAATAAATCTCTTCACTGTGCCCTAAACAACAAAACTCTGGAAGAAATCTTCTCTGGTGAAAAATCCGAGGTTGGGCACTTGAGGACCTTGGCTGCCCTGTCTACTTCCACGTGCCAAAAGAAAAGAGGAGCAAGCTGGAAGCTTCAAGTAAAAAGGGTATGATTGTTGGTTATTGTGAAAATTCTAAAACTTACAGAGTATATGTACCTGAAAAAAAAATATAGAATTTAGCAGGGATGTAACATTTGATGAAGATGCAGTTCTTGGAAAAACAAGAGACACTCCTCTTCCACCTGCTAATGTTGATAGTCAAGATGATGCATTTGAGATAAAAGAAAATCTTGAGCCTGAAAAATCCCGTTGATGAACCCATGGATCCCATGGATCCTTTGGAACCTCCTGCTAAAAGGAGACCTTTATGGCTTCGTGACACCGTTCAAGATGCTAATAAACATGTTGCTCCTTGAGGAACCTTCAAAGAAAGCAAAAAACATTTTGGTTCCAAGGATATGTTGTAGCCATGAGCAACATTATTCAAGCCGAACCATGCACTTTTGAAGAAGTTGTGAAGGCTCAAGTGTGGAAAGATGCAATGGTTGAAGAATATGAGTCCATCATTCATAATGATGTATGGGAAGTGGTTCCAAGACCCCAAGGTAAATTTGTTGTCTTATAAATGGTTGTATAAAATTAAACATGGTGTTGATGGAAGTATTGAAAAATATAAAGCTAGATTTGCAGCCAAAGGGTTATCTCAGAAAGAGGGAATAGACTATGATGAAATCTTTGCACCTGTTGCCCGTTATACAACCATTCGATCTATTGTGGCTCTAGCTACTAGCCAAGGATGGTCCCTTCACCAAATGGATGTGAAGATTATTTTTTTGCATGGCTTCCTCAAGGAAGAAGTATTTGTGGAGCAACCACAAGGCTTTGAAGTACATGATCAGAAAACTCATGTGTGTAGACTAAAGAAATCCCTCTATGGTTTGAAGCAAGCTCCAAGAGCTTAGTATGCCCGCATTGATAGCTTCTTGATGAAGCTTCGTTTTACCAGAAGCAATGTTGATCCAAATCTCTACTTCAAAACAGTCCAAGGTATGCCTTTGATTTTGGTATTATATATTGATGACTTATTCTTGACAGGTGGAGAGCCTCTTATCCTCCAGTTAAGAGGGAGTTAGCATATGAAAGATCTTCATTTGATGCACTATTTTATGGGTCTTGAAGTATGGCAGAAACTTGGTCCTAATTTGGCAAATCCTTCCGAGTGTCGACAATTGATTGGGGCATTGATGTTCTTAGTGAACACTAGACCAGACAAATGTTTTGCAGTCAATACTTTGAGCCAATATAAGATTAAACCTTAGTTACATGAGAACAGCTCCCGACATGTAGCGAACCCGTTCCGGCAATTCCTACGTTCCCGAGAGCTTCGGAACGGGAGGGAAACATTTTCCCAAGGAACGGCGAAGGGAGCAAGGGCAAGTTTCTAGCACGTGAAAGACATTGATTCGGGAACATGGGAATAGTTTTTTGAGTGTTTCCAACTGTGGGAACAGCCTGTGATAGTTCAGCCACGAGAATGGGAGTCGACACCTACTATCATCTTCCAACAGTCTTCCAGGGAACACCACTCTCCCAAGTGGAAAACCCTTAGAAGTTCATCGGCAGAGATGAGCCCATTTCCGTCGGAATCGAAGATACCGAAGGCACTCTTCATCTCCTCAAGCTCACATGGTTCGTCTCCGGATGGATCCAGGAAGACTACAAGGACGGATGAAACAACGAGTTCAGTCTTTGTCTGTAATTAAATAGAAAGGAATGGAACGAACTCCATCTGATAACGTGTCAGGAATGACAGAAGATAGGAGTGACGTATAACTAGAGGACAGAAAATTGTGTGTGGGCATTATCCGGGATCTAGGAAAACCGAGGGTAATGGACATGTGAGTGTAAGCAACTAAGTTGTCAGTCTGTCTCTCTTTTAGGCAGAAAGGCTGCAGAGTAGATGATATTTTTGATATTTTTTTCTTTTAGACATCAAAACTAAAAGCATAATTTTTTTCTAAACTAATTTTGATTATTAATGTCAAAAATATAATGTTTTTCTAAGATGATATTTTGGTATTTTTTATATTTAAAAGTTTAAAAAATATAAGAATTTTAAAATATATATTTATTTTTTTATATTTTTTATTTTTTTATTATATAATATTGTCGCTCTCAATCAACCGTTTCCTATAAATTTTGGGGAAACTTCTAGCTGTTCCCGACACCTGTACCCAAGTTCCAAACGTTCCCCTGTTCCCGAAACTCGTGCAACATAGGATTAAACCATCTCATGCACACTGTATTATTGCAAAGCATGTGCCAAGATACTTGCATGGGACCATCAATCTTGGATTGAAATATACTGCCGGAGATGTAAGACTACATGGGTACTTTGATGTTGATTAGGCTGGTAACTTTGTTGATAGAAAAAGCACATTTGGATGTTGCTTTAGTTTGGGATCTGCCATGATATCTTGGATGAGCAGAAAACAAATGTTTGTAGCCCTTAGCACAGCTGAAGTCTAGTACATTGTTGCTAGTATGGGCTATGAGGCAGTATGGCTGAGGAAGCTCTTTGGAGAGTTGTTTGGGCATGTGCTAGATACGTTAGTAATTTACTACTATAATAAGAGTGGATTCAATTTGCAGAAAACCTTGTGTTCCATGACAAGTCCAAGCTTATTGAGATCAAATATAACTATATTCGGGATATGGTGCAAAGAGGAGCACTAAGACTCCATCATATAGCAATTGATGACCAGATAACAGACATTTTTACCAAGCCTTTGACGAAAAGAAAGTTCTTGGTTTTCAGAGAGCAACTTGGACTGACAGATGTGACCCTTCCTAGAGAGCGTGGTCGTGGATGATGAGCCTTGGATGTGTGAGATCCTTGTCATGTGTTGACAAGTGGATCCCCCAAGCAGTGATGAGTCTTGGATGTGCGAAATACTTGTCATGTGTTGACAAGTGGATCCCCCCAAGCAGTAGTGAGACTTGGTTGTGTGAGATCCTTGTCAAGTGGGTTATCCCCCCAAGCAGAGATGTGACTTGGTTTTGCAAGATCCTTGACAAGTGGGTTATACCCCCAAGCAAAGATGTGACTTTGTTGTGAGAGATCCTTGACAAGTGGGTTATCCCCCCAAGCAGAGATGAGGCTTGGTTGTGCGCAATCCTTGACAACTGGGTTATCCCCCCAAGTAGAGATGAGGCTTGGTTGTGCGCAATCCTGGACAAGAGGATTATCCCCCCAAGCAAAGATGAGGCTTGACTGTGTAAGATCCTTGTCAAGTGAGTGATCCCCCCAAGCAAAGATGAGACTTGATTATGCGAGATCCTTGTCATGTGTTGACAAGTGGATCCCCCCAAGCAGAGATGAGACTTGGTTGTGCGAGATCCTTGTCATGTGTTGACAAGTGGATCCCCCCAAGCAAAGATGAGACTTGGTTGTGTGAGATCCTTGTCATGTGTTGACAAGTGGATCCCCCAAAGCAGAGATGAGACTTGGTTGTCTGAGATCCTTGTCAAGTGGGTTATCCCCTCGAGTACAGATGTGACTTGGTTGTGTGAAATCCTTGACAAGTGGGTTAGCCCCCCAAGCAGAGATGAGACTTGATTGTACGAGATCCTTGTCATATGTTGGCAAGTGGCAACCCCCCCAAGGGAATATAGGGTGGTAGTCGGAGCGCCCCTATGATGATTCTTCTTCATTAGAGTGAGACATCATTGTTATAGATGATACAAAGCAAAGATGAACAAAGATAAGTAGAGAAAGCGAAGATGGGAGTGTTGAAAATTTGGCAGCTCAAGGATGAATTTCTAAAAATAGAAAGTCTCAAGTAAGACTTTCAAAAAATAGTAAATCACCTTGCATCAATTGGTAATCAAGTATTGTTGATGGAAAATCCCTTATGATCATCAATCAATCCTAATAGTTCAATTTCGATTTAATCATCAATATTATCATTAACATTATTATTATTCTTATGATACTATTATGTTATTATTAAAAAAAATTCAAGTCACTCAATCATGGCTCTCAATAATGTTCTCTTACACTCATTAATGGCATGGTATATTCCTCTTACACTCTCATTAATGCTCCTACACTCTCTTACACTCAATAAAAGCATGTCATAGAAGATTCTTCTTATGCACTCTTTAATGCATATGTTATGCTCTCTCTTAAAAGCATAAGTTACAAAGGTATGTGTACCTCCTTAATGGCATAAGTTACATTTCCTAAATGGGCATGAGTTACACTCCTCTTGGCATGCAAGTTACTCCTACCTTATGGCATGGATTCGTTGCAAGGTATGGATTCGTTGCTCCTGCTATATATATGTGCCTCATTCTTTCTCCCCTCACTACTTGTGCATTGTGAAAAAAGAATTCAAACTTGAGAAAGAGTTGGAGAGAGTTGAAGAAGATTGTGAGAGGGAGGCTTGGAGAGTAAGAGCAGAACTTGGTGAGCCAAGGTTGATTCAGTGTTTCAACTTTCAGTGTTGATTCAGTTGAAGGGAAGGTTGATTCAGTGTGTGCATCTACTGCTGCTATCAGTGATCTTCATGCTACAGCTTTTTCAGATTTGGGTGAACTTACTCATTCTCTTGATCTCTCATTTTACTTTGTATCTCTGTTGAACAATTGATTTTTAATAGAAGAAAAATCTGGTTGGGTTTTCCCTAGACATTGGACCTAAATTCTGTGTCTCATTTTGTTCTTGGTTGCCTTCTATTGTGCATTTGATTTATGTTCTATCTAATAATCTACAATTGCTTATCTAATATTGCAGCATTAAGAAGTTTTATAATAAGTGATTGTTACAACATAGAACATAAGAATTTCAACAATTGTGGATTCAGTCAATAACTCAAACTTACAAAAGGAAGGTTGGGCTAAGGGAGAAAACACATCCAATGAGCACAAGACAATGAGATAGTGAGATCTCGGTGATTGGGTGGAGGACATTCATCCAAGTGTGCAGAGTCAAAGGAAAAGTATAAGTACCAGTGGGATAGAAGGATTCAGCAGCCAGCAAAGATTGAAGGACAGGTTTTGCAGAGGGTTTTATCAATTAGAAATATTCAAGGTTTTGTTGCTTGTATAGAGGGTCATTTCCTCGGTAAGGAAGCCCTTCTATGCTTAAGATATTTATTAATGCGACAAGCAGAATCGAAGGGCGGAAATTCTAAGTGTGCATGTGTATGAAATTGGTGTCATTTTTTGCTTCCACTGTCTATCTTGTATTTAACTGTTAAAATCTCAGCAGTGCTTTTATTCAGTAGATCTGCAGTAAATTAATTTACAGCAAGGTATTTACTAGAGAATAAATTGCCAGTAGTTGGGTTTAGAAATTAACAGCCTAAGGCACCCCCACGACTTTGTATTATTGACTCTACTTTTGATAGTTACCAAGTTCAAATTTGAATTCAATATGATATGGGAGAAATATATATATATATATATATATCCTAAAGGTGTTGGATCAGTTGGTGAGTAGTGAAAAGTTTTTCTACAATGAGTAAGATTCAATTCACATGAGGACTTTTCTTCAAGCCATGGGGTAACCTTGAGCTAGTGGTTGAAAGTGTTGTTGCACCCAAAGAGATTATATTAAATGATCTCAAAACCAATGCGCACACAGCGAATCCAAGCTCAGCCCCACATCCTTCAAAATTTGTGTTCGTCAGGTTGCAGTCTATTGGCAACTTGGAGTAGTCATTGTGACAATGACCAAGGTTCAAATCTTGGTAGAATGCTCCTCCCCTACATGGTGTTTTTCATTGTGCCTAATGATTATAGTGAATATTGTTGATGTAGCCTTTACGCAAATTATTGCAGTGGCACAAGCAAGGTACTAGAAAACCCTATTTTTCATTCAAGTGCATGAGGATGGTTCAATTTTCTTTCTAGGTTTACCAATTGTAAAAAGACAATTTCCAATATATTTTTAAAAAATATCTTTGTAAATGATTAATTTGAATTTTGTAATGGCAAATAGATGCATATGCATATATATATAACCATGAATATGAGGATGAGAGTCCTTCAACAACTTGAAGCTCCCTGGTAGGTGACCGCTTCAGCCTCCACAACCACAGACTACATGCAGTCCAAGAAATCTTAAACCGACAACTTAATTCGCAGTTTGAGATGTCAACCTTAAACTAACTCCATTTTGATTTCACCTGCAACTTGATGATTAACACCCAACAATCCATACTTAAAGCCTCGAGGCTTGAGCACTAACATGTGAGCAGCATTCAACCTGTTACGATGGGGCGGATGACCCACCCAGGTCAACACAAGTTGCCAATAACAAGCCAATCAAAGAGAGAGTAGAGCAGCACAAGGAAATTCCAAGAATTGTGTTTTTTGGGCATGATTTTTAGGGGTTTGGCCTTTGTCATATTGTGTCACTATTGAACCAAATAAAACAACCAAACTGAATTATGAGAAAATTTGTGTGCCAGAAACTCCAATACAGTTAAATTTGTTAACTATGGTCCCTAGTCTAGTACCATTGACCTACCTTTTGGTCATTCATTTGACATTAATAAGTTATCTTATCTTATGTAATGTCAATCAATAACATGGAAGTTTCTTGTAACTAATTTGGATAGTTTCTAGTAATGGATATCGAGGCATAGAGAGTCTACTAAAGGAAGGCAGCTGAATTGTAACAGATGGGACATAAGGTGAGACGGGATGTCCCTCATGGGAAGAGATTATTCTTTGTACTTGTTGCAAGGAGGAATTATGTCTCAATTATTCTCCTCATATCTGTGTTATCCCATCTAAATGCATATTTCTTGTGCTAGTTATTTGTTGCCTTTGGTCTTACCACATAATGTATTCTGGTCTGCAAATCTCCTATTGATATTTTTATATTTTACCACACTCCCATGGATAAAACGTGCTTATGGGGGGGCAAGAGCTTTTGTGTCTAATTGCAATATTTGGGTAATCTGTAATTCTTGATTAACTAATAAGGAGGATATGTTTCTGCATGATTAGAAAGAGGGGGTAGCCTCACCCTCCTGATGTTTTCTTCGTATTTTTTCCCCTTTTCTTGTCATTGTTAAAGTTAAAACAAAGCCATCAAGAACAAGAGTGGGTCTTGACACAAGACCCATTTGTATAGGGATTAGTTCTAGGTTAACTAGCCCTGACCACCACAATAATGAACAACCGCCAGGACCACCTTCTAACCACCACAAACAAGGGGATCTCATACACCAATTTGGTGTTTGGCTTGGCCGTGACCTTAAAATTGGATAATAATGACACTAATGTCTACTTAGTTGATATTACATTAAATAAACCTAGTAAAACATTACAGCAAAGGAGTGGGATATTAGAGCAAAGTAGGAGATGAAGGCAACATTGTAGTAGCCCATATCTAGCCACAGTGTCTATCAACTCCATAGTTATTTTTTTATCTGTGCTTTGCATTGTAATCCGAGTAGAAAAGAAGCAAGACATAGTCCTTTTCGGCTAGAGTTTTCCCTCAAGGGTTTCTCTAGGATAAATATTATGTCCATGGTATTCAATGTTGTGATTTATGTAAAGTCCAAGGAAAATTTAACCCAAGGGTTTCGTCAATACTAAGGTTTCAAAAAATATTTTTTTTACTTGTTACAATGATAAAGCGAATAGAGCATTCAACAATATAGCAAAGGATTGAGCAATACAATTTTCCCTTCTACAATAAGTATAACTATTACTCAGAGATCAGATAGTATGATATTGCATTCAATACAATAGTGCAATTCAACCAACAGTTCCAACAACACGATTTAGATTCAATAAACAGATATCTCCCATTGTCCTATAAGTTAACCTAATGGTGTCCTATACTTATCTGTAGCTTATCACTTCTTCACAAACTGAGATCGGAAAGTGTCTGAGTAGCCTCAGGACAACCAAACCGCTAGAGTTCTTCAAGTTCGTTTGCCAAGTTACCTCAATTTGATAGCTGAATGATTTAGGAAATGATCCGACCCTGTATGCTTTCAAATTGCCTCCAACTGATTCAAGATGTCCTTCCGAGCTCTGCTCAAGAACACCAATATTTCTAAAGACTTCGAGTCTACCAAAGAAGAAATAATCTTTCGAGAGCACTTAAGTTTAACCTTCTGCATATACCTCATGGCTGGGTTGTGCCTCAGTATGACCTTGGGTCTATTACAGACTCTAAACCAGACTTTCGTCTAACCTTAGGGAGCTCAAATTCTGCTTGTATAACCTTAGATCTGCAATAGACTCTATCCAAATCTTCATCTAGCCTTAGAGGGGACTCAGATTTTGATTGTATAATCATTGTTGGTTCTTAGAACAACTCGAACTGTCACAGAAGGGTTACCACTAGTCTGCCTTAGGGTAATCTCGCACAATTCCAATCTCAAAGCCCGTATGCCTTAGGAAATTCGATATTGTTGGCCTCAGAACAGATTCGTAGACCCTGTTGACTTGCCTTGAAATTCCCATAAAGTCTTCACTGCTTCTTCAGATAGTTAATTCCCTATTGCCATAACAAAAGAAAGGTGATTAGGTAGGGTGGGATCACCTCCACGGAAACAAGTCAAAGGAGAAATGGGGTCTTAAAACCCTCAGAGCCTCAAGCTCAAAAAAAAACAAAGACAAATTGATCCAATCCAATCATGCCTCAAATGATTCTAACTCCCATATTTACAGATTTTCTTGAGGGGATTTTTCTCCTTAATCAATTAAGAGGGATTCATGATAACCCCTAACTTTGGGCTTTTTCACCCCAGCTACCCCAAAACTTGCCCCTTTTTGCCCAAACATTGGGAATTTTGGGGTTTTCCCCTTTATCCAAGACTATAGCCTACATGGATTAATAGGCTACTCCATCTCTCGGGTAAATTAACCTCTTGGGGACATTACAGTCCCCCCTTTTTGACATTGTTTGTCCCCAAGCAATGACAAATCTGGGTGTTGCACAAATTTCCCCTCAACCTCCAAAAATGAAAAGTTGCCTTCAAATCTTACAGCTACCATTTCGGACATACCTCCACCTTGAGATATCATTTCGTCCATTAGAGGTTGCATTTTATTTCATTTTCCCATATCTTTCATTAGTTACTCGAAGATGGTGACCCTTGTATGCTTCAAATTTTGCACTTCCATGAGGCACAAATTGTTCAAATTTGACAACTCGGGGATGAATTTCTCCTAGAAGAAATCATATCTTTCACTTCTATTTGAACCACCTATAATAAAATTTCATTTCTAACAATTGAAATATGACTTTCCAAAAATAGTAAGTCACGTCTCAATTTGGAAGTGACTTTCCAAAAATAGAAAGTCATGTCTAAATGATCAAGGATGATCTCGACATATGAAATCCATTTTAAAATCAAATCAATCATGATTATACAAGTCAAGAATTAATATTTTTATCCTTACTAGTATTATTATTATTATGATATTATTATTTATAAAATAGTCTAAAGTCATTCACCTTTAATGGATTAATAAAAATGAATTTTCTCATGAAATAAGTAAATTAAATTGAGAATCTCTTACTTGGAAAATTGAACCTCTCTTTTGGAATAAAATAGTAACTCCACACTTAAGAGAATGTAACTCTCCTTCACTAATTCAACGAATGAAAAAAGTGTAACTCCTCCTCATGAAATGCACTTGTAACTCCCTCATTCAATTCGATTTGTAACTCTCACCATATCTTCTCTCAAGTCTAAGTGTAACTCTCTCTCTCCTTAATTCAAATTGTAACTCCTCAAGACATGTGTACCTCTCTCTCTATTCTTGGGATGAGTTATACTTCTTATCAAGTAACTCCTCCCTCATGGAATTCGATTCTCCTATTAATGGCTCAAGACATGAATTCATTTTGTAACTCCTCTCCTTGCTCATCTATTTAAGCAACAGCAAGTAAGAGTTGATGTAGCATGTTCATTGTGAAGAAGGAGAGCTAGTGTTGAGTGTATGCAAGAGAAGTGTGAGAGCAAGGGAAGAGTTGGAGCAAGTGTGAAGGACATGATTTGATCCAGAGAAGGAGATCTTCAAGCAAAGAGCAAGAGCTCTTCAGCTGCAAGTTGATCATACATTGGTGACTTTATTCATTCTCATTCTCTCTCTCTTTGTAATTTGTTGAACAATTGAAAAAATCTAATAAAAGAAGAATCATTTGGGTTTCCCCCTTGTGGGTTTTGCCATTGTCATTGGACCTAACTCTCAGTGTCTCGTATTTGTGTTTGGTTGTCTTCATATGATCCTTAAGTTTATTTGTGTTTGGTTGTCTTCATATGATCCTTAAGTTTATGTTCTATCTACAATTGTTAATCTAAAAAGTTGTAAAGAAGAAATTTGCGTTCGAAGTCATTGTAACAACATAGATCATTCAATTTTCTGCAAAGTACATTCAGTTTTCTGCAAAGTATATTCAACTTTCTGCAAAGTACATTCAGTTTTCTGCTAAGTTCATTCAGCTTTCTACAAAATGCATTGAGTTCCATTCAATTTTTTGCAAAGCACATTTAATTTTCTGCAAGTACATTCAGTTTTCTGCATAGAACTTTCAAGTTTCTGTAAAGAATTTTTTTAATTTCTACATAAAACTTCCAAATTTTAACACAAACTTCATCGGTTCCAATCTGTGAACTTTATGCTGCCAATATACAATCCAAACAATTTCTCTAGTAGATATTTCAATAATGTGCAAGTTGCATCTTTCATGTTGTTGTTCATACTGAAAATTTAATTCTCCCTGTTTTGTAGCATTCAGACGACCCATTATGTCTTCAGCTAAAACCGTTCGACAACCATATCGCTCCACAACTTTCCAAGAAAATCCTTCAACAGAATCTCCATGAAGTTTCTGCCTAACCACCTCCTAGGATGCAGAAAAACAAGGAAAAGTGGTCCAGAAAATAGATAGCAACCATTATCTTCAACCTCATGCATTTGGACAGTGCAAAATATGAGGAGATCATATATGTTCCTTATGACATCAAGGAGTGATATATCTGGAATCTGATGCAAAGACCTATTTGCACGTGACGTTACTTTGCATCCTTCATCGCACACAATATTGGAGTAACACCTAAGAGAGAAACTTGTCAATAGTGAACTCACCATATTCTGCATTGTACGCTCAAGTTTGCTAGCATATAAACCATGTTTCACATCAAGATAGGCCTCATAGGGAATGGGCTTCCCCATGTTCAAAATCATGCCTAGTAAAGATGCCATAGTCTTGTTTGACACCACTTGTTCAACAGTAAGCCAATCGGCATAGGAAATATTGGTGTTGGCTAGACATTGTGCCTAGGAAATATTGGTGTTGGCTAGACATTGTGCCTGCATGCCCTTTTTATGTTTTTTACAATTAGTTTAACTTGTGTTCCTTTCTTCCCTTGTTGTTGCAATTAAATTCTCATTGTCTATGCAATCCTTATCTTGAGAGGGAGACTCTATTGTGACTTCAATTGGTTTGTTATGTGTAGCTCTAATGAGCCTCTCCTTGAGTGTAGATTTGGGGACAAAGTATATCTCATCTTTATAGAAGATAATCTTGTTTTCCACCTTGTATTTGTCATCATGAATGAGTCTGTCCAATACTTCGCACACAAATTTATTCTTTGAGTATTCTACTAAGAGACGGGCTCTCCAATCTCTCAAGAATGTGTTATGTCCCACAGTTCTTCCTTCTTGGCCTCATTAGATTGTAAGTTGTTACTTGCAGCTCTACAAGTTGTCATGCAAGTGATTTTGCCTTGTTTGGGTATGACCTCCATTTGTTGGGTTGCGACAATTTAGGGACACCCATTAGTCATGCCCTTTAGAAATACCTTACAACCATTTGGATCTTGAAATTCCATTTCCATCGCTTGGTAGTTCATTATGAATCTTCCTAGTGAGTACAACCATTGTACTCCCAACACCACATTAGTATCTGCCAATTCTATTGCATAAAAAAATTCAGTAAGTGAATACTTACCTAATGTGATGTTCAAACATGGAACTATCTTTGTGCATTTCATATGATATCCATCAATTTCCCTCACTTTGAAGCCCTCAAATTCTTGGGCAAGAATGCCTCTCCTTACCATCATTGTTGCATCAATAAAATTGTATGTTCTCCACCATCTATCAATGTTATCATTCGCAGTCCCTGTATAGCCCCCTTGATTTTGAACGTGTGATATTTAGGGACTCCGAACTTATATCGCCCCCATTGTCACTATTGGGCAGTACTTCAATGAAGTGAATCTTTCCCTTCCCCAAAAATCGATGACCAGATTCCCATGGCTCTTTACAAGTGAAACAAAGCTTCTTTCTTCTAAGCTCATTTCGAGTCTCTTCATCCAACCAATTCTTCTTAGTTTCGTTGTCTAGAGATATCTTCTTTCCCTTGTCTTTTCGAGGGACTTGTGGCATGGGTGGAGTCTTCACTTTTGGTGTTGCACTTCCCTATCTCGATTTTTGATGGCCTTCTGTAATGTGGTAGGATTGAAGACTTTGACCCATCCATGTAGTAGTTCAGCTAGACCTTCTACAAAGAGCATGACCCGTCTCTGCTCCGAGAGGTTTGTTACCATGACTGTTGTCCGCTCAAATTTTGCAATGTACTCATCTGGTGTCCCTGTCTGTTTGATTTGTGCCAACTCTCTGAAATGTATGTCAAGATCCCTTCGATCAAAATGCTCTATCAATCGCTAGGTGAAGTCCATATAAGATGTTATGCTAGTGTCCCAAGGTGACTAGACCATGGTACCACCAATCGTGCGCTTCCCCTTCCAAATGCGAAGTGGCAAATTGAATAGCATTTGTTTCTTGCATGGGATTAAGTCAGAAATAGGTGTCCAAATTTTGTACCCAAGCCCCTTTTGAGCATTTTGGTGGCCAATCAAAAGAGGGGATGGGCATCTTTCCTACCTTGTGCATCAAATTTGGATTTCATTGTTCCCTAGGTCAATTATGGTATTTGGTGTTTTTGTATTCTCAAAAAGTTAGGAGTTCTCATGTATTTTCTTCTAGTGTTGCATACTCCCGAAAGTACTCGTTCAAGAGTCCACCTTCTTATGTTGGTACTTGGGTTGTGGCTAGTTGGTTGTCCAAAAACCAAGGAAGCAAGGGCCTTTGGTTACTTTTGTTGGTTGCCCTAGTGTTAGTGCATGCAATGGGACTAGGGTTATGGTTATCGTTGCCTTCAACGAATGCTCTATTACCTTCATTTAATATGTTACCATTGTACCACCGATGTTTGGATTTCCTACGAGTTGTGCCATTCGCTAGGTCAATTATTGTTGTCCTTGAGCAAGCACCTGAGCTATTTCTTGTTGCCCTTGAATTAATTGTTGTCCCTGTTGCTTCCCCTGTAATATCAAATTTGTCATTTATGTCTGTCCATGAATCAATACATGTAAGAGATCCTTAGAATATGGTCCACCTTGTTCTTCCCTATACCCATGGTTGCACTACGGTTAACTTTATTCTTTCTAACTGTAACGTTACTTGTATCCTCGAAAAGCATACAAGGCTTATACACTCACAAACTGGCAGGATTCTAGCTCTAATACCATTGTAATGTCCCGTGGAAATTTTACCCTAGGGTTTCAACAATTAGTTTCTTTGCTTGTTTCAATAATAAAGCGAACAAAACATTCAACAATACAGCATAAGATTAGGCAATACAACTTTCCTTTCTAAAGTAAGTATAACTATTACTCAAAGATCAGATGGTATGATATTGCATTCAATAAAATAGTGCAATAATGCAATTCAACCAACAGTTCTAGTAACATGTTCCAGATTCAACAAAGTTTATTCATTAAACGGATGTCTCCTATTGTCCTATAAGTTGCCCTGATGTTGTCCTATACTTATATGTAGCCTATCACTTCTTCACAAAATGAGACCAAAAAGTGTCTGAGTAGCCTCGAGACAACCAAACTTCTAGAGTTCTTCTTCAAGTTTGTTTGCCAAGTTATCTCGATTTAATAGTTAAACTGTTAAGGAAACGGTCAAACCTTGTATGCTTTGAGATTGGCTCCGACTAATTCAGGATGTCCTTCCAAGCTCTGTTGCAGGGGCACAAATGTTTCTGAAGACTCTGGGTCTTATAGAGAAGAAATAACCTTCCAAGAGGGCTCAGAAAATCCTTCCGCATCTACCTCATGGCTAGGAAGGGCCTCAGTATGATCTCGGGTCTGTTACAGACACTAACTAGACTTCCATCCAACCTTAGGAAGCTCAAATTTGCTACAGACTCTATCCAAATCGTTGTCTAGCCTCAAGGAGGACTCGGATTTTGCTTGTATAACCGTCATTGGTGCTCAAAACAACTCGGACTATTGCAAAAGGGTTACCACTAGTCTGCCTCAGGGTAATCTCGCACAGTTCCAGTCTCAGAGTCCATCTACCTCAAGAAACATGGTATTGTTGGCCTCAGAACAGATTCGTATACCTTGTTGGCTTGCCTTGAAATTCCCACAAAGTCTTCATTGCTTCTTCAAATAGTTAATTCCATATTGCCATAACAAAAGAAAGGTGATTAGGTAGGGTGGGATCACCTCCACTGAAACTAGTCAAAGGAGCAATGGGGTCTTAAAACCCTCAGAGCCTCAAGCTCAAAGAAAAACAGAGACAAATTGATCCAATCCAATCATGCCTCAAATGATTCTAACCCTTTTGCATTTATAGATTTCCTTGAGGGGATTTTTCTCCTTAATTAATGAAGAGGGATTCATGATAACCCCCAACTTTGGGCTTTTTCGCCCCAGTCGCCCCAAAACTTTCCCCTTGTTGACCAAACATTGCAAATTTTGGGGTTTTCACCTTTATCCAAGACTATAGCCTACAGGGATTGACAGGCTACTTCATCTCTCGAGGCAATTAATCTCTTGGGGACATTACAATTTACCATTGTAGTTTTGTTCTTTTTTCCTTAGTTAATTTATATAATGAAAAGTAGTAAGCTTCAAATCTTATTACTTGATCATAAATAATCACTACATGGTAGTTTATAGCCTCACAATATTTGCAGTAGAATATTATATCTCTTGCGACAAATTGTGCACTGAAATATCCAAGGCAGTTTACAATCATATAGTGTTGATGGATGATGAGCAATTAAATGGCACACATTATCCCAGCGAAGTGAAGTCATTTGCTCATGACAAAGTTCAATCTCATCCAATGGTATCCGAGTCCATACAATTTCTTTCCCAAATGTGACAACACCTCTCTATCCAACCTATGTATGAATTTTTTCCACTGCTCTTGCAAATGATCTTTTGTAGATTAAAACCAAATAATTAAGACTGAGTCTGAAGTTAACCACAGCTTGCATACAATGATATCTGCTAGACCCAAAGTGTCAGTGGGCTCTGAGAGGCCCTCAAACTTCACTCACCGTCAAACTAAATCTACACGGTGAGGTCTAAGATGGGAGAAGTCTTCTATTTGACCACTTGCACCCATAAATTATGCTCATCTATTTTTCCTAAAAAAATGTTAGTGGACATTCTCTCATTCTTAGATTTGCATGTTGTAGATTATTGCAACTCAGTTAACTTTGATGGTCAACACCTCACCATGAACTTTTTCCATTCCCTCAAAAGTGTGGGGTTTAGAAATTTTCTCTACAAGCATCTAAAGTTGGCTTTTAAAGGGGCTTCAATGACATTATCTCAACTTTGTTGGAATTTCTAAGTCTAACTGTTAGAAATCCTTCATGTACTTTCTGATTTATTTCTGCCTACTTTTTCTGTTTAATTAACAAGTTATTTACCATGTAAATACTAAAAATAAATTCAAGTACATGCTCAACACATTACAAATCATCAACTGAAGGAAAAAACAAGCACACAAGTGACACCATTGTTTTTGGACTAATGTCCCCAGAAAAACCCAATGCAAGAAAACTGGTGCAGCTATCTAAGGGTTTTATTATTAAGCAGTTTCAGAATACAATCTGGGTGCCAAACCAGCTCACCCAACAGAGAATGATCTCAGCAATAGTACCTCTCAGTCGGAGACAGATATTCTGACTAAAACCCCAGATGAACAATCCCATAGCTCTCAACTCCAATCTGCCCCACGAAATCTCTAGAGTCTGCCTCTAGGGACTACGTCAGCCTCTCTAGCCCAGCATCACACCAGCTGCGTCAGCCTCTGGAGGCACTGCATCAGCCTCTAGGGCCTCTACGTCACCCACCATGGCTCTCTCTGGCACTGCTCAGCTCCTGGTTGCCTCTGCATGGGCCCTGGCTGGCTCTGCGTGGCCTTTGGTTGGCTCTGCATCCCTCTCTCACGGCTTCTGAGCTGATGCACCCAGTACCCTCTCTACCTCTCTACTTCTGTATTCACTGCCCCTCAGTTGCAGCTCTGATCACTCCTTTGATTTCCTCAGCAAGCCCTGCCCCAGAAAATCGAATTCTTGATCAACTCGGTGCGTTGTCCAAGTGACCCTCAAGCCTCCTCTTATACTTTTCTCGTTGACAATTCAACAACCAATGTTAAATCCCTAATCAACGGCTAAGATTAGATCTGGCTTGATCCATGACTTTTGGACCATTCTAACTCAGTTTTATATTAATTCACATTACTATTTTATTTTCCCTAAGTTTAGACTTAGGGACTTCATTAAAAATATTAATTATTATCTCCCAAACTGGTTAGATTCTGCACAAACCATTTCTGGGTATTGGAGATCTCATGTGTTTTAGCCTCTCCACCAATTTTCATGGCTAGAGCACATCCGATGCTACCCCAAATCAACACTCCCTCTTAGTGACGAGTCAGGACTGTGCTCTAGTAATACTCCTCACTAAGCATCACCCTGATCATCCGGCATCGGTCCCTGTGTTGATGCTAGCCCTGTTGCCCAACATCCTCTGCACTGATGCATCATGTACTGCTACCCATGGCCCTGCCACTGCCACTGCTGCATCTGCACTGCAACCCCTCTCATCATGCTGCATCGTGTTGCCCGTAGCACTACCACTGCTAACTACTGCACTGCAACTCAGTTACTGAGAAGTAAGTAACTGATCTCCCAACTGTGACATTTCTGTCAGGCTAGAAACACCCCTGATGCTGAAGCTCCCTCTGTCACTAACAAGTGCTCCCTCTCTAACCTCTGCGCTGCTGCAACAACTTTGTGCATCTCGCATTGCTGTGTCACGTTGTCATCGAACTCCTGCACTGTAGCTCCCCCTGTCGCTCCATCTGCATCTGTCTCTACTGACATCCGCCAGTCCTGCTACTTCTCTTCGGGGCTCCCGCAGCAAGGTATAATCCAAGAGGTTGGGTACCTTGAGGATCTTGCCCATCATCGCCTATAGTCTGTCTGACTACAGCTCGATGTCTCCCCGCTTCCTCTCAAGTGGCATATGAGCACTCATGGCACAGTCATCATTTGTCTCCACTTCTTTCTCCGCCCTTGTTGGCACAGCCTTGGTCTCAGAAGCCTCTCCCTTTCTCTTCTTCCTCGGACACTGGCTCGCATAGTGACCCAGTTCCCCACAGTGGAAGCATTTGACCTTGGAGAGGTCCTTCTTCTTTTGTTTCTCCTGCTTTCCCTCAGATGCTAGGGTAGCATCTTCTTCTTCCTCCTTGATTATGACCTCCTTGTCGCTGCTTCCCGCCTTGGTTAGCCTTCTGATCTCTTCTTGACGAAGAGTCACCCACAGTTCCTCCTAATCTGGAAGGTTCGACCTGCCCAGTATGCTTTGGACAAATACCTCCCAATCCTCTGAGACTGCGTTCAACGCGGTCCTCACCAACATCTCCCCATCCGACGTGGCCCCTATGGAAGTCAGCTGATCCCAGATCTCCCTCAATCGACTGAGGAAGGTGTCTATCTGTTCTCCCTTCTTCATCTGGTATGACCACAGTTGATTTTCTAGTAGCATCTTCCTCTGCACGAAAGTATGTTGATACAATTTTGTCAGGGCCTCCCACATCGCATTTGCCATGTCCTTTTCGGCAATATGTGGTACTACATGGTCCTTGATCCCATCAAGGATGATGCTCTTGGCCTTCGCCATTGCCTCCTCATATTTTTCGTTCTCAACCGAGTCAACTGGGATCGCTATCGTGTTCAAGGCGAAGTGCTTGAGATGATTCCTGTCTAGAACGGACAAGATCCTGGCCTTCCAAACTAGGAAGTTTTAGGCTCCGATACCATGTTGGAATTTCTAAGTCTAACTGTCAGAAACCTTCCTGTACTTTCTGATTTATTTCTTCCTACTTGTTCTATTAATTAACAAGTTATTTACCATGTAATACTGAAAATAAATACAAGTACAGTCTCAACACGTACAGATCATCAACTGAAGGAAAAACAAGCACACAAGTGACACTGCTATTTTTGGATTAATGTCCCTGGAAAAACCCAATGCGGGAAAACAAGTGCAGCTATCTGAGGGTTTTATTATTAAGCAATTTCAAAATACAATCTGGGTGCCAGAAATGGCTCACCCAACAGAGAATGCCCTCGGCAGTAGTACCTCTCAGTCGAAGACAAATATCAACCCCAATCTACCCCACGAAATCTCCCAACGTCAACCTCTAGGGTCTACATCAGCCTCTCTAGCCCAACGTCTGCCCAACGTCTGCCCAGCGTCAGCCTCTCTGGCCCAGCGTCAGCCTCTCTGGGCTCTGCGTCAACCTCTGGAGCCTCTATGTCTCCCACGCTAGCCCTCCTCGGGCTCTGCGCAGTTCCTGGCTACCTCTACGTGGCCTCTCACTGCTTTTGCGTCGCCTCTAGATGGCTCTGCGTCAAGCCTCTCCCAGCTTTTACGCTAATGCTCTCGGTACTATCTATGCCTCTCTGCTACTACATTCACTGCCCCTCAGCTACAACTCTTTCGACACTTCCGAGTCTCTCTACTTCCCTCCTGGAATTTCTCGGTGTGACTCCCTCTGAACCTCAATTTCCCTCCGAGAAACCCTTCGGCCAATGTCGAGATGCCCCCACTCCGATCAGTAGTGCAACTGAACCACTGATCTGGATTTCTTGGCTAGAAATCCTCAACAGCAACTCCCTCCTCCTTGGTCTTCCCCTGTTAGGTATTATTCTGACCACAGTACCCCACCAGCTTCACTCCGCAACTTACCCACAACCTCCTATGCCCTAGCAAACTAAAGGTTAGAGCCTCTAGGCTCTACGCAATCCCGGCACCAGCAAAATCCGCACCTCCTAGCCACGAGCATCAATATTTCCTGACTGAGGAAGATGATCAAGGACTGCATAGATCAGGTCTGCTCTTCTCTGCCACTGTGCTAATCCTCTTCCTGGCTTGAACTGATGACGCAGGCACTGTGTCACCCCTTCCTTGCTGCTTTTCCGCTAGGAACAACTTCTGTCACTCGAGACAGTTGTTTCTGTTGCTGCTGCTCTACTCGACTGATGCCCTCAGTTATCTTGTGATCTACAACCACGCTTTGATACCATGTTGGAATTTCTAAGTCTAATTGTTAGAAATCCTTCATGTACTTTCTGATTTATTTCTGCCTACTTGTTCTATTTAATTAACAAGTTATTTACCATGTAAATATTGAAAATAAATACAAGTACATGCTCAACACATTACAGCTCATCAACTGAAGGAAAAAACAAGCACACAAGTGACACCATTGTTTTTGGACTAATATCCCCAAAAAACCCAATGAGGGAAAACTGCTGCAACTATCTAAGGGTTTTATTATTAAGCAGTTTCAGAATACAATCTGGGTGCCAAACCAACTCACCCAACAGAGAATGATCTCGACAGTAGTAACTCTCAGTCAGAGATAGATATTCCGGCTAAAACCCCGGATGAACAATCCCATAGCTCTCAGCTCCAATCTGCCCCACGAAATCTCCAGAGTCTGCCTCTAGGGACTACATCAGCCTCTCTGGCCCACCATCACCCCAACTTGCCCTGCGTTGGCTTCTAGAGGCACTACATCACCCTCTAGAGCCTCTACGTCACCATGCTGGCTCTCTCTGGCACTGCGCAGCTCCTGGCTGCCTTTGCGTGGGCCCTGACTGGCTCCGTGTGGCCTCTAGCTGGCTCTGCATCCCTCTCTCTCGGCTTTTGTGTTGATTCGCCCTGTACCCTCTCTGCCTCTCTACTTCTATATTCACTACCCCTCAGCTGCAACTCTGATCACTCCTTCGATTTCCTCAGCAAGCCCTGCCCCAAAAAATCAAATTCTTGATCAACTCGGTGTGTTCTCCAAGTGACCCTCAAGCCTCCTCTTATACTTTTCTCATTGACAATTCAGCGGCCGAGATTAAGTCCCTAATCAACGGCTAAGATTAGATCTGGCTTGATCCATATCTTTTGGACCATTCTAACTCAGTTTTATATTAATTCACATTAATATTTTATTTTCCCTAAGTTTAGACTTAGGGACTCTATTGAAAATATTAATTATTTTAATATCTCCCAAACTGGTTAGATTATGCCCAAACCATTTCTGGGTATTGGAGATATCATGTGCTTTAGCTTTTCCACCAATTTTCATGGTTAGAGCACATCCGATGCTACCCCAAATCAACAAGCTTGTCACCTAATTAGAAATATTCTCCTTTTGCACATCCACCTATGGGTGATTAAGGCCTACAATGATATCTTGATCTGCTAGATGGCCAAGGAAATTCTCCCATGCCTGTAGTTAGTTGATAAGACTTGCAATGATCTTATCCTATTGAGCTACCTCATGTCAGAATTCCTCCATTTGTAGAAGGATATATATGCCCTGTTTCTCCAAATTTGCAACCCTATTTGGCAGTATTTTGTAAGCAATGCAAGGATTCATAATACATCAGTTTCTCATCCTTGGAGGAAAGGAGGGATGACTATGTTGTTGGGAAGAACGCACAAAAAAAAAACCCTAAAATAAGGGTCAGCAAAAAACCCATAACATTTATGGGCCCATGAAACTCTTTAGATTTGAATCTGCAGCAACTGGGGGAAGACAGTTCCCAACAAGGTTAGGAGGAGGTCTCAACAAGGGGGAGAAACGGGTCTCAATGAAAGTAGGAGAGCATCTTGATAGGAAGAGAAAAGAATCTCAACAATAGTAGTGGGAGGTTCCAAGAAGAGAAAAGAGGGCTGTCAACAAGAGAAGCAGGCTCCTAACAACGAGTAGATCTCAATGGGAACATAAGGGATTCTAGACGGGAAGAGAAGAAGGTGCCCATGGGAGAGGAAAGAAACCATAATGGGAAACCAAGGGGTTTCAACATGGTAGAAAGCAATCCCATCAAGAGGAGAAGGGGGTTTTGGTAATAGTAGAGAAGGGCCTCAACAAAGAGAAAACAGGATCCCAACAAGGACAAGAGGGGAAGGGGGGCCCAATGGGGATACAAAGGGGCCCCGACAAAGGAGTAAAGGGGGTCCATATAAGTGTGACTTTGAAGGGGTTAAGACAAGGTTCATGGGTTCAAACAGAGTACAAAGAATAACTAAAAAGTCCTGAAATCAGAAAGGGTGCAAGAGAACACAGTTTGAAACTAACGTCCTCAAAAACTTGGTTAGAACAAGATTCAGAGACAAATAAAGGAATTGTGTAAAGTAAGAAACTGCATTGGTCTAGAAGTCAATCTCGTAACAAGTAATTCATTTTACAACAAATGCAAATTAATTATTTTTTATCAATTTAATAATTTCTCATTTCCATTACTTAACAGAATACATGAGTGAAATAAAAAGTAACTCATTAAGAAAGACTACAACTAGTCAAGAAACCCCATATATATCGATAACAGTAACCAAGCTACAAGCAAGTGTTCCTTCAGAATAAGATCTGCATACCTCAGCTGCAAGAAGCGCATTCCCCAACTCAGTCTGAGAAGATGCTGGAAAGTTCCCAGGAAGTTTTATTTCAGAATTTTAGGTAGCAGTTAGAAGAACAACCAGAAATCCACCTCAAATGGTAAATAAGATGTTCTTGCCATGCTCCTTTAAATTTCAATATTCTATATTCCTTAGAAATATTTACTTACCACTTATAGGGTTCCCATTAAGAAAAGCACCCCTTCCACGGATAGCTGTAAACAACTGCAAGACACGGAAACAACGTTAAAGACCTCATAATGTACTATGCAGAAGAACAATAGAGATTATGCAAAAACATACTAGAAAGTATGCAAAAATAGATGGGTTGTATACTTTTATACATTATGAAAAGCCACTAGATAAAATGCGATCAATGTAATATGTAAATGTCAACAGATACAAAAAGGATAGCCTGAAAAATGCACAGCAACTGTTTGAATGTAAATAAGTGGGGAAATACAGAATGCAGCATCCTGGGGTGAATAAATGTACAGTCAAAGAGAGGACAGGATTTGAGATGAAAATTTCATGATAAGCTGAAAATGTTAGAAGATGTTAACCTGCTCTGATGAATACTAGTTCAATTTCAACAAAACAAACTTTTTACAACAGCATTGTTCCAATAACCAAGTGCTCAATAAAATGGCCAACATTGTCTCTTCCAATAAAATGGTTGGCTTATTTACATACAATATAGGCAAATTTTGTGCTTCACAAGGAAAGAAAACGTAACAGAATGGTACCAAAAGGTATGAATGTGTGTTTAATGTTCATTATGCATTAATGGTTAATCAACACCAAAATAGGAGTAACCGTGTATTAATGCCAAATTAAAGAATTATGCTTTAAATTAATTAACAAAAATTAATTAGTCATAATATTAATTAATTAACTATGGATTAGTATATTTAATTAAATTATAATGTTTTAATTAAATGTTAACGTTATTAATTAACTAATAAATATAATAATCATAATTAAATATTTATTTGATTTTTAAAATCCAAGGAGGCACACAAGTCAGAGTCTGAGTGGGTTGGTCATTAATGCATGGCGGTGCTATTTGAGTTTTGCCCCTGAAAGGGTAACGTGCTGAGGAGGGAAACATGGGGAGAGGGGCAAGAGTGCCCTCTCAATCACACTCGGAGGCAGCCCCAAACAGCCTTAAATACACGAGTTGATCAGAGTGAGAGATTTGAACTTCATTTTGAAGATAATTCCTAAGAAGAAAGCATGTGCAAGAACAACACACGGGGGTGACTGCACCGAACAATAGTTGCTCCTCCATCAGTTTCTTTGCCTGCCTCTACCCAAGCCTGAGCATGAAAGGAGTGTGATTGAACGTACAGCTGCTTGCTAGGACTGATACACCACAAGTGCTTGCTACGGTTGATAAACCACTGTGCTTGTCCCTGGCTGAGAAACCACCTGCACAACGGGTCACTGGTGCTTGTTGGCACTAATAAACCATCGGTGTTGGTTGCAGCTGATAAACCACTATGCTTGATAAACCACCTGCAAGTGACAACACTTACAGCTCATCTGGAGAATTTTGCTTGGGAAATCAAGCTCTCAAACTCTAGACCTAGCACAAGGGTGGCAAGTTACAAAACAAAGTTGTGAAAAATTCAAAACTGAAATCCTATTGCAGCAACTGGAAATTATTCTTCTAATTGTTAATTAATTTTAACAATTTATTTGCTACGGAAAACACTGAATAAATCACACTGCAACCTTCACAAATAAGATACTACAAAAATAATAGCACTAGAAACTGAGAAAATACTAGCACACACAATAAAAATAACACCACTATTTTTGGACAAAAGTCCCTGGAAAAACCCAATGTGGGAAAATCGGTGCAACAAATAAGGTTTTTATTTTATTATCCAGCAGTGAAAATCTGAGTACAATCTAAATGCCTGAAACTGGCAATCCACAACAAGAAAATTTGGGCAAAATTATTGAAGGGAATTACCCTTCCTCCACAAGCAATCCCAGCACAACCTGCCTTCAGAAAACTCGGCCTCCTGGACCCTCTGCGTCAACCTCTGCACTGTCTCTGATGTTAACCCTCCAACCAATCTCTAATGAAGTCCCTTTGCCTGCGTCAGCTGAGGAAATCATACCTCCAGCACTTTGGAACCTTTGCCTAGCCTCTGGAACTGAGAACGAATTTTTTTCAGCTAAATTGAACTGCCAATCTAAAGCAACTGCGTTGCCTCACTAGGAATAACTCGGCCCTCTTGCTGTTGCCTCTCCGGATCTGGAAAACTTCCTCCGGATCACTGTCCCTGCCCCTCACTCACTGCTTCGATCTCTGGCTCTCCAACAACTGACTGTTGCTACTCTGGAAATCGATCTGCCAAGGAAATCGAATTTCTAGTGTTCTCTAATGTGTTCTCCAAGTGCCCATCGACTTCCTCTTATAATCCATTGTTGGAGCACCAATAGCCAAGATTAAAACTTAATCGATGGCTAGGATCATCTTGGAATCGATCCGTGTGAGTTTCTAGATGATTCTCACCTTGACTTAATTAATACTGATTAATTAACCAATTTTCCTAAGTTTAGACTTAGGAAACATTAAAAAATTGGTTAATAATCTAATTAAGTCACTTCTAGGTGGAATTTCCAGAAACGATTATGGGTCTTGGAGATCTCATGTATTCTAGCCTCTCCACCAAATTTCATGGCTAGAACACATCTGATGCTACAAAAACTAGCACTCCCTCTTAACGAGGAATGTGTTGTAGTGTTGCACACCCTGCCACAACACTCTGTCTCTGTATCATCTTCGTTACGCTGTTGATGTCTAGTTGTTGCTGCCCACCAACTATTGCGTAACTCTGATGTTGCATCTGTGTTGCCATTGACATTGCCTTACTGTTGCCAACTATGCATCTGCACTACAACTCCCTCTCATCTGTTGTTGCTACAACTGCAACTGAAAAACATCCAAAATATTGAATCAACTGTGTTCAGTATGATGCATCTATCTCCCGACTCTTAACTACTACTAGCATTTGCACTGTCACTGAAAATTTTGCATTGTTGCCAACTCTGCACTGAGCCACCTGCTCTGCTATCAACACTACACTGTGCTCCTCAACATCTGGCTGCAACTAGTCTGCAACTGTTACTCTGGAATTCTGATTGCACCTCTGACACTGATCCATCCTACTACTGAATATTGTGGGCCCCTGTAGCAAGGTACTAATCCATGAGGTGGACTCCTCAAGGACCCTGCCCAATCTCTGTAGTTCTCTGGGACTACAGTGCCAAATCTCCCCACCTCACTCCTAGAGGTGTATCTACGAACATCGCAAAGTGTTCTTCCAACTTGGAGGACAACTTGTCGATCTCTATAGAAGCTACCTGCTGGTCCTGCTTCTCCGACTTGTCCTTCTTATTGAGAGGACACTGTGCGTTGTAGTGACCAAGCTCACCACACCTGAGGCACTTGACCTTTGACATGTCCTTTCTTCTCTGTTCTCTTTGCCCCTGACAGGGATCCTTTGATGTGAGGGCCACATTTTCCTCCTTCACCACCTTCGATCTGCTGCCACCGATGGAGCTCTTTAACAGAGCTCGCCTCAATTCCTCCTGTTGTAGGTATGACCACGTCCTGTCCCATTCTGGTAGCTTGTCTCTACCCAATATGTTTTGGACAAAAACTTGCCACTCCTCAAAGACACTATTAAGTGCCAACCTCACTAGCTTTGTTGGTTGAGGCATTGCCCCAACAACTGCAAGTTGGTCTCGAACATCTTGAATCCTAGTGAGGAGGGGATCTATGCCTTCCCCCTTTTGCATCCTGATACATCTCAGCTTCTCCTCCAGGAACATCTTTCGCTGCTCAGAAGTGCCCTGATATAGTGTGGTGAGAGCATCCCACATCTCTTTGGCAGTATCCTTTCCAGCTATGTGTGAAACTATATGGTCGCGGACCCCATCCAGGATCAACCGCTTCGCCCACGCCATCTCTTTTCTATATTCCTTCAGTTGATCCACATCTTGGGGAACTTCCACAACACTATATGTAGAGCTTCAGGCCATCTTCATCAAACAGGAAGGACATCCTAGCCTTCCAGATGACAATCTGGATGCCTGAAACTGGCAATCCACAGCAAGAAAATCTGGGAAAATTTATTGAAGGGAATTATCCTTCCTCCACAAGCAATCCCACCACAACCTGCCTTCAGAAAACTCGGCCTCCTGGACCCCCTACATCAGCCTCTGTGCTACTTTGCGCAGTCTCTATGACGTCAAGCCTCCAACTAGTGTTTGATGAATTCATTTTGCCTGCCTCAGTTGAGGAAATTGTCTCTCCATCACTCTAGAACCTCTACCCAGCCTCCGGAACTAAGAACGATTTTTTCTTCATCTAAATCGAACTGCCAATCTGAAGCAATTGCACAGTCCTCTACGTTGTCTCACTGGGAATAACTCAGCCCTCTTGCTGCTACCTCTCCGGATCTGGAAAACTTCCTCTGGATCACTGTCCCTACCCCTCACTCACTGCTTCGATCTCTGGCTCTCCGACAACTGACTGCTGCTACTCTGGAAATCGATCTGCCAAGGAAATTGAATTTCTGGTGTTCTCAAGTGTGTTCTCCAAGTGCCCATTGACTTCCTCTTATAATCCACTGTTGGAGCACCAACAACCAAGATTAAAACTTAATGGATGGATAAGATCATCTTGAATCAAACCGTGTGAGTTTCTAGATGATTCTCACCTCGACTTAATTAATATTGATTAACTAACCGGTTTTCCTAAGTTTAGACTTAGGAAACATTAAAAAATTGGTTAAGAATCTAATTAAGTCACTTCTAGGTGGAATTTCATAAATGATTTATGGGTCTTGGAGATCTCATGTATTCTAGCCTCTCCACCAAATTGCGTCGCTAGAACACATCTGATGCTACAAAAACTAATAAAAGTGTTGACACCTAATCTTCATGATTGGGGAATTTGTAAATAAATAAATCAGGAATGTGAACAGTCATTGGAAGATGAACTGAACAATTACTCCTAATGTATATAACAATAACCTACCTATGGAATAGTCAGACGAATCAGTTTTTTCTGCCTTTGGAGAGTCATTGCCTGGCCTGACATGGTATCAGAGCCAGTTCTACAAATAGTTGTAACTCCCTTCATTTTTGCCACTGCCTCTGTCCTGAGCACTGCTCTGCCTCTGTCCTGAAATAGTTTGCTCTGCCTCTGTCCTGAGCGCTGCTCTGCCTCTGTCCAGACCATGAGCAGTCAGACCATGTCATAAACGTTTCAAAAAAAAAAGGGCCACCTTCTACAATTCAACGCATGTTAGAATGTCTTCCTCGTAATGAAATGCATATGGATTTTGTACTGTGATTTATCGGGGCCGCTTTCTATGATCCAGCAGATATGCCATAATTTCTTCCTCGCCCTCTCTGGTTAAGGTGGCACGCAGGCTTTGTATTTTTTTTTTCTCGAAATAGTCGTGGCCTTCCCATGCTTTTTCCATGGTTCCTGTCTAGCCTTTCATTAGACTGTCATATCTCCTAGCGTGCACGCTATTGGTTTTGCAACTTGCTAGAAATGGGTTTTTGTTCTACTTGGCTTCGATCATGACAATTCGGAGTGGTCTTCTCCATGCCACCTGCCTTCATCAGTATTAGACTCTCAGGTTCCTGTTCGCATGAGTTTTTCAGCAACTTTGGCTTCTATCACGAGTATTTGGTCACTTAGTAGCCACGACTGTTATTTCTTCTGGTCTCATTTTCTCTCATGAAGTGAATCAGTTGGGATAATGAACCGATAAGTTGGATTATCAGTTTCTATTGAGGCGTTGTTCTCCATTAGCTCTTCATTAACCGGCCGGAGTAACATTCCGTTTGTTGTTCCTCTTCTGCAAGCGAACGCGTCCCTGTTTATCTGGTCCTTTTCTGCAAGCGAGCGCTTCCGAAGATTGCTGGCACCCGATGCCGTCGGCACCTGAATTCTGATTTTCTTGAGATGGATATTGGAATTGAGGGTAACATGAATCACGACTTAAACGAGGGCACCAGGTTTTGTATTTTCAAAGAAACGCTGTCGTTCTAGAATTTTAGAAGTCATGCTAGAAAACATGTACATTTGACCATTGTATTTAAAGACAAAGAAGATGGCGCCGTGTGTGGGAATGTGAAAAGATTGATGCGTTGTTTTGATGTGTTGCTGATGCGTTGAAGCATGACATAGTATGCTGCTCTTGATGCGTGGTTTTTATGTGCTGCTTTGAGACAGCTGATACGCGTGGTTATGTGATTATCTTTTTGATACCTCTGCGTTAGATATGACTTGAAAGGGAACCATATGTATTTTTAACGTTATCCCCCATATACCACGACAAAATAATACCTCTATTTTTTAATATATCTGAGTACAATTTCACTATACATCAGCAGAAGTTTTTTATCAACAGAAATTTTTTATCAGCAGAAGTTTTTATCAGCAGAAATTTTTTATCAACAGAAGTTTTTTTTTATCAGCAGAAGTATTTCTTACAGAATGCATTCAATCATCTCTATGGTAGGAATAGTTCTCACTGGCAAGGAGAACTATCCTGAATGGTCCCAAATGATAAAACACACCCTCATTTTCAATGAGTTGTGGAAAGGAGTGTGTGTCGAAGAAGCAGACAATGATCCAGTGCAGCCTACATCAGACAAAGAGCTCGTCATTTGGGAAAACAAGAACAGCAAAGCCTATGCATTAATCGCAGCATCTGTAAATGAAGAGGTGAGTCACCATATTTCATCATATTCAACTGCCTTTGAAGCTTTACAAAAGCTGAAAGAACTCTATGACTCACATTCTGCACTTGAAGTTGTTCAGCTCATGATTAAACTCTTCACTCTTGAACTGAAAAATAATGATCCTCTTGCTCTTGCATCTGAAGTAAAATCTATAATGCATGGTATCAAATCCACTAAGGTTGCGGTGGATATCCCTCTTATTGCTTTTCTCAAGGCACTCTATCCTACTTACTCCAATTATCTTGAGTCTTTACAAGCAAATGGAAATCTTAAAGATATAACC
Source organism: Pinus tabuliformis (assembly GCA_031772625.1). Lineage (NCBI taxonomy): Eukaryota > Viridiplantae > Streptophyta > Pinopsida > Pinales > Pinaceae > Pinus > Pinus tabuliformis. Next base: position 932,021,500 of record CM062818.1, read on the forward strand.
TTTGACTCTCTTGTGAAAAAGTTTGCTGAAAGAGAGAAAGCCTTTGGAAAGAAGACAGTCCCTGAATCTTCTGAAGAGACTGTTTGCCTTGCTCATAAAGAAAAGCATCCTGCTCAAGATTCTACAAGAGGAAGAGGTGGACGAAGAGGAAGAGGAAGATACTTCAGAGGCAGGGGGGCACACATTCTCAAGGAGAAAAAGCAGCTCTGCATTGCATTCGCTGCAAACGAAATGGATCACATGATGCTTCTACATGCAAGCTACCATGGGACAAAATTGAGCAGAAAAGAAACCAGCAGAAAGGTAAAACTGATGATACAGACAACGGTAAAGCACCTGAATCCGCTCACTATATTAAGGCACAATGTAACATTGGAGTAAATGAAGATTTGTTTAATGCTTCACTTGCTTCTTCAAAAAATGATTGGTTGCTTGATTCAGGAGCAACCTGTCACATGACTCATAGAAAAGATTTTTTTGAAGATTTCACTGACAATGTTGATGGAGCAGTATACTTTGCAAATCAGTCAAAAATCAAGCCATCAGGGCTTGGCACTATCAAGCTTAAACTACCTGGTCTTCCAGACTTTCTTCTGGATCATGTTCTATATCTTCCACAGCTCAAAAGAAACTTGTTGTCCTTGGTTCACATCTGTCAGCAAGGTCACTCCATTCATATGTTTGATGGCAAGCTTGAGGTAAGAAAAGCATCTGACCACTCACTTGTCATGAGGGGAATAGAAGAAGAAAGGCTTCTCAAACTGCAAGGAACCTCTGCTCATGCACAACATTTCTGTAAAGTTTTGTAGATGTTCTATGCTAAGAGCAATTTCACTTTTCTCACAGCAATCATACAAGTAGATAAGCAAAATGCAGATAGAACATATAAGCAGATCTTACAGAAGACAAATCAGAAACAAGAAAAATGTATGTGATTGTTTCGGCGGTCAACAGGATGCTTCAACCAGCAAAGTCTCCTTTGGTCAGCCAGCCCAGCATGTGTCACAACAACCCTCCAACCAGTAGATGAGTCAACCCAAGTCAGTTCTACAAAAGTCAACGTTGTCCTGAAAAGTCAACGCAGGGGCAGCAAGCTAAAAGTCAACGCAGCAGCAAAACGGTCAACCCTTTGACCTCGATTTTTGTGCCAGGTAGAATGGCCTTCAAAAATCGAACCTCCCACAAGTTTTCAGCTTGTTTGGACCAAGCGTTGACCAAAGTCAACGCTGGTCAAACTTCTGCGAAAAACCCTAGCAGCAGAAACATCCTCTTCGTCCTTCCCACGTGTGGCTGAAATTCGTCCTCCAGGTAGCTCGTACTTTTTAGGATGAGAGAGGAAGATGTGAGTTGTGTTGTGTTCCAATTCTCTCCAACTTTTCCTGTATATATATATCCATCAATGAGGGTGTGTGACACATCTGTTGGGCATGTGAGCCTACATTACAAAACTGGCTGACCTTTGCACATATAATTTATTAAGAATAATAAATTCAAAATATAAGTTCTGCTCATCGGATTAAGACTATTTTTATATGGATTTTACACCTCTCAGAAAGAGGAATCCAACAAAAATATTAGCCTCTTAATCTGAGCATCAGAACATGGAGTTTGGACCTAGTTGTCCAAATTTAACAATTTCTATCCCCAAAGCCCCCCAGAGCTCCCAGAGCTCATCGTCCAACAAGACCCACATCATAGGGTCTTTCCACGACACCAAGACTCTCACGGAAGGTTAGGAACTTGACCTTCCCCAGGGGCTTAGTGAGAATATCCGCGACCTGCTCATCAGTTCCTATATGATCGAGCCTTACGGCGCCTTGCTGTACCATATCCCGGATAAAGTGGTACCTGATATCAATATGCTTGGATCGATCGTGGAACACAGGATTCTCAGTCATACGAATCCCACTCTGATTATCACAGAGTATTACAGTGGTATCTAGCACATGTTGGAACAGCTCACTAAAGAGCTTCCTCAACCAAACTGCTTCACAACAGGCCATACTAGCAGCAATGTATTCGGCCTCCGCGGTGCTCAAAGCCACCGACTTCTGCTTCCTGCTCATCCATGAGATCGAAGCAGAACCAAGATTGAAACAGCATCCAGATGTGCTCTTACGATCCACCACACTGCCAGCCCAATCGGCATCAGTATATCCCCGGAGTATCACACTCCCGGCAGTGTATCTTAGCCCATGGTTTATCGTGCCCCGAAGATATCTCAAAAGATTCTTGGCACCAACCCAGTGAAAATGATGAGGCTCAACCATCTGTTGACTCAAAGTATTCACTGCAAAACATATGTCCGGACGGGTGTTCACTAAGAACATCAAAGCTCCTATGAGTTGACGATACTCAGTAGGATTGGTCAAGATAGGCCCTGCAGCGCTGCCACTCAACTTCTTAAAGTTGAGTTCCATTGGTGTCGACACGGACTTACAGTCCACCATCCCAAATCTATCCAGAAGCTTCACAATATGCTTTCCTTGAGAAAGGAAAATCTCTCCAGGTCTCTGCCAGACCTCCAGGCCTAGGAAATAGTGCATCAGTCCTAGGTCTTTCATCTCGAACTCAGCAGCAAGCTCCCTCTTACATTGATGAATGAGAGGGTCATCACCTGTCAGGAAGAGGTCGTCCACATACAGCACTAGAATGAGAGGCTTTCCTTCAGATCTAGGAAGATCTACTACTTTCTTCAGGGAAGCATCTTCGTCAAAAGTGACATCATGGCTTATCTCTACTTCCCTTTGACCAGGTACATAGACTCTATATGCCTTAGAAGTCTCACTGTAGCCCACAAACATTCCTTTCTTCCCAGTAGCATCCAGCTTACTTCTCTTTTCTTTCGGCACATGAAAATAGACAGGACATCCAAAAATTCTAAAATGTGAGACATCAGGTTTCTTACCAGAGAAAACCTCTTCGGGAGTTTTGGAGTCCAAAGCGGAATGAGGGCATCGGTTTTGAATGTACACAGCAGTATTTGCAGCTTCTCCCCACAGAAACTTTGGAAGACCCTGGTCACATAGCATGGCACGGGCAGCTTCCACAATAGTCCTATTCTTGCGTTCAGCAACACCATTCTGCTCAGGAGTATATGCAGTGGTAGTCTCCCTCTTAATGCCAGCTTCTCTGCAAAAGTCTTTGAACTCATTTGACTCATATTCAGTGCCATTGTCAGTCCTCAAAATCTTGATCTTCTTTCCGGTCATATTTTCCACCAAGGCTTTGAAGGTACGGAACCACATGAAAGCCTCATCCTTCTTCTTCAAGAAGTATATCCAGGTTTTGCGAGAGAAGTCATCAGTAAATGTCATATAGTAAGAACATCCCCCCAGGGATGTTACAGGCAACATACCGGAAAGATCAGAATGGACCAGTTGCAATATCTTAGATGTCTTTGTGACACTTGAGGGGAAAGGTCCCCTTGTATGTTTTCCTTCAGCACAGCCCTTACATACACCTTTATGATTATTTCCAAAATCAGGCATCCCTGTCACCACCTTCCTTGCTTCGGGAAGAGCCTTATAATGAAGGTGTCCAAATCTTCGGTGCCATAGTTCGGTTTGACGGATAGTATCACAAGTCATAGCTCCCAACGGACTCCCTCCAACCTGGTAGAGTGTACTAACTCTAAAACCAATTGAGATAGCTTCCTTGAAGCTCTTCTTCCACATGAGTACCTTTCCATCAGAAAAAGTTACATTGAATCCTTTGTCTTCCATGGCAGATACAGACACAAGGTTCTTCTTCAATTTGGGTACATAGAGTACATCTTGTAGATGGAGGACTTGTCCTTGAGACAAGTGGAGGGTCACAGTCCCGGTCCCTTTCACAGGATAAGTGGCATTATCCCCAAGGATAATTTCTAGATTAGTATCCCTTTCAACCATGTCAGAAAGTGCTTCCTTGAATCCGGTGATGTGTCTTGAGGCACCACTATCGATTAGCCAGACATCCATAGTGTCGGGCGGAGATGCAGCTGAGAGAGCAGATATTAGAATATACTCATTTCTTTTATCAACAACATTAGACTCCTCATACCTGGTATTTCTGGTCCTTTTAGAAGGTGGATGGTTTCCTTCAAAGTGAGCCTTCCTCTTTCCTTTGGATTCCACCAGAGTTCTTCTTTCGGGAATGAGCAACATAGGCAGCATTTCTTTCATTATCAAATTCCTTCATCCTTGTTTCTTCTTGCATACATCTAGACAGAAGCTCATCAAAGTTAGGGATGGTATTATTGTTGAGAATGGTTGCCCTTAGGATCTCTACACCATAAAGACCATGACAACACTTCACTGTACTGCTTCTTTCATTATACTTAAACTGTAATAATCATGTTACTACTTCTTGTGACCCTTGTCATTGTGACTGCTTCTGAGATCATATTCATGTCGAGATCACTAGATCCGAATACAATGGAGACTATTGATATGATATATCTCCTTTTTCAGGGATGCCGAGAATCAATGTCATCACCTAAACATACTTCATTAATCTGGTTATGCTGAGACAGTAATATATATGAAATAGAGATAATATTCAAGATGACCTTCGTTGATCCGAGAGAGTTGATCCGTCACTGCTCCGTTTGAGTATACTGAGACTGTAGCTCCTGATTTGATTGTCACTGCTTAGATTGCAGTAGACACAGTCATCATTGAAATTCTCTTCAACGAGATTATATGCCGAGACTGAGACAGTATCTTCAGGATCACTGTGATCTCTATTAGGCCGTGAATATGATTAGCCCAGACTTCATGCCAAAACTGCATCCTCATCTGAGATCTTCTCTGGTCCATCTATCCGAGATTTGCACCTGCAATTTGAGAATGTATTTAGCCCAGAACTTGCCTCACTGTTGTGTCCTCATCGAAGTCATTACTGCTCCATACAGCCGAGATCATAACTGTATCTAAAACCGAAACAAAGTGCAGTCAAACCCTACTGCGACTCCTTCATTTCTTGCGGATTCATTATTCCTCAACTGCGGCTATAATTGTCACACTTGTATGGCGTATATATATATATATATATATATATATATATATATATATATATATATATATCATGTATATGTATCCAAACTTCACGTAGAATGGCCATACCTGTATAGCGTATATATGTATCCCAAGTTCACGTAGAATGGCAGAGAGGAATGCAAAGTTCTGTTGCGTGAACAGGTCTCGTTGACTACGTTTTATTGACCCATTGACTGCGTTTATATTTCTTCATAAGCCTGTTGCTTACTGCGGCTAGGGCATCACTACATCTAGGGTATCACCTGTGGCTAGGTATCTACAGTTGGGGCAACGTACAGCAGCGAGGGCATTACTTTAGTGACCAGCCTATCATTCATGATATCTCTCACCTTCACCAAAATCCCAGACGTGGAGAGGAGGAAACTACTCAAGAATGTGTTTAACAGCAGCAGAGGCATTTGATGGAGGTTCTTGAATCTTCCTTGTCACATGATCTAGGAGATCATGATCTTCTAATTTGAGATCTAATAACATCTTCCAGGCATGGAAGTCATCACTTCCAGTCAGCTTGTCATTCTCCCTGAATTCAAGCTTAGAGGAATCCATTTCCTTCGATGATGATTGCTATAGATAGAGTTTGTCTTCACCTCAGCTCTGATCCCATGTAAAGTTTTGTAGATGTTCTATGCTAAGAGCAATTTCACTTTTCTCACAGCAATCATACAAGTAGATAAGCAAAATGCAGATAGAACATATAAGCAAATCTTACAGAAGACAAATCAGAAACAAGAAAAATGTATGTGATTGTTTCGGCGGTCAACAAGATGCTTCAACCAGCAAAGTCTCCTTTGGTCAGCCAGCCCAGCATGTGTCACAACAACCCTCCAACCAGTAGATGAGTCAACCCAAGTCAGTTCTACAAAAGTCAACGTTGTCCTGAAAAGTCAACGCAGGGGCAGCAAGCTAAAAGTCAATGCAGCAGCAAAACGGTCAACCCTTTGACCTCGATTTTTGTGCCAGGTAGAATGGCCTTCAAAAATCGAACCTCCCACAAGTTTTCAGCTTGTTTGGACCAAGCGTTGACCAAAGTCAACGCTGGTCAAACTTCTGCGAAACCCTAGCAGCAGAAACATCCTCTTCGTCCTTCCCACGTGTGGCTGAAATTCGTCCTCCAGGTAGCTCGTACTTTTTAGGATGAGAGAGGAAGATGTGAGTTGTGTTGTGTTCCAATTCTCTCCAACTTTTCCTGTATATATATATCCATCAATGAGGGTGTGTGACACATCTGTTGGGCATGTGAGCCTACATTACAAAACTGGCTGACCTTTGCACATATAATTTATTAAGAATAATAAATTCAAAATATAAGTTCTGCTCATCGGATTAAGACTATTTTTATATGGATTTTACACCTCTCAGAAAGAGGAATCCAACAAAAATATTAGCCTCTTAATCTGAGCATCAGAACATGGAGTTTGGACCTAGTTGTCCAAATTTAACAATTTCTCATATATTTCTCATCATGAAGAAGGTACACTTCCATCAAGTTTATTATGGCATGCTAGATTTGGACATTTAAACTATGACAGTCTCCGCTTATTGAAGAAAAATGGTGTTGCTGGTTTGCCTACAATTCCTAGGAAACATAAGCAATGTGATGCTTGCATTCTAGGAAAGCATAGCAAACAGTGTTTTCATGATTCACATTCAAGAGCACATAGAAGCTTGAACTCATTCATTCAGATTTATGTGGTCCAATGCCTGTTCCTTCTACAAATGGAAATAAATATATCATGACATTTATTGATGATTACACCAGAATGTGTTGGGTTTATTTATTGAAGAACAAATTTGATGCTTTTCAAACATTCAAGAATTTTCATAAATGGATTGAAAATGATGCACAATCTCATATTGGGTCTATTCGCACTGATAATGGAAAAGAATATACATCAAATGAATTTGAAAACTATCTTCGCCAACATGGGATCAAACATCGAACAACTATGCCTTATAATCCCCAACAAAATGGTGTAGCTAAAAGAATGAATAGAACAATCTTGAATATGGTACGATCCATGCTTTTCTTCAAAAATGTAAAGATAATGTTTTTGGCTGATGTTGTTCTATGTGCTGCATATATAAAGAAAAGATGTCCATCTAATGCTATAAGAAACAAGACTCCTTATGAATTGTGGTATGGACATGTTCCTTCGGTAAAACATCTCAGGATCTTTGGTTCCACCTGTTATGCTTTGATACCAAAGGTACATAGAAACAAACTTGGTGCTAGAAGTCGTAAGTGTATCTTACTGGGGTATTCAAGCACCTCTAAAGCATATTGCCTCTATGATGAAGTAAATAAAAAGTTTGTTGTATCTAGAGATGTCATTTTTCTTGAATCATCCAAATCTGACAATGTTGTTGAGCGGAAACTTGATCGCTTGGATAGATTCACAAAAACGAAATCATTTCAAGAATTTGATAATCAGATTCCACATCTTGAAGGGGGGATTCCTATACTAGATCAACATGTGGAATCTTCTTCTGAAGAACAATCTCTTCTGCATGAAACTCCAACAACGGATGATGCTTTAAGTGATGTAATTGATAGAATTGGGAGACTCAATCTTGATTCAGTTCCAACTCAATCAACAGAGCAGCCTGGACCATCTCAGAAAGGTCCCCCAAAGTGGCTAACAAAGACACTTGAAAGTGTTCATCCTGATGAAATTGGAAAAACAAGAACCAGAAATTCAAACCGAAAAAATGGAGGTGATGTAGATGACTCTAATTCACCTGTTGATATGGATGTTACTTATGATTGTGAATTGAACTTGTCTACAGATTTTGAACCAACTTCCTTCAAAGAAGCTGCTTCTCATGATGAATGGAAAGAAGCGATGCAAAAGGAGTATGATGCCCTCATAAAGAATGGCACTTGGAAGCTGGTTGATCCTCCATTTGGAACCAAACCAATTGGCTGCAAGTGGGTCTACAAGAACAAGTACAAAGCTGATGGCTCACTTGACAAGCACAAAGCTAGGCTTATGGCAAAAGGTTTTGCACAGAAGGAAGGGGTCGATTATGAGGAAACTTTTGCCCCCACAGCAAAATGGGCCACCATCCGGACACTCTTTGCACTAGCAGCTCAAAACGGTTGGAAAGTCCATCAAATGGATGTAAAAACTGCATTCTTGAATGGAGATCTAAAAGAGAATGTTTTTATGTCCCAACCTGAAGGATTTGTTGTGAAAGGACATGAACATAAAGTATGCAAACCTGTGAAGTCCTTGTATGGCCTCAAACAAGCACCGCGAGCCTGGTATGAAAAACTAACTGAGCATCTTCTGAAACTCAACTTCAACCATTTTGATCTTGATGATGCAACTTTATTTGTCAAGAAAGTTGGCAAAACAGTTGTGTATCTTGTGGTATATGTAGATGATCTTTTAATGATAGGGAACAATGAAAGCTACATTGCATCCATAAAGAAGGAATTGGGGAAAAGTTTTGAAATGACTGATTTGGGCTATGTTCATTACTATCTTGGCACTGAAGTAACCCAACATCCAAAATCCATATTTCTTTCTCAAAAGAAATACATTGGAGATTTGTTAAACAGATTTGGCATGACAGAGTGCAATCCTCTTTCTACTCCAATGGAACAAAACTTAAAGTTCACATCTATTGAAGGAAAGGAATTTGAGGATGCAACAAAGTATAGACAGCTTGCAGGAAGTCTCATCTACCTCACTACTACCAGACCAGACATTTCATTTGCTGTTGGAATCCTCTCCAGGTTCATGCAAAAGCCTTGTGAGGGACATTGGTCTGCTGCAAAAAGAGTTCTAAGGTACTTGAAGGGAACTCAAGACCTTGGAATCAAGTATACACAGGTGGACGACTTCATCTTGATTGGATACTCTAAGACTTCGATGGAGACAAAGAAACTGGGGTATCTACTTCAGGATATGCTATGAGTCTTGGATCAGGAGCTGTCTCCTAGAGATCACGCAAACAATCAGTTCCAGCAGATTCCACGACTGAAGCAGAATACTGGCAGCAGCTGAAGCAACGAAAGAAATTGTGTGGCTCAGGAAAATTCTTGAAGATTTGCAGGTAAAACAAGTACAATCAACTCCACTCATGATTGATAACACCTCTGCAATAAAGTTGGCCAAGAATCCAAAGTTCCATGATCGAACAAAGCATATCAATACTAAATATCATCTGATTCGACATCATGTTGAGGCCAAAACAATCCATCTCTGTCATTGTTCCACAAATGAGCAAATTGCAGACATCTTCACCAAAGCACTTGCAAAGGAAAAGCTTGAACGATTCAGAATGATGCTTGGACTCACCAACATCCCTTCAGATTAAGGGGGGGAATGTTGACACCTAATCTTCATGATTGGGGAATTTGTAAATAAATAAATCAGGAATGTGAACAGTCATCGGAAGATGAACTGAACAATCACTCCTAATGTATATAACAATAACCTACCTATGGAATAATCAGACGAATCAGTTTTTCTGCCTTCAGAGAGTTATTGCCTGGCCTGACAAAAAGTCTCATGACCACCTACGGTTTGGAGGTTAACATGACACCTCTCCTCTAGTCACCAACAGAAAATTGTTTTATCAGATAAGTAGTCCAGTCCTTCTATGTGAATTACAAGTGTTAACTTACAGTAAACATGTGAAAGCTTGTAAATGGATTATGCATGAGCATAGAAGCACCTACAACAAACACTAATGATGTGACCATTGAACCACAGATCTCAACATGTACAAGATCTCAACATGTACAAGCTCCAAGAATTTGCTTTCTCCCCAAGATCAATCCATGTCAACAACTTCCCTTTGTTGCTCCCTTACCAATGCTAATATACATCTCCCTTCTCCTAAATAGTATGTAGATAAACAACCATCTCTACCCTCTACTCAAAAGAGAAAGATGTCATAAACACAAATGCCCTTTCTTTGATGCAAAGTGAAGTGGCATTGGTATCTCCATTGTCCACAAACTTCATTAATCTTCCACAATCACATCCTCTGAATCCTTCGTCGCCACATCCTAGTCACAAATTACAATACAAGCCATACTCCTCCCCTCCTGAAGCAATAACTTTACCACTATGTTTGTCCTTCACCAAGCATCTGCCTATTGTGAATATGACTTTCATATGCAAACTTTGTTCTGCAATATGGCTAACATAGATGGGAATTCTTACTTAGACTAGAAAAAGAAAATACATTCTTAAACATAAACTTCTTACCACATACCAGTTGCAATTTTGCATCTCCATGCCCTTCAACTGTTGAAAAATGGGGCAGCTGTGGAACGAATTTCCCCATAGAAACCCTAAGACCCCAAGGGGAGCCCATATCGCCCCAAAGAAGAATTCAAATTGATAAAAGAATTATTATTATGAATTAATGTGGTACAAATTGGGTTGTACAAGCATTCGCTATGGCGTGTGTTAAATACATATTTAATTAATATCAAAAGGAAAATCACATATTGTGATTTTCAAGGTCGGCCTGTAAGTAATACATGTCAGCTTCCATATATATGTTAGTAGTGTTACATATGTTTATGGAAAACTTTACAACAATATGGCAACAACATTGACATGGAACTTACATATGACAGTGATAATGTATTATAGTAATCTTGATAGTGACCTTGATGCAGTGATCTTTTCCCTTTGGAATATGACTATGTATTCATAAAATGATGGCAGCTTTGAATGAAATGATGAATCTTGTATGGGCAGTGACCCTGAGGCAAGAGAATGACCTTAAGACAGTAATTTATATGACAATGACCTTGCTCCATGATGATTGTGATTACAGTACTCTTGATGGCACTATGATGGTTGATAGTAACCCTATCTTAATATATCAGTGATCTTGACAGTAATGCACTGACCTTGACATGGCAATAGACTTTGGTGAAAGTCGTATTATAACAGTGAATTATGGCTTCAGCATGACATGTCAGTGATGGAAGAACTTCGATGACTTGTTTCGTTCAGTTCACAAATGAAGTTGTGAACTAGCTTGGGTTGGCCCTAGGAGGCCTGACGTGATTGTTGTAACTCATTATGATTGTACTTTGTATCTCAGCTAAACATTTGATGAATATCTAATAGAAAAAGAATCTGGTTGGGTTTTCCCCCTTGTGGGATTTTGCCTTGGTCTCTGACCTAATTTCTGTTGTCTCAATTGTGCATCCCTTTCTTCTATTGTTCTTTACTATTTCGTTGCATTGACAATGTTATTGTTCTCTCTTCATAGTTGCTAATGATGTTATGATGTTATGGGATGAATGTAATAGGTAAATGATGAAAAAGTTTATAAATGCAATTATCTACAGCAAAGAACAATCTAACCCTAAAAATTAACATCAACTACATGGGTGTTGTGATCACCTAAAGTAAATGATTCTACCATGGCAGTAGCTTCCCCGATGGACGCATACCAATACCCCTCCTAATTTTCATGAATACCACCTATTCATCTCTCACCCAAAAATATCCAATGTTCCATGGGGACGCGTCCCCAGGGTACGATCGTTCTCCCCATGTTTCCCACGCTCCCAAGATGGGGAGACACCTATGGGAACATTTCCCCACAACCCCCTTTTTGTGGAAACTTGGGGAAATACAAGGAACTCACAAAAGGGGTGCAGCGGTGCTTGTGGGAGCCCCCTCAAAAAAGTGGGCTTTTGGGCATCCCCTCTAAAAGGAGATATCTATGCATCCCCCTGAATTTTGCTTAGAAACAATAATTTATGAGTAGGGAAGCCTAATATCCAAACCTAGGGCCCTACCGAAAGTGACGCAAATTATAATTCATATTACATATTTGTTGAGACTAAACTGCTTATTTTGGGGCTACATGTAGATGACTTGTATCTTACAGGTATAGAGAAGCTTATTGCAATGTGCAAAGCAAATATGACAATTGAGCTTGCAATGAAGGACATCAGCATGATGCATTACTTCTTGGGTTTGGGGGTTTGGAGAAAACCAGGGGAGATTTTCCTTGGGCTTGAAATATTTGATCAATACCAGACTAGATATATATTTTGCAATGAACACATTACGCTAGTTCATAATGGAATCAAGGTGGGAGCAATGGGTTGCTGCAAAACATGTGCTCAGATACTTGAGGGCAAGGTTGCCAAAGCATGGGAGCAAAGCAGGAACGGGAGTACCGGGAGTGCCATTTTCCAACAAAATCCTAGGAGTGAAACAGAGCAAGAGCTTTTTCTATATAGTATATATTTTTATATATTATAATGCATTTATATTAAAAAAAAAGGTAGAATGCAGATTAGTTGCTCCTAACTTTATTTCTTCATTGCTATCTGATAGTCTTGGATCTGCCAGTGTAGATTGTTAGAAATCTATGGACATGCTTATATCAAACAATCTTTACTATATGATGCACTTAACCTAGACCTTCCAGATGCATGTGCCCTCTCAAAAATAATAAAACTTACCATCATTAAAATTCATGGTATAAGATTTTTATTTCAAATCCTTTGTGTAATCATCTGTCCACACATGTTCACCAAGCTTCATCTTTGCTATTATGTTTTTTATAAGATATATCATAATATATTTTTCGATGCTCCAAAAACTTCAACCTGCTTAAGATGTCTTATCTAGGATTATTGATTTTTTATTCTCAAAATCTTGATTCTTGTGGAGATTTCTTCCATGACGTCATTAGTTTTCCATATGGAATAAAACAACTAAAGGGCAGTAGCAATATCTCACCTCACCAATTACCGGATTGTAAACAACACCCACAGTTGGAACCTTTCCAATCGTAAGCCCAATTGAAATGCAGACAAAAGGAAACCTGCCAGACATTTATGTCATCTAAATGTGCTCCTCAAAAATAATTGTGCAAGAAATGTCATTGGCAATGTGTATTAAGTGGAACAACTAAAAAAAAAGGAAGGACAACCCGAAACTGTCATCCTTCATGCATACAGATTTTCCTCCTCTTCATGTTTTCTCAACTAGAATGGTCGAAAATAAAGGCTATTCTAGTACACGATTAAGAAGCATAGGATTCAAAAGTTAAACTGAACCTGTGAACAAAATTCGTGGTTCCATCCACAGGGTCGATTATCCAGGTGGGTGCATCAGTTAAATCGTCAGTTCCATGAACTGCAGAAGTTTCTTCGCCAATGAACTGCACAATTTTTATTGGCTGATTAGAAATTCCTAATTAAACAAAACCGGAAAGAATAATAAATCAAAACATTAATAATACACCTTATGTTCTGGGTATTTTTCCTTCAGGAACTGGAACGCAAGCTCCTCACAGGCCTTATCAGTCTCTGTTACTAAATCTACCTGCCTTAAAGAAACACAGGATTACATTACAAAGGATTAGGAAGACATTATTTGCCAAAAGTTAGTTTAAAAAAAAAAACTGTGCTAATTTCAACTGTGAAGAGGAGGTTGGAAAAGGAAAGAACTTCAGAAGGAGTGAAAATAAAGATAGCAATGAATCCTCTGTAATGTCGTTCATCAAAACAAGCTATAAACAATAGAATGTGAGCAACTATACAACAGTGCAAACCATGTCTTGTGTAGTGCATTATCTACCTATCCACCAAGAACAGTTAACAATATTTATATCAGAAGATAATAAAACAATGCTGCACTAGAATATAGGAGGCGACACCAAATTATCCTCAATGCGGTAACAGAATATAGGAGCAATGTCTTGCGACAAAAGCCCACATGTTACCCTCAATCGTAAAACACCTGAAAAACTTATGGCCCGGCTCAACAAACCATATGCTTCCCTATATCTTAAAACAACTTAATCATCCACATGATTGACTCCTTTTTCCCTAGTCTGCATAATTAAAGCCGTACCCAACATTGAACTGCATATTCTCTCTTTATATATCACAGTCCATTATCCTACGTATCCCTCTAGTGATTATTACATCTGCTTGCGAAGCTTAAAGAGTTTAACTCCACTTATCTCTGGGCACCAGACAATTGGTGCATTCAAGAAACCTAACATAAGGGGACTCGAGAGGCAATCCTCAACCCATCACTTCAAAGAAAGACTTAGTCTGCCAAACTAACATACTGATTCCATGAAGCTTAAAACTCAATGTATGGACCAAATGCTATTTTAGGAAAATTAAGAAGCACATCAACAAAGCCATATAGAATGATCATGGAATACAATACAATCCTACCACTAGAGTCCTCACCGACCCGTGGGGGAACATTGTCATCCAAGTTAGACATCACCTCGGAGCAACCCTAACCAACAACGAAGTTAATATATGTCATCATGCTTTGGAAATGGTTATCCCATGAGTCATCAATTATTCTATAGTGTAGAGTCATCAATTATTCTATAGTTTAGACATACTCCTTGCTTGTGGGTAGCCAAGACAACTACATATACCAGGTTTCAAAATTTCATTTATTATGTTTCTTCCTCTACATGTCTAACGTTTCAAGTTAACCAAAACAACCCAAGAAATACTGAAAGAAGCAGACTATAGATGGCAAGCATGACTTCAAAGTCTCAAAATGAAAATCAGTTGCATAATTATTCCAAAAAAGGAAAATATCTCTAAATAGTCTTAAAAAGTAATAATATTAAATAAACAAAACAAAAAAATTGTTTGAGAATATACGTCAAAATTTCATACATATATAAATACTAATATTTTACTTATTCCTCATATGCGGCAATTTTTTACCAATATATTATTTGCTTATATATATATATATATATATATATATATATATATATATAAAATTTCTCATTTACTCCTAGTATGTCCCAATTTTTACCAATATACTATTTACGCATACTAATAGTCCCTTTTTATATTTGTGAACTGATAACAACGATGTGCAATTTGGTTTGCCCAATTGTTCCCATTATGAACATTGAACACTCTGTGATATTGCTGTTTGATAATCGTTTGTGCTTTTTTAGCCTAGAATTAGGGGTAAATAAAATTATGTAGTGTCATTTGAATTGGTCTTATTTAAGATTACTGATACTTTGTCATGATTTTATTACAAGTGTTCTATGTTAAATCTACATTTTTGCTTTTGTATATGGAGATTTCGGATTTTCCACAGTAGTAATTGAATTTTGTCAAGGTTTCGAATCCAAAAGAGGATCTATCATCAGAACAATGTTTGAGTAAAGATGAGACCAGCGAAGGAATAAATAAATAATAAAAAGGCACAAAAAAACAAAAACCATAAATGGTCGGCTACAAACTAAAAATAAAATTAACATTAATCATATTACATAATTAAAAATAATAAATTCTTTAATTATTATTATTATTATATTATTATCATTAATCATATTAAATAATTAAATATAATAAGTATTAGATTATTACACATTATAATATTAGTTTGGATTTTATATTTTTAGGTTTTAGTCGACCATTTATGGTTTTTGTTTTTGTGTCTTTTTATTATTTATTTATTCCTCCACTTGTCTCATCTTTCCTCAAACATTGTCTTGATGATGGATCCTCTTGGATTTGAAACATTGACAAAATTAGATTACTACTATGGAAAATCCAAAATCTCCATATACAGAAGAAATCCACAGAAGTTTGAAAACTAACATTTTTGCTTTTATGCACAAACACTGGCAAACTTATTATCCTACTTATAGTTATGTTTTCCTTAAGCCTATTAATATCCTTCAAAGCCCCTTTTTACCTACTAAACTCTTGGACTCAAGTCCCTTGTTTCTAAAATTTTGGGCAGCTTATAGGTCCACCCCTAATCGTCCAAAGCCCTCAACACCTTCCCAACCATCCTTACTTTCCTTTTCTTCCCCTCTGAATTTGCCTTCCCTTCCCTTCCAAGGCAAAAAGTAGGATATAGAATCCCTTCTCTGCCCTCGCACTCCTTCCTCCCACCATTTTCTCTCTACCACACTCTTCCCTTCCCACCATTCCCTTTTCCTTTACATTCCACTTAACTGCCTTTATATTCTTAACTTCCCATACTTGTGTTGCCTTGCCTTCCCACACTTCACACTTTTCTTTCCTTTGAGGCAAAGGGAAAAAGTGATCCACTCTTGCCATCCATACATGCCTCCACCAATATTGCTCTACTCTACTTCCTCATATTCCTTCCCTTTTCATCTCTACACTTCACTTCCCCGTAGAATGGAGGTAATCGACATCCTCCTTCCTTCACTTGCCTCCACTCCACTTAGATTTTCCACACTTTATTCTTCTCCCTCCACTTAGCTTTTCCCACACTTTATTCTTCTCCCCTCACATTCCTCTACAATTACTTTCCCATAGGGCAAAGGGCAAAGGGCAAGGCTAATCCATCCTTGCCCAACTTCACATACCTCCAATCCACATTTCATATAAAGACCAAGACTTGAGGCTTTAACAAAGGGACAATGGAAAGTCATATCTCTACACTTACTTTCCCCTAGGGTAGAGGACAAAGGGAAAGACTAATCCATCCTTAACCTGACTTCACATATCTCCAATCTACATTTCACATCAAGACTAAGACTAGAGGCTTTAACATAGGGCCGATGGTAAGCAAAGGTGGCATGACAAGTCACAACTTGATGCTAAGTGTTATTACAAATAGTTCAAACATCACAACCAAGGTAATGGGGTTAGCAATGGTGAGATGTCACATGTTGGTTAAGTTATGATGGTTAATTGGCACGGGGACCCAAACTTAAGGTTGAGCATATGTAGATGTACATGTGCCTAGTCACTTATGGATCTTAGACAACTTGTATAGACCATGTGTAGATTTACAAATTATGTCCACAACTTATATTTGAAACATTTTGGAGATTTAAACTGAATAGTTTAGGGAGCTCTAGCTAAATAGTTCATACAACACACTACTTGGTAAGGTTTTACAAATGGGGTAGTAAGCTAAATATCTTGATTGTGGGGAGAAAATCCACAGTTAAACATGCTTGAGCCAATCCCAAAAATGATATCTTACATTTTGGGGCTCATTTCTAGCTCCAATTTGAACATGGGTTACGAGTGGGACCACATGATAAGCCCCAAGGTTGATGATTGTTGAAGTTTGTAGCTTGGGAAGGTATTTCTGAACAGGGCTTGTGTCTTGGCATGCAAAACTCACCCACATCTCCTTAGAACACTTGCTCTAAGTTGAGCAAGTTGCTGATGTAACTTCCCTAACTTAGGAAAAAGCACATATTACTATGTTGGCTTATTGAGATAATAAAACTTAGGAAAAGTAAAGTAATTTACTTTAGCGAATAAGTTTTAATCTTAGCCACTGATCTCAAGTGAGGCGAGATCTAATCTCGACATCAATCACATAGAGATTAGGGTGAGGGTTAGGATTAGGGCTTTAGATCAATGTAAAGTTATAAAAGCAAGGCCAGGGAGAAGGAGAAGGCACGCAACAACAACACAAGATTGAGAGCAATATTTCAATGAGCTTGTGTTGGATCCAAGCGAGTGCAAAGAGGCTGGAGATCTAGATCTGCAAGAGAGAGAAGATCTACTGGATCAGGTCCAAAATATTGTAATCTGTATTTTCTCAATAAGGTCATTGTCGCAGGACGAGAGCCCAAGTAAGTTGTGAGTTTTATTAATCATGAATTGATTCATTGAGTAGAAATATGTTTGTGATTCATGTGATTCAGATTGTTATTTGCTTCCGCTAAATATTTTTGTTGGGAACCTAGTTGTGTGTTTATTCAGTAATTTATTGCTTGGAATTAAATACCGAGCATTGGGTTGCTGGAAAAACTAACATGGTATTAAAGCAAAGGTGTGTCGTGATGCAACCAAACATCCCAATAGTGCGCAAAGACAAATATACTTGTAGGCAATAAGCCTGCAACTGCCAGAGCCATGTGAGTATCAGTCAGTTGGGGTAGGAAAGCAGTGAAGTTGAGACGATAGCAGGGTTGCGGCTTAGGGTTGTAACTAGAAGACCATGTCGTTGGCAGTAGGAGCAGTGTTCGCTGAAGATAGTGGCTAATGAGGGCAGATAGACATGGGTTGCAGAGAAGGGCTAGCCCGAGCTAGTGGAGCACACAGACGGAGGTGTGTGCAACAACAATAGCTTGTATAGGTTGAGCAGTCAACCACAAGTGGTACAACGGTTGGTCGTGTCATGAAGGATAGTCACCAAGGTTAAGGGAGTTGTGTGCAGTGCAAGTTGAGGCCGCTAATCGAGGGAAGTGCACCAAGAACATACAAGTTCTTTGTTAGGCCAACTGTCTGAGCACACAAGAAAGCGGCTAGAGTTATTGATCAACACACGAAACCACAATGCAGAGGCGTGTCAAGAGTGGGCTAGCAGTTACTGGTTGATGCGAGCAATCGAGGACTAAGTTCAGCTAAGGTCCCGAACAGGTTTGTGTGAACCATTTGCGCCTGACTATAACGTCTTGTGGCACTTTGCTTCCATTGGCACTATGGCCCAACAAGGAGTCGTTGGGTAGGGGATATGCTGCAACATGTTGTGAGTAAAAGTGTCGGCAAGGTTCAAACGGCAAAGCATGGTACAAAAGACAGCACCAAGCTTGCCAACAGAATTAGCAGAGGTCAATCCTCGAAGAGAGGGAGATCGTGCCAATCGAAGAATTGGAAGCAAAGTTCATGGTTGTCACAAAAGACCAAAACAAACCCATAGCAGTGTTAGAAGGACTTAGCACAGGATCAATGTTAGTGACAGAGATTGAGCAGGAGGCTCTAAAGACCAATGTTTTAAAACTCCGACTCCGACTCCGACTCGGCCGAGGGTTGACTCCGACTCCGACTCTGACTCGATATCGACTCGGCCGGCTCGATTTCAATGACTCGGTCCTTGTAAAAAATACATTAAATATTTATTTTTTATAAGAACACATAATTTTAAAGATTTGCATTCATGTTTCCAAACACACAGCATTAGAATATAGATAGAAGACAACATATGATCAAAGTAAGCTCATGAATATATCCATTATATCAAAATGGCACCCAGTACATTGTCCAATACATACACGATGATGATATAGAGATCAAAACAAAAACACATAACCAAGGAGTCTATAAACGGCCTCTACAACAAAACTCTGTGACCAGTACTACTGGCTACTACTAGAGTTGCCAATGTCATCTTGCTCAGTGTTACTTGGGAGCAGGAGCGAGAGCGAAAACAGGAGCGGGAGTGACATTTTGAGAAGCTCTTGGTTTGGGAGCGAATCCCAGAGGAGTTCGACAACCAATGTCACTAACATCAAGGTACATAGAGGGATTGGTGCTCTTGATTAAATACGAG
Source organism: Pinus tabuliformis (assembly GCA_031772625.1). Lineage (NCBI taxonomy): Eukaryota > Viridiplantae > Streptophyta > Pinopsida > Pinales > Pinaceae > Pinus > Pinus tabuliformis. The sequence goes on from CM062818.1 coordinate 932,040,821, forward strand.
TTCCAGAATCCATACCCTAATACATGACAAAATTCAATGGAAACATTGCAATCCTCCAATCCTGAAACCCTAAAAAACTGATAAGTCTGCTGGATTTTGAATGAAATCTAAAATTCTACTTTCTCCATATGAAATCCAATGAGGTCGAAACCACTCTCAAACATCCTGAGTCATTTCATGGTAATGTTAAAAATTTAAGTAAAAGGATGAAAATGAAGATTAAGGAGAATGTCACTTTTACTTTAAGAATTTAACATTACCATGAAAATTTATAACTGCTTGGAGTCCAAACCAACCAAAAAACAATTTAAAAATCCATTAAAATTTTATTAAATCGCAATTTGACATGATGTTGGGCATTTTTTTATGACTCGGCCGAGTCATAACGGAAACGGCCGAGTTGGCTGACTCGGCCAGTCGAACCGTTCCAAAGGCCGGGTCATAGAAAAAGGTATTGGCTCGGATCAACCCGGTCGTTTCGGTTTCGAAACGGTCGTTTCTTAAAACAATGCTAAAGACTAAGTTGAGACGGGGGACCCAATTTTCTATTCTGAAAGATGGGCAGGAGGCCTCTTCCAGATTTGTCAAGGGCGGTTGGTAAGAGCTAACATTGAATACTCGAGAACAGCCTCCTAGGAGCATGATTGGGAGAAACGGGTTTTCAATGCAGATTCCAAACAAGTAGCAAGGAAGTCTTCTGGTTCACAGGGAGCAACGACAGCAAAGGATGGCATGGTGGGATTGGAAATAGATCCGAGTGGAGGAGATTCTTCCAGAAGTACCTCCCTCGCTAAGAGAGAGTATTGAAGAATGTAGCTCAGGCATGTAATTTTGCACAAGCCTTGTGTCTAGGCGTGCAGAAGTCGCCCACATCTCCTTAGAACACTTGCTCTTGGTTAAGCAAGTTGTTGATGTAACTTAGCCTAAGTCTAACTTAAGGAAAAACAAATATTAACATGTTTGCTTATTGAGCTAATAAAACTTAGGAAAAGGAAAGTAATTTACTTTAGTGAATAAGTTTTAATCTTAGCCATCAATTTCAAGTGAAATGACATCTAATCTCAGTCATCATTCACTTTGAGATTAGGGTTGGAGTTAGGATTAGGGTTTTGGTGCAATGTAAAGTTATAAAAGCAAGGTTAGGGAGAGGGAGAAGACACAACAACAGCACAAGATTGAGACCGATATCTCAGTGAGCATGTGTTGGGTCCAAGGGAGTGTAAAGAGGTTGGAGATTTAGATCTGCAACAGAGAGCAGATTTGTTGGATCAGATCCTAAATATTGTAATCTGTATTTTCTCAATAGGGCCATTATCCCAGGACAAGAGCCCAAGTAGGTACTGAGTTTTATTAATGATAAATTGATTTGTTGGTCAGAAATATGTTTGTGATTCATGTGATTCAGATCATTATTTGCTTTCGTTGAATACTTTTGTTAGGAACCTAGTTGTGTGTTTATTCAGTGATTTAATGTTTGGAATTAAATACCAAATGTTAATTTGTTGGAAAACTAACAATGATTGATTCTATGAAATTTATTTTATTGGTATCAATGCTACTTCTTCACCCCTCTAAGCATAACCCAATGCAATGAGTGCTAAGTGGATTGTTAAAAATCATGAAAATTTGGTTGGTTGAAACTAATATTCATCAATATCGACTATGAATTAATGACTTACCCTGTAAATAATCCGAAAAATAATATTTTACATTTCGGTACTCATTTCTAACTTCAATTTATTATGAGTAAAAAGTTAAAACACAAGATAAACTATTTCAATTTAGAACATGGCAAGATTTAGTATCTTTGGAGAAGGAAAAATAGAGTTTTGGCGCTTTTAATTCCTTTAACCCATCTAAGTCATATATAATATTTCATTTTGTTATGCATATTTGTTTATTTACATAAAAGAGAGCATGAAATGGGTCAAAGCATGAAGAACTATTAAATTTGAACTTCAAACCCTAAATACATTGTCAAAGGCACACTTGTTTTTTAACATTAAGCACTAAATAAAATATGTTGTAAATGCCTAAACAATGACTTATAGAGGTTTAAATCATTGTCTACACATGTTAAGCAAGTATATTTAGATGATGACAATTTCACTTTTGTTTTTTTCTCATTCTTAGTAAACTAGCAACAAATCAAAACCCTGAACAATGTGGCATCGATAGGTATAAAAACCCTTGACATGCACCATACTAGAATATTTGGTTGTATAAAGATGGGGATGGTTGCATATCGAGGTATTTTATACCTATTGGCAAGTTGGCACTACGCTGATCAAGTATATGATTTGATCTATGCCTATTATGGTCGCAAACGCAATCAGGATGACATAAATTGATTCCATATATCTTTGCAAAAGAGAATAGGGTGACTCACAAAGACAAACTAGAAAAAACAAATTAGAAAATAAACCAACAATGGCCTAGACAAAGTGCCTAACTCTGTCTAGATTGTTATAAGATGCATGTCCATTCATAACATTGTTTTCACTTTTGAAGAATAATCTAACCCAAACACATTTAACAGTGATTTCAAATGAACCTACTAGAATAAGATATGAACGCCCAAAAGGATATTGAGAAATCCCAAGACAAGAAAGAAGAAAAGACAAGTGCATAATCTAGAGGGAAAAAAGACTCCCAAGAGGAAGCTCCTTATTAGTCTCCAAAGACAGACCAAGTATCGCAACTACAAGGAAAGCAATGCACACCTACACTATAATGTCCCCAATTTTTGGATTACCTTGTAATGAGATTAGGAGAGATTTCCAAAGCTTATGTCAACGAGGTCACGAGAGCAGGATTGCATTATTGGTGGGCCCACAGAATTTTGATGTGTTTATTAGGGTCCAACTGCGATCGCTTGCCATTTTCATCATCAAAATCAATCCCGCACAATTCGATATTGGTTCTATTACATTTCGACGATTTTCTAAAACAAAGTTATTATCGGGCATATTTTAGTTACGCTTAAGGTGCTATTTGGGGCTAATTATTTGGAGGAACACCTTAGAGTAATAGCTCGTTGGAATCGGGACAAAAATATCTACAAGACATGATGATGAAAAGGCGCTTTGGGTGGTCAGTGTGATCATGGTGGCAACTTAAGCATTTTCTGGGGATACAAGTTACTTTAATTAGTAAGTAAAATGTCACTTATTAAATAAAAGGGGGGAAAGTGTTTTTATCTAATGGGTAAATAAAAAGGTACAAAAGTCACATGGAGAAAAGAAGGAAAAATGCACAATTAGATTATCAATAAAATAATAAAAAGGAGATTTCTAGAAGATTGGAGAAGATCTGGCAAAGTCTAATAAAAGGGGAGAGAAGGCCATTTACCATTCATTCTGATTGATGATTATTCTCTTGATGGTTGAGTGGGGCTCGAGTGAGTCTAGCACGAGGCGTTTAGGAGAGGCTTTCTTGTTGGTTTCAGTGGACTTTGAGTGCCACCCTAGCTGGTTCTTCCGCTACATTTGGTCGACTTTGGGTGCCACCCTAGTTGACTTGTGGAGAAATCATTCAGGTTTCTCATTTGTACTTCATTGCAGGTGATTTGGGAGCAATTATTTAGGTGTTGAGATTGAGATCTATTTTCCAAAATCAACTTGGGAGGTCGAGCCATTATTTCTTCAAGGGCCAAGCTGACATTTATTTGTCAAAATTTTCTTAAGAAGGTCGAGTGCCATAATTTTTTGGGGTTCAAGTTCCTTCCTTTAGTAGGTCAAGTCTTCCTTCTTAGATAGCTCGAGTTGCCTCCTCTTTAAGAGATTGAGTGCTTCATTTGGAGCAAGTTATTGGGTGGAAGACCGAGTCTATCATCTTTCGGCCACAATCATTGTTGGGATCAAAATTATTCACCGGAGTTGGAATTTCCAAGATCAATTGTTAAAGTTCAATCTACTTGCCAACAATATTGATATTGTTGTTTGTAGATTCTTGTGGTTGACATTAGAAGAATGATGTTCTGGAATTAAATCCACATTTGTTTGTCATGTCCCTTCCCAAATAAATATGTAATAGGTTTTGGTCTCTCCACAATTTTGCCTAAAATTTTGATAAGTAAAAGAACCCAAGCATTTTTTACTTAGGGACTTAGGAGAAAGGAAGGATGGCTTAAATTGCCAGTGGAAGGTGGGGACCACCCATGTGGGAAAACGCACTTGGGCACTTGGGCAATTCGAATTGCCTTGGAGGGGAAATCGTATGGTTTGTGGAGGGGCCCACATGGGGAGAAAGGTGGCCCATGAAGTTATAAGGAGGAAGAGCTCCTCAATTGAGGCATTCATTCACACTTGCACATCGAACTCACTTGTGTTTGCTCAAGTTGCTTAGCTGAGTCAACTGGTTGTTTAGCCACGAGTCTCTCAGGCGGGAGATTCAACCTTACCTTCGGGGGACTACGAGTGCCACCCTAGGAAGGCATTTTCAGATTACCTTGAGGAGCACCGGGGAAGATTTGTGGCCATTCCACTCGGCCCACAAACCAATAGAGCGTATTTCTGGATCATGAAGGGAGGGAAACACACAGTTGTGACTGGGGGTTCATCCGAGCAACATTTGCCAGAGAAACTTGGAGAGTTGGAGTACATCAATAGACCAGCCTTTGGGAGGAGTTTTGGAGCAAGAGATTGTTGCATTTGAGCAATTAGAATTACAGCCTTGGATGACTGCGCAAAGGGCCAAACTGGGCTCATGTGGGAGTTGAGGGAGAGAGCTACAACGCTAGGATCAATTGGGAGAAGGGTGGAAATCCATAGGGGACATCTCAGTGGTTGGGGTAGATTTGGAGAGCTTTCCCAGCACATTTCAGACAGGCCGAGTTTGCCAGCTTGAGAAGAAGGACATGCTCCTTAGGGGTCGGTTTTTAGGGGTTTGAACTAGGCCAAACTCTTCCTGGGTTTTGGTGGAAAATCCGGGAGCTAAGGTTTCATAATTTTTTGAGCAAGGGAAGCAGGGGTTTCAGCACATCCTTTCCAGCATGCAACGCGGTTTCTGGGCAGCATGGATCACTTCTGGAGCAGCAATTGGGCAGCCCTCAGATCATCATTTGCTCACCTGGGTTTTGTCACGCTTGTCCTTCGAGACAAGCCCAGATGCACCATTCCATTCACGGTTGTATTTGCTCCATGAGGATTTAATAAAATGGCTCAAAAGTTTTCTATTTCCAGCATTTTCATGGGTGTTTATTGATCTCATTTCTAGATATTGGTTTGTCTGTTTGCTTTGTTTATCACTAAATTTCCGAGTTAGGAACATTACAGTGGTATCAGAGCCCAGATCTTGGCTCAGTCGAGGGGAGTTTCTCTTATGAGAGAAGGGGACCAGCAGAATTTACATACAGGAGGCAGAGGTACCGAAGCAGAGAAAGAGAGTTGGAGATCACTCCAGACATGGAGGATAGGGGAAAGGCAGCAGTAGTGGAGGAAGAGCCCCTGCATGGACTGGTGAAGTCACACAGACCTTCAACGCTACAGGAAGCAGTTACATGTTCCAGAGATTTACAGGGGGGCATCACCAAGACACGAGCACCCTTTCCTGCACGTACCCCCTACCTCCAGAAGAGGAGTGATACTAGACCCCCACCTCAGAGAATCACCCAGGAACGGGGGCAGCTGGATGATGAGACACGGAAGGACCTCAAGAGGAGGAAGTTGTGCTTTACTTGTTGGGAGCCTTGGGCACCAGGCCATCGGTGCACAACTGGCAAAGCCCACTACATCGAGGTCTTCTCAGATAGTGACCAGGAGGACGAGGTGGAGCAGGAGTGTGGTGTGGGAGACGGTGAGAGAGGGGACCACCACCACCACCTCCACAGGGGGGGCATCCTTTGCCCCATCCAAGGGAGTCCTTGCTTCTTTATGTGGGGTCCCCAAATTTCTGACATTGAGGATCAGAGGCACGATATAGGGGCAGCAGGTGTCAGTCTTAGTTGACAGTGGGGCTACCCACAACTTCATAGATGCTTAGTTGGTTCAGAGGAGGGGCCTCACCACGACTGAGTTTGAGGGCTTCTCAGTCTTGGTGCCGGGTGACCGAACCATGCAGTGCACTCGGTATGTGCCCACTTTGACAATGGCCATGGGGAACTACTCTATGACAGACCATTTCTTTGTGGTTGATGTGCCAGACACCAATGTGGTGATGGGTGTCCAGTGGTTGTACTCCCTTGGGCGAGTTACCACTGATTGGAAGAAGTTGGAGATGGAGTTCACCGGCCTGGATGGAAAAATGGTGGTCCTTAGAGGCATGCATTCGTACCCACCACAGACAGTCTCAACGCATAGGATGGAGGCAGATCTACGACATGGAGACATAGCATGGGCAATAGAGCTGAGGGTTTCAGAGGTTGGGGGGCAAGCCCAGCCACCACCTCTAGACATACAGGCCTTGCTAGACAGGTACTTAGTGGTATTTGGAGATATTCCGCCAGGGCAGCCACCAGACAGGGGATTCGAGCACACAATCGAGCTGGAGACTGGTGTGCAAGCAGTGATTACCACCCCTTATAGGCATCATAAGGCCTATAATGACGAGATTGAGCAGGCCATCAAAGAATTGTTGGCATTGGGCCACATCAGGCCAAGTTCCAGTCCCTTTGCTTCTTCACTGGTGTTGGTGAAGAAGGATGGAACCTTGCACGTGCATTGACTACTCGGCTCTCAACAGGAAGACATTCAAGAACCAGTACCCCATTCCTCGCATCGATGAGTTGATGGATGAGCTTAGAGGACCCAAGTACTTCTCTAAGATAGATCTACATTCAGGGTACCATCATATCAGAGTGAGGGATTAGAATATCCCCAAGACAGCATTTAGATGCCATTATGGGCACTTCGAGTTCCTAGTCATGCCCTTTGGGTTAATCAATGCCTCGGCTACCTCTCAGTCATGTATGAACCATGTGTTCTGGAGGCAATTGAGGAGGTTTGTATTGGTGTTTTTTATGACATATTGATATAGAGCAGAACTTGGGAGGAGCATCTCCAACACTTGGAGGAGGTGTTGCGTATCTTGGAGGAATAGCAGTTCTATGCCAAGCTGTCCAAGTATGAGTTTGGCTGACCGAGATGCTCTACTTGGGGCATATCATTGGTGCAGATGGGGTGAAGGTCCATGAGGAGAAAATACGAGCTATTCCTGATTGGTCGGTACCTAGAGATCTGACAGCACTGAGGGGCTTCTTGGGAATCTGCACGTATTACCGGAAGTTCGTCAAGGGGTTTTCGCAATTAGCAGCTCCCCTCACGGATCTGACTAAGAGAGGAGATTTCGCATGGACAGATGGGGCACAATCAGCTTTTGACCACCTTAAGGAGGTTATGAGTACTTGTCCAGTATTGGCACTTCCGGACTTCTCCCAACCCTTCACCGTGGAGTGTGATGCATCCGGGGAGGGAGTTGGGGCAGTATTATCTCAAGATGGGCACCCCATTGCTTTCGAGAGTCAGAAGATTTTACCCCATGAGAGGTCATATTCTATATATGACAAGCAAATGTTGGCCATCATGCATGCCTTGGCTAAATTTCGGCAATATTTGGTGGGTAACAGATTCCGGGCGAAGACTGATCACAACAGTCTTCATCACTTCATGGGAGAGCAGGGCCTCAACGACAGATAGCAAAGATGGGTCAGCAAGGTGCAGGCCTATGATTTTGACATAGAGTATGTGCGGGGGAAATACAATGTGGTGGTTGATACCCTATCCAGGAGACCCGCAAGCCTATCACTCATGAGCATTTGCCATGATTGGAAGGCCCAATTGTTGGTTGAATATTCTAAGGACAAGGGAGCATGCGATATTCTGGAGGGGACCCACGTAGATGAGCGCTATTGGGTGATGGACGAGGTCATCTACTACAAGGAGCTCATATTTCTGGTTCCCAACTCGCAATTGAGGGAGAGAGTGCTCCAGGCAGCACATGACTTGCCATTGTCAGGGCATCAGGGGTTCAGGAAAACATACATGGCAATCAGGGAGTGTTTCACATGGAAGGGCCTCAAGGGGGACGTGTTGAGGCATGTACAAGAATGTGAGGCATGTCGGAGGAACAAAGGGGAGTTGATTCATCCCACCGGGTTACTACAATCGCTTCCCATCCCCGAGGGGAAATGGGCGAGTATCTCCATGGACTTCATCACCGAGCTCCCCACAGCACAAGGTAAGGATTACATCTATGTAGTAGTTGATCCGTTGACTAAGTATCCCACTTTTTCGCCATCTCCACCCGGTAATTCGGCTTCACAGGTTGCAGAGTTGTTCTTCAGGAAGGTCTTCCAGTCGCACGGGCTTCCTAAGAACATAGTGAGTGACCGAGACAGCAAGTTCATGGGAGGATTCTGGCAGGAGCTCTTCAGGTTGGTTGTACTGAGCTCACCCCTAGCACAAGCTAGCAACCCCAGACAGATGGCCAGACTGAGTGAGTTAATCAGTGGCTGGAGGGGTACCTGAGGAGCTACATGACTGGGCAGTAGAGGGCTTGGATTCGATGGCTTCACTTGGGCGAGTATTCTACAACACCACCCATCACATGCCCATCCGTATGACTCCTTTTTGTGCCTTGTATAGTTATGATGCATTGTCTTTTGCTAACATTGTTTTTGGAGACAGTCGAGCCCCAAACACAAAAGACTGGATCCTAGAGAGCCAAGACATCCTCAACGCTCTCAAGGACAACTTAGTGACAGCACAAAATCAGCAGAAGATGTACACAGATAGGCACTTTAAGGAGGGGGATTTAGTGTACCTTTGGTTACAACTATACAGACAATCCATCTTGAAGCAGAAGGGGACCGAGAAGCTACAGCCACATTTTTATGGGTTGTACAAGGTGTTCAGACAAGTTGGGGAGGTGGCCTACGAGCTGGAGCTGCCTCCGAGGAGCAGGATTCACAATATATTCCATGTCTCAAGAATCAAAAAGGTGTTGGGGAAACAGGTGACAGCAGCAGTTGAGTTACCCCCACTGGATGATGAGGGCCATTTGGTCTTGGAGCTTGAGGCCATTTTGGAGACACGAGAGAGGAAGCTGAGGAGCAGGAGCATTAGGGAGTTTTTGGTACGTTGGAAGAACTTTTCGGATGAGGATGCCACATGGGAAGGTGAGCACATTCTGGAGCACCCAGCACTGAAGTTGCTTGAGGCAAGCAACATTTGGGAGGGGAGGATTGTCATGCCCCTGCCCAAATAAATTTGCAATAGGTTTTGGTCTCTCCACAATTTTGCATAAAATTTTGATAAGTAAAAGAACCCAAGAATTTTTTACTTAGGGACTTAAATGAAAGGAAAGTTGGATTAAATTGCTAGTGGAAGGTGGGGGCCACCCACGTGGGAAAACGCACTTGGGCACTTGGGCAATTCGAATTGCCTTGGAGGGGAAATCATATGGCTTGTGGAGGGGCCCACATGGGGGAAAAGGAGGCCCACAAAGTTACAAGGAGGAAGAGCTCCTCAATTGAGGCATTCATTCACACTTGCACATCAAACTCACTTGTGTTTGCTCGAGTTGCTTAGCCAAGTTAACTGGCTATTTAGCCACAAGTCTCTAAGGCGGGAGATTCAACCTTACCTTCGGGGGACTACGAGTGCCACCCTAGGAAGGCATTTTCAAATTACCTTGAGGAGCACCGAGGAAGATTTGTGGCCATTCCACTCAACCCACAGACCAGCAAAGCGTATTTCTGGATCACGCAGAGAGGGAAACATGCAGTTGTGACTGGGGGTTCATCCGAGCAGCACTTGCCGGAGAAACTTGGAGAGTTGGAGTACATCAGTGGACCAACCTTTGGGAGGAGTTTTGGAGCAGGAGGTTGTTGCATTTGAGCAGTTTGAATTACAGCCTTGGAGGACTGCACAGAGGGCCAGACTGGGCTCACGTGGGAGTTGAGGGAGAGAGCTACAGCACTAGGATCAGTTGGGAGAAGGGTGGAAATCCATAGGGGACAACATCTCAGTGATTGGGGCAGATTTGGAGAGCTTTCCCAACACATTTCAGACAAGGCGAGTTTGCCAATTTAAGGAGGAGGACGTGCTCCTTGGGGGTCGATTTTCAGGGGGCCGAACTAGACCAAACCCGTCCTGGGTTTTGGTACGTTTTTGTTAAAGATACGGGAGCTGATGTTTCATAATTTTCTGAGCAAGGGAAGCAGGGGTTTCAACACATCCTTTCCAGTAGGCAACGCAGTTTCTAGGCAGCGTGGATCACTTCTAGAGTAGCAGTTGGACAACCCTCAAATCATCATTTGCTCACCTGGATTTTGTCACGTTTGTCCTTGGAGACAAGCCCAAGTGCACCATTCCATTCACTACTGTATTTTCTCCATGAGGATTTAATAAAACAGCTCAGAAGTCCTCTATTTCCAGTATCTTCATGGATGTTTATTGATTGCATCTCATTTCTGGATATTGGTTTGTCTGTTTGCTTTATTTATCACTAAATTTCCTAGTTAGGAACATTACATTGTCATTTTAAGCATCTACGTAGACCAAGATATTGATATTGTCGGAGACCAAATTTTAACTCAAGGGGTCAAATTGTTTGTCACTTGGAGGGGCCCAAATGCAATTAAATTGAAGGTCGAGTCACTCGATTCCTTGGGAGGTCGAGTTCACTTTCTAAGCAAATCGAGATTTCCATTATTCTGGAGAGCGAGTTCCTATAGTAGGCAAAATTATCGCTGCCTTCTAAGGCCAATTGCTAAGTTTGGTTTCTATTCACAGGAGGGTCGAGTTGTATTAGTTGGGGGCAGAATATTGGAGGTTGAATTGCATCGATTGGAGGGTCAAGTTATCAGACCTTATGGAGGCCAAGTTAATCTTCTTAGGAGGTTGAATTCCTTTGAATTGGCTTGGAGACAGAGTCTACCAATTGTTAGTTGAATTATCTTCCTCTCTCAGGCCAAATTACTTCTAGTGCATGTATTTCTTCTCGGTGGGTCAAACCAATTTGTGTAGCTGATTGTCAGAGTATATTGAGGTTCGTTGTAGTGATTTGTATTGTAAATCCCTCCAATAAGATTAATAAAATTTATGAGTTGCCTCTTATCTACTCCAGTTTGCAAGTTTATTACTTTGGTTGCTATGTGTTTGACGAAATGAATTGCTACTAATTGTTTGACAAAAGACATCAAAGAAATTTTTACAAATTTGTAGACTGTTAACACTGTAATTTAGCTTCAATACATTAGAGTGGTATCAGAGGATGATCTTGGCCGGATGTGGGTCTTAAGCAAAGTCAAGGACTCAAGGAAGACAGAAAGGATCCAGAACCAAACAATATGGCAACTACCATAAACGAAATAATCAAAATGTAAAAGATGATGATAGAGACATTGGGGAAATTGGCTCATAGCACAGTGGGAAATCAGAGCCATTTCCATGGCAGAGCCATTAGACCCGCCATGCCCAAATTTTTGGATGATGCATCGAAGGGGCAAGACATAATTACAGCAGAGGTGGAATCATTTGCAAAAAATTAGAAGACGCACCATTCGCTGAGAGTAATATTCAGGCATCCCTCTCCTTTTGGGAGTTTTGTCAACTAAGGAATAGGCACAAATCGGTGGGGTTTGGCAAGAATTACGCAAGAATGATAGAGCGGATCAAAGCATGGGCGCCATCAATGGCAACAAAGGAAAAAGAAGGTTGCAGATCTAACAATGGAAAAGCAGTTAAAGGACAGAAAGCAAAGGTTGAAGTGAACCCTAAGATAGCCTTTGATACACTACTCAAGCTATCATATGAGGCTAATAACATTTGCAGGTGTGAGAGGCACTTAGATCTACCTCGTGAGATTTACGAGTCATCTCTGTTGGAGAGCTCATTGAAGGCTCAAGTTGGAGAGGTGGTCAAGAGAGTTGAGCATCCATCTTTGGGCCAGCCATTGATGAGGTGCAAGTAGATGCATAGGCATCTAGCAAGGTCACAAGGCTTTCAGATGAGAACCACCAGAGAGAGTTTGAGCGTATTAAGACAGATCTTATGACGATGAAGAAATAGACCCAGTCACTCCGAGGCATTATCTTGCAGGAGATCAGTAAACTTGACAAGCTTGGAGTGGTGTGTGCCAAGTTAGAGGCCAAGCTGTCTAGCATTGGGGGACAGCTAACATCCCTAACTGGGCAACAAGAGGAGCATATGTTGGAATTTCAACACAACCCTCTTTAGGAGCACATTGACAGGGCCTATAACACTATTAGCCCACCTCTATCCATTGGAAAGAGAGAGGTAGACTTCTCGATCTTATGGGTTGACCAAGTCAACGAGACGGAGTATCATGAGCTGAGCATGGTGCAGCATCAGCATGGAGGGTTTGTTTCGTGTACAGGTGTTCATGCATTTGATCCCTCTCTCGGGGTTGGATGGCGAGAGATCTTGAGTTGGTACCTGGTGGAGTGGGCTAGACTTGTGGAGATAGTCTGGGGTGCGGCTCAGCAGGAGCTTTTGGACATCAAAAATACTGGAGGCTCAGGTTGGCATGGGATCCAGGTGGGGCTTTCCATCATGTACCAGAGGTGCAAAACGTCTATGTCATTGACATGGTGACAGACTCAATGACCGAGCACACACATTCGTTCACGGAGTTCCAGTCGGTTTGACAGGGGAATGGGTAGACTTCGAGAGATGTCCTGGCACATTGCCCATGTATGGGGTTGCAGGGTGGTCAACATGCTCTGGCAAAAGTTATTCAGATGGGATGGCATTGGTATGCCACCATGCAAGGCAATATATGGAGACAATGTTCTTCCATCGATGCACTGGGCACAGGGACCATCAAGGATAAGCACAGTAATGACACCCTCACTGGCGTATGATGAGTTATGTCGCTCAGATTTACCAGGACAAATTAGGAGGGGTGATTCACATCACAGTAGATTCACTAGTGAGATGACGATACATCGACACATGCAAGATACCAGGCGATACGAGGTGGTACAGCAGTGGGCAATGGTATCCAATGGTGTGCAGAGATATGCCACAGTGTATAGTGGTATGTAAAAGAGTATAAGGGCACATGGTTGTATGCAATGGTGTATGGTACAGAACATTGGGATCTTGAAGCGTTGCCTCCGAGGAGACCTCCTGACAATGATGTCAAGCATACCATTGGGGTTGGCTTATGCAGGATCATTAAGGGGACAAATGAGCATCTGGAAGCATCATATTCATCGAATAGTGGTCTTCAATCGAGATATCAGCAGATCAGAGGTAGAGAGAGGGACATTCACGGGACTACCCTTAGGTATTCATATGGACTTTTGATCATGCCCTTGGGGACCCACACACCTGTCACTCTCTAGTATTGCTTACAGTTGCAAAGGGTTTGGTTGTTGCCCCTTGATGCTCTCGTCACGAGCAGCAAGACACGGGAGGTTCACCTGAGATCATTCGATGAGACACAATGCATCATGGACAAGAGAGAGAGACTCCCCAGTTGAGGCATATGGCCGGTGCGCGAGTTAGTGATTACGAGGTCAAGGACGGCATGATCTACTGCAGAGGTAGTATATGTCTTGCCCCTAAATTCACACTTAGGAGAAGGATCATAGGAGAGATGCATGATACACATTCAGCAAGACATTTAGGGGCATTATATGAGCAAGAAGTACAATAGATGGTAGACCTCTTTTATAGGAGGGTGTTTAGGCTGTAGAAAGTATCTAGGTACATCATTAGGAGATGAGGTAGCGAATTTCATTGTGTGATTTGGCAAGAGCAAGGCGGTTTAGCATGCATCGGGTTGATTCTCAATGCCTAGTGTCCCTCTATTGTTTGCATGCAAGGATCAGAGACGAGGCACAGATGAGTTCCAACAGTTATCAGTACTCAACAGCAACAGTCATTAGGGGTTGGGAGTTGTGAACTTCCGATTTGGCTATGGGATCCAAGGATCTAGTTGATTGATCGATCACTCCACTTCTTGATGAGCAGGGTTATGATAATATGTGATCCAGTTTTTCTTAGGTTGACGCGTGGAGGATCACTGAGGTATTCACCATATGGCGAGGTAGGTTTTCCCTGTTGTTGCTCAGGATTGAGACTAGACATGGATTGGTAGACTCTAACATCATTGAGTTGCCTTTATAAGATAGGCATGACTTTGATCATTTTACCGGTAATGTAGCCAACAATTATAGGAGGTGTTGATTCAGTATGGGCACAATAGACATACAGTTATGACAAAGTAGCACAGTGCCCGTATGGTGGTTTCTCGTGGAGCCTTGTGCAGGACCCTAGGGTTACAGGGCTTGGTAGTTCAACTACCATTAGGGGTGAGTTGATCTTTACAGGGGAGACCACTCAAATCTTCCATTAGACCTCACTTTTGCGGAGAGCGTTTCACTTCTCAGTGATTCATTGATGTTGTGAGGCACCTCACTAACATCGCAATATGATCATCAGGAGGATGTCGTGGTTAGTTCTCACGAACGAGGATCCTTTTCTGCAAAAGTTGGATTTTACCCTCAAGAGTGCACTCTTGAGGTACATAGGATTGGTTCCCCAGTAGAGAAACTTCATGAGGAGTTGATCAGGATTTTGCATTATTGAGATGCTCTACTTATCGACGATATGCAGAGGGTCTTTGATGTATATGCCTTGTTGAATAGTGAGCGAAGTGAGGGATACTTCACATTGATCAGCACAGTTTGGGACCCCGGTATCATGGGATTCATTCAAGTTGGGATAGTACAATGGTCTGGATTGGCTCATCGATACATTCAGGACCCTAGTATTAGTTTTCGCTTATGAAGCGGCAACATGTGATGGCATTGCTTGAGGACAATCAATTTTGGGGAGGAAGGACAGTAATGTACCCAATTTTTAGATTACCTTGTGATGAGATTAGGAAAGATTTCCACAGCTTATGTCAACCAGGTCATAGGAGCGAGATTGCATTATTGGTGGGCCCAAAGGGTTTTGAGGAGTTTATTGGTGTCCGACTGGGATTGCGTGCCATTTTTCATCATCAGGATCAATTATGCACAGTTCGATCTTGGTTCCGTTACATTCCGACGATTTCCGTAAAACAGAGTTATTATCAGGGATATTTTAATTACTTACACTTAAGGTGCTATTTGGGACTGATTATTTGGAGGAACACCTTAGTGTAATAGCTCGTTGGAATTGAGACAAAAAGATCTACAAGACAGGATGATGAAAAGGCACTTTGGATGGCCAGTGTGATCATAGTGGCAACTTAAGCATTTTCTGGGGATATAAGTGACTTTAATGAGTTAATAAAAAATCACTTATTAAATAAAAGGAGGAAAAGTGTTTTTCTCTAATGGGTAAATAAAAAGGGGCAAAAGCCACTTTACAGAAAAGAAGAAAAAATGCACTAAGTGGCTTATCAATCAAATAATAAAAAGGATATTTCTAGAAGATTGGAAAAGATCTAGCAAAGTCTTATAAAAGGGGAGAGAAGGCCATTTCCCATTCATTTTGATTGATGAATATTCTCTTGATGGTTGAGTGGGGCTCTAACGAGTCTAGCACGAGGGTTTTAGGCGAGACTCTCTTGCTAGTTTCAGTGGACTTTGAGTGCCACCCTAGCTGGTTCAACTAATTTTGGTGGACTTCAAGTGCCACCCTAGTTGGCTTGTGGAGAAATCATTCAGGTTTCTCATTTGTACTTCAATGCAAGTGATCTCGAAGCAATTCTTTATGTGTCGAGATTGAGATTTATTTTTCGAAGACAATTTGGGAGGTCGATCCATTATTTCTTCAAGGGCCAAGCTGACATTTATTTGTCAAAATTTTCTTAAGAAGGTCGAGTACCAGAATTTATTGGGGGTCAGTTCCTTCCTTTAGTAGGTCAAGTCTTCCTTCTTGGAGAGGTCGAGTTGTCTCCTCTTTAAGAGGTCGAGTGCTTCATTTGGAGCGAGCAATTGGGTGGAAGACCGAGTCTGTCATATTTAGGCAACAACCATTGTTGGGATCACAATTATTTACCGTGCCAAAGATATCAATATTGTCAAAGACAAAAGTTTAACTCAAGGGGTCAAATTGTTTGTCACTTGGAGGGGCCGAAATGCAATTAAATTGAAGGTTGAGTTCACTTTCTTAGAAAATCAAGATTGTCATTATTTTGGAGATCGAGTTCCTGCGCTAGGCAGAATTATCGAGTTGCTAGGTTTGGGTTCTATTCACAGGAGGGTCAAATTGTATCAGTTAGGGGCAGAATATTAGAGGTTGAATTGCATCAGTTGGAGAGTCAAGTTATCAGATCTTGTGGAGGCCAAATTAATCTTCTTAGGAGGTCGAATTCCATTGTATTGGCTTGGAGGCCGAGTCAACCAATTGTTATTTGAATTATCTTCCTCTCTTAGACCAAATTGCTTCTAGCGCGTCTTTCTTCTCGGTGGGCTGAACCAATTTGTGTAGCTAGTTGCCATAGTATATTGAGGTTCCTTGTAGTGATTTGTATTGTAAATCCCTCCAATCATATTAATAAAATTTATGAGTTGCCTCTGATCGGAAGGAAAAATGCACAGCGTGGCTTATCTATAAAATAATAAAAAGGAGATTTCTGAAAGATTGGAGAAGGTCCGACAAAGTCTTATCAAAAGGGGAGAGGTGGTCATTTCCCATTCATTCTAATTGAATATTATTCTCTTGATGGTTGAGTGGGGCTCAATTAGTCTAGCATGAGGGTTTCAGGTGAGACTCTCTAACAAGCTTCAGTGGACTTCAAGTGCCACACTAGCTGGTTCTTCAGTTAATTTCAGTGGACTTTGTTTGTGGAGAAATCATTTAGGTTTCTCATTTCTACTTCATTGCAGGTGATTTGGGAGCAAATTTTTAGGTGTCGAGATTGAGATTGATAAGTCAAAGACAATTTGGGAGGTCGAGTCATTATTTCTTCAAGGGTCGAGCTGACATTTATTTGTCAAAATTTTCTTAAGAAGGCTAAGTACCAGAATTTATTGGGGGTCGAATTCCTTCCTTTAGCAAGTCAAGTCTTCCTTCTTGGAGAGTCTGATTGTCTCATCTTTAACAGGTTGAGTTCTTCATTTGGAGCGAGCTATTGGGTGGAAGACCGAGTTTGTTATCTTTAGGACACATTCATTATGGGGATCAGAATTATTTACCAAAGTTGGAATTGCCAAGATCAATTGCCAGAGTTCAATCTACTTGCCAAAGATATTGATATTGCCGACACCAAAGTTCAACTGAGGGGGTCAGATTGTTTTTCACCTAGAGGGACCGAATTGCAATTAAATTGAAGGCCGAGTCACTCAATTCCTTGGGAGGCCGAGTTCGCTTTCTTAGCAAACCAAGATTAGCATTATTCTGGGGATCCAGTTCCTACAGTAAGCAGAATTATTGTTGCCTTCTGAGGCCAAGTTGTTGAGTTTGGAGTCTATTCACAAGAGGGTCGAGTTGTATCAGTTGGGGGCTGAATATTGGAGGCCGAATTGCATCAGTTGGAGGGTCAACTTATCAGATCTTGTGGATGTTGAGTTAATCTTCTTAGGAGGCTGAATTCCATTGTATTGGCTTGGAGACTGAGTCTACCAATTGTTGGCTGAATTACTTCTAGTGGGTGTTTTGCTTCTCAGTGGGCCGGATCAATTTGTATAGTTGGTTGTCAAAGTATATTCAAGTTCCTTATAGTGATTTATATTGTAAATCCCTCCATTCAGATTAATAAAATTTCTGAGTTGCCTCTTATCTACTTCCGTCTGCATGTTTATTATTGTAATGTCCCCAATTTTTGGATTACCTTGTGGTGAGATTAGGGGGGATTTCCATTTTTTCAACTAGGTCACAAGAGCAGGATTACATTAATGGTAGCCTCAAAGGGTTTTGAGGAGTTTTATGGGGGCCGATTGAGATTGCTTACCATTTTTCATCATTAGGATCAGTTCTGCATAATTCAATCTTGGTTCCGCTGCATTCCAACAATTTCCATAAAACAGAGTTATTTATTAGCACTAGGTTTGTACCTTTCCAAGAGGTCCGAATGTTCTGATGATCAGTTGACAATTTTATTTAGAAACAATAAAGGGTTAGGTATTGAGCTATGTTATAAAAATATTATTAAGGGTGACATAAAGCTTATAAATATTTCAAAAGAGTTTATTTAAGTTATATCTCAGATTTCCCTAAGTTTTGTAGCAAATCAGAGCCTATCGAATGCCTACAGTTGGCGCTATGAAAATATTTTGCAGTGCACTACGATATATTTTTGTAGCGCCTATAGAAAGTTTTAAAATACAAAGTTTTAAACCGCCTTTCCTATCATTTCAAGCGCCCAAGCCATTTTTCAAGAAGTTTAACCCATGTTCAAGCTTAATGTGACATTTGGTGGGATTTCCAAGCCTTAGAGAAGGTTTTAAAACTAAACCCTAAAACTGCAGTTTTTTGTAAAAAGGTCATTTCCAGCAAACTAGCAAAAGCATTCAAGAGAGTAGCAAAAGGGTTACAAGGTCAAAATCAAGTCAAGACAGGTTGAGCATGCTTGTTCAAGCTGCAGTAACCATGGAAGAATGACCAGGTCTACCTTTTTGACAAAGTAGTACATGAATCTAGAAAAAAGGGGAATTTAATTTTGCAGTAAAACCCTAATTTTGACTAAGTTACTACATCAAGCTTCATTGGATCCTTTTGACAGTCAAGTTAGTATACTCCAGGGCCAAATGCATATATCATCAAGGTTTTTTGTGGCTTGCAGGCATGCACATCAGGTTCCTATGGTTTTGGTCAAATAGTCAACAAGAAGGAGAAATGGCAACACTCTGTTTTTCCCTATTTTAGTCACCGTCTTCAAGCACAGTTTCCGAACAATTGAAAAGGAATTTTAAGAATCCAAAAGAGGTTTTTTTGTTAACAGACTGATTTAAAAAAACCTCTTTCAATTTTTAACCAACTATCATGGTTTGGAAAATACAAAGGAATCTTTGAGGCCTATTTTTCCAAATTTTGTAATTCTAATTTTTCTTGTTTTAGTCATTGTTTTCAAAAGCAGTTTCTGAATATATGGAGATGAATTTTGGAAAACCAAAAGAGGTTTTTTGAGGGAATGGATCAAATAACAAAAGCCTCTCTTAGTTTTCTGAAATCTATCATGATTTGAGAGATTTGGATGTATCTTTAAGGGATATTTTTCCATATTTTTTGAAATTTTGTTTCCTATAAAAATGTCAAATCAACAACTGAAGGACACCTCATCAATTCAACTTGGGGATCATATATTATCTTCTCCTTGATTATTTAAAATAGTAAACTAAATATGGATGAAGAGGGTTTCAGATCCATTTCTTTTGGATCTTGAGGATTATTGTAATTAACACTTTCTACAAATTGTGGATCTAAAACCTATGTAGTATTTCTATAAATTAAATGTAAAAGGAGAACAAAAGATTGGACTCTGAAACAAGGTAGTCTTTTTTTGTTGTGTGTGATGATCAAATTATTTATCTTTTCAAGTGCCAAGATGACTAGGATATTATGTTCATGATACAAAGATTCCTCTAATGGTATACTCAACCAGTTTTCCTCTGTGATAGTTTCTTTTCTATGTGATATCATTTATATTTTATCTTCTGATGTTTAAATGAGCTTATGTGACAGAATTCATTAGTTAATACTCTAGTTCATATGGTTTAGACATTTGCACTCCTCCTAAAACTTGCAAGATTCATGTTTCATGCCTTGCTATAATGGATTGTTTTCTCCTTCTACCACCATTCAGATGATGTTTAATATGTCTACCATTTGCCATCTATCCTACCTCTATCCCTCTTGAGTCATAAAGTCAATATCTTGGTCACTGCATCTAAAAACTTGATTTGTTGGCTACATTGCCCAATGGATTAATTGCTTCATCCCAACCAAACCCTATTTCCAGCACAACCCTATTGAAGATCTAGCCATTGTTTGAAGACATAGCGAGTTGCTAAGCTTAGTGATTTGGTTGTCAGAGAGAGACCTCTCTAGATTGAAGGGGCTAGCTTTCAAGATTAGTTTGAAAAGGTTAACTTAGGAAGTTTTTTCTTACAACCAAGAAACTTTCGGAGTGCTAACATTATTAACGAGCATATTTAATTAATTACGCTCAAGGTGTTGTTTCAGGTTGATTACTTGGAAAAACACCTTAGTGTAATAGCTCATTAGAATCGATAAGAAAAGATCTACAAAAGAGAATGATAAAAAGGGGCTTTGGGAGGCCAGTGTGATCATAGTGGCAACTTAAGAATTTTCTAGAGATAAAAGTGACTTTAATTAGTAATAAAAAGTCACTTATTGAATAAAAAGAGAAAAAAGTGTTTTTATCTAAGGGGTAAATAAAAGGGGGCAAAAGCCCCTTGGAAAATAGGAGGAAAATGCACAGTGTGGCTTATTAATAAAATAATAAAAGGAGATTTCTAGAAAATTGGAGAAATCCGGCAAAATCTTATAAAAGGGGAGAGAAATTCATTGCTCATTCATTATGGTTTATGATTATTTCTTGTCGATTGATAGAGAGCTTAGGCAAGTTTCTCTTGAGGGTTTTAGGCGAGACTCTCAAACTAGTTTCGGTGGACATCATTGCCACCCTAGCTGGTACTCACCAATTTCGGTGGACATCATTGCCACCCTAGTTGGCATTACGGGAAAATCACACAGGGTTTCCATTTGTGCTTCGATTGCAGGGTATTTGGGAGATATTTCTTCAATGGGACAAATTGGTTATTATTGTCGAAGTTGGAGATTAGATTGTTGTTGAAGACATTTTCCAAAGTAGAAGGCGAGCTGATTGGAGGGCCGAATTCTTATTCCATAGAGGTTGAATTTATCTGTTCAAGTCGAGTTTATTTGTTGGTTCGAATTTATTTGTTGGATCCCAGTTTATTTGTTGGGACCGATTTTATCTACTAGGGTTGAGTTTATTCGTTGAGATGAGTTTATTTGTCAGAGCCTAGTTTATTTGTTGAGGCCGAGTTTATAAGTTGGGGCCGAGATTATTAGTTGGAGATCTTTATTTGTTGGGGCTAAGATTATTTGTTGGAGATCATTGTTTGTTGGGACCAAGATTATTTACCAGAGATCTTTATTTGTTGGGGCTGAGATTATTTGTTGGAGATCTTATTTGTTGGGGCAAAGATTATTTGTCAGAGCTGAGCTTATTTGTTGAGGCATTTTCATCATTATAGGAGGGGTCGAGTTGCTGACTATAAGAGTGTCGCATCGATTGAATTATTTGTTGGAGTTGTATTAATAGGTTCTCAAATTAATATTCTCCATGTAAATCTCTTGATCAAATTAGTAAAAGTTTGGTTATGCCTTAAAATATTTCTGCTATAAGTGTTTATAACTTTATTTGTTTTGCATACAAAGTGTTTGAAGAAAAGCTTGCACACAAAGTGTTTTTCAAAATTCTTAAAAGAGAAAATTTGATATTTTTGCAAGTTGTGCTAGCATATTTCAGATGCAGAATATTACAATTACTTTGGCTGCTATGTGTTTGACGAAATGAATGTCTGATAATTGTTTCATGAAAGGCATCAAAGAAATTTTTAAAAATTTGTCAAGTGTTAACACTGTAATTTAGCTTCAGTACATTACATACACTCAAAGAAGAGGGCAACATACCAATTTATGGTGGCAATGGGGCAACCAAAATCATTATAAAGTACCGGATCATAATGTTAAATACCTATTTTAAATTTTACTTCAATTATAGTTGGGTGATGTTGTGTGCACCCCTTTATTTATTTAAATAGACAAAACATTTACATGACAGCAATTTGTTATCAGATCAGTAAACGGATTGTTGATGTTCAAATCCACACGTAACTGGAAAAACATATGACGTCGTGATTATTCAAACATGAAAAAGGAAAAGAGCAAAAATAAACGGTTATTGAAGATTCAAAAGGCAAGTTGTTTAAAGAATATATACCTGATTATTAAGAAGATAGCATACCAAAGACTAATAACAATACAGATGAGAGAACTGAAAGAGGTAAATAATACCCTGGTCTATTTTGAGTCTGGACTTCGACCACCTTTACTCTGGTGGCATTTCAATTTGAATTCCATATGTTATAACATACAAGTACCCTTCAAGAGTAATACTACCCAATGTTATCAGAACCGAACCGGAAAACCTTGTGGACCGAGAACCAGTCGAAACTAGACCGGAACCAGTAAAAAACCGGACCAAAAAAACAGTCGACCAAAAACACATAGAATATTCAAATTTTAAAGAAAAACATATATATTATCTGAATCCACATGAATCCAAACCATTTATGCACAAATAAGCAAAAGTTATCATTTATATAGCACGTAAGGGTGCACATAACCAAAATAACACTGAGTGCAATCCATCTCTAAACCAAAAATACATCAGGAAATACGCTCTATATGGCCTCTAGCATCCAAAAAACCTCATGCTACAACAAATACCTACCTATCATCAAAATCATTGCCTATATTGGAATAATCATCATCAATATCTCCCTTTAAGCATTAAAATAAGATACAAAGAACATAGCATGTCAAGTCAATATTTTGTTTTAGCGATGGGTATATTTTTAGTAAGTTCATGATAGAGGAGTTCAACAACCAATGCCACTAACATCAAGGTACATAAAGGGTTTGGTGCTCTTGATTAAATACTAGTTCCATACCCTCATACATGACAAAATCTAATGGAAACGTTGCAGTCCCCTCAATCCTGAAATCCTGAAAATTTGTTAAGTCGGATGGATTTTGAGTGAGAACTAAAATGCTACTTTCTCCATATGAAATCCAATGAGGTCGGAACCACTCTCAAACATCCTAAGTCATTTCATGATAATGTTAAAAATTTAAGTAAATACTAAAAGGATGAAAATGAAAGATAAAGGAGAATTGCATAGCAATATCAAGGCCATAGGCTTATATATTAGGCTGCCCACTCAAAATTTTTTCCTTTTTCTTAAAAAAATTGCAATTGGAACATCTTTAGTTGAATTGTATAGAATCGGCCAGTTCGGTACAAAACCAATCAGTTCAATGAAAAATGGTCGGTTCAGTACCGAACCGGTCGGTTCCATTACAGAACTGGCCAGTTCGGCACCGAACCAGCCATTTCCAATTCCAAACATCCAACCAAACCAATTTGGTCCCCAAACTAGTTGAATCGGTTGGTTTCAACTGTTCCAGTCCAGTTCTAAATTCTAATAACACTAATACTACCTCATTCCATGACTTTGGAAAAATAATGCCACCCAACTCTTTATTGATCAATGTATTGTTAGCCAAATCATAGTTCTTATTGAGTGGATGTATGAAGTTTGAACTAACATCAATATAAGTGTCATTATGAAAAAATGTTTCAAACATACAAACAAGTCTAGCCTTCCTTTCATGACGAAAAAGGTGCACTTAGTTGAATGATTATTCTTGATTCTAAACCAGGGCAATCTACTGAGCAGTGAGCAAAGAATGTAAGTATACAGTGTTCACATAAGAATAATTTTTTTGTTAAAAACCATAAATGTATTGTTTTGCAACACTAAACGTATTTTTTCCACCACTATTTGACGTCACCTACCATAAAAGCTTTCCATTATGTCCATCATTTATCTAATTCGAGCATTGGTCATTTCTAATTGTTGCCACAAAATCTAGCCAAACCCATGAGATGTCTCACAAGGCAAAGGCCAGACCTTATTGCAACAATAAGGAAGATTGGCATTGTCGCCTCAGCAATTTTCCTCCTGCTCTTTAGTGGAATTGCACCACAAGGAAGGCTTCCCAGTGATCACCTAAAGGTATTCTATGTTGAATGGCTCAAGGTGATGTAAATGAAGACTAGATAAAGATACTCTTCAATGGAAAAAGACAATTCATATTTGTATAGGAGCAGTGTATTATATACCAAGACCTAAAAGGTGCATGAGTGACCTAGGGTTTCAAGATATAGATCAATAAATGAATATCTAGGCATACAAGCACCAAGGAAAGGGTTTGTAAATGATGTAATCAACAAAGGAGAAGGCAAACCCTCAATTTAAGCCCCAAGTTGAAGCCCTAGCGAGGGTTAAAGTTTTTCTAGGGCCACCTAGCAATACCATCTCAAAGTCAAGTGAAAGCATCCACTCAGTAGAGACAGTGGCCATAAATGCATCATAGTGGACCATACGTAATTATTAAGGGCATAGTAAAATTTCAAATTGGTATAACCTTCAAATATCTAACTAGACCAAGTCCCACAAAAGTATTCCTTACCTTGTTGAGGGTGGCTAGACGCTCAACCCTATTAGATGTTTTTAGCCCCTAAAGGGAGGTGACATGTCCAAGGTCAACCTTTCAATTCATAGGCACTTATGGTAATGGTGGCAACAAAGGGGAAAGGATTCATGGCTTGGTGCCCTAGCCATGGGACATGGAGGTCCTCACAGGAGTGTATAGATGTGTGAGGGGAGCAATCATGAGGGAATGAGTTACCCCATTCCTCAACCTGCTTTTTCCACCCCTTTGGTGCGTCTTTTACTTCTTTTTTATAATGCTTCAATAAAGAGCATAGCTTAGGTGTCAAAGCTTGCTTTTAATGATGTAGCATTTATTTACCCCTTTAGGATGAGTCGGTTTCTCGTTCATTAGGGTTGGGGCATGCAAGGGTTCTTTATTATATGATGGAGCACTTGGTGCTCAGGAACCAAGTGATAGCTAATTAGGGGAGTAGAACTCATGCTAAAAATTTTCCCACACACTAATTATTGTCCTAGCCATCTTTTGCATTTTATCTTTTCCTTTTCTTTTGTGACCATTTTATGTTTTTACCCTTTTTTAGTTGCATCAATTTCCAAGGCAAAGTTTTACCGCCCAGACTTTGTTAAATTCTAAAAGTTCTATGCAAAATTTTAAAAATTCTTTGCAGAAACATGAAAGTTCTATGCAGAAAACTAAATGTACTTTGCAGAAAACTGAATGGAACTAAATGTACTTTGCAGAAAATTGAATGTACTTTGAAGAAAATTGAATGGAACTGACCCAGAGCCGAAAGGAACAGATTAACAAACAATCCATTGAATTAATATCTCTCAAAACTTGGTTCTATAAATGAATTATGGGCTATTTATTCTGGAGGAGAAAAACTCTTGAATTCCTCAAAGAGAGAACTCCTTCCTAGATATTTGGAGGAAGTTGAGAGAAATCCTCTCAATTCTAGAAATCTATCCTACCTACTTAATCTCCAGCAAATTCTAGAAGTATCCATAAAATCTAGAATTTTCTAAGATTCTCCAAATTAAATAGATAAATAAATACAAAATAAGAGATGTTCCTGCATCAGGAACTAAATGTTATATGTTATTACAATTACTTAGAATGCGGATTTCTTCTTCAAAACTTTTCAGGTCAGCAATGGTAGATAGAAAATAAACTTAAGGATCATATGAAGATAGCCAAGCACAAATATGAAACACTAAGATTTTGGTCCAATGACCAGGGAAAAAACCCCTCAAGAGGGAAAACCCAAATG
Organism: Pinus tabuliformis; assembly: GCA_031772625.1. Taxonomy (NCBI): domain Eukaryota; kingdom Viridiplantae; phylum Streptophyta; class Pinopsida; order Pinales; family Pinaceae; genus Pinus; species Pinus tabuliformis. The sequence goes on from CM062818.1 coordinate 932,066,294, forward strand.
ATTCTTCTTCTATTATATTTCTTCAATTGTTCAGCAAAGTACACACACACACAAGGAATAAGAATGAATAAATTCACCAATGTCTAATCAACTTGTACACTTAGACATGAGAGAATATTTGGTGAGAGTTACAAATGGAATTGAATAAGGGAGTTTCAAGTGCATTTAAGGAGGAGGGAGTTACACTTTTGCCATACATTCAATTAGTGAGAGAGGTTTGATTTGCCAAGTAAGAGATTCTCAATTTAATTTACTTCTTTCATGAGAGAATTTGATTTTATTAATCCATTAAAGGTGAATGACTTTAGACTATTTTATAAATAATAGTATAATATTATTAATAATACTAGCAAGGATAAAAATATTAATTCTTGACTTATATAATCATGATTGATTTGATTTTAAAGTGGATTCCATATGTCGAGATCATCATTGATCATTTAGACATGACTTTCTATTTTTGGAAATTCACTTCCAAATTGAAATGTGACTTACTATTTTTGGAAATTCATATTAGTCAGAAATAAAAATTTATTGTAGGTGGTTCAAACAAAACTGAAATATATGATTTCTTCTAGGAGAAATTCATCCCTGAGCTGCCACATTTTAACACTCCCTCTCAGCTAGGGAGGAATTTCTTTTTGCATCAATGATCTTTGTTGCCTCTGATCTCTTTCATTCATCTCAATTCAACTCTGCTTTATAACATCTGTAACAATGAAGTCGCAATCTAAAGAAGAATCATCCACTTGACACAAATTTGGAAAGGAAATGATCATCACATGGACAAGACCTAAAGAAGTCACACAAACAAGAATCAAACACAACCAAGTTTCATTAAACGTCAAGTGGTGGAACACCTGCATCCTAGACAAGTCTCACTACACCTATTGGCCAGATAGGTGGTTGTTCCCATGTCCCAGACTGTGGGTCGAATGCATACTAAGGCATACTCTTGTGGCACACACTACACAAGAGGTCCTTCATCCTCAGGAGCTTTTCGGCATCATTCCCTAATCCTGTGAGTTTTGACAAGGGGAAAGGCAGCTTAGTGTTCTCGATCAGTTGTGACCGCTTCCAGGGAGGGTCACGTCCATAAGTCCAAATTGCTCTCTAAAAACCAAGAACTTTCCTTTCGGTAAAGGCTTGGTAAGGATGTCAATTATCTGATCACTAGTGAAAATATGATGGAGCCTCACAACTCCTCTCTGCACCATATCTCGGATATAGTGATTCGTGATCTCAATATGCTTGGACTTATCATGAAACACAAGATTTTATGCAAGACGAATCCCACTCTTATTGACACAATATATAATTGTTGTGTCGGGAACTTGCTCAAATAGTTCCCCAAAAAGTTTTCTCAACCAAACTGCCTCACAACTAGCCATGCTGGCAGCAATGTACTCATCTTTAGGTGTACTCAGTGCAACAGACTTTTGTTTTTTCTCATCCAAGAGATTATGGCACATCCCAAGCTAAAGCAGCACCTAGAAGTGCCCTTTCTATCAGTAGAGTTACCAGCCCAATTAGCATCAGTATATCCATGAAGTCTTACATTTTTAGCAGTATGTTTCAATCCTAGATTGTTAGTTCAATGCAAGTATTTGAGTACATGTTTTGCAGCAATCCAATGGGCATGAAAGGGATCAATCATATGTTGACTTAAAGTGTTTACAACAAAGCATATGTCAGGCCTACTGTTTACCAAAAACATCAAAGCACTAATGAGTTGTCTATACTCTGGGGGATTCACTAGATTAGATCCTGCAGCTTTGCCACATATTTCTTAAAGTTTATTTCCATAAGAGTATGCATGGACTTACATTCTACCATAGCAATTCTTTCAAGAAGCTTGATAACATATTTTCCTTGAGAAAGATAAATTTCAACAGGTCTTTGCTAGACCCAGAAGTAATGCATCAAACCAAGGTCTTTCATTTCAAATTCAAAAGCTAACCCCCTGTTACACTAGAGAATAAGTGGTTCTCCTCCTATCAAGAATAAATCATCAACATACAATACCAAAAATCAAAGGTATACTTGGACTGTCTTGAAATAGAGGTTTGGGTCTGCACTGCTTCTTGTGAAACCAAGTTTTATCAGGTAGCTATCAATGCGAGCATACCAAGCTCTTGGAGCTTGCTTCAGCACATATAGGCTTTCTTCAGTCTGCATACATGAATTTCCCTATCATGCTCTTCAAATCCTTGTGGTTGTTCCACAAATACCTCTTCCTTGAGGAAGCCATACAAGAAAGCAGTATTCATGTCCATTTGGTGAAGAGTCCCTCATTCGCTAGTAGCTAAGGCAACAACAGATCGAATAGTAGTATATTGAGCTACAAGTGCAAAATTCTCATTGTAATCTATTCCCTCTTTCTGAGAGAAACCTCTAGCTACAAATCTAGCCTTATATTTTTCAATACTACCATATGTATCATGTTTAATATTAAACAACCATTTGGAAGTGACAATAGATTTACCTTGAGGTTTAGGAACCACTTCCCAAACATCATTTTGGATGATGGACTCGTATTCTTCAGTCATGGCATCTTTCCAGACTTGTTCTTTTGCAGCTTCTTCAAAGATGCATGGTTCTACCTAAATGATGTTGCTCATGGTAGCAACATACCCTTGAAACCAGCTTGGCTTCTTACTTTCTCTGAACGTTCTTCTTGGGGCAGTATGTTGTTCAGCATCTTGCAAGGGATCTCACAACCATAGTGGTCTCTTTCTGGTAGGAGGATCATGTGGTGGAGGATCTAGAGGATCCATGGAACCCATTGAATTATCAGCAAGTTCATTTTCAGTTATGGTTCGGACTTAGATGCAGGCTCTTTTTCATTAACTGTTTGTCTTTCAGCAATGGCAGGAGGAGGAGAGTCTTACTTTTCTAAAAGTTGCATCTTCATCAAACAAATGTTACGCCTCTGCTAAACTCTATAGTTCTTTGACCAGGTACATAAATTCTATAAGTTTTTGAATTATCACAATAACCAACAAATGTATCTTTCTTACGTGAAGCTTCCAATTTGTTCCTTTTCTATTTTGGCACATGGAAGTACACAGGATAACCAAAGATTCTCAAATGACTCACCTCAAGCCTTTTACTAGTGAAGACTTCTTCAGAAGTCTTACTGTCTAAGGACTGATGAGGAGTTCTATTTTGCACATAAACAACAGTATTTGCAGCTTCTCCCCACAGAAACTTTGGTAGCTTTTGATCATGCAACATCGCTCTGACTGCTTCCATAATGATTCTATTCTTCACCTCAGCCATACCATTTTGTTGTGGATTGTACAGCACAGTGGTTTCTTTCTTTATTCCGACGTCTTTGCAAAGATCATTAAAATTATTGGACGTGAACTCTCCCCCATTATCAGATTTGAAAGCTTTGATCAGCATTTCAGTTTGATTTTAAATCAAAGCCTTGAAATCTCTAAACATGTCAAATGCTTCCCCTTTCTTTTCAAAAAGAATATCCATGTCTTGCGAGAAAAATCATTAACAAAAATCATGAAATACAAGTAGCCACCAAGAGAAGTAACATGCATAGGTCCACATAAATCAAAATGTATGAGCTGAAGTATCTAACTAGTTTTTGTTCTACTTGAAGGGAATGGTCCCTTTATAAGCTTTCCACTTGCACATCCTGGGCAAACTCCTTCATGATCCATTCTTATCTCAAGCTTTCCAAAAACCATCTTCCTTTCATGAGGTAAGGCTTTGTAGTGTAGGTCAGCAAATCTTTTGTGCCATAGCTCAAACTGAAGATCGGTATCATGGACCAGTGCATGAAAAGGTTTACCATTGAATTTGTAAATCCCTTCACATTTTGATCTAAGAGTGAAGGCCTTTCTCATACTTGAGTTCAAAGGTCAGGTTAGAACTTTTTTGTTAATAAAAGCAACTTTCATTCATTTATCTTCTAGAGAAGATATGGATACAAGATTCTTTTTCAAACCAAGTACATACAAAACTTATCGCAGAAAATAAATTTGTCATCATCTAACTGAAATGAAACTGAAACATAACCTTTAACTTGGTGAGTATAATTATCTCCAAGAATAACATTTAAATTAGTTTCCCTTTCAACTAAATTAGAGAGTGCTTCTTTGTAACTAGTAAAATGTTTGGAAACACCAATATCAACTAACCAACTATCAAATGAATCTGCAGAAGAACTAGAAAGAGCAGAAACAAGATAATATTTTGATTGAGTTTTCGCTACATTATTTCTATACCTTGGGTTTCTTGTAATCTTACGATGGTCTTTTCCTTGACTTTCATAAGTGTCTTTCCTATAATCAGATTTGTTTCTAAATCTACGTGCTATTCTTCTTTCTTTACAATCACGAGCAATGTGGCCATGCTTTTAACAATTAAAGCATCTACTTTTTGACATGTCTAGATTCCCTTTATTTGATTTGAAAGCAGATTTATTTTTATTACCTTTCCTTCTCTTGTCATAGGTTGAAAATGCAGTAAGTTCTTCTTCATGATGTGAAATTCTCCCTCCAAAGATCATTCTGGCCTCCTTTTGGATACACTTTCCCAGGAGCTCATCAAATGTGGGAATAGTGTTGATATTGTTGATGGTAGTGATAAAAGTATCCCAAAAAGGAAAAAGGCCTGCAAGTGCAATAAACACCATTTCTTTGTCAAGTACAACTCCACCAACTGTTAACAATTAATTCCTGATTTTGGTCATTCTCAAAAAGTATGCTTGAATCATCTCTCCTTTGTTTATCTTGATGTCCTTCAACTGATTTTTCAAAGCAATAATCCAGTTCAAATTACTAATTGCAAACATGTCAATTAGCTTGTCATACATTTATTTTCTTCAAACCAGAAACATAAGTAATGAGATGATCACTAAGAGAATCAAGGACAATTTTTTTAGCTTTGATTTCACCCTTTTTATGTTTGGATTTGACAACAACACTTGAATTCTCTGGTGGATCAGCTATTGTGTCTTCAACATACTCCAGAACTTTGTGTTCTTCAAGAGTGATATTTAGCCTTGTTTTCCATCGACCAAAATTTGAAGCATCATTCAACTTCTCCTCTACCTTGAAATAGAATGAAGTCATCTTGATCAAGAAACTTTGGCAGCAAGTGGTGTCTCTTCAAGTGATCCCTGGTCTCCTTGGACTTGTCTTCACTAAGGCTCTGATACCATGTTAAAATATGAAAGTTCTATGCAGAATTTTAAAATTTCTTTACAAAAACATGAAAGTTATATGCAAAAAACTAAATGTACTTTGCAGAAAACTAAATGGAATTGAATGTACTTTGCGGAAAGTTGAATGCACTTCCTCTTACACTGGAGGATAAAAGATTCTCCTCCTGTCAAGAATAAATCATCAACATACAATACCAAAAATAAAGGTATATTTGGATTGTCTTGAAGTAGAGGTTTGGGTCTGCACTGCTTCTTGTGAAACCAAGTTTTATCAGATAGCTATCAATGCGAGCATACCAAGCTCTTGGAGCTTGCTTTAGCCCATATAAGGCTTTCTTCAGTCTGCATACATGAGTTTCTCTGTCATGCTCTTCAAAGCCTTGTGGTTGTTCCCCAAATACCTCTTCCTTGAGGAAGCCATGCAAGAAAGAAATTTTCATGTCCATCTGGTGAAGAGTCCATTCTTGGCTAGCAGTTAAGGCAACAACAGAACGAATAGTAGTATATTGAGCTACAGGTGCAAAAATCTCATCGTAATCTATTCCCTCTTTCTGAGAGAAACCTCTAGCCTTATATTTTTCAATACTACCATCTGCACCATGTTTAATCTTAAACAACCATTTGGAAGTGACAACAGATTTACCTTGAGGTTTAGGAACCACCTCCCAGACATCATTTTGGATGATGTATCGTATTCTTCAATCATGGCATCTTTCTAGACTTATTCTTTTGCAGTTTCTTCAAAGATGCATAGCTCTTCTTGAATGATGTTGCTCATGGTAGCAACATACCCTTAAAACCAACTTGGCTTCTTACTTTCTCTGAACGTTTCTCTTGGGGCAGCATGTAGTTCAGCATCTTGCAAGGGATCTCGCAACCATCGTGGTCTCTTTCTGCTAGGAGGATCTAAAGGATCCATGGAGCCCATTGGCTTATCAGCAAGTTCATTTTCAATTCTGGTTCGGACTTAGATGCAGGTTCTTTTTCATTAACAGTTTGTCTTTCAGCAATGGCAGGAGGAGAAGAGTCTCTTACTTTTCTAAGAGTTGCATCTTCATCAAATGTTACGCCTCTGCTAAAATCTATAGTTCTTTGACTAGGTATATAAATTATATAAGTTTTTGAATTATCACAATAACCAACAAATGTATCTTTCTTACCTGAAGCTTCTAGTTGGTTCCTTTTCTCTTTTGGCACATGGAAGTACACAGGATAGCCAATGATTCTCAAATGACTCACCTCAAGCCTTTTACTAGTGAAAACTTCTTCAAGAGTCTTGTTGCCTAAGGCCTGATGAGTAGTTCCATTTTGCACATAAACAACAGTATTTGCAGCTTCTCCCCACGGAAACTTTGGTAGCTTTTGATCATGCAGCATGGCTCTGTCTGCTTCCATAATGGTTCTATTCCTCCTCTTAGCCACACCATTTTGTTGTGGATTGTACAGCACAATGGTTTCATTCTTTATTCTGACGTCTTTGCAAAGATCATTAAAATTATTGGACATAAACTCTCCCCCATTATCAAATCTGAAAGCTTTGATCAACATTCCAGTGTGATTTTAAATCAAAGCCTTGAAATCTCTAAACATGTCAAATGCTTCTCCTTTCTTTTTCAAAAAGAATATCCATGTCTTGCGAGAAAAATCATTAACAAAAATCATGAAATACAAGTAGTCACTAAGAGAAGTAATAGGCATAGGTCCACATAAATCAGAATTTATGAGTTGAAGTACCTAATTAGTTTTTGTTCTACTTGAAGAAAATGGTCCCTTTATAAGCTTTCCACTTGCACATCCTGGGCAAACTCCTTCATGATCCATTCTTATCTCAAGTTTTCCAAAAACCATTTTCCTTTCATGAGGTAAGGCTTTGTAGTGTAGGTCAGCAAATCTTTTGTGCCATAGCTCAAACTGAAGATTGATATCATGGACCAGTGCATGAAAGGGTTTACCATTAACTTTGTAAATCCCTTCACATCTTGATCCAAGAGTGAAGGCTTCTCTCATACTTAAGTTCAAAGGCCAGGTTAGAACTTTTCCGTTAATAAAAGCAACTTTCATTTATTTATCTTCTAGAGCAAATATAGATACAAAATTCTTTTTCAAACCAAGTACATACAAAACTTCTTGCAGAAAATAGATTTGTCATCATCTAACTGAAATGAAACTAAACCATAACATTTAACTTGGTGAGTAGAATTATCTCCAAGGATAACATTTAAATTAGTCTCTCTTTCAACTAAATTAGAGAGTGTTTCTTTGTAACCAGTAAAATGTTTGGAAATACCACTATCAACTAACCAGCTATCAAATGAATCTGTAGAAGAACTAGAAAGAGCAGAAACAAGAAAATATTATGATTGAATTTCCGCTACATTATTTCTATACCTTGGATTTCTTGTAATCTTAAGATGTTCATTTCCTTGACTTTCATAAGTGTCTTTTCTATAATTAGATTTGTTTTTGAATCTAGGTGTTATTCTTTCTTTACAATCAAGAGAAAAGTGACCATGTTTTTGATAGTTAAAGCATCTAACTTTTGACATGTCTAGATTCCCTTTATTTGATTTGAAAGCAGATTTATTTTTATTACCTTTCTTTCTCTTGTCATAGGTTGAAAATGCAATAGGTAAGTAGAATTATTTTTATTACCTTTCTTTCTCTTGTCATAGGTTGAAAATGCAATAGGTTCTCCTTCTTCATGATGTGAAATTCTCCCTCCAGAGATCATTTTGGCCTCTTCTTGAATACACTTTCCCAGGAGCTCATCAAATGTGGGAATAGTGTTGATATTGTTGATGGTAGTGATAAAAGTATCCCAAACAGGAGAAAGGCCTCCAAGTGCAATAAACGCCATTTCTTTGTCGAGTATAACTCCACCAACTGTTGACAGTTGATTCCTGATTTTGGTCAATATCAAAAAGTATGCTTGAATCGTCTCTCCTTTGTTCATCTTAATGTCCTTCAGCTGATTCTTCAAGGCAATAATCCAGTTCAAATTACTAATTGCAAACATGTCAATTAGTTTGTCATACATTTATTTAACTTTCTTCAAACCAGAAACATAAGTAATGAGATGATCACTAAGAGAATCAAGGATAAAATTTTTAGCTTTGATTTCACCCGTTTTATGTTTGGATTTGACAACAGCGCTTGAATTCTCTGGTGGATCAGCTATTGTGTCTTCAACATACTCCAAAACTTCATGTTCTTCAAGGGTGATATTTAGCCTTGTTTTCCATGGACCAAAGTTTGAAGCATCATTCAGCTTCTCCTCTACCTTGAAATAAGATGAAGTCATCTTGACCAGGAATCTTTGGCAGCAAGTGGAGTCTCTTTGGGTGATCTCTAGTCTCCTTGGACTTGTCTTCACTAAAGCTCTGATGCCATATTAAAATATGAAAGTTCTATGCAAAATTTTAAAATTTCTTTGCAGAAACATGAAAGTTCTGGGCAAAAAACTAAATGTACTTTGCAGAAAACTGAATGGAACTTAATGTACTCTGCGAAAAGTTTAATGTACTTTGCGGAAAGTTGAATGTACTTTGCAGAAAACTGAATGGAATTGAATGTTATATGTTGTTACAATTACTTAAAATGCAGATTTCTTCTTCAAAAATTTTCAAATCAGCAATTGTAGATAGAACATAAACTTAAGGATCATATGAAGACAGCCAAGCACAGATATGAGACACTGAGATTTTGGTCCAATGACCAGGGCAAAAAGCCCTCAAGAGGGAAAACCCAAATGATTCTTCTTCTATTAGATTTCTTCAATTGCTCAACAGAGTACAGAGAGAGAATGAGAATGAATAAAGTCACTAATGTCTGATCAACTTGCAGTTGAAGTGCACTTGCTCTTTGCTTGAAGACCTCCTCCTTCTCTTGATAAAATAATGTCTTTCACACTTGCTCTAGCTCTTCCCTTGCTCGTGCTCTTCACCAGCTCTCACACGTCTCTTGCACGCACTCAACACTTGCTCTCCTTCTTCACAATGGACAGGCTACCCTCAACTATCACTTGCTCTTGCTTAAATAGATGAAAAAGAAGAGTCACAAAATGAATTCATGCCTTGAGCCAATAATAGGAGAATCGAATTCCATGAAGGAGGAGTTACTTGAAGAGAAGTGTAACTTATCCCAAGAATAGAGAGAGAGGTACACTTGTCTTGAGAAGTTACAATTCGGATTAGAGAAAGAAAAAGTTACATTTAGACATGAAAGAATATTTGGTGAGAGTTACAAATCGAATAGAATGAGGGAGTTACAAGTGCATTTAATGAGGATGAGTTACACTTTTTCCATACATTGAATTAGTGAGAGAGAGTTCCATTCTCTTAAGCATGGAGTTATTATTTTATTCCAAGAGAGAGGTTCAACAAGAGAATTTACTTATTCCATGAGAGAATTTGATTTTATTAATCCATTAAAGGTGAATGACTTTAGACTATTTTACAACTAATAATAATAATAATAAGGATAAAGATAAAAATATTAATTCTTGATTTGTATAATCTGTTGAAATTTGGTACCGGAGGACAGGTGGTTCCCTAAGGCTTTGATCTTTGGCCTAGGGAAAAGTGTCCAAAGGAATTTAATTTTTCTCCTAAAATAACTTTATAATTTTTATAAAGTCAAATCTAATTTAAAAGTGACTTTAAGTGATAAAGTTACTAAAGTCTAATTTTAAAGTGACTTTAATAAAGTCAATGTAAAATTAGAAAGGAAAAGTGACTTTGGAAATAAATGACTAAGTGGGTCTTTATTAAAGTGGGGTGAATTAAAAAATAGAAAGTGAGATTTAAATGAGCATTTAATCTCAGCCCTAGATCTCAATCTATTTCAGCCATTGGATTTAGGGATTCCCCAAAAGTCACTTAGGGTTAGATTAAAGGAGGGAAAGGAGAAAAAGGTCATTCATTCTTTCATGAGCAGATTGAGAGAGGGAGAGCAAGAGAGCAAGGGAGATTTCTAGACAGTGAGGAAAAAGAGGCAACAACTTGGCACACATTCCAAGGCAGCATTCCAACAAGTTCATACAGCTGAGTTAGCACACAGTGAAAGGCAGGTTTTGGGCACGTTTTTCTAAAAAGGTCGTAGAGCAGTTTTGACTCAGATTCCAAGGAGGTCGTACAACAAGTTAGCACAGAAATCGAGGAGCAGAAAGTCTAAAATTTGCTGGCACGTTTTTCAAGGGAGGCCACACAAGTGGCTGTACCTTGGCACGCATTTCTAAGCAGAAATCCATACACTGTACTGATGTTTTTCTGCACAGAAATCGAGGAAACCGTACAGCAGCATTTATGACAACTTGCACACTTTTCTAGGCAAGCCATACAGCAGCATTTAATGCTGAAATTTGGCACAAAAATCAAGGAGGCCATACAGCATTTATTGCTGTTCAATTTTGTTGTTTGCAAGTTTTTCCAGTTGGCTGAGGCACGGAAAACGAGATAAGTTGTAAAAGTTTGCTCGCTGATTTTTTGCTTAATATTTTCTCACTGTAAAAAGCATTTTCCAGAAATAAGGAGCTTTCGAACTGGTTTTCCCCAAGAGTTGTAGGGGGGTTTTCCAGGGTCACCTTGACCAAAAATCACTGTGTTTAAATGTGTTGAATGGCTGTTTGTATGTGCTGATATTTATTTCTGCATTTTCTAGCATTCTGTAATTTTTCCAGAATTCGTGTTTTCAGCAAAATTTGTTTTCCAGTTGTTGAATGTATGGATATGGGAAAGGGGATTTAACTATGTTGGAGAAATAAGGTGAAGCTGAAAATCGGGGTGGGAAATGAGAAATTTTTACAAGGTATCAGAGCTTGAGTGCTGAAGTGCAGTTTGGGACAGCAAGGAGGAAAATTACAGCCTGCTGATTTTTCACTCAGAAAATTCCAGCAACCTGATTTTTCACAAACAGCAGTTTTATCTTTACTACAGCAGTGTTATTTTTCAGTGTTAGGATAGCAGGATGTCATTGGGATTGAGGGTGGAGGATAGGTTGGATGGGCATACCAATTATAGCGTTTGGAATGAGAGAATGCAGAGTATCTTTGAGGAGGCGGAAGTCTGAGACATTATGGTGCATAGCACACAGAACCCTGTTGTTGTGCCTACTGATGCCACTCAGTTAGCTGCTTATAATAGAAAGAACAAGAGTAAGAGACTAATTCTAGACGGAGTCAAAGACCATTGCATTCCTCATGTGAGAGGAAAGAGAAATGCCCATGAGATGTGGACAGCATTGTCCAATCTCTACCAGAGTACCAATGAGAACCAGAAAATGGTTCTGAAGGAGAAGCTAAAGACCATTAAGATGGGTAATGATAGTGCAGCTAGATATCTCACAAAGATTACTAATGTGAAAGATGTGTTGGCAGCAGTTGGAGAGGTCATTCCACCCACTGAGTTGGTGCAGATTGCAGTGAATGGCCTCCCCCGTTCATGGATGAACTTTGTTGATGGGGTTTGTGCACGTGAGACCCTTCCCACATGGGAGAGGTTTTGGGATGATTGCATTCAAACAGAGATCAGGAAAGGTCAGCTTGGGGCAGCCAAGCAAGTTGAGCAGGATGAGGATGTAGCACTGTTGGCAGGAGGCAAGAAAAGCAAAGGGAAGAAGCAGGCTTCCACAAGCAATGGTGGGGGCAAAGGCAAAGGTAAAGGTAAACAGGGTAACACACAGAAGGACTATTCCAAGGTGAAGTGCTGGAATTGTCAAAAGATGGGACACTATGCAGTTGTGTGTCCGGAGAAGAAGAAGAAGAAATGGAAGAACCAGAGCATGGCAGCTTCAGCAGAGGTTGAGGACTTTGCAGATCGTTTTGACCGGGAGTTTGGGTTCACTGCGTGAGTCCTCTAGTGCAGGATCTCACCTGCCACACAGGTTCAGAGGGAGCATGCTTTTCCCTCGATTAACGGAGCATCTTCAGGTATCTAGTATGTGGACAGTGGGGCTTCACGTCACATGACAGGAGTCCGTGAGTACTTCTCAGAGCTTTCAGAGAGTGGCACTGATATAGAGGTAGTACTCGGTGATGACAGAGTTGTTAAAGCAGTCGGTGTGGGGACACTAACATTTCAGAGGGAGTCCAGACCTCCCTTGAAGGTGTCAGATGTTCTTTATGTGCCAGGGATGAGGAAGAACCTCATATCCGTCTCAGCTTTGGAGGACAGAGGATATGAGGTACTATTCAGGGGAGGACAGGTGTTGATGTATTCCAGGGGCACTCCAACTGATTCAGCTAGAGTGATAGGTGTACGCCATGCAAAGGTGTACAATTTTGCATTCCAGTGCCATTTGGCATTGAGCAGTAGTACGACAGCAGAGCTAGCAGTTTTGTGCTGTGTGAGATTTGGCACCGCAAGATGGGGCATATGTATCATGGAGCCTTGAGGACCTTGCGGGAGATCACTACATGTGTGCCAGATTTCAGTACTTATCACTTTGATACTTGCAGAAGATGTGGGATGGGCAAGTTTTCCAATCCCCTTTTCCCAGCAGTGACAGCAGAGCGACTGGGATACTTGATTTGATTCATTCCGATGTGAGCGGTCGGATGTCTCATGTTTCCTTGAGTGGATATGAGTACTATGTTTTATTCATTGATGATCACTCCAGGAGGACCTGGATTTATTTCTTGAAGACCAAGAGTGAGGTCTTCAAGCGGTTTCAGGAGTTTAGAGCTCTTGTGGAGACACATACAGGTCGGAAGATCAAGTCCCTGAGGTCGGACAATGGGGGAGAGTACACCCTTGGAGAGTTTGTTGACTATTGTGCGGAGGCAGGCATTAGGAGGGAGTTCATTGTTCCTTACAAGCCCCAGCAGAACGGGGTTGCGGAGAGGAAGAACAGATCCATCGGAGGGGCTGCCAAAGCCATGTTACATGATCAGAGATTGCCATTGTTCTTGTGGGCAGAGGCCTGCAACACAGCTGTTTATTTGCAGAATAGGAGTCCGCATCGTGCCTTAGGGCACATGACTCCAAAAGAGGCTTTTTTGGGGAAGAACCTTGATATTGGTCATCTTCATATCTTTGGGTGCATTACATACTCCTACATACCCAAGGAGAAGAGGACCAAACTAGAGCCCACCGCAGAGAAGGGTATCTTTGTGGGCTACAGTGAGACCTCAAAGGCCTTTCGGATTTACATTCCTGCACAGAGGAAAGTTGTTGTCAGGCAGGATGTGAAGTTCGAGGAGGACAGGGCCTTTAGGAGGTCACGGGAGTTAGAGTATCTGGATCAGCTAGACCCTCAGCAGCAGTTGAGTCAGTCGCAGGGATCCAGTGGGTAGGGATCAGGAGGATCCGGAGGTACATCTATGAGGATGTCAGGTCCATCACTGAGCAGTGGCTCGCTGAGCCAGAAGGGTGGTGCTCCGGGCAGCATGCAGAGCAGTCCACAGAGTAGTTCACTAGGGAGTCCACTGATGGACAGTTCACACGGTACCTCAGCATCTACAGGTTCAGGTGCAGGCAGGAGGACAGCAGACAGATAGTCAAGAGTTCAGGCTCCTGATGATGATGAGGAGGAGGAGTTTCATTTTCCAATGGGAGAAGTACGCTCAGGGAAGAGGAAGCCCAAGTGGCTTCAGGACACCTTGAGAGATGCCACATCTGTTACTGAGCCTAAGAGGCCGGTCAGAGAGAGTAGACCACCTGAGAGGTTTTGTAGCTATATGGCAATGGCTACCAGCATCCTTGACTCTGAGCCTTCTAGCTATGAGGAGGCAGCTGGCCAGCAGGTCTGGAGAGAGGCCATGCAGGAGGAGTATTCTTCTATCATGAAGAATGATGTTTGGGAGGTGGTGCCGAGGCCTGAGGGCAAATCCGTGGTTACTTCCAGATGGCTTTACAAGGTAAAGCATGTTGCAGATGGCAGCATTGAGAAATTCAAAGCGAGGTTTGTGGCTAGAGGGTTCTCCCAGGTAGAGGGAGTTGATTATGAGGAGACCTTCGCTCCCGTGGCTCGATATACTTCGATCCGCTCCATTATATCAATAGCAGCAGAGATGGGTTGGAAGATCCACCAGATGGATGTGAAGACTGCATTTCTCAATGGCTTCATACAGGAGGAGGTGTACATTGAGCAGCCACAGGGCTTTGAGGTGTATGGGAAGGAGTCCCATGTGTGCAGACTGAAGAAGGCCCTTTATGGCCTGAAGCAAGCTCCCAAAGCTTGGTACTCCAGGATAGATACATACTTGCAGGGGATGGGTTTCACAAAGAGTGAGGCAGATCCGAACCTTTACTATATTGTGATAGGTGAGGAGCCTCTCATTCTGGTGTTGTATGTGGATGACTTGGTTATTACAGGTGCAGAGAGACTCATAGAGCACTGCAAGAGAGATCTTGCGGCGGAGTTTGAGATGAAGGACATCGGCTTGATGCATTACTTTTTGGGTTTGGAGGTGTGGCAGGAGGAGGGGTATTTCTTCCTGGGGCAGGGGAAGTATATTGTGGACATCCTTGGCAGATTCCACATGGAGGATTGTAAACCCATGTCGACACCGATGATGACCAACTGGAAGAAGCTTCATGCTTCGGATTCCGAGTTGGTGGATCCCACATTGTACAGGCAATTGATTGGTTCCTTGATGTATTTGGTCAACACTAGACCAGATATTTGTTTTGCAGTCAACACGATGAGTCAGTTTATGTGTGAGCCTAGGAAGGTTCACTGGGTGGCTGCAAAACACATTTTGCGGTACTTGCAGGGGACAGTGGATTATGGTCTGGATTACAAGCAGGGGGATGGAGTGAGATTGGTAGGTTATACTGATTCTGATTGGACAAGTTGTGCTTCTGATAGGAAGAGCACTTCAGGGTGCTGTTTTGGGTTGGGTTCGGCAGTAGTGTCATGGTTCAGCCGGAAGCAGCAGTCAGTAGCATTGAGTTCAGCAGAAGCAGAGTATATGGCAGCCAGTCTAGCTAGTTGTGAGGCCATCTGGCTTCGCAAGATGTTGTTTGGCTTATTTGGTCAGCCGTTGAGACCTTCAGTGATTTACTGTAATAATCAGAGTTGCATTAAACTCACGGAGAATCCAGTATTTCATGACCAGTCAAAGCATATCGGGATCAAATATCATTTCATCAGAGACTATGTTCAGAAGGGAGCTGTGAAGCTTGAGTATATTCCCACTGATGAGCAGGTTGCAGGATATTCTTACCAAAGCCTTACCACGGGGCAAGCATGCCTACTTCAGAGACAAGATGGGTGTGGTGAGGAACACCTTCCTCGGTAAGAGGGAGTGTTGAACTGGTACCTAAGGACAGGTGGTTCCCTAAGGCTTTGATCTTTGGCCTAGGGAAAAGCGTCCAAAAGAATTTAATTTTTCTCCTAAAGTGACTTCATAATTTTTATAAAGTCAAATCTAATTTAAAAGTGACTTTAAGTGATAAAATTACTAAAGTCTAATTTTAAAGTGACTTTAATAAAGTCAACGTAAAATTAGAAAGGAAAAGTGACTTTGGAAATAAATGACTAAGTGGGTCTTTATTAAAGTGGGGTGAATTAAAAAATAGAAAGTGAGATTTAAATGAGCATTTAATCTCAGCCCTACATCTCAATCTATTTCAGCCATTGGATTTAGGGATTCCCCAAAAGTCATTTAGGGTTAGATTAAAGGAGGGAAAGGAGGAAAAGGTCATTCATTCTTTCATGAGCAGATTGAGAGAGGGAGAGCAAGAGAGCAAGGGAGATTTCTGGACAGTGAGGAGAAGGAGGCAGCAGCTTGGCACACATTCCAAGGCAGCATTCCAGCAAGTCCATACAGCTGAGTTAGCACACAATGAAAAGCAGGTTTTAGGCACGTTTTTCTAGAAAGGTCGTACAATAGTTTTGGCTCAGATACCAAGGAGGTCGTACAGCAAGTTAGCACAGAAATCGAGGAGCAGAAAATCTGAAATTTGTTGGCACGTTTTTCAAGGGAGGTCGTACAACAATTGGCTGTACCTTGGCACGCATTGCTAGGCAAAAATCCATACACTGTATTGTTGTTTTTTCTGCACAAAAATCGAGGAAACCGTACAGCAACATTTATGGCAGCTTGCACACTTTTCTAGGCAGGTTGTACAACAACATTTAACGCTGAAATTTGGCACAAAAATCGAGGAGGTCGTACAACATTTATTGATGTTCAGTTTTGCTGTTTGCAAGTTTTTCCAGTTGGTTGTGAGGCACGGAAAATGAGATAAGTTGTAAAAGTTTGCTTGCTGATTTTTTGCTTAATATTTTCTCTCACTGTAAAAAGCATTTTCCAGAAATAAGAAGGAGCTTTCGAACTGGTTTTCCCCAAGAGTTGTAGGGGGTTTTTCCAGGGTCACCTTGACCAAAAATCACTGTGTTTAAATGTGTTGAATGGCTGTTTGTATGTGCTGATATTTATTTCTGCATTTTCCAGCATTCTGTAATTTTTTTAGAATTTGTGTTTTCAACAAAATTTATTTTCCAGTTGTTGAATGTATGGATATGAGAAAGGGCATTTAACTATGTTGGAGAAATAAGGTGAAACTGAAAACCGGAGTGGGAAATGAGAAATTTTTACATAATCATTATTAATTTGATTTTAAAGCGGATTCCATATGTCGAGATCATCCTTGATCATTCAAACATGACTTCCTATTTTTGGAAAGTCACTTCCAAATTGAGATGTGACCTATTTTTGGAAAGTCATATTAGAATTGTCATAAATGAAATTTTATTATAGGTGGTTTAAACCAGTGTTTTAAAAACCGTTTTCAAAAACCGGTTACCGGTCAAACCGGCCGGTTAGCAAGGCTGCCGGTCAGAACCGGCCAAAAAACCCGGTTTGATAGGGCATTTCACCTTTTTTCAGCCCTAACCGGTGAAAACCGGCCGGTTTAGGACGGAACCGGCCGGTTTGTATCAAACCGGCCAATTTTTGGCACGCCCACCGTAAAGTTAAAAATTCATATTTTTCACTTTGTTTCAGGGGTTTTGGGGGGAAACTAAGGGTGTTTCAACCCTAACAATGTAAGAAATTAATGGTAATGTTAAATTCTTAAAGTAAAAGTGACATTTCCTTTAATTTTCATTTTCATCATTTTACTTAAATTTTTAACATTACCATGAAATGACTCAGGATGTTTGAGAGTGGTTTCGACCTCATTGGATTTCATATGGAGAAACTAGAATTTTAGATTTCACTCAAAATTCAGCAGACTTAATGGTTTTCAGGATTTCATGGTTTGGGGCTAAACAATAAATGCAATCGGAGCTCCAAATGATGAGCAAAACTCCTGATCTAGATGCCGTTGTGTTGGACGATATTGATCCAACATCAGAATGGGTGGAGGAGACTGAAGAACCTGTGTTTGAGGCTGATTTTGATATCGACATGGCTTTAGCGGGGGATGATGCAGATTATGTGGTGGCATCAGAACTTGGATCAATAGCGGCATCAAGGAAAGGCAAAGAACCAATGGAAGGCACTAGTCATGCAGGTCGACAAACTCGTGCTTCCATTAGGTCCACTTCTATTGTCATTGGTGGCATTGATACTGAGGTTGCAGATCAGGCTGAGGCATCCTCAGACTCTGAACTAGATGATGTCTATGTAGCTCCTGATGATGATCCTGTGTCTAGTAGTGGTGATGAACTTGATGATTGATCATGTGTACACTGTAGACTTGTAGTAGGTCAATGGCCTCATAGCTTGCAGCATTGTTTTTGGACTTTATAGGCCATTTAGAGCCTCATTTCTTATGTATTTTGCTATTTTTTCGATGATATGTATTGTACTCGGTGCCATTTTGATATATTCACCTTTACATGGTATATAAATGAGCAAACTTTGCATATTTTGTCTCTATTGGCTTGGAATCATGGTTTTACATCTTAAAAATAGTTTTGTTTCATTAAAATTAATTATTTAATGTATTTTTTTAAAACGGGTTCGTTTAGACCAAACCAGTCCCGGTTAGACCGGTTCCGGTCGTTAAACCGGTTCATTAGGTGGACCGGTCCGGTCACCGGTTCCGGTTTTAAAAACATTGGTTTAAACAGAACTGAAAGATATGATTTCTTCTAGGAGAAATTCATCCATGAGCTACAAAATTTTAACAGACTCAAGGATGTGGATTTGAGGGTGCCAAATCTTAATGAACCAATGACAACAAAACCCAAAGGATGGATGTGAAATCAAGGGAATGATGAAAGGCATTAAGCATGGAATGGTTATGAGCATGCTACTTCAATCCAAGTCTCCCAAGTAGCGCCCCTCCTATAACCCTAAGGCCTCAAAGGAGGTCCCACTGGACTAGGGCTAAAGACTAACCCCCCTGATAAGATGAGAAAACAAGTTTACAGTCAAGGTCAATCAATGATCCATATCACCCCTTTATCCATGTTAGAATGCCCAAAACATTAAGTAAAAGCACTTGGATGCAAAATGGTTAAAGTACATGCCAAGTGGTGACCCACCTTCCTTCAAGAGGAACGTTGATTGGTGAGAGGTGTATGACCAATGCAAATGGTAGAGGATTGTGGCATATAATCATAAATAAGAAATGTATACGGTCGTTGGCTAGTTGGTTGTCTGAGATAGGAGAAAAGTTTTCTCCAATGGGATTTTCTAGCAATCATTGGATTTATAATATAAACAAAAACCACTTGCAAGTTTCCAACAATTGTCAGGAAATTTATAATAGAAACAAAAACCACTTGCAAGTTTTCAACAATTGTCAGGATAAAAATCCGCTAACTATTAGAAAGTGATTTATTATGTAAACACAGCATTAAAAAGTGATTTAGAACACAGCATCAACAAATTCCATTGGTCATCTTTTTCTTTATAGTGATATAAAAGAATTTTTAAATCTGAATTCAATCTAAGATTCTAACCTTCTAGTTGAGTTGTCCCTAAGTTGATTGTATCATCAAAAAAGTAATAACTGTTGAACTTGCTATCTAATTGCTGCAATGAGTCGTTCCTTGTCATGCAGATGAATGATTGTGATCTCTGAAATCTTACGTAGCATAATTGTTTTATGATCAATATTGGCATTGTTACCGCTGTAACTGGATAAAAAGGTAGTACCATGACTTAATTTAATGCAACTAATGCACCTGATCCTATGGTTTAAGTTTGAGTAGTTAAAGGGGTGGCAGGAGGGGGAGGGATCCTTTGGGATCCCGCTAAACAACAAGAAATTAAGTTTGTGGGGGGGCTAGGTAAAGAATCCAACATGGCAGAAATGTATGGTCTGCTACTAGGACTGATCTTAGCCAAGGAACATGGAATTTCTAGGATTACCATTGTGGGAGACTCTCTCATAACCATTCATCTCCTGCAAAAAGAGGTACCATCCAAGACAAACAAACTAAATCTTCTTTTGCAAAGAATCATGAGCTTAATGGAATCGTTTCAGAACAAAAGTTTATTTCATGTTATAAGGAGAAAGAATTCAGCTGCGGATCAACAAGCCAATCTAACCTGTGGTTTGGCAAGGAGCCAAACAGAGGTCAATGGGGGAAGGAATTGGAAAACCATTCCATGAGATTGCCTAAGAATATGCCACAGCCCTCTATGTTTACAGGTCATTCAAACAATAGAACCACCATGGAGAAGCAAGGTTTAATAATCCAATCTCTGAGAATCACCGTTGGCAGATTGTATTCATTGATGAGTAAAGTTAATAAAACAAATGGCGGCTGTCCCATATGGGAGAAGGCATTGGGCCAGCTTGCAGGCCACGCACCCTCATGTACTCCGTTCTGGATATTTTTGCATGGTGGGATCTAGAAATTAAATCTCGAATGTGGGATCTTCAATCTCCAAGTCTTGGAAATAGCAGCGCCCAGACCAGTCAAAAGGATCGAGTTCGTGTGGGAGGATTATCAATCATTTCATGCATTCAAGGAGGAGAGAAATTGGTTTGTCATGGGGGTTATTTATCTGTCGAGGATGGGCATTCGTCTATAGGGTAGAGAAGGTTGGCTTCTCTTTCCCCACCCCTGGAGCTTTCGCCCCTGGAAAGAGAAGTTCTTGCCAGGACCTAAAGCATTTTGGGCTGGCAACATCAGTTATATAGTCTCGTTCTACCCTCTTCGTCCTGGAATTCTCAGTGAATACCTTCAGTACTCATCGAATCTGAAGCAGACACAGGTGAAAATTGAGAAAGGCAATGGTGACTTAGGCATCAAGCAGACTAACAACTCGGGTGACAGCAAAGCGAAGGGCTTGTGGGAATTCCTTTGGCTATTGGTTCAAAATTTGGTAATCAGCTCTTTCTTTTCTTGGCATAAATCTCCATTTTTCTCTGCAAGTTTTGTTGGTGTCTTCCTTCTATGCCATCGGCATCATTCCTCCAAGGGCTCTAGGGGCCTGAGTGGAGTCCAGAATAGAAATTGGAAAATCTCCTGCAGCAAGGGATTACTGGATCCTCACCGGCAACCTGACGAAGAAGAAGGCCCCCTAGAGTGCCCTCTCTGTCCACATTCTCCAGTAGCCAGCACCGTCGAATATGAACTCTTGTTGCTCATCCATCAGCTCTCCCTCCAGTTGGCAGAGCAATCTGACAGAATTCTTGCCCTTCAACAACAGATGGAGCGTCAAAACGACGAAGTTGATGCATTTCGTGATCAAGTGGAGAATATAAAGCAGACCAGCCAAACAGTGAGACCTCATCCCACTGAAGGAAATGTAAATGCAGAAATGGAGGATGCAATGACAGTAGACACCTCTCATTGTGAAAGAGCAAATTTTGTAAAATTGTGTTTCTTTGAGGACAATATTGCAGGATATATATAGTCGCATACATGTTGTCAGGAATTTAGTAGTAACCAGTTTTTGTGAAGAGGAGTCAGAATTTCCCAGTGTCCTTAATGCTATAACAGAATATGTCTCTGCTCTGATGTAACTCTCCCGTTTTTTACTGCATTCCGGGCAGAGATTTATAAAATATATTACTCATTACTGTTAAAAAAAAGTTTGAGTAGTTAAAATGATAATAAATTCAGAGGACAACTTGAACATTTTCAACTACGGCAACCTACTAATTGCTGTGGATCTCTAATTTGCCTTACATATCTATTAATAAATCCATAAACCAGGGTTGAACACGTCACTTGCCTATCAATAAATCCACAAACCAGGGTTGAACTATAAGGCTTGGAAAAACGGTGGTCGTGAACTAAGTTACCTTAACTTTCAGAGAGAAAGCTACAAAGACCTTAAAACCATGGACGGCCCTACCCATAAAAATTTTACTTGTAGTTAGCTGAATATACAATGCAAAGAGAGGAAGCAGTTGATCTATTATTTTAAACTCAAAGGCCATAAAATTTAAAAGAAACATTTATTTGCAATAAGGGTTTGGTTGGATGGCAAAGCAGGATGTTTGATAGCCCCAACAAGACTCAATTTCTCCAGAGTCATATTTCGTCCATGTGAACCATATAATCCATGCAAGCGGGCCTGTTACGAAGACATCTTGTAAAACAGAAGGAAAAATGCTAGATCTTGAACACAACTTCAGCTTGAAGAGAAACATGAACATCAGTGAAAGAAGGAAATGGGCGTAAACAAAACCTATGGAACGAGCAGCTTGCACGCAGAATATGCACTAAGAATGCAGAACATACATTCCCAAGGACAAGACATCCCTTCATGAAAAAATATGAGTGCCCGAAATCCATATGATCCATTACCATTCAAAAACTAAGCAAAATAGGCACTCGGAAAATCCCTAATAGAAATTTAAGACGGCATGCCTGAGATTCGAAACCCAGATCATTACACCATTTCACAGTCCACATCATTTCATAGTCCAATAGAACAAAGGCTTTGAAGACAGAGTAGATAAACAAACCATGACAGTAACATTAATGAATGCTGGTCACGAATAATAATAGAAATTACCGTGAATCGAAAGCATATTACACAAAAAGATCATACCTTTCCTTTGTGTTCCACGGATTTCTCTTTGTAAAAATTTGTCCCAATCATCTGTAACATTTACAGTAAGAGTAGAATATATATCAAAGATGGAACTGTCATTGAACAGTGTTTACTGCAATCTACATTCCCTGTTCAAATATCAAACTGATATAAGCCCGTCTATTAATTACCTCCCCAGCTCTTTTTGCGACCTCCACAGCAGAAGAAAGAAATTCACTCAGCTCGTCTGAATTCCATACAATACACAAATCAATTCAAATCATTCCAAGTTGCAGACAAAATATTTGATCAAATGAACAACCGCAATGGCAGAACATCAGATAACTTACCGCAGTCCCCCATTTTCAATCGTTAAACAGACAAAGTAAAAGGAGTTGGAGGAGGGTTCTTTTGAAGGTTCAGAGCAAGAGATCTGCTCAATCCCTTGGGAGATTAGCCTTTCTACCGTGAATATTGATATTAACTGACAACTCTTTGGAAGCCACGTGACGCTTGCGTGGAATCCTTCTCATAATGAAAAGTGCATGTGTACCAGTTGAAGATTCGAGTACTAAAGCATCTAGATAATAATATACTCCGCTTTTCCAATAAATTAATTCGTGGCCATGAACCAATGATTTAACATGGAGTGCACCACCTTTATGAATAATTAATTGTATATTGATGTTTCCAACCTATAATGTTGAACAACAATGACCTCTCGATTTTTCCTCCTACACCGAAGAGATATGGAAGGTTTATTTAAAATTGGATCTAATAATGAAGGGCTAGTTAAAATTCGATCTTATGGCATAGTTATTTTAATTGTATTTGAAATTTTCTTTTTTAAGTTTGATAAAAATTATTAAAATTATATATAAAATTAATTGGCTTTAGTTTAAATAATGGAGAGAAACGGTGTTATTCTCTTAGCTTAAGTTCAATTCGGGTTAAGTTAATAATAAATATATTTTGTAATAATTTTTAATTTTTAGTTTTTTTTGATAAAATTATATATTTTTTATATGGAATATAAAAATATTTTTTTAAAGAAAATATATAGAAGTTAAAGGACATTATACGGATATATTCATGTTGATATCAATGTTGTTTAATATGATACATTGTAAGTTATCGGGGTAGTGTAATTGGTGATTGTTATGATAGTGTGAAGGGGGCATATGTAAGAGTTTGGGGCAGCTCAATTAACAATTGTCATGATAATGCGAAGGGGGTGTATATAGGCACCTAGAGGTTATAATGGTAGGAATTGGAATCAACCATATGTCAAGTGAGTGCAAACCAACCTAGATTTTTATTTCTCTAGTTAAATTAAAAAATAATAATAATAAAATTAAAATTAAAAATGATACATTGTAAACATCAACTTATAATTATTCATAAAGGTAACATGTCACATAAGTTGATGAACTTGGGTAAGAAGAATAACAACACTTCTCCCAACCACCCAAAATACATCCAATTAAAGTGTGTGTATAATATTGCAAAAGAAAGATAAAGTTTCAAAGTTTACAACGATAAAGTTTCAAAGTTTACAACAATAAAATTTGCTTATATATTTCTCATGTGGAATGTAAAGGTCTATCTTAACTAAAGATCTATCAAGGGACCCAATGGATCAAATCTCTCAAAATGTGAACCTTATTTGGACTGCAAAAATTTAAAAGAAAAATTACACCTATAAATATTTGATTCCTCTCCACAGGTAGTAGATCCGAACTTATGATAAATCTATATTGATTCTTAATAATATTATTTATATTTATATAAATTTCATATATAGAGTGTTTACAAGAAAAAAAATTATTATGAATATTAATTTTTTATATTTAAATTAAATTTAAATATGAATGGTTAAAGATGAACTATTACTTTAATTTGTATGGTAAAATGGTTTTAATATATATGTGTGTGTGTGTTTTTATTAATTAAATTTATTAAATTATTATAAGTTTATTAATTATATGTTCTCAAATATTATGATTATGAATGTGAATTATTATTATTGCATTGAGAGGTGCTCTATAGTCTAAAGTGGGGGAATTGTTGTATTGGTGAGTTAGATAAAGTAATTGATAATAATAATAATAAAAGTAAAAGATTGACAATAAAACACCATTCGAAATTCTGAGCATGTACAAGTGCCAACATCCAAAAGTGAAGCTTCCTTTTAGAGCAGATCTATTAGAACATTGTGCTCCCTATAATAATGAAGGATTTGAAGATCATCAAACTACTTTTTGTAGTTTTTGAATTATCATTTTCCATGATTCCAACTGAAGGATTATAAGATTCACCTTTCCATTGAACCATTCCACTACTATTTTGGAATCACCAATCAATAAAAAATCACCTACTTCCACAAAGCTAACTTCAAAGCACATCATAGAGCAATCAACTCAACAACAAAGTCCAAACCATTTCCAATGCTCAACTTATATTTTAGAACCACATTCTAAGGGAATAGAATGACAACACCAACCCCACAATTCTCCCTTTGACAAGCATTATCAAAGAAACCCCATACATTTCTTTTTTATAACACTAACTCCCTTGTAATTCTTGTTTTCTTCGATTTCAAGGGTTTGATGTGTTCCAAAAAGCAACTCTAGAATTATGTGCAATTATTGTTGAGCATACAACATCACTTTGAAAATGAACTTTGTTTCTCCCTCACCAAATGTAATATCCCAAATGGGAAATTTTGCAAATTTTTCACAGAGAAATTTTATTCATCCAACATAAGATTGCCATGTAAAATATAACAAATGTTGCAACTTAACAATATTATGGACAAAAATAAGAGGAACAAAATAATCTCAGCTTTATTATAATAGATAATCTTGGGTTTACATGTTGCTACAACCAAAATAGCTAAGATGAAAACTTGGCCTCCAAGATAATCTGTTGCACTACAAGGCCCCTCCAAACTGACTTGAACTGTGTTGGTAAGCTCTCCTGTGAATTCTGAATGAATTCACCAAGGGGAGATGGATACTATCCCAATCTCACTAAATCACCCCAGGGTTTTTGTCTTAGGGCTACAAATGAAGTAGAGAATCGGGTCCTCCAACCTCTCACACAAGAAGAAAGATCAAATCTAAGATGTCCTCTAATGGCCTCCTCCTATTTTATAGATCTGATGGACCCCTCTAGAAGCTCCTATTTTATTATTATTTTAATCATTGAGCACAGTTCCCTTAATTAAAATATTATTTTAATGTGGAAAATTGGTAAATTAGCTACTGAAACTCCCTTCTAACCATCCGATCCTGTAGACCTTCTCGTTCCGGTTCTAACAAGCTATTACACTAAGGTGTTTTGTCAAGTATTCTTCCCAGAATACCACCTTAATCGTAATTAATTAAGTCAAGGCCATTAATAACTCTATTTTTTTTAAGTTGTTGGAATGCACTTGAACGAAAGACTAACTGTGTGGATGATGGAATATACCAAGCGAATGTCATCGGACCTCATAGAAACTCCTCAGAACCCCTCCAACAGCGCTTGGGCCCGCTGATGACGCCAACCTGCACCTGTAACCTATCTGCCCCCTCTGAAAGTCCATCCTAACCGTGCCATAAGGAACACCAGAAAAAGGAACATCACAAATCCTCCCGCCCCAAGATTGCTTTCCCTCAAGCAATCCAAGCTTGTGGACCAGTCTGTTGGCCCAATGTGATTGATACCCAATGCCTGGGTCTCATACAAACCACTGGGTGATGTTATGCCTCTGTGTCAACCCACCATGAATGAACCCCTCAATGCCCAAATCCCAGACTAATCTATGACTGAACCTATCATCAACAAATCCTCCTGGATCACAATGCCACCAAGAACAGGCATCAATGCGCCATGGCTCTTGTTGTGTTATACCTCCGATTGTGAATGTTGCCCCATTAATTGCGTACTAACTCATTACCTCTCTCCAGTCCACCCTTTGACTCAATCCAATGTTAATCCTGCTCTCCTGTTGTCAAGATGGAATGTTAAAGAGTTGTCGACCTGTATCCCACTACCAATTGGGGCATGCACTATCTGAGATGTTTAGGGGTCCCTGCTCTATTACACCCCTGACTAAGAATATCACACCATCAATAGTGTTATGCAACCAACTCACAAAATAGAAGAAAAGATAGATCAACGACTTCAAAATAAGCCTCTTCGAGGGGGAAACCTCATTTACATTACACAAATGAACAATTCTTGGATGATTCAAATGACACAACCTCCTTTCTATATATAGGAGTCTAAGGGGTCACAATACAATCAGAGTCGACATAACAATAATAATGTAAGGGTACCACAGTAACAATAGTGGGCTTTTATGGGGCACAACAATAACAATAAGGGGGCTACACTAATAAGAATGAGGGAATAGTGGGCTTCTATGGGGCACAATAATAACAATAAGGGGGTTGCACTAATAACAATGAGGGAATACACTAGTATTATAGGGACCTAACATGCCCCTCTTCTTCAAAAAAGCGTTGTCCTCAACGCTTGAGTAATTTTGGATGCTTTTGTATAAAATTCTCATCCTCCCATGTGGAATCTTCCACGGGTAAGTTCTTCCACTTGATGAGATACTTTGAAATTGATCGATTTCATAGTTGTTGAGTTCTTGTTTCCGTGACTGCTTCAGGTTCTAATATGATTTTTCCTTCCTCATCAAGTTCTAGCAATATTGTTTGAATTGGGAGCTTGTCACTTATAACCTTCTTTAAGCATGAAACATGGAAAATTGGGTGCACTCGGGAAGATGTAGGAAGCTCCAATTTGTATGTCATAGTACCAATATTTTGCAACACCTTGTAAGGACCATAATACTTTGGTGATAATTTATTATCCTTCTTAGCTTGCTTGAGGGACATTTGTTTGTCTGGTTGTAGCTGTAAAAATGCCCAGTCGCCTACATCAAAACTTCTTTTGCCGTGACATTGATATGTCTATTGTTTCATTCTATTCTACGCCAAAGTGAGGTTATCCTTTAAGAGTTGGAGAACTTGTTGATGCTCCATGTGATCTTCCACTGCTTGAACCTTAGAATTTTCTTTTAAAGATGATGTGATGGGCAGTGGATGATATCCATAAAGTGTCATAAATGGGGTCATTTTTGTTGCAATATGGAAGGAAGTGTTATACCATCATTTAGCCAGAGGTAACCACTTGACCCATTGTGTTTGCTTATCCGATACAAAGCAACGAAGATATCCTTCCAAACATTTGTTTACTACCTCAATTTTCCCATCTGATTGAGGATGATAAGATGAGCTACGAGCTAATTGAGTACCCAGACAAGAAAATAATTTCGTCCAAAAATTTCTATTGAAAATGGGATCTTTATCGATTACAATAATCTTTGGGTTTCCATGTAGCTTTTTAATTGTTTCCATAAATGCAATTGAAATTGTACTAACTTTAAATGGATGAGATAATGCACAAAAGTGTGCATACTTGGTAAGTTTATCAACTACCACCATGATGACACTCTTTCCTTCTGACTTGGGTAAACCTGTGATAAAATCCATTGAAACCTCCTCTCAACGTTGACTTAGAATGGATAAAGGTTGTGACAAACCCAGGGTCTTAATTGTCTCAACTTTATTTTGTTGGCAAACCAAACATTCCACCACAAACTTTTGAATATCGGATTTAAGGCCATCCCAAAAAATTCCTTCATAATCATGTGGTAAGTTTTTAAAAATCTTGAGTGCCCCCCTAAGGGAGAGGTGTGCAATTCCAGAAGAATCTTTTGTTTGAGTTGGGAATTCTTACAAAAGTATAAGCGATCTTTGTACCATAATGAATCGTTTTTCCAGCTAAATGTATCAGATGTACAAGGATCTTGCTACAAATTTTGAATGAGTGCCCACGCTTCTTCGTCATTCTTCCATTCATCCCTCGTTTTGGTTATTCAATCTGGTTGGATAATAGAAATAGCACAAAGCAATGATTCCACTTCCTCATCATTTCTTGAGAGTGCATCTGCAACAACATTTTGCTTCCCTTTTTTGCAGATGATTTCAAAGTCATAACCCAACATCTTTGTGGCCCATTTTTGTTGCTCTTCTGAAGATAATCTTTGTTCTAAAAAGTATTTAAGACTATCATGATTTGTTTTTACCTTGAAGTGCCTTCCCATTAGGTAAGATCACCATATCTTAAGTGCATGTAGTATTTCCAACATTTCCTTCTCATAAATAGCTTTATGTAAATACTTTCATTTGATTGGATGACTTTCAAAAGCAATGGGTCTTCCTTCTTGCATTAAAACAACACCAATTCCATTTCCTGAGGCATCACATTCCATAATAAAGGTTTTTGTGAAGTCTGGCATAGCAAAGATTGGTGCTTGGCACATTGCCTCTTTAAGATGCTCAAAGGCCTTAGTTGCTTCTGGAGTACAAGAAAATGCATCTTTCTTCAGTAATGTTATTAGAGGTGCTGCTATTCTCACATAATTATTAACAAACTTGCGATAATACTCTGTCAACCCAAGAAATCCTCGCAGATGCTTTATGGATGTGGGGATTTTTCATTCCTTAATGGCTTTAATTTTATTAGGGTCTACCTTAACACCCTCATGAGATACGATATGACCTAGATATTCCACCTCTTATACTCCAAAGAAACATTTGGAGATTTTTGCATATAATTGTTTCTCCTTTAATAGCTTCAGCACCCTGTCAACATGGTCAACATGATCCTTCCAAGACTTGTTGTAGATTAGTATATCATCAAAAAATACTAACACAAATTTTCTAAGGAAGGGTTTGAAAATGGAATTCATCAAACCTTGAAATGTAGAAGGTGCATTGGTAAGGCCAAAAGGCATGACCAAAAATTCATAATGACCTTCATGAATTATAAATGTTGTTTTCGGAACATCTTCAGTCTTCATTCTTATTTGATGATATCCTAAACAAAGATCCAACTTGTTTAAGTAAATTGCTCCATGTAATTCATCCAATAGTTCATCAATGACAGGAATGGGAAATTTATCTTTAATAGTGAGCTTGTTCAACTCCCTATAATCCGGACACATGTGCCATGATCCATCCTTCTTGTGCACCAATACTGCTGGAGCAGAGACAGAACTTTGAGTAAGTTCAATTATACCAACCTCTAGCATTTCTGCGACCATACGTTCAATTTCACTCTTTTGGGCATAGGGATATCTGTAAGGCCTGATGTTTGGAGGAATACTTCCTGGAATCAAATGAATAGCATGATCATGATCACGAATAGGTGGGAGGCCTTTGGGAGTCTCAAATACCTTGGAATGATTGTCCAATACTTTTTGGAGGTATAAAGAAATAGATGATTTCGATGTTTGAACCTTTAGTGAACTTAATTGTGCAATTATTCCTCGTAGTTATTTCTTTAGAAGCTTTGTCGAGCTATTAAAGTTGATTATCTTTCCCTGTTTCCATGTGATACCACTTAATTCAACTTCCTTTCCTTCCCAAAAAAATTTCAAGAAAAGTTATTGAAAATTAAAAGCTATCATACCCAAAGATTGTAACCATTAGACTCATAGTACAACAACAACACCACCCATTGGAATGGAAATCATTGAACTATTCAATACATATTCTCCCATGGATAGCTTGATATTATGGCACTTTCCATAACAATTTATGGTTCCTCCATTTTCAACCATCACTTGACATTGGCGCTGGATATAGGAAGCAATTGAATTCCTTTGCTGGATATAGGAAGCAATTGAATTCCTTTGCTATCTTACAATGAATAAAATTATGGGTATTACCCGAATCAATCAACATTATTACCTTTTTCTTCTTGATATGTCCCTCTATCTTGAGAGTTTGAGGAATGGTGATTCCTACCAATGCATTACAAGATATGGTCGGATTCATTTCTTCTTTCTTTGGGGTTGATTCCTGGTGTATATCCTCCTCTTTTGATGTTTCTTGTTCCTTTTCTTCCTCCTCTTCACAATATATGTAGAATAATTTCTTCTCATCACACTTATGACCTTTAGTGTATTTGCTATCACAACTGTAACAAATCCCTTTTTCTCTTTTTCCCTCTAATTGTTGTGGTTTCAACCTTGTAAGTTGTGGAATACTATGACCAGTAACACTTCCATCTTTATAGTTGTGAT
Organism: Pinus tabuliformis; assembly: GCA_031772625.1. Taxonomy (NCBI): domain Eukaryota; kingdom Viridiplantae; phylum Streptophyta; class Pinopsida; order Pinales; family Pinaceae; genus Pinus; species Pinus tabuliformis. Next base: position 932,096,531 of record CM062818.1, read on the forward strand.
TGGTAGACTTCCTTGTTTCCATAATTTTGCTTTCAACTTTTCTTGCCACCCTGAATGCCTTCTCCAATGAATTAGGTTCCCAAAGGCGAACCTCATGTTGGATGTTATCTTTTAAAGTCCCTATGAAGACATCAATCCTATGCTGCTCTGGAATATCGGTTACCCTAATATTCATTTTTTGGAAGTCTTCAATGTGCTCCACCATTGAACCCTTTTGTTTGAGATTTATCAATTGGCTAAAGAAGGTGTTGCTCTTTGTATCTTCATAATGTGTTATCATTTACTTCGTAAAAATTGACCAGGTGACAAGTGGTTTACAAGAACAAATCCATTTATACCATACAAATTGATTGGGTTCTAAATATAAGGATGCAATACATACCTTTTGTGAGGGTTGCACATCCTATAGATCAAAATATTGCTCTATTTGTAGTATCCAAGTTACAGGATCCTTGCCATCAAACTTTCTCATCTCTATCTTTGGAATGTGGTGGTTCTTAAACCCCACATGGGAGTCTCTAAAATCATGATTGATATTTCTTTTGTCTTCATCGTGATTTTCATGGATTGCCTTGTCACCAATGGGACGCCTTTCTTTTAGAAACTTTGCACCGCTTCCATGTCTAATTTTAAACCATCATTCAAAGCTACCATGTCCCTTTTTATACCATCTATCTTAACATTCATCATGGCTTCCAATTCATTTTTTGTTACTTTTTGCGAGAGCGAAATTTGTTGCATTTGGTCTTGCAATTTTGATATATCATGTTGCATTTATTCCTCTTCTTCATGTGTCATAGTGGAGCTTGCGAGTTGCTTACTAGGTGTTTCCATTTTCTTTCTTCGGGACATCAATTAATGATAATTATGCTTCATTATACCCTTTGAATCACTTCAAACTAATTTTTCAAACCAAACTTATGCAAAGTTTTAAAAAGACTACACACATTTTTTTTGCTTCGTAGGAGTTCGATATTGAATATTTTGTATCTCTATAATGTCAGATCTCCAAGGTCTGAAATTTCGTCCTGTGGTAGCCCTCTTAGTCCTCTTTCCAACCCCACAGGTTTGATCAAGATTGGAGTCTCCAAGAAAGAGTTAGGCCAAACCTCCCACGTTGACCTGATTATCAACTTCTTCAGTAGAGAAAACTTGTACGAAGTGCCGTCATTGTTTCAACCTTTGGACCTGAAAACACTACACCGAAAACTACAGTCCATCCTATTTCTATACCTTCTTACGAAATTTCAATCTAATACTCAGAGAGAAAGTTATGACGATTTTTCAAAGGTGCATGTTTGGGATATAATTCGGGATCCTGCGAAAACCCTAACTTCCTTGGATCATATCTCTGAAAATATAGAGAGATAAGAGCTAAAATTCGAACCCGAGGTTCAGAGAGATTTCAGCTCAAATGGGTTTTTTTTAGCTTTTGAAACATCTTAGAAAAAAATTATAGCAAAAATTCCATGATGACCTGTTTGGAGCAGCGAAACCCTAGAATCTAAAGCTTTGATACAAAATGTTATGCAACCAGCCCACAAAATAGAAGAAAAGATAGCTTACGACTTCAAAATAGGCCTCTTCGAGGGGGAAACCTCCTTTACATTACATAAATGAACAATTCTTAGATGATTCAAATGACACAACCTCCTTTTCTATATATAGGAGTCTAAGGGGTCACAATATAATCAGAGCCGACATAACAATAATAATGTAAGGGTGCCACAATAACAATAGTGGGCTTTTATGGGGCACAACAATAACAATAAGGGGGCTACACTAATAACAATGAGGGGATAGTAGGCTTCTATGGGGCACAACAATAACAATAACGGGGCTACACTAATAACAATGAGGGAATACACTAGTATTATATGGACCTAACAAATAGGATACCAACTCATGATCTCTTGCCAATCCATCTTGTGGGAAGGATTGGATACATAGGCACCTGTATATGTGATAAGTCCCCTATGATGTATTGTATCCAACTCACGCGACTCTGTCTGGTCAATAAACAATATCCATTCAGAAAACCCTGCCTCTCTCCTTATAATGGGTATAAGTGGCCAAATTGTGTTGCAAGCCCTGTTTATGTACTCCTGGAGTGGGGTTCTCCCTAGAAGCATTATAGCTCTGTCAGCTACTTGTGTAAATACTTGCACCTCATCAGTGGGTTGGCCCAAATATGGATGCACCACCATCTCAAAAATATCCACCCTCATCTAACTAGAAATTCCATGCTCCTCTAGTCTGCCAACCTCCTACAAAACTATCCTGTCAGACCCTCGTACCTCCTGAGGACATGTGTATGCAAATACTGCCACCTTGCTAGCTGTTTGTACATTTTTTTTCTCCTCATCAATGACTGGCCCCAAGGATGGTTGCTCATCCTCCTCCATCATGGGCTCAAAATGAACCTCCAATTGGCTCTCCCCAAAAGGCTCAACATGCATATTGTGCATATCATCCTCTTGAGCTGACTCGTGCTCCACCATATGTTGCTCCTACTGAATCATCTTTCGTGACTCATCATCCTGAATGTCTCCCATATGGTCCACTGACTTCTCACCATACACACTAGAATATAAATGTGGCATAATGTCAACAACTCCACATGAATGCTCATGCTCCCCAGAGGCATCCTCGTATGGCCCCATGCACTCATCCCAAGAAGAGTCCTCATCCTGAAAGACAGGAGGAATATCCTCCTACTCTACCTCTACCATCTCCTATGCATCCCTCAAGCATGGGTGGTTAGGTCCCCAAGGTTCCTTGTAAATGAAGCAAAGACCATTTCTCCTCAGCTCATTCTTGTTGCATGGTTGGTCACCATAAATCCACTGCAACTCCTCCTAGGTCAACCGTCTCCTGAACATTCCAATGTTCTTCATAAATAACCTTTCGTCTAGTTCATATGCAGTAGGTGAAACCAATAGTTCCTCCCTCCAAATGGCCAACAACTTAGTCTGCAACCTCCTGCAAATGGCATCATGGTCTCCCATAGATGAGGACAAAATGGACTGCATGTGTGTTATCACTGTATCAGGATGATGTTTCCTAATGTTGGAGAAGCATTGGAACATATGCAGGATCATGTCATCGCACTCAAAATCAAGCATGATGTCATAAGATCTAACCAGGGCCATGGCTTCTAGAATCTCAAGCTTCTTCCCAAAAGTAGGACCCTCACTGTTATCCAAATCCTAAAAGGTATCTACTATTAGTCTGAAGACTCTCCTCATTATGTCATCATTGTAAGGAGGTATAGAAGCGGTCAATATTATGATACTACTGAGACAAGAGACAACTAGAAGTGTGACCCCTTCACAAGGGTACTCCAAGAATTTGTTTTGTATTAGGGCTAGCATAGTTGGTTTTAGGGCCCAAATTAGTTCTTTCCCTTCTAATTAGTGTACTTTGGAAAGAAGTGCATCCAATTCTTCTAGTTTGAGAAGAGATTTGACCATGACCCTCATGTGTTTCAAATTATCCCAAGTTTAAAAATTGTGTGTCCCAATTCATGCTCCTGTTGTGCTTGCTCTTGCTGTAGCATCATGAGTATCTCCTTAGAAAAAGTTATGTTGATTGTTGTTGCTAGTTTATTAAGGGTATTTTTGAAGGTTTCATCCATGACTTGTACTGACAATTCAATAGAAGAACAAAATAGCAATTGACTCAATGTATAGACCTCTCACCCACTCAACAATCATTGGACAATTATATCAACCTTGCAACAAGAAATACAACAAACTATATAACTAATGACAATATCTAGTAGCTTGACTTAGTAATATCACCAAATACAAAGCAAGACTTAAGAAATGCCATATTTTGGAAATTGACAAGACCCACTATAAAATGTCCACAGGATGCCCAATAAATTTTTGGGTTTATTTCTCTCTCTGAGTGTGGTCCTTTGTCACAAATACACCGTTGTACGTGAAATATTTTATTGCTGCTAATTTCCAACAAACATTGACACGCACATGAAGTATTCAACTCTTCCTAGAAAATGATATCTATATTTTAAGCTCAGAAAATTAACACAACCATTGATAAAACTTCATAACAATGATATTCTGGACAAGACATAGCATCCTCCTCAATATATTAAGAAATATACACGTATGAAATATAAAATGGAACATGGCTTATAAAGCAATGAGTAGACTTCAATATATTGGACAATCCTTTGAGCAATGCGTTATGACCCTTAGATCTTTGCCCCTCACCTCCACTATAGCTACGCAACCATTACATAACTTGGCACAAGGAAACCTTCAGCAAGTCTAAACTTATATGATTAGTGTATATACATAGGAACATTGTCTAAGCTCTCAAGTTCAAGGGAGTGTTCATCGCCCCTTTCCATCAGTAAACTCAGTCACCATAAGGGAATACACTCAGATAAGATAACAAAGGAGCCTGGTTGCAAAATTGAGTTGAAAGCAGCATCGAATAAGAGTTATAGCAGGCTTGGTATTGTAAATACGCTACTACTGATATCAGCACTCAAGTAGTGTCTTCAATCGCCAGCAAGGTTACTCGCTTAAATTCACCTAGTTGCACTAGTCTTCAATTCTAGAGATATTCTTGGTTTGACTCTTCATATAATATACAATCTTCGTAAACTTGATGCCACCCAGAGGTTATGTTTGATCCTCAGCGAAGAAAATGTAGCACCTATGGATCAGTTTGTCCACCATAAAGTTCTGACGGCTTCTATGTCAACTAAGTCGCCTTAGCGACTGTAATTATCTGCCAACGATTAGATAGAAAATTGGCACCAAAAATTAGATGTGGCTATCACCTTAAAGATTCGAATTTCAGCAATAAGATCTGGCTTTCCATGCTTTTGATAAAGTAAGCTGGTTATATATCCGAATGATTCTCACTCACCTCGGCTTCCCACTGGACTTCATTAATTGGATTATGGGCTGCATTACATCTGTATCCTTTGCAATTCTCATCAATGGGTCAGCCTCTCATCCCTTGTAGGCACAAAGGGGAATAAGACAACGCTGTCCACTATGCCCTCTCCTATTTCTTCTGGTTATGGAAGGTCTGAGCAAACTGATTGACTCGGAGAAGAGAACTGGGAGCCTCAGCGGATTGAAGATCACTAATCATTACACATTGACACACCTCCTCTTTGTGGACGATATTCTTATTTTCCTCAATGGGAGTGTTCAAGACATCACCACCTTAAAACAATCATTAAAGCTCTTTAGTATTGCTACAGGTATGGAAATCAACAGGGAGAAATCTACTATATCCTTTTCTGAATGCTCAAATTAGGAAATACAACTCTTGCTACAAAATTTCCCTTTTTAGGTTTTAGACCTGCAAGTTGGTCTGAAGTACCTTGGTTTTAGACTCAAAGCAGATGGTTAGAAACTTGTTGATTGGACTTAGCTGATCACAAAGGTGGAGAAAAAAATCAACATCTGGTGTCATCGCTTCCTATCAAGGGCGGGAAGATTGATTCTCATCAAAGCAGTCCTTGAAGCTACCCCTGCTTTTTGGATGTCATTGACATGGATCCCCATGCGAATTCTCAACAGAATACAAAAAGTTTGTGGCCATTTTCTATGGAAGGGTTGGAAGGATGGGAAGCCTTTCGCCTGGGTTAAATGGAGCAAAATTGCAATCCCCAAAAATGGGGCGGTTGGGGACCCAAACATCTTCCGGCATTTGTTCAAGCGCTAGCCGCAAAACAAGGGTGGTCTCTCCTTAAACACAAGAGTCTTTGGACGGAGGTTATCTACAACAAATATATTTGGCCCAACTCAATTATGGATTGGATAAGGCGCCCCACTTGGAGCAGAAAAGGAATCTCTGTTATTTGGAGGGCCACACTTATACATTGCCCATCATTAAAGATGGACTCGTCTAGAAAATCGGAAATGGAGCAGCTACGCGCATTGAGATCGACCCCTGGATTGGCAGTGGGAATGCTTATCAACTCCCTCTGGAGCTTATCACATTTTTAAACAATATTGGCATCCTGTACATTTCGCAACTTGGCGATCAGAGAAACACATCCTTCTTGTCACAAGCTTGGCACTCTGGGATCGAGTGGAATATCCCAATTCAATGGGATGAATCGTGGAAAAACTACATACAAGCTCTGATTGAGTCCCATGTTTGATTAATTGAAGACGAGGATGAGCTAATATGGGGTCATTCCAAAAAGGGTTTATACTCTTCCAAGCAGGGCTACGACATCATTCAAGCTCAAACAAAACCGGAAAGACTGAAAGGTTGGTGGATTCATCTCTGGAAATTGAAAGCTCCCCCGCGAACAAGACTCTTGATGTGGAACATCCTCGAGGATAAACCACCTATCAGAACTGTTCTTAGAAAAACAGCCTTCATAGGACCCTCATGGTGCGTCCTCTGTCATAAGGGGGAGGAATCGAATCTACACTTATTCCTCACTTGCCCCACAACTAAGACGCTTTGGTCGCAGGTCCTGCTATCTCTCAACATTAATCAAATTTGGTATGGTGAAGATATCCACAATGCCTAGGATAATTGGTGGGGTGGTGCAAATAACCCAAAATTAAGGAACTTATCGCTTCTGGTCTCTTGGTATATTTGGCTGGGGCGCAACTGTATTATTTTCCAAGACAGGCCTATAAACTAGGTTCTGACCCCATCCAAGATTGTTTCCTTCGTGGTACGAGGAAATAAATATTAGCTGAAGAAATCGTCAGCGGACCTAGAAATTGAAATCAAGAACTAATTGACAAAACTCGGCCCTGGGCATATTTTGATGGGGCTGCACTGTGGGGTGGCATAATTTTCCATCTATCAGACACACTTTTTCCAGATTCACATTGGCTTGGGCGAAGACACAAACAACGTCGCAAAACTGATCTCTCTTTGTCACTTTCTTTATTTTGCTATTCTCAAACAATGCAAACATATTCAAATATTTGGGGATTCCAAAAATGTTATAAATTGATTTAATGATGTAGCTATATGTCATGTATTTTTTCTAAGAATTATAATGGATGAAATTGTTTTTTTCAAAACATATATTGACCCTATCTTATGCTCTCATATCTACAGGGAGCGCAATGAAAGTGCGGACAAGCTTTCGAAAAAAGCAACAAATCGTCCTCAAGAAAATCGCTGATCATTGAACATTCACTAAAAAGAACTTACTAGTTCTTTCACAGGCCATATATAGAACATGAACTTTGGAGGGGAAACAGCCCCTAGATTCACAACAGATTTTGATTATAAATTCTAGTTATGTAATGAATGTAATTAATACTTTTGAGTTTCTGAACAGTTATTACCTTTAATGACATTTTGATAGCTAATAGCATTAGCTAAACAGTACACCCTACTTGGTCTACTCGGTACCTATTTTTGAACTTCTAACCAGTCACAGTTTGCATATGCCTATGGTCATCTACAGCATGTAATTTCAGCAGTTAATGAAATTAGGATATTTTCTCCACGAAAAAAAGATCTGCCTTTTCATTGTCAAGATAAATGGTTTGACTCGTCTCCAAAAACTCAGCTTCACAATTTCGAGACTAATTAAACACCTTGGCAACTGGAAATACAATGCCCATATGCTGGTGAATTCTCTCCTTGCATGTATTGGCTATTTGTAATGATAGCTGGTATGACCAATGTCAAATTCCGCAGGAGCCTTCCCACAATTTCTACACAGCTGGTCACGTACTAGCTACATTCGATCGGTCCCACCCCACACATCGCACAATTTTGTACACGGTCCATGAACTCGGCTCTCAGTTTGTCTCCAGCGAGTCTTTGCGGCTCTTCCAGAAGCGAATGACGGCATGTCTTTGTGGCTCTTCCAAAAGCGAATGACAACTGAGAATGTGATTTCGTTCTTGCTTGACGGCTTACCAATACGCCCACATGTAAATGTTCGACCATAAAAGCAGAATCCTCCATGCGCTCTCCGTTGGATGAATAAAACAACAGGCTCGATCTTCTTGAGTGAATTCGGCCACTTTTGTGAAAATATGCATGCCCAGAATTGCCTTGGGCCTCAGAGATCTTGAAATGGTAGTCGCTCCTTCAAAAGAAATTTTGTTTTCGACTCTTTGCAATATTTGACGACAATCACAATGATAAAGATATATTCGTGCCTGGCGACGGCTTAGTACTCTGCAATCTCTTTGTGTCTTTAGCGATTAGCTGTTAGTATCATCGAAAGGAGGTGTTTCAGAGATTAGAGGGGCCTTAGTTCTTTTGAACTACGTCATCTTAGGTCTTCCATTCTCCCCAGTTACTTCATCTCTGCTATCTTCTCAGGTAAGCTTCTCCTTAGGGTCTTGGTCCAATTGTAACGGGTTTTAGGACGTGCAGAACTTCCTGGTATCGTCTCTGTGAGGGAGAGCTTTCTTTGGTTAAGGCCTTTATCAGGAATGCTGGATGATTGTTATGTTGTATCTCTTTTTTGACGCTGTATGGGAGATGGCTTCTCTGGTTCTGGCTCAAGTTTGCTACTTCCTGCACTCTTTGCTCAGCTTGCTGGCGGCTCCAGGAAGTCTGTATGAGGGATAAGTAATTAATTCCTCAAAGGGCCTAATTAGGGGCGACTCAATTCCTAGACATTCCGAACCTGTACTGCAGCTTTTCGATGTTTTAGGCTCTTTCTCTGGGTATTATTCAATCCTCTCTGCCAGTCCACCCTGGATCGAATCTGCGCTGGATTTTTTGTAATCCTCTTGGGTTCAGAAGTAGCTGGAGGAATAAATAATGACTGACACTTCTGATCTCGAGGCGATGATTCAAGTAGCGATTCAGGCAAAATCGGCTCATAAATCTGACAGAGGGGATTCGAGTGGCATTCCACGCTGAAGGAGATGCTCATTCATCCCTTGGTCCCACAAAATGAAAGAGGAGGCCTGTTAAATGAAAAATGTCATATTTCGAATAGTCAACTCGGAAAGGATATATCACAAAAGTCTTGGCAAGAGATCCGTCACAAGGGAAACAACAAACCAGTCAAGACTATTCCCCCTCCCGCTGCCATCAGCATTAACAGTAGTCATCTGTCAGAACGCATTGAGAGTCTTCAAACTAAGGCTTTAGTTGGGAGATGGCATTTCCCGGAATTAGACGATGCGAAAATGAGATGCTGGCTTGAGCAGCAATGGAAGCCTTTAATTGGATATGTGCCGATTATCTCCAGGTTATTAAAAGAATGGTACTGCTTCCATTTTCTAAACTCAGTTGACCTGGAAATCATCCTAAAACATCAATGGGTTTATAAAAGAAGCTTCTTGGCCTTACACAGATGGTACATGGGCTATAATCCATTGAAAAACATTCCATCTAATAACTTAATTTGGGTCAAGCTACCCGGCTTACCATTAGAATTGTGGTCAAAGGAAATGCTAGCTGAAATTGGTAATGCAATCGGAAGATGCGTATATGTGGACCCTTGGGTGTTAGGTGAAAAAGACAAACGGATAGCATGGATATTGATAGATAAACCTTTCAGAGGGGGTTTTTCGGCTCACATAGACATTCAATGGAGGGACTCAAAAATCAGGCAAAGGCTCGATTTCTGGGGGATTCCCTTTAGGTGCTCAGTTTGCCATCGCATTGGGCACCTAATCAAGAACTGTCCAAGACGACTACCTACTAATCGAAATCAGCACAGTCATCAAAGATATGCTACAAAGCCCATCAAAAGCTCATCCCTGGAAGGGGATTCTGAGATTTCGTCACCCGCAAAGAACAAGTCGCTTATGGTTTTTGATGACCATCCGGACATTGCAGAGAATGACCTTCGACTCTCATCCCATTTGAAAGATCCAACTCCATCCATGGAACCTGTCTCGGACCACAATATACCTATCTCTATGCCCCCTCTGGAGCCTGCTTCGGACCACGAGATCCCATGCTCGAGTCCGTCTCCGCATCCTCTCTATGGAACCATTAATGACAATTTGTTCAATTCATCCTCTACTCCTTCTCAGAATAACAAAAATCTGTCATCAGATAGAGGAAAAGAAATTATGATTTCACCTACTCCTGCTAACTCGCCTAAGTCATCGCCTTTGAATTCGGTAGACAGTGATTTGGAGTTCCTGCTGAACAAAAAATCACTACAGCTCAGGGAGCTTACAATTCACAAGCCCCATTCTCATCCATCCCCTCAAATCAGTCCGAAGTCGGCCAAAAATATAACGGTGAGAAGGAAAACAAAAGGGGGAAGCAGGCATTTCAGTGGGAGAGGGTAGGGTAGGGGGATCCGCAATTTATCTCTGGTTGAAGTCCCAATTATAGACATGACTGAAGACATGCCTCTTAGAGCATGTAAGGCTGGGAACTCTCCAATATGAATTTTGCAATTTCCATGAATATTAGAGGATTGGGGGCAGACCCCAAATTTTTGGCATTAATTTTATTTTTATTTTTATTTTATTTTCTCTAAAGATCCTAAAATGATTCTAATACAGGAGACAATGCATGATGCCTCTGCTGCGATTTCTTATTTTAGGAAGATGTACCCTTCATGGCACATCTCAGCCACTGAAGCGAAGGGGCTCTCGGGAGGGCTAGCAGTTCTTTGGGACCCATCTTGGATCAAGGCGAAAACTTATAGATGTCTGGCAGGAATTTTAATTTCTGCAAAAATAAGAGGACATAACTCTCCCATTAATATTCTCAATATATATGCACCCTACAGGGACAGAATGCTCTTCTGGGAGAAAATCTTGGATTCTGAAATTTTTGATGTGGAAAATTTATTGATTGCAGGTGACTTAAACCTCACTTTAAGCATGGACGAGATATGGGGCAGCAAAAGGAAAAAAGATCCTCTAGCTGAAAGGCTGAAAAATGAATTTCTTAAAAGAAATTTAGTGGACGTCCTTCCTCCTCAAATGAGGCCGACTTGGGAAAATGGCAGAAATGATGAAGCCTATGTTGCAAAGAGACTGGACAGGTTCCTTATTCATGCTAGTGTGATTGATTGTTTGGGTATGCCATTCTCATCAATAGAAAACATTTTCATTTCAGATCATAGGCCAATCATGTTAGGCTGGAGGGAAAGAAGCTTCAGGAAAGGATACTCATTCAAGTTTAATAGCTCTTATTTGGAGGATCTGGGATTTAACGATATTATTAAAAAATCATGGTCTGAGCTGGCAAATAAGCCTTCCACGATCTTGATGACCTTTAAGGAAAAAATGGATTATATGCGGAGGGTTGTGAAAAAATGGCAATATGAGAAAAGACAATCAAATAGGAAAGAACTAAGAAGTATTCAAAGAGCTTTAGATATGGCATCGAGTGCTTTTGCCTCTCAGAGTTTGTCACTGGAGTCGAGATGCCTCATAAAGGAGCTGCAAAAAAAGAAAATTAAAATTATGGAACTAGAGGAATCCTATTGGCGGCTAAAAAGCAAAGCGACTTGGATTAAAGAAGGGGATAAAAATACAAAGTTCTTTCACAATTTCGCAAACGCCAGGAGAGAAAAAAATTCCATATGGAAGATAAAAGATGGCAATGGTCAGCTCATTTATTCCCAGCAAGATATATCAAATGAGGCAGTAAGATTCTTTGGGAAGCAATATCAAAGGTCTGAAAAATGTAACTTTAAGGACATCCTATGGGGCATTGAAATCTTCCCAAAGATGTTTGATGAAGAATCAAATGATAGAATTTTTCAAAAATCTCTGAGGAAGAGCTGCTTGGGGTTATGAAGTCATTTAAATCTGATAAATGTCCAGGGTCGGATGGCTGGACAATTGAGTTTTTTACTCATTTCTTCGACCTGTTCAAAGGGGATTTGCTAAAAATGGTTGAGGGTTCAAGAATAACGGGCAATATAAATTCAAAGGTGGCATCCACCAATATCGCCCTCATCCCAAAGAAAGATGAAACTGAGTCTTTTATGGATTTCAGGCCGATCTCTCTATGTAATATTTCTTATAAAATCATTGCGAAAATAATCGCAGAAAGGATAAAAATTTCCTTATCAAATCATATTTCATCAGAACAACATGCATTTCTGAAAGGGAGGAACATACCAGATGCAGTGGCAAGCACCCAGGAAGGACTATTTTCTATTTAGAAAGGGAAAAGGAATGCAGTCATCCTCAAGATTGATCTCCAAAAGGTATACGACTTCCTCGATTGGGGATTCCTTAGGTGCTTATTGGTAAAGATTGGCCTAAATGCCGGTATGACAAACTGGATAATGGCGTGTGTTGAGATGGTGAATTTCTCGGTGATCATAAATGGAATTCCTTCCCCTTTCTTTTCTGCCTCCAGAGGTCTCCGACAAGGATGTCCCTTATCGCCACTTTTATTTATACCGGCCATGAATACTCTTAGTCTTCATTTAAATAAAGCTATTGAAGAATCCAGAGTTTCTCCGCTTAAAATTTGCAGGGGAATCTCGATATCTCATAACCTGTTTGTTGATGATATCATAATGTTTGGAATGTTGTGCAAGATAACATGGTCATGTTACTTCGAGATCTTAGACAACTTTCAAAAAGTAACAGGCCTTCATATCAATTTTGATAAGTCTGTATTTTTTCATAACGAACCGAGCCAGGATATGATTGATTGGCTGGTGGACCTGTTTGGAATCAAAGCCCATCCTATCGGGTGTGGGTTGAAATATTTGGGCTTTCATCTAAAAGCCGTAGGTTATAAAAAGGCAGATTGGGGATGGATGTTAGACAAATTTTACAAGAGGATTTCCGTGTGGCAGTATAGATATCTATCTCTTGGAGGCAGAATGATCCTTGCCCAGTCGGTTTTAAATCACGACAAACTTTATTTGGGGAGACCAAGTGGGGAAAAAAATACCATCTCTCATCTCTAGCCAACATTTCCAAACCAAAGAAACTCGGAGGCTGGGGGCTCTTAGAATTGAAATCTTTTGGCAAGGCTTTACTATGCAGGACTCTATGGAGAGGCATTTTTGAGGAGGGTCCGTGGAGTAACATTATCCGTTTCAAATATCTAAGAAGGAAGAGCTTGGCATACTGGCTCAGGAGAAAGCAATTAGGCTCTTCTAGGGGATCTCCTATTTGGCAAAGCCTTCGGAAAATTGGCAAATTTTTTCTAGAAAATTTATTCTGGCATTTCCAAATAGGTAAAAATATTCTCATTGGAAAAGACTGTTTTATGAGCGGTTCTGAAGTGATTGAGATTCAGAATTCTCTGCTAAACTTTCTCCACAGAAAAGGTATTTTTTATTGGGAGAGTCTTATTGCTGAATGGAATGGTCCCATCCCCCTATGGAAGGAAGCTGAACATATGGGGATGACTGAAGACATAGCTTTGCAGTGGGACAAAATCAAATTACGACTCAGGAACTGTGGAATCTTTCGATCAAAGGAACATGATAATCTCATCTGGAGAAGTTCTAAGGTTTTATATGAGGTCCAAGTAAAAGATGTTTACAAGGATCTGATTAGCAAAGGTCCTTCTCTTCTCAAGCCATCCTTTCCGCCCATTCTATGGAAAACAGGTTGCCCCTCAAAATTGATCCTGTTTTCTTGGCTGGCATTTCACAATAGGAATCTTTCTTGGGATAATTTAAGAAAGCGTGGTTGGCAGGGACTGGGTGTTTGCTCCATCTGTTGGGCTGAAGAAGAAACCAATTTCCACGTCTTCTTTGACTGCAAGAAGACTCGTCTTCTGTGGTGGAATCTGGAGAATACCCATGGTCTCCAACACTTGTCTCAATCTTCTATTGCTGATGCGTTCTTATGGTGCAGCCTTCAAAAGAAATCATGGAGATCATTATTCATCATTACGATATGGTGCATATGGAAATGGCACAATAAGGTTGTCTTCAATGGTAAGGTCCCCCAGTTCATGGAAATTTTATCCTCCATCATTTCTATATTTGAATCAATCTCGCAAAGCACTTCCAAGGTGCCAGTTCAGAAAGAATGTGTGATTCAACAGGACATATTTGATATGCCGAGAGCCTTCTTTGACGGGGCTGAATAGGATGGCCAATGTGGCTGCAGCGTTTTTATAGTGGTAAATGAAATCTGTCATTTTCATCTGTTTTGGAATGGAGGCAGTGGTTCAAACAGTAAGGCGGAAGCGATGGCCCTTGCTGGCCTTCTTCATCTTTGTCTTTTTCTCGATCTCCAGGATGTTTCCATATTTGGTGATTCTAAGGTCTTGGTTGATGGCCTCCGTGGTAAGATCATTATAAGGAATCCGCAGCTCTCTGGTTGGATTGAGAGGATTAATTTTTTATGGAATAGATCTAAGGGTGTGTCCATTCATCATATCAAGAGGGATCTTAACCATGCCGCAGATGATTTATCCAAAAAGGGTCTCCGGTGGCTCCAGGATTATGGTTTTTGCAGGTTTCTTTTGAGGGCAATATTATATCTATTCAGGACTTTCTCCCTCCTGATTTCTTATCCTTGTTTTGATTCTAGCTCTTTCATCTTTCTCTGGTTTTGTTTCTAGAAAACTCTGATATTTCTCTCTGGTAGATGAAGGTTTATCCGCTAATCTTGTTGTTCCAGTGATCGCAGGTTCTTCATGAGTGTTTACATTATCCTGTTGCTGGAAGCAGTGTTCCAGGACCGGCTTCTTTTTGCTGTCTGCGATTTGCTTTGGACTGCGTGTCCGCTATAGCTTCAATCCTTTAATGTCTGTAGATGTTTGGCTTCATTAGGCAGTCTGATTCAAATACTGTTCAATCTTATTGGGAATTTGTTTGGGTTCCTATTGTGGGCTCATATATGTGGAGCATTTCTGTCTTCCAGTTTTGGCTTGTGCCTTGGGGATAAATATCTCGTATGTTTTTAAGTTATGTATGAAGTTCAGATAAACTGATATAATGTTCTTGTTTTTATTACTGATATAAATGAAATATAGTTTTTTTCGGCCTGAAAAAAAAGATATATTCGTGCCTCAAATAATTCGCTTAACTTGGCCTTGTAATGATTTTTACGACCACAATATTTTGACCTCACAATATTCAAAGACCCCACCTTCAGTTTGCTCATGTCCCTTTTCCTCTCAAATAAATCGAAATAATTTAATATCATTCCATCATAAAGCTTGGTCCTGCAAATAAATACTTGGGATTTTTAGATTTATTGCACACATATAAGGCAACGTTTGTGGGTAACTTATTAAAGATGCGACAAAATAGATCAACAACAAAAAAGTTCTTTAGTGATAATTTGGCTTCTCCAACACTTATATTAACTCCATCAATCTTCCTCCACAATTAAAACCCACTAATATCCCAAACGGGAAATTTTGCAAAATTTTCAACAAAATTCTTCACAGAGAAATTTCATTCATCCAACATAAGATTGCCATGTAAAACATAACAAGTAAAGTGTTGCAATTCAACAATATGATGGATATAAATAAGAGGAACAAAATAATCCCAACTTTATTATAATAGATAATCTCCGGTTTACATGCTGCTAAAACCAAAATAGTTGAGAGGAAATGTTGGCCTCCAAGATAATCTGTTGCACTGCACCACCCCTCCAAACTGACATGAAATGCACTACTAAGCTCTCTTGTGAATTCTAAATGAATTCACCAAGGAGAGATGGGTACTCGCCCAATCTCACTAAATCACCTGAAGGTTTTCGTTACCGTTGAAGTAGAGAACCGGGTCCTCCAACCTCTCATACAAGAAGAAATATCAAATCCAAGGTGTCCTCTAATGGGTTCCTCCTCCTATTTTATATATCTAATGGACCCCTCTAGAAGCTCCTATTTTATTATTATTTTAATCATTAAGCACATTTCCCTTAATTAAAATATCATTTTAATGTGGGTAATTGGTAAATTAGCCACCATGCCTCCTTGGGCCAGTAAAACTCCCCTTTAACCATCCCATATTGTACACCTTCTCATTCTGGTTCCAATGAGCTATTACACTAAGGTGTTTTTTCAAGAAATTCCTCCCAGAATGCCACCTTAAGTGTAATTAATTGAGTTAGGCCCATTAATAACTATGGTTTTTGAAAGTTGTGGGAATGCACCGAAACGAAAGGAAAATTGTGTGAATGATAGAATATACGAAGTTAATGCCATTGGACCTCATAGAAACTTCTCAAAACCCCTCCAAAATCCCCTGGACCCATTGATGACTCCAACCCACACCTATGACCTGTTTGCCCCCAACTCTGAAAGTCCATCCTAACCATGCCATAAGGAACACCAAAAAAAGAAACATCACACCAAATGCGTCACATCACAAACACCAAGGGAAATTTAAAAGAGGACAAACTAAATATATGAACCCAAAACCACAGGCTTTCTTCAACAGAGTTCCCAAACCACCAAATTTTTTATTTTAGAACTGATAAAACCTTTTTCCAAACCATCTTCACAAAAGGGAAAAAACAAATAAATGGTCAATAGATTCACTGTTCTAACGACATAAAACATAGAATCCAGGACCTTCCCACCCTTCTTTTACTAAGACATCCCAAATGATATTTTGCCTTTCAAGAAGAAGCCATAAAAAAGACGACGTTTCAAGGGTCCTTGACCCTTCCAAACTAAATTAAACCACCATTTTGATTCACATGTCATATTTTGTTGAATCAAAGCATTGTATCCCTGCTTCACATAAATAAACCAACATTGCTTATTTTTAGACCAAGAAATATTGTCCTCTTCATCCCTATTTAAAAAATACATGCTCTCCCCATAGTCATCAAAAAAATATTCCATTCACCTATTAAAACTGGTGGGATTTGTAAATCTTAAGGAGAAGCCTAGACTTGGTTATTAGCGTTTGTGCCACATTCGTAATATAACAAACACCATGAGAATATAGAAATTCTACCAGATCCATAGGCATCTTGTGCCTACCGTCACACCCAATCCACAGATCTCATCCAATTAATATATTCCTGCCATTACCAATTTTCCACGTGATTCATTTTTCCATAATTCATATTCCTCATACCACATTTCTCCAAATCATTGACCCTCCCCTAGTCTATTTTGACTATTATCTTAATCATACCTTCATCAACTTACCTTTTAGGTATTTGAACCTCATGATTGATCTCCACATGTTATTTTCAAAAAACATTCGCAATCCACTTTTTACATCAAGGGCTAAAGCGAGCAACTCCATATTTCTCAGACCCTAGCCTCCAATTTTTTTTAGAATTGTCAGTCTTTCCCACTTCACCAAAGGCAAACCTCTTTTTTAATTTTTGCTATTCCATAAAAACTGAGCACTCAATTTCATTATCAACATTAAAATACTTTTGGGAATTTTGGATAAGGTTAGCCAAAAAAATGAAATGCTCTCTATAACATATTTCACTAGAATCAATCAACCTCCTAAAGAGAATCACTGATTACACCAAATATTAATGTGTTTTTCCACTTTCATTGGAATCCAGAACCAATCATCTACTCACTTATTTTGTTTAAGGAAATATCAAGATAGTTAAAATGTCATTTAGCATACCAAAATTGAGAGAAAAATTACTTTAATGGATTCCATATTCTCCTCCTCCATGTTACTGCTATGACCAATTAATTTATCAAGGCTTACTTCCATGCTTATGGCATTATAAAAATAATCCAAAATTTCTCTAAACATCTTCCATTCATCCACATTCCCATGACCAAATATTAATTCGTCATCAATAAATAAGATATGTGTTATTGCCACATGAGAGTTGACTTCCACTCCTTTAATTTTGTCATTCTCCTTTGCTTCCATAATAAACCTGCTTAAGCCTTCAATTATGAGCAAAAACATAAAAGGAGATAGGGGGCATCCTTGCCTTATTCCCCTTAATGCCCTGAAGAATTCAAAATGCTCACCATTGATAAGAACATCATAGTTAGCAGATCGTATACAACCTAATATCTAAGACACAACTTTAGATTTTAAACCGATTTGTATTAAAACCAATCTTAAGAAAGACCAATCCATTATGTCATATGCTTTTTTCAAATCAATCTTCATCACCAAAGCTAGAAAATTCAAACCTTGATTGTATGAATGACCTCCTTCGCTATCCTGGTTGCATCTTAAATCTGCCCATTGTAGAGAAAATTGAATTGAGTCGAGGACATATGATTTGACAAACCAACCTTGAACCTGTTAGCAATAAGATTAGAGATTACTTGTATAAAGAATTGCATAGAGCTATCAAACTAAAATCATTAAAATACTCAGGCTTTACCATCTTAGGAATTAAAGCAAGGAAAGTAGCATTAAGAATTCCATAAATAAACACCCTTCTTCTAGAATCCTCAACCACCTCTAAGATATCTTTCCCCATCAAATCAAAATAAGACAAAAAAAATTGCACCCCAACGATTAGGCCTTAGACTTTTGTCTTTGCGCATCTTCTTAAGAACATTTAAAACTTCCTCCTCTATACCAGGTATCCCTATCTAATCTAATTCTTCATTTGTGAAAAACCAGGGGATGTTTCAGATAGTTTTCAATTGATCCACAATATTCATATGTCCATTGTCTTCAAACATTTTCTCATAAATCTAACTCCTTTCTGCACCATTTCATTAAAGGAAGAAACAACTTTTAAATCATCCAAAGCCCCAAGGGTTAGCTCAACTGGTTGAGTCCCCGTTGTTAAGTACCTCACCAATTCGGAGGTCACATGGTCAATTCTCCTCGACGCCCTTGGGGTTAGGCCCTACTAGTCTTGCCGACGGGCTTTAAAAGATTCCCTTCAGGGTTGATCTGCCCAGATTTTTCCAAGGGAAAAAAAACTTTTAAACCATCCAATTTAAAAATTTCCCAAATATGGTTTACAACCCTATGATGACTAGCATACCTATGGAAGAACCAAGTATTGTTATCACCTTCAACAATCCAAGTGGCTCAGATTTGAAGTTTCCAAAATCATTCTTGATCCCGTAAAATTCCTACTTTTTCTAATTCCAATTCCCTAACTTGCTTTTATTCATAATTAGTTAAAAGGCCATCTCCTCGAAGATACAAATATGAAATTTTCTCCTCTATATTATCCAATGAACCATATGTCTCCTCCCTTTTTTTGACCATTTGCATATAACTTCCTTCAAAAGTTTTAAATTCATAGTAAATTCTTCCATAGGAGGTACTCTACTTGGCCTAACTATATGTTTCCAAACTGAATGAATAAGATCCCTAAAATTAACATCATCAAGCCATCCTTGATTGAAACGAAAAGGATAATGTCTCTTATCAACCTCCCCATTTAAAGTTTATAACAATAAAAAATTCACATTCCAAATTTAATTTTTTCATAAATTGATAATGTCTTTAACTTTTAAAATTTCTAAAAAAAAAACGATATAGAAAACTGTGTATTTAATTTTACGAAGTTTATAAATTTAATGTTGAATTAAAAGAAAATATCAAATTTCTAATTACATATAAGAAAATTTTAATTAAAATTAAGTTTGAGTATCGTGTTTCTCCTTGAATATATATTTTCATTATGAGAGTAACAATATGCCTTATGTAGTAATTTCATTTTAAAAAATTAACAACAAATAGAGGAAATAATAGAAGAGATTAATCTCAAAGTTAACATGCTTTTATTAATTCTATTCATATTAAGACAAATATATTGACATAATTGTATTTGTAAATAACAATCTTAACACAAATTAAATTTATTTAATATGTGTAACTTGCTTTTAAAGGCAATATAAGACGTAAATTAGTAAGATCACATGACCACACATCATCCTTTTAAACTTTATCTATTCCTTTTTCAATCACCATCATAAACTTTGGGTGAATATCAATAAATAATATCCAATTAGACCTAGCATTCTATGCATCACATCCCCAACCAAATGCATTGCTCGAGATCTAGGGGCACTCACCATGTAGGACCTTGAGGCAACATGTTCTTCATCTCTCTAATTAACAGTCTCTATAACCTAATTAAAAAGACAATAAAACTAGATTAAAAAAAAAAGAGAGATCTTAGTTCCACACCTCACTTGAGATTGATACACCTTATTCTAGGTTACTTCCTTTCTAATGTTTGGGTAGACTCATTCCTTCATCCCAACAAAACCACAAGAAAACTCAAGCACCCTGAGAAAAAGGGAAATTTGACAATGCATGTTATCAAAATCAAAGAATCATATGATTAATAGAGAAATAGAATACCCATCACCTAGTTTCTACTAACTTTATCACTCACTACTTGTGGCTTGGCTTATAAAGCATTAATTCTTGTGGCTTGGCTTATAATGCATTAATTTAATCACCCTTTCAATAGCCAGATCAATACATTTACCATTTTCATCTTCTTTAATTTCTAAAAATTATATGTAATTAGCTTATTTATCATTTGATATTTTAAAATGCTAATTTATTTATGAGTTTCCATTTTGAAATAGCATGTGGCATGGATGCAAGTGTGTGCTTAGTAAATTTATATGGAAACACGGGATCCTCCAAATTCTCTTGTTGTCGTCATGTAAGACCTTGTGGACGTGTACTTTGTCTCTATATGCAACATTATAACCTAATTAATTGACAATCTAATTAAGTTACATATTATTTAAAAAAAAAACACCTCAATGTTCAGGTTGGGTAGAAAATAAAGAGATCTTCGTTCAACACCTCCATTGTGATTGATATACCCTCTTCCTAGTTACTTCCTTTTTTATGTTTGGGTAGACTCGTTCCTTCATCCAAATAAGACCACAAGCAATCTCGAGCACCCCCTAGAAAAGGGGAAATTTAACAACATTATATATTATCAAAATCAAACAATCATACCACTAGCAGAGAAATAGAATAATCATCACCTAGTTTCTTCTAACTTTATCACTCACTCCTTGTAGCTTGAGCTACAATGCAATAATGCAATTAGCACCCCCTAGAAAAGGGGAAATTTAACAACATTATATATTATCAAAATCAAACAATCATACCACTAGCAGAGAAATAGAATAATCATCACCTAGTTTCTTCTAACTTTATCACCCACTCCTTGTAGCTTGAGCTACAATGCAATAATGCAATCACCCTTTCAAAGGCTAGATTAACTTATTTACCATTTTTGTCCTTTTTTTAGTTTCTAAAAATTTATATACAATGAGCTTGTTTAGCATTTAATATTTTTAAATGTTAATTTATTTATAACTTTCCATTTTAAATAACATGTGGCATGCATGTAAATGCGTGCTTATGCTAAGCATTAAGACTAAATTTATATGGAATCATGGGATCCTCCTCATCAAGGGTAAATTTTCTCACGTAAAATTGACATTATAAGTTCTATTTTATAGTGCAACTTGTCTTGAATCTAATTCTATGAAATCATTTTATTTTGTATGGATGTTTGAGTGGGGTTTTGGGTCTTTTATATTTATTGGAGAATCTCATGAATGATTTCTTACCATAATAAGATAATTATTTCAATGAAAGAGAGGTATTATTATATCTCCCACTAGGATTTAACTCCTTAGAAGAAGTGATTACCCCACTCCTATGAGGGAGGCATTGATAAGCAGTGGAGATGTCATGATTGTTAGGTCAAGTTGAGTGGTCATGTATAAAAAATATGTAAATAGTGTCCCACCTCTTTATAGGTGGTGGAAAACTTAATATAATCAAAGGACACTTCCCGTGACTCATGAACCCTTACCTTGACTAAAATCTATGTGAGTGGAATGAGGTTATTACGTTCTATATGACTTCACTAATAAAGGAGAACCAATCGTATGAAAAATTGAAATCTATACAAATACTAATAGTCCAATGAAATCAATCATAGGAAATATGAACAAGGAATGGTAATTTTTCAACATGAAACTTGTCCTTTTATCTTGTGTCATTCTAATTGTGGCATTAGAGTACCAACACCCTTCTTTGAGATAAAAGAATCCCTGGTATACTAATTAATTTCTCTCTGTTTAGTTCTTACTCTTGATTTTCTCACACAAATGTTGGTGTGCATTCCCTCTAACGTTCAATGGTCACAATTTCCTCTATTTGCATGTCTTTGCTCTAAATACAACTAAGCACATTAGCCAAAGTTTTATAACCTTCATCTCTTTGTCCTTAGTGTGCAAGTACCAGTAGGAAGCATTGACATGTGTGGGTTGAAGGATTTCACTTTGTGGCTAAATTCAAACCACCTCAGAGGAATTGGATTTGGGTTTTGAAAACAATGGTCCGAAGAAGATGGTAATCCAAAGTACTATCATAAGTCTAATTTATTATGTTTAGATATTAAGTTAGTAGCCAACACACTTTTTGGGTTGATGGGCTCGTCGTGATATTTTATGGGTAGTTAATCCATTCAAGGATCTCCCGGTCTCCCTCCTTCAACCACGTAATATCTCCCTTTCGATGGTTTTGACCCTATAATTCACGTTGTAATTGAAGAATCTATACCTAAAATTGGATCAACCACTAGTACAAATGTATAAATGTGTGTATGAACACTTGTCTTCAACCTTGTTAATCTATACATAAATAAAGCCCAATTCCCCCTCTTGAATTATAAAAACTTTATTGCTTTTGTTGGTTCATATATTTAAGCATAAAGTTGGTTCTTTTATGAGTGAGTTATACCCTTGATTTGTGATTGAAATAAAGATTAAAGGATTACCATATGAACCTCAAATGACATGAAATTTTGATAATCTTGTAGTGATTGTTTTGTGGGTCGCGAATGTTGGTTGTATATTTTGGTTTTGTTTTGCTATACCCTATCCCCGAGAGATACTCTTACTCCATCATACATAGAACTTGGGTATATGCTAAATTATTCTTAGATATGTATTTAGTAGGTAATTTTTGGGAAAATCCAAAACTACTTTGCATCTTAGTTGTTATTATCTTCATATTTGTATGAGGCAAGGCTTGAATAGATCCCAATCTTAGTTTTAATTTCAATCATCATCAATGTATATTGGATAAGAGTTAAGCACAATAACTTGCTATATATAACTCTAGCATTTAGTATAACAATGATAAGAAAAGTTGGATGCATCCCAAATTGCTCTATAATAGCTCTAAAGCAATTTGTGGATGGCCTTTAGGTATGGACACTTTAAGAATCATGTTAGTTTGTTTTGTGTGATATATTTAATTTTGCCTCTTAATCCAAAGGTGGTCATATGGCCTTAATGATAGCATGGCCTCTTGGTACTCATTAATGCAATGAATCATGGTCTCTCTTGACTCAATAAATTTGGTCACTTGGAATTTATATAAGAATGTCTAAACTTGATAGACTTTTAAGGTGTGGGTGGGCATAGTTGGATTAGAAGGAGATCTTATTTGACTATGGACTAATTAGGCTTATCTTGCCATGTTTTGGTTAAAGCCATTCAATGAATAAAATCATTATGATACATTTGTATGTTTGAACAATCTTCAACATGTGTAGTATTTTAGTAGTTCTCTCTCTAATGTAATAAGCATGATAGATTGGCCATTAAAAGGAAGGATCTCCACATAGGAGTAAACTTGAGTTTCAAATTATATAATTGGGTTAAAAAATGCTCCATACAAGTTTAGTACACCTTAAGTGATATAAGTTATGATAAATCTATTGTAGGTTTTAACCTTGTACAAATAATACTTGCAAATGGATTCTTAAAAAAATTAGAAAAATATACAATGGGAACAACAAAAAATATACGTAAATATTTTTCTATTGTAACCCAAAATCAGGAAAGCCCTATTGATTTTTCATTATATTCCTTTCAATATTACAATACATTATATACATGTCCAAGCATTCATAAATCCTCAATCCATTAAGCTTGGATTATAATATAATTGTAGTTCCTTTGACTAGATCTACAAAACCACCATGCATAAAACCATGTGCAAAACCATGCACGTGGGGCTATTCGTGTAAAGAATATAACATATACCCAAGATTCTCCCACTTTTTGTTTTCTTTGCACATAGGGAGCCACAAGAGTACACAATCATAATCCAGGGTAATAAGGCCTATTGTTTCTCTACACCAAGAAAACTTCATAGTGCTCACAAACTTTGTCACAAGGTTGCCTGGAGTGGGAGAGGGAAGTGACATTTTCAAAAGCTCCTTGTTCGCGAGGGAATCAGGAGCAATTTTTTATGGAATATATATTTTGATGCATATATGTCAATAAAATCATGTAGAATGATGAATTAGATATAAAAAGCATAAAAACATGGATTGAACCATATAACATCAATAATCTAGAAGTTCTAATCTTCATCAACCACGTCCACAAGTTAGTAACATACAATATATCGAGTCTTATGATTCATCAATCTTAAAGTTTCAAGCTTTCAAAATTCAATATATAACATTCATCATCATTGATCACTAAAGTTGTAACTTGTACTTGTAACCATTACCATTACCAAGTAACCAAATGATAACAAAGAATATCTAACATGAAATGAAATGTTTCAACTTTCAACTTTCATAAAGCATCATATTCATAATTCATTACCAATGAGTTATAATTGCCAACTTCAAACTTAAATTGTTATATATTGTTTGCAACAAATATCATAATAAATATGAAAGAGTCAACAGTTATAAAAACTACTAGAAACTAGAAAAGACAAGTAAATCTATTATCTATTGCTAATGCTTGAGCCTCTTGCTGCCATGAAAAATGTCTAATTTATGAGAAAGCGTGTAAAATGATAAATTAATTATAAAAATCATAAAAACATGGATTAAACCATATAACATCAATAATCTAGTAGTTACAATCGTCAACAACCACAAGTCCACATGTTACAAGTTTTGATTTATATAGCATGTAAGGGTGCACATAACCAAAATAGCATCGAGTGCAATCCATATAAGAACCGAAAAATACATCAATAAGTAGGCTCTAGATGGCCTCTAGCATCCAAAAAAATCATGCTACAAAAATACCTACATATCATCAAAACCATTGCTTATCTTGGGATCTTTGTCATTATTATCACCCTCTAAGCATTAACATATGATAGAAAAAACATAGCATGTCAAGTCAAGATTTTGTTTGAGTGACAGGTACATTTTTAGTAGGGTCATGATAAAGGAGTTCAACAACTAATGTCACTAACATCAAGGGACATAGAGGGATTGGTGCTCTTGATCAAATACGAGTTCCATACCCTAGTACATGACAAAATCCAATGAAAACATTGTAATCCCCCCAATCCTGAAATCCTGAAAAACTGATAAGTCTACTGGATTTTGAGTGAGATATTAAATTCTACTTTCTCCATATGGAATGCAATGAGGTCGGAACCACTTGCAAACATCCTGAGTCATTTCATGGTAATGTTAAAAATTTAAGTAAAAGGATGAAAATGAAAGATAAAGGAGAATGTCACTTTTACTTCATGAATTGCATATCAATAATAGGGACATAGGCTTGATCATTAGGCTCCCCACTCAAAAATCCTTATTTCTTTGAAAAAAAATTGTGTTTGGAAAGTGTTTGCAAAAAAAACTAGCAAGCGAAAAAAAAATTAGGGAGCGTGCTTCAGGAGTGGATTCAAAAGGGAGGGGGGTTCCTCCTCCACAACCCTAATTTGTCAATGCTTCTATAACATTATTTAAAATGTCTACCTTTACCAGCAACACCTTTTTGTATTCAACCATATCCCTCACAAAGTGATATTGAACATTAATATGCTTTGTCTTCAAATGATAAGCATGGTGATTTTCTGAGAAAATTACACTTTGGTTGTCACAATCTATCCTTGTAGCTTGTTGTACCAACCCCATACCTAAACATAATCTTGGTAACCAAACTACTTCCTTGCTTGCATGAGTGGTTTTCTAGTATTCAACTTCTATAGTTGAAATTTCCACTATAAACTACCTCTTGCTCATCCAATTGATTACTCCTCCAAATGGGTTAACACATACCCAGTTGTAGATATTTTGTGATCCAGATCCCCAGCTCAGTCTACATAAATAAAGGCATGTATGTCCAACACTTTGTCCAATCCCGATCTTCCTTAGTAGCATAACCATAATCATTAGTGCCACACAGATACCTCAAAACCCACTTTAGTATTGTCCAATGCTCATTCCTTGGTTTTGACGTAAATCTACTCAATACTCCTAATGCATGTGCAATGTCTAGTTTGGTACAAACCATTACATACATTAAACTTCCTATTTCACTCACATATGGACACGAGACATGTCCTCTTCCTCTTCTGCGTCTTGGGACATTGTTTTGCAAATAACTTTACACATACGAGAATAGGAACCTTCACATGTTTACTATCCTACATATTAAACCTCTGCAACATTATCTCGACATACTTCCTCTAATTTAACTAGAGTTTCGTCTTTGTCCAATCTCTTTTAATTTCCATGCTCAAAATAAAATTTTCCACACCAAGATCCTTCATGTCAAACTTAGAGGACAATTCAACTTTCATATCTTGGATAATTTCTCTATCATTTCCAATCAATAGTATATCATCCATATATAAGACCAAATAAATAAATTGATTACCAACTAATTTAAAGTAGTGATCCACTTTGCTCCTTGTGAAGCCAAGTCTCGGTATATATGTATCAATTTTTTGATACCACATCCCTAGTGATTGCTTTAACCCATACAAAGCCATTTTTATCTTTCATGCTAGTTCATTCTTACCTGTCACTGTTGTTATAGCTCAAAAATCCACCCACTAGGGTCAAGAAGAAGGCCACATCCCACAGGCAGTGCGCAGTTCCCACAGGGAGCCAATCCCTCTTGCTGCTGAAAATTGTGCAATCCCTCTCATTAGTTTCTCGACTTGTTACTTGATCATGATTTGAAGGTATATTTGTTGAAGCTAATGTTTTCTTGCCATGGGTGTCCTTTTTTGTCCCATAGGTACCACACTTGTGAAGCACTTCTCTCCAACAATCATTGTTAGCATGACACCAAAGAGAGTTGCTTCAAAAGAGACCATTGAAAGCAATATTAGGGAAGTAGTCAAGAAAACATCAGTAGACTTACCAGTGTATGAAGACACTCAGTTTTTTATAGAAGATGGGTCAACACTAACATGGTAGCAAATTAATGAAGTTGTTTTAGCAAAGAGCCTTGAGGCAGATCTAGAGCACAACACTGGAGGCAACACTAGTAGGAAGCAATAATCATGTACAGGATAAGGGAAAGAGAAAGGTTGTTGATAGTCCAAGGGGAGAACAAAAGTGAAAGATTAAAGCAGATCCAATCCTTATGAAAGAAGATTTAGCAGCAGAAGCAAAGAGAAAGCAGAGGATACAGATAATAGAGTGGAGGAAGAGAGAAAAACAGAGCTTGCAGGAAGTAGAACTGAGATTGAAGCAAGTGGATCAAGAACTGAAGGAAGAACATGGGCTAAGGAGGAAAGAACAAGAAGAGAAGAAGAAGAAGGAAGAACAAGAAAGGTAAGGCTCAATGGCAGAAGAAACAAAAGTAGATTCAAGTTAAAGAGCAAGAACAAAACTAGCCAACAACAGAGGGAAAGAGCAAACATATGCAGGACGAGGAACTTGCTTAATCGATTGAAGATTTGATTGAAGTTACAAACATGGAGTTGGGACCGGAGCTACAAGATGAAGATATTGATCTGATGCTTAATGCACAACAGGTCATCGTTCAATCTCCACCACCTCCAGCCGTAGAGTTAGCCTCGAGCAAGGAAGGGGACATACTTCCCCTTGATGATGATCTGGTAATGGATGTGTATAATTTTTCATATAATCAACTTCAGGAGAGAATTGTACAAACATGGAGAAATCATTTTCTGGATGATCATGCATGGTCTGCATTCATTAGAGAAAGGGTGATAATGGTGGACACCAACAAGAATACAAATGCCATTGTGAGAGCCAACTTGGCCTTTGCAAGTGCAACAAGATCAAACACTCAATATTTGATGGCCAAGAATAAGCAATTGGCACAAAACTTAAAGGTTGTCTAGCAAGAAATAAAATAGCTCTGCATAGCATCACAAAACACAGTCTCCACACAGGTCTAATTGGGGAAATGAGAGTAATGATACTTGATGAAGTATCAACACTTAGAGAGACCATGCAGGACCTCTATGAGGAGCTCATGATTGTACATAAGGCAGTTGTTCCCTTGCATAGCTTGTAGTAGCAGAGCAATGAATTTGTCAAGACTCTTAGGAATGTACAAACTGCCATCACCGCTGTGCAAGATGGACAATGCGATACAAAGGGGCACCACTTACATTGGTAAAGAAGATGAAGTCATAGGCAGAGATGGTGAAAGCAAGAGTTCGAATGTTGATTCATAACAACAAGAAACTCGCCTCGTTAATTAGAAACATTTAGGCCTCATATGTATGGTTGTACAACAATTTGGATTTCATGGTGAGAACCCACAAGATCCCATCAGTCGACTCACTCATCGAAGCTAAGCGCAAACATCAAGTTAGGTAGGAGATTGAAAAGTATTTGGAGCAGCTGAAATAGATTGCCACTAAGGAGAACTTGGAGCTTAATAGACAGAACATGCAAAACTACATTGGTGGCCTTGTTAGGATCATAACAATGTTCCTCGGTTAAAAAATAGGTAAATACTAGCTCCAATTCATTGAACCTAGATGCTATGGAGGCTAGAGTTCGCTTCCATCCAGACACCATCACGCAGTTTGGGGACATCATCACATAGTATCGAGCTTGACACCAATATTTGACCGAGGAGCAACAAGTGGAGGTTGATGAGATAGAGTTTTCCAAAACTTAAGCATCATAATGTTGTGTCTTGTTAAGATGTCATGTTGTCTCTACCCTATTTTGTCGTATATGGTTACAAGTGTAAAATGTAATATTATTTGTAATTATCTTGTAAGTGAAATTTCAAGTGTCAATATTGGAATATGAAGAGTCATGATGTAATGTAATGAGTCATTTTGTAAAGAAGATGAAGAGTCATGAGGGTACTCCAAAGGTCACAAAGGGGAGTTGAAGAGTCACCCCCTTTTGTTATAAATAGAACCTCATAACTCATATAAGAGGTTTTTGGGAGCCAAGCTTTTGGCTAGGCTTAAGCTTAGAAGGAGCTTAGGAGTATTGTGAAGAGCCTCAACTTCTCCGTAGTGTAGACCAAGTATACTTATTGGGAGGAGCAGGTGTTCTTGAATTTAATGTTCCACTATTGGGGCTAGTGGTTCGCCAATGGTGTATGTATGAATGGAACTTTTAGTTATAATAATAAAAATCAGAGCTGACACTCTTTCATGCATATGTTTTGAATATAGTAGGACTATTCTTGTTGTATTTTCATTGTATGTTATTTAACTTACACTTATGCTTATGAACTATTTCATTTGCATTTGTATGAATCTTGTTGAATGAGTGTTGTTGTGTTAATTCATCACTTTAACTTATGGACTACTCTGCATCTTAGCTTGTGATGCCATGACACTCGTGTGTTCCTTTCAAGTTGCATACTATTACAAGCTGCTAAGGGGCACACTTCCATTTCCCTTTGTGTGTTGGAACCTTCATGCATCACACTTGGATTTCCGCAAGGTCACACACTTGCTCTCACCCAAAGTTGTCATACTTCACTATGCACGTTTTCACAGTTAAGGCATAACACTACCACCCACTTTTGGGACTCCTACTCCAAATGGTTTGAGGTCTAGTTTGGACTTCATATTGGTTAAATCCCCTAAATGTTGGTGGGTCCATCACCGTCAACATTTTTGGTGCTAGAAGGAGGGATAGAAGATAAATTGAGCCCTTGAAGTTTGTTTTGAATTTTCGCACTCATTTAACGTCTTCTTCCACAATCATAACCCCGACATGTTTTTCTAGAAACATAAGTCTGCAAGTGTTGGCGAGTATCATAGATGACTTATCAACTCTAAAATTATATGGCAAGGGTGAAACAACATTATTTGAGTACACTGCTCATTTTCTTGGATTGTCCATAGAACACAACATCCAATGTGAGGATGTTGGTTGTAGGTTGTTCATTCTCATGTTTGAAGGGCGTGTAAGGGAATGGTGTCGCACATTGACTGATGCCTCCATACACTCTTTTGAACATCTTGTCACGTAACTATTTTGTGCTTTTGATATGTATGATCGTAAACGTCTGTGCAAGAAAATTTTAGAATTGCGAAAATATCCTAATGAATCAATGCATCATTTTCACAATCGGTTCATGCACATTTGCTTTGAATTTCAGAAAGATAAATTTGATTGGAATTTATTGTCAGGAATATTTCAATATCTTGTTCACATTTCGTAAAATCCGTATGAGTTAGAATCTTTTGAACCGCTCCCAACATACCTAGGTGTTAGAGCTTCTAAATATGCGACAGACAAGGTTGTTGTTCCAAGTGACCCTCCGTCCTCTTCTCATCAAATAGCTCTAGTTCTACAGGTTGAGGTGGGAGAGATTCAGGAATTCATCTATTGATCTACCACCATCTTATCCCACCCCGCATACTTAAAATTTCAGCGCAGGTTTGGATCGTGAGTTTGATTATTATGATGAAGTGTTATCTCCTCGTCGTCCATCCTTTGTTCCCTCTAATCCTTTGAATTGTGAGTTTTCATGTTCACCTGTTTCAAATCTCTCTTGTGATGCTCATGAGGATCAAGTGTTGTATGGAGTTGGTGTTGAGCAACTAACTTGAGATATCATTCCTTTCGCACCTCTCCTTCATCGTCCTCACATTTCCCACGATTCTTTCCTTTCTGTTGAATCTTGTGAAAAATTAGTTTCTAATGATGTTACTACTTCCAATCATTCAAAGAACATGTGGGATGTCATTTTTTCATCAAGATGTGGAGAGGATGAGTCTTCTACTCTTGATCTTCCTGATCTCTCATCTCATCTTTCTAAAAGCTTAGACGGTGAAATTTCTTGTTTTTCATCTTCCCCTCTTTGCAATTCAACAAATCATGAAGATGCTTGTGTCTATGATCTTGAAACTTTTGATTGTGGCTATCATGACCTGTTCATTGATTCATCTAGTCAAGATTTTGATTTTTCTGCTATCGATCTTTCCCATCCACCGATCTGTGTTGATCTACCTTCTGATGAGTTCGAACTTATCTTGTTCACATTTCGTAAAATCCACACGAGTTAGAATCTTTTGAATGCTCCCAACATACCTAGGTGTTAGAGCTTCTAAGTATGTGACAAACAAGGTTGTTGTTCCAAGTGACCCTCCATCCTCTTCTCATCAAATAGCTCTAGTTCCACAGGTTGAGGTGGGAGAGATTCAGGAATTCATCTGTTGATCTACCACCATCTTATCCCACATCGCATACTCAAAATTTCAACGCAAGTTTGGACTATGATTTTGATTGTTATGATGAAGTGTTATCTCCTCGTCCTCCATCCTTTGTTCCCTCTAATCCCTTGAATTGTGAGTTTTTGTGTTCACCTATTTCAAATCTCCCTTGTGATGTTCATGAGTATCAAGTGTTGGATGGAGTTGGTGTTGAGCAACCAACTTGCGATATCATTCCTTTCGCACCTCTCCTTCATCATCCAGACATTTCCCACGATTCTTTCATTTATATTGAATCTTGTGAAAATTTAGTTTCCGATGATGTTACTACTTCCAATCATTCACAAAACATGTGGGATGTCAGTTTTTCATCCAGGTGTGGAGAGGATGAATATTCTACTCTTGATCTTCCCAATCTCTCATCTCATCTTTCTGAAAACTTAGAGGGTGAAATTTCTTATTTTTCATCTTCCCCTCTATGCAATTCATCAAATCATGAGGATTCCTACATCTATGATCTTGAACTTTTTGATTGTAACTATCGCGACCTCTTCATTGATCATCTAGTCAAAATTCTGATTTTTCCACTATCGATCTTTCCCATCCATCGATCTGTGACAATCTACCTTCTCATGAGTTCGAACTTCCCTAAGATGTCGAGGCACTTCAACTTGAGATGATGGTTATGTCATGTTCTCATAGTCTTGAGGTTAGTTCCGCTTTTGATGAGACTAATGTTGAACCTTTTGAGGCTCCTCATCACTCTATCGCACCTATCAAAAATCAGTTTGTCTTATAGTTTTCACATCCTCCATTTGTATTACATGATCATATTGCTCGGTGATTGGAGGATTCGTATGTGGCGAGCATTGTTGCAAAATAAAAATATTATTCTTTCTTCATGTTTGCTCATATTCACAGTTTGAAAATTTGTGCCTGCATGTCTTTGACTTGTAGTGTGTTTAAACACCATGATACATCTGCAAAGTTTCTTTCATGCACTTTTCGTTTTTACTTTTCGGCGTGTTCATTCAAACTTCGAACGTTTTAGTTTGTATTGTTTTATATTTCTTTTTTATAGTTTTGCTTGTATATCTTTCTTGACATGTATTCCCTCGTGTACATAGTCCAACCAATGCGCCAGTGGTTGCATTGGAAGTATCATTTCACGTGAGTCTATCATATTCGATGTTAAGTTAGGAGTAGGAGTAGTTGTTTTCTTTTCTTATTTGTTTCTTTGAATCACTTTCTTTCAATTTTCACTCCACTTATTTCCTTTTATTTGTTTTCTTTTGTAGTCATAGGATAACTTCAACATGAGACTGTGTTTGGATTCTTAGACAAGCAAGGTGAAATCCAAGAGGAAGTTGTATTGTTATCAATGCTTGGTTATCTGTTTATTCTCTTTCCTTATGTGAATCTTTCATTTCTTTTAGTCGGTGATACTATAATGGAAAATACGTTCCTTTCAGAGAAAGTCACAAGTGAAATCGTGATGCTTGCACTTTTAACTAAAACTTCCTACTCTAATCGGTCTTCTATTTTCGATTAATCCTTTTCAACTAAGTCAAGTAGAGTAAGGAGGGGAGGAAAACCTTAACAATTATGTTAGAGGTGTATATAAACATCCTTCTCTGAAGGGACAATCTCTTCTACTCTCAATAAGTCAGGATCCCTCTTCCGCTCCCATGAAAGAAATATGTTCCTATGCACAGTTCTTTGAACAAATATAAATGAAAAAAAAATGAAAATTGAAATAAGGGGTGAAAGAACAGAAAGGCTTCCTGCGCAAAGAGGTGAAGCAAGCAACTCCGTCAGGGTATTGTCCAGGCTCGCTGGCAGTGGAGCAATGCTTGTGTTCCTAAAGTGACTCCGTCGGGGTACTGTCCAGGCCTACTGGTAGCAGAGCAACACCAAAGATGAAAAATAAGACTCTAACAATCTCTTTTACTTGTGCATTTATATAATCCTCATCACATATTGAAGAAATTCAGTCTGACTTATCTTGGTATGTGTGTTGTCGATGAAGAGAATAGTAGGGACTATATCTTTAACTCAAGCTAAGTGGAGAATTTATGACAATCAATGAACTGAACAATACTTCTAGAAGGGTTAGACCCATTTTTTATGAGACAAGATCCATACATAGAGCTGGATTTCTACCAATGTGTCGCAAATGTTGTAGCGGCTACAACTACCAACCAAAATTTTGCCTATGCTTTGATTTTGGAGCCTTCCTTCCTATCCACAAGAGCTTATCTTATACTGTTGTCAAGTACTAGTGATTTGACTGAGACTTATCTTTTTCATTTGTTTTAGTGTTTGCTCATGTTTACATGTAGTTGATATTTCTAAGTCACAAGCTACCCTCTTGACTTGGTCACACAATAGTTATGGGGCTGCATTCAGAAACTACACAATCCTTGAAGGTAGTCAACCTTGATGATTCGAATTGCCCATTTCAGACAAGAAGTCAACCTTGAGCTCATACACTGCACAATCATGGAAGGCATCCTATCACCGAGCCCAAAAATTGTGCAACCCCTCACTAAGCTCAGAAACTATGTAGTGCAGTAATACAAAAAGTTTCCTAGTTCCCCGTAACTGCGTAATCTTTCCTGGCAGTGTGCATGGAAAGTTTCCTAGAAAAGAAAGAAAACTAAAGGGAAAAATCATCCCTACAAAGTAGGGATCTATTTTTTGTTTCCCAAGGGTTGGACATTGCTATTTTTAGAAGTTTCCGCCAAGTGTCACTTTTGTCCGGATTTTAGGCATGTGTGTCATAAAACCTCAGTTACTCAAATCTAGTTAATCGATGCCTCTAGAGCTCATTTGCACATGTGATCCTAGGTCTCTAGCATTCCTAAGGAGATAAAGGAACCTTCGATGCAGTTATCATTGGTTTTCGGGGTGAGTTTCGCTTTTGTCGTCTTTTGCTGCTTTTTTTGTCACTTTTTGTCATTTCACTTGTGTGTGTGTTATTTTTCTTGTTTCTATTCATGGTTGTTGGTGTTTCAACTTATTTTAACTTGCAGAAGTGTTTTTCTATGTTTTTGTTTTTGTTTCACAAGTGTCGCATTGGTTTTCCTAATTTTTCACCGATGGTTGTCATTGTGGCGACTCTCCTCACATAGTTGATTGTCCTTATGCTTTGTTACTTTCTGCACTTGATCCACATTGATTCATTCACACTTAGTCAATTTTTTACTCAAGCTCACATCATCATTTAGTTTTGCTTATTTTTCACATTCCACCAATGTACTTCCCTTGGCCGGATTTTGCATTGTCCAGCAGGGCACTACGCAATCTTAAGGCTCAATCCACAAGCTTGGCCTCTGGAACTCCGTAGTCCGTAGTACAAGTTGGTTCCAACTATGCACTATGTAGTTCTAG
Organism: Pinus tabuliformis; assembly: GCA_031772625.1. Classification (NCBI taxonomy): domain Eukaryota; kingdom Viridiplantae; phylum Streptophyta; class Pinopsida; order Pinales; family Pinaceae; genus Pinus; species Pinus tabuliformis. The sequence goes on from CM062818.1 coordinate 932,131,143, forward strand.
GGGTCATCCTATCACCTTAGCCACTGAGAATGTGTAGTGAGCAGTCTCTCCCAGTCTCTGCCTAGGATGGGACTATGCATTGCGTAGTCCCAAGCCTCAAGCTTCATCCTTGGATGTAGGGAATGCACAGTTCCCACAGGCAGCCAATCCCTCCTACTATTTAAAATTCTATAATCCCTCTCATCAATTGCCCAAATTGCTTCTTGATCATGCTTTGAAGGTAGATTTTCTTAAGCTAATGTTTGCTTGCCATGAGTGTCCTTTTTTGTCCCACAGGTACCACAGTTGTGAAGCACTTCTATCTAGCAGTCATTATTACCATGACACCAAAGAGAGTTGCTTCAAAAGATACCACTAAAAGTAGTATTGGGGAAGCAGTTAAGAAAACATCAGTAGAATTTCTAGTGTATACAAACACTCAGTTGTTTATAGAAAAGGGGTTAGCACTAACATGGAAGAAAACTAATGAATCTCTTTTAGCAAAGAGCCATGAGGCAGATCTAGAGGACAACTCCAGAAGCAACACCAGCAGAAAGTAGAAATCCCGTATAGGATAAAGGGAAAGAGAAAGGTTTTTGATAGTCCAGGGAGAGAGAAGAGTTGCAAGATAAAAGCAAATCCAATCCTTATGAAATCATCTTTAGCAATAGAAGCGAAGAGAAAGCAGAGGAGACAAATAGAAAAGCAAAGCTTGTAGGAAGCAAAACTGAGATTGAAGCAAGCATATTAAGAACTGAAGGAAGAACGAGAGCTCAGGAGGAAAGAACAAGAAGAGAAGTAGAAGAAGGAATACGAAGAATGGTAAGGTGTAATGGTAGAAGAAACTTCATCGATTCAAGTTAAATAGCAAGAACAAAACCAACCAGCAATAGAGGGAAAGAGAGAACATATGCAGGATCGGGAGCTTGCTCAGCTGATCAAAGATTTGAGTGAAGTTACATACATGGAGTTGGGCCCAAGCCATAGGATGAAGATATTGATCTGATGCTTAATGCACTATAGGTCATCTCTCAATCTTCACCACCCCAAGCCGTAGAGTTAGCCCCGAGCAAGGAATGGGACATAATTCCCCTTGATGATGATCTAGTAATGGATGTGTACAATTTTTCATATAATTAACTTCAAGAGAGAATTGTACAAATGCGGAGAAAACATTTTTTGGATGATCATGCATCCCTTGCATTCATTAGAGAAAGGGTGATAGTTTTGGACACCAACAAGAATCCAAATGCCATTGTCAGAGCCAACTTGGCCTTTTCAGGTGCAACAAGATCAAACACTTAATGTTTGACGACCAAGAATAAGTAATTGGCACAAAACTTACAAGATTTTAGACAAGAGATAGAATAGCTCCGCACATTAACACAAAATGTAGTCATCGCACAGGTCTACATGGGGGAAATGAAAGAAACGATACTTGGTGAAGGATCAACACTTGGAGAGACCACATGAGACCTCTATGAGAAGCTCATGACCGTGAATAAGGAAATTGTCTGCTTGCATAGCTTGTAGCAACAAAGAAAGGAATTTGTTAAGACTCTTAAGAATGTGAAAACTACCATCACCACTGTTAGTGTCAGTCTTTCCAGCCTTCCTACAGTGATCAAATACGCTCTTACAAAGTGGTCTCAGAGTGTCAAGGTCAAATTTTGTCATTTCAAAGAGTTTTCAAGCAAAATTTGGTCACTAGGCATTAGGTCTAGGGTTTGCTTTCACTCTTTGCAAAGTTGCCCAAATGCCAATCTATGTCACTATTCCGCTGAGTCTATCATCATTCATAGGGTTTTCATTATCATATCAGTGTCTAATGAGTCATTTTACACATTGTTCATGCTTCAGTTGCACCCAGGCAAGATCATTTCCTTCTCCTAGGGTTTTGAAGGCAATTTCTCTTGGACGGTCAAATCATCGGCAAAACTTGTATCCTGATGTTCATACACCTTCCCTTATCCTTAAAGTACCTTATCAAACACTTCCCATCCCTTAGATCCGCCAAATTCCTCATTTTTGCACAAACCCTAGTTTCTAGCTACAATCTGGCAATTTTCTAGGTTTGGCCTGTGTTTTTCCCTTTTTGACCCCTTCCCCTCACTCAATCTCTGAGATTCCACTTTCCCCTGCTTCCTAACATCCCTCCCCACTCCCAAAAATTTCCCCAAGAATTTAGAAGCCCCCTATCCCCTTCATTTCGCTCCATTTCGACAAAATTCCTTGTTTCACACATCGGGACAAGTCGCACTCAAATGATGTTCCAGAGCAATAAAAGATGAATTTTGGAAAACTGAGAGAGGTTTTTGTCCACAACATGCCAAAGAATAAAAAAATCCTTCACTTTTTGCATAGGTGTCATGGTTTTAGAGAAATGTCAAAATTACAATCGCTGGATCCAAGGCGGTTGGCCAAGGCACAAAAAAGGAGAAAGAGGCCCGATCCCCTCCATATCTTGGCTGGGGCCTCACTGAAGGATCAATGCACTAATTAGCCCAGCCAAAGCTCAAATCCCAAATTTTTTTGAGAATTTTGGGTAATTTTGGCATTTTTTGGAAATTTACAGGTTTTGGCTCCTCAACGGGTCTCACCCCCGGTGAGACCCTTTGTCATGGCAGCTCCTTTTTCCAAAAACTCAGCATTTCTAGATTTTTTATGCAAAGTTACATATGCCTATGGATGGACTTGAGTTTTTATGGAGTTTTGGGACTCCAGAAGGTCAAAATACATGAAAAATTTGACTTTCTGCCACTTTTTTGAACTGCAGAAAGCTGTCTTGGGAGAATTGATTTTTGATAGGGCAAATGAACTCCAAATTGAAAAATTCTAGTTGGGTTGGAAAGTAGACTCAAAGACCTTTCCAACGAGCTATCCTGCACCTGATTTTGACACCGGAAAGTGCCTCAAACAGAGCTCCCAATGTGCGCGACCCGTTGAGCAGACTTTGCCAGATTTCACTGTACAGCTCGAAAAAGCACAGTTAGACTTGGTTTGAATTTTTGGGGTTGAAGATGATTATCTTTGATGTAATTTTTGTAACTCTAAGACACTTTTACTCTTGTTTAACACTTCTAGAAGATTCATTCATGTCAAGGGTAAATATTTAATGAATGGATTGGTTTCCTAGCTTATAGAGGCAAAGTTGTTTTGACTGCCTAGATTTTAGTGCTCAGTTTAGAATTAGTTGAAACAGCTCCTAGAAGGATGAGCTCGACCCCTAGAGGCAAGGGAAGAGGTTGGCTTGCCTATATTATGTATTTTCTTAATCATTTTCAGAGGTTGGAAGGTTGGACTCTTGAGGGAGAAGCTATCATTGTATATTTTCACTGTATCTCTGCAATTTTTGGCTAAGGAAGACCAGGGTTTTGCAGTCATCTTTGGGATTCTTGTGGACTCATGTGTTGATGGTGTGTTTTCTCAATGTTCTTGTAAGCTTTGTTATGTGATTCATTTCCTTTCTTTACTGCTGCACATTAAACAAATGAAGTGTTAAAGTATGAATTCATGCTAGCCATGCTCTGCTTTTAAATTTGTTTAATTTCAATGTTTTCTTCTGTCTAAAGAGAATTCAAAGTGATTGTTTGCTCTCTTTAGCTCCTCATCTTTCATTCCCGTTCATTTCAGCTAAAAGGCATCAACGCTGTCTCCTACCTCGCCCCAAGGAACCCCCTGCAGAAACTGTGTCCAATCCCCGCACCCAAAATTGCCCTCTCCTCAATTTGCCACCAAAAACCCAAAAAACCCCAAATCAACTCTTTGATCAGTTTACTAGCCTAATATCAGCGTTACCTTGTTGGTCATCTCATCCCATTGAAGATCTGCCGAGATTGACCGGAGAGAGCCTTCTCCTGCCCCGTAGGGCTAGCTACGAGGCTAAATGGTTTGATGTAGCCTTGAGGTTTACCTTTCTCAGCCTGAGGTGAAATTTCAAGCGCTAACATACTGGCGACCATACTGGGGAGAACAAACTTGTCTCTTGATTGATGTGTTTGATTCATAAGTCTTAGACGGAGCCTGAAGTTATGCTAGGTAGCCTTCGAAAACGCTCTTGTTTTACATCAGCGTTAGTAGATAAACGCTGCTTCAAATCTCCGTGAGCTTGTGAATACGACCACTTCATTTGCATTTTACCCCAGTACATGTATCAAGTTCAGATCTGATTGTTGATAGTGGACAACGATCAGACACTTGAAAGGCTGAAATCATTCACTTGGCGACTCTAAATCATTTTCGAGATCAGATCCAAAGACTCCACTGGAGGAGGATCCTGACCAGCAGAAACATGAAAGGACAACATGGACAGATCAGGTATTCAAGTTGGAATTTCATCCAAGACTTTGTGTTCTTTGTCATAAATTATTTCTTCTCTTTTCCCAAGAATGTAAAGAAGGCTTTGCAAAGTATACTATGCTTGAAAAAAGATCCTCGGCCTGCAGTTGATTCTTTCCCTCTGAAGATTGTAAATGCCAAATATTTGCATGCCTTTGAGCTTGATCAGGATCCTTTTTCCAAATTTTGTGATGACCATCTTCAAATTGATGAACCCCAAGAGACCAAGACTAATTCTATACCTGTTGTACATACCCCTACACCTTGTAAAATTCCAAATTGGTATAAACCTCTTGGTTTACCTTCTTTTCTTCATCCTTTCCCCAAAAACTATGATCTATACTTGCCGATGTTTGATGGTGAAAGTAAGAATGTCAACGCTGAGCAACATGTCCAGAATTTTGAGAATTTTCTAGATCTTTTTGAAGTTGATGAAGAAGATGTTAGTATTAGGCTTTTTTATCTTTCTTTACAAGCCAAAGTGAAGATTTGGTTCAAAGCCCTGCCTGATGCAAGCATCTCAGATTTCCAGCAGTTCGTCAAAGTTTTTCTCGATAGGTGGATGATTGGGCAGAACCTTTTCTTGATTGTAGAAGAGTATAACCAGCTAAAAAGATTGCCAGGGGAGACAGTACAACAGTTTTCAGCCAGATTTAACCAAGTTTATTATTCAATGCCAATTGATATAAGGCCTACTACTAGATCTGCTCTCTTGCAGTACCCGGGCGCCTTTGATCCGGAGATGGAGTTTCAGCTGAGAGAAAGGGATATTGCAACACTTCACGAGATGCAAAACAGTGCAGTAAATGTAGAGGCTCATCTACTGATCCAAAGGGCAAGGTTGAAAGAACAAGAGATGAAAAACATAGATCCGGCCGGATCGACATCTCTAGAGGTAAAACTTGACATTTTGGTAAGTGCAGTGGAAAAGATGATGGACAAGATCAACACAAGGAATGATTATGATGTTCAAGGCTTGCTGATTGAAGAAGAACAAGTTGCTGACCCAAAACATTTTGTTTCTGATCCCAGTTGTCATAGTGATTGTTTTATAGATCATTGTGAAGAAGAAAGAACTGTTGATATGACCTGCATGCTTGATGATGTCTTTTACACTGATGATTTGCCTCAGTTTGATCAGTATGATGATGATTATGTTCTCCAAACAGACGCTAATCTTGCAGACGAACCATCAGCTAGTTTGTGGGAGGAGAGAGTTCATTTTCAGTAGCTTGTATACAATGTTCAGCCATCACATATCAGCTATGACAGTGACGAGGAAAGTGCAGCAAATTTTGAAGTAAGTGAAGGATCTTTACCTTTTTGTTTTGATTCATGTCAGTTCATTAAAGACAACTTCCATGAAATTAGAAATCAGCTGTCAACAAGTCTTGATCTAGACCATCTTGGAGGCAATAAAAACCTTGTTCCAGACTTCTCATATTCAGATTTGCAGCCCCCAAATGCCATTGGTTTTCAAGTTGCAGATGAAAGCATGGAAGCTGACATATTTGATCAAATGATACAAGAAGGTGACTCCGTACCATTCTGTTTTGAATCATTTCAGTTTTTGAAGAGTAGAGTGCATAGTAAATCTTCAAATGAACAGCCTACAACAAATCGACAATTTTTCAGTGTTAATGTTGAGGATGAGACAGATAACAAAATTCTTGAGCAGCCTGTAGCATCAGATTTGCAACCATCAAATGAACTTGAAGGGCAGATTATAGATGAAGTTGTGGCAGACAAAATACATGATTTGATGATGCAGGAAGATTCTATACCCTTTTGTTTTGAAGCATTTCAGTTTATAAGGCAGAATTCTCATAAAATCTCTCAAGAACAAGATGAACAGCTAGAAGGATGTCATACATTTTCAATGGATACATTGCAGCAGTCTTTTCAAGTTTTTCATGATCCAATAGCTGATGTTTTGGATGAGGTTTGCAGTCAAAGTCTTTCTCCATTGACCACATGTGAGCTTGAAACATGTGCTGATATGAATTTGATCCGGCAACCGGTTTCTTTGTCATTTTCAGCAGAGGTCTCATCACAAGGCTTAGATCAAAGTTTGCATTCATGGTATGAGGAGAAAATTAATCCATTGGATGAGCTAAGTTCCAGTGTGCATGAACTTCAAGATCCTTATGCAGTGTTTTTGGAGGTGGATAGAGAATTCATATCTTTCAACGGATCTGTTTCTAAGTTGTCATGGGAGTTGCCTTTCAGTAGTTCTCTCTTGTTGTTCATAAGCAAGCACTTGTGGAGAATTCGAACAGTAGATGGGACACTTACTTGGTTACATTGGTTGTTTCATTTCACTTGACCAGGTGATGAATGAAACTGTTAGAGTAGGTTGTGATGAATAAGCTCCACTTTGAGCATCATTTTCAGTTTGTCGGTTGTGTTTAAGTATTGAGTCAGTTTTTAGTTGAGTGAGAGTCAATTTGTGTTGTCAAGTCATTAGTTTTCAGTCATGCATTTCAGCTTGAGTTTTTGACTCCATTGCCCAATGGTTGAAAACACTGGTCTGCTCTCCCAGAGGTCTACGGTTCTTGGCACCTCCAAGGAGCTACCATCCCCATTGGAGCCAATGTTAGTGTCAGTCTTTCCAGCCTTCCTACAGTGATCAAATACGCTCTTACAAAGTGGTCTCAGAGTGTCAAGGTCAAATTTTGTCATTTCAAAGAGTTTTCAAGCAAAATTTGGTCACTAGGCATTAGGTCTAGGGTTTGCTTTCACTCTTTGCAAAGTTTCCCAAATGCCAATCTATGTCACTATTCCGCTGAGTCTATCATCATTCATAGGGTTTTCATTATCATATCAGTGTCTAATGAGTCATTTTACACCTTGTTCATGCTTCAGTTGCACCCAGGCAAGATCATTTCCTTCTCCTAGGGTTTTGAAGGAAATTTCTCTTGGACGGTCAAATCATCGGCAAAACTTGTATCCTGATGTTCATACACCTTCCCTTATCCTTAAAGTACCTTATCAAACACTTCCCATCCCTTAGATCCGCCAAATTCCTCATTTTTGCACAAACCCTAGTTTCTAGCTACAATCTGGCAATTTTCTAGGTTTGGCCTGTGTTTTTCCCTTTTTGACCCCTTCCCCTCACTCAATCTCTGAGATTCCACTTTCCCCTGCTTCCTAACATCTCTCCCCACTTCCAAAAATTTCCCCAAGAATTTAGAAGCCCCCTATCCCCTTCATTTCGCTCCATTTCGACAAAATTCCTTGTTTCACACATCGGGACAAGTCGCACTCAAATGATGTTCCAGAGCAATAAAAGATGAATTTTGGAAAACTGAGAGAGATTTTTGTCCAAAACATGCCAAAGAATAAAAACCTCCTTCACTTTTTTCACAGGTGTCATGGTTTTAGAGAAATTTCAAAATTACAATCGTCGGATCCAAGGCGGTTGGCCAAGGCACAAAAAAGGAGAAAGAGGCCCGATCCCCTCCATATCTTGGCTGGGGCCTCACTGAAGGATCAAGGCACTAATTAGCCCAGCCACAGTTCAAATCCCAAAAAAAATTGAGAATTTTGGGTAATTTTGGCATTTTTTGGAAATTTACAGGTTTTAGCTCCTCAACGGGTCTCACCCCCGGTGAGACCCTTTGTCATGGCAGCTCCTTTTTGCAAAAAATCAGCATTTCTAGATTTTTTATGCAAAGTTACATATGCCTATGGATGGACTTGAGTTTTTATGGAGTTTTGGGCCTCCAGAAGGTCAAAATACATGAAAAATTTGACTTTCTGCCACTTTTTTGAACTGCAGAAAGCTGTCTTGGGAGAATTAATTTTTGATAGGGCAAATGAACTCTAAATTGAAAAATTCTAGTTGGGTTGGAAATTAGACTCAAAGACCTTTCCAACGAGCTATCTTGCACCTGATTCTGACACAGGGAAGTGCCTCAAACAGAGCTCCCAATGTGCGCGACCCGTTGAGCAGGGGTGCGCGACCCGTTGAGCAGACTTTGCCAGATTTCACTGTACAGCTCGAAAAAGCACAGTTTGACTTGGTTTGACTTTTTGGGGTTGAAGATGATTATCTTTGATGTAATTTTTGTAACTCTAAGACACTTTTACTCTTGTTTAACACTTCTAGAAGATTCATTCATGTCAAAGGTAAATATTTAATGAATGGATTGGTTTCCTAGCTTACAGAGGCAAGTTGTTTTGACTGCCTAGATTTTAGTGCTCAGTTTAGAATTAGTTGAAACAGCTCCTAGAAGGATGAGCTCGACCCCTAGAGGCAATGGAAGAGGTTGGCTTGCCTATATTATGTATTTTCTTAATCATTTTCAGAGGTTGGAAGGTTCTCTTGAGGGAGAAGCTATCATTGTATATTTTCACTGTATCTCTGCAATTTTTGGCTAAGGAAGACCAGGGTTTTGCAGTCATCTTTGGGATTCTTGTGGACTCATGTGTTGATGGTGTGTTTTCTCAATGTTCTTGTAAGCTTTGTTATGTGATTCATTTCTTTTCTTTGATGCTGCACATTAAACAAATGAAGTGTTAAAGTATGAATTCATGCTAGCCATGCTCTGCTTTTAAATTTGTTTAATTTCAATGTTTTCTTCTGTCTAAAGAGAATTCAAAGTGATTGTTTTCTCTCTTTAGCTCCTCATATTTCATTCCCGACCATTCATTTCAGCTAAAAGGCATCAACGCTGTCTCCTACCTCGCCCCAAGGAACCCCCTGCAGAAACTGTGTCCAATCCCCGCACCCAAAATTGCCCTCTCCTCAATTTGCCACCAAAAACCCAAAAAACCCCAAATCAACTCTTTGATCAGTTTACTAGCCTAATATCAGTGTTACCTTGTTGGTCATCTCATCCCATTGAAGATCTGCCGAGATTGATCGGAGAGAGCCTTCTCCTGCCCCATAGGGCTAGCTACGAGGCTAAATGGTTTGATGTAGCCTTGAGGTTTACCTTTCTTAGCCTGAGGTGAAATTTCAAGCGCTAACAACCACCATGCAATACTGGACAATGCGATACAAAGAGGCTCCACTTACTTTGGTAAAGAAGATGAAGTCGCATGCAAAGTAGGAGAAAGGAAGAGTTCAAATGTTGATTCAAAGCAACAAGCAACTCGCTTCTTTCTTTAGAAACATTCAGGCCTCATATGTATGGTTGTACAACAATTTGGATTTCATGTTGAGAACCCACAAGATCCCATCAGTCAGCTCACTCACTGAAGCTAAGTGCAAACATCAAGTTAGGAAGGAGATTGAAAAGCATTTGGAGAAGTTGAAACAAATTTCCACCAAGGATAACTTGGAGTTGAATAGAAAGAACATGAAAAAGTACATTGGTGGCCCTGTTCAGATAAGAACAATGTTGCTCCCAGTTGAGAAAGAGGTTAAGATTGGCTCCATGTCATTGTACCCAGATTCTATGGAGGCTAGAGTCAGCTTCTAGCCACACACCATCGCGCAGTTTGGGGACATCATCACACAGTACTGAGCTTGGAACCAATATGTGACTGAGAAGAAGCAAGTGGAGGTTGCTGAGCTAGAGTTTTCCCAAACTCAAGCATCATAGTGTTGTGTCTTGTTACGCTGTCATGTTGTCTCTACCCAATTTTGTCTTATATGGGTTCAAGTGTAAAATGTAATATTACTTGTAATTATCTTGTAAGTGAGATTCCAAGTGTCAATATTGGAATATGAAGAGTCATGATGTAATGTAACGGGTCATTTTGTAAAGAAGATGAAGATTCATGAGGGTAGTCCAAAGGTCACAAAGGGGAGTTGAAGTGTCACCCCCTCTTGTTATAAATAGAACCTCATAACTCATTTAAGAGGCTTCTGGGAGCCAAGCTTTTGGCTAGGCTTAGGCTTAGAAGGAGCTTAGGAGTATTATGAAGAGTCTTGGCTTCTCCTTCGCATAGAGTGAGCATACTTATTTGGAAGAGCAAGAGTTCTTGACTTTAATGTTCTACTATTGGGGCTAGTGGTCCACCAATGGTGTATGTATGAATGTAACTTTCACTTATAATAATAAAAATAAGATTCGACACACTTTCATGCATATGTTTTGAATATAGTAGGAATATTCTTGTTGTATTTGCAATGTATGTTATTTAACTCATGCTTATGCTTATGAACTATTTCGTTTGCATTTGTTTGAATATTTTTGAATGCATGTTGTTGTGTTAATTCATCACTTTAAATTGTGGACTACTCTGCATCTTAGCTTGTGATGTAATTACACTTGTGTGTTCCTTTCACGTTGCATACTATTACAGGCTTCTAAGGGGCGCACTACCTTTTCCCTTTGTGTTTTGGAACCTTCATTCGTCACACTTGGATTTCTGCAAGGTCACACACTTGTCCTCAACCAAAGTTATGATACTCCACTCTACATATTTTCACATTCAAGGCATAACATTACTACCCATTGTTAGGAGTCCTACTCCAAATTGTGTGAGGTCTAGTTGGGACTTCATATCAGCGAGATCCCCTGAATGTTGGCAGGTTGAACACAATCAACATTTCTGGCGCTAAAAGGAGGGTTAGATGACAAGTTGATTCCTTGAAGTTTGTTTTGAATTTCCACACTCATTTAATGACTTATTCGACAATCATAACCCCGACATGTTTTTCCAGAAATGTAAGTATGCAAGTGTTGACGAGTATCATAGATGACTTGTCAACTCTAAAATTCGATGGCGAGGGTGAAATAACCTTATTTGAGAATTCTACTTGTTTTATTGAATTATTCATAGAACACAACATCCACTGTAAGGATGTTGGTGGTAGGTTGTTCATTTTCACATTCGAAGGGTGCTTAAGGGAATGGTGTCGTGGGTTGACTGATGCCTCCATAGACTCTTTTGAACGTCTTGTCACAAAATTGTTTCACGCTTTTGACATGTATGATCGTAAATGTTTGTGCAAGAAAATTTTAGAATTATGAAAGTCACCTAATGAATCACTACATAATTTTCACAATCGTTTCATGCACCTTTTCTTTGAATTTCCAAAAGATGAAGTTGATTGGAATTTCTTGTTAAGAAGATTTCGATATCTAGTTAACATTTCAAAAAATCTGCAAAAGTTAGAATCTTTTGTACTACTCCCAACATACCTCTATGTTAGAGCTTCTAATTATGCGATGGAAAAGGTTGTTGTTCCAAGTGACCCTTCTTCCTCTTCTCATCAAACAACTCTAGTTATGTAGGTTGAGGTGGGAGAGATTCAAAATTCATCCGTTGATCTACCACCATCTTTTCCCACCCCACATACTTAGAATTTCAGTGAAAGTTTGGAATATGAGTTTGATTGTTATAATGAAGTGTTATCTCCTCATCATCCATCCTTTGGTTCCTCTGATCCTCCAAATTGTGTTTTTTCATGCTCACCTCTTTCAAATCTCTCTTGTGATGTTCTCAAGGATCAAGTGTTGGATGGATTTGGTGTTGAGAAGCCAACTTGCGATGTCATTCATGATGATTATGTGGGGGACCCCATAGTTGAATAAGAATATGCAGTGAAGGATGATTGTCTTCCTTCTGCACCTCTCCTTCATCATCCTAACATTTCCCACGATCCTGTCATTTCTGTTGAATCTTGTGAAAATTTAGTTTTTGATGATTTTACTACTTCCGATCATTCACAGAACACGTGGGATTTCATTGAGATGTGGAGAGGAAGAATATTTTACTCTTGATATTCCCAATCTACCGTCTCATCTTTTTGAAAAGTTAGAGGGTGAAATTTCTTGTTTTTTCATATTCCCCTCTTTGTAATTCATCAGATCATGAGGATGCTTTTATCTGTGATCTTGAAATTTATGATCGTGGCTATCGCGACATCTTCAATAATTCATCTGGTCACGATTCTGATTTTTCTATTGTCGATCTTTCCCGGCCACTAATCTGTGATGATCTACCTTCTAATGAGTTTGAACTTCCCCAAGCTGTCGAGGCACTTCAGCCCGAGATGATGGTTATGCCAGGTTGTCGTAGTCTTGAGGTTAGTTTCATTTCCGATTAGAATAGTGTTGAACCTTTTTAGCCTCCTCATCACTATCGCACTTATCAAAAATCAGTCTGTCTTATCGATCAGTTATCAGAGGAGTTGTATGTGGCAAGCACTGTCATAATTTTTCTTTTCTTATTTTTTCATGTTCACTCATTTTCGCAGTTCGAAAGTTTGTGCCTACATGTCTGATGAGCCCCAAAAATGTACAATTATTTGGGCTCATCCAACCTCCTAATTTGACTTAATCCACCATTCTCATTCGTTTATTGCATGTTTTTGATTATTTTTATGTTAATAGAGTGAATTTGGTTAGTCATTATGCCAACAAGTCTAATGGGTGCTTTGTGTAGCCTTGTTGGTCAACTTGGAGACAAATTTGAAGGTCTTAATGAGCACATGGCAGCCAAATTCGTGGGAAAACAAGCTAGAGGATTTGTAGGAAGGTGTCCCCCTCATTTATGGACCCTTACCTCGAATTCTCCACCATCAGCTCGGAGTTCAAAGGCCACCAAATTAATGAGCACAAGGGCAGCCAAGCAAGTCAAGTTGGACTGCTGTTAACTCCAAGTCTTGGGCAGCCAAGTCCCTAACTTTTAGGAGGACTGTTGGGTCCTCAAATTGTATAAATAAGAGGGCTTGGGGCCTCATTTTGGTTAGCTAGTGGTTAGTCATTTTTTAGCTAGTTGGTAGTCAATTCGTTTAGCTAGTTAGTCATTTTGTTTTAGCCATTAGTTAGCCATTTTGTAATTCGATTTTTATGCAATAGACTAGCTTTGCTTTCAGCTCATGCTCAAGCTCTCCTTATGGACAGTTTTGATGTACTTTTCATTTCTTGATTAATAAAGATGGATCCAGCTTTGCACCAGCTCTAAATCTCTCTTGGGAGGCTGTAGTTCTTGGGGTTGGGCCCATCTCAAGCGCCCAGTACCTCCCTTGTTTATATTTATGTGTCTTTGCTGCATTCTCATAATAAAAATTTGCTCTTTAGACCTTGCTTTGTTATGGTAGTTGGTTTTGATGGGTAACGTAGCTTTTCATGCTTAGAATCGATTGGTAGGAGTTTGTTATGCATTTAGATCTTTTGGAATGCTCTTTCTCACGTGAAGTACATGGTTCTCTTTCCAAACAAAGTTGCTGTTCATTTATTTCATTGACAATTAGATTAAGTTAGCTAGGACTTGGTTTGTTTGCAAGAATTCATTGATTCGTTTAAATGAGCATTGTGCAGGGCATCTTTATCATCTTCATCACCTCCTCAAGTTCTATTTAACCTCTGTCTCACTCATTTACCCTCCAAACCTCTCATTTCCCACCTAGCTCCATCTCCTTCAACTTTCGTTGACATAGCCCTTTATCTTCCAACCTACTCCCTACCCTCATTTCCCATCCTATTCCTTCACTTCTAAAGCCATCACCAGCCTTATTCCTACCTTACACATCTCCCCCTACCATTCCATTACTCCTCCATCACTCCAAACACTCACGGTAGGTCATCCTGTAGCCATTTTTAGACATCCTGTAGAAAACAGAGTATCCTGTAGGATCCTCCACAGCCATCCTGTAGGAGACCACTCACTCGGTTGCCGAGCTTCTGAATGTGAGGAACCTCTGTGGATGGATGCTAAGGATCCCTAGGGACCTCTCCTAGCCTCCCCAACCTGTCCCACGCTTTCCTTCCTTCTCCATCCCATCTGCACAACCAAACCCTAGTTAGCACAAGATCACAATCATTCCACATACTTAAAGGAAAATACAAAAACATAACTTTCATGATGCAAGTAGTTTAGATCCATGCATTTTCACTTATTAGAGGTAATGACAGCATTGGTAGAAGTTGCATTTACATTCTTTGCATTGTAGAGGTTAGACTAGTCAAATTAGGGTTTCCTAGGTTTACATGCTTTGATTTGCTTTCAGTTCATTTTTGTCAAGTAAAGTAGCTTTCCTTTGAGATTAGCTTTCGTCCATCAATTAGCAAGCTTCTTCTGAGAGCCTATAGAAGTTGGCTTGAGCCCTAGCGGACTTGTGCCAGCTGACCAAGTGACAGCTGCGACAAGAGCTAGTACTTGTGCATACAGCACCGCCGCTTCCAAGTTTGTACAAACTACCGGGTTGATAAAATTAAGAGACATGAAGCCCCAGGAGTTGTAGCATTATTGCTACAATACTGGAGCTCACCATCTTTTTGGCGCCGCTGCCGGGGAAGCGGCAGAGTATTGGTGATTGTTGCTATTCTTCTATTTTCTACTACAACCTTCTGCTAAGTAGTTTATTTCATTTCCATTATGCAATTTCATTTATGCAAAAGTAGATTAGCCTTTCTTGCTTTCCTAGATTAGTATTTCCCGCTTTCATAGATTAGCTTTTCCTGCTTTCCTAGAATAGCTTTCAATTCCGCATTTCAATTCTGCAAGCGTAGATTAGTGTTTCAATTTCGCAAGCGTAGCCTAGCATTTCATTCTTGTAATTTCATTTGAGCAAAATAGATTAGTCCTTTCCTGCTTTCATTTCAATTTCGCAAGACAGTTAGTTGCAGTTCAATCTATTTCATGCCTTGTAGGAGTATAGATAAGTTAGAAAAATGATTGCACAACACCCCCACTGCTTCACACAACCAACGTTCTTCTTCGATGGCTGTGATGAAAGGACCCCTGGGTGGACATTAAGACATATCTGAAGAACCTATAGGGGAGAAGAAGAAGAAAACATTCCTCTGAAGCAAATGGCTACCACTAGAGATGTTGGGAGCAACATCTTGTCCAAAGATGAATTTGAAAATCAGATCAAAGATTTCAAGAGTGATATGAGGCAGTTTCTTGCCATGCAACTGGATACCTTGCGGATCCAAAAGAAGCAAGAAGAAGCCAAGAGGGATTTGGTCATTTTTTGTCCTAGGTGCCTTAAAAAGCATCCTAGGAACGAATGTCCAATGCACTCCCTAGAAGTGTGTTTCATCTGTGAAGAATACCATCCTACAGATCAGTGCCCTTCCTTGTCCAGAATCAAAGCTACATATCAAAGGGCCAAGGGAGCCATTGGATCACTCTGTTATATGAACCAAAGGAGGCCACATGGACCCATACCCTACCAGCAGGAACTACAAGGGACACCCGAGACCTATTATGACCCTTATCAAGCCACTTTCATGCCTTCTTGGGATCCCCCTGCTCATCCTTCCTGGTCTACACCTCCTCCTTGGTCATATTCTCCTTGTTCCTTCACAGATCCATATTATGCCCAACCAGTTGCTCATTCATTTCACTCTTATGCTCAGCCACAGCCTCAGTGGAATGCACCTTATCAGGAGTGGAGGCCCCAGTACAACTCTCATCCCACTCATTTTCCTCCACCACCTGCTCATCCACAACCATCGCCTCCTCCTCCACCAAGGCAACCCCAAATGCCTACCCAACCACAATGTCATCCATCTCCATCTCAGTTTCACACCTCCACTCAACTACTCGTACCATTTCCAAAACCATGCAATGGAGCAGCTCAACCCAATTGCAAATATGAGGCACAACATATGCAAACAACTCCTCTTGAGCTCAATGATCTTCACCATAGACCAGGAAGAGTGTTGCAAAAGAGGGAATCTATTGACAACATTGAAGGACCAAAAGCAAAAGAAGATTCCAAAGAGGAGATCAAAGAACCATGGGCTGCACTTAATGAAGAGAAGACCTCAGAATCAGAGATAAAGAAAGATCCCTCATGGTTACCATCAAATCTTCCATGTACTCAAGAAAAAGATCAACAAAAAGAGGAAGATCAGAAGGTCATGATAGAAGGTGACATGAAGAATGATCCAGATCAGCAAAAGAACCAAGGATATCAAAGCTATATTGAGATATGGTTTCAGAAGGTCACTAAGTTGCAACAGTACTTTCTCCCTCAGTTTTGTTTGATCCCTTCAAAGTCAGATCATTTTGTCTTTGAAACTTGGATAGTTGTCAAAGCATGCATTCCGAGCCTTCACATCATCTTGTCTCTAATCTCGATGTGCACATGGCTCCATTGGAAGTATTCTTATACTTGAAAATGATTTTGTTTTTCAAGTAGGGTAGGGTAAAAAAAAAAAAAAAAAAAAAGAGAAAAAAGAAAAAGAAAAAAAATGAAAAAAGAGGAAAATAGAAATCTAAGGTGAAAACCTCCTCGGAGGCGCCTTAGATTGGCTCATTGATTGAAAACCTCCATGAGGCGGTCAATGGGTTGGAAAAAAAAAAGAAGAGAAAAGAGAAAAGATCTTTGGGTGAAAACCTCCCTTGGAGGCACCCAAGGCAGGCAATTAGGGTGAAAACCTCCATGAGGCGCCCAAGGCAGGCAATTAGGGTGAAAACCTCCATGAGGCGCCCTAGTTGTTTTTCAAAAAAAAAAAAAAGAGAGAAAAAAAAAGAAAAAGAAAAATGAAGCTAATCTCCATTGAATGATTTCAGGTTGCAGCAATGACATTGCAGGTTAAAGGAGGACGTTTCATGATAGGAGGAGCACTCAAATCAAAGACAAAGGAGTTTTCGTATCTTCTACAGGAAGCTTACAAAAAAGCCAAATTGATCTCCAAAGAGGACCTGAAGGCTTGGAATATGTCCATGAGGCCTACACTCATCTATGTTTCCACTCCTCACCCCTTTTCCATCATTCTTTTCATGTCATTATGCTTCTTTCCTCAAAACTGTGTTTTCTACAGGATGCTCTATATTTCTACAGGAAACATCCTGTAGAACCTTTGGACGAGCCAAATTCAATCTCAAAAATGAATCTAATGGTGGGAATCTGTTGATTAGGCCTACAAGCACTTGTGTGTCCATCCCTTGCCTTCATCCATCATTTTTTCCACCTCCTTGTGCCTCTCATTGTGCTTCTACAGGATCTTCCTGTAGAAATTGTGGGAAACTAGGCATGCATTTCAAAAAGTGGTTTTGCAAGCATGGTAGCTTCCTCAAAGGTTCAAGAGTCCTCCTGCAGTCTTCCAACTCATCCTCCATCATCTCCATACCTGCATCACAAACAAAATTCATTTTGTCATCCCATGCAAGCACATGCAAAATGCCTTGAAGCCAAAAACACATAGAGCAGAATTTGTTTTTGCCATAACTTGAGAACCATGCATCCATTTGACAAACCATTTTATGGGGGATTGTACAAGGTCGATGACAACATGCCTGAGCAGTTTCATGCAATTCCGGTGCACGGTTTCCAAGAAATCAGCCTCCATCACCATCAGCCATTTTTGCATTTTCTCCATAACCGTGCATCCGTTTCAAAACCTGTTTCATGGGGAGATGCATGTGGGTGATAGTAGCCTACCCAAGTAGTTTCAGCCAATTCCGATGCACGGTTTCCGAGAAATCGAGCTCTGAAATCTTCAGCCATTTTCTAATTTTCTCGAAATCCGTGCATCCATTGATCACGAATTTGCTATGGGAGATGCATCATGATGGTAGGAACATGCCCACCGAGTTTCAGCTCAATCCGCTTTGGCGTTTGGGAGAAATGTCGAAAACAAGTTCTGGTTCGGGGAAGATGCAGCAACAGCAGCTTGAATGTGCAGACTTGAATGTGGAAACAATCGTCTGGAGCTTGGATCCAGCAAGAGGACACCTGCACATGAAAAACACAATCAAAGATTAGCAGCCCAGCCACATGCAACCATAAAATCAAACGCATGCAGCAATGACAGCCCACAACAGCTCACGGCAGCCATTCAACTTCGAGGTACGTGACTTAACCTTGTTCCTCTGTTGCATGAATGTAATTCGAAGCATTGCATGAACGAATGAGATGGTTGTGGTTAAGGGAATCGGTGGCCAGCCAACTGGACACCCTCATCTAGTTCAACAGCGCTTGGTGGGTGGATACGACACGTGTGCTCAGCCAACTCAAGAGAAAATTGAAAACGGGTAGTGATGGACAGTTAGACCTCAGCGTGCTTGATGGATGAGATTAACAGCAGAGAAAAACTAGTTAAACATCGCAGTGGAGACAACAGTTGCATGGGGCCAACGTATACTTGGCCACTTCACTACCTCACCAAAAATCACGTTGAAATTAAATGATGCTTGGCTGACTCTCACCACTCTTTGTTCAACTGCGGTCAACTGAAGCACATGTCCACCATCTAGATCAGTTAAACAATGGTGCTCTACCGATTTCTGCCTTTTATTCTCGAATATCTCTTCAGTTCCTTAAAAAAATTCCCGTTTCTACAGGATGTCATCTACAGGAAAGTGCAGCAGAGTCTTTTCAAAAGCAGAGAAGCCCAAGTTTTTACGTCTTCCATTTCTGATCAAAAGGACCACCATCAAGTTCACATGGAAGAAATTGGCAGAGATACATTGGGTGTTGTCGATGATCTTTGTGCAAAGAAAGTAAGAAACAGAGGGGATTCCCCTTCAGCTGACTCATTTTCTGGACCAATTCCCTGTCAAGAGCATGGCACATCTGTGAATTTAGTAAATCCAGAGACTCAGAGATACATGGAAGGCTTAGATGGTCATAAGAATGTCTTGAAGGAAGCTCATAGGAAATCAATCCATGCAAATATATTCAACCCAAGCATCTGGAAGAAGCGAAGAAACGAGGGCATGATGCAAAAAGGTGATTGTGCAACAGCAGGTATAATGGCAGTATTTATCTCTATGTTGACTTGGATCAAATATACTTAAGTGAAACATATTACCTTCTGGCATTCTAGTCCAAAATATGGGTCCTAAGAGTTAATGTTGAAGTCTGCCAGCACTGTATTTCAGCTTTCTGCATTATCATGCCACTGCCCTATGCTTGCAATTACTTCTGTCACTTGTCAATACAGCGTATTGTCTTCAATTCCTGTTACATTCCCTATCAATGATCTTAAGGAAAGCTCTGTTTTCAGCACCTGAATTGGGGCATTTGAATTCAGCAATACATTATATTGTTTCTGCTGCCCTGTGTGATATTTTCCAACTATGATAGGAAAATACAACGTATAGAAAAGAGAGCATTGATATTGGGCATCTGATTTTTCAGCATCAATTCAGGGTATATGATTTTTCAGCAATAAGTCATAATACATATTTCATTGCCTATGATCTTTCCAACTATGAAAGTAAATAGAGGACAGGTCAATTTGAGGCACATGTTTCTACAGGAAGACAGAGTCTGTTTCTACAGGAAGACAGAACAGTTTCTACAGGAAAGGGTGAAAAGAGGGAAGCCAAAGGAGAAATCGGCCAAGATGCTAGCCAAGGACGTCACCAGGGCCATCAAAGACAAGGGGAGAGATTTGGTTGCTCAGAGGATGAGCAACACTTTCAGTAGGGGGGTGATGATGAGCCCCAAAAATGTACAATTATTTGGGCTCATCCAACCTCCTAATTTGACTTAATCCACCATTCTCATTCGTTTATTGCATGTTTTTGATTATTTTTATGTTAATAGAGTGAATTTGGTTAGTCATTATGCCAACAAGTCTAATGGGTGCTTTGTGTAGCCTTGTTGGTCAACTTGGAGACAAATTTGAAGGTCTTAATGAGCACTTGGCAGCCAAATTCGTGGGAAAACAAGCTAGAGGATTTGTAGGAAGGTGTCCCCCTCATTTATGGACCCTTACCTCGAATTCTCCACCATCAGCTCGGAGTTCAAAGGCCACCAAATTAATGAGCACAAGGGCAGCCAAGCAAGTCAAGTTGGACTGCTGTTAACTCCAAGTCTTGGGTAGCCAAGTCCCTAACTTTTAGGAGGACTGTTGGGTCCTCAAATTGTATAAATAAGAGGGCTTGGGGCCTCATTTTGGTTAGCTAGTGGTTAGTCATTTTTTTAGCTAGTTGGTAGTCAATTCGTTTAGCTAGTTAGTCATTTTGTTTCAGCCATTAGTTAGCCATTTTGTAATTCGATTTTTATGCAATAGACTAGCTTTGCTTTCAGCTCATGCTCAAGCTCTCCTTATGGACAGTTTTGATGTACTTTTCATTTCTTGATTAATAAAGATGGATCCAGCTTTGCACCAGCTCTAAATCTCTCTTGGGAGGCTGTAGTTTTTGGGGTTGGGCCCATCTCAAGCGCCCAGTACCTCCCTTGTTTATATTTATGTGTCTTTGCTGCATTCTCATAATAAAAATCTGCTCTTTAGACCTTGCTTTGTTATGGTAGTTGGTTTTGATGGGTAACGTAGCTTTTCATGCTTAGAATCGATTGGTAGGAGTTTGTTATGCATTTAGATCTTTTGGAATGCTCTTTCTCACGTGAAGTACATGGTTCTCTTTCCAAACAAAGTTGCTGTTCATTTATTTCATTGACAATTAGATTAAGTTAGCTAGGACTTGGTTTGTTTGCAAGAATTCATTGATTCGTTTAAATGAGCATTGTGCAGGGCATCTTTATCATCTTCATCACCTCCTCAAGTTCTATTTAACCTCTGTCTCACTCATTTACCCTCCAAACCTCTCATTTCCCACCTAGCTCCATCTCCTTCAACTTTCGTTGACATAGCCCTTTATCTTCCAACCTACTCCCTACCCTCATTTCCCATCCTATTCCTTCACTTCTAAAGCCATCACCAGCCTTATTCCTACCTTACACATCTCCCCCTACCATTCCATTACTCCTCCATCACTCCAAACACTCACGGTAGGTCATCCTGTAGCCATTTTTAGACATCCTGTAGAAAACAGAGTATCCTGTAGGATCCTCCACAGCCATCCTGTAGGAGACCACTCACTCGGTTGCCGAGCTTCTGAATGTGAGGAACCTCTGTGGATGGATGCTAAGGATCCCTAGGGACCTCTCCTAGCCTCCCCAACCTGTCCCACGCTTTCCTTCCTTTTCCATCCCATCTGCACAACCAAACCCTAGTTAGCACAAGATCACAATCATTCCACATACTTAAAGGAAAATACAAAAACATAACTTTCATTATGCAAGTAGTTTAGATCCATGCATTTTCACTTATTAGAGGTAATGACAGCATTGGTAGAAGTTGCATTTACATTCTTTGCATTGTAGAGGTTAGACTAGTCAAATTAGGGTTTCCTAGGTTTACATGCTTTGATTTGCTTTCAGTTCATTTTTGTCAAGTAAAGTAGCTTTCCTTTGAGATTAGCTTTCGTCCATCAATTAGCAAGCTTCTTCTGAGAGCCTATAGAAGTTGGCTTGAGCCCTAGCGGACTTGTGCCAGCTAACCAAGTGACAGCTGTGACAAGAGCTAGTACTTGTGCATACAGCACCGCCGCTTCCAAGTTTGTACGAACTACCGGGTTGATAAAATTAAGAGACAGGAAGCCCCAGGAGTTGTAGCATTATTGCTACAATACTGGAGCTCACCAATGTCTTTGACTTGCAGTGTGTTTAAACACCATGGTACATTTGCAAAGCTTCTTTCATGCACTTTTCGTTTTTACTTATGCGTGTTCATTCAAACTTTGAACATTCTGGTTTGTATTGCCTTATATTTATTGTTTACTATTTTTCTTGTATATCTTTCTTGACATGTATTCCCTAGCATACATAGGCCAACTAATTCATCGATGGTTGCGTTGGAAGTATCATTTCACGCGATTTTGTCCTATTCACTATTAGGTTAGGAGTAGGATTAGTTGTTTTATTTTCTTATTTGTTTCATTTAATCACTTTCTTTCACTTTTCGCTTTGCTTCTTTCCTTTTATTTGTTTTCTTTTTAGTCATAGGATAACTTCCGTATGAGATCGTGTTTAATTCTTAGACAATCAAGGTGAAATCCAAGAGGAATTTGTACTGCTATCAACGCTTGGTTATCTGTTTATCCCTTTATTTATGTGAATCTTGAGTTTCTTTTAGTCGATGACACTTTGATGGAAAATATATTCCTATTAGAGAAAGTCACAAGTGAAATTACGATGCTTGCACTCTTAACTAGTACCTCCTACTCTAATCGGTTTTCTATTTTTAGTTCATCCTTGTCAACTAAGTCGAGTAGAGTAAGGATGGGAGGAAAAACTTAACAAGTATGTCAAAGGTATATAAAAACATCCTTCTTTGAAGGGACAACCTCTTCTGCTCTCAATAAGTTGGGATCCCTCTTTCGCCCCCATGAAATAAATAAGTTCCTATGCACAGTTCTTTGAAAAAATACAAATAAAAATAAAAATAAAAATAAAAATGAAATAAAGTTTGAAAGAAGAGAAAGGCTTCATGCACAGAGAGGTGAAGCAAGAAACTCCTCTAGCGTATTGTCCAAGCTCGCTGGCAGCAGAGCAATGCTTGTGTTCCTAAAGTGACTCCGCTGGGGTACTGTCCAGGCCTGCTGGTAGTAGAGCAACACCAAAGATGAAAACTATGACTTTGAAAATCTCTTTTACTTGTGTATTTATATACTCCTCATCCCTAATCGAAGAAACTCAGTCTGACTTGGCTTGTTATGTGTGATGCTAATGAATAGAATGGTAGGGATTATATATTTAACGCAAGCGAAATGAGAAGTTGTGACAATCAATGAATTGAACAATACTTCTGGAAGGGTTAGTCCCGTTTTTCATGAGACAAGATCCATACATAGAATTGGAGTTCTACGAATGTGTCGTCAATGTTGTAGCGGCTACAACCATCCTCCAAAATTTTGCGTATGCTTTGATTTTGGAGCCTTCCTATGCACATGAGCTTATCTTATACTATTGTCAAGTACTCGTGATTTGAATGAGACTTATATTTTTCATTTGTGCTTGTTTTTTCTAATTTTTACATGTAGGTGATCTTTTTAAGTTATAAGCTAACCTCCTGATTTGGTCACATAACAGTTCTAGGCTTACCTCCAAAAACTGCATAATCCTTGAAGGCAATCATCCTTGATGATTGGAATTCCTCAGTTCAGGCTGATAGTTAGCCTTGACCTCAAAAACTACGTAGTTATGGAAGGAAACCCATCAATGAGCCAAGAAATGCACAACCCATCACTAAGTTCAAAAATTGTGCAATGCACTAAGCCAAAAAGTTGCCCAGTTCCCTGTAACTGTGTAGTATTTCCTGACAGTGTGCATGGAAATTTTCCTCTTAAAAGAAAGAAAACTAAAGGGAAAAAAGCATCCCTAGGAAGCAGGGATCTATTATTAGTTCCTCGAAGGTGGCACATTGCTATTTTTATAAGTTTCTGCCAAGTGTCACTTTTGTCCTTGATTTTAGGCATGCACGTCATAAAACCTCAGTTGCTCAAATCTAGTTAATCGACGCCTCTAGAGCTCATTTTCACATATTATCCTGGAGCTCTAGAATTCCCAAGGAGATCAAGGAACCTTCAGTGTAGTCATCATCCCTTTTCTGGGTGAGTTTCAATTCTGTCGTCTTCTACCACTTTTTCTATCGCTTTTTGTCATTTCTCTTGTGTGAGTGTTATTTTGCTTATTTCTCTTCATGGTTACTAGCGTTTCAAGTTATTATAACTTGTAGAATTGTTGTTCTAAGTTTTTGTTTGCCTTTCACAAGTTTCGCATCAGTTTTCCTGTTTTTGCACTGATGGTCGTCATTTCGATGACTCCCCTCACATACTTGATTGTCCTTCTGCCTGGTTAGTTTTTGCACTTGATCCACATTGATTCATTCAAACTTAGTCAGTTTTGCACTCAAGCTCACTTCATCATTTAGTTTTTCTCATTTTTGACACTTCTACCGGGAATATATGTACTTCCCTTGGTTAGAATTTACCTTGTCCAGTTGGGCACTACACTATCCTAAAGCCCAAGCCACAATCTTGGCCTTTGTAACTGTGCAGTGCATAGTACATGCTGGCTCCAACTGCGCATTCCGTAGTTCTAGGGGTCATCCTGTCACCTTCGCCACTGAGACTACGTTGTGCACAGTCTCTCCCAGTCTCTGCCTAATCTGGGACTGCGCATTGCACAGTCTGAAGCCTCAAGCTTCATCCTTGGCTACTGGGACTGTGCAGTGCGCAGTTCCCATAGGCAGCGAGTCACTGATGTTATTGAAATTGCGCAATACCTCTCATGGGTTCTGTTAGCTCTGCTACATATTGTTGATATTTGAGGATCAGAAATAAGCTCGGTCCTTGGTTGCACTCAAAGGAGGTTCATACTGGTCATTCTCACCTTCTCCTTGACTTCACTCATCCTCCTTTCATCTCCATTTCCCGCGCTTTCTTGTTAAAAACCATATATAAAATCCTTTGCTTTTAAGCCCCGAGCGCTAAGATCACACTCCCTAAAAACACTCCCATATGATCACGCGCCTTCACAAACCCTTCACCCGTAACCTCCACCGTCGATCTCCGCTTCCTAATCTAACGGCTCCCTGTCACATTCGATGGAAAACCCACACGATTGTTTCCCCACCACCCGATCATCTCTGCCACGATCGGACGGCGTTCGCTCCCCCCGCGACCGCAATCCGATGCGACGTTAACGTACGATGGAGGGCAATTTTCCCCTCTCCCCCTCCGCCACGCGCCACACTCTGAATGGGATCGCGCTCCGTTGTCCTTTTACCACTCGATGATCAACAACAGTGCGATCAAAACCGCTTACCGCCCAAACCCATATTCCCACCTGTTAACCACCGCGCTCTTCTGCTGCCCGACGACTGTTGGATCTGTCCACTTGGGATCCAACAGCCCATGTTCATTCCGCCCTCGTTTTTCACGATAGCCCCCGCCAAGCCATCTCCGCCATTTATTCTACCGATCCAACGGCCAATCTTGCTCCTTCGACCAACCCGTTTATTCGCCATGCCGTCCACGTCCCTTCACTGTTCCATGCACCCGAAGGATGAAGGTGGCCAGTTTTCCAGTACTGTTTGTAGCTTCTCTTCAACCACCATATTTAACAAACAGTATGGCCAAGAAGGAAAAGGACAGAGCTTGAAGCAGATACCTACATTTAACAATTATGGAGCTTCAACCCATACGGCACTTTAGCTACCCGAGAGGACAGCAGAGCATAGGAAAAGATTAGATTCACCCACTAAAGCAAGCAAACACACTCAGAGACTCAACCTGGCAGTTAAATGTGGTTGGTGGTCAATTATGACCCCTCCATACCTAGAATGGCCGAGTGCCTTTGTATTGAAACTCTATATATACCCAAAAACAAGATGTAATCAGGGTTGATGGTTGATGTTTTGATGTAAGGTTCAACTTCTAGAGACTATAACTATTTTGGCACTTGCAACGTCTCATCTTCATTTTCAGCTAATACAAGCTTCTTTTGCTGTTAATTTCTCACTTTTCATTCTTCTTCTATTCTAAGCTGTGCCTGATATGTTGTATTTCTGAGCTCTTGGTGTTTAGCATTAGAGAAGCTATCATCCTATCTCTGTGTTAAAGTCTTGTATGTATCAGTGAATGAGTTGTTCAGGTTTCTTTTCATCTAATGCCAGAGAGCTGTCATCCTGCCTGTGCATTAGGGAATTAGATTTGCAGACTTCTTTACTAGTTGCAGCTAACCATCCCATGGTCTTGTGCATCTGCTAGTGTGGTTAGTATTCTCCATATTCACTCAATCCTTAAACTGTGAGTAATTGGTGGTCTAAAGCCTTGTAGTCTGGGGGTGTTCACACATGTCTGGAGTTAAGTGAAGTAGAAGTGGTTATCTAGCTTGAACAAGCATCATTCCCTCCATTCATCCATTTGCAACAATAAGTTAAATTTGTATGTTCCCAAGCATCTTCGAGCTACAACCTAGGAGAGTTTCTTGGTGTCATAACTTTAATTGGTGCCGTTGTTGGGGAGAGGAGATTGAAGCTTAGCTTCCCTAGGAAAATGACACAGTTCCAACTTTGATGATAGACAAAGTGTGGACACATTTCTAGTTGTAATCATCTATCTGGTGACTCTACTGGAGGACCAACCTAGTGGCGACTCCACATTACAGTTCTGGCTCAGTTTGTGAGGCACACCCGGAGAAATCCTCAGGAATCACCAGCTGACCCAGTGCCTGACCCTGAGAAGATTGCTAACCAAAGTAAAACATCACAGAAAGGAGCATAAGGATCAGGTAAGCCTAAGAAATCTTATGTATCTCTGCAAGAGAAGATTATAGCTGAGAATATATTGTTTGAAGATACAGAGCCTAACATTGTTAGTGAGGAAATACCTTCAGAGATTCATAAAGCTCCTTGTTCATCTAGTTCCCCTTTGGATCTCAGTCCAAAGAAAGCCTCCCATACAGTCCCTCATACTCCTTTGTTTCTGTCATCCATTTCACTGCTCCCTACTATTCAAACTACCAGTATCCTTCCACCTACCCCAGTCATGGCAGGCCAGCAAGCACCCACAAAGATGGAAAGAATCATAGCTGCTAGGTATGGACCCCTGGTCTTGCCCGTTCCTTTGAATGCCATGCCTATAGGGGAGTATCAGAAATATATGCCTAAGTTCACTGGTACAGAGGGAGTAACAGTTGAAGAACACCTTGAATCTTTTTATAGTTATGCTAATAACCTTGATATCAGTGAAGATGACGTGTGGATGAGAGTTTTTGTCCAGAGCCTTGATGGAGAGGCTAGAAAGTGGTTTAAAGAATTGCCCCTTAGGTCCATAGCAGACATTGAAGCCTTAGATGATGTATTTTTGAAGCATTGGGGAGATAAGAAAGACCTGCTCTATTACCATACAGAGTTTGGAAACCTCAAGAGGGAGAATGGGGAATCATTGCCTGATTTTAATAAAAGATTTAACCGTATGTATAGTAAGATACCAGCTGAAGTAAAGCCTACCCCACCTCTGCCAAACTCACCTATGCCAATGCTTTTGACTCTGATTTCTGCCTACTCTTAAGAGAAAGAAGATGTGCCACTCTAGCTGAAATGCAAGATGCAACTTTAGAGGTGGAATCTAATATCATGGCTGCAAAAAAGCTCAAAAGTCATGCTGATAGAAGGAGGCAGAGAGGTGAGGCTTCTTCTTCCTCTACTTCATCTTCAGAACCTAAATTAGATAAAATGACTAAAATGATAGAGTCATTGGCTGCTGAGATATCTAAGCTGAAGGTTGAGCAGAGCTCTGGAAAGGCAAGGCTTCCAAACACATTTGCTCCAAGAAATCCAAATCCATTCAGAAGAGTAAATGAACAAGTGCAGATCATTCAGAGGGGTAAAGAGGCTAATGAATAACAAAAGGTTAAAGCTCCCTTCCAGAACGTAGTCATGGAGGAGGAGCAGTTTGAAGAAGAGGATGAAATTCATTGCATGGAAGATAAAGACAGTGCTGCCTTTTTTACATTGGCTGCCTATGAAGAATCATTGCTCCAGGGTCAAATCAGTCAAGAGTGGGACAGAGAGGTTGTTTTGCAAACTGGCAAACAACAAAGATATAATTTGAGGTCAAAAGGAAACAATGTCAAGGAGAATCCTGCCTAAAGAGTTGCTGTCCCAACAGAGAAACAGAACATCAGACAAAAAAGACCAGCAGCTGATCCAGTCATCCTCAAAGCACCATCTCAAGAGGTAAGAGTTCTTGATGAGTCCCCTTCCCCTTTCATCTTTGAATCAGAAGTCCAGAAGTTAAAAATATCTGTACCTCTGTTAGAACTTGTAAAGAGTGAAGTTTTTAGAAAGCCTATCCTCGATGCTCTTGAGCTGAAAGCCTCACCAACCTCCACGGACTACGTCAATTTGCAAGATGATAAGCCTGTAGTTGTGCTTAGCCCAATGATTGAACCTGCTGATAATAGCTCCCCATCATTCAATGTCTCCTTGACCATTCATGAAAAAACCCTCCATAATTGCCTGCTAGACACAGGGGCCAGCCACAGTTTGATGCCAAAAGCTATCATGGAAGAGTTAGGCCTTGATATTACTAGACCATATCATGATTTATTTTCATTTGATTCAAGAAAGGTAAAATGCCTAGGATTAATCAAAGACCTAGCCATTACCCTAACTTAGCTGCCCATGAAGAGCATGATTATGGATATTGTGGTAGCAGATGTCCCTCCCAAGTTTGGCATGCTGCTGTCCAAAGGCTGGATTAAGAGACTAGGTGGGACACTACAAAATGACTTGTCCTATGCCACTGTCCCAGTCTTTGGGGGAGAAAGCATGAGATTGTACAGAGAAGCACAGTTGGTCTATATCATTAGTGATGAGAAGAATATTTCTAATCATCCCATTTATGCTGTGGACAACGATTTTGGAGCATGTATTCTCCAAATTGAAGAACCCTAGAAGGCCTCATTGCAGCTCAAGAAACAAATAGTTCAGGCCGAGGGAGAGGAAGGAAGTCAGGTTTGGGAAATGTTCTTTGATGGAGCATGTTCCAGGGAAACTGCAGGAGCAAGGGTGGCACTGATATCTCCAAAACAAGAAAGCACACATCTGTCTTTTAAGCTGGCTTTTCAAGTCACCAACAATATAACAGAGTATGAGGCTCTGATATTGGGCCTTAACGCAGCTAAAGACAGAGAAATCAGAAACATAAAGGTGTTTGGAGATGCTGATCTTATCATTCAGCAAGTAAACAAAACATTTCAGGCAAAGCACCCGAGGCTGAAAGCATATAGAGATGAGGTATGGAGACTCAAAGATTCTTTTGATAATTTTTGTATCTCACACATCCCTAGAGTCAAGAATCAACTTACTGATTCCCTTGTTATTTTTGCTAGCATGTTTATCCCTCCCATGCCTCCCAGACTAGTTTATGAAGTTCAGATGAAATATAGACCATCCTTGCCTGATAATGTCCAGCATTGGAATTTTTTTGAAGATGATGATGAAGTGAATAGATTTCTGCAAGTCATTGATGAATTATCTGAAACACAAATTGACCAAGAAAATGAAGCTTTGGAAGAAAATCCCCAGTCCCAACGTAGAAACAAAATTGGCAAAAATAGCATTGTCCAACTGCCCAGCAATCGAATACCTAAAGGACTAATGCCTCTAGAGAAGCTATTTGACCAGAATGATGTGCCTTACAGGGCTGCCCAAAAAGAACATCAATCTATAGCCCAAAGGCATAATATAGGGAGCTCAGATCATCCAAGATATATAAATCTGTCCACTCATCTATTTGCTGCCCAAAGTTCCGAGTACTGCAATTTAATGAAGCAATTTGCTGATGTTTTTGCCTAGGAATATAGTGACCTAAAAACATATGACAAAAAGATCATCCAGCATAAAATCCCTTTAGAGAAAGACACCATCCCTTTCAAGCAGAAACTGAGACCAATAAATCCTTTACTCCTCCCGTTGATTGAAAAGGAAATCCAAAAGCTACTAGCTGCCAAAATCATAGTCCCTCTCAGATATTCAAAGTGGGTAGCCAACTTGGTGGTGGTGAGGAAGAAGAGTGGAGAAATCAGGGTTTGTGTTGATTTCAAAAACTTAAACAAATGTTCTAATAAAGACAATTACCCTCTACCCAAGATGGAGCATTTGGTGCAGAAAGTCTCAGGAGCCAAAGTAATGTCCTTCCTAGATGGATTTTTAGGGTATAACTAGGTTGTCATACATCCAGATGATCAAGAGAAGACTGCATTCACCACTCCCTTGGGCACTTTTATGTATTCCAAGATGCCTTTTGGGTTGATGAATGCTGGAGCCACCTTTTAGAGAGTTATGGATATAGCATTTGTAGGAGAGAAGGATAAGTTTGTCCTTGTCTACCTTGATGATATAACAGTGTACTCCAGCAACCATTAAGACCATTTGCAGCATTT
Source organism: Pinus tabuliformis (assembly GCA_031772625.1). NCBI lineage: Eukaryota > Viridiplantae > Streptophyta > Pinopsida > Pinales > Pinaceae > Pinus > Pinus tabuliformis. The sequence continues at coordinate 932,161,069 of CM062818.1, forward strand.
GAAGAAAGTGTTCCTGAAGTGCAGAAGATTTGGAATTTTAGTAAATCCTAAAAAGTCACAATTTGCTTTAGAAGAAGGCAGGTTGTTAGGACATGTTGTTTCTGCTGCAGGTGTTAGAATCGACCCAGAAAGAGTAAGGGCAATACAAACCTTGTCTGTCTCGGGATCGAAGAAGGATATCCAATCCTTTCTGGGCAAGATAAATTTTGTAAGGAGGTTTATCCCAAATTTTGCAGAACTTGTAAAACACATTACCCCCATGTTGAAAAAGGGGTCGGAAATCAAATGGACTGATGCAGCAAGAAAATATTTTGAATCCATCAAAAGGGCTATTATGGAAGCTCCTACTTTAATCAGCCCAGATTACAGCAAGGAATTCCATATATTTTCATTTGCCTCTGATGACACCCTTGTAGTAGTTTTGATGCAAGCAGATGAGGAAGGCTTAGAGCATCCAATGGCATTTTTCAACAAAACCTTAAGGGATGTTGAGCTAAGGTATGATATCATTGAAAAACAGGCATATGCTCTTATAAAATCTTTGAAAGCTTTCAGAATTTACATTCTACACTCCAAGGTAATTGCATATGTACCCTCTGCTTCAATAAAGGATGTCCTAACACAGCCTGATGCTGATGGAAGAAGGGCTAAATGGATTGCAAAGCTTATTGAATTTAACATAGAATTGAAGCCCACCAAGCTTGTCAGAGGTCAAGGCCTTGCCAGATTAATGGCTGAAGACAATGGCAAGATGCTGGATATAAATCTCATAAACATGAATTCAGAGAATAGACAGACAAAAGGAGAAATAGGTGAACCGAGGAAAAATCAGCCATTGGTAGAGAATATATATTCTTGTGAATGGTATTCTACAATAGCTCAATTCTTGTTGAAGCTAGAAGTTCCTCCAAGCCTTAGTTCGAGCCAAGCCAGAACTATTAAGCTCAGGGCAGCTAAATATTGCATTCATGAAAACCTGCTTTGTTGGAGGGACCCCTCTGGGATTGTTTTGAGGTGTCTAGACAAAGAAAAATCCATGGAAGTGATGCAACAGTTTCATTCCAGCATATGTGGAGGACATCACTATTGGAAAACTACAGCTCACAAGATCCTCAAAGCTGGGTACTATTGGCCCACCTTGTTTGCTGATGTCTTTTCATTTGTTAAATCTTGTGACAGGTGCCAAATATTTGAAGGCAAACAGAAATTGAAGTCCCTGCCCTTAAAACCCATACATGCTAGTGACCCTTTTCAACAATGGGGCTTGGATTTCATTGGAGAAATCAATCCACATTCGAGTGGCCAGCATAGATGGATATTAGTAGCCACGGATTACTTCACTAAATGGATTGAGGCCATTCCTACTAGAAAGGTTGATCACCAAGTGGTCATGAAGTTCTTAATAGAGAACATCTTCACTAGATTTGGTTGTCCACATAAAATAGTCACAGACAATGCAGTAGCCTTCAGGGCAAAAGAATTGGTGGACATGTGCGACTCAATGAGCAATAAGCTAGTTCATTCCACCTCATATTACCCTCAAGGGAATGGTCTAGCATAATCTTCCAACAAGAGCCTGATAAGGATAATTAAAAAGCTATTGGAAGACAACAAAAAGAATTGGGATTATAAGCTCAAGTATGCACTATGGGCTGACAGAGTAATCACCAAGAAATCCACAGGGAATTCTCCATTCAAGCTGGTATATTGCACTGAGGTTGTTTTCCCAATTCAATTAACTCTCCCTGTGGCAAAGTTCTTGTAAGAAGAGAAAAATGAGAAAGAGGAAATGGCACAAAGGATCACTGATTTAGCAGAAATACATCAAATCAGAGAACAGCTGGTTGAGAAGTCTGTAGCACATCAAAAGAATATCAAGGAGCTTTTGACAGGAGGAAAAAAACAAATAATTTTTAGGTTGGAGATTTGGTTCTTAAGTGGGATGCACTGAAAGAGAAGAAAGGCAACCATGGGAAGTTTGACGCTTTATGGACAACGCCTTTTATCATTTCTCAGATACAAGGGAACAATACTTTCATACTGCGAAGTATGGAAGAGGAGACAGTTTTTGATGGCCCAGTTAATGGGCGATTTTTGAAAATTTATTTTGTTTAAGGTCCTCAGGCCTTAAATTTGTAAATATATTATTTATCAGTTTTAGTGAAGAATCATTTAGACTCCATGCCCAATGGTACACTAGGAAATTTTGTTAATCTGGTTTTCACAGGAAAGGCAATGATCTATAGTTCTTGAGACCTCACAGGGAGGATCTCATCCCGAGAAGGAGCCAGTGTTAGCTCTGCTACATATTGTTGATATTTGAGGATCAGAAATAAGCTCGGTCCTTGGTTGCGCTCAAAGGAGGCTCATATTGGTCATTCTCACCTTCTCCTTGACTTCACTCATCCTCCTTTCATCTCCATTTTCCATGCTTCCTTGTTAAAAACCATATATAAAATCCTTTGCTTTTAAGCCCAGAGCGCTAAGATCCACACCCCATAGACCTACGCCCATACGATCGCGCGTCTTCACAAACCCTTCACCTGTAACCTCCGCCGTCGATCTCCGCTTCCTGATCTAACGGCTCCCCGTCACATCCGATGGAAAACCCGCACGATTGTTTCCCCACCGCCTGATCATCTTCGCCACGATCAGACGACGTTTGTTCTCCCCGTGACCACAATTCAATGCGACGTTAACACGCGATGGCGGGTGGTTTTCCCCTCTCCCCCTCCACCATGCGTCACAGTCTAAATGGGATCGCGCTCCGTTGTCCTTTTATCGCCCGACGATCAACATCGGTGAGATAAAAAACGCTTACCGCCCAAACCCATATTCCCGCCCGTTAACCACCGCGCTCTTCCGCTACCCGATGACCGTTGGATCTGTCCACTTGGGATCCAATGGCCCACATTCATTTCGCCCTCGCTTTTCACAATAGCCCCTGCCAAGCCATCTCCACCGTCTATTCTACCGATCCGACAGCCAATCTTGCTCCTTCGACTAACCCGTCTATTCGCCATGCCATCCACGTCCCTTGACTGTTCCGTGCACCTGAAGGACAAAGGTGGCAAGTTTTCCAGTACTTTTTGTAGTTGCTCCTCAACCACCATATTTAAAAAACAGTATGGATGAGAAGGAAAAGGACAGAGCTTGAAGCAGATACCTGCATTTAACAGTTATGGAGCTTCATCCCGTACGACACTTCAGCTACCCAAGAGGACAACAAAGCACAAGAAAAGATCAAATTCACCCACTGAAGCAAGCAAACGCACTCAGAGACTCAACCTAGCAGTTAAATGCGGTTGGCGGTCAATTATGACCCCTCCACACCTAGAATGGCCGAGTGCCTTTGTATTGAAACTCTATATATACCCAAAAACAAGATGTAATCAGGGTTGATGGTTGATGTTTTGATGTAAGGTTCAACTTCTAGATACTATAACTATTTTGGCACTTGCAGTGTCTCGTCTTCATTTTCAGCTAATACAAGCTTCTTTTGCTGTTAATTTCTCACTTTTCATTCTTCTTCTATTCTAAGCTATGCCTGATATGTTGTATTTCTGAGCTCTTGGTGTTTAGCATTAGAGAAGTTGTCATCCTATCTCTGTGTTAAAGTCTTGTATGTATCTATGAATGAGCTATTCAGGTTTCTTTTCATCTAATGCTAGAGAGTTGTCATCCTGTCTGTGCATTAGGGAATTAGATTTGCAGACTTCTTTATTGGTTGCAGTCGGCCATCACATGGTCTTGTGCATCTGCTGGTGTGGTTAGTATTCTCCATATTCACTCAATCCTTAAACTGTGAGTAATTGGTGGTCTAAAGCCTTGTAGTCTGGGGGTGTTCATGCATGTCTGGAGTTAAGCGAAGTAGAAGTATTTATATGGCTTGAACAAGCATCATTCTATCCATTCATCCATTTGCAACAATAAGTTGAATTTGTATGTTCCCAAGCATCTCCTAGCTACAACCTAGGAGAGTTTCTTGGGGTGATAACAAGTTCCTGACTTGCTGTTTGATCATGATTTGTAGATTTGTTGAAGCTGATGTTTGCTTTCCATGAGTGTCCTTTTTTTTCCCACATTGACCACACTTGTGAAGCACTTATCTCCAGCAGTCATTGTTATGATGGCACCAAAGAGAGCTGCTTCAAAAGGCACCACAGAAACTAGTACCGGGGAAGCAATTAACTCAACATTAGTAGACTTGTCAGTGTATGTAGACACTCAGTTTTTTTTTTATAGAAAATTGATCAATACTAACATGGCAACAAATTAATGAATCTCTTTTAGCAAAGAGCGTTGAGGGAGATCTAAAGGACAACTTCGGAAGAAACATAAGTAGAAGGCAACAATCCTGTATAGGGTAAGGAAAAGAGAAAGGTTGTTAATAGTCCAGGGGGAGAACAAAGCTGCAAGATGAAAGCAGATCCAATCCTTATGAAAGCAACTTTAGTAGGATAAGCGAAGAGAAATCAGAGGATACACAGAGCAGAGCGGAGGAAGAGAGAAAAGCAAAGCTTGCAGGATGCAAAATTGAGATTGAAGCAAGCAGATCAAGAACTGAAGGAAGGCTGGGAGCTGAGGAGGAAAGAACAAGAGAGAAGCAAAAGAAGGAATAAGAAGAAAGGCAAGGTGCAATGGCAGAAGAAACATCGTGATTCAAGTTAAAGAGCAAGAACAAAACCATACAACAACAGTGGGAAAGAGAGAATAAATGAAGGACCGAGACCTTTCTAAGTCGATCAAAGATTTGATTAAAGTTACGGACATGGAGTTGGGACCATACCCATGGGATGAAGATATTGATATGATGCTTAATGCGTTGTAGGTCGTCATTCAGTCTCCACCACCCCCAGTCACAGAGTTAGCCCCGAGTAAGGAAGGGGACATAATTCCCATTAATGATGATCTGGTAATGGGTGTGTATGATTTTTCATATAATGAACTTCAAGAGAGAATTGTCTAATGTGGTGAAAGCATTTTCTGGGTGATCATGCATCCCCTACATTCATTAGAGAAATGGTGATAGTGGAAGACAAAATCAAGAATACAAATGCCATTTTCGGAGCCAACTTGGCCTTTGCAGGTGCAGCAAGATCAAACACTCAGTATTTGATGATCAAGAATAAGCAATTGGCACAAAACTTACAGGTTGTCCAACAAGAGATAGAACATCTTCGTGCAATAAAACAAAATGTAGTCTTCACACATGTCTACTTGGGGGAAATGAAAGCAGTGATACTTGGTGAAATATCAACACTTGGAGATACCATGTGGGACCTCTATGAGGAGCTCATGACCGTACATAAGTTAGTCTTCCACTTACATGCTTGCAGCAGTAAAGCAAGGAATTATTCAAGACTCCTAGGAATGTGAAAAATTCCATCACTGCCGTGCAAGAATGGACATTGTGATACAAAGGGGTACCACTTACTTTGGTAAAGAAGAAGAAGCCACATGGATATCTGGAGAATGAAATAGTTTGAATGTTGATTAAGAACAACAAGGAACTTGCCTCATTCATTGGAAACATTAAGGCCTCATATGTATGGTTGTACAACAGTTTGGATTTCATGATGAGAATCCACAAGATCACTGTTGGGCCTCAAAATAGTCCTTATTATCACTCCATTATTCACCAATACCTTCACATTACTTCCATATTACCTTCATGTCACCTCCATTCCACCTCCACATCATTACATTTACCTCATCATTGGGTTATAACTATGCTTTTCCAAAGTTTATTAATTCTTAACATTTTAAAGTGGATTTATGGTTAAACTTTAGAAAATAATATGCTTATACTTATACCTAACAATTAGAATGAGTTTGTTGACATGTGTAGGTACAAAGCAAGCTTCCAAGGCATCCTTATGTGGCACTCTATGTTCAAATTCGAATTTGAGATGATCATGAACCTCATGGAGAAGATCATGGACCTCATGGAGGAAATCATGGAGGATAGGGTTATGTGTCACCATTGGTTGAGAAATATGTGGGTCAAAGGAGGGAATAATGGGTCTACATTTATGAGGTGGTTATCATAGTTTTTGTATAAATAGGAGCACCTCCTCCATTCCAAAAGGGAGGACTCTTGGAGCATGTATCCAACTTATGATGGAATAGAATAAAGCTTCATTTTACATAAATTTCCATACTATAGTTTTAGATATAAATTGTCTTAATGTAGTATATGAATTTATGGAATAGTTTGTCACTTTGTTCTTAAGATAATTGAGCTCACTCTAAAAGGATCAAAGAAACATTTTATTTCATAATAGATCTTATTTCATTTCTTAGATGTTTGAGGATTTGTTTGTGATTGGTGAATGAGTTTTAAATTAAAATCTTATCAAAATATGAGGGAACAACCAAGGGTCTAAGTTAGGCTCTCCCTCTATTTGATTTGCATGATAATTGGAATTCATTCTTTTGCTTTTAAGTTTCAAGTTATTTCATTTCTGATGCTTATGAATGAATCTTAGTTTAGTTTGGATCAGTATATGAGGGGAAAATCAAGGGACTAAGTTAGTCTCTCTCTCCATTTGAATCTGAACAACAATTAAATTCATTCTCTTGTCTTTATTTCAAGTTTCTAGTTTTATGTAATCAATGATTTCTTTTCAATTTATAATACCGTAAGGACAACTAGGACCTCCTCAACTAGGAGCCTCTTCCCTTGCATATTATATTGAATCATAAATCATTTAGTTAGAAATAGAGTTAGTTGCCTGCTCTTGCATATATTTTGCTGGCATCATCACAAGCTTACGAGTTTCCCTGGTTGATAATTTAATGAAAGCAATTTAAGCAATTAAATTGCCCAACAATCCCATCAGTTAGCTCACTCACCGAAGCTGAGCGCAAACATAAAGTTAGGTAGGAGATTGAAAACTATTTGGAGCAGCTGAAACAAATTTCCACGAAGGAGGACTTGGCGTTGAACAGAAAGAACATGCAAAACTACATTAGTGGCCCTGTTGGGATCAGGAAAATGTTTCTCCGAGTTGAGAAAGAGGTTAAGACTGGCTCCAAGTCATTGTACTCGGATTTTATGGAGGCTAGAGTCCGCTTCCATCTAGACACCATCATGCAGTTTGGGGACATCATCACACAATACCGAGCTTGGAACCAGTATGTGACCAAGAAGCAATAAGTGGAGGTTGTTGAGATAGAGTTTTCCCAAACTCAAGCATCATAGTGTTGTGTCTTGTTAGGCTGTCATGTTGTATCTTCCCTATTTTTTCTTATATGGGTACAAGTGTAAAATGTAATATTATTTTTAATTATGTTGTAAGTTAAATTCCAAGTGTCAATATTGGAATATGAAGAGTCATGAGGGTAGTCTAAAGGTCACAAAGGGGAGTTGAAGAGTCACCTCATCTTGTTATACAAAGAACCTCATAACTCATGCAAGAGGATTTTGGGAGCTAAGTTTTTGGCTAGGCTTAGGCTTAGAAGGAGCTTGGGAGTATTGTGAAGAGCCTTGGATTCTCCGTAATGTAGAGCGAGTATACTTCTTTGGAGGAGCAGGTGTTCTTGACTATAATATTCCACTATTCAGGCTAGTGGTCTGTCAGTGATGTATATATCAATGGAACTTTCACTCATAATAATAAAAATTAGAGCCGACACGCTTTCATGCATATGTTGTGAATATACTAGGATTATTCTTGTTGTATTTGCAATATATGTTATTTAACTTATGCTTATGCTTATGAACTATTTTTTTTGCATTTGTATGAATCTTGTTGAATGCATGTTGTTGTGTTAATTCATCACTTTAACTTGTGGACTACTTCACACCTTAGCTTGTGATGTCATTACGCTCATGTGTTCCTTAAAGTTGAGTACTATTACATGCTTCCAAGGGGTGCACTTCCTTTTCCATTCATGTGTTAGAACCTTCATGCGTCGTAGTTGGATTTCCACAACGTCATACACTTGCTCTCACCAAAATTTATCATACTTCACTCTACGCGTTTTTGCAATCAAGGCATAAAATTACCACCCACTGTCGGGACTCCTACTCCAAACGATGTGAGGTATAGTTGGGACTTCATATGGGGGAGTTACCCTGAATGTTGGCGGGTCCAACACCGTCAACACCTTCCAATCCATGGGTCTTATTTATGCCTCCTGTATCACCATCATGTGTGTCTTATTGTTCAGTTTATGATACCAAGTTCACCATTATATCATGTCGTTATATGTTCAAGGGAAGTCTTAGTAAAGAGTCGAACATCTTCATGTCTCATTATACCTTTTGAGTTATCCATCCCTATGTTAGTTGTACGTCACTTCGTCATTTTCTCTCATCCGAGACCTTATCTTGGTGTTAGTTTCATGTCGCTGATGGGGGTTACATTAAGACCCTCCTTCGACATATCTCTTTCTTGTTGAATTCAACACATTATCTAGGATGTAGCTCTAGAAAAAATCTAGTAACTTGGATCTTGCAGTCATTAATGGTAGGTTTACTCATAGTTTCCATCGAGTTTTCATTATTTGCCCATGTTAACTAATTTTGTGAGGTGCTCGACTTCAATTCAGTCATTCAATCCTCATAGATTGTGTTAGGTATCATGGGAGCCATTTTCATTATCAGTGGTCTCCATCACATCTATTAACGAGATACATCAATGCCTAGTAATTAGATGGTCTCGCTACATGCTCAATAGAAACTCATTCATTCACATGTAGTAGAGTCATATCATTAGGGTGTGCATCGAAGACCTTAGGGAAATGAGGCCACTTCACTCATGATCATTGCCTCCTCAAGCTACAATTGGATAATTTATTATCTACTTTGAGGACCACCATTGGGGGCACTCACATTAGTGTCCAACCCTATTGATACCTATTGTGCCAAAGATCTACATTGTATGATGACTATTCCTTGATGACATTAGTCCACAATATGTTGTGTGGGAATATATACTTTATTCTCTTAGTACTGAGTATGGGTATGCCTATCTCAGAGATGTACTTTTTTATGTATTTGACTACATTTTTTAGTATTTGCATCTCTCTTGTCTGTGATCTCTTCTTTCCTCTCTCACTAGCCTACTTTTGTAATGTATTCCAACCATCAAATTCTCTTTTGACCTCATACATTAGGGGGCATGTGGTATAGCTCAAAAATTGACTCCCTAGGGTCAAGAAGAAAGTCACATCCTTTGCGAAGCCATATGATCATGTTGTGATTGGTGAAAGATCAAAATTTAATTGTCTTGATGGTTCAACGCTCCTTATCAATTGTATGGACCGAACCAAAGGACGTAGCAACGCTCCCTCCTAGTGTTCTAGACTGAAACGAGAGCCCATAAATGCCCTCTTTACACTGGAGCTCTGAAATAATGCGAGAATTTGATTGGATAAGCCTAGATTCGGTCTAAGTTAACAACTTTAATTAATGAGAGTTGTTGATTAAAATAATGCTTTATTTGGTCTATCTTAGTCATCACCTTAATATGGTCAAAAAATCTCTAGGTATAATGAAGGCTAATAATGATCAAGATCTATATAAGTGGAGCTCTTCACTAGTCACAAGTGAGAAAATATACCATGTTTGAATGCTGGAGAAATTCTTATACGACAAACTAACACTAGAAAGAGTACATACTAGCGAGTGTTGAGGTTAGGAAGGTGATCTAGATAAGGACCGAAAGAGTCTCAGGTATGCACTTTTTCACATGATTAATGCAAAGAAAAATAAGCTTTCCCCCATTACATTCGTCTTTTCTTATATTTGCATGAATATATTGGTTTGCATGTGCTAATATTTGTGGTTGTAGGAAAAAGGTGATCTTTGTTGTTTATTGTATGCAGGTTTCAAATAAGATCCAGAGCAAAGATCTTAGGAGGATATCTTCATGAAGCTGGCATCACCAACATAGTTAAGGATTATAACTATTTCTAGGTAATTATATTCCATTTCTTGATAGTTCTTGTGCATTTTTGGTGATCATTTCTTTCACTTTGTTTATCATTCACACACACACACACATGTTCTAGGAAAAGCTTTGTTTCTCTGGGAAAATCTTGCAGAGCTTAAAGTAGCCTACTACTGTAGGTGAAATTTCTCTCTTAAACATTTGCAAGCCTTCCGGTTGCTTCATGTAGATCTATTCTTCCAGATCCCCATGAAGGAATGTTATTTTCACATCCATCTATTCTACCTCAAAATCAAAAGCAACAAAAACAGATAAAAGTAATCTAACAAAAGCTCACTTGGCAACATGAGAAAAAATATCACCAAAATCAATTCCTAACACATGGAAATAACCTTTTGCTACTAACCGAGCTTTTTATTTCTCCACTTTTCCTTATGTATTCAATTTTTTTCTAAACACCCTTACTTACAATGGGTTTTCTTCTAGCTGAAAACTCCAGTAGATCCTAGGCCTCATTCTTTTCCTAGGATGTCATTTCTTCAACCATGGCCCTTTTCCAAAGTTTTCCATCCTCTGAATCCACTACCTCCCTGATAGTTCTAAGATCATCATCAAAATATATATAAAGAAAAATTTGAATGGAAATGAAATGGAGTATACCTCTCTGTCTACCTTATTTCTTGAAAGGATCTCCTCAAAACCGAAGTGTGTGGTTATTCTTCTTCTTATTCATGTTCTTTTGTGGAGTTTGATTCTTCATCATTTAGTTCAAACTCTATTTTCTCATGTTCCTTTTCCCTTGGTAGGACTTCTTATTTCATGACATCCTTTACTTCTTTAAATACCTCATCTCAACTATACACAACCTTATTTCTTTATGGGTTCCAAAGCTTATAACCTTTTAAACCATCTTTATACCCAATAAAGATTCACCTATCAAATTTACCATCCAAATTTATTCTTTTCTCCTTTGGAACATGTACATATGTATCACATCCAAATACCCTAATATGTGTGAGAGAGGGTTTCCTACCAGTCCATACCTCATGTGGAGTCTCATCCTCCAACATTGATGACGGTGATGTATTAACTAGGTAACATGCATTATCCACTACCTCTTCCTAGAATTCCTATCCTAATCCAACACCCTTGAGCATGCTCCTTGTCATTTCCCTCAACGTCCTATTCATTCTTTCCACAACTCCATTTTGTTGAGGTGTGTATGGAGTAGTATTATTTCATCTTATACCACACTTCTTACAAAACTCTTCAAAATCCTTCTCGCAGAACTCTCCACCATTATATGTCCTCAACACCTTGATCTTATTCTCTATATGATTTTCCACCAAATATTTAAATTCTTTAAACCTATAAAAGACTTCAAATTTCTTCCTAAGGAAATATATCCATGTATTGCTCGAGAAGTCATCTATAAATTAGACATAGCACACAAATTTATCCAGTGATGGAACTGACATAGGTCCAAACACATCATTGTGCACAAGCTCTAATATTCCTTTTACTCTCTTAGCACCAAAGGAAAACCTCACTCGATTTTTCTTCCCATATACTCAATGTTCATAGAAATCAAAATACAAAGAGAAATTAGACATACCTTCTACCATAACATTACCATGTAGTACTAGATGGTCCTTCTCTCCAACATGTCTTAGTATTTTATGCCACAACACAGTCTTTTTTCAGAGACTACAAAATTTTTTGCTCGGACTTTTAGGACAAACAGAACTACTGCACCCACCAATAATAATACTACACAACAACTTGTACAAGGTTCCAATCTGCACTCCCCTCATAAATACCAATGCTCCTCGAACCATCTTGAGGGTGTGTTTTTCAAACATTTTTTTTACTCCTACAACATCCATATTGCTGACAAAAATTAGATTTTTAGCCAATCCTGGAATGTATAGAACACTAGGGAATGTTCTAATCCTTCTTCCTATCAACTTCAACTTTACTTTTCCTTGTCCTATGATTTTGGTTTTCCTGTCATCACCTAGGAAGACATCACCACCATCATATTTCTTGTATAAATAAAACCAATCCCTATGGGAAATCATATGAAAGGATGCTCCTAAGTTAATCTAGCATGCCTCATGATATACATGTGTGATACCCCCTTGGGAATACCTCGAAATACATAATGAATTCTCTCAGTTTTAATGAGTTTTTTAGTGAAATTTTTCGTCAAACAATTTGAATGTATATTGTTGTGGGTGCACTTTTCACAATTTATTCCAAATGAACATTTACAATGATCACCATAAGTCAAGATAATGCCTTCAAAACATCATAGATTGATTTATATTGAACCCGGAAATATATTTAATGTTGATACAAGAGCGAATGATGATAAATTCAAACATAGAAAGCCTTATCATTAACTTGCATAAGCATACATAGTGAATAATAAGAGTAGGAGAACTTGGTGTAATTTTCCAGCAAGATAACCATCAAAATATCAATCCTCTTTATGTGGTTACAACAGTTTAGTCTTCATGATATGTAGCTCCATAATGACCATGTTGTTGTTTTCTCTTTATTTTATGGTGAACAAAGATGCACAATATGATAAAAATAGAATGATAACCTCTAGATCAACCCATAAAACTTGTATCACACTTAGAAGTAAATGACCACTTCATTCACATTAATAACAACCAATACCACAATGACATATAGTCATATATTCAATGTAGTAACAAAAGGTACAAAGCTTGGTATTAAAATACCTTGAGTTTATGCTTCAACAATGAACTTTGTAAGATATTAGTCCCTCTTTGATTGATGTGTATCAACCCATAGTGAGGAATATTTGTTCAAGAATCATACCAAAAATAGTAGCTCGACCAAGCTCTTAAAAATTGTCACAAAACCTAACAATTCGTCCAAAATGAAGTATGATATATCACAACCCTTGTCACTGAACTCTGCCTACTGGTATTGCACAGAACCTAGATCAACTTGCACAAGGATCAACACCGTCTTGTGAGAAATTAAAACTCATCCCATTCAAACAATAAATACAACTAGCCATTGAAGGAAAAACTCGGTCAATAAACTATGCTAACTGCTTCTGTAAACGCAGTCCCCTTTGGGGAAGAACTCAACCAACACAATGAAACACATCCAAAATTTAGCAATGGAACCTTTGGCCGATAATGCAAGAGGAACTCGACCCCTAAGCTAGGATAAACTCATCCAACAAGAACGATGAAGTTTTGGGTCTCTTTTTTATTTTATTTAACCCAATAAATAGATGGTTGCCTTGGCACTCAAGAGATGCTTGGAAACTTGACCGTTTCCTCATTGAAACTCAACCCACACTTAGCTTGATATCTTAAATTGTCAACATATATGAAAAAATAAATGCTAGAAGATAAAAGCAAGTATAACACCTTTACATCCTTTATCTTCTTTGAATCTTCTTCCTCAATGAAAAACAATGGCGGAATTTGAGTGATTATTCTCTCCAACTAGCTAGGGTGTATGGTTTCAACACCAAAACTAACAATCTGTAAGTAGGGTTTCCAAAACCCTAGTATCTTCTCTAAGAGCTATCTAAAATCTATTTTTCTCAAATGGTAAAATACTAGAATGAGGAGAGACCCACTCATTTCCATTTTTTTATAACTCATTTGACTATTTTTGCCACCCTTTTTACCTTTTCCCTCCAATTAAATATTAAAATCAATTTTCCTTTCTTTATATAATAAAGTGGCTTTTATTAACTAATTAAAGCCACTTTTAACCCCATAAAATGCTTAATTCGCCTCCATGGTCACACCGGCCACCCAAACCCCCTTTTTATCATTCTGCAATGTAGATATTTTCGCCTTGATTCCAACGAGCTATTACACTAAAGTGTTTCTCCAAGTAATACACCTGAAACAATACTTTAAGTGTAATTAATTAAAATATTCCTATTAAAAACTATGTTTTACAGAAATCATTGGAATGCAACAAAACCAAGATCAAATCGTGTGGAATTGATCCTAATGACGAAAAATGGCAAGCGATCTCATTCAGACGTTGTAAAACTCCTCAAAACCCTCTAGACCCACCAATAATGTAACTTGACTCCTATGACCTAGCTGACATAAGTTTTGGAAACTCCTCCTACTCTCATCACAATGTAATGAAAAAATTAGGGAAATTACAACATGTGTAGTCGACAAATCCAAGTACACATCCCCACCTTCATCTAAGGTAGTTTTTTCTTTCACATAAGGGGCATCATTAGATCCCTTTCCTTTCTCGGGAGTTTTAGATCTACACTATTTCTTGTAGTGCCCTTCTTTACTACATTTCTAGCATACCTTTACAAATTTTCCTATAGATTTAGATCCCCCTCTAGAATTAGATCTACCACTTGAGGACTCTTCAAGGAGCATCCTATTACATACAAAGCGTCTTTTTTATATTTCTCCATGTTTATCCATCTCATCTCCTCCAACAAAAAGGATGTGTTGTAGTTGCTACAAACTCTAAAATTTTACTTTCATTCAAAATTTTAGAGCCCCTCGTAATGTCATGTGAACTTTCATTTTAAGTCACCAAAGTCATGTGTGTAATGTCTCTCTAAGTGTTAAAGTATTCTTCTAGAAATCCTAAGTGTTGCAACTATTTTCTTTGACATGCCTAGCTCTTAATGCCTTCATAAGCGTGCCTCTTCCAAGCAGGCCTTACACACTTCTTGTTGATAGTGGAGTGCACTCCTTGCCACTAGGAAGAGTGCACTTTCTGTTGACAGTCAGTGCACACTCTTGGAAAACAAGAAAGCACATTTCTTGCTAATAGACACAACACAGTTCCCAAGGACATCCATTGGGCAGTTCCTAGAGACAATGATTATGCACTCCTTGTTGACAGTGACTACGTACTCCTTATTCACAGACATTGCACAATTCTTGTTGATAGTGAGAGTGCACTTCCTCAAGTCAACATTGTCCCACTTCTAGAATCAGTCAACACACTGTTATCTCTTATTTTTCTTACATGCGTTGAGCACACTTACAAACCCTAACACTAATTGCATGTGTGCTCTCTCTATATAAAGAGTCTAGCCTAGAGCTCAATCATTGCTCACCTTGGGGTTTTGCACATTTCTGGAGCACAAGGAGCACTCTCTCATTCTTGGTTTCACGTGTGCCATATTTTGGGTAAGTTTCTCAACCGCCGCCTTTGCTTGCTTTCACTTTTGCATTTGTCGCTTCACTCTTGCATGTGTCGTTTTTAGTGTCTCTTCACATTCTTAGACCTAGTGCACTTTCTAATTGTAGTTGACACTTATGTCATAAAGACATGCACCCTAAATATCACACTTGGAGATTTTTTTCATTTTATTGTCATTTTAGTGTATACATGTTGCCTTTGGTTGTTGTGCATATTCTCTTCATAAGAGTGATTGCACATGTGTGTATGTGATCATGTTCAAGACCTGTCATGCATTCTCTTGCTCTCTTCTTTGTTCCACTGATCTCACACTTAGTCAATTTTGGGATTCTTTCTTGTCATCCTGTCTTGCGCAAGCTTCAAACAAGCTTACCTTTGAGATCAAGTCATGAGTGCATTGCGCACTCCCAAGACCTAGACATCACTCTCTTGCAACTTACCTCTGTTCTCTATGCCCATCACAAATCCTTCTTTCCCTCATAAGTGCATTGCACATCCCTAAGGCATAGTCCCTGATGGGGCCCATCAATAAGTATATTTTGAGGTTCATTGTGTTATCCTCCAACCCCTAAAACTCTCCTTTTCTCACATTAATTCACAATTTTAGCCATAATATGCTTAGTAGGAAGACTAAAGGCCATTTTTATATTGTATGGCCAAATGTGGTTAATATGCAGGAAAAAGAAGCATTTTTAGATATATTTACCATGCAAGGGCTTAATGGAGACACTTAGAAAGAATATAGGGGGCTTGTCTACCTCATTAAGTCCCTAACCTGGATTGAGATCACAAGATCCTCATCAACAACTCAAATTCACTAGTAGCTGAGGAACTCCATGTGCATGACAAGGTCAAAGGGAGGAAGATCACAAATATTGAGATTTTGGAGGGGAGAATTCCTCCTTTCAAGGGAGATGCCCCTCAATTACTTTTGAATAAATCAACCAGTTGAAAGGCTTATTAGGATTCAAATTTTGGTTGTAGGTATGGTTTTTTAGAGGTAGTAGCTTGTTATGGCCACAATTTGTAATTCATGCATTGCATGTAAATGTAAAAGTGATGACGTGTTTTCCATCACTTCAAAATAAAATGATGATGTGTTTGGCCTTTTCTTATGAGTAGTTGAGGTATTGGGTTTTAATTATGTAATCCTTGACCAAGGAGTGTGTGCTATAAACTCTTGGCAAGTGAGGGGTTGTTTGAGTCATGTATGGTTTGTATATGATTGCAAAGGATGTATCAGTTTTGCGTGCAGGTGATTAAAAGTGTGGTTTGGTGAGCACACAGGCAGTGTGTTGGATGTGTTAATGCTTTTAGTGGTCCAAAAGCTCCTCGCTGGTGAGGAATGATCCAGGTGGATCTCCAAAGTACAAGTGGCATGGAGAAAATGCTCAAAACTAAAAAGTGGTCAAGTTGCAACAAACTCAACATTAGATCGAAGTGCTCATCTCCCTGATTCCAATGGTGCAAACGTCACTCAAATCTGAGCTCGTATGGAGGAGATAGGGCCAGTCAAAGTTCAGGGTTGAATTAGACACAATGGCAGACTAAAGAAGCAGTAAATTGGTTGAAATCTGGCGCCAGAATCCAGTCAATTTCGGGGAAAATTCGTGGTATAGTTAATTTTCCCAATAACCTCCATGGTTCGAGAAATTGTCCAAAGTGGCTAAGTGGTTATGAATGAATATATATATATATATATATATATATATATATATATATAATGCCACCAACCCCGCCACACAAAATCCTAACTATAACATATATATATCAAAAACAAAAACTAAATGGGGGGCTCGTTGTCACCCCTGCCACCCCCGGATCATGCAATGATAGGCTCTATATATGTATTGGGGTCGGGGTTCGTTGATTGGAGCCATAACCACGATAAGCTAGCAATGGAAAGGGTGCCAATGGGGGTCAAACCTGCCCGACCCATGTGACCGGCCACCAAGTGAGCGACACCATATTAATACACAACTCAACAGTCGCGTAAAAAAGAATAGCATGCCACTGTTTAAATTTGGAGCGGGCGGGGTTTGAACCAAACCCGCCTCCACACAATGCACCAACAGAACCAACGACCCACGGGGTGGGGACTTGACAACTCCGCTGCCCAAATGATATAAAAAAGACGCAATTTTCAGTGCAGGGGACCCTAACGTGTTTTTCCATGAAAACTATTGTTTTTAATTGTAGGTGCGGAATCCTGAGTTTGGCAGAAGGCGGAAACCTTGCTATAGGGAATCTTGGGGTATCAGAAAGATTTTGAGAGGTTTAGAAGGGATTTTTCTCAGAATTGGGTGTTTGGACAGTCGTTTTTGCACGATTTTTCACTAGGAATTCAATGGTGCTATCTATTTATGCAGCTGGGCTATCCATTTTTCGTCCAGCTTCCGGCATGGAGGTATAAGGAGTTTATTCAATTGTTACTTTTATTTATTCATTTTTATGCCACTTAATGAATAAAGGCCTCCCCACTATTGAGCAAGGCCCGGAGACGTAGTCCAAGTTGGAAAAACTCCATTATCAACCCTTTGTGTCCTATTCTTACGCTTTCATGATCTTTTCTTCATGTTTTATGTGCTCTTAAGTTTCCTTTGTTAATATGCTCTTTTACATGTAAGTCTTTATGCATCCATAAGCAAAATATCTTGGATCAAGGAGCTACCTATTTATACATAGGTAGCTGGGAGTGTTGGATTGCCTATTCATAAATTAAGAGTATTTACTCTCTTATTTTACTTAAACCATGGGATTTGACATCTAAATTGTATAATCATGCACAATAGGTTAAAAAATGGGTCTTTTTTCTATATGAGATTGAATTAGGAAACAAAGCTAGTAAGACACATTGCATTGTTGTAAGATTAGAACCAATTATAATAATTAGGGCATCAAAACAACAATGAGAGGGATCAAAGCTAATCACTTTGGAGTTGGGTTAGTGGAAGAGGGGTAGTGTTATATCTTCTACTAAGGTTTGAATCCTCAAAAGAGTCACTAGTGTATTCTTGCAAGATAATTGTTGGTAAGCATTGGAATTATCAATTTATTAAGTGCAATTAAGAGATTAAAAGCCAAAAAAATGTGTAAATGGTATCCCACCACTCAATAAGTGCTAGATATTTGACACCTAATAGAATCTAAATAAGCTTCTCAAAAATCAAAATTAAACACTTTGATTAATAACCAAAGCACCATTGTTACTTCTAATTTTGATTACCCTAATTTGCAATTTCTAACCCTTTAAGGTAATAACAAATGCCATAAGGAATGAAGGTCGTGGAGGCGGCGTAGTGGTAAGGTCGACCTCGTTATGACGGACCGGTCTTGTGTTCGATCCCGAGCAAGGTTGGTGCTCGTCGTGCGAAAAGGTAACCGAACCGTGGCCAAGCCCACTACCTTTAAAGATAGACTGAATTGACTGAAGATGATGGTGAGCTCCCGCTCCCGGCCGCGTCCCTGACCTCCTCTGAGCGCGCCCGAGCCTGGCAGCTCTGCTGCTGGGTTGCAGCATCCTGCTGCTGACCCCCTCCGCCCGGGGCCTCCTGCCCTCCCCTCATCCGGGCCTCCTGCCCTGACCTTTTCTGATAAAGCCCGTGTTTGGCAGCTCCGCAGCTGTCTGCAGCCTCCCGCTGCTTCCCTTTTCTTAGGGCCTCCTGCCCTCTCCCCATCCGGATCTTCTTCTCGTTAGTTGTTAGAGTGCCCCTGCGTGGCCCTATGGATCCTCCTTCCCAAGAGCAGGCAGAACTGGAGAAAGCCTTTGCATCTCTTATTCCAGAGAATATCACGGAAAGGATTCGGCCCTCAGCCTCAAAGTTTGTAAAGAAGCTGGATGAAATCCCGGAAGTCTCTCTTCCCCCAGCACTTCCAAGGAGAGCTGCTGTGGCCCTCGCTGAACGCGGCCTGGTTGGCCAGTTCACGGGGTTATGGCCTTCCCCTCGTACGGTTCAGCGCTGGGTAGAAAGAAACTGGAATGCTATGGTCCAAGGAAAAATCGCAATAAGGTTTTGCGGAAGGGGGTTCTTTACCTTCCTATTTGAAACAGTGGAGGACCGTAACCTCATTTTCAGAAACGGACCCTATTTCATGGACACCAGAGGCCTTTATCTCAATCGCTGGACCCCTGACTTTGATCCAGAAATGGACGTTCCCAATGCTGTTCCTGTCTGGGTACGCCTCCCACACCTACCGCTTCACTGTTGGGGAGATGAATCTGTACGTGCCATTGGGAACGCAGTAGGGAAATACGTGGACAGATCGGAGCCAAAGGAGAATATGCATGCATGCGCAAGGATTTGTGTAGAAGTGGATTTGGGCAAAGGCTTACCAGAGGCAATCAAACTCAAAGTAGATCAGTGGACGCACATTCAGCAGGTGGACTACGAGCAGCTCCCTTTCAAGTGTAAGGTATGTCATGAATACGGTCATTTTGCTAATAGGTGCAGTAAAACTAGATCAGAAGATAATAGCAATAATGAAGCCCCCGAGGAAGCATGGGAAATAGTCAGGAAAAAAAAAAAGACAAACCCTCCCCCTGAATCAACAGAGCCCTCCTCAGAAACCCCAATCCTCTCCACTCATCCTTCAAGCTCGGGCCCTCCCATCCCCTCATCCTCCAATCCCTTTGAATCCCTGGCTTCAGAGGAGCCTTCATCCCCCCCTCCGTCTCCTAAGGGCCCCAAAACCTCCCCCTCTTCTCCCCTCCAGGTCTCCCCACCTACAACAGTGGAAAGAATTCTAACTAGAAATAAAACAAAGGAAAACATCTCAGCCGCGGATCCACCAAGAAAAGTAGGAAGGAAATCAAACAAGGAAATAAGAGATGAGAATGCGGCTAAAGAAATGGCTACAGGGGCCCAACAACCAATGGACACCTACCTTGACAGGAACAAAGGAAGTGGGGAGAAGATGAAGGAGAAAAGTGGGATCCACAACAAATCAGGTAAATGATGATTTTGGTCTCTTGGAACTGTAGGGGGATGGGCTCCTCCCTAAAAGCAAATGCAGTCCGAGACCTTATTAAAGCAGAACAACCAGACTTCCTCCTACTCCAGGAGACCAAAATCAGTGAACAAGAATTCCAAAACAGCCTGATAAGAGATAGGAAGTATGAAGGAACTGCCATGAGTGCAATAGGAGCCTCAGGAGGTATAGGAGCAATATGGAACAAAAGTAACTGGAATCTCATAGATAACAAGCAAAACAGATGGTGGATCAGAATAGATATGCAAAGTACAGATAAGAAGGAGGAATACACAATCTATAACGTGTATGCTCCCCCACACTTCAGAGACAAAGCTTCTTGTTGGGATTCTCTAACTGCAGATCTTGAGACTACCCAAGGGAGGAATATTTTCCTAGGAGGAGACCTGAACTTAATAAGGAATGCAGAGGAGAAGTTAGGAGGGAAGTTTTTTATTGACCCATCTAGAGAAAAACTGGAAGATATCATTCAAACCCACAATTTCATAGACATCCCTCCTCAAAATGGCCGTTACACATGGTCAAATAAAAGAACAGGCAGGAACAATATCAAAGAGAGACTTGACAGAATCCTAGTACAGGAGAGAACAGTTGCCAACTTCCCGAGGATTCGCAGCACAATCATACAGGGCTTCATTTCTGATCACAAACCAGTGGCGCTGTATCTAGACAAAGAGGAAGACATGGGTCCGCTACCTTTCAAATACAACAGAGCCTGGGATTCCAGCGAGGACTTCAAAATCATGCTAAAAGAAGCCTGGACAACGGAGATAACAGGCTCCCCGCACTTCGTTTGGGAAACAAAGATCAAATTGCTGAGGATTGCCATAAAGAAGTGGGCGAGGAATCACGTGAAGGAGGAAAGGAAAGAAAAAAACGATCTGCAAATGAAATTAGAACAATGGAATCAGGAAAAGGAAGCAGTCCAAGAAACGGAAGAAGACCAAAGGATAGAAGGAGAGCTGTATAAAGCGCTTTACAAACAGCACCGTAAAGAAGAGGAAGAGCTAAGACAGAAGTCAAGATGTCTCTGGCTCAATTCTGGGGATAAAAACTCCTCGTTCTTCCATAACAGTCTTAAAGTAAGGAGAGCTGGAAATAACATTGAAAGGATAATGTTTGAAGGCAAAGAGCTTACGGACAAAGGGGAAATCAAGGAGGCTGCCTCTAAACACTTCCAATCTCTTCTCACAGCTGACCCCCACTATCAAGAAAATGCAGACTTCGCCAACATCATTGAGAGAAAGGTCTCAGAAGCGCAAAACTGTGAGCTGGACAAAGAAATCTCAATAGAAGAGATTGAATGGTCAATCAATAGTATGCCCCTAGACAAAGCCCCCGGGCCAGATGGCTTCACGGTGAGCTTCTACAAAACCCACTGGGATATCATCAAGAAATATTACATAAGAATGGTGAGAGATTTTCACTCAAAAAGTAAAATGGGCAGCAGTATCAAATCTTCGCATTTAGCACTAATCCCAAAGGAGCCCAACCCTCAATCCTTTGACAGGTTCAGACCTATTTCATTATGCAATGTCTCATACAAAATTATCACTAAGATTCTGGCAAATAGGCTCAAAAAAATCCTTCCCTCTCTTATCTCGGATAACCAAGGAGGATTTCTCCCCAAGAGACATATAACAGATAATGTTATTCTGGTTCAGGAGGCGATACACAACAGCGTAGCTAGAAATGAGAAGGGTATGATAATCAAGCTGGACATGGCGAACGCCTTTGACAGGGTCAACCACACATTTCTGAGGACTGTTCTTGAGAATTTCGGTGTATCAGAGCTCTTCATCAGCAGGATTATGGAATGTGTTTCCCATAATTGGATAGCCCCTTTAATCAATGGTAGGCCCTGCAGCGCCTTCAAGAGCACAAGAGGCCTGAGGCAAGGCTGCCCTCTTTCCCCTTTCCTCTATATCATCATGGCAGAAACCTTAAGTTTGCACCTGGAAAACAAGCGAAAGTTAAAGGAAATAACAGGAGTGGACATCATTCGAGGAGCCAAGGGGATCAATCACTCCTTATTTGCAGATGATACTCTTTTAATCGGTGGTGCCTCAAGCCTCATGGCTAGGAGATTCAAGACCATCCTGGACCTCTTCCTTCAAGCCTCGGGGGGCAAATTAAACAACAACAAGTGTATGATTTACACCTGGAATGTTCCAAGATACATAACTCAAAGAATCTCTTTAATTATGGAAATCCCAGCTCAATCAAAATGGTCCCATTTCATGTACTTAGGACTGCCTCTGGCCAAAGAGACAATTAAAAACGAAGTTTGGGTCAAGCTAATTGAGAAGCTGAGAGGGAAACTGCAGAGTTGGGGGATGTATTGGCTTAACTTGGCGGGAAGAACAATTCTCATCAAAGCCATTCTATCAGCCCTCCCGATCTACCAATTTGCCATTACCCTCGCCCCTTCAAGCATTCACAAGCACATGGAGCTGATCTTGAGAAGCTTCCTATGGAAGGGGGGAAAGCAAGACACTAAAAAATTCAGCCTGGTGAAATGGGAAAAGGTCATCCTTCCTTTAGAAAATGGAGGATTAGGAATTAGAATTCCTAGGTTGGCAAATATGGCAATGGGCTTCAAGTTAACCTGGAGAATCTTAAAAGAGAAAGGAACCTGGTGGGCAGAGGTACTCAAAAGGAAATATCTGAATGGGAACAATAGCAACATCCTCTCTGATGCAATCACTGACAGACACTGTACCCCTGTTTGGAAATTGATCAAAAAAACATTACCCCTCCTCAAATCTCACATCTCTAAAGTCCCAGGTAATGGGAAGCATATCAGCATATGGAAGGATAGAATTATGGGCACGGAAGCCAAGGAAAAGTCCATCAATTTCAGACCCCTGCAGCAGTGGATGTCAGAAGCTAATCTTAAAACCCTTTTCGACATCTCACTCTGGGATCAAAACAGCTGGAAAGAATGGAAAACTCTGCACTTACCTAAAGATTTAGAGGATCTATGGAATGACCTTAAACTCTCTTTCACAGGGTCAGCCCCTACTAGCAGAATGAAAGATGATAGTTACGTTTGGGATCCAACCGGAGGTAATTACACAATGAAAGGAGGTTACAAGGCACTCCAAAATTCAGAAACACCCAATAATTGGCACCTCTACAAAGCAGCATGGAGAATTGAAAGCCTTCCGAAAATAAAAATTTTTAATTGGACCTTGCTTCATGGCAAAATCCTAACAGCAGAAAACCTTAGGAAAAAAGGAATCCAGGGTCCTTCAATTTGTTTCATGTGCAGGGAGGCGGAGGAAAACATCAACCACCTTTTCATTGATTGTTCAGTAGCAAGGTCCTGTTGGAAACTTATAACTAGTCCTCTAAATATTGGAGACCTCCCCAATCAGACTTCCCTTCTTCAGAAAGGTTGGGGGAAAATCTTTCCTTATGCCAGCAAGAACATGATTCTAGCCAAGAGAATATGGACCAGCATCCCTTCAAATCTTTGTTGGCAGTTGTGGTTAGCCAGGAACGAAAGTATATTCAAAAACAAGAAACCTAGTATATCCAGCATTCTGGCTAAAACAACAGCTCTCATAGCAGAAACAATAGAAGCTAATGGGATCTCCAATGCTGACCCGGATTACTCAGATGATAGGGTGAAGGAATGGGCTCGGAGATTCATCTATAAACCAAGAATAAAAAACAAGTCAACAACAGGAACAGGGCAGAAGGATTGGAAACTCAGAGGGACAAAGGAGGAAATCAACAGCTGGATTCAAAATCAAAAGCGGTTCACGCTCAACTTTGACGGGGCTTCAAAAAACAATCCAAGCAGAGCTGGAGCAGGGGGAATAATTAGAGATCCTTAAGGGAAAACAATTGTCACTTATGAGTGGGGTTTGGGTTCCATGACGAACAATAAGGCTGAAGCTTACAGCCTTCTATTGGGGACCTCCATTGCTCTGAGGCTTGGCATTCAAGATCTCTTAGTTTTAGGAGACTCTGCAATCATTATAGCAGCTATGAACTCCGGGAAAGACTTCAACCAAATCGCCTTAAACAGAATCAAAGACAGGATAGCAGATCAAATCAGGGGCATCAACAAAGTGACTTTTAAGCACGTCCTAAGAAGCAATAATGTGGAAGCGGACGAGCAGGCAAACAAAGCCACGGGAAGACTCACGGGTCAGGTAAAGGAAAACAATGATTCTTATGACAGGGATATTCCATAGTCAGGACGCTCTCCCTTCGCACTAGAAAACCGGTCACCTCAGGCATCCGTTCCATTGCAGCAGGCCGGCGCATACCAGATCCTCATCAAACCATATCCTTCTTGACTGTCGAAGCAATGGTTACAGGACAGCGTATCACCCTCTGGAAACGAGGAAAGCAGGCACGATTTGGATTCTCTCATTGTACAGCAAAGACAATAACAGAGGGTATGATCACGCCCATGCTGGTTACAGGCTCCAAGGACTGGCAAAAATCAACTCAAAAGATCTCACGATCACCAAGATCAGAT
Source organism: Pinus tabuliformis (assembly GCA_031772625.1). Taxonomy (NCBI): domain Eukaryota; kingdom Viridiplantae; phylum Streptophyta; class Pinopsida; order Pinales; family Pinaceae; genus Pinus; species Pinus tabuliformis. The sequence goes on from CM062818.1 coordinate 932,185,654, forward strand.
ACACCACTTCTTGAAACAAGCGTGAGCAAGGCCTCTTCGCTCTTATAAATTACAATGAGTATCTCAGTTCTATCACAACTCAAGGCATTCCGAGACAGAGGCGAAGGGTTCTATACAAGCGGGGGCTACAGTCGGAAGACTTCTCTCAGGAACTTAAGACCAGTGTCTGGTTTAAAGGAAATACCGAGCTCCTCTCGGTTGACAGCAAAGACCAGACTCCCACAGCTCATATTGCCCTCTCTATTCTCAAGCATCGTTTAAAGGCGCCCTGCTTGATCCGGGATCCAGTCGTCACTCCACTGCCCTGGGTAATCGATTCTCTTCACTTCTGTTATTTTAGTAGTACTAACAGTCTTGTTTATGTCCTCAGCTGCGCCCTTATTCAGCATCTGAGCCTCTCGCCACTCAATCCTTCGAACAAGCAGCCCGGTGGCATCGCCCTCACGCCCTCGACCTCTTCAGACATTCCTCGGGGCACTGCTGAATCTGATATTGAAAGGATGGCGGAGCAGCATAATCAGCCTGCCAATCAGGCACAACCCAGAAACTCTATGGGAAATATCTTTAACAACAAGGAGGGTCACATGTGTAAAGCCCATGTTATCATGATCAATGCCCTGAAAAAGCAGGTGAAGGAGCTGACAGAGGATTATCACTCTGATAGAAATTCCAAGCGCAAAAAATTGGAGAAAAGGAAGAAAGAGATCGAAGATTTAAAGGACCGTTGCATTCATATGGAAGCTGCCATAGACCACCTTCGCTCCCTCACTGAAAGCCAGCAGGCTGAAGCCTCTACTAGAGCAAGCAGGAGGGAACAGCGCCCGGATGACTCTGTCACCCAGCACTCCCCTTGATATCTTATGCATTGTAAATTTAGTTGGCTAGGAGGCTCTTTTGTCAGGCAATATAGCCGTTTGTTTCTAATTTTGTGTTTAATCAAGAGAAGCTTTGAGGATTATGGGTCTGCGCACCCACTTTTGAACCTCAGCTCTCAGAGCTTTCCCCTTTTGTACTAGAACACTGGACTATCGGTTTTATAATATACGAGTAAACGACTTTGTTAAAAAAAAACAAATGCCATAAGGAATGAAAATATTCTTGACAAAGACCAAATCAACTTAAAAATAACTTACTCCATATGTTAACAATGAAATCTTTACAATAATATACTTAATATGATCGCAATATGTCATTTACAAGAATTGATCCTAGGTAAGAAAGATAATAATGATTACTCTTCATGGCATCCCTGGTTAAATCCAATTTACATAGGTAAAGACCATATGTACTCAAAATATGGTTCACTATGACTACTCATATAAATATTTTAAAACAAACTCACTCTCCCATAATTTTAAGAGTAATATAACCATATGAATTAAAGTCTTAGTTTATCTATTATACTTTAGGTTTTCTGACATATTTTCTAGTATAATTTGCCCAAAATCTAGCACACATTTGTTGGCATCACAAGTTTGAATTGTGGACTCTCCACAATTCGAGTGCTTTAGGAGTTTTTCAGGAAGCTAAATCCATATATATAGTCAATCTTAGGGTGCTGGATCTATATATGTAGTCAACCAAAGATCAAGATTTGACCAGTTTTTTTTTACCAAATTCCAGCCAAAAACTCTAGAAAGTAAAATCTAAAATATGTAATAATTAGACAATTGCCTAAATTAAATAAGTATCAAATACCAATAAAACTATTAAAAAAAATATTGGACGTATCAACCATCCATTCTGAAAGGCGTCACTATGTACCATGTTGAGAACCATAAAATCATGCTTGACATTTGTCATGTGGATTTATCCAAGATATATTGGAATACTTTATGTATTAATGGTTTATATGGGATTCACTCGCCTTGTAGGCTGCCTCATTAAGTCCATTATTGTTTTTCACTAGTTACATTGATAGGCGTACCTATTTCAACCTTTGGATGTGGCTTTGCAATTTTTTTGAAAAAAATAAATGAACAATTTGGATTTGATTTGGATGGAATATTCATAGTCATATAACACCATAAACGACTCAAATTAATTTCTCTCTCCTAATATTTTTTTGTTACTCCTTCAATAATGAATTCAAAATTTAAATTAAATTTCTAATAATTTCAATTACTTGAAAGGTAGCATCGGGCTATGGTTTTGGTTTCCAACCATTTCAATTGCTTGATAGGTAGCGTCGATCTATGGCCATTTGTTTCTACAATGCAAGTTTAATTCAGATTGGGATGTATCCATTTCTTTCTAGCATGAAAATTTAATTTGGATCAGGAGAACATGCAAAATGTTACTGTAGCTACCAATAATAGAACATGAAATTAAATGTAGAATTTAAGATGTTGAGGATATATATACATACCTTTTCTCTTGTAGTTAAAGCCACAGAGAGTCACACAAGCTTACTGTCTGTCTTACCCTAAAAAATTAAAATTCAATTAAAATAGTAAATTAAAAATGAATTTAATTAATAAATATTTTGATTAACGCCTATTGGCGCATATCAACCACAGTTATTGATGTCGTTTTGATATTTAACATTCATCAAATTTGAAATCACTGTCAAATTGAGGCCAATTCAGATTGCTGATAGAGTGAGGTTAATAGTCGATGCAAGAGAAACCTACTAGCTTGTGACCAAAATTTCCAGTGCAAAAACCCCATTGAACACATAATAAACACTAGGGAAAATTTACTGGAATGAATTTCAAAGGAAAAAGAGGGGAGGATTTGTATACCATCCATTGAAAAAGAGAGGGGAGAATTTGTATTCTATCCGTTGAAAACTTTTAATTGTGACAACACCTTTTGAAACTGTTTAACCATGAAATGTGTAGGGTGGTCATAAAACTTAATCATCATCAATTTTATAGATACAAAATGGAATTAAATTTTTTTACATCATGAGGTATTAATGTATCCACAACATCTGAAGGATTATTGCTACTCATTTACAAAATTTACAGAGAAAAAGATTCAAAATTTGTGCCATTCAAGTGAAGATTTATAGAGAAATAAAAACAAAATTTATTCCATTTAAGTGAAAAGAGAGAAATCAAAACAAATTCAGTGGAATTAAATTTCCACTTGAATGCCAAGACACTTAAAAAGGAGCTTTTGCGTCCTCTCTTGTTCTCTTCCTGATAGTTGTTGCAAGACAAACTTGCCAACGTGTTACTAAAATTGCAGTATACAAATCTCATTGAATGCATAATAAACACCATTGAAAATTTTGCTACAATGAAGTTCAAATAAAAAAAGGGGGACGATTTGTTTACCGTCCAACTTGAAAGTATTGTTGTTGTTGTGCTTGCACCTCCACCAAGCTGCAAACTTGCAACCAAAATCGACAAGGTTAAAACCCCTAATGAAAACATGGAAAAAATTACTGACACAATCCTTTGTTATTTACTGTGTAACACATGCCCCCTAATAAAAACATGTAAAAATTCACTGACACAATCCTTTGTTATTTACTATGAAACACATGCCAATTTTGTTAATAAAGAATTTGGTTTGAAGAATGAATTAGTAAATGAAATCAAATTGAATCTGATACCAAGTGTTTCAAAGTGGATACCATATTTATAAAAAGTGAAAAATTGAAAATGTAATTATTACAAAAATTAGGGTTTAATAAATATAGTTATTTATCTCATTTTTTTAGAATTTTAAATGGGTGGAGAAGATAACTACCATTTCCTTCAACCACCCAAAATAATGTCAATTAATAATTCATCAAATTAGATCCATCTAAACTCCATATCTATCAAGTGATTCGAGGAATCAAATCTCTCAAAGTGCAAACCTCTTTTTTGAGTGTAAAACTTGAGGAAAAATTTGCGCCTCAAGACATTTGATCTCTCTTGACACTTGATAGATCCAGAGTTAAGATGGAACTAGATTGGTTATATGTGTGTGTGTGTGTATGTATTTCTTTTTGTCACCAAAAACCATTTTATTTCAGTGATCATTAATGGCCTAAAGACAAATTACAAAATATTCTTCGCGCCTTTAAATAGGCTATATCACATAAGAATACCATTGGAAAAACCATGGGTCGTCAAAGCTTGGAGCCCAGAAACTGTGAATGGTAAATTAACTCTATTACATGAATCACTACAATTCAACTACATATATTGTTTACATTATGATCAATCTTAATCTACCTTGTTCTTTTCTCATAGTCACACGTGCTACTTTTTCCATCATTTCATATTGTTCATATGAAAAGGGAGGTTGAAATCATTGACCATTCATATCTTTAACTCAAGATATCGTAGTAAATGTCATACCTCGTCTCTCTTTCTTCCTAATATTAATTGTAGGTTTCTCTAAAGTCAATTCTTGTGACTAATGGATTATTATGCCCCAAACAAGTTTCAAATTAAGTTGTTTTCTTTTACCTCTTTAAATTGGTGTGATAAGAACTGTTTGAGCCGATGGTTCATCCCATGGGACTCCCATCTAATTATCAAATATCATTAAAACATATTTGGGTGTTTTTGGGGGTGAAACTCCAGGGTTATACACAATTTTTTCTATAATTCCAAGAGCATCATTTACAAGTCTTGCATTAGTCCATGTGTTTGATGTAAGCATCACTCGAGCTCCAACTACAATAAGTAAGTCAAGCTCCATTTCTTCTTCATCTATTTCCATGTAGTTTCTTTTTTCTTTTGCAACAACACTCGCTACAAAGATACAATTTAGATTTCTTAAACAAAGCTTATTATGATTGTGTACATCATCATTTGTCACAAACAAATGTATTTCCTTATTGAAGGACTCTATTGTGGAAGGATCCAAGGATGTATTTGTACGAGTCATAAGTAATTTCCAGTCTTCCATAGTTGGTATTGCATTCCTTACATTCATCAACAAATGATGAAATTGTATTTGTTGATTGCTTTGTCCATCTTGTCGAAACAAAATATCAAGCATCACAACCTTTGTGAATGAGTTTCATAATTCTCTTGCAACATCATCACATGCACATATAGGTTTATACATAGCAGGTGGTAATTTTCCCAAATAACTAATTGATATAATTGACCTCCCACCAAAAGGAATGTTACAATTTTATGGGAAAGCTTATCGAAGTATTGAACCAATGCTTTTTAATAGATTTCTTCCAATGAAACTCATTTCATCTATCAGAATATATTTCACATGTTTCGTCTCTTCTTGTAATGTAACCCACTTAGATCCATCTTAACTCTGGATCTATGAAGTGCCGAGAGGGATCAAATCTCTTGAGATGGAAATCTCTTTTATAATGAAAAAATATTTGATATCTCTTGGTGCTTGGTAGATCTAGAGCTAAGATGGATCTAGGATGGTTATGTAATTTGATTGAGTAAAAATGTTTAGATAACATAACATGACAATAACATAATAGGACATTACAACATATATTCCATACTAGGCTGGAGATCGCCTCTTGGCACAATAACAGTTATAAAATTCCAAGATTTTTAAAATTAATTTACAAAAAATTGTAAAATTGCAAGATTTATAAAATTGATTTACAGAGAATCGTAAATTACATCCAATTAAGTCATTGAAAATAAATAAGTTAAGTGCCTAAATAATAAAGACATTCTAATCACTTATCACAAATGCATACGGTTATTCATGATCACCAAACTTTGGAAAAGGTAAGGATGTCAATTTACATAAAGATATATATTTACCTAGATCCACAAAAAAAATCTAACATATAAACCTAAATCACCCTAACAAAGCCCCATGAGTGGAAATATTTCACCAGGAAATGAAAATAAAGCGGGTGTTCATCATTAATGGAATATTTGGGCATATAGCCAAATTACGTACAATTGGAAAAATGTATATGCAAACATTTTGGCTAAGTAAATTCTTTTGGTTGGTTTAACAAAATCCAATTCCTCTGACATGCCATTTCAAGAGTATGAGTAAGACACGTCACTACTATATATCATAATGGGCTTGGAAAATTTAATATATTCACTAAACTTTCATGATAAAATGGTTAAATAAGTTGATAATCTAAATCAAAATTACATTTTAAAAATAATTGTAAAAAAATATAAAATTTAATAATATATATATTTTTAAATATATAAATAATAACAACAAATAAGATATTTATTTAAATGTTATATGGTATGAAGAAATAAGCGTGTCACATTTTTTGTGATTAACCAAAAAAAAAGTAGTTAATAATAATAAGATTGACTTTAAGTTTTTAAAAGCTTATGGAACTTTCAATTAGTGGTGAATGTGTGTACTAATAAGGCAATTCTTGCAGGTTACTAGTTCAAATCTCTTTAGGTGGTCCCACTTACCTAGCTTATAAAGGATAGGTGTTTCACTTTTCTTTTCATGTATTACTTTTGAATATGAATTATTTATTAATTAATTAGTTAAAGGAAAATAAAACTTTGACTATTGATTTGTGTGTGACTTTAACTACGCAATGAATAGAATAGGGACTAATGTTGAGTTTGTCGTGGCTATATATATGTGTGCACTATGAACTTCCCTTTACCAAAGGAATATAAAATCTCAAATGAATTATTTCAATGTTTGCATGGAGGAAACAAAGTATACTTTCCTCTAATATAGTTTAAAATTAGATAAATTATAATATTTGACATCCCATTTGAGAGAATGCATGGTGACATTTTCCATTTAGTGTTGGAATTTGAAGAATGTTCGTCAATAAAGGTAGCCCTTTTCATTTAGTGTTTTGAATTTGACGAATGTCCATTAAGAAAGGTAGTGTAATTATTTTAATGTAATTTTGATGTGTATATTTATTACAATTTTACAGGTCACTTAATTATTTAAATGTAATTTTGATGTGTATATTTATTGTAATTTATGGTTGATTTTTTTGCTAGTGGATATGGGATAATTGTATAGTTTATTTGTTTAAATATATATGGTATTTTTTTTATTGAATGTTTATATTATGTTGTGCTTTGAATATGTTGAGAAATGCAGCAAGAGATTCTTAGTTTGATTTTTCCTTGATTAAATTGAGAAAATTTGTATTTCCAAATCATTAGACAACTTGGATGTAGTTAACTGAGGTGACATGGCTCTTGTCACTTAGTTAACTTAGTAAATTTGAGTTAGAGGAGTTAGAGTTCAGTTAAGCATGTGTGATTGCTAATTTGTAGCAATCAAGGTCAATTATCTCAGGTTGTTTTTAGTTAAACTAGTTCTAAATGTTGGAGAAACTAGTGGAAGGCCAATTGTGTAGTGGGACTTTAGTCAAACTCAGTGATAGTCTAGTTAACTGATCAATCAACCCAAAATAGCTAGTTCATGCAGAGAATTCGAGTTCCCCAATAATAGTGGAGATTCCAAGGCAATGTAACACTAGTTGTACACTAGTCTTGAGTGTACAGGTGTTGCACGCAGCCATGTGACCTACCTTGGGAATTACGCAATAAATTTGAGGAATTTCCTAAATAATAGGGCCCTAATTTATCAAGGAATTGCGCAAGGAAATATGGGCTCAAGCAGAGGTAGAAATTGACTAAGTCTAGGTCAGAGCTTCTCAATGAGCAAAGAGATAGGTTATTCACTTGCAGGTTATGCTCAGTTGAGCAAAGCAATTGTAATACATTTCTATTCATTAGATTAATGCAAGTAGGCATTGAGGTTTTTTAGCAGATTGCTTTCCCCTAGAAAAATATTGTGTGCATGTGTGTTATTTCTCATTGCATGTTTGTGAGTGATGTTCTAATTTGAGAATTGATTTCCGTAAAGTAGTAGAGTAGGTTTGTGTCTTGTGATTTTGATTAAAAATTCATAAGCAATTGCAAATATACATCATAATTTCTACATGGTATCAGAGTTGGATTCATATTAGAGTAGGAATTTCGAAGTTGTTTCTCAGGAGGATCGAATCTGGAGTTCAATGTAGTAGGATCTCTTCAGAGCTGAGAAGGTGACCTTCTACAGTCTGAGGCTAGAGTATGCCTTGGAAGGCAGCTCTAATTTCATCGCACGGAGGTGATATTGGATGACAATGGATTGCTAGAATACATCAAGATAAATGTTGCAAAACCACAAGCATCTGATGCCCAAAACCTTGCTTAGTGGAAGAAAGATGTAGCCAAGACGAGGAGAATAATCTTGGAGGGAGTACGGGATCACATTGTCTCAAATATTCACGAGAAAGAAATTTCATTCGCAATGTGGAAAGTACTGAAATAATTGTTCGAGAATAGTAGTGACCACAGGAAGCTGGCGCTCAAGGATAAACTTCTAAATATCACTATGCATAAGAATGACAGTATTCCATAGTATTTGAGCAAGTTCACACAAGTTCGTGATGAACTTGGTGGGGTTGGCATTAATGTTGTAGAAGATGACTTGGTAAGCCTAGCCCTTCTAGGCCTTCCCAAGAGCTGGCATAAATACCAATATTTGGTGAATGGGAGGGAGAAACTACCAAATTGGGAATGCTTATGGTTCGATTTGGTACAAGAGGAAATATGTAACAGCCTAGGTGAAAATTCCATGTACTAAAAGTAAATAAAGGAAAAATAATAACCACGGATGATGATACACTTATTCCAAGCCGAATGTTGGGAATAATCCTAGTGATGGGGATCACTTGTGATTGGTTATGGCTAAGGAAATTGGCAAAGGCAATGGCTAAGGCTTTGGAAAGCCAAAATGGTATTTTTGGCACCTTTATTTATGAAAATGATGGAATTTAGCAAAAAAGGGAGGTGAAAGGTCACATGTTACATGTGAGGAGGAAATTGAAGGAAAATAATGGAAAATGAAGAAAATAGAGGCCTCATTCATAAAAAGGCTTCTGAGGATCAGTTGGTAACCTTTTTTTTCAGTTCAGTTTTGGAGCTCTCTCATTATTCTCTCTCTCTCTCTCTCTCTCTCGCTCTCTCATACTCTTGGAGACTTGGAGTTTTCTTGGAGCACTCTTGGAGGGTGTGGCATACTTGGATTTTTGGAGCAACAAGGCAACGAAAGAGAAGGAAAGCGCAAGAAGGCATCAAGATCAGCAACTACATCGGATTTGTGTGCATGTATGGAGTTGCATGTATGATTTCTTCACTAGCTTGGGCATGCATGGCATAAGCAAGTGGATTTTTGGTTGTGATCTGTCATTTGTGTGGAGGATGGCCAGGATTGACAATGGATTTCCTAGCCTTGCAATTTCCTAGATAACCATGGTGATTGTGGGTTTCTTTCATTATTATTTTTTTATATTTATCCTCATGTTTCCTTAGCTTGGGTTGAGTTACTAGTCCTAGAAGCCTTGGTTGGACAAACGCTCTGGAAGCCCTGTAATAGATTGGGTTGAGTTACTAGTCCTGGAAGCCATGGTTGGACAAATGCTTTGGAATCCCTAGGTGGGTTGAGTTACTAGTCCTGGAAGACCTGGTTGGAAAAACACTCTGAAATCCCTGAATAAGCCATGGGTTGAGTTACTAGTCCTGGAAGCCTTGGTTGGACAAATTCTCTGGAATCTTTCGAAGGCTTGGATGGAGACCAATAAGATGATGGTTTTGTGATGTTTGACCGTGAGGTGGAATCATTGTTTGATGGGTTGAGGTGGATGGCCTCTGGAAGCCTTGGATGAGTTTTCATTGATGTGTTCTATGAGCTCCCACATTCATTCTTGGAATATGGCATGAGAGTGAATGGATGAAGAGAGATTTGGCTTAGCCATTATACGGTCAGATGGAATGTGGAAGTCCCATCTCGGGTTTGGATTTTGCATCATTAATGAAAGGTTATTTCTCCTGGTATTTCTATGAGTATCATGATGGATTATATGTGGTGTATATGGTTGTGATTTCATTGATATTTTTGTTCCTATTATGCTGGTTATGTATGTGTTTTATGACAATAGGCATGTGTGGCTCTCATCATGTTTTTACTTATTTTTGAATGATCAATGTATCTATGACCTAATGGATGGAATGGCAGTTTATGTGTTGAGGCATCAATGGTTCTTAGTGATTCTCAGCTAAGTATGAGACCCTTATGCTCATAATTGTTATTTATACATGTCGATTACATATTCACGACATGTTTGATAAAATGCTTATCATGGCTAGTAAGGGTCCAGTTAAGGTCTTGAACAAGTATTTGCTTTAGTACTGTCATTTCCATGTTATTTTACTAATTTGAAGAGACGGTTCAATTATGGGCGGTGACTTGGGCTCTAGGCATTAAAAAGTGGCTCAAATCTTGGAGTCGTTGGCACAACACTGACATATTTGATCTCTGGTCACTGGTAGGCAAGCTTGTGAGAGTGACTTTGGGTTTCTGGTCGCCCTCATGCCTATAACATGAGAGCAACTAAGGCTTAAGTTGTCAAAAAGTTTAGTGGGACCCCAAGGCAAGTTGTCTAAAGTTTTGGATTGGTTCCTGAGGGTCCTGTAGCTGATGATTAACGTATGTATGGTGTGTTCACGTGATTTCCACTTTCTTAACATGCCTTAGGAGGTCGAATCATATCATAGTGGCCTCTCGTCGCATGTTTACCCCCGCTGGCTGGTTGCTTGGGTAGATATGGGAGGAGGGTGCTACAACATAAGGTGGAGTACCATAGATGAGACTTCATCCAAGGGTGAGGATGAAGAAAAATTTGCATTGGTTGGAAACATAAAGAATGGAAAAGGGAAGAAACATCAATCCAAACCAGAGTCTAGCCAAGGGGGCAAGAAGAAAGATTTGTCCAAAATTAAATGCTTCCATTGTCATGAATTTGGGCACTATGTCATCAAGTTCCCACACAAAAAGGAAAGCAAGAAGACATCATGAGGAGGAGTAGGTTAAGCCTTGGCTTCACAGTTCGAGCTTGATTTTACCCTTATCGCATGCATGGCCAGCATAGTGATGGGGAGCGTGTGGTACTTGGACTCAGGTGCATCATTCCACATGACAGGGTGTAGAGAGTTTTTTAGTGACCTAGAGGAGAAACATTTGTAGATGCGCATTAATCTGGGGGATGGCGGAAGGTACATCGTGACCGAGATTGGTAAAATCACCTTTTATCAAGGGTTGGGCTCCCGTATCAGACTCAAGGATGTCATGTTCATTCCAGGCCAAAAGAAAAATATAATCTCTGTTGCAGTTTTGGAAAACCATGGTTATGATGTGATCTTCAACAAAGGAAAAGCATTCCTAAGACACATAGTCATGGGATAGGTGAAACAGATCGGGGTTCATGTGAAGAACTTGTATAATCTAGATGTGGAAGATTGTATCACTTTAAGCACTAAGGTAGAGCAGAGTCGCGATGTCAGTCAACTTTGGCACATAAGACTTGTCCTTTTGCATCATGGCGCCTTGAAGATTATGCAACAAATAACCACTGACCTCCCAAAAGGAGCACTTGAGAAGCATGATGTATGCAAAGGATGTACCTTTGGGAAGTATACAAAATCTACATTCCATGATCGGGACAACAAAGCACATGCTGTCTTGGAAAGGATCCACTTGATGTCTGTGGACCTTTCTCGATAGCCTCCACTTCCGGGCACAAATATTTTGTCATTTTTATTGATGAATTCTCACAGAAGTGTTCGATCTTCTTCACACAAAAGAAAGATGAGACATTTTCCAAGTTCTTTCAAGGCACTGGTTGAGAATGAAGCTGACAAGAAGGTGAAGGCTCTCAAGAGCGATAATGGACATGAGTACGTGTTGAATGAGTTCAAAACTTCCAGTGCAAAAAAAGGCATTCGACGAGAGTTGACATCACCCCACAACCCACAATAGAATGGGGTGGCTAAGAGAAAGAACTATATCATTGTGGGAGTAGCGAGGGAGATGTTGCATGATCGAGGTCTACTACTACACTTGTGGGTAGAGGCACGCAACACAAAAATCTATTTGTAGAACCACAATCCTCATCGGGTTCTGGGCATGATTACACCAGAGGAGGCTTTCTTGGGGAGAAAGTCGAATGTGTCGCACTTCAGGATTTTTGGACCCTTCATTTATTGACATGTCTCCAAAGAATCAAGGAAGAAGCTTGAGTTGACAGCAGGATTGGAGGTATTTTTGGGTTACACAGAAACTCCCCACAACTACTGTGTGTACTTACCATCCATTAGAATGATAGTTGTGAGAAGGGATGTAAAATTCGATGAGGATAAAGCGATGTGGTGCTCTCTTGAGAGGAAGCTTCAGATCCCACCAGAAGAGGAGATTTTAGCTCTAAAGGAGGAGCCTCAGGAAGTTGTGGAGTAGCCACAAATTGATGTGCAGAGAGTGGAGACATCCACTCAAGCAGAAACATCTAGAGAAGGTAGAAAAAGGACAAGGGAAGCTAATAGACTTGTTTAGGATGCGAGGGAGAATGTGGGAGCTCCTTCAAATTTGTGCAGACAGAGAAGGTCACCTGAACGGTACACTGGCTACATGGCTCTAATGATTGAGCAAGCAGTAAAGAAACTTGTATGGGTTGATTAAATGGTGGAGGAATATGAATCCATTGTAAAGAACAATGTTTTGGAAGTGGTCCCATTACCAACAAATAAATTAGTTGTGGGTTCGAGATGGATCTTCAACGTTAAATAGGCAGTAGATGGAAGCATAGAGAAGTATAAGGCTATATTTGTGGCCAAGGGGTACTCTCAAGTTGAGGGGATTGACTATAGGAGACCTTTTCTCCTGTAGCAAGGTACTCATCCATGAGATCAATTCTTGCTCTGGTTGCATAGATGGGCTGGACGATCCACCAGATGGATGTAAAAAAAACTTTTCTCAACGGGGTTATTGAGGATGAGGTTTACATCGAGAAAACAAAAGGTTTTGATACTTTTGATCAGGAGTATCATGTGTTTAGACTCAAGCGATCGTTGTATGATCTCAAACAAGCACCCCATGCTTGGTACACCAGGATTGATAGATATCTCACCAGTTTGGGCTTCACCAAAAGTGAAATGGATGCAAACTTGTATCATATATTGGTAGAAGGTAAATTGCTTATTATTGTCTTATATGTTGATGATTTAATTTTAACTAGTGATGAAAAACTGACTAGATCTTGTAAGGAGGACCTTGCAAGAGAATTTGAAATGAAGGACATGGGTCTCATGCCCTACCTCCTCAGGTTGGAAGTATGGAAAGGAAATGGAGCACTTTTTGTGTCTCGAGATAGGTATGTAAATGAGATACTATAGAGATTCCACATGGAGAGTTGCAAACCCTGGAGACACCTCTGGTGACAAACTAGAGGAAGGAGGATGTCCCTTCAAGTGAGGAAGTGGATGCTACCATTTATTGGCAACTAGTGGTTTCACTGATGTATCTTATGAACACACGACCAGATATGTGCTATGCAGTAAACCAACTAAGCCAAGTTATGGTTAGGCCAACCAAATTGTTTTGGAAGGTAGCTAAGCATGTTTTACGATACCTCAGAGGCACAACCTAGTTTGGAATATGGTACAAATGAAAAGAGGGAGTGAATTTGTGTGGCTTCATAAATTCAGATTGGGTGGGGAGTTCATCAGACCGAAATAGTACATCAGGTGGAATTTTCAGTGTTGGGTCTACAACTGTTTCCTGGTACAAAAGGAAGCAAATATTTGTGGTGCTTAGCTCAATAGAAACATAATACATGGTTGCAAGTCAAGCAACATGTGAGGTGACCTAGATTATTAAGATACTTATGGGACTATTTGGTCAGATGATGGATCTAATTGTGATAATCATAGTTGCACCAAGCTCTACGAGAATCCTATATTTCACGATCGATCCAAGCATATAGATATCCAATATCACCATTTATAGGATTGTGTGCAGAGGCGAATAATGTTGCTTCAGTACATTATGAAAGAGGAACAAGATGATGACATTTTGACAAAAGCCTTATCAAGAGGGAAGTTCGAGTTCCAAAGGTGCAGGATAGGGGTGGTTGATAATCCCTTTCTTATTGAGAGGGGGTGTTGAAAAATGCAGCAAGAAATTCTAAATTTTATTTTGTCTTGATTAGATTGAGAAAATTCAAATTTCCACATCACCAAACAACTCGGATGTAGTTAACTGAGGTGGCATGGCTCTTGTCACTCTGTTAGCTCAGTAAATTCGAGTTAGAAGAGTTAGAGTTCAGTTAAGCATGTGTGATTGCTAATTTGTAGCAATCGAGGTTAGTTATCTCAATTTATTTTCAGTTAAACTAGTTCTAACTATTGGAGGAACTAGTGGAAGGTTAGTTGTGCAATGGGACATCAATCAAACTCAATGATCATCAAGTTAACTGATCAATCATCCCAACATAGCTAGTGCATGCAGAGAATTCTAGTTCCCTAGCTATGGTGGAGATTCCAAAGCAGTGTAACATTAGTTGTAGACTAGTCTTAACTGTACAGGTGTTGCATGCAATCAGATGATCAACCTTGGGAATTGTGTAATCAATTTGAGGAATTTCCTAAATAACAGAGGCCTAATTTCTCAAGGAATTGCACAAGGAAATAGGGGCTCAAGAAGAGGCAAAAATTGACTAAGTTTGGGTTAGAGCTTCTTAGTGAGTAGAGAGATAGGTATTCACTTGCATCTTGTGCTCAGTTGAGCAAAGCAATTGTAATACATCTCTATTCATCAGATTAATGCAAGCCGACATTGGGGTTTTTTAGCATATTGCTTTCCCCTAGAAAAATACTATGTGCATGTGTGTTATTTCTCATTACATGTTTGTGATTAATGTTCTAAATTGTGAATTCATTTCCATGGAGCAGTAGAGTAGGTTTGTGTCTTGTGATTTTGATTAAAACTTCATAAGAAGTTGCAAATATACATCATAATTTCTATAGATAATGCAGGCGTGGTTTCTGTCAAAAGAGATGCCAACTAGATTCTTGTTTGAAACCTCATATGAATGTTTTCACCAGGGAAACAAAATAATTTAATTACAACCTAATTTTAAACAAAGTATATTTCTTTTCCTCTAATCGAAGGAAACCTTAAATTTAACATAACATATATGTGGAATGATAACATCTTGGATTCAATAGGAACATGCACGAGTATCTTTGGATTCAAGTGTGTGGTTACGTGTAGGTTCTCAAACTAATGAAGGGTCTTGTTTGATTATATAGAGCCTTACAAAAATGAGAATCAATAATGGAATACAGTGAACCCCTGTGCAAGATCATTATACACAGAAATAACCTCCAACTTGAATCCCTTTGTAACTAAGTCCAACATAATATGCTTACTACCTACTATGAAAATTCATTCATGAGAGCAAGATCCATGAAGACATAGTAAGGTCAAAGGCTTATTCTCTAACTGCTTTAAAACAAAATATTAGATTCATGTCAATGTACTTTTACTTCATATGTGTTTTTTGCTATAGTAGATTGCATAGAAATATACTATAGACCAATCCATACATACATTGTCATTATAAAAAACCGAGCCTTGCATAAGTCATATGGTCTAACCATTGATGTTCTTCTTGAGCCATTGGCACATATAATATTTGACCAATATGTTGTATCCTCTTAACACATTACCCACGTAACCATGATGAACATGGGAGGTTTGTTTTTTGGGTCACAAAATCAAAGTAATATTTACCTTTGTAAGCTTATTTTAAAATAAATATTTAATTATACTTATTTGTACTCATTTTTTGTTAGTATAATTTTTGCCAACAATTTTTTATTGAATCTCGATGATGTATCAGTGGTTGTGAGTGGTGCTATGATGACCTCTCTCACTAGTTGCCAAAGGAGTCATCTAGTAAATTTTGTTTTCCTGTCATTACATTGATGGAAAAATATAAGGCAACTGCATGCTAGAGCTCTCGAACATGGTAGAGTCATTGAAAGATTTGATGGAGCCAAAGAGAAATACTATGCACCACCAAACGTAGAGATGCAAAGGATTGTGGCCTTATAATGTTGCAATAGACCCCAACATAGATCCATCTTATTTCATTTGCATTTTTTTTTTGGAAGTCTGTCGTTAAACTCATGGTTGGATTATTGAATTATTTTCTTTATGTGGGTATAGGACAAATTTGGAGTAAAAAATATTGATTAATCCAATATTTCTATCCTTGAATTGGTATTGATGTCATGATGTCTTTATATATATACTTTTATTATCATTTCTTTATTATTTATATTTTGTGCAGAAAATCAGGGTATGCCCACTCGAAGGTACCATACCCCGCGGGCAAACTAATTTGAGTCTAACCCTGAGGGAATCGAGGAGAATTGAACCCGTGACCCCCCCAATAGCAAGGTGCTTTAGCAATGAGAGCTCAACCAATTGAACTAACCGTTAGGGATTATTATTATTTTTTATTATTTGATATTAATTTTAATATTTTTAAGCTTTATTTTAAATTGATTTTGCCTTATAAGGTTTTAGTTATTTATTGGGGTCTGCCTCAAGGGTTTTTCTCTATTGGCTAGGGCTCTGTTTCAATTAACAACTCACTGCTCACAAATATGCTAAAGAAATTATAATAAAATTCTAACAAAATCTATAAATAAACTTTTGAAGATTATCCATAATTAAGAACAAAAGTGGTTTTCCTACCTCTAGTTTAATATTTTGAAAAAATAATGCAATACATACCTCAATAATAAATCTTGCATAAGAGTAGGAGTAGATCTAGTCATCAACCGACTTTGGAGAAGAAGATTATTGAACTAACATTAGTTTAAAGTAGCTCCAAAAGTTTAATAGTTCAAAGCCCGCCATTTTTTTTTAGATAATTGGAAATTAATTGGAAATTTGTGCCTTTAAATAGGCTACACTAGGGAAGAATACAATTGGCAAAACCATGGGTTAGCACCAAAACAACCAACGATAAATTGACTATTTTAACTAAATTTTATTTTAATTATTAATTTTATTTATCTTTAATTATTTATTTACTTTTTATTAATTAAATTTAATTAATAGCTCAAATCCTGCCACAATTTTTAGATAATTGGAAATTAATTAGAATTTTATGATTTTAAATAGGCTACATTAGAGAAGAATACCATTGGAAAAATTGCGGGTTAGCCACAAAACAACCAACGATGAATTGACTATTTTAGCCAAATTTTATTTTAATTGTTAATTTTATTTATTTTTTAATTAATTATTTACTTACTGCGATGCAGTGGGTGAACAAGAAATACAGAACCTGACTTGTAGTGGGGGAAGTAAGGAAATACAACACATGTGTCGAAGCGGGAGGGCTTCCAAGCCAAGTGGCGCTGACAAGATCAAAGTCTCGAGAAGATGCAGGATGGCTATATAGCAAGGAAGCTCAATGGTTTCAACCGTTTTTGGAGTCTTGGTATGGATAAGGGTTGTGGTTTCTCTAAGGTTGAGTGTGCATAGGCTCTCCACTTGTGCATTCTCGTCTATCTAGGCAGTGTTGTAGTGAGGGATGTTGGTGGAAAATTTTATGCTTATAGTTATGGGCTTATTCAAGTGACTAGGGTGGTGTGGGATCCATGTGAGAGAGATTTTGGGTGAATGCAGTGTGCTATAGGAGCGTGGACAACGACCTTCACAAAGTGGTATCATTTTACAGAGCTCTGCCTTAGGCAAAGCCTTCGAGTCCTTGACAGAATATTGGTAAGTAGGGTTATTCGTGTCTGGTCTTATTTTATTCCTATTTTTGTGTTTCGCAAGTGTCTGGTCATTTCAACTATGTTCCTTGTCGGGGAGGGTGTAGTTTTGTGATTAAATTTTGTTCCAAGGTGTTGGAGGGGCAATTTTTTGTGGTCCTTTCATCTTAAAGGATCCATAGAGGACCCATCTTATGGCGTTGGTGTTAATTTGAATTACAACTTGTGTGTCAGAAGTGACAACAGACAGTGGAATTTTAGTGTGGTTGTGCTTTTTCAAGAGGAAGGGAATAAAAGGATTTGGGGGAGTAGGTTGTTCTATATCTCTTTGATGCCCCTCCCTGGTCTTTAGACGACTTGATTACTATGTTGCATCAGCTTGGTCGTGCATGGTGAGGAGTAGGGCCTTATGGCCAGCCTAGGGAGCGGGCCAACCGAGTGGAGGAGATGAAACAAGATGTGATGGTGGTGCAGACATGGAAAGGGAAGTTGCTCAAGCACATGCTCAGTCATGGGGACATGTGAAGCAACCACCCATGTTGGAATTTATCGCCAAACAACGAAATAATATCTCAGCTACCTTGGATGTTATTTGTCAACAAAGATATGAAGATAGGAATGAGACCATTGTGTATATAAATAACATTCATTACAATAAGGGGGACATTTTCGATCGTCTTGTGTCTGTGCGTCAGATCCAACATTGTGTTAGCGAATGGTTGGACGAGATGGGGGCTCATCTCGCTCATATTGATTTTCATGTTCACGAAGGTCATGTCCCTCATGCGGCGCCAGGTGTTGCGTGTGCACTAGATCCTCATCCTTGACTTATGTTGTCCACTAGTTGTTTTCTAATTTTGCAAGTGTTTTGGGCTATCTGGCTTTTTTCTTTGGGGTTTGTGTAAAAAATGACACTTTCTTCTCAACTTTTGCATTGCTCTCCTAGGTAAAATCTGGTTGGAGTGAAGCCGAGAGAGTTGGGGGATTCAAGAACATCTGATGTACTATTTTGAT
Organism: Pinus tabuliformis; assembly: GCA_031772625.1. Classification (NCBI taxonomy): domain Eukaryota; kingdom Viridiplantae; phylum Streptophyta; class Pinopsida; order Pinales; family Pinaceae; genus Pinus; species Pinus tabuliformis. Next base: position 932,204,247 of record CM062818.1, read on the forward strand.
GAACTAATGAAAATATTTTGGCCAGCAAAAAAATTAAAATTTATTTTTTATTTTTTATAATTTAATTTAATTTATAGCTCAAAGCCCACAATTTTTTTAAGATAATTAGAAATCAATTGGAATTTTATGCCATTAAATAGGTTATATCAGAGAAGAATACCATTGGAAAAACCATGGGTTAGCCCCAAAACAACCGATGGTAAATTGATTATCTTAGCTAAATTCTATTTTAATTATTAATTTTTTTTATTAATTTAATTTAATTAATAGTCAAGTCCCACTAGCACAACCAATTGAGGATGGGCCTCGTCAGCAAGGCGACCCAAGATCAAACCTCATGGCGAGTGGTTGTGCCCTGTGTTAAGGGGAGGAGACATGTTAAAAAATCCAGTCATCTTAGGGTTGGTGTGGCCTAAGCTGGGTGCAATCCCTAGGTGACTTTAACGGATTAGATGCCCCTGCATCGCAGCTCCTCAAGCCACAGGTCAAGCTTGGAGGATCATAGACAACTTAACAAAAAACATAATTAATTAATAGCTGAAAGCCTCCCAACATTTTTAGATAATTGGAAATTGATTGGAATTTTATGCCTTTAAATAGGATACATTATAGAAGAATACCATTGGAAAAACCATGGGTTAGCCCCAAAACAGTCAATGATAAATTAACTATTTTAGCTAAAAAAAGTAATTATTAATTTTATTAATTTAATTTAATTAATAGCTCAAAGCCTTACACAAATATTAGATAATTGGAAATTAATTGGAATTTTATGCCTAGGCTACATTAGGGAAAATACCAGCGGAAAAATCATGGGTTAGCCCCAAAAATGCCAATGGTGAATTGATTATTTTAGCTAAATTTTATTTTAATTATTAATTCTATTTTTAAATTATTAATTTATTTTCTAATTTAATTTAATTTTTATTTTTAAGTAATTTTACCAAGTCAAAAATGTTTTGATAACATAACATAGCAATAACGTAACAGGACATTACAACATCTTTTCAATATTGGGATGGAGAGCGCCTCTTGGTGCAATTAAAAATGATCCTTATAGAGGTGTTATGTCTTTGATTAATAATTGAAGTGCATAATCAATTGTTGTTGCAGATATGTTGAAAGTTGCAACCCGTGTAAAAGCTAAAAGAAGTAATAGACTCTTATCATGATAGGACCCAGTTTCAATTGCATTTTTAATAGTTCTAATCAAATAAGACTTTCTTGTACCTACCGTTCCTTTGATTATCATGCATAGTGGATAAACCCTGATTTGTAATGGCCAATGATAATATCAAATGATTTTCTTTATTGAACCCCAAGACTTTCAAAGGAATAAGATTTTCCATGTTGCTTAGTGCAAATGCAATTCAACTTTAACTTTTCATATATGAAATTAATAACGTGATTGGAAGTGGCTACGTCAACAAAACTCGTGTTCCAATTATGCTCACAATCACGATCTCTATGTGCCAACATCTCTTATTCGTTATTATATATATATATATACAAAAAATGACCTCCCACTCATTCTCCCTAGAATCTGTAGGTGGATTTCAAACTTTTTCTTCTTCATCAAGGTCAACTAGATCAATTAGAGACATTGGATTGCGATCAACATGCCATGTTTTGTATCATAAAATTTCCCAATTATGCACTATCTCATCAGATGTCTGACTAATATCTCTTCAAAAATCATGGAAGGACTTGTACAATACCAACTTAGACCAACAAAATTCAACAAACTTGTCATATGTTTGATTGGGAATTCAACCAAATCGAGGGAACACACATATAATAGTTGCATTCTTCCATGGTAACATTTTTTCCTCACACTGACCTTTATCATATGACTATGATTTTATCACATCTATTAATGCAAGGTGCTCAATGTGGGTTGGTCACGTGGTATATGGACCAGTAAGCGAAATGTCATTATCAACAATGTATGTCTCAACCTGTACTTGTTTGAAAACTTTCATACCAAAATTTATTTTCTAGGTGGATATTGGTGGCCACCCACCTATTCCACTTGGACCCCCAGCATTGTTTTCTATCAGTTTCCTATTTTTCAACACAATTTCCTATTTTGGCAATTTTATATTTTTGGTAGTTTTCGGGTCTTGAGTTTTTGGAGTCATTTTGAGGCCTTAAATGACATTTTTTAGAGAAATGGGCAAACATTGTACTTTGACTACGTTTGCAGTTGATTTTTTTTCCTCGGATAGATCTTTCTAATGAGCTATCATGCACGCCAAATAGAGATTGTATGTTAAAGTTATGACCCTGGGATGTTGGCGTTCCAACTAACCTCATTAGGGCCCATATCTTTGGCGCTTCATCTCCTAGGGTTAGGTTTTCAAATGTTTAGGGTTTCTCAATGTTTCTTCATGATAAAATGTACTTCGAGCCTCATTGTAACATAGTTCAGAAGGCATGTAGCCATCACATCTCTTCTTAGAGATAAGCTACCATGGCCCAAACTAGTTTCTTTCCATTATGCATGTAAACAATTTTTAGTAGTTGTTATTTATTAATGAAAGTTCTGTTTTGTTGTATCTTTGCATTTTTCTATAAATATGTATTTCATTTCATTCATTCATAAATCCAAATTAGTGGTATCAAAGGGATCTTCTCTTTCTCTATTTTTCTATGCATGTCCCCAACGAGGTCTAGGTATAAGGAGTTGGGGCTTGAACTAGTTGATCCCTTGTAAGACCGACGTCATTGATCCCGAAGACCTCTCATGGCGGAAGAAAATAAATATGAGGGAGCAAGAGATCTTGTCAAAATGTTTCTTGAAGAAGCCCTCAAGTGACAAAGGAACGAGATGATGGATACTTTTTCCAAGATCCTTCCATAATACCAGTGAGTAAAGCATCTTCATCCAATAGTCACTTCAGAGGCACCACCCCCTTTAAGGTACAAGTTAACTTTGACATTCCTATATTTGAAGGCTAGATAGATGCAAATAGTCGAAATAGATGGTTAAATCTACTGGAAGGATATTTTTTGGTCCATAACTTTTTCAATAGGGAAACTATTACTTTTGCACCCCTTAAGGTCACCCTCCATGTCAAGGACTGGTGGAAAACTTACTATGAGTAGAGGGATGAAGAGGAAACCTCATTATTTTAGGCCGCACTCTCTTGGAATTCTTTCAAAGATGCCATCAAGGAACAATATTACCCTATTGGGAGCTATGAAGAGAAATATATAAAATGGACCACACTACGACAGGAAAGGGACCAAGAAGTGCTGAAGTTCACGAATATTTTTCATACCCTACGCATGAAGCTGGGTATCAAGGACTCTAAGCAACATCTGGTACTTAAGTACTATGGTTGTCTACACAAATACATCTAGGCAGAAATGGAGTTCCTGGACATCTCCTTGCTTGGTGTAGTGTGTCAATATGTTATCATGATTAAGCAAAAAATTAAACAGAAGAAGTGAGACATTGGATCTACGATTCCAAAGTCGGGCAAAGGCACCTCCAAACTGCAAAAAAAAGGACTGAGCCAAGTTGATATAACCCAGAACAACCTGTCGAAGCCATAAGCAAAAAATAGTAGTGGGAAGACAAAGAGAGACACATGAAAGTGGTATGAGTTTCACAAGATCTACACTCACAACAAAAATGAGTGTCGCACAAAGCAATCATTGGTGGCCAAACTAAAATCTTCAGAGTTAGATGCATGTTCTGACTTTGAGCGAGAACTCAATGAGAGGAAACATATCATTGATTCAAAATGTAGTGCCACTGTTTCCACCACCAAGGTCAAGAAGATTGAACATAATTATCTAGAGGAGGGTGAGCGACTCTTCCACTCACATATGTGGGTGAAGGGCTATCCATTGCAACTCATTGTCGATAGTGGGAGTTAAAAGAACCTCATCTTAGCATAGGCCATTAATTGGTTGAGATTTCGAAAAAAACCACACCTAGATCCATACACCATCCGATGGCTCCACTAAGGATGAGACCTCTGCATCACTCGACAGTGTTGCCTTCCCTACAACATCAAACCTTTCACAGATGAGGTACTATGTGATGTTTCTCCCCTTGATTTTTGTGTTGTTTTATTATTCCAACCATACTTGTGGAAGCATCATGTTGTTTATGAGTCCGGAACTTGCATTTTGATTATTACTTTGGGCAGAAAACTACACATAATACCAGAGTTAGCCCCGCCTACTGCCATGTCTTTGATATTTGCTAAGAAATGCAGTAACATCATCTCCTTGACCGAGAGATTTGTTTTCTTCCTGATTCGTTCCCAAAGTAAGGGGAAGACCGTGGCCACATCCATGGCTTCTAGAAAAAATACCTCCATGTAGCAGAAGAAAGTTGATAAGGTCATGGAAGAGTACAAGGATATCTTCTCCTCAACCACAGGGGTACCTTTGCATTATCAGGGCAAGCATTCAATTGATTTGACTCCCGAAGAAAATCTAACTAATGGGTCAATCTACTGCTGATCTCTTATGGAAAATGAGGAAATCAAGTGGAAAATCTTGAAGTTGCTACAAAAAGGGCACATCCGACCAAGTTTCTCACCTTGTAGGAGCTTAATTATACTCGTACAAAAGAAATATGGGACCTGGAGACACAACATTGATTATCGGTCACTGAATAAAGTCACTTTCAGGAATAGGTACCCGATCCCATGGATTGATGACCTTCTTGACTAGATCAAGGGGGCTAAGTACTTCAGCAAGATTGATTTGTAGTCCAGTTATCACCAAGTTCCACTAGAACCCATAAATGTATGGAAGACTTCCTTCAAGTATAAGGAGAAGCTCTTTGAGTGGTTGGTCATGCCCTTTGGGTTAACAAATTTCCCTGCAAATTTTATGAGGTTGATGGATGACATCTTGCGGCCTTTCACAAACTCATTCATGGTTGTCTATCTCGATGATATTCCCATCTTTAGAAAGAGTTGGGAAGATCACTTACAACATATTCGATAGGTCCTTCAAACCTTGCGACAATACAAACTATTTACTAACCTAGAGAAATTCTCCTTTAGCTTGAACCGGCTCCAATATCTAGGATACATAATTGATGAGAAAGGTGTGCATGTGGATGCAAATAAGATCTAATCCATTCGAGATTGGTTTGCCCCGACAACTATAACAAATCTTCACAACTTCTTGGGCCTTGTCGATTTCTATCGAAGGTTCGTGTTGGGGTTCTCTCATGTCACTTGACCTTTGAGTCAAGTTACCAAGGGTGGAGCGAAAGAAAAGTTTTTTGGTCTGAGTCACAACAGAAGGAATTAATTGAACTAAATTAATGCCTTTTCTATGCACCATTCCTCACCTTGCTAGGCTTGCAACAACCATTTGAGATTGAGACAAATGCATTCAATTATGCTATTGGTGCAGTCCTCACTCATGAAGGGAACCTAGTGGAATATCACAGTGAGACACTCTCTGATACTATTTGAAGGTACCCCACATATGATAAGGAAATGTATTCTATCGTGTAGGCCTGCTAGTAATGGAAACATTATATTCTGGGGAAGGAGACAATCATTCACACGGATCATCAACCCCTTCAATTTATGCAGACACAAGGGAAGCTACATAATGATCACCATTATAAATGGTCCACATACCAACAAAAAAACAATTTAAACATCAAATATAAGAAGGGTACCACCAATCACATCATAAACTGCCTCAGTCAGCCCCTAATTATGGCACTAATCAAAGTTCTCAACTCTTGTGGGCATGAAGCCTCTGGATGGTCACAACTATATTAAAATGACTCGGACATCGCTACCACCTACACAATGTTGATGGCTAGAAGGTTAGTTATAGACTTCCAACTTCAGGACAAATTTTTGTGCTATCTTGTACATCTCTATGTTCCTTCAAGCAAGCATGCCAAGCTAATTTGGGAGGCACATTACTGTAACACCCTCCTCCCACATTTACCCAAGCTAACCGGTCCATTGGGGTAAACATGTGACGAGAGGCTACTATGATGCAATTTAACTCCCCAATTATAGTTAAGGAAGTGGAACCAACAAACACAACCAAACTGACCTTTCCTAAGAGCTACAAGCCCTTCAAGAGGTAACCAACCCTTCCATGTGCTTAACCCATGAGACAACTTAGATTTTCACTTTCCTAGAGCCTTAGTCGCTCCCATGACAAGGCATGCATGTGAGCAAATACTTCCAATCACTCCCATAGCAAGGGCATGCCAACGACTATGGACTTTTCTAGAGAGTTCTCAGCCAAAAAACCCAGATTCTATGCCACTTTTCAGGGCCAAGACTCAGGCCATTGCCCAGAACTTCATGAAACCTTTAGAAATGATAAATAAAAATGGAACAAAGGTACTAATGCAAACACTTGATCAATGACTTGACTAGACCCCTACTAGCCATGACAGGCATTTCGTCAAACATGTCACAAATATGTAATCTACAGGTCATAACAATAGATATGAGCATAGGGGTCTCATACTTATCTGAGATTTGTAAAGAAGCATTGTTTCCATATCACAATAGTTGCATTATCATCTATTAGGTCATGTATTCATTTTACATTCATTTACAAATCAAAACATGATGAGAGCCATACATCAAGTCTTTCATAAAACATACTCATAACCAACATATAACCAATTGAAATAACACATATATAACAACCATAAGAATCACATACAAACTAATACATTTATAGATGAAATACCAAGGAGAAAGAGCTCTAATTAATGAATGCAAAATCCAACCAGGTTTGGGACTCCATGAACCACCCGACCATAGATTGGCTGAACCAAATCTTTCTTTCAGCCAATCACGCCCATGCCATATTCCAAGTATGAATGTGGGACTCACAACAAATCCAACTAGGTTTCCTAAGGTTTTACTATAGGCATTTCGTCAAACATGTCACAAATATGTAATCTACAGGTCATAACAATAGATATGAGCATAGGGGTCTCATACTTATCTGGGATTTGTAAAGAAGCATTGTTTCCATATCACAATAGTTGCATTATCATCTATTAGGTCATGTATTCATTTTACATTCATTTACAAATCAAAACATGATGAGAGCCATACATCAAGTCTTTCATAAAACATACTCATAACCAACATATAACCAACAGAAATAACACATATATAACAACCATAAGAATCACATACAAACTAATACATTTATAGATGAAATACCAAGGAGAAAGAGCTCTAATTAATGAATGCAAAATCCAACCAGGTTTGGGACTCCATGAACCACCCGACCATAGATTGGCTGAACCAAATCTTTCTTTCAGCCAATCACGCCCATGCCATATTCCAAGTATGAATGTGGGACTCACAACAAATCCAACTAGGTTTCCTAAGGTTTTACTACAGGCATTTCGTCAAACATGTCACAAATATGTAATCTACAGGTCATAACAATAGATATGAGCATAGGGGTCTCATACTTATCTGGGATTTGTAAAGAAGCATTGTTTCCATATCACAATAGTTGCATTATCATCTATTAGGTCATGTATTCATTTTACATTCATTTACAAATCAAAACATGATGAGAGCCATACATCAAGTCTTTCATAAAACATACTCATAACCAACATATAACCAACAGAAATAACACATATATAACAACCATAAGAATCACATACAAACTAATACATTTATAGATGAAATACCAAGGAGAAAGAGCTCTAATTAATGAATGCAAAATCCAACCAGGTTTGGGACTCCATGAACCACCCGACCATAGATTGGCTGAACCAAATCTTTCTTTCAGCCAATCACGCCCATGCCATATTCCAAGTATGAATGTGGGACTCACAACAAATCCAACTAGGTTTCCTAAGGTTTTACTACAATGCCCACTGGATCACTAGGCCCTAAACAAGCATGGGTGCCACCAGATTTCTCCACCTACACTGTGAGGAATTTTCTTGTCTCCTAGTCTCTAGGATTTATTATATATCCCACCATACAACGGTTGAGGATTCCTAGGCTTAATCAAGATTCCAACCTCCAAGATTTACCATATATCTTGCCATTCATCGGTTAAGGATTCCTAGGCCTTATCGAGGGCACACACCTCTAGGATTTACCGTATATCCCGCTATTCACCAGTCCAAGATTCATAGGCACACAATATTCGACTTTATCACAATCCCAGTCCGTTTCAAGGATTCCTAGGTCTTGCATTCTTTCTTTCAGAGACCACCTCATTTAGTTTTGAAACCATCCAAAAATCTAGCTCAACCAGGGAAAATTTTAAGAACCCCCCTAAATTTATAAATATAATAAATGGGCGAATCTCCATGGTATATAGGAAAAATGGAAGGCGATTTTATCAATAATATAATATGTATATATAATTTTTTGGCGAATCTCTCACCAGGCATGGCGAATATTTTACTCAATTATAAAATCTTGTAAGATCTTGGCGAGTCTTTCACTAAATAATAAAACTTTGTAAAGTCCTAGTGAATCTTAGCATAGGCTACATGCTGGTTTAATTCCCCCATTTAAATAGGCTACATTTCAGGTGAATACCATGGGTCAATACCATGTGCCATTTTGGTGAATACCATGGGTCAATACCATGTGCCATTTTTATTTTTATTAATTCTAATATTAGGGTTAATAATGGTTTTTTGCATGGTATTAATAACAATCTAGTCCATGGTATTTGTCCCATAGTATTTTGGCCATAGGTTTCACCTAAATATAACCCATTTTTTGAGTGTTCGTAAATATAAGGTGACTTATGGAGTAAATATAAAAAAATGTTTTATTTGTTTACCATACCTCTCGTTTATTTATATTTTTATTAATTTACCATACCTCTTTTACAAATATGGTATTTGGCCCATAGGATTCACTTAAATAAAACCTCTTTCTTGAGCCTTCATAAATAGAACGAGGGTTATGGACTAAATATAAAAAGAGGTTTTATTTATTTATGATACGTCTAGTTTATTTATATTTTTATTTATTTACCATACCTTTTGAGTAAGTATAAAAAGACGTTTTATTTATTTACCATACCTCCACTTTACTTATATTTTTATTTGTTTACACCCTTACATGTATATAAGGTGACTTATGGAGTAAATATAAAAAATGTTTTATTTATTTACCATACCTCTCATTTATTTATATTTTTATTAATTTACCATACCTCTTTTATAAATATGGTATTTGGCCCATAGGATTCACTTAAATAAAACCTATTCTTGAAAATGGGCGAATGGAAGTTTGTAAGTCCTAATTTCAAGGGCTAAATTTACCTTTTTTACCCTCTCCCTTAAAATAAGGTGGGCTATTTGAGGTGATTTGTAAAAATGTAAACGATACAAAATATTCGCCCACTAAAAATTTAAAACCCCTTAATTTCGCCAAAGGGCGAACATTCGCCCCTAAAATTATCCTTGAGCTCAACCAAATACAAGAGAACCCATCACACCATAGATATCCAGAAATGGAAAGGAAAGGCTAAAGAACATTAACACACCTGAAAAAACCCATGCCAATGACAACAAGAGAACCAAATACGCACATACATGTACCATGCATGCCAAAACTAGCAAGGAAATCACACATGCAAATCGATACCTGCCAATAATCTTGTTGTAGTTGCTTGATCATGCTCTTCCTTACTTGATCTTTGCCTTCTTGGTCCTTCCTTTGCTTTCCTTGATCCAATGCTAGAGGCCTCCAAGAATGATTTAAGTGTCCAAGAGTGTGAAAGAGAGAGAATAGATAGAGAGCTCAAAAACTGAGCTGACAACAAGGTACCAACTAATCCTCATAAGATTTTTTATTAATGAGGCCTCTGTTTTCTTCAATTTTCCATTATTTTCCTTCATTTTCATCCTCAGGTGCAACCTTTGACCTTTCATCTTCCTTTTCTCCTAATTTCCATTATTTTCATAAATAAAAATCCAATTAATGCCTCATGCATTTCCAAATCCTTTTCATTGCCTTTGTCAATTTCCTTTAGCCATAATAAAACAAATGAACACCACACTAGGATGTTTTGCCCAACATTCAACTTGGAATACGTGTCACGTGACCTTGGTTATTATTTTTACCTTATTAACTTTATTTACATGGAATTTTGACCAAGGTTATTACAATTACATCCAGGTCGCATGACAATTTAGTGTGGAGAAGATAATGGCAATACTACAAAAGTATTTTACTGGCCAAAACTTTGATAGAATGTTGGGAAATATATAACATCTTGCACTTCCTATGCCATCCCCAACCCAACCATTAAGAAACAAGGCATGTACACTCCTCTTCCTACTCCTAACCAACCTTCGCAATCCATCTCCATGGACTATATGTTCTTCCTTCCTTCTACTAAGCATGGTAATGACTGTATATTTGTGGTCATTGATATATTTTCTAAGATGGACATATTGACTGCCGAAGAATATCACAGCAGAAGTCACTACCAAAATCTTATTTGAATAAGTGTGGGTACATTTTGGCATCCTGAAGACCATTGTGTCAAATTAGGATAACATGTTCCTCAACACATTCTGGTCAAGCCTCTGGTCATTGTTGGACACCAAGCTCACCAATTCAGCTACATTCCACCCCCAGATTGATGACCAGATAGAGGTCATCAACAAGATGATAGTGCACATCTACACATGTACAATTCTAAGAATCCATTAACATGGGATGAGAGTCTTCTCTCTGTGAAACCTAGCTATAGTAGGGCCCTCCATAGCTTGACTGGACAAAACCCTTTTTAGGTGGGCCTAAGATTTCAACCATTGTGTCCCATTGATGTTGCAATGCCTCTTGCAACTACATAGACAAAATTTGCACATGTTTAGTTTGAAGTTGATAAGGCCATCAAGTTTATTGAATGCATTCAAATCATCCGCTAGCAAGTTCATGGTATCCTAGACAAAGCCAATGTCAAGTACAAACAACTTCATGATCAACATCGGGTGCCACATAAGTTTCAAGTGGGCGACAAGATTTGGTTGCATTTGTAGAAGGAACACCTTACTGAAGCCCATCATAGGATTTGACCACTTTGATATACACCTTACACCATCACCAAGATTGTGGGTGAAAATTATTTTGAGCTAATTATCCCCCCATTCTTTGGCATGCATCCATTATTCAATGTGGAATACCTTTGGTCATATTTTCCACCATTGTTGGACACATCACATATCGCTAAGCAACTGATACCAACAGACCTCGACCCATATTGCATTGAACAGACTACAACTGATTAGAAAAGAGACACATAGATTAAGAACACTCCCAACATAGTATCCAACTATATCGGGTTGTCAAAGTTGGCTAGCTCCTGCACCAAGGCAAGTGGCTCACCATTGATCAAGTTTAGTAGAAGTTTCCTCACATAGTGGAGACAATCAATGCAATGTGGATCATTGCTTCCTACGGGGGAAGGACTAATCAAAATGTATATTGGTGGCCACCTTCCTATTCTACTTGGACCTCCAACGTTGTTTTCTATTAGTTTCCTATTTCAACAATTTTCTATTTTTGGTAGTTTTTGGGTTGTGAACTTCCGAAGCCGTTTTGAGTCCCTAAACGATGTTTTTTGGGGAAACAAGCATACACAACTCTTACTTGCAATCAATTTTTTTTGTCCTCGGATACACCTTTCTAATGGGCTATTGTGTGTGCCAAATGGATATTATATGCCAAATTTACGACCCCAGGAAGTTGACGTTCCAACTAACCCATCAGGGCCCATACCTTTTGGTGTTTCATCTCCTAGGGTTAGGTTTTTGGATGTTTAGGGTTTCTCAATGTTTCTTCATGATGAAAAGGCCTATGAGCCTCATTGTAACATAGTTCAGAAAGCATGTATCTATCACATATCTTCTAAGAGATAAACTACCAATGCCCAAGCTAGTTTGTTTGCATTCTGCATATAAACAATTTTCAGTAGTTATTATTTATTAATGTAAAAAAAAATTCACTGTATATTTGTGTTTTTGTGTAAATATGTATTTCATTTAATTCCTTCATAAATTTGAAACAATTTAAAACCTAAAATTGATGTCTACATTTAGAAAGAGGGAGCTCTAAGAAGTAAATGACTTATCTCTTGTCAACCTATATCTTTGTCAAGAATGGTTTCACACAACAAACTCTTGTATGCATGTGATATCAATTCATTTGGATTTTGAATAGAAGAGAGACACATCAACATATCATGAAATGTTTCTGATCCTTTTTCAGATATCGCTACATATTTTTCTATGTAATTAATGATGAGATGCTTTGAAAGAATAGGCTGCCAATCTATATTATCCCTCCACGTCATCAATGATTCACGATTTTGTATATTCAATTTATCATCATTTTGTCTTGGTTCATACTTCTTTTCTCCATTTTCATCAACATAAAGTTTGACTCATCACATAGATCCCATGGTGAATTATATTGACATAACAATATTCTTATCGTCTTTTGAAGGCAAGACCTCTCATTGTAGGTGATGTGACACTCAACACAATTAAGAAGCGTTTCATAATCAATCATAGGATCATATGGAAATATTTCTTGTGAGTCCTTTAAACAAGGGTGATCATCAACATTAAGTCTAGCATGAATATGTCTTTGATGTTGATCACATGGGTTCTTTGCATGTACGCATCCATCAAAATATTCTTTTACAATTCTAACTTGCATAGGATCATCCAAGTTCAACGTGTTCATCTTTGGAGCACATATTAATGATAGAAATCCATGCACATGTGGGGATCCACAAAGTTTCCACTCATAACAACACCAATAATTTGTAGCTTGATGAAAACATTCGAAAATTTCATTTCTAAACATTGTATGTCTTAAGTGCATATAATGTGCTACAATATGAGGATTATCAAATACATTTTGACATCTCCATTTCCTTGCTTCCACTGGATCTGTAGGACATGTACCGACATTAATTTATGTAAATGTGGCCATTATATATTTGCCATACTTAATGTAAAGAATATTGTAGGACTCCTAATCTATTGAATCAAGTCAGATAAATCAACATGACACTTATTCCAATATACATGTGTGCCTCTTAGTACAATTCCAAATCACATTAAACTTTGTTGAAGTTATGATTCAGGAGTATTTTGCAAATGTTCTCTTAAATCCTCCACTATTGTTGGTAGATTTGTCATATTCTTCTTTACAAAAATAAAAATGAAGGCTGAGCACGATGTCTCATGATGATATTGAGTAAAAAGCATCTATAGTGTAGGTTCCTTCCAAAACTATTGTCATGATATATAATAAGATGTTCCACATACTCATGTAGATGGCCATTTCTCTTTTTTGCTTGCAACCAATCTACTTCACCATTTGGGAACAATGTTGGAAATTCCATATCAAATAATCCCAAAGTGTTATACTTATTGATTGAAGATGATCCGATGCCAAACCAAATAAGCACTTCCTCTACATTCGAGTTATGTTCCTCTACATTACACTTATTTACCCAATCTCGAATAACATAAATATGTCATTGTGCATTTAGAGGCTTTGCTACAAAATAAATTTTTGTAAGCCATCTAATGCATCATCAATCCTTGGAACCCCTTCCAACATTACAAATTCAATGTCATTGTTTATCTTTGTTAATGTAACAAATTTAATCAAACGTTATATATTTGTTGCAATTTTAGGTAATTCTTTAAGTGAATTTTCATCAACTTGAACTCCATGATAATATGGATCATTCTTAATCTTATAATTCAATGCACACAATACTTTATATTTTCTGACAAAAAATCATAACTTGATCCTTTTCCACCTTTTTTTCGCACAACAATCATCAAATCCAAGTCTTTAATATGTCAAGGTAACCTCATGGCAAGATTACTAACCTCTTGTGGAAAACTAATGGTGTGTCATCTATATTTATATTGTCCACCTATTGAATGCATAACCTACAAAATTGGACTTGCACATTCTATCAACATCTCTTCAACTTGTGTGATATCTTGAAGAACTTTTGGTTATTGTCTTGGATTCATATGGTTATTGGATGAAAATGTATGATGAGTTCCTTTCCTTTTACATCTCATGCATATTGGACTTGTATTTGTGTTAAATATATGAATTCCAACATATGACTCCTCACACACATAACACATTTGAACTTGAGCTAATCGATCAATTCTATCACAAAATTTTCGATGTGCAATATTCATATTATTCAAAATTTCAAGTTGAACTTGGACACAGATATTGTTTAAATGCCTTTTTTTCATAGGATTTTCTTCGACATCCTTTAAACACCTTTTTTTGTATGATTTTCTTCTACTTTTTCTTGCATTCTTTGCTCTTCACATTCTCTATATGTCACTTGTTGGTCTATCCTATGTCAATATGCTCTTTGATATTACCTTTTGTGCTCTTTTTGTCGGTCAATTTGTTCTTTTGTCTCTTCTTCTTCTTGTTCCATTGTCATTTGTTGTGTCTTTCTTTCGCGATATGATCTAAGAATTTCTCTTTAATGTGCTCTTTGTCATTCAATTCAATCCTCCATCTCTTCTTCTTGTTGTTTTGTTGTCATTTGTTGCACCTTTATTTCTTGATATTCCCTTTGATTTTCTCTTTGACGTTCTCTTTGTTATTCAATTGGTTCTTTCATCTCTTTTTGTTGTTCTTCCATTGTCGTTTTGTTGTGCTTTTCTTTGTCGATATGCTCTTTGATATGCTCTTCGTCATTCAATTTTTCTTTCATCTCTTCTTGATTTTTTGTTGTCACTTATTGTGTCTGTCTTTGTTGATGTGCTCTATGCATTCCCCTTTGTTGTTGACACTCCTTAGTTTTCATTTATGTTTTTCTATATGCAATTTCTGTTTGTTATTCATTTATATTCATTTTATGTTCTTCATGCTCCTTAATTTCCACATCACCCATCTTGTTATTACTATGACACAAAAAAACATTACACATCACAAAAAATTAACATCTACAATGAAATGAATGCATTTAATGCAAACACTAAATATTATCTAATATTACTAAGAGGCTGTCCATAAAACCTTTCCATTGAGAGATATTTAATAATATTTAATAATAACTAATATTAATATTACTAAATATTAATTAAACTATAGAGAACCATAAAATTACATCTAATTAAGTTATTGACAAAAAAACTTTTAAATGCCTAAATAATAAAGACATTCCAATCACTTATCACAAATTCACATGGTTAAGCCTCACCAAATTATAATATATAGTTTAATTTAAAAAGCTAAATTAAATTATATAGAATTTATTACTTTAATATTTAAACTACATGTTAACAATTAAACAACAATTATAAAGTTAAATTAAACTACATGTTTTAACCTATGTAAATATAAGCTACATGTTAAAGTTAAATTAAACAACAATAATTAAAATTAAACAACAATTATAAAATTCCAAGATTTATAAAATTGGTTTAAAGAGAACCATAAAATTCCGAGATTTATAAAATTTATTTACAGAGAACAATGAAATTACATTCCATTAACTCATTTACGAAAAGCTTTCAAATACCTATATAACAAGTTCACGTTGCACACGACAAACCTGCCGAAAATAGCTTGTATATTAACTTGGATTGAAATAATAAGCGAAGTCGATTGACCAAGTTCAAAAGAAGCATAGGACACATGACTAACCAAGTATTAGTTTCTAGTTTTGACCAAGTTCAAAAGAAGCATAGGACACATGACTAACCAAGTATTAGTTTCCAGTTTGACCATACATTGCTAGTCTTCGGCTCGGCTGCTTCTTAGACTGGAACTTCATTAGTCCAGTCAATAAATCCAACGAGAAGCGTAACTGTATCTACCTAGTCAAGAGGCGAAATTGTTTCCACAACAGGGCTCTCTCTATGAACTGACGCTCTATAACAGCTAGGGACAAGCATTCAGCCCGCCATTGCGAGACACCCAGACATCCAGCAACATGCAAAACACACAACCACTACGTGTGCCCGTCTGCCCACCTGTTCGCACAAGACATTAATAAAGGTCTTCATTATCAGTTAAAGCTTAACAAATCTATATATTGTGTTAAATCCAACTATTTCAATTTTTAGTTAACCTTTTTTTTTCGGATAAAGCTGAACAAATTTATATATCGTGTAAAATACAACAACGATTGGAACAATATTTAATCTGTACCATTTCCCTTTTTAACAAACATATATGGCATGCAAAATTTAAATACAATCGGAACAATATTTTCTCTGACATTTTGTTTTCTCTCGAACTATATCAACCACATTGTGTAATAGACAGAAAACAATAATTCATCGAATGCATCTTGTTGCAAAATGTAATCCATGCACGTGAAGGCTTTTGTATTTCTAAAAGAAACAACCAGATTAATTCTCGGTGTGGCGCTAGGCATAGGCATGTTCACCATGGCATAATCAGACGAGTTGAAAATGCATGCTATGGACCAGATCGAGGGGCCGGTTCTATATATTGGATCACTTGCCCTTTAACTTTCCAACGGGAAAAGTGTCTGGCTTGGCAGCTCTATTCGTTTTTCGTTTCATCTTATTCAGCTATGATGTAAGTCCTTAATTTCTTTAACGTAGCTATTATGCACTAAATTGATTTTTCTAGGCGAGGATACTAGACATTGGATTGACGAGCTTGTTCGGCTGCAGACTAATGGCTTCGTTACACAACATTGCGCTAACTTCATTGAAGAAATTACTATGGATGGTTGCTCAAGGTTAAGGATATGGTAGCTGGAAATTTGGCCATGCCATCGTAGATGTGGTTCACTATTTATCGGGAAAAATAAAATTCACTACACTATTTATGGATTGAATGCTAATTTGTGGTTAAATAAATTGACCTAATCCTTAAAACTTGATAAAAACCAATTTCTATTTCTATAAAATTTTGTTCTCAGCTAATATGTTTCTAATCAATTTCTTTGACAACAATGCAGTAGATCTATTAAATGCAATGATTCTATACTAGACAACACAGACCCATCTAAAACCATGTCTGATATTCACCTAGAGTGTATGAACCTGGTGGACTTTTGTCTCGCAACCAGGTCCGGAGATGGTTTAGATGGGTCTCTGTGCTAGTTTATCATGTTCTGACCTTGTACATGGATCTCCCATTGCCAAAAATGAAGTCTATGGATCCTTCAATGTAACACTCCTTGAAATAATGGCGGCCTTCGTCGTCACACAGTGTATCCTGCGCACCATAAAATCCACACCCCAGGAAATAGGCCTTGTCCCCAGATATTCTGAATGCAACTGCTTGCCATCCTTCCATTCCAGGCATGGGTGCTGGAGCTGTGTTCTGCATTGACATTGACAGCACCATTTAAGCATTATTTTTATATGAAATCTACAATCAAATTAAGTTGTTATAACAATTATTAGAATTCACCATTAACCATTTCTGCACCTTGAAACTGATATTCCTGGCAGAAAAATTGTTAGCCAGCACTGTGACAGAAGCGCTGTGGTATGTACGCAGCTGCTGCCCCGTTGGGTCCAGGTCGCTGGCTCTGTTGTGCCATTCAATTATCGTGAATTCCTTCCCTGCACCTTGAAATGTAATGTATGGCTTTGTTGCAGGAATCAACCCGTACACTCTAATGCCTTTGGTCTTTCCTGTTTGCCTATTTTCCAGTTCCATGTTCACCCTATGGAAACAGTAAATTGCACCTTATTTTAGTGTGAACGGTGAAATTCTGAACACGGTATTTGAATTGCAAATAAACACAAAGTACCTGTAAGAATGGAAAATATCTGGTTCAATGCATATACATATAGATACCACATAACATAACATCTATGCATGAAGAAAATTACATAATCATTTCCCAACGAGAAACAATCAAACTGATAGAATAGTATGCAATTTTTCATCTGAAAAACAACACACCAGATTAAGTCCCCCGGCCAACCGTGAGGTCAGCCATGGTGACAGTTCTGATATGGATTCTACATATCTAAACTTGAATACAACCCTGGAGAGTAATGTGGAAATAATCCGAACTAAATTACAGCATAACAAAATATTGAGAGAGGGAAACAACGCTATCAGATAACCACCAAAATATTTAAATAAGCGAACCATAGAAAACAAAATTGCATTTAGTTAATTAACTCGTTGTGGGTCTACGTTTAGATACAAACTGGAGTCGTAATATTATGCCGAACCCCTATAAATTAAAAAAGAAGAAAAAAACTAAGAGAAATTAACAAAACAAAACAAAATTACAGTCCTGTGTAAGTTAAACAAAAAAGAAAAGAAAATCCTCAGACCATTGAATGGTTCGTAAGACTACAACCGGTGGGATGCATAGATACCATCCGACAAAACTATATTACTTAAACAAAAACTAAGAAAACGCTGGTGGAAAGTAGCCATGACCATATAACTTAAGATTTCGTTCAGACTATTCTGGTGATGGAGCAGAGCAAGAAAAGAACCTGGGAAAATAAGTTATGTGTTAGACAGAAACGAGGACATAGCCCTCAATGTACCCAGAATTTGAGCGTGGTAACCCTTACCTGCAACAAACAAGGGAGATGGGTTAAAATTAATGAACAATGCAATAGAAGGACCAAATTGGACAAGAGCGTTTAAGAGTCGATGCTTACCTGTTGTTGCAAGAGGGACCGTGGCTCACACCCAAGGAGGGATGACTGTAGTCAACATCGTTGCAGTTTGTGAGTTGGTTCACTATGCAGTAAAGAATATAGTAACAATTTCATAATAATTACAAACCCTCACCTTAGCACTTCGCAAGTGGTGGACATTGCTCCGACCATGCAGTCCTGGAGATTGCAGGTGAAATTGAGACAAGTGAAACCCCTGTTGCGAAAGTAAAAACCGTAAGGAACCCCTTTCCAGACTTGATTCTTCTCCGGATGAGGGGGTGAGCCTGCAAACCTGGGTACACCTTCAACTGAACTAATGGCCGCACATTTCATGGTGTTAAGAGCCACCTACATTATTAAGAAGGATAGCATGTTAGCCATCTGGAGCCTATTCCGTGAAATGAGTTACCAAGCCAACCCTAATGAGTGACAGGTGTTAGATTTAGGGTTCTCCAAATGTAAGGCTAGGATCGTCGTATAGTTTTCATTGAAGATTCCCAAGATGAAAACAAAACCCTGCAACTTAGCATATGTTAAAAGGGACGATTACATATGAAAACGAAACCCTGCAATAAGACCTCCGTAACAAAACTTTGGATAAAATTTTTGTTTGACCAAATGTTTTTTAAAAACATTGGGTAAATAGATCAGTCCACCCAAATTAATATGATACTCCAAAAACTTTGGATAAAGGCCAAACTTCGCTTAAAAGCAAGTTCGACGTCGGCAATAAGACCCCAAAGCTGAATGGCCAATGAAAACCATCGAAAAATATTTAAATGATTTTAAAAATTCACTTTTTGCGTAAAACTTTGGTTAAAGTATTGAATAGCGGTTGATATTTAAAAAGTCAAACGAAATTAATTCATAGTCAAAGCGATATCGATCGCTATATACCTGCTTCGGCAGGTATAATAAAGATACTCCAATCACTTATCACAAATGCACATGGTTAATCCTCATCACTAATCTTTGGAAAATGTAAAGATGACAATTTACATAAAGATATCTATTTACTTATATATACCCCAAAAAAAAACATAAACCCATAGCAAATCAAGATTGTCAAACATCTTAGTTTAGTAATATATATAACATAAACCCATAGCAAATAAAGATTGTCAAACATCTTAGTTTAGTAAAAGAGAGAGTACATGCACTTTAATATGGTTCATTTAAATATTTGCGTTATTTTTATTGGAAGGGATATTGTTTGGATTTGCAAGGGTTGTTATGCTTCCATGTCAACTTACCGATCATTTAATATACGATGGCGCAACTACGACCAATTGAACTTAATTCAACGACCATCCTATTGACAATGTTTTCCCTATTTAAATATATATGTTAATGAAAAATTGCATCTAGATGCAACTTTCGTGCGATTTTGACCAAGCTTTTTGCCTTCGATATACAATTTTTTATTATTATTTTCACATGAAATGCAAATACTAAGATGGGATATTTCAGTATACAGGAAGACGATATCTTAAAATACTAAAATTTTCTTCGAAGTTATTGCGTCAAGGAAGCAATCTTTGAGTGTGAGAAGAATATCGCATTAGGGGGCGATGGTGGTACTCAATGTTCTTGGGAGCAAACTCCTATGTGGGTAGGAGTTGTTGTTTATTCAGCCTTTGTTCTCATCTGTGTAATTATGGAACATGTTATTCATCGTGTTGAAACTGTAAGGTTTTTCCAACATACTATTCAATTTAATGATGAACTCGGTTCATAAACACTAGGTATAGGAGTTGTCTTTAATGCGATTTTTTGGAAGCTTTTCCGGTGGATTTTTCTGGTCAAATTTCTCTAAAATCCGGTAACAATTTATTGAAATCACAAGCTTGATGGGTGGGTAATCCCTTCACAATCAAAGTGCTCTAGGGGGTTTTTGAGGGTGCTGAATCCAAATATACAGTTAAAAAACCAATTTGAATAACACAAAACAAGATTTCACCTCAAATTTTTCCATCGGATTTCGGCATCGGAATCTCCAAAAAATCGCACTAAAGACAACTCCCTAGGTTTAGGGTTTAAACAATTATGTATTATAGTCCACTGCCGAGAGCGTGGAAATTGCGGAAGCCATTCATTGGTGTCAAAAAATCCACTTTCCATGCCATTAATTGGAACCACTCATGGGCTCGACTTATAAACATTAGGGTTCAGGGTTAAAGCAATTGTGTTTTTCCATCTCCAAATTAAGCTTTGTTCTCTCGATAGTTCTAGTTTTTAGAGTTGAGATAATGTTACTTCTTTTATTGATTTTTTGCATGTTTTTTTTTATTGCGAGTGATATTGTTAGATGGGTTCTCAACAATGCCCTCAATCACACTTACTCTACTAGTACTTATTACTTGTATGCATAGTATGTATTTATGCGTTATTACATGGAATGTTTTGTTGATTGATTGTATAACTTGCAGGTCCTAGAAAATCTCTTCTTGTGAGACTTTCTCCAGTGTATTTTCCAATGGGGATTGAAGCTGCAAGATTTATGATTATTTTTTCTTTGATAGCTACTATAGTGCATGCCTTTCTGGGCTCCATCATCTCGGAGTTTGGATTTCCCAGAGCTTGGATCCTAGCAATACAACCTGCATGACAGATTGGGTGCTTAAACTACTTTACATGGGGTATATATCTAACCACATCAATTTACATAACTTATAAATAACATCATTTAATAAGAGTCAATAAGAATAATGATATCTGATTCATCTGCGAAATGAGGATGAGCTTTAATTTTTCTCATTCACAAAACTATAGGTTGGTATGCAAGGAGATCCATATTGGTAGCCGAAACAACAGTCGAGCCTCAGAAAGAAAGAATAACCATGATTTCTTCAATTTAATAATAGATCCTTTGCAATTAATCAGGAGATCATGAATGGCTTTGTGGTTTGAAATTAGTAAATTAATGCATAGAAGGGGTGGAAAGTTACATTTTTTGAGTATTATGCAAGGAAAATGTTCTCTATATTTGAGCAAAATTGAGTGAATTTTTATTTGTCAATGCCATAGGTTTGATACTTGCAAGTCCTAGAAAAGGTCTTCTTGTGGGATTTTCTCTAGTGTATTTTCCAATGGGGAATGAAGCCATAGGATTCATGCTTATTTTTCCTTTGATAGTCATTATAGTAGGAGTTGCATCATGCCTTTATGGATTCCATCATATCCAGGTTTGGACTGCCCAAAGCTTGGCTCGTAGTACTACATCCTCCATGATAACTTGGGCGCTTGCACTACTTGCCATGGGGTATGTATATAACCACATCAATTTACATAACTTATAACTAACATCATTTAATAGGAATCAATAAGGATTATGATATTTGATTCATCTGTGAAATGAGGATGAGCTTTAGTTTTTCTCATTCACAAAACTATAGGTTGGCATGCAAGGAGATCCATATTGGTGCATAAACAACAACTGAGCCTCATAAAGAAAGCATGATTGTGGTAGTAGATTGTTTATAATTAATTAGGAGATCATCTGATTCATGAATGACTTTGTGGATTGCGATTAGTAAATTAATGCATAGAAGGGGTGGTAAATTACATTTTTTGAGCATGATGCAAAGAAAATGTGCTGTAAATTTGAGCAAAATTGAGTGAAATTTTATTTGTAAATGGCATAGCTTTGATACTTGCACGTCTTGGAGAATATCTTCTTGTGGGATTTTCTCTGGTGTATTTTCCAATGGGGAATGAAGCCATAGGGTTCATTATTATTTTTTCTCTGATAAATGTTGTAGTAGGAGCTACTTCATGCCTTCTAGACTTCATCATCTCCGGGTTTGGACTGCCCAGAGCTTGGCTCCCAGTTCTACGTCCTCCATGACAACTTGGGCGCTTACACTACATACCATGGTTTATATATATAACCACATCAAACTATATAACTCATAACTAACATCATTTAATAAGCGTCAATGATAAATATGATACTTAATTCATCTACAAAATGAGGATGAGTTTTAACTTTTCTCATTTACAAAACTATAGGTTGACATGTAAAAAATATGTATTGGTGGTTAAAACAAAATCCAAGCCTTAGAAAGAAAGAAGAATTGTCGTCTCTTCAGTTTATTAGTATATCTTCTGCAATTACTCAGGAGATAATGAATGGCTTTGCGATTCATGATTAGTAAATTAATGCATAAAAGTGGCGGTAAATTATATTTTTTGAGTATGATGCAAGGAAAATGTGCTTTGAATTTGAGAAAACTTGAGTGAAGTTTTATTTGTAAATGACATAGGTTTGTTACATGCAGGTCTTGGAAAATATCTTCCTGTGGGATTTTCTCCAATGTATTTTCTAATGGGGAATGAAGCCACATGATTCATGATTATTTTTTATTTGATAGTTGTTATAGTAGGAGTTACTTCACGCCTTTTAGACTCCATCATCTTTGGGTTTGGACTACTCATAGCTTGAATCAAAATGCTACGTCCTCCATAACAACTTAGGCACTTGCACTACTTTCCATGGGGTACATATATAACCACATAAATTTACATAACTTATGACTAACATAGTTTAATAAAACTAAATAAGAATTATGATATCTGATTCATCTATGAAATGATGATGACCTTTATTTTTTCTCATTCAAAAAAGTATAGGTTGGCATGCAAAAAGATCCAAATTGATAGTCGAAACAACAATTTAGCCTTAGAAAGAATGCACAATTGTGTTCTCTTCAGTTTAATAGTAGATTGTATGTAATTAATCAAGAGATCATGAATGAATTTATGGTTTGTGATTGGTAAATAAATGCATAGAAGGGGTGGTAAATTACGTTTTTTGAGTATTATATAAGGAAAATGTTCTATGAATTTGAAATAAGTGAAATTTTATTTGTTAGTGGCATAGGTTTTATACTTGCAGATACTAGAAAATCTCATCCTATGGGATTTTCTCCAATGTGTTTTATAATGGGGAATGAAGCCACATGAATCATGATTATTTTTTATTTGATAATTATTGTAGGAGTTGCTTCATGCTTTTATGGACTCCATCATCTCTAGGTTTGGATTTCCCATAGCTTAGATTCGAGTGTTTTGTCCTTCATGATAGATTGGGCACTTACTTTGCTTGCCATAGGGTATATATAACCACATTATTGCGCAGACAATCCTTTCTATGGATAGAAACGATCCCTCTAGTCCTATGGGAGCATCTAGCAACAAACAAAGACAAATATGTGAAAATTTTCCTAGTTTATACCAGAAAACACAAAGGAGGATAGATGACTTACCTCACTTTGATGCTAACATCTGTTGATGTCATCTTTGATTCTTCCAATTCCAATGTCAACCTCCTCTTCTTCGTTATGGATGAATACTTGCAAGGAAAATCACGTGGAGACAACAAACACATACATAGCAAAAACAATTCCAATATAAACCATATAACAGATCAAGGAGTATTATACTAAATGAGCAATGATTGACACATTTATGGAAAGCAAACACATAATGTATTATTAATAGACGATAAAGGGAGAATTAAAAACACTTAAGCCTTGATGTTGGAAGCTTCCCTTAGGTGATTTTCCACGTCTTAGTCTTAACCTTCAAGCAATCCTTTCTCCTTAGAAAAATGGGCAACATTTGGGCATAATTCAGCACTAGGAAGGCAACCAATCAATAGCCAACCAGTTGTGGACAGTATGGATATTATTTATAGGGAAGGAGAGGGAGTTGAGGATCCATAAAGGAGGGAGCGGTTCCACATCTCAAGGGAAATATCCATGAAAGTAGGATCAAGGACCAATAATGGGAGATCTCGTTCCAATCCTCGTTCACCTATAACCAACTCACCGTTCTCGAGACTTCTAGTAAGAGAAGCTTCTCCTCCACTTTAGGAAAAAATGCCTGAAGAGGTTCAACGCAGGTTTTCATGATAAAAGTCGCGTTGGAAGCGCTAGGATAGTATAGTGCAACAAGGTACCAACATGGGTCACTAGTGATGCAAAAATTGTTGATCCTGAAAACAAGGTTTTTTGACAAATTTCTTCAGAACTCTTTCAGGGCAATTTTTCTTCCTTTCTTCAAGGATGCTTTTGTATATGTTTCATGGTGAATACATTGAAAACTTTCATCATTTTGAAACTTCAGGATACAGGACAGGGAGTGTGACAAAATACTGTATAACAAATGCCCCCTAAAGCATAAAGGCGGAATGAGAAGTGATGGTTGAAGTGCTTTACAAGTCAAGGCAAGGACTTAGAGAAACACTGTCAGGATACTTGCAAATCAAACATAATACAACATATGTGACATCTCTGATGTAAGTATGCCTAATAATACATCTCTAAGTAGGAATCTAAAAATACATGAATACATGGCATGGACACAACCATCCAAATAGTAGGGATCTTGTGTACAATCATGAATATCTAATAACTCCATGCATCTTGGATTTATGAAACGAAACCCAAGGTCTTCATCTCTATCTCGATCCAACCAAAGTATGAATCCCACCATGTGAATAGATGTGTCGGAGTCAAACATGGTAGAAAACCACTTGATTACCAGTCAATGATGTAAACCATTAACAAGCACGAGAGAAACCACCAATAATGACAATGGCTCTCAAGGTACAATAGCACAATCCACGAGTGTGAACAATGAAACTGAATTTGAAAACTCATAGAATCATTCAATCAAAGGTCAATGATGTGAACCTAGTGTCGAATGTAAAGAACCTGCCTTTGAGGCATGCAAGCTCCAAGGTACTGAAAGGGAGTTTCTAGATCATCTTCCTGGATAATGAGTTGGAGTCGACATGAAGTGATCCGTCGAAGGAGGGCCATAATGTTTCCCACATCATCGACATGAAACATAGGATTTTGCAAAGTTGGAAAGAGTGATTCAGGATTGTTACAGAAAATTCAAACAAGGTATAGGTGGTTTGAATTGCAGATGGGACTTCTCTTGAACATATTGGCGACACGACTCCAGAATTTGGAAGCATTTGACTCAACATAGGATCAGAGGTAATGATGAAAATACAATATAATCATATGAGAGGCAAATGGATTCCAAAAACCCAGTAAGGCAAGTGACGAAGTGAGGATAACCCAAACTCGACACGAGATACAAACAAGTGTCATGTTCAAGAGCGACATGCTGCCTTTTATACAAAATACAGGATATATGTTTACTTCCATTTTCCCCACTATTTCTAGCGAGTACCTCATTATTTTTAATCTCAAGCTTGAAGAGGATACCATATGCTTTTCATATAAGTTCATCCTTTGGATGAATCCATCCTAGTATTTTTAATGAGCCCTAGGAAGGAGTAGCTCGGTCTTGTCATGGTGACAAGTCCTTCATCGTTTTAGTTTTACGATTTCGGTGGAGGGGTAAATCGACATCTTTTTCATGTTTACATAGTTTGAAAAAAGAGGAAAAAATAAAACTCCAGAATTCCTTTTCGTAGACAGTCTCTTGAATTAGAAAAGGTAGAAAAGAATATTCAAGAGAACCTCTTAGCCACGTGTGACTATGATATTCCTTTTTCGTAACTTAGTCTATCTCAGTTCGGAAAAGGGTTAAACTTATACTGAGTAGACGTCTTTTAATTTACTTTTACGAGTTTGAAAAGACAAGTGCTCGACAATATTTTCATATTTTGAGAGTATGAAAAGAGCTAAAAGAGGACTCCTCTTGGAGGAACAAGTGGTATAAAAGGATAACAACTAGTTCCAGTCATGATGAAACTGTTCAAAACATGTAAAGATCAAGAGGCTAGCCAATAAGACCACTCATCACAGATGTTCCCTAGGAAAGGATAAAACAACCATGTGAAATTGTATGATTGGGGAAAGAGATGGTGGTGATTGAATGAAAAAACCAAGGCTCATCTAGGAACACAGGCTAATAAAAATGAAAATCACGAGAGGTAAAGTGGGAATGGTTTCATTTTTACACAAGCTTGAAACATGTGAAACTATGCTTGAATTTGGTTTCATTTTTACACAAGCTTGAAATGGAGACAAAAATATGCTTGATATTGGTTTCATTTTTACACAAGATTGAAACAAAGAAAAACTATGCTTGAGATTGGTTTCACTTTTACACAAGCTTGAAAAAAAGAAAAAATATGCTTGATATAAGTTTGCATGCCCCAAACATAATGAATCAATTCGAGGTACATGCCCCCCAAGATTCATTTCATTCACCTAAGTAAACTACTGGTTACTAACAAGTGGATGGAATGAAGGTTCATTTACAAGATCAAGTGAAAGACTCGACTGGGAATTTACAAGATCTAATCAAAGACTTGAATTGGAAGGGGATTTGTTTTATTTTTTAATGAGATTGACACAGGAAAAGAACCATGCTCATGACACCTTGTTTCATTTTTTAACGATCTTGACACAAGTAAAAGAACTCTGCTCCGACACCTTGTTTCATTTTTTAAGGAGCTTGATACAAGACAAGGAATTGTGCTCCATGACCTTTATCACGGGCCATAAAAGGACATGCATTCCAAGAGGTTCTCATAATATGGGAGAAAAATTCTCTAGAAAGGATACATATCAAAGGATCCAATGGAAATGTCAGGCTCCAAAGGATCCAATGGAAATGTCAGGCTCCAATGCCCCTAACACATGATGCACTATATCACTGACTAGATCATCAGTAGGTGCGGGCATGGAACATGTTGCCACATAATTAACCTGTGGCGAGGGTGATACCACTTGCATACAAGGACCATTTAGGGAAGATGGTTGATTTGGATTCAAATTAGGACCAACGAATGAAATTTGATCAATGGTCACAATTCTCCCTTCATGAGGGAAACCCATTACTTGAAAGAGAGAAGAAACAAGAGCTCATGTGACATAAACATAGTCACAGTCGAGGAGTAAATTAAAGACCAAAGGGCCTTGAACATCCATTGCATCAATATTGATGATTTCCCCCCCAAAATAATAGGAAACTTAGGAAGGACCCCTAACGGTTGACTGGTTCCTTTGTTAAAAGCCAACAGAATCTAGGTAATGGGAACTTAAACTGCGGAGAACCTAAAGCTTGGCAAGTAGTTGAGGACAGAAGACTAACCAATGCACTTTCATCTATGATTTTTCTAGGTACAGGTATATTATAAGCTTGTATTGTGATCTGAAAGGGTACGTAAGAAGGAAGATGATATCCTGCCAATAGAATCCAATCAAAGGAAGCGACCATACTACTTGGAGGGTGTGCCACAGGAATGAGAGAACTACCCTTTTGTGTTATGGGAACATGAGAATCGCTCCTCTGTACTGTGGGAACAAGAGGATTCCCCCCCAATTCATTGGAATATGAAGAAACAAGAAGAACTTGAGCGGTATGAGACTCACTCTCTACGGGAGAGGTACGATTAACTGTAGGTGGAATCGAGTCAACCATTTTCTCAACAAGTGGTTGGTCGAGAACAGACTCATGGGATTCACATTTAGAGAGAGTGGGATTGACTAGAGATGAATTTTGATCAATCACTTTGTCAACTAGTGGAGGATCAGGGGAAAGCTTTCGATAACCAGTCGGAAGACGAGGTTGAGAAGTTGTAAGGTTATCCAACACTTTTGAGGCTTCATCCATATAAGGACAAAGGTGAATAGGATGATTCCCTTCACATAACTTATAGGGAAATTTGACTTTACCCTTTTTCCCATGAACCTTACTATCACTAGTTGAGGGTTTGTCACCAGCATGATCTCCAGAGGCTGATGACGAAGGCCGATGTGAGCCTGTAGACCAGACTTCTAATACCTTGGGAATACTAGGAAAATATCTAAGAAGGTGGTCACCCTTACAAAGCATGCAAGGGAATTTAACTTTGCAGGGATGATTGGAGGTTTATCCACATTAGTCGCATATGTAGCAATGGCTGCTTGGTTGCCCCTTTGCTTATTTTTATTCTTCTTAAATCTTCCTTTCCTTCTTCTTCTTATCCACCTGGTTACTAGCTTGTAGGATTTCACCCAACGAAGAGGAAGAAGATGAAGAAGACAGAATAACGAAGAAGGAAAAGAGTCAACTTTAGGATCAACTAGAGGTTGATATGGTTCAGGTGGAGGAGAACCCAATTGAGAAGCAGTTTGGACATTCAGAACCATAGGGGTTGAAAAAAACCAAAATGGAAAACCAATGATAAATATGGGAAGGGACAACGTTGCCATAGAAGGAGCACCAACATTCCAAAAGAAGGAAAAGGACCAGGATTCCCATCAGAGGGGTTTCCTTAATTGTTGGACTCAGATACTGTTGGCATTAGTCTCAACCTAATATCTACTAAGGAATATTTCCACAGGAAGGATGTTGTTCCGCAATCAATTAATTTAAAAAATTAACAAAAAATAAATAAATAAAAAAGGGATAACTAGGCATGAGGGTTTACCAAGCAATCATGAACTACTATATACACCTTGGCAAACCAAGAACTTAACATATGAAAACCAATCTCCCCAAATGTTGTGTTTGATGTATCATGGTATACAAGGTGGTAGATTCAGTTACCTATGGATGGCTAACAAGGATGTTGTTCCGCAATCAATTAATTTAAAAAATTAACAAAAAATAAATAAATCAAAAAGGGATAACTAGGCATGAGAGTTTACCGAGCAATCATGAACTACTATATACACCTTGGCGAACCAAGAACTTAACATATGACAACCAATCTCCCTGAATGTTGTGTTCAATGTATCATGGTATACAAGGCGGTAGACTCAGTTACCTATGGATGGCTAACAACCTACTGGGGAATTCCAAAATATACGCGATGGTACGTGGGAGTGCAGTTTGTAGTAGTGTTTTCTAATGTGTATTCGTTCGATGAGAGCGTTCCCATTTACTTACCATGCGCGGATCTCTTCCAATATACCCAAAATTAATGGAGAATGGTCCTATACACTTTCGTACGTCGAACGAGATTTCACCCCCAGGATGCAACGCTGGAAAATAACAACATCTCCTACATTTAACGACGTCGGAATTGCTAGCCTAGAACACTAAATGTCTTGTTAATGTTCCAAATGCTCCTTAGGTTAATTGAGGTAGATTTTGAATTAAATTTTAGTTTCAAGGCTCAAAAATCGATGTCACCTGAACACACCTACGATGCAACTAATATGAAAAAATGATCGTTTTCATTTCAATGAAAGATATCTAGCATAGGAAAGAAGTTCAAAAATTGATACAACAGCTAAGTATGCAACAAACAAAGCTTCCTAACTAGATATTTCACTTTCACTATTTCAATGCAAACACCAAAAGTAAAATGGATTTCAATTCACTATAATGCACCTACATGATCTTTTTGACTTTTTCGTTTCAATGAATGAGAATGCACTTTTCAACTTTCAACATTATGCAATGTAATCTATGCTCAATGATAATCCCAAAAACAACTTTTCAATGCAATGTAATCTAATGCAATTTCTAGAAGTAAACTTTGAGATGAAAGCTAAGAAAATGAAAATGACATTTATTTTATGGTTCTCAAAAGAACTAATAATGATTTAACCAACAACAAATCAATATTACTTCCACACACACAAGTAACAAATAGTAAATTCAATTGACCTAAAGAACTAAAGACTCAACCAGAATTCACTTTCACTACTTCAAACAATGGGATGGACTTTTGCAAACCAATAAGAAATCAACCTAAATAATGGAAAATTCAATGCACACAGAGCAGGAGGACACTCAAGAGATCAAGACACACTAGAACTTTCTGGTATAAACCCTAAAAAATTCTTGATTTTTAAGTATCAGCGTGGTTGTAAGAGTGAAAACCCGTGCTGACAGGGCTTTCAGCGCGACTGTAACGACAAAAACCATGTTGGCAACGCAATTGTTTCTGGATAAAATGCACTGGGCGAGATAGACTTAGGGAAATAAAAAGAAACTCAAAGAGAGATCCAAAATTGACACTCTAAAGAACAAACTATTAAGAATGTAGACCCATAATGAACCTGAATTACATATTACTAGGAGGTTGGCCAAACTAATAAAAAAGACCAAACATAAAAAGGAGGTTTGAAGGGTTATAAGCTCCCCAACGGAGTCACCATTTTGTTGTGCAGGAAATCCTTTATGTAGATAGAAACGGTCCCTCTAGTCCTATGGGAGGATCTAACAATAAACAAAGACAAATATGTGCAAACTTTCCTAGTTTATACTAGAAAACATAAAGGAGGATAGATGACCTACCTCACTCTGATGCTAACGTCCGTTGGTGTCATCCTTGATTCTTCCGCTTCCAAGCTCAATCTCCTCTTCGTCGTTATGGATGAATACCTACAAGGAAAATCATGTGGAGACAACAAACACATACATAACAAAAACCATTCCGATATAAACCATATAATAGATCAAGGAGTATTATACTAAATAAGCAATGATTGACACATTTATGGAAAGAAAACGCATAATGTATTATTAATAGATGGTAAAGGGATCATTACAACCACTTAAGCCTTGATGTTGGAAGCCTCATTTAGGTGTGTTCTCAAGTCCTAGCCTTAACCTTTAAGAACTCCTTTCTCCTTAGAAAAATGGGCAGCATTTGGGCATAGTTCAACACTAGGAACTAAACCAATCAATAGCCAACTGGTTGTGGATAGTAGGGATCTTATTTATAGGGAAGGAGAGGGAGTTGAGGATCCATAAAAGGAGAGAGAGGTTCCATATATCAAGGGAAAGATCCATGAA
The DNA here is from genome assembly GCA_031772625.1 of Pinus tabuliformis. NCBI lineage: Eukaryota > Viridiplantae > Streptophyta > Pinopsida > Pinales > Pinaceae > Pinus > Pinus tabuliformis. Next base: position 932,235,631 of record CM062818.1, read on the forward strand.
AGTAGGATAAATGACCAAGAATGGGATATCTCATTTCAATCCTCATTCACCTGTAACCAGCTCGCCGTTCTTGAGAATTCCAGTAAGAGAAGCTTCTCCTCCACTTTAGGAAAAACTGCTTGAAGAGATTCAGCGTGGGTTTTCCTGATAAAAGCCACGCTGGCAACGTTATGACAATATAGTGCAACAAGGTACCAACATGGGTCACTAGTGATACAAAAAGTGTGATCCTGAAAGCAAATTTTTTTGAAAGTTTCTTCAGAACTCTTTGAGGGCAAGTTTTCTTCTTTTCTTCAAGGATGCTTATGTATATGTTTCATGGTGAATACATTGACAAATTTTGTCATTTTGACACTTCAGGATACAGGATGGGGAGTGTGAAAAAATACTGTATAACACACATCAATTTACATAACTTATAACTAACATCATTTAATAGGATTCAATAGCAATTATGATGTCTAATTCATCTGTAAAATGAGGATGGGATTTAATTTTTCTACTTCACAAAACTGTAGGCTGACATGCAAGGAGATCCATATTAGTGGTTGAAACAACAACCAAGCCTAAAAAAGAAAGAATGATTGTTGTCTCTTTGTTTTAATAGTAGATAATCTATAATTAATTAGGAAATCATGAATGGCTTTGTGGTTTTCAATTAGCAAATTAATGCATTGAAGGGGTTGTAAGTTACAAGGAAAATGTGCTCTGAATTTGAGCAAAATTGAGTGAAGTTTTACTTGTCAATGGTGTTAACACCCAGGTTGTTCCCTTTGACTCCTGAGGGAATACGGCCAGGGTAACCACTAACCAAGCTTTGGATTACAGGTTCTAGCCAACCTGTAATCAGAGAGGGCTCTCTCTTATGATTTTTCACTATGTTCTTGGGGATCTTAGGCTAGCTATGAGGTGAGGGTTTTGGTTTTATATTTTGGTTGAATGATGTCTTTCAGTACCTAAGATGATATCTTCAGATAGTTTTAGTCCATTGGGCAATGGAGTCTGTGGTTACAGGCTGTTTGAGATGTTTAAGTGGGATTGTTGAAACTGCAGGGCCATTTAAATATTTCATGAAACAAACTTGAAATTGAGGTGATGAAGTATGTTTAACCAGTGGAAGGCAATTAAGAATTTTCCACTAAGCTGGTGGTGTGAGAAAGAGATGTATTGCCCAGGAGCAGGTTTGAATTCCTGAACAATAATCACTGTGAAAGGTACAGTCTGAAGGTGCAGCAATTAAGAATCACACTCTTATAACTATAACTGAGGAAAACATTCATAACAGCATAGATTGAGTCCAGGGTATTCTATGAATAAATCCTGAAACTATTCTTTTTCTTTGCCATTAACCTATGAAACATAGAACATGAATGGATTATGAAGGAAATAACAAACATAACGAAGAGGTTAAAGAAACTTATTGTGCCATGAAATACGCAGGAATCCTGTAGCATTCGGAAAACACACCATAACGCATCAGACAACACAGAACTTTGGAAATTCCATTAGCTTTTTGTATTAAAACTCTGAACATTTACAGCATAGGATCTCTTGAAGAGAAAATCAACAACCCCTGCAAGCTTATGTAAGGGGGAATATATACAATCAGTTTTTACAAAAATATCTAAACCGCTGAGTCATTTGATTAATAAATACATTCACCAACTTTCAAAATAGCAGATAAGGAAGTTATTGCTGCTCTAAATACAAAATGAATGCTCTTTAATTCTGTCAGAAGTCTTTTTGACCTTTGGAGGCCACTGAGTCGGTTGAGCGTTCTGCATTTATGCTGAATGATGTGTCTTTATGGCTGTGTCGTGCTGTAGCTTTCTCGGCCCTGTCCCCTGTAGCTGTCAGTGTTGCTTTGGTGGCCGAATCTGTCTGCTGAGTTGGCTCAGCCCAGTCTTTTCCAGTCATATTAAATTTTCTGAACAAGATGACTTATATTTTAATGAAAAAACTTGATGAAAGCCTGTTGTTTACAGTAATAACTGTATCATGCTGGTCCACCATTCCTGTGTAGGCAATTGATGTCTCAAAATTGCACCTAAGGTTTCATCTGCCTCTGTATATTTGTAGAAATTTGGAGGCACCTCGAACAAATGTCTGATTTCATTCATGATAAAAAAAAAAATTTCTACTTTCTCATAAAGGCTCTGCCCAGATGCAGGCCCTGCTTCCTCTGGGGTGCTTGATCCTGCAGTGATCTGATTGGTGGCAAATGCATTTACCCTTTTTGCATAGTTCTCATGTGATAGTAGCCTTCCTGCGCTGTTCAGTAAGCTGGGAAGGCCTCGGGTGTGCAATGCTGTGAACTTAACAATGAATTTGTTCACCTCTGTTTGCATCTCCTGGCACCTTCTATCCAAGGTCTGCACCAGATTTCTCAATGTGAGGACCCTCTTTATCATCAAGATGGTTTCAGTTCTATTGGGGATCCCTATTGCTGCTAGCTGAGGACCTGTGCGGTTATTGAGAACATTAATCATTCTGTTGGCTATCTCAGGCATAGTGCCTAGAGATGCCCTTGCTCTTTGGACTTCCTTGTGTGCTTTGACTATGAGCTCCATGTGCTCATGAATAGTCTCTATATACTGCCATTGATCTGTTATTGATTGGCCAATGTTGGCCCATAACACTTTCTTGATCTCCGCCACCACTTTGTCAAGAGTGAGCTCTTTCTCTAGCTCCTTTATCTTCTCCTTAAGAGATTTTATTTCTCTTCCTTTTTCAGCTACACTTTGCTTAGACTTGTCATATTTTTCATTCAGGGTAGCTAATTTCTCCTTGGCTTCATTCAGCTCTGCCATCTGGGCTTCTAGGACTTGAATCTCATTCATCAACTTCTGCATGTCAAGGCTTGGAGCCTGCTCTGATGTTGGTGCTGGTGCTGATGTTGATGGAGCTGTCTCAACTGTCTGTACTGTAGGAGGAGTGACAATTTGAGGGGGTTCCTCAAGGTTGATTACTTGTTGAGGGGGCTGAGATGTTTGGCCTCCTTCTTTCTGTTGTAGGGCTGCCTGCAATGCAGCCTCTGTTTCTACCAATTTTCCCTCTGTCTGTACCAGTTTTCCCTCTGTCTGTACCAGTTGCTTATGGAGTGATATCAGCATGGCTGCTACATCTTGGTCCTGCCTTCGCTGGGCAACCTCTTCTGTTTGAGGGTGAAGGGTTGCTGGGAGCTTCACCATCTTTCTTAAGGCTGCAATATCTGCATCTCTTTCTTTAAGCAGCACTTGTATAGCTTTGGGGTCCTTTGGGTCATGCCCAAGCTCTATGATTATATCCTCCAAAGACCTGATCCTGTTGTCTTTGGCCTGAGAGGATGCCTTCTCCAACTCAAGTTGGGCAGTTGTATTGTTCAGGCTATTTTCCAACTTATGTGCCAAGAAGGTCTTATCTGCAAGTGTCGAATACACCATCTCACCCGTTTGCTTGTGAAGTTCTATTTGATCCATAGGGTGGATGTCTTTTGCAAGAACCTCAAGGTTGGTCCTTATATAGTCTGCAGCTGACTGTGGCTGTAGCATGGTTGGCATGAAATGACTCATGGTCATTTTCCCCTCTGTTATGTCATAAGCTGACATAAGCCTCTGTTGGTTTGTAGGGGCCATTTTAAGCAATTGATTATAGAGCTGGAGCCTGAGTGGCTCATTTCTCTTTTTGATGTCAATGAATTGTTGCTTGATGCCTGTTTCAGCTCTCCTTTGCTGACTTGAGGAGCTGACCTCTCCTCCAAGGGTTCTTTCTTGTTCCTGCTGAAAGGAATTGGCAGATGCCTCTATGCTTGGTGGGCCCATGCCCAAGGATTGCCCAATAGGCATCTCTTCTTCTGAAAGGGGATTTAGTCTCTCTCTTTTCTCCCCTTGAGTTGTGGATGTGGTGAGGGGAGTCTCCTGCTCTCTATCCCTCTTTCGGTTTCTTTCTTCATTCTGTGGAGTTTGGAGCACCGAGGCCTCCACTGTCGTTTCTTACCTAGGAGGCACAGTTTCTTGAGCCTGCTGCTCTTTGGATTTTGGGGTCTCAGCTGTTTCTTCTTGTTGCATTGGCTGCTCTTTTCGATGTTCTGTTGTAGGGGGTGGTTGTTCCTGCTCCATCTGCTTTTCTTTACCCTTGCTTGATACCTGATGAGCAGTTTTAGCTGCTTGTTGGTGGGCTGTAGAGGATGAGGCGGCTGCTCCAAGTTGCCTTTGATAGGAAGAGGAAACCTGCCCACAAGTTTCCAAGTCAGCCTCTTTCTCAATATTCTTTGCCTCTCTTTGTAGCATTTTCTCTCTAGTAATTGCCTCTTCTAGAGTGCCCTCTTTCCAACTTAACAAATTGGCATATTTCTCAATATGAGGCAATCTGATGTGATCATAGCTACCCAATTTATATTTTACCCTCCTGAGAGTAATGAAATGATTAGGGTCATAAGGTACCCATCGGAAACTGGTTTGCAATTGGAGGGTCTCTAGGATCCTATCTGCTTCCTTCCATCCCTCCTCCCTTTTGTTGTAAAGAAATGGGCCTAGCTAGTTCCTGACTTTTAGTTGCACCTTCTTGTTTTTACTGTGGAAATGGACCTGGTCTGCATTTCCAAACTGCCTGAAATACTCTAAGGCAAAGAGTCTCATAGGGACATATCTTGGCAGCCTATAAGGGTTCAACTCACAGCCATATATTCTGATTACTGTATGGTGTTGGTAAAAGTACCAATCACCAATGTTGTAGGCCTTTGAGAGCTGGAGTACTCTTTGCATCTCATCGGTCAATCTTGGAGGAGGGACACCCAATAACAAGGTCATAGCTGGATGGATAAAAAGGTCTATGAATTCACAGTAGGTGTATGGTGAACAGGAGGTGTGATGAAAAACTGAAGTCCAAAATACCACAAACCTTGGGTTTCCCTGAGCATCAAGCTTCTTGAGAGGAATAGGGAAACTGTCAGGCTGATAAAATAAGAACAAGTGATAGATGTATGAAGTGTATCTAAACACCTTTTCCCTTTCTAGATTCATCAATTGCTCATGAATCTTATTGGCGATGTATGCAGCATAATCATAGTGCACAGCAGGAGGCATTCCAGGGGAAAAAATGGACAGCATGGCCATAATGGTGTCATCAACATCCTCACATGATCTGTAACCCAGGACATAGCTGATCAAATCCACCAGCATTTTGCCCAAGTCATTGAGATATGGATTTCCAATAGGATGTGTTCTCACAGCTTCAGAGCTTGGCTGAATAAATAATTGATTAATCTTGATGATCTGGGCGCTGGACAGCTTACCCCCTTTCTTTAGCAAATCTATCATAGAGAGAGGAGTTAGTGGCTTTGCAGTGTGAAAGTGCAGCATCTCATTTATGACCTCAGGGGTTATATGGAACAGAACTGATCCTGAGGGGCTGAGAATAGTTCTTTGACATGGATCATAGTTGTCACAACATCTATGGATCAAGTCTGGAAGGACATTGACTTGAGGAAGGTTGAAAATGGGCAAATTGGAGTCCCAAATCCCTAAAATATCAGCTCCACTGAGGTGTTGGGCCTTTAAGTCACTTAGCATATGAATGTTAAACTTGGAATTCATTGAGAATATCTCAGTCATCTGGTAATCTTTATCACCTAGGGCCTTCCACTCTAACTCTCTGTGTGGGGCATTCAAAGGTGGAATGTTCAGTGCTACTGGTGTTTCCATGGTTGACTAGTACTCTGAATTGTATTAGGACTTGTTTTACTGGACTGAGCAACACAGAGGGGTATTTTTGCAAGAGTGAGGCAAATTGCAGGGGAAAACGGGGTAAATTGTGGTGAGGGCAATTGAAATGCTCCAAAGAGAGTTGGGTGAGCAAATGTTGGGACTAGTAAAACTGTCTTCACGGTGAATTAGTGCAGCACGGGTTTTAAGTTCACGAATGCGCGAACTGACTGTGAATTTATGAAAACTTGACTAAATGTGGGCTCTGCAGGTGAATTTCGACCCAACAACTGAAAATAAACGCTGGTCACCGGGGATTTACTGGTAATTACACTGCTTTTTACTCTCCTTTCTCAATGGTTTTGGGTGAATTTATACAAAAACCAGGCACGAAAGAGAACTTGGATAAATACCTGGTGAACCTTCGGCAATGGTGGCAAGTACGGGCAGACTGAGAGCGCCCACGGTCCTTAAGTTGATTTTTGCAGGTTGGCGGCCAAATGGTCGTAATTCGCATGCAGAGCGGAACAATATCTCTTTTGGCAAAAGTGACAAAAAACGCGATTTTTGGCGAAAATATGGACTTTTTGGGTTATTGGCGCTTTTTTTGGATGACGTCAACATGACATCACCGGGTGGGGTCGGGTACGGAAAGGTGACGTGGCAGCCTGCGAGTGGTCCACGGGGACTGGTGAGGTGGCGGACAGGTTGGAGCAGTGGCGGGCCGGGCGCTGACACGGCGCTGTGTTAGCACGATGTGGGGATGACGTAGCGGTGACGTGGGCAGGTGGTATACAAAGGGTGGTAAGCGGTTCCATCGGACCGCTTATGGTACGGTGGTGGTATTGGTAGGCGGCCTCCCGATAAGATTTGGGAGAAACGCGTGGCAGAGGCCTGACGTCACCCTCTGACACTTTCTCGGGAGGTAACGTCTGGTCATCGGGGGTGACCCGATATGGATGTGGGCCGTCGGATGGGAAAGCCCAGATCCAACGGTCGACGGGTCGATAAAAACCAAGGACAATACGGCAGCAGGGCACGAATATTTTATTGTTCTTCTGGAAATGTGCGCCCAGGCAGAACTTTGGATTTTGGTAGATTTGTGGGTTTTTCAATGTTTTTATATTCAAATGCGCATAGTAACAAACTTAGGAAAAAGGGTGAAGGTGGGTTTTCTGGTGTATTTTGCAAATGGCGCGGGTTAGGGGTAATAGTGGGTTTTTACAAGGCTGCTTGCAAAATGAAGTGGGTAAATCATTTCGGAGGGTTGTAGGGGGAAAAAGGGGTAGGGCTTAGGTTATTAAACCAACGTGGGGTTAGTTTAATCCCTGACTTTGAACAAAGCATCCTGTTTCAGACTTGGACTCAGCATGGTTTTCCAATATTTGGACATATGGCTATAATGCCAGGGGGAGGGAATATACATATTGTGGAGGTTTTATACACCATGGTGTTATAGTAATAGGGAAAGGGGAACATAGGGAATTAAGTATAGATAGAGTTAGTAGTTAGTTTTGGAGGGGAATAGGAAAGGGAAGTGATAGATACTAAGTTTTAAGGAAACAAACTTAGTTAGGAAGTAGATCAAAATGAAAAGAATTTTACACAAGAAATGTGGCTCTTAAAGAAACAAGAACCAACAAAAGAATTTGACTTCTTCCATGAACATAGGTAGTATTGGGATGTTAGTAATGAATGTAATGGGGGATAATTAGGGAGTTAGACATGCTTCATTGTATTGCTGCAAAACTGCTGAATAAGAGACTTGCACTGGCACCATGTTTTTCCTTTGCTTGGGCCAGTGACATAAAAGAAATCATGCTTCTTCAACCCCATCTACCTACCCACTCTATTGCCTAGCATTTTTTGTTACTCCAAGGAGGGTGCACTTAGACTTGCAAACCCTTATGTGCCTTTTCTTTTCCTTTGGCTTTTTCTTTTGATTTTCTATCTAAGGCTAGCCTTATTGCTTCCAAGGCCCCAGATTAAACAGTTGGGAACCTTCATTCTCTACCTAACTACTTTATCTGCCAAGATTGAACTGTTTGGACAGATTTCTTTCTCTAATCTACAACAGAAAATTGAAACATGGCATGACCCAGCTTAGACTGTTGGATCACCCATTCAGAAGTGGGGCAGCATCAACCAACTGTAAACATGTGTCTTTCACCAAAATATGAGATCTTTGTATCACCAAAGCAGATCATATTGGCACTTCCCCTGCTAATCATGAAACATGAAACCTATTGGTATAGGTAGCTAACAAATGGCACAGGTTTGATACTTTTAGGTCCTGGAAAAGCTCTTTCTGTGGGATTTTCTCCACTGCGTTTTCGAATGGGGAATGAAGCCATGAGATTCATGTCTTTTTTTCTTTTTTTTGATAGATTGTGTATTAGGTGCTCCTTCATGCCTTTATGGACTCCACCATCTTTGGGTTTGGACTACCCAGAGCTTGGCTCCCAATACTATATCCTCCATGATAGTGTAGGTGCTTGCACTACTTTCCATGGGGAATATATATAACCACATCAATTTACATAACTTATAACTAGCACCATTTAATATTTCCATGGGGAATATATATAACCACATCAATCTACATAACTTATAACTAACACCATTTAATATGAGTTAGTGAGAATTATGATATCAGATTCATCTGTGAAATAAGGATGATCTTTGATTTTTATCATTCACAGAATTGTAGGCTACCATGCAAGGAGATCCATATTGGCGATCAAAACAACAATCGAGCCTTAGAAAGAAAGGGCAAATGTCATCTCTTTCGTTTAATGGTAGATCCTTTGAAATTAATCTTGAGATCATGAATCGATTTTTGGTTTGTGATTAGTAAACTAATGCATAAAATATATGGTAAATTACATTTTTTGAGTCTAATGCAAGGAAAATGTGCTATGAATTTGAACAAAATTGAGTGAAGTTTTATTTGTCAGTGGCATAATTTTGATATTTGCAAGTATCATAAAAGCTCTTCTTGTGGGATTTTCTCTAGTGTATTTTCCAATGGGGAATGAAAACACAAAATTCATGGTTATTTTCTCTTTGATAGTTGTTGTAGTAGGAGTTGCTTCATGCCTTTCTAGACTCCATCATCTCTGGGTTTGGATTGCTAGTACTATTTCCTCCATGAAAACGTTGGTGCTTACACTACTTTCCATGGGGTATATCTATAACCACATCAATTTAGATAACTTACAACTACCATAATTTAATAGGAGTCAATAAAAATTATGATATATGATTTATCTCTGAAATGAGGATGAGCTTTAATTTTTCTCATTCACAAAACTGTAGGCTAGCATGCAATGAGATCCATATTGGTGGCAAAAAAAAATTGAACCTTAAAAAGAAAGCATGACAGTGTTCTATTCAATTAAATAGTAGATCATCTACAATTAATCAAGAGATCATGAATGGTTTTGTGGTTTGCGTTTAGAAAATTAATGCACTGAAGGGGTGGTACATTTCACTTTTGGAGCATGATGCAAGGAAAGTGTGCTCTGAATTTGAGAAAATTTGAGTGAAGTTTTATTTGTCAATGACATAGGTTTGATACTTGGAGGTCTTGGAAATGCTCTTCTTGTGGGATTTTCTCTAGTGTATTTTCCAATGGGGAATGAAGTCACATGATTCTTGATTATTTTTCTTTGATAGTTGTTGTAGTAGGAGTTTCTTCATGCCTTTTTGGACTTATTTCTAGGTTTGGACTGCCTATAGCTTGGTACTTTTTGGTAGCATCGGACAAGTGTTCTGGTATCTATGGTGTCTAAGAGGCTAAGGAACACGAGATCTCCAAAACCTAGAAAAGGTTTCTCAAGAAAAGCCTTTGACTAACCTTAATTAGATTAATTAGCCAATACTTAAATATTTCCTAAGTCTAACTTAGGAACACTCGTTAATTAAATCAAATTAATTGAGGGAAATCAATTTTTCTCTAGAGACTTCCATAAAAGTCATTTGATGGAGTCAATATGATCTTAGCCATCAATTGAGATGTGATCATGGCCATTGAGGGTAACAAAATATTATAAGAGCAAGTTGATGGTGTTTGGAGAAGACACACATGACATTCAAGAAATTCAACGTACCCAATTGCAGTGATTCAACAAGGGTGTCATAGAAGCAAAGGGAGACACCGACACATGGGTTTCAATAGAGATTTAGGAGCAGGATTCTAGAGAAGATTTCCTCATATTTTATATTGTCTCAGTTACAGGAAAAGGAGGCCAATTTATCTGTGTAACAACCCTGGTAAAAACTCATGTAAAAATATATAATAACACGATTGATGGGACAAGTATTCAAAGTTGAATGTTGGGCAAGACATCCTAGGGGGTGTTTATTTCGTTGTTTATGGCTAAAGGAATTGGCAAAGGCAATGGGAAAGGCTTTGGAAAGGCAAACTAGAATTTTGGCACAATTATTTATGAAAATAATGGAATTTAGGAGAAAAGGAAGGTGAAAGGTCACAGGTTGCATGTGAGGAGGAAATTGAAGGAAAATAATGGAAAATGAAGAAAATAGAGGCCTCATTAATAAAAAGGCTTTTGGGGATCAGTGAGCAGGACTTGGTCAGTTTAGCGTTGGAGCTCTCTCATACTCTTGAGTACATAGAGTTTTCTTGGAGCACTCTTGGAGGGTATGGAATACTTGGATTCTTGGAGCAAGAAGGCAAAGGAAGAGAAGGAAGGCACGAGAAGGCATCAAGATAAACAACTATATCAGATTTGTTTGCAGGTACCGAGTTGCATGTGTGATTTCTTCTCTAGTTTTGGCAGGCATGGCATATACATGTGGATTTTTGGGCATGATTTGTATTTGGCATGGGGGATTGCTTGGATCGACAGTGGGTTACCTAGCTTTGCCATTTCTTGGTCAACCATGGTGATTGTGGATTACTTTCATTGTTTTGTTTTCGGTTGGTTCTCATGTTTCCTTAGATTGGGTTGAGTTACTATTCCTGGAGCCTTGGTTGGACAAACGATCTGGAGCCCTGTATCAGCTTGGGTTGAGTTACTAGTCCTATAGCCTTGGTTGGACAAACACTCTAGAGCCCTTGGTGGGTGAGTTATTGGTCCTGGAGCCTTGGTTAGACAAATGCTCTAGAGCCCCGTAAAAGCTATGGGTTGACTTACTAACCTTGGAGCCTTGGTTGGACAAACGCTCTGGAGCCCTGGATAGATGGGATAGAGACCGATCTGATGATGGTTTTGTGATGTCCAACCATGAGGTAGAATCACTATTTTATGGGTTGAGGTGGATGGCCTCTAGAAGCCCTGGATGAGTTTTGATTGATGTGTTCTAAGAGATCCTACATTCATGCTTGGAATATGGCATGAGGGTGAATGGCTGAAGAGAGATTTGGCTCAGTCATTCTACGGTCGGGTGGAACGTGGTAGTCCCATCTCTGGTTGATTCATTGCATTCATTGATGAGAAATTCATTCCCTCGATTTTCACATGTAAAAGTACTGATGTATACATAGATTTGACAGTAGATATGTCCATTGTATTTTTGTTCCTATTATGCTGGTTATATGTATATTTTGTGACATCAACTATGTATGGCTCTCAGCATGTTTTTACTTATATCTAAATGGATACTGTATCTATGATCTAATAAATGATAATGCAACAAATGACATGAGGAAATAATGGTTCATGGCGATTCTCAGATAAGTATGAGATCCCTACACTTAATTCTGTTGTTTACACTTGTAGGTTACATGTTGATGATACATTTGACGAAATGCCTGCCATGGCTAGAAGGGGTCTGGTTATGGTCTTGTTCAACTTATTTCTTTTGCATCCTTGTTTCCTTGTATTCTTACCAATTTTAAGTAATCATTCCATTCTGGGCAATGTCCCGGACTCTGGGCCGAAAAAGGTGGCTCAAATCTCAGAATGCTAGCAAAACAGAGCGTTAGCTTGGAGACTAACTCGCCTGGGTAGTGTCTGGAGAGCGATATAACTCGCTTAGGCAGTGTGTCGGGAGCATTATAAATCGCCTTGGCAATGTCTTGGGAGTGTTACTCTGGCCTAAGTTGGTTAAAACAACAATAAGACCCAGGGACAGGCTGTATGAGTGGCTGACTTGTCTCCTGAAGGTTCTGTGGATGATGTTGGATGACTATGTGTGATGTTCTATTGATTCCACTTCCTTAAGGTCACCTAGGAGGTCGAATCTGATCATAGTAGCCTCTCGTCTCATGTTTACTCCGATTGGCATGGTTACTTGGGTGGATGTGGGAGGAGGGTGTTACAGAGTGGTATTTGAGTGTGGTTGCGCTCTCCTTGGGCTATGTGTTGGTCATGCATTCATGTTGGTTGCATATGTGCTCCTTATGCATGTAGTCCATGTGCTTGTTGCATTTGCATGGTGTTGATCATGGTTGTAGTGATGTCTCCATGTGAAGGTTGAAGGTGTTGTCGTGGAGTATGTCTTCATGTGTGTATGGTTGATTATGCATTGTTATGCACGTCAGTGTTCACATATTATCAAGTGCACGTGATATGGTTGTTGTTGTCATGCATGAGGTCATGGTTTGTGTAGTTGATATGGTCATGCATTGATGACTGGACTCTAGCTAGAATGATGTGTATATGGTTTGGTACTCATGTTTTATATGTCTATATGCAATTATTATGCATGTATGGTATTGGTTATAGTTATGCATGAATAGTAGGTCAAACATGCCTTGTGAATTCATTGTATGCAATTAGGTCATCATGATGATATTGGTTGTTATGATGCTAATGTGTTGGTTGAGATAGAATAGGAGATGCAAATCATTAAAGTGAATTTGTAGCATTGGACCTCGAGGCAAAAGCAGATCATCATACAAGTATTATATGTTTGGCATGCAAGTATGTAAACAATTTTTATATGCATTAGGTTTATGCGCATGTCTTTTGATGTTATGGTTACATACATGATAGATGATAGTTGATTAGTGTAGTCATATGCACTTGTGTTAGATAGTCAAGAATGATAGTAACTTGTGGTTGTATGCATTGCTATTGTTGTTTTATGATTAGATAACTTGATGATTATGTTATATATTGTTGATGACTATGTCATAGGTTAACTTGTGGTTGTTATATGTTAGTTAACTTGACGCTTAGGGTTATAACATTAACATCTTGATGTTATATGTATCATGCTAAATTGGATTGGACTATGCATATGGTTATGGTTACGATATTCAAGTATGAGTGGACTTATTGTGTTGCACTGTGTGTTACTAATCTAGACCGATCATACATATGTGATTGTTATGCATGAATGAAAAATGCTTATGAGCTTATGATGTGAACATGTTAGTTAGTTATTATTATGGATATCATGATTTATGTTTGAATTGATATGTTGTGAAGTTATATCTTGCTAACTAGATTGATTGTGCAGAAAAGATAACCTCCCCTGAGGTACACTAAGGTATGAGTTTTCTTATGTAGTATACTTGGTGCTTCATTCTTGATTATGTTGTCTATTTGGTGTTGAGTGTTTGGTGTCTATTATGTCATCTAGTTGATTTATTTAACATGGTATGTTTGCAATTTGATTGAAAGTTTGATGAGTTGCATAATACGAGTATATGTTCCAATGATATTGTTTTAAGATGATTTTACTAACATATATGTGTTGAGACATGAGATATACTTGAGTGTAGTAGGTGAAAATTATAGTATTGTCTCTAAGGATTATGAGTTGACTATGAATTATGACATGATTGCTAGTCTTGGTAAAGGTTGATTTCAAATTGATAGATATGATTGTCTTGATATTTGGAACATTATGGTTGACATGTGTGAGTAGTTGCAGGGAAACATGTTTGGTATTAGCGTGACAAGGTAATAATTGATGTGTTTATATAACTAATAGTTAGGTGATGTGACAATGTATGGTAAGCCTTGATTGCAACAAGGTAAAAAGGTAAAGGAAAGGAATTGGGCAAGAATTCCTTTGGCTATGTTTGGAAACCCTAATTCCAAATGAATGAGTGCTTTGTGTACAAGAAGTCTTCTTAACCTTAATCTCGTCTAACATTATGTGGATATGTGTTATATTCATGGACATGTATTTGACAGGTATATCAACCAGTTTCTAGTTATAGGTAGATCTGTCAAGGGAATTGGAGTCCCTTGAGACATGGCACAGATTTGTTTAGCTACAAGGCAGCATGCTTGACATAACAAGATAAGGTAATTGGTGTATTGTTATGTTATATATACATTGACAGTTATGTGTTGATGGCAGTATGATGCGCGGTATTGCATGGCAGAGAGATTGGCACGAAATCTTGAAGAAGGCTCAGGTTGAGCTTTCCTTGGGAACCATGGGGATTGAGTCATGGTGTTTGTTGCTAGTCTTGTGCTTTTCATCTTGTGGTGCTTTGTTGTGCTTGATTGCAGATTTTTTTGCATCTTTTACATGGCCATGCCACTTGGGTTGCGATGTTGTTATTGGTTTCATGGTTTCCTTCTTGGCTATTTCTTGGTATTTCCTTTTATGTTTTGAGTGTCTTGGGAATTGTTTGGGAAAGAGGAAAGTTGATGGAGTTCGAGAGAGCTGTGTGGTACTTGAAAGGTAATGTAAGATTCAGATGGAGTTCTGTGCATGAGTAAGTGCAGCGGAGGGTAAGACTATGACATCCAGTTGGACTGGTTGGGTTCATTGGTGTAAATGGACGATGGTAGGATAGGCGGGAGAAAGGTAATAAAAAAAGGTAAAGAAGATGGACCTGAGATATCGGATGGCTTGTCTAAGTTGGGAATGGTGGTTCTCAATGTTGTGCATGAAAAAAGGAAGTTCTCTTGACCTTGACCTTGATATTTAGTATTTATGTTGTGATCATGATTACTTTAAGCCAATGATTATATGCAATTATGTATGTATGTACATTGTTATCTGACAGGGTCATCATGCATCATGATTGTTTTATGCTAATGTTTATGTATATGTATGTATGTGTCTATGTATCTATGTCACTATCTGACAGGGTCATCAGGAATCGTTCTTGTGGAGGAATGATTGCTTACGCAAGAAAATGACATGAAGAGGTTCTTGGTCTTACAAGGAATCAATTGGGAAGAGTAGTCATGAGAAATATATGAGGTCAATATCAGGTGAATATGAATTTATATTGGATGCTTGTATTATGCCTATGCTTATGTTATGGACAAGTTATACTGAGGGATACATCAACAAAGTGAAAGCAGTGTGATCTGCGACATGCTAGGATAAGCATGAATAAGACATTGGAAGCAAGGTTTCTTGGTAAGGTAGTGTGGTTTCAGATATGTGGTATTACTGTTGTGCATATGTTGTATATGTTGTACATGTTGCATTTGTGATGTTGTGTGCATGTGGTGTGGTGTATATTTAATGTGTGTACCGGTTGTTTATTCAATGTTATGTACAGGGTGTTAGTACAAATAGTGTTGTATGAATGTTGCATACTCAGTGTTGGGTATAGATGGTGCTATGTACATGTTGGATATACGGTGTTGTGTATATATTGTACTATGTGCATGATGGATATGAGGTGTTATATGCATATGGTGCTCTGCGCGTGTGGGATATACAGAGCTGTGTACAAATGGTGCTATGTACATGTTGGATGTGTAGTGTTATGTACATGTGGTGTTGCATGCATGTTGTACATGTGGTGCTACGTACATTTGGTGCGGTGTGTATGATTGTACAAGTGGTGCTGTGTGTATGTGGTGTTGTGTACATGTTGTACAAGTGGTGTTGTGTATATGTCATGCATTTCGCGCTGTGTACATGTGGTTTCATGTACATGTCGTGCATGTGGTACTGTGTACACGTTGTATAGTGGTGCAGTGTACATATGGCGTTGTGCAGGTGGTGCTTGTGGCACTGGCGTACATGTGGGATTGAGTGCATGTCGTACATGCTGTGCTGTGGGCATGCAGTACTATGTATGTGCATTGTGTAGTCACGGTATCGGGACATGTGTATTGATTGTGTTGTACTTTGTGTGGGTACATGTATTGTGTGGAGTTGTACATCGAGTATAGGTGTATTGTGTTGTGTTGTACGCCAGGTGTAGGTGTATGTATTATGTTATGCGCTGGATGTAGGTGTATGTATTGTATTGTGTTATGCACTGGATGTAGGTGCATGTGGTGTATGTCAAGTGTAGATGCATGTATTGCATGGTGTGGTATGCCATGTGTGGTTGTATGTGTGGGATGTACACTATGTGTGTGTGCACCTTGTTGAGGAGAAGGAACTGGGTGTTTGTCGAGTATGGAAACTAATCCGGTGTGTGTATGAAATAAGAACAAAGGCAGAAGAAGGATCAATTAAAGGATAAGTATTAGTAGATTATTTTAGTTTTATTATGCATGTGATTTATGATTCTGGTTTATGATCTATGATTATGTTTATGATGGTTACATGTGATTTATGATTTTGATCTATGATGGTTGTGTTTTGAGCTAACCTGATGTGATATTTTTATACATGTTGATTTGGTCAAAAATGCTAGTTTGACTTGTTGTGATAGGAAGTGAACAAGATTGCAAGTGTACCTTATTGACGAACTATCAATGAGGTATGATTTGAAGTTATTTCCATTTATTTTAAATATAATCGAAATTATGTGCTTGGTACATGATGCATGAACATGCACAGTTGAGTAGTCAAAATTGACTGTAATAATTGGAAGCAACAACAAAAGAAATTGGAACATGTTGAAGTATGCTGGTAAAGCACTTCAGGAGCAGGCCCATTGTGGGACATTGATACCCAATAGTGGCCATTGATTTCCATGAGCATGCTATGACTGGTATGATGGTTTGAGGCAAGGATATAGGCTTGGTTTTTGTATCTTTCAATGCGAGGAAGCCTTGCCAAGGGATGGATCGCCCGAGATGGGGATGCCAGTGGAACTTGGAATGTGAGTGACTGCATGGAAGGGGATGACTGGATTTCTCGAGGGATTGTATAGAAGAGAAGGGAAGGTCAGAGATGGATTTGTTTTGGTCATTAGCATTGCTAGATGGAATCAGATGCACACTAGGAGTGCGCCCTGGAACAATGAGCCACTAACTGTTCACTAAGAGGACAAGTGGCACAGGATTATAGTGTTGGACATTGGATGCATATTTGACTTTGCTAGTGGATTCTAAACTTCTTGGGAAGGAGGTAAATCCCGGTATTACCTTAAGGGTGGAGGTGTGAGCCTCTGGATTCCATTGTTGTGGATGCAGGCATCATATCCTTTTATTTGCTAGTTGAGCAAATGTGCATATGTGTATATTATTATAAATATTGCATCGAGCTGGATTTATAAAGCTCCATAGGCAATATGGTTATTTGTTGGTTGAAGCAAATGTATATGTGTATATGTGGTTATTATAAATATCGTAATGATCTATGTTATAAAGCTCCAGTATGCAGTATTGTTGTTATTTGGTCATGTTGTTATGTTTTAACAAATGATCATTGCAAATACTGCAATGAGATATGTTATAAAGCTCCATGGGAAGTATGTTTTGTTTTTAGTAGTTTCATTGACTATAGGTGTCATTGAACATCGAGGATGGTGTTCCCCCAAGGGGGATGTTTCTGTAACAGCCCTTGTAAAAACTCATGTAAAAATATATAATACCATGGTTGATGGGACATGTATTCCAAGCTGAATGTTGGGCAAGACATCCTAGGGGGTGTTCATTTGGTTGTTTATGTATAAAGGAATCGCCAAAGGAAATGGAGAAGGCGTTGGAAAGGAAAAATGGCATTTTGGCACAATTATTTATGAAAAAAATCGAAATTAGGAGAAAAGGAAAGTGAAAGGTCACAAGTTGCATGTGAGGAGGAAATTGAAGGAAAATAATGGAAAATGAAGAAAATAGAGGCCTCATTAATAAAAAGGCTTTTGGGGATTAGTGAGTAGGACTTGGTCAGTTTAGCATTGGAGCTCTCTCATTATTCTCTCTCTCTCTCATACTCTTGGGTACTTGGAGTTTTCTTGGAGCAGTCTTGGAGGGTGTGGCATACTTGGATTCTTGGAACAAGAAGGCAAAGGAAGAGCAGGAAGGTGCAAGAAGGCATCAAGATCAACAACTACATCAGATTTGTTTGCACGTACCGAGTTGCATGTGTGATTTCTTCACTAGTTTTGGCATGTATGGAATATGCATGTGGATTTTTGGTCATGATCTGTATTCGGCATGGAGGATTGGCTGGATCGATATTGGGTTTCCTAGCCTTTCCATTACCTAGTCAGCCATGGTGATTGTGGGTTACTTTCATTTTTTTGTTTTTGGTTGGTTCTCATGCTTCATTAGCTTGGGTTGAGTTACTAGTTGTCCTAGAGCCTTGGTTGGACAAATTCTCTACAGCCCTGTATCAGCTTGGGTTGAGTTACTAGTCCCATAGCCTTGGTTAGACAAACACTCTAGAGCCCTTAGTGGGTTGAGTTACTAGTCTTGAAGCCTTGGTTAGACAAATTCTCTGGAACCCGGTAAAAGCTGTGGGTTGAGTTACTAGTCTTGGAGCCTTGGTTGGACAAAGGATCTGGAGCCCTACATGGCTGGGATAGAGATCGATATGATGATGGTTTTGTGATGTTCGACCGCGAGGTGGAATCACTATTTGATGGGTTGAGGTGGATGGCCTCTGGAAGCCCTGGATGAGTTTTGATTGATGTGTTCTAAGATATCCCACATTCATGTTTGGAATATGGCACGAGGGTGAATGGTTGAAGAGCTATTTGGCTCAACCATTCTATGGTTGGGTGGAACGTGGTAGTCCCATGTCCGGTTGGTTCATTGCATTCATTGATGTGCAATTCATTCCCTCGATTTTCATGTGTAAAAGTAATGATGTATACATGGATTTTGATGGCTGATATGTCTAGTGTATTTATGTTTCTATTATGTTGGTTATATGTATATTTTGTGACAACAACTATGTATGGCTCTCAACAAGTTTTTACTTGTATTTGAATGGATAATGTATCTATGATCTAATAAATGATAAGGTAGAAAATGACATGTGGAAACAATGGTTCACGACGATTCTCAGATAAGTATGAGATACCTACACTTAATTTTGTTGTTTACACTTGTAGGTTAAATGTTGATGATATGTTTGACGAAATGCCTGTCACGGCTAGTAGGGGTTTGGTTACGGTCTTGTTTAGCTTATTACTTTTGCATCTTGTTTCCTTGTATTCTTACCAATTTTAAGTGATCATTCCATTCTAGGCAGTGTCCCAGGATTTGGACTGAAAAAGGTGGCTCAAATCCTGGAATGCTAGCAAAACAGAGCATTAGCCTGGAGACTAACTCGCTTGGGTAGTGTCTAGAGAGCATTATAACTCGCTTGGGCAATGTGTGGGGAGCGTTATAACTTGCCTTGGCAGTGTCTAGGGATAGTTACTTTGGCCTAAGTTGGTTAAAATAATAGTAGGACCCAGGGGTAGGCTGTCTGAGTGGCTGACTTGTCTCCTAAAGGTTCTGTGGGTGATGTTGGATGCCTGTGTGTGATGTTCCATTAATTCCACTTCCTTAAGGTCACCTAGGAGGTCGAATATGATCATAGTAGCCTCTTGTATCATGTTTACCCTATTGGCATGGTTACTTGGGTGGCTAGGGGAGGAGGGTGTTACAATATGTAGAGAAGGCCATAGTCAGCTAGTGCAAGTAGACAATTTCTCAGTGCATGTAGTAGGAGCAATGTTTCCACTTCCAGTTGTTGGAAGAATTTCCATAGGAGGTGAAAATAGCTTAAGGAGGAAGAACAACATGCGAGGAAGTGATCCTAGAGGTTGTATGAATTATCCCAGAGCAACAATACACATTTCTAACAGGCTATGCGAGTGCCAGGGAGAAGTGCAAGTGGCTTGGGAGAGGCCAGATCAAGTAGCAGAGGAGAATTTGGTGTCTCAAGATTATTTTTCCAGTGGAGATTATTATATGTGAGAGATTTTCCAGTATTATGCAAGCAAATCATTATACTCTCAAATTGTTAAAGATTAATAATAATAAAGCCCTCATGTGCTGCATTGGTTTTCCCTTTGGGGTTTTTCCAGGGATGATTTTCCAATAATATTGGTGTCAAAATTGTTGTGTGTGCCTGCATGATTTTCTCAGTTCCTTCTTTTTATGTTTCACAGTGTTTTTATTTGTGAAGAATTGCAGTAGCGAGTTTATCAATATTTGTCATAATTTAACTATAGAAGACAAATAAACTACATAAGTTAGGAGATAAATATCAAGTTACTATAGATTCATGGAAATTTCACATGGTATCAGAGCAGATCTAGCACAAACGGTTTGCCGCTAAAGGGTTTTGCAGGAGTAAATCAGTGCACGACACATGAAGAGAAAGCGCACGAGGTTTTATAACCCAATTTATTAATTTCTCCAATGGATTTGAGTTTGTAAATTTTTTAGAGATGACCACAACAAAATTGAGAGATCAAGACAGGTTGGATGGAGCCTCCAACTTTGGAATCTGGGAGGCTAGGATGTTGTTTCTATTGGACGAGCATGGTATGAAGGATTTTTCTACAACAATTATTGTTGTGCCAACATATCCCATCCAGTTTCATGAATACAGGATGGATAACACCAAAGAAAAGAGGATGATCCTTGATGGAGTCATGGATCACATAGTTCTACATATCACAGAGAAGGGAACAACGAAGGAGATGTGGGATGCCATTGTCAAGATATATAAGGATCCATCAGAGAACATGAAAATGATCCTCAAAGAAAAGATGAGGACCATCAAGATGAAAAATGGAGAAGATGTAACCACCTATCTCACCAGGATTCATTTGGTTAGAGATGAACTTGCTGCAATTGGAGAGAAGGCAAATGATGATGAGCTAGGGCGTATAAAACTTAATGGGTTTACCAAGTAATGGTGTATGTTCATCCAAGTGGTTTATGGGCATGATAAGATTCCATATTAGGATCGTCTATGGGGTGATTTCACTCAGAAGGAGTTGAGACACAGCTTGGTTGAAGGCACTACCAGTAGCAATGGCAAGGCAATGAAGGTGAAGGAGGAACAAGAAAATTTCACTCTTGCAAGAAAAGGTAAAGCAAATAAGGGTCCGAGTTAGGGACAAGACTTGAAAGGAGAAAAGAAGAAGAAGGACCTGTCAAAGATCAAGTGTTTTGGTTGTGGTGAACCTAGTCACTATGTCAGCCAATGTCATAAGAGGAAGAAGGACAAGAAGGAGAAGAAGAAAACTGCTTCAACAAAGATCAAGGATTTGTCTTCCAGGCTGGAGGATTAATTCACACTTGCAGCGGTAATATCCTCAGGAGGAGGAGGAGTATGACACTCGAGTATACTAGATCAGGTAGGGTCTGAGGAAGGAGTAACAAGGAGATCTAGATTATAGCCAAGGAGGGATTGATCAGTATACAAGATCTAGTTGACGTGTATATGATTCCTAAGATGGACAATTACCTTTGCTACGAGAGCCCAAGTATTAAAGTATTAGTGAGATCGAGACTCACTATTTTAGTGATAGAAACAACACAGAGGCAACACCGGGGCATCAACAATGTGAGTTAAAGTAGCGCAATGATAGCATGGTGGACAATGATTGTCAGAGGATTTTCTTCACATAGATTTCTAGCTTCTGAGAGGCAGAGGTAGATCAATTTTTTAATTACAGAATTGGAGTGAAAGTTGCTCTAGGGAGGATGTAGTATATCTAGTGGTGAGAGTTTACTGAGGCAGAGGGAGTTGTCTGTACAACAAGATACTTTGCTAGTTAGATCGATTTGTAGAGGAGAAGCAATTTCCAGTTTGCGACTTGATTTTATAGTAGAGTCCGTGGTTATTTTCAGCAGTGCGAATTTGCCAGAGAGGATGCAATAAATTACCGGTACAAAAATAAAAAGGTAGATTTAGGGTCTTAGAGGGAGGTTGAATTGATTTGGAGGGGTCGAGTAGCTTCTAGGAGGTCAGATCAACTAGCAAATGTGAAGAAATGAAATTTACCAGAGGTTTGCTAATTTATGGAAACCGGTTGTAATATTTTCCAATCGTAGTTGTGGACATCAACAATGTGGAACAATTTAGTGATAGCATGTTCCCACAGATCAAAAAGTTGCAAATACTCACAAAGGCCTTGGGAAAGGAAAAGTTTGTCTTCTTTAGGGATAAGTTGGGAGTAGTGGAGAACACCTTCCTCACTAAGAGGGGGTGTTATTTTTTGGTAGTAGAGAACATGTGTTCTAGTCTCAATGGTGTCTAAGAGGCTAACAAACACAAGATCTCCAAAACCTATAAAAGGTTTCACAAGAAAAACCTTAGAAACACCTCAATTAGATTAATTAGCGAATAATTAAATATTTCCTAAGTCTAACTAAGGAAAACTGGTTAATTAAATCAGATTAATTGAGGAAAATCATTTTTTCTCTAGAGAGTTTCAGAAAAGTCATTTGATGGAGTCAAGATGATCTTAGCCATCGATTGAGATGTGGTCATGGTCGTTGAGAGTCCAACATAAGATTATAAGAGCAAGTCAATGGGGTTGGGAGAAGACACACGACATTCAAGCAGTTCGACTTACCCAATTGTAGTGATTCAACAAAGGCGTAGTTGAGACAGAGGGAGACATCAACAAAGGGGTTTCAATAGATATTTGGGAGCAATATTCCAAAGAAGATTTCCTCAAACTTTCCAGTGTCTGAGTGACAGGAAAAGGAGGCCAATTTATTTGCAAAGGAGGTCGTAGTCAGCTAATGCGAGTTTCCAGTTTCTCACTGCGTGTAGCAAACACAATGTTTCCACTTACAGTGACTGGAAGAGTTGCCGAAGGAGGTGCAAGTAGTTGTAGGAGGAAGAGGGAGGCATAATGACTTGTAGGGAAGTAATCCCAGAGGCTATGCGAATTATCCTAGAGCAACAATGCACATTTCTGGTAGGCTATGCGAGTGTCAAGGAGAAGTGCAAGTGGCTTGGGAGAGGCCAAATTGAGTGATAGGGGAGAATTTTGTGTACCTAGATTATTTTTCTAGTGGAGATTCTTATTTCCTGGAGCTTTTCCAGTATCAGTGATCCAGGTGGCTCTAGAGACACACACAAGACAAAGAGGGCTTATGGAAACTCGAAAATCAAAGTGATCAAAATGCTTTCAAACAAAAACCAAAGCGTAGATCTTGTCGTCCTGATCGCAACGGTGCAAACGGTTCGTCAATCTGAGCTCTTATGAGGGAGAACGAACCAATCAAAGTTTTGGTCAAAATTGCACTATGGGCGAGGTTTAAGTGTCCTACAATTTGACCGACACCGAGCATGGAATCTGGCTCTCGAAAATAGGCGAAATTGTAGCCTCGTTAAAATGCCCAATATCCCTTATTTTCGAAAAATTTGAAAATGACCATTGATTAATAAAAATAAAAATAAAATAATATAATTTGGGTGGTGGGCCATGACCCCCGCCACCCCCGTCGGACCCAAAATTATAATAAAAACAAAATTTATTTATGGGCCGATGGGCCATGACCCCCGCTGGCCCTCCCACAACCACCATATATGTTAAAACACCCACACCCCAACAAACACATGCGTATATATCAATGGGCCAGTGAGAATCGAACCCGCCCGACCACGTGCCCGACCTGCACCACGGGCAACCCAACAAACATTAATTTACGACACCACCTCCAAACAACAATACGCCTCTAAATATTTAATGCTCCAAGCATTTAATACAAGGCGCTGTGGGAGTTAAGGGGCGGGCCGCCTAATGTGGACCTGACCCCCACAAAAAAATTGCATGCAGGTTTTAAAAAATGAGTATGTTTTAATATGGAGGGGTCAGGGTTTGACCACCTGACCTCCTCCTTGTAACTCGAGCCTTATACCAATCCGTCCAACCAACTTCTTGTTTAATTCGCCCACCAAAAAATTATATAAACCTTCATTTCATCAGTGTGCCCAAGCATGGAGGAGCCAAGAGCGTGCACGGAAACCGGGACAAATAATTTTTAATTAATTTATTTCAGGTGGAACCATGAGCCCAGAGAAAATGCAGGCGGAACCATGATTGGGCGAAATTCTCAGGAGGGTGAAATTTTTGCAGTGTCCAAATTAGACAAATATTATGTCGATCGTACACCTCTCAGTGACACGAACTTGATGGCGCAGTCAGTTTCCTGATTTGAGCAGCCAATTTGTAGATGACTTGGAGGAGGGAATCCTTGAGGAATCTAGGGGAAATCTAAAAGATCCCTTAAGCCCCAGATTCTCACTTTGTCAGAATTCAAAAATTTGATAGTCGATTTTGCACTATTCGACGCCACAAATCTAATGGTGCATTCAGATTTCCCATTTGATCATTTCATTTTTTGGCCACTTTTCTAAGTGGAGTGCAGGTGTCAGCATTCATGTGCGAGCAACCATTTCCATGAGATTCGACGCCGCGAGATTGATGGTGCAACCAGGTTCAACAATTTGACATCCTTTTCTTAAGATGGCCCCAGGATGTGAGGTATATGCAGTGCGTTCATGTACTTCTTTTTGCGATGCATTGAGCTGCACAAATCCCTGTTTTATGTTTGATGTGGGATCTTGTTTTCTTACTTGTTCATGATTACTACTTGATGTGATGCAGAATCATTTGTGGGATGTACTTGTTGTTATGATTCATCATTTTGTTTGAGATCCCTTTGTCGTTATGTTGATGGGATGCTCATGTGTCGCCATATATGATTGCATTGAGATCCCTTTTATGCCATGTTGGCAAGATGTTCATTATCATCATGCATGAGTTTATGTCATACTGATAAGGGTCCTTTTGAATGAGAATTCCTGAAGCGAAACATCTCTTGGAGCCACTCCTGGGTGAGGGCATTTTCCTTGTATGATAGTGACACCACCACTTATGTACATCATCACTATTGACAACACTTAATGCAGCGGCCTACACCATCTTGACATCAGGGCCTAGAGACGTAGTCCCTCCTGGACGAAATCCATTATCAACGTCTTATGTTTTCATGTGCTGATGAATGTCATGTTCCTCTTCTTTATCCCATGCAGATGTATTCATTTATGTTCTTTTAAAAATGCAATTTAACACATCACATAAGTAAAAGGTCTTGGAAGGGTCCTTTGTCACACCCAGACTTGGATCAATCAGGGAAGCAAATCATTGTACTCTCAAATTCCTGAAGATTATTAATAATAAAACCCTCATTTGCTGCACTGGTTTTCCCTTTGGGGTTTTTCCAAGGACGATTATCCAAAAATATTGGTGTCAAAATTGTTGTGTGTGCGTGCAATATTTTCACAGTTCCTACATTTTATTTTCCCCACCGTTTTCATTTGTGAAGAATTGCAGTAGCGAGTTTATCAATATTTGTCGTAAGTTAATTACAAAAGACAAATAACTTGCATAAGTTAGGAGATAAATATCCAATTATTGCAGATTCATGGAAATTTCACATAGCTTAGCTCCCAGTACTGCGTCGTCCATGAAAATTTGGGTGCTTACACTACTTGTGATGGGGTATATATATATAACCACATCAATAAATATAACTTATAACTAACTTCATTTAATAAGAGTCAATAAGAATCATGATATCAGATTCATCTATGAAATGAGGATGAGATTTAATTTTTCCCATTCACAAAATTGTAGGTTGGCATGCAAAGAGATCCATATTGGTGACCAAAACAACAATCAAGCGTAAGAAATAAAGCACAACTATGGTCTCTCCGGTTTAATAGTAGATATTCTGTAATTAATTAGGAAATCATGAATGACTTTGTGGTTTGCAATTAGTAAAGTAATGCATACAAGGGGTGGTAAATTACATTTTTTGAGTCTGATGGAAGGAAAATGTTCTCTAACTTTGAGCAAAATTGAGTGAAGTTTTATTTGTCAATGGAATAGGTTTGATTAGGTTGGATTTATACACTTTTTTTGAATTGCCACAAGTTATCATTATCGGTAGTATAGAGGATTCAACACGATGTCACATACCATGCAAACAAACTAAAACTCTCTCAACATAACTTATAACTAACATTTCCATATAAAAGATATGCAAGACATACCTTAACAAAGAATCCTTGCCACTGATATACGAGTCTATCTTCGCACTTTGCACTACAGTTCTATTACCAAACTTGCCTGGCTTTTGCCCCAACTAAATCCTTCTCTTTGGAAAAAAGTAAAATTGTGTGAATTTTCTCGTTCAAACTGTGTGAAGGATTTTAATCCTGTTTAACATTTCAAGTGAACACCCCACCCATCATCAGGGACTAGAGAAATGAATGATGGGTGGAGTGTCTATTTGAGACATTGGACAAGATTAAAATCCTCCACTACATTTTATCCAAAAAATTCACACAATATGGACAACTGTGGAAATCTACACTCTCAAAAGTAAAATTCATTAGAATTGTATGCCTTTAAATAGGCTACATTAGAGAAGAATACCATGGGAAAAACCATGGGTTGTGAAAACCAGGTGTCCAAAAACTGTTGGTAATTTGATCGAGTCAAAATGTTTTACATAACATAACATTACAACATCTCTTCCATAATGGGCTGGAGAGCACCTCTTGATGCAATAATAATATATATTCATGACGTTATCTATCTATTATATATTTTGGAGTTTTTGGCTAGAATCTAATGAAAGAAAAATTGTTCAAATATTGATTTTGTTGTTTAATATTAGCTTTTGATCTCACATATGGATTCAACACCCTGAAAAACCCCTAGGGCACTAGGATTGTGGAGAGTTCATAACTCAAACTTGTGATTCCAATAAATCCTTATTAGATTCTAAGAAAATTAGACCAAAAAACCCTCCAAAATATATAACAAATAGACTATGACATCAATTTTTTTTCTCAATCAGTCTACTCCTATTATTTATAAAAAAGTGTTACAGCAAGGCCACTGCCTTGAAAATTCTTGCCATGAAGTTGGCATTTTACAAAAAGATGCTTGACGTCTGTCCGCGGAAGAACCACAACAGTGCTTTTAACTCCCATAAAACTCAAAATTGACCCACAACTATCCATCGCTAAACATAAACAAAGCATTAACTGACAGAGACCTGAAACATACATTAACATCGAGACTCAAAAGGGAGGCGAACTCCTACTTCAGAAACTACACAAAACGGAGGCACGGGCTGGTTCATTCGTCCTCTGAGGTATACGGTTCCTCAACGACCCTACACCCAAATTGAGCTGAGTCATCAGAGTCGGACGGATGGACCTCTGAGCCTGTAGGCTCTCCTCTTGCTGGCGCGCTCGGACCTGCGTTGTCTTCAGAATTCACCACAGAAAGGCCTCCTATGACCTGGCGCTGGTTATCATTCGGATTTGCCGTCCTCTGATCTGCAGGAACCCCAGGATGAGCCGCTCCCGAACCCCGGGCATTCTCACACTTTTCAATCGTGACCGAGACTATGAAGGAGGAGTTTGCCAAAGAACACGGGATGCGGAAACGGGCAGTGGGATGAGCATTATGCTCACAGTCATCATTCCTAACTCGCCCTCTGCCCCTGCCTCTGCCACTTCTGGTGGCTGGATGATTGAAGCGACCAAATTCCAACGCATCCGAGGATGGGTCCGAGGTGGGGGTGGACCGCTGATGAGTGGCGCGACCGCGGGAACCTCCACGCCTACTCCCCATTCTGGGCCTTTCACGCGGCATGATGTTATGCAGAAGCTTGACAGAGGAGCGAATGCACAGAGAGGGATGACTAAGAAACGAGTGCTCAGAGAGAAGTGGAAACGGAGCCCAGACAAGTCCGTGAGTCCCTGGAACCAGAGCCAAGCGAAAGACGAGGATAGAGAAAGCTCTTGAGCCGAGCGAAGGATAGACGAGCAGAAACGAACTAACAGAGTGACTCAGGGAAATGCTCAGAGCAGCGACCTTTATGGCATCGATGGTCTGCGACGAAGCCGCGGGAGTGACAAACATATTGGGAGCCATGGCGCAAATAACCAGGAGACTGAAGGACGAAGTTAATGCATCCATAAATAGAATTGTGCGAGACTAGCTCGCCAATCCATAACTGTAACCCGTGGCGCACTTGGGCTAACACCTCCCCACTTGATCCGCCTTCAACATACCCTGTGGCCTGTCAATCACCCGCATCCGGGAGACTATGACATCATTTATTAATAACCTTAATTAACATTTAATAACTTCATACTTATTTATTAATATTTGATTTAAAATTTAGGGGCAGCAGGAGGGGCAGGGGTTATCAACAAACCCGAAGGAAAATTAGTTAGCAGTCATTCCTGGGGGTTAGGCCAAAGAACCAATAATCAAGCTGAGATGTATGGCCTTTTGGTAGGTCCAAACTTGAATTCCTTCCTTCCAAATCCTTTTATCACATACTCAAGCATCAAAACAGTGACATTGACAAACAAGCCAATTTACCTTTCCTTATTAATGCCGGACAAATTGAAATAAATGGTATGAATGGAAAAATATACCATGACCCTCTCCCCTTTTCCTGTCTCATGTCAAAGGTTATAAAGCAAACCCCCATCACCTATAGCCCTCCTCTGCACATTAGGAATTTGGGTAAAATTTGGGGAGCATGCGATGGGTAATGTGGTTCCTATGAATAATGTCTTACATGCAAGCCATTTAATAGCAACCCCCTCACACACTCAAAGTACAAGAGAGTGTCAACATTTTGATCTAGGCTCAGACCTCACGCACTGGAGATTGATTGTTTCAAAGGTTGTGACAATTATGAAGTTTAATGGAGTTTGTAACAGACTCAAATGTGGGACTATCTCCTAGCATAATATATCTTTGGTCTTAGAGCATCCTCTTGTGCTTTGCTAGTTAATTCCCTACCAATCCAGGGGATGTTCTGCATTGTTACATCTGAACAAAGTTGTCTTCTCCAGGGTTCTCTATTGCGACAAGCTCATCCCGCGAGATGCTTGTTTCTTCTGCTTTCAAGCCCCCTTTGGAGGCCATGCTTTCCTCTAGTATCATGAGGTATTCATGCTTGCTGTGGAACATCATTGTCAAATTGAATTCATAGGTTGTTTCCCCCCCTTTCAAGTTACTTAGCTATGTAAGAATTCTACAAATTTAGATAATATCTCTCCTTTCTCTGGTATTTATCTCATTGGGATTGTCTTTTATGCCTCTGTATTTCGTGGAAACTTTGTGCCTTAGTGCACATGTCACCTTCCTACTTCTATTTGTGAACTCAGTTTGCCTCGTTGCTATTTAGGCCCCAATGTCACTATCTCTTGTTTACCCTAGGGGGGCCTTATCGCCTCTGCTAAATTGGGTTCGTTCCCTACCTATCGTGGCTGTGTTGTCTACTTTAGAGTTGCACTTGCCACTCCTTCGGTGTCCTCTGTCTCGACTCCTCTCTCTTGTCGCTCTCCTCTTGTTCTCCATCACCACCTGCACACCATGCAAGAAGGAAACAAGGTCTCCCAAGCCAACAATTTGAGCATGTGTCTTAAACGAGGCAACTTCCCAAACAATGGGTATACTGAATTGTAGCAAATGTTCCCCTCAAATTATAGCTTTGCAATTGGAAACAATGGAAATTCACTGTAATTTGCACCAACAAATGACAATGTCCATAAACCTCCTTGAAGAACTTAAAACCTTGAAAGGCAAATTAACCCAACAAAAAGACGAAATGAACACTCAAATAATAAATAAAAAAATTAAAGATACACCGGCCAACTAGTGACAATCAATCCACCAACTATAGTGCCTCCAATCAGTGTGTGGGTAAACTTATTCCAAATCTTAACCGATTTTCATAAGATAATCCTCTTTCAAATCTTTGACGTATTCCTTCCACAAATGTGTTTTGCTCCTCAGCCAAAATTTTGCATATAGTTTATTAGCAATAATTGGTTTCCATAGAAAGCTCCTCTCTAGAAAACCAATAATTAAATGAATTAATGTAACTAAAGACCAACAATTAGCTAAATTAACGTAACTATTTCCTGAATAACAACTGCATTGAGCGCAAATTTTAATAATAAAAGTCTCATTTCTGTTAAAAAAAACATAAAATTAATTAATTTAAAATTTTAACACTATTCCAAAAGAAACCCGACCTGAAATGAAACTGAAGACCTCAATAACAGACGCCTCGAATGAAACTCAAGGCTACAATCATTGCCCACGATCCTCCGTGAAAGCTAGAGAAGAGGCTACTCAAAAAGTGGCGCCTTCGGTGCTTGTAGTTGTACCATATATGCATGTAGTGCAGGGTTCTTTTGTCACCAGGGGATAGATTACGCAAAAATACTCAGAATGAACTAATTCGAATGGGTACATGCACCATTTGTAGAAGGTTGGCTTCATGTCCATTTCTCTCTCT
This sequence comes from Pinus tabuliformis, assembly GCA_031772625.1. NCBI lineage: Eukaryota > Viridiplantae > Streptophyta > Pinopsida > Pinales > Pinaceae > Pinus > Pinus tabuliformis. The sequence continues at coordinate 932,265,704 of CM062818.1, forward strand.
GAATCAGAATTTGATGGTTTATACTAACTAGGATGGTAATGGCGCCATGTGACTCCCATAGGATTGCTTGAGATCGATACGAAAAGCATGCAACGCATGCAATTGAGGAATGGGAAGAAGAAAATTCCGTTGTTAGCCACTGTGCCAATGCTTGGTATTAACACTGCGACAGCTGTTGGTTTTGAGAGGGACGAAGGCAAAGGCAACGCCAATAAAAGCTCTGCAGAGGATGTTAGAGCCCTGTGTAAGAAGGGACGCCTGAAGCAGGCTCTACGGATTTTCCATGTGATGGAGCAGCCCGTAGATTGCTATACGTATGTTCTTCTCTTACAACTGTGCATCAAGAAGGAAGCCTTCTCTGAGGCCAAATCAGTGCACACCCACATGAATGAGAGAGGATTTACAGGCACCACACTGTTAGGGAACACACTGCTAAACATGTACGCTAAATGTGGGAACCTGATGGATGCTCGCAGAGTATTTGATGAGATGAATGAAAGAGACGTCTGCTCTTGGACTGTCATGATTGCAGGTTACTCTAGGGCTGGCCTTGCCTGGGATGCAATGGATATGTTTCACCAAATGCAATCAACAGCCATTCAACCGAACCAGTTTACATTTGCCAGTGTTCTTCAAGCATGTGCCAAATTGGAAACCTTGCAAGAGGGCATGGATGTCCATAGGCACATAATTACTGGTGGGTTTCAATCTGATGTGATTGCGGAAAGTGCTCTTGTAGACATGTATGCCAAATGCGGGAGCTTAGATGATGCACGTCAAGTGTTTGACAAAATGCATCAAAGAGACGTGGTTTCTTGGAATACTATGATTGCAGGTTACGCCCAGAATGGGGATTTTGATGAAGCTCTTTATCTTTTCCACAAGATGCCTGAGCCAGATCTGGTCTCATGGAATACAATGATCGCGGGATATGCGCAGAATCGTTGTGCCAAAGAAGCCCTTAATCTCTTTAAGCAAATGCAGCTTAAAGGTTTGAAGTCGAATCCGAAAACTTATGCCAGCGTCCTTCAAGCATGTGCTGATTTGGCGTCTTTAGAACAGGGCTTGCAGATTCACGGGGATGCAATTAGGAGCGGCTTTCAGTCTGATATTTTTGTGGAGAGTGCACTTGTAGACATGTATGCTAAATGTGGGAGCATAGAGAAGGCACGTGATTTGTTTGACAGAATGCATCAACGAAATGCCATTTCGTGGACAGCGATGATTGGAGGATATGCCATGCACGGGTATGCCAAGGAAGCCCTTCAACTCTTTGAGCAAATGCAATACTCTGGTATAAACCCAAACCATGTCACCATGCTTTGTGTGTTGTCTGCGTGCTGCCATACGGGCTTAGTAAAGGAGGGTTGGCAGTATTTTGATTGTATGAGTCAATGTTATAACATCACACCTGCCATAGAACACTATGTCTGCATGGTTGATCTTCTTGCCCGATCCGGGCATCTGGATGAAGCTTGGGATTTTATTCACAAAATGCCAATAAAACCTAATGCTACAGTTTGGAGGAGTTTGCTTGGTGCCTGTAGGATACATGATAATGTAGAACTCGGAAAATGCGTGGCAGAACATCTTTTTGAACTGGACCCTGACAATGCTACACCTTATGTGTTGCTATCAAACATCTATGCTGCAACTGGCAGGTGGGATAACACTGAACATGTGAGAAGAATGATGAGAGACAGAAAGTTAAAAAAGATCCCTGGATGCAGTTGGATAGAGATCAATAAACATGTCCATGTTTTCGTTGCAGGAGATAGGTTACACCCAGAAATGCAGAAAATATATGCACAGTTGGAGGAATTGTTTGAACATATGAAGGTAGCAGGGTACGCACCTGATATGAGATTTGCGTTGCATGATTTGGAACATTATTATGGAATACATCCCATGCAACACCAAGACGAAGTTGACAATTGCATTCAGGCTTCTCGAAGATAATCATCAAATTGTTCCATGAGAAAGTTTTTCGCAGAATGCCAACAGCTGTCATCATTTCATGGATGGGTGGTGTCTTTGTTCTGTCTGTCACAAGTTACTGGTATAGACAAATACATGCACGGGTAGAATTTGGAAATTTAGAATGTGCTTAATCACTCGATTGGGATAATCACTGTATGAATGGTGCAGCTTGGTCTTGCGTCGTATCTCCATGAAGATTTCATCGGCATGCTCTCAATCACAAATCATGTTTAATGGTATCGAATACTGCAAGCAATGACTTCCAAATGCTAGGCAACGAGCATCTGTTTATATCACATGGGCATTGGCATCTTTTTTATTCTATGTTGATTGCTTCTGATCTTGAATAGGCTAGTACCCTACATGAAACATCTACCTTCGATGAGATTTCTCTTGAAATGCGATGTGGCTCCAAGACTTTGCCATGCTTGCATCATGCTCAAACAAAGGGTAACGGGTGGAGGATTTATAGATCAAATGGAACTAGTGGATGCATTCTTTGGTAATGCTGTAACTGCATTTTGGCAATGGGATTTTATTAGGACTGCATGGGTTCCTTAAGAAAATAAACAAAGGCCAAGGGATGGGCACAGGTGGCAGAAATAGAACATTCTTTAACAGTGCTGAAACTGCAATGTATTTTGTGAACAGTGGAGCAAGCCGTATACACAAGATCCTGGATGGTCTTGAACTTGTAATTTGATGTTGCGATCATCAACCTAGGGTTGTCCTCCAACTGGTGTGTACGTACTTTTGAGCTTGTGATTGAATTTGACAAGTATCCATTTAGACGCGTCCTCCAGCGGGTATGCTCCATCTCCCAACATGTGCACCCTAAAGATATAGCATTGTGAAATCATTTTGTTACTTCAACACAAGTTATTGCTACTGCATAACCACTACTGTTAAGGGGTTGCCAGTATTAATCTGGCCAGGATAATGTGTCCATGCCCCTGTACAGTTGAATAACATTTCTATTAGTCCAAGTAAATGGTTAAACTTGGGTCAAACTCACATTGCTTTTATAAAAAAAATTTCTTTTCTGTTAATACTGTTTTTTTTTTTTGTAGTTAGAATAAAAATAATAGCAATGCAGGTATTATCAGTGGAGCTTGTATTTTGGCCTTACAATGGTTGGTCATGGTTTCTGAGTTGCCTTTAACATGATCAAGAACATCCTCAGAGTGAATGCATAACACTGGAAGAATGTTTTTAGAGTGAAACATTGGAAGACACATACAGATTCAAAATAAAAGAGTTTGGAATAACTAACTAACCCAAGTGTTTGTTTAGGGCCATCTTCTGATAGGTCCTAAAATAAGCAATTTCAAGCCATGAATTTTCAGAGTGATTTTTACAGCCTAAACAGTGTTTAGGTAGGTGACACATTGAAGGTTTGTCAATGAGTTTAAAGGATGTTCTCCTTGTTGAGATCTTTCCAGTGATGTATTGTGCCCTTGAATCTGAACCTTGAGTTTAAGACACCAATTACAGTGGACTACATCATGGACACTATGATGAAAAGCGCTTGACAATAGGACATAACTCTACCAAGGTGTCAAAGTAGGGAAACTTTCACACAAAGGGAAATGGTTCATTAGAAACAAGATCAAACTTAAGTTTCCACACTTTGGCATAGGAGGTTGACACAATGGGAACCACTGCCACTTTGTTGAGGCCTCAAGTAACCTCAAGTTGACAAACCAGAGGACCTACCTTTTGTAAAAGACTTTTACGTTAAGCTTTGTCTTTATTATGCTTTTCTTGACTTATCCTACTGTTTATGAAGTCTAAGTTGCATACAATGACTGAGCATACAAACAAATTGGCTTTACCTTGTGATTGAGTAGATACATGCACCTTTCATCATGCCTTGATCTTGCTTGATTACACTTAGTTAAAATTGGCAACTAGGGCCAAACTCCATGTGGGTCATCTTATTAATGGAAGATGATATTTTTCTTCGATCCCTCTCATTGAGAGGTGTAGGATTGATCTAAAGATCATCCGATTCCGATAAGTATTCATGGAGATATGAATTTATTTGTGTTATGGGACAATTCGTCAAGGTCGGCTAGCAACCAAATAAACCCCACTTGTGCTCAATGTTTTAATATAAATAGAGGTGGTCTTCAAGTCATTTCAACACACTTTGGATCTCTTCCTCTCTACTTGTCTTTGGGTTTTAGTAGGAGGAGAGATCCTAAGCAATAACGCTGCCCTAATCCAGAGGGTAGATGCTGGAGCTGCTGGAACAACGGGGAAAGCTGACACAAAGGGTAGAAGCCGGAATTGTCGGGAACTACTAGAAAAGTAGGAACAGATGGAACTGTTGGAACTGCCGGGAACTGCCGGAATTGTCGGGAACCGCTGGAATTGCCGGAAATAGCTGGAACAGCTGGAACAATCAGAATAGCCGGAACTGCCAGGAATTGTCGGAATTGCTGGAACTGCTAGGAATAGCCGGAACAACGGGAACTGTCGGAGCATCTGTCTTTGAAGGAGAGCAGCATGCAAGGGATAGCTAACTAACATTGGGACAGTTGTATGGTACTTAGCAGCAAATACACCAAGCATGCAATGTTACAGCTAGCATGCAAAGGACAACAAGCAAGCAAGGGACAACAAACAAGCAAGGTGCAGCTAGAGCATAGGTCAGTACGGCAACATGGTGTAGCAATGGCACATAATGCAGTACTGTGATGGGTACAATCATGATTAATGAAGCGTGATGAGATGCAACATAGTGATGATGGGTGCAGCATGGTGCAACATGATGACGAAATGCAACACAATGATAGGTGAAGGAGTCACTTTGGAGAATCAGTTGAAGCAGGATGTTTTCAATTGATCTTATGTATCATCTTCTTAGAGATGATCTATTCTCTTATCTAGATAAGTCAAAGTGTTGACTTCTGTTGTAAACATACTATCTCTCTCTCTACTGAACTATTGAAGAACATATAAGAAGAATTGATCAAGGGTTCCCCACATTGGGGTTTGTCCCTGGCTAGCGCCACATCTTGTGTCCTCTTGTCTTGGCTTGTCTTTTGCGATTTATGTTTATGTTCTATCTGCAGTTTACTTTAATGCTGATGTGATTGCTAATCTAGAAAAGATATTGAGCTAACTGTGAAAATTGAATTAAATTGCTCTAAGCATAGAACATACCTAAAATTAACATGGTATCAAAGCTGAGATGAAGACAATGCCCAAGCAAGAGTGAAAGAGCAATCACTGAAGATAGTTGGGAAATGGCAAAAGGATCAGTGGATTCCTCATCCCTCATCAAATTCACCGAGGGTGAAGTCGAAGCAAAGAATATTATCAGAATGGCGCAGCGGAAGTTTTTGATGGCCTACCTAAAGATTACTTCATTGGGAAGTCCAGATCTAAGGGTGGAAGGAAAGGCAGATGCCTTGGTTGCAATAAGTTCAGCTATTATGCAAAGGAGTGTCCGAATGGCAAAGACACATCTCTTGATGAAGATAACAATCTTTCCAGGGATATCTTCAATGATCAAAGGAATGACAGGTAATGCAGGTCATCAAGGAAATGGCCGACTTCAAAGAAAGTAAGGAACCCCAGATTCTTTGGGAATCTGGTTTATTGATTGTAGTGATTCAGGGCACTTCATCGGATAGAAGGGTGTACTCTATAATTTGGTAGAGATGGAAATAATCGTGGGATTATACTTGGAGCCGATGTCACCTATCCCAGAAAGGGTGTAGGGAATGTTACCCGTCAATTGAATGAGGGTAACTCGATCCATTTACAGAATCTCTTTTATGTACCTGATCGCAAGAAGAACCTGGTGTCCATTTCGGCAATGGAAGTCAAAGGTCAATGGGTGGCACTCATCGATGGAAAGGTACGTGTTTGAAAATAGAATTTTCAAAGATGTTTTTGAGTTCAGGGTTGTATCAAGTTGCAGGAAGTCCACTAGGGACCATGTCCATTGACACATAGCACCAGAGGTTTGTGAGTCAGATGGTGACAGGGATGCCTGAATTCAAAAAGAGCAGGAAAGTACATGTCTGAGATGTACTGAAGGAAAATCTTACAAGGGGACCATTCCCCTCATGTAGCAGGTCCACATGTTTGGAACAACTCGAGGGGTTTGAGATTAATGATCAGGAATCTCACATATGCAGGTGGAAGAAAGCCCTCTATGGCTTGAAGCAAAATTCCCCAGGCGTAGTATGAGAGGATTGATAGCTGTTAGATGAAGCTAAGATTCACTAAGAGTGAAGTTGATCCAAACCATTGTTTGAAGGTTGTGGATGATAGACCTCTCATACCAACACCTTCTGAGGACGACTTATTTCAAATAGGTGCAGACCCTCTCGCTTGCAAAAGTAAGAAGGAGTTGGATTCCGGATGTGGAATGGTAAACTGCAAGCCCGTGACTACCTCGAGGATCTTAACTTTCAAAAGTTATATGGTGATGATGCCGGACCAGATTTGGGAAATGCCTCTGAGTTTCATAAACTCATTTGCATTGATGTTCTTGGTGAACTTTCGTCCAGACATATGTTTTGCAGTTAGCATGGTGAGCTCATATTTGGTTGAGCCTCACTGGATTGGTGCCAAGAATCTTCTGAGATATCTTCAGGGCACAATCTCTCATGGATTGAGATACACTACCGGAAATATGAAGCTGCATGATTATTTGAATGCTGACTGGGCAGGCAGTGTGGAGGATCACTAGAGCACTTCTCAGCACTGGTTCTCTTTGGGTTCTTCTTCGATATCATGGATGAGCAGGAAACAGAAGTTGGTTGCTATAAGCACCGCCGAGACCGAATACATAGCTACGAGTATGATCTCGTATAAAGCTGGCTAGTTGTGGAAGCTTTTCAGTGAGCTATTTGTACACATGATGAATACCACTGTGATTCTCTGTGACAACTAGAGGGGGGATTCGATTATTGAGGAATCCTGTATTCGATGATTGCTCCAGTAGATAGACATTAGATACTGCCTTATTTGGGATATTGTAAGTCGATGAATGAGGAGGCTTCATCGCATTGGAGACTGATGTACAGGTCATAGACATTTTGTTAAAGCCTCGGGAAAGTTCAAATCTGTGACTTTCCCGAACGACTTGAAGTCGTTGAGAGACCTTCTTAGAAGGGTCCTGCATGTTGCATGCATTGAGCTCTAGGCGCTCGCATTGGAGACTGATGTACAGGTCATAGACATTTTGTTAAAGCCTCGGGAAAGGTCAAATCTGTGACTTTCCTGAACGACTTGAAGTCGTTGAGAGACCTTCTTAGAAGGGTCCTGCATGTTGCATGCATTGAGCTCTAGGCGCTCTGGGGAGCTTGGGGTACTTACTGGAGCAACATAAGACCACAGGGCGACTCACCCTCCCCTAGTGGTGTGCTATGTATAGGATGATAGGTTCAACCTTCCCTTGTGATACCTCGTGGTGACTATGAAACAAGATGATTAGTTCTCCTGTGGGTCGGGATGATTAGTTCTCCCGTGGCAACTGTGGAATAGGATGATTAGTTCTCTTGTGGGCCGGGATGATTAGTTCTCCCTTGGCAACTGTGAAACAGGATGATTAGTTCTCCAGTAGGCCGGGATGATTAGTTCTCCCGTGGAAACTGTGGAACAGGATGATTAGTTCTCTTGTGGGCCGGGATGATTAATTCTCCCGTGACAACTGTGAAACAGGATGATTAGTTCTCCTGTGGGCCGGGATGATTAGTTCTCCCGTGGCAACTGTGGGGCAGGATGATTCGTTCTCCTGTGGACAGGATGATTAGTTCTCCTGTCGAGGCATCCTACCCATGCAATCTGGGACTTATGGGAAGTACCTCTCATCTGATTAATGAGTAGGGAAATGGGGTTAGGGACCATAATAGTACTATCGATGGACACATCGTTGTATCCACTGTACTCCCTATGCTAGGATGACCTCCATTGATTTGGGATCAGTATGAGTGGTTTGAGACACTCTTGTGATATTGATATGGGATCAGTATGAGTGGTTTGAGACACTCTTGTGATATTGATTCAGGATCAATAACACCGACTTCGGGTCAGTAAGAGTGATGTGACACACTCTCTTCAGATGAAACTGACTTTGGGTCAGTAGAGAATGGTATGAGACATTCTCGATCAATTTTTCTTCTTCATGGTTCAACAGAGCAGAGCAATGCAGGGCACTGATGGCAGAGATAGTACAGTCAGACATATGGATCAGCGGATGGAGTTCTCCCTAGTTGAGAGGGAGTGTTAAATTTGGCAACTAGGGCCAAACTCCATGTGGGTCATCTTATTAATGGAAGCTGATATTTTTCTTCAATCCCTCTCATCGAGAAGTATAGGATTGATCTAAAGATCATCTGATTCCGATAAGTATTCATCGAGATATGAATTTATTTGTGTTATGGCACAATTCGTCAAGGTCGGCCAACAACCAAATAAACCCCACTTGTGCTCAACGTTTTAGTATAAATAGAGGTGGCCTTCAAGTCATTTCAACACACTTGGGATCTCTTCCTCTCTACTTGTCTTTGGGTTTTAGTAGGAGGAGAGATCCTAAGCGATAATGCTACCCTAATCTAGAGGGCAGAAGCTGGAACTGCTAGAACAACTGGGAAAGATGACACAGAGGGCAAAATCCGGAACCGCCGGGAACTGTCGGAACAGACAGAACTGCCCGAACTGCCGGAATTGCCGGGAACTACTAGAACTGCCGGAACTGTCGGGAACTGTTGGGAATAGCCGGAACAGCTGGAATTGCCGGAACTATCAGAATTGTCGGGAACTGTCGGAATTGCCGGAACTGCCAGAACTGCTGGGAACTGCCGAAACTGTTGGGAACAGCTGGAACAGTCGGAATTGTCAGGAACTGTCGGAGCATCTGTCTCCGAAGGAGAGCAACATGCAAGGGACAACTAACTAACATTGGGACAGTTGTATTGTACTTAGCAGCAAATACACCAAGCATGCAATGTTATAGCTAGCATGCAAAGGACAACAAGCATGCTAAGGACAACAAGCATGCTAGGGACAACAAGTAAGCAAAGGACAATAAGCATGCTAGGGACAACAAGAAAGCAAGGAATAAAAAGCATGCTAGGGACAACAAGCAAGCAAGGTGCAGCCAGAGCATAGGTTAGTATGACAACATGGTGTAGCAATGGCACATAATGTAGTACTATGATGGGTATAGTCATGATTAATGAAGCGTGATGAGATGCAACATAGTGATGATGGGTGCAGCATGGTGCAGTGCGGTGAGGTGCAACATGATGATGAAATGCAACACAACGATAAGTGAAGGAGTCACCTTGGAGAATCAGTTGAAGTAACATGTCTTCAACTGATCTCATGTATCATCTTCTTAGAGATGATCTATTCTCTTATCTAGATAAGTCAAAGTGTTGACTTCTGTTGTAAACGTACTATTTCTCTTTCTCTCTCTATTGAACTATTGAAAAACATATAAGAAGAATTGATCAAGGGTTTCCCCACATTGGGGTTTGTCCTTGGCTAGCGCCACAGCTCGTGTTCTCTTGTCTTGGGTTGTCTTCTGCGATTTATGTTTATGTTCTATCTGTAGTTTACTTTAATGCTGATGTGATTGCTAATCTGGAAAAGATATTGAGATAATTGTGAAAATTTAAATAAATTGCTCTAAGCATAGAACATACCTAAAATTAACACACTTGGTTGAAACTCATTTGTGTAATTGATGATGGTTTTATTGGCTTGTCTTGTGCATGGTTGTGTTTTGACATTGCCTTTACATGAACATGATATTTTATTGGTCTACTAATGCATCTGGATTCTGAATGATGATTTGCCGATGTTACTTCAAGATTTTACGTGTTTTCATGTCCTTGTGCATAGGCACCATGCTTCACTTTCATAGGTGACATTGAAAGACCAATTGAGAGCACAATTAGTCAACAAAAAACACGAGAATATACATGAAATTATGCAATGGGTTAATAAGCGAAAAAAGGGCTTAGTGGGATGCACACACGGAATAACATGTGGTGATGATGGACAATGATTTAAAGTATATGACAAACACATGGGAATAACATGCGGTGATGATGGACAAAGATTTAAAGTATATGAAAACAACGTTAAGTTGCATCTGACAATGAAACATCATAAGCATGCATCTTGCATAGTCACATTTGAACATGTTTCATACTTTTGGTGCCAAAAATGCAAACATTGAGCATGACGAGATTGATGCATTTAAATGATGAAATCAAAGAGTTGGCTAAAGCCGTGCTTGCAAGTTCAATGTTCAACCTCGTTTATGCATGTCATGTGCATTCTTAGACACTGGAAGTTTTGCAGATTAGTTTTGGGCCAAATTGATGATTTCACCTTATGTTTTCCCATGGGTACATTTGGTGCTTAGAGGCCTTCTTCCTAAATTATTCAATTCATAGAACAAGATTACAAGGACATCGAGCATTTGAATTGAAGTCCATATAGAGGGACGAAAGACGAGCAAAGAAACTTTGAATCAATGTAATGGGGGAGTGAAGTTGAAGTTTGCCATTGCATTACAGGCACTGGAAGCCCAAATTAAAAGTAGACAAAGAAGCATACAAGAGAAATAATGTTGTGATCTTGTCTTAAATGCTCAGGTCCATCGAGTTAAGAGACAAAAATTGGGGCAACAATATTTCATTCAAGTATTGCACATACTTTATTCTTGTTATCGCTCTTGGATTGATGCAACAACTTTATGAAATTTAGAGCATGGGATGGCATTAATTATCAAGTTTCTTTTTCATAAGTGTCATAGATTTTGACTTGAGTTCACTTATGGGTTCCATGTGCATATTTTTATTTGCTTTTAAGATCTTTTATGTACTTTTTAAAACAGTGTTTTAATGGCATATGGACTCTTAGATACTTATACATGGAATTTTGAGTGTAGAACTTAATGAAGATTATGCAAGATGTCTCTCATTTGAAAGTCATTGCAAAGTCATTGTGACTTGATTTTAAATGGAAAAATTTGTTGCCAAACTAACTTAATTTCAAATCTCATGAAAACATTATGCTCGAAAGTGTCTCTCCAATGGTTGCAGGTATTCACAAAACGATGAGCAACAAACACTTATTTGATCGAATGTTCATAATTTTGTCATTTAGCCTTCATTATTACCCCAAATGCAATGCCAAAACTTATAAACTTGGCCGCCATGCTTTATGATGAATTTTACTTGAGAGGATTAATGGCATGCTTGCATTATAGGCATAGTTTTATGTATTAATTGTGATAAATTATCACAGGGAGCTATCTTATGTGTTTGCTTTGAATGTGTTCAATTCGGGACGGTTCATTAACAATTTTTTTAGCTTATACACTCATCAAGCATTTGCAGAAGTCAACCAATCTAAACAGAGTTCATTCCTTATCTCCATTGTAAACATTTTTGTCGAAATTCAAGTTACCTATTAGATGATAAATTTGTCATTTTTGTTAGCATCCTCAAGTTGGCTTATGGAGGTGATCCCATGTTTATTTAGTAGATTATAAACATGTACAAAGGAGAGCTTTCTAGATGGGAGACACCATGGATGAACAAGCACTCAAGAACCTGTTTCAAGCTTTTATATTGCAGATTTTATTCTATTGGAAGGCATAAAACTCAAGATAGAGAGGCAAGAATGCACATTTCAAAGCAAAATGGAGGAACATGTATATGTTAAATGTGAAGACGACATTTGAGCAAACCAAGAAGAGGAACAAGACCAAAACCATCTCCATCTCATAGAAGTAAAAAGAAGACAAATTGCCCAAGAGAGAAAGTTACACGTTCAAGTTTCCAATTGTAACTACAATTAAATTAGTTTTCAAATCATTATTAAATTTGCAAGCAATCAACTTGACATACCGGGGAGAAAGATCACCTAGGTTGAAAAATTGTAATTGTAATTATTTTATTGTAAATATGTTTATGTTATTCTATTTGGATTGAAGAAAAAATTGTAAAGTAGATTTAAGTTTAAACAAGTAGAATAGAATGGCCAAGAGCCATGAAGGTGGAAGGCCAAGAGTAATTGGGAATTTCTATAAAAGATTTCTTTGCACCCTTCCAAAAGGTCCCTTGTTTGGCATTGATTATTTGTAGAATTTCCTTAAAATTTTGCAAATGCTATGATGAACAATCTGAAACAACTTCTATTCACCAAGACACAATTTCTCTACCAAATAAACAACGGAATAGAAACAGAGATAAAGAAACACAATCACACGCAATAACACAATTTTTTTCTAGGGAACCCAACTGGGAAAACCCTCTCCTTGCCAATAGATTTTATTGAGAAAAATTGAGCAAACAGAATTCTTTACAAGGCAAATTGTTTCAATAGAAAACAAGGCTTCTCTCTCTGCTAATACTTAGCTCGAAACCTCCTTACAAGAACTCGACCTAGCTCCTATTTTATTGCGCTGTCTGGCTCCTATTTCCTAGTGTAGATTTGAGCCCCTATTATTTAGGTATTTCTCGCTAAATCCTTGCGCACATCACAAGGAAATTATTTCTCTCAAATTGTGTATAGACCGCCCTTACACGCTTTGCTAGCAAGAACTCTTTCTCACACAAACTTGTGCTCAACAATAATGATACAAAGATGTGCCTTCGTCCTCCTTTTAAGCTTTTCGACTCATGCTAAATTTGGCAAGTTAATTTTTAGAACTCAGACTTGTGATTGATTTGTTAATTGAGTCGAACTGACTCTTCTAACTCGTCCTAGCCTCAATTAGACACTGAGACTCTCACTCGTCCTTTTCCAAATATAAACTCGCACTTGGAGACAAACAAAACTGAGCCTCCAAATTCTGCGCATGAGTTAACTGCTCCATGACTTGTCCTCAAACTCGTGCATGCTAAAGAAGGATTGATTGAGGTCTTTCTTCACTAAGGCACAAGTCAAGAAGACCTTTCTTGCTACTATTTTCAACACTCCCTCTTAGTGAGGAAGGGATTATGTACAACTCCCAATTTATCTCTGAAATGAACAAAAATGCTTCTTGCAAATGCCTTGGTCAAGATATTTGCTATTTGCGCCTTTGTCGGAATATATTGTAGCTTCACTATCCCTTTCCAAACAATCTTTGAGATGATGATACCTGATCTCGATATGCTTTGAGCAATCATGAAAAACTGGGTTCTTAGAGATCTTGATGCAGTTTTGATTAACATAGTGTACACAATAGGCTCAATCGTCTGTCTAAAAAGTCTCACAAGCAACTTCCTCATCCAAATAGCCTTGCATGTTGGCAAACTAGCAACCATGTACTCAGTCTCTGTTGAATTGAGTGCAATTGATCTCTGCTTCTTGTTGTACCAGTAAGAAACTGTTGACCCAATGTTGAAGATGTGTTACAATTGGCAACTAGGGCCAAACTCCATGTGGGTCATCTTATTTATGGCAACTGATATTTTTCTTGGATTCCTCTCATCGATAGGTGTAGGATTGATCTAACAATCATCCGATTCTGACATGTATTCATGGAGATATGAATTTATTTGTATTTCTTGACAATTTGTCAAGGTCAGCCAGCAAGTAAAGTAGTGTTGCACACTCCCAGCTAAACCTCAACGTGGCATATAAGTAGAGGAGACCTTGAGGCATTATCACACTCATCTCATCTCCACATCTCTTCTCTCTCCTAGCTTGTTTGGGTATGCGTAGGAGGAGCTTCTCTCTCTCACATGGGAAGAAAGAGGACACAATTAGGGCAACAATGGTGACATGGGTGCAGGAGGACGTAGGAAGGTGCAACAACATTGTTTTGGGTTGACCGAGGTGCTAGAGGATTGCATTGACCAACGTGTAGACACCCTTCATTGCGGATTTGTGTGGGGAGCCTCCATCTTGCTAGCTGCAGTTCAGATCAGCCTTGTTGACCTTTGTTTGACCATCGTTTTGGGATAGTGTTGACTGGTTAGCGCTGACTGTAGGAGCTGATATGTTGACTATTGTTTTGACCATGTTTTGAGGACTGTTTTGGGATACTATCTATTGTTGTTGGAGGCCGAGTTCTCCTAGGTTTTCTTGAGGTCTTTTGGGAGCCGTTTTGACCAGCTTTGACCTTGTTGATCAAAATTACATTGCCGCTGTTGTAAATCATATATTTGTGATATTCTACTATCTCTCTCTCTCTGTTGAATTATTGAAGAATACAGAAGAATTGATCAAAGGGTTTCCCTGCATTGGGGTTTGTCCCTGGCTGGTGCCGCATCTTGTGTATCTTGTCTTCTGTTGTTTACATTTAGGTTCTATCTGCATTTTACTATCATGTTGATGTGATTGCAATTCTGGAAATTGATATTCGGCTAATAAGAAGATTTGAAGTAAATTGCTCTTAAGCATAGAACATACCATAAATTAACATGGTATCAGAGTTGAGGTGAAGACAAAGCCCAAACAAGAGCAATAGCAATCATCGAAGACAAACTTGGAGATTATTCTAGGAAACAATTCCACCTATCTCGTAAAGGGTGTAGGGAATATTACTCTTCAATTAAATCAGGGTAACATAATTCATTTGCAAGAAGTCCTATATGTCCCTAATCTCAAGAAGAACTTGGTGTCCATTTTGGCAATGGAATACAAAGGCTACAAGGTGGCCTTCATCGATGGCAAGGTATGTGTGTGGAAAAAGAATTTTAAATATGCTTTCACTCTTGGGTTTTGGGTTGACTATTTATATCAAGTTGGAGGAAATCCGTTGGGAGTCATGTCTTGTGACACAATTCTTCAGTTTGAACTATGGCATCGAAGGTTTGCCCACCTTCATTATAAGGCTCTACCGGATGTGAGACAGATGGTGACAGGGATGCTTGAGTTTAAAGTAGAGCATGAAGGTGTATGTTCGAGATGTGCCCAAGGAAGGCTCAAAAGGGGAATGGATGTGCCGAAGGAAAGCTCAAAAGGGGACCATTCCCCTCAAGCCATAGCAAGACATCTGACATTTTGCAGTTGGTTCACTCCAACATATCTGGTATGATGCTCGTAAACTCTTTGGGAGGATATCTATATTATCTCACTTTTACAGATGATTATTCTCACAAGACTTGGATATACTTCTTGAAAAATAAGGATGAAGTGTTCTCTTGGTTTCGTCACTTCAAAGCCTTGATCGAGAATCAAACCGAGAAGAGGATCAAGATTTTAAGGACTGATAATGGGACCGAGCATGAATCCAATGAGTTCCATGAATTTTTCAAATACGTTGGCATTAAGAGGGAGACCACAACACCATACACTCATGAGCGGAATGGTGTGGCTAAAAGGAAGAACTGTACGATTTTGGAAGTTGTTCGTTCTATGCTCCATGATCAAAGGCTTCCAAAATTTCTATGGGTTGAAGCTGCGAATACCACTGTATATGTTCAAAACTGATGCCCTCATCAAGCATTGGATTCCTAGACTCTCGAAGAAATGTTTACTGGTAAGAAACCTAATGTGTCTCATTTTAGAATTTTTGGAAGTCCCGTATATTTTCATGTGCCGAAAGAGAAAAGAAGCAAATTGGGTGCATTTGGTAGGAAGGGTATCTTTGTGGGTTACATCGAAACTTCTAAGGGCTATAGAATCTATGTGGCTGGTCAAAGGGATGTCGAAATAAGTCATGATGTCACCTTTGACGAAGATATGGCTCTTAGCAAGGTTGACAGTCTTTCTATCCTTAGAAAAGATAAAGAAATTAACACCAGGAAGCCGGATGAGAAGGAAAATGAGACGATGCCTGAGGTGGAAGAACCTATGTATCACATTGATCCTCCTCCGCAAGAGCCTTCCTTTTCTAGGAAGAGGCCCTCATGGCTTAGGGGGAATCTTGATGATGCTGAGGGACATATTGCACCCAGAGGGACTTTATGTGAAAGTAAGAAGCTGACCAGGTATCAAGGATACTTGACTATTATGAGCACCATCATTCAAAATGAGCCTTCATTGTTCAAAGAAGCCGTGAAGCATCAATTATGGAAGGATGCTATGAATGAGGAATACGAGTCCATCACGAAGAATGATGTCTGGGATGTGGTCCCCAGGCCCGAGGACAAAACAATTGTCACCTTGAAGTGGCTTTACAAAATCAAGCATGGAGCTGATGGGAGTGCTAAAAAGTATAAGGCTTGCTTTGTCGCTCGAGGCTTCTCTCAAAAGGAAGGTGTGGCTTATGATGAGATATTTGCACCTGTTGCCTGATACACCACCATCCGCTTGATCATAGCCCTTGCTGCTTCGCAAGGATGGAACCTACATCAGATGGATGTCAAGACCGTGTTCTTGCATGGTTCGATTAAAGAGGAAGTCTATGTGGAACAACCCGAGGGGTTTGAGATTCATAATAGGGAATCTCACGTATGAAGGTTGAAGAAAGCTCTCTATGGGTTGAAGCAAGCACCCTGAGCTTGGTATGAGAGGATTGATAACTACTTGATGAAGCTGGGATTCACTAGGAGTTAAACCAATCCAAACCTTTACTTTAAGGTTGAGGATGATAAACCTCTCATACTGGTGTTGTATGTTGACGACCTCTTTCTGACAGGTGCATACCCTCTCATTCACAACTGTAAGAGGGAGTTGGCTTCTGAATTTGAGATGAAGGACCTAGAACTGATACACCATTTCCTAGGGCTGGAAATTTGGCAAAAGCTAGGAGAAATTTTCCTATCTCAAGGAAAATACGTGGTGAAGATTTTGGAGAGATTTGGTATGGTGGACTGCAAGCCCGTGACTACCCCGATGGAGCTTAACTTCAAGAAGTTATGTGGTAGTGCTGTCGGACCTGTATTGGGTAATGCCTCTGAGTATCGTCAACTCATAGGAGCACTGATGTTCTTGGTGAACTCTCGTCCAGATATATGTTTTGTAGTCAACATGTTGAGCCAATATATGGTTGAGCCTCATCACTCACATTGGATTTATGCCAAGAATCTCTGAGATATCTTCGGGGCACAATCGCTCATGGGTTGAGATACACTGCCGAAGATGTGAGGCTACATGGATATTCCAATGCTGATTGGGTAGGTAGCGTGGTGGACCAAAAGAGCACTTGCGGGTGTTGTTTCTCTTTGGGTTTTGCATCGATATCCTGGATGAGCAGGAAGCAGAAGTCGGTGGCTTTGAGCACCGCTGAGGCAGAGTACATTGCTGTGAGTATGGCCTCTTGTGAGGCTGTCTGGTTGAGGAAGCTCTTTAGTGAGATGTTTGGACATATGCTGGATACTACCGTGATCCTCTGTGGCAACCAGAGTGGGATTCATTTATCAGAGAATCCTCTATTTCATGATCGTTGCAAGCACATCGATATCAGGTACCACTTTATCCCTGTAGACACCCTTGACTGCGGATTTCTGTGGGGAGCCTCCATCTTGTTAGCCGCAGTTCAGATCAACCTTGTTGACCTCTATTTGACCACCGTTTTGGGATAGCATTGACTGGCTAGGGCTGACTGCAGGAGTTGATATGTTGACTGCTGTTTTGAGGACTGTTTTGGGCTACTATCTATTGCTGTTGGAGGCTGAGTTCTCCTATGTTGTCTTGAGGTCTTTTGGGAGCCGTTTTGATCAGCTTTGACCTTGTTGATCAGAATTACATTGCTGCTGTTGTAAATCACAGATTTGTGATATTGTACTATCTCTCTCTCTCTCTCTCTTTGCTGAATTATTGAAGAATACAGAAGAATTGATCAAAGGATTTACCTGCATTGGGGTTTGTCCCTGGCTGGTGCCACATCTTGTGTCTCTTGTCTTGTCTTCTGTTGTTTACATTTATGTTATATTTGCATTTTACTATCATGTTGATGTGATTGCAATTTCGGAAATTGATATTGGGCTAATAAGAAGATTTGAAGTAAATTTCTCTTAAGCATAGAACATACCATAATTTAACAAGATGCCACTTGAAGTACTCTTCCGATCTATGGAGCTCCCTGCCCGATCTGCGTCTGTGAAGCCCTCAAGCCTCACTCTATGAACTTGTGTGTACCACAAACCATAATCCGCTGTGCCTTTGAGATACCTTAAAACATGTTTCGCAGCAACCCAATGAACTAAGGTTGGTTCCATCATGAACTGACTCCGCTGGTTGACAGCAAAACAAATATAAGGTCATGTGTTGAGCAAGTACGTCAACGATTTGATGAGCTGCCTGTATACTGTAGCATCCAATAACTCTGATCTACCAACGTCCACCTTCCTCTAGTTTGTGACTAGAGACGTGGCCATATGCCTGCAATCCTACATATGACATCTCCGAAGAATCTATGTAGTGTACTTCCCCTATCCCACAAAGATCTCACCATCACCCTGCCAAACCTCCAATCCAAGGAAATAGTGCATGAGCCCCATATCCTTCATCTCAAACTCCCTTGCAAGGTACTCCTTGCAATCCTGGATCACACTGTTTGCTCTAGTAAATATAAGGTCATCAACTTAGAGCACTAGAATGAGCGGAAGCCCTCCAACCATGACATAGTACAAGTTGGCATCTGCCTCACTCTTAGTGAAGCCCAATCCTCGAAGATAGCTATCAATACGAGTGTACCATGCTCTCGAAGCCTGCTTGAGCCCATAAAAATCTCTCTTCAACCTATACATATGTGTGTCTCTGTTGAACTACTTAAACCCCCTTTGGCTACTCCATATAAACCTCCTCCTCAACCACTCTATTGAGGAATGTTGTCTTCACATCCATTTGGTGGGTCTTCCACCCCATCTATGTTGCAAGTGCCAGAATAGTCTTGATGGATGAATGTCGTGCTACTGGGGCAATGGTCTCATCATAGTATATCCCCTCAATTCATGAGAAGCCCTTGGCCAGAAACTTGGCCTTGCACTTGTCCACACTCCCATTTTCTCCATGCTTCACCTTGTACACCCAACATGAACCAATTACTGGTTTGTCCTTAGGTCATGGCACAATTTGCTAGACATCGTTCTTCATGATGGAGGAATATTCATCCACCATGGCATCTTGCTTGTTGAGAAGCTACCTCCTTGTAAGAAGAAGGCTCAGTGTCCACCAACTTTGTCATTAGTGCCATATAACCTGTGTACCCTTGTGGCTGCTTGCTCTTCCTGAACATGGTGCTAGGAGCTTCAACCTGCTCATGGGCCTCCTGAATCAACTTTTCGGCCCACTTGGATTTCTTGCTCCCTATGATAGGAGTCTCTGATTGAGTAGTGGTCTGCTCTCGTCCTGACCTCTTCTCCTCATTGTCTTGCTATGGATCCTGTTGTGCGAGCCTCTTTCCACCTTTATGAGACTTAATCTATGATCCTGGCTGAGGCTGTTCCTTGGGAGCGAGCAACTACTTCATCTCAGGTACTACAACCTGCTCTTGCTCTAACGACTCCCTCAGAGCTCTAGACTCCTCAAACCTCACATCTCGCTTGAGAATTCTCTTCTTGAGTCCTGGTAGATACACCCTATATGTCTGAGCTGTCTCACTATATCCCACGAAAATACCGTTTTTTGCTGTGGTATCCAACTTCTTCCTGCTATATTTTGACACATGGAAATAAAATGTTGTGCCAAAGATACGGAAGTGTCAAAAATCAAGCTTCTTGCACATGAAAGCCTCCTCTAATGTAACTCGTCCAAGGACCATGTGAGGACTCCTATTTTGCAGAAATACTACAATGTCACATGCCTCTACCCACAAGAACATAGGCAGTCCTTAATTATGCAACATGGCCTTGGCCGCTCCAACAATACTACGATTCTTCCTCTCAGCTACCCCATTTCGCTAAGGGTTATGGGGTGCTATCAACTCTCTCCTAATGCCCTCCTTCAAATGCAAATCCTTGAAGGAATTGGAGACATATTCTCCACCATTGTCACTCCTCACTACCTTGATCTTTTACCCGGTCTGGTTTTCTACAAAGGCCTTAAACTCCATGAACTTGGTTAAGACCTCATCTTTCCTCTTCATAAAAAATATCCAAATTTTTCGAGAATAATCATCAATGAAAGTACCATAATACCCGTGTCTCATAAGAGACAAAAAAGAGAAGGGTCTGCATATATCTGAATGCATTAGCTCCAAAATTCCTTTGGCTTTGCTGTCTCAGCTCTGAAAGGAAGCCTTGGAATACTTGCCAAGTGTGCGCCCCTTGCACACATCATGTTGATAAAAAATGCACGTTGGTAATCTTGGGGCGATCTGCTGAAGAATCTTTAGCGCCCTATGATGCAAGTGTCCCATGCACATGTGCCAAAGCTCTCCAACATCTCTACTATGCTCACCACCTACCTTGCTACTCAAGGTTGTGCATGTCTCAACCTACAACCTGTGAAGGTTCTTCACCCTCACACCTATCTGCTTCACTGCTCCAAAAGCTAAGTGCTTGAGGTACCCGTTGCCTCTGATGAAGATGACATCATATCCATTGTCCTCAAGGGTCGATATTGAAACAAGGTTCTTCTTCAATCATGGAACATAGAGGACATCATTGAGATGGAGAGGGCTCCGAGACTCCCTCTCAAAGTTGACAATACCAACTCCCCAAGGTGCGTACTTGCCATCATCTCCTAGCTTGATTTGAAACTGCATGTCCTTCTCCTTCAACTAGCTTAAAGACTCCCTATTCTTGGTCACGTGGAAGGAGGCTCCAGAATCAATATACCATGTGATGCTCCCTACTTAGCTTGCCATGCAAGATGTCAATGACAAATATTTCTCAAACTGAGAAGCAAACCCATCTACCTCAGCTGATGTAGCCACATGATTCTTACTAGACCTCTTATTCCAATTAGGACACTTAATAGCATAGTTCCCAAAGTCATGGCAATGGAAGCACTTGATCTTACTTAGATCCTTCTTATTTTTCTCTGCCTTCTAACTGGACTCCTCCTTTCCTTTGTGTTAATTTTTATGATATGTTCTCTGCTTGCAACAATTACTTCAATAACTTATTAGCCCAAAAATAATTTCACTTCAGATTCTACTAACAATCAATTAGCCTTCACCATTGACTGTAATTGTAGATAGAACATCAACAATAATATGCACAAGAAGACAAGCCAATACAAGGAACACTGTCAGGCCAGGGTAACTCCAGAATGAATAAGCGGAAGAAAAAACTGATTGATTTATTCATTAGCTAACTATCAGTTATATACACAAATATGACGGATCAGTTCATCTTCTTGATGACTGTCCAGTTCACCCATCCGTTGAGGATTAGGTGTCAACATTCCCCCCCTTAATATGAAGGGATGTTGGTGAGTCCAAGCATCGTTCTGAATCTTTCAAGCTTTTCTCTTCCAAGCGCTTTGGTGAAGATGTCTGCAATTTGCTCGTTTGTGGAACAATAACGGAGATGGATTATTTTGGCCTCAACATGATGTCGGATCAGATGATATTTAGTATTGATGTGCTTAGTACGATCATGGAACTTTGGGTTCTTGGCCAACTTTATTGCAGAGGTGTTATCAATCATGAGTGGAGTTGATTGTATTTGTTTTACCTGCAAATCTTCAAGAATTTTCTTGAGCCACACAATTTCTTTCGTTGCTTCAGCTGCTGCCACATATTCTGCTTTTGTTGTGGAATCTGCTGGTACTGATTGTTTGCGTGATCTCCAGGAGACAGCTCCTAATCCAAGACTCATAGCATATCCTGAAGTAGATACCCCAGTTTCTTTGTCTCCATCAAAGTCTAAATCAGAGTATCCAATCAAGTTGAAGTCGTCCACCTGTGTATACTTGATTCCAAGGTCTTGAGTTCCCTTCAAGTATCTTATAACTCTTTTTGCAGCAGACCAATGTCCCTCACAAGGCTTTTACATAAACCTGGAGAGGATTCCAACAGCAAATGAAATGTCTGGTCTGGTAGTAGTGAGGTAGATGAGACTTCCTACAAGCTGTCTATACTTTGTTGCATCCTCAAATTCCTTTCCTTCAATAGATGTGAGCTTCAAGTTTTGTTCCATTGGAGTAGAAAGAGGATTACACTCTGTCATGCCAAATCTGTTTAACAAATCTCCAATGTATTTCTTTTGAGAAAGAAATATGGACTTTGGATGTTGGGTTACTTCAATGCCAAGATAGTAATGAACATAGCCCAAATCAGTAATTTCAAATTTTTTTCCTAATTCTTTCTTTATGGATGCAATATAGCTTTCATTGTTCCCTGTCATTAAAACATCATCTACATATACCACAAGATATACAACTGTTTTGCCAACTTTCTTGACAAATAAAGTTGCATCATCAAGATCAAAATGATTGAAGTTGAGTTTCAGAAGATGCTCAGTTAGTTTTTCATACCAGGCTCGTGGTGCTTGTTTGAGGCCATACAAGGACTTCACAAGTTTGCATACTTTATGTTCATGTCCTTTCACAGAAAATCCTTCAGGCTGGGACATAAAAACATTCTCTTTTAGATCTCCATTCAAGAATGCAGTTTTTACATCCATTTGATGGACTTTCCAACCGTTCTGAGCAGCTAGTGCAAAGAGTGTCCGGATGGTGGTCCATTTTGCTGTGGGGGCAAAAGTTTCCTCATAATCGACCCCTTCCTTCTGTGCAAAACCTTTTGCCACAAGCCTAGCTTTGTGCTTGTCAAGTGAGCCATCAGCTTTGTACTTGTTCTTGTAGACCCACTTGCAGCCAATTGGTTTGGTTCCAAATGGAGGATCAACCAGCTTCCAAGTGCCATTCTTTATGAGGGCATCATACTCCTTCTGCATCGCTTCTTTCCATTCATCATGAGAAGCAGCTTCTTTGAAGGAATTTGGTTCAAAATCTGTAGACAAGTTCAATTCACAATCATAAGTAACATCCATATCAACAGGTGAATTAGAGTTATCTACATCACCTCCATCTTGTCGGTTTGTATTTCTGGTTCCTGTTTTTCCAATTTCATCAGGATGAACACTTTCAAGTGTCTTTGTCAGCCACTTTGGGGGACCTTTCTGAGATGGTCCAGGCTGCTTTGTTGATTGAGTTGGGTCTGAATCAAGATTGAGTCTCCCAATTCTATCAATTACATCACTTAAAGCATCATCCGTTGTTGGAGTGTCATGTAGGGGATATTGTTCTTCAGAAGAAGATTCCACATGTTGATCTAGTATAGGAATCCCCCCTTCAAGATGTGGAATCTGATTATCAAACTCTTGAAATGATTTCGGTTTTGTGAATCTATCCAAGCGATCAAGTTGCCGCTCAACAACACTGTCAGATTTGGATGATTCAAGAAAAATGACATCTCTAGATAAAACAAACTTTTTATTTACTTCATCATAGAGTTGGTATGCTTTAGATGTGTTTGAATACCCCGGGAAGATACACTTACGACTTCTAGCACCAAGTTTGTTTCTATGTACCTTTGGTATTAAAGCATAACAGGTGGAACCAAAAATCCTGAGATGTTTTACCAAAGGAACATGTCCATACCACAATTCATAAGGGGTCTTGTTTCTTATAGCACTAGATGGACATCTATTCTTTATATATGCAGCACATAGAACAGCATCAGCCAAAACATTGTCTTTACATTTTTGAAGAAAAGCATGGATCATACCATATTCAAAATTGTTCTGGTCATTCTTTCAGCTACACCATTCTGTTGAGGATTATAAGGCACAGTTGTTTGATGTTTAATCCCATGTTGGCGAAGATAGTGTTCAAATTCATTTGATGTATATTCTTTTCCATTATCAGTGCGAATAGACCCAATATGAGATTGTGCATCATTTTCAATCCATTTATGAAAATTCTTGAATGTTTGAAAAGCATCAGATTTGTTCTTCAATAAGTAAACCCAACACATTCTGGTGTAATCATCAATAAATGTCATGATATATTTATTTCCATTTGCAGAAGGAACAGGCATTGGACCACATAAATCTGAATGAATAAGTTCAAGCTTCCTATGTGCTCTTGAATGTGAATCATGAAAAGACTGTTTTCTATGCTTTCCTAGAATGCAAGCATCACATTGCTTATGTTTTCTAGGAATTGTAGGCAAACCAGCAACACCATTTTTCTTCAACAAGCGGAGAGTATCATAGTTTAAATGTCCAAATCTAGCATGCCATAATAAACTTGATGGAAGTGTACCATCTTCATGATGAGAAATATATGAGAAATGTTGTGTATGAGCAGAGGTTCCTTGCAGTTTAAGAAGTCTTTCTTCTTCTATACCCCTCATGACAAGTGAGTGGTCAGATGCCTTTCTTACCTCAAGCTTTCCATCAAACATGTGAATGGAGTGACCTTGCTGGCGGATGTGGACCAGGGACAACAAGTTTCTCTTGAGCTGTGGGAGATATAGAACATGATCCAGAAGAAAGTCTGGAAGACCAGGCAATTTAAGCCTGATTGTGCCAAGCCCTGATGGCTTGATTTTTGACTGATCTGCAAAGTATACTGCTCCATCAACATTATCAGTGAAATCTTCAAAAAAATCTTTCCTATGAGTCATATGACAGGGTGCTCCTGAATCAAGCAACCAGTCATTTTTCGAAGAAGCAAGTGAAGCATTAAACAAATCTTCATTTACTCCAATGTTACATTGTGCCTCAATATAGTGAGCGGATTCAGGTGCTTTACCTTTGTCTGTGTCATCAGTTTTACCTGTCTTCTGATTTCTTCTCTGCTCAATTTTGTCCCATGGTAGCTTGCATGTAGAAGCATCATGTGATCCATTTCGTTTGCAGCGAATGCAATGCAGATCTACTTTTTCACCTTGAGAATGTCTGCCCCCCTGCCTCTGAAGTATCTTCCTCTTCCTCTTCGTCCACCTCTTCCTCTTGTAGAATCTTGAGCAGGATGCTTTTCTTTATGAGCAAGGCAAACAGTCTCTTCAGAAGATTCAGGGACTGTTTTCTTTCCAAAGTCTTTTTCTCTTTCAGCAAACTTTTTCACAAGAGACTCAAAGGTTATGTCTTTAAGATTTCCATTTGCTTGTAAAGACTCAAGATAATTAGAGTAGGTAGGATAGAGTGCTTTGAGAAAGGCAATAAGATAGATATCCAGCTCAACCTTAGTGGATTTAATATCATGCATTATAGACTTTATTTCAGATGCAAGAGCAAGGGGATCATTATTTTTCAGTTCAAGAGTGAAGAGTTTAATCATGAGCTGAACAACTTCAAGTGCAAAATGTGTATCATAGAGTTCTTTCAGTTTTTGTAAAGCTTCAAAGGCAGTGGAATAGGATGAAATATGACAACTTACTTCTTCATTTACAGATGCTGCGATCAATGCATAGGCTTTGCTGTTCTTGTTTTCCCAAATGACAAGTTCTTTATCTGATGTAGGCTGCACAGGGTCTTTGTCTTCTTCTCCGACACACACTCCTTTCCACAGCTCATTGTAGATGAGGGTGTGTTTTACCATCCGAGACCATTCTGAATAGTTCTCCTTGCCAGTGAGAACTATTCCTACCATAGAAATGATTGAATGCATTCTGTAAAAAAAATATCTCTGCTAAAAAAAAAACTTCTGTTGATAAAAGACTTCTACTGAAATTTTTTTTCTTATGCCACAGCCTTATGCACTTTATTTTCTTCTAACGTTTGCATCAACATTTCTTATATCACTGCAATATTACTATGTTTTGAATGTATTCACTTCAAAACGCATAAAGGATATATTACTTCAATATATATTACTTTAATATATATCAAGCAATACTACAAAACATTCTGGAAACACAACAATGCTTTGAATCATATAAACTGCGTATATCATGGATTCAACAAACTGCTCAACCACTATACAAAAAAACGCATCTCCACCTTATACAAAAAATGCCATACGAAGTCAAAAAATCAACTGCATAATACTGAAGTCCTAGCAGTCTTCGTAATACCCAGTGTTGCTGGCGACTTTTGAGGCTCTTGCGTTCTGCGAGACTTTGATTGCAAAAGGTTCTATTTGAGAACTCCATAAAAAAGGTTCTCTATAAAATGGTTTTGGGTTAACAACGCCATTTTGAAGGCGACGGAATTAAGCTGAGCAGCTCGCAATGGCGCTGGATGAGCAGACAAACAAGCTCTTCAGAATCCGACGTACAGTTCTTCAGATGCTCAATGACAGAGATTATCTCGTGGGTGATTTTGAGATCAACACACCCAAAGAGCAGTTCCTGGATAAGTTTGGAGAAGACAAGCAGTGGTCGTGTCTCCTCACCGAGCTGTATCTCCTCATTGTGAATCGATTTGATCGACAAACCCCTTCAAAATAAATTGTTTTCCACAGATTGAGAGGGTCGGACTGAGACTCCGGCAACCGATAGAGCAATATTTTAGGGTAAGAAAAATCAAAACCTATAGACTGGTAATGACCCCGCGCCTCTTCCACAGCGATGAAAGTATCATGAATAATGACACCAATTTTCAGAGCAGTTTCGACGGAGGCCGTGGCGACTCAGAAAACATCCGACGGTTTGCCAAATGATTTATATAGGAGTATATCCAGGCTTGGAGATTCAAAGCGCAGTGCAGTGGATGAGTTGGAGAGATGGGTAGAAAGACTTGGAGATCCAAAGCGCAGTGCAGTGGATGAGTTGAGTATGGAAAGCAGCGCAATTGTTCTGCAATGTAGGTTAAGGCCGAGAAGCTACAAACGCAGTCCTTAGTTGAAGCCAGCAGTCATGGAGAGCGGTAAGTTTTGAAAACCATGTAGTAATGCCAAATCAGAAGGCTTATGCTAAATGAGCGGAAGTAGATTATGTCAGGATAGAGAGCAGAGAGCGTTATGTCAGGCAAACGCTTCGGCGGATGCAGCGCTGGTGCGCCAGAGAGCAGAGGAGTTATGTCAGGCAAACGCTCAGGCAATGCACAGAGTAGCGCTCAGGACTGAGCAGCTCTCAGGACAGCAGGAGTTACAACTATTTCTGGGACCTGTGCTCTGATACCATGTCAGGCCAGGGTAACTCCAGAATGAATGAGCGGAAGAAAAAACTGATTGATTTATTCATTAGCTAACTATCAGTTATATACACAAATATGACGGATCAGTTCATCTTCTTGATGACTGTCCAGTTCACCCATCCGTTGAGGATTAGGTGTCAACAAACACAAAGGTTTAGGCTAATGCTAGGGAAAAAATCCACAAGGGGGAAATCCCAACCAATCCTTCTTATTGATTAATATTAAAAGTACAACAAATAGAGAATATCCACTTTTGTACAAAGATGATAAAGAAGCTCAAAACTAATCCAATTATGTATGTCAAATGCTGCAATTCTAAATACTGTCAACAACAATCAAACTTCCCTAATCAGAGAGGTCAAAAATGGTCAAACTCCAATCAAACGTCCTCTAAAATTTCGATGTAGTAGCCCAAGCAATGCGGCCTCAAGCACTGATGAAAGTAATGCCAAAACAATCTAGAAATCCATGGTCAAAAGAGAGTAAACACTTGCCAGATCTGTGGTCAAGCTGAGATCAAAACTTGTGGTCAACGTAGGTCAAACCTCACCAAAAGCCTCAGTTCTTGTGCCAAGATGTGTGACCTACCCAAACAAAGATATCTCCACAAAAATTGCAACAAAACAATGCCAAATAAGCCTCGATCAAACTTGGTCAAAGGTCACTGCAAAAAGAGTAAATGCAAAATAACACAGATGCCTAGTCCACTCTTTGCAAGTGTGAGAGGGATCTGTTGCCTCATATGTGTACGAACCAATCATAAGAGAGAGAATGTGATGTCTGATGAGGTGCTAAAATGAGGAGGAGATATGTTATATTTATAGTGGTTGATGTGGGGTGAAAAGACATGTCTATTCATCACTGGACTGACTTGAAGAGGAGCATACTTGAGCCGACTTGAAAATGAGGCACTTATAGGTGAGCAAAAATTCTAATTTTTGAGTTGAAGAAGAATTCCATCAAGGGTGATCCAATGGAGGGACGATCCATAAAAGGAGGGGATTTTAGGATGGGGAATTAGCCTCTAGTTGTACTCTTTAACACTCCCTCTCAACTAGGGAGTAATTTCAACTGTTAAACATCCATCTGCTTGCTATGTCATCATGACCATCATGTGCCATCTTTGCAACTTGTCTCATCTCTATTGAAGATTGATATTGTAGATCAATAAGAAAGGATCAAAAGAGGGTGGGTCACAAAACCTTGCCACCCTCACCAACATGAAAGAGGCAAGTCCTCATGTTGAGGGGATAAAACCCCTTCCAGGATTGATCCTTAGTGATCAAGTTGTTGAACATCATGTATCCTAGTCATAGGGAATACAATAGTACTTGCAGCTTTTGTTGGTAGTACTAATTAACCCTAACCACCTTTTCCCAACTCATTGGCCAAATGAGAGGTGCTTCCCAAGAGTCTCAAATTGCAAGGGTAGGATGTATGCCAGAGTATCCACAGGGGAAGGTGAACCACTCACCCTATTCTCATATAGCGTACTCCATAGGGGAAGGTGAACCACTCACCATTTTCTCACATGCAGGGGTATGTACTCCACAGGGAAAGGTGAACCACTCACCCTATGCTTATATAGCTCCAAGAAGTACCCCAGGCCCCCAAGAGCTCCCAGATCTCAATGTCCAACTCAAGCGGGACCCTCATGGGAGGGTCTTTCCATGACTCCAAGTCTCTCTCTCAAGGCTTAGAACTTGGCCTTCCCTAAGGGCTTTGTGAGGATGTCAACAACTTGTTCATTCGCCCTAATGTGTTGGAGCCTTATTACTCCCCGTTGTACCATGTCCTAAATAAAGTGGTACTTGATATCGATATGATTGGATCGGTTATGGAACACTGGGTTCTATGAAAGGCGAATCCCAATTTGATTATCACAATAAATGATAGTGGTAGTAGGTATCCAACACATGCTCAAATAACTCATTGAAGAGATTTCTCAACCAAATGGCTTCACAACAAGCCATACTAGTTGCAGTATATTCAACCTCAACAATGCTCAGTGCAACAAATTTTTGTTTCTGGTTCACCCATGAAATTGAAGCGCATCCTAAAGAGAAACGACATCCAGATGTGCTTTTTCTATCCACCACATTGCCAACCCAATCAACATCAATATATCCATGTAGTCTCATATTCCCGACAATGTACCTCAATCCATGGTTGATAGTACCATGAAGATATCTCAAAAGATTCTTTGCAGCAACCCAATGTATATGATGAGGCTCAACCATAAATTGACTTAATGTATTAAAAACAAAGCATATGTCCGGTCGTGTGTTCACCAAGAACATTAGTGTTCCCACAAGTTGTTTATATTCAATAAGATTTGCCAAATCCGGACCAGCAACACTTCCACATAGTTTCTTGAAATTTAGTTCCATTGGTGTAGTCACTGACTTGAATTCCACCATGCCACATCTCTCTAATAGTTGCACAATATATTTTTCTTGAGAAAGGAAAATCTCACTTGGCTTTTTCCAGACATCCAAGCCTAGGAAGTAATGCATCAATCCTAGGCCCTCCATTTCAAATTCAGAAGTCAACTCCCTCTTACATTGATAAATGAGAGGGCCTGCACCAGTTAGAAATAGATCATCAACATATAAGACTAAAATAAGTGGCATGTCTTTTTCAACCTTGAAGTATGAGCTTGGATCAACCTAGCTCCTTGTAAATCCCAGCTTTATGAGATAGATGTCAATCCTCTCATACCAAGCTCTAGGGGTTTGCTTTAACCCATAGAGGGATTTCTTCAACTTGCATTCATGTGTCCTTCTATCCTACTCTTCAAACCCTTGAGGTTGTTCCAAGTAGACTTCTTCTTTAAGTGAGCCATGTAAGATTACGGTCTTCACATCCATTTGATGCAGGCTCCATCCTTGATTTGCAAAGAGAGAAATAATGGATCATATAGTGGTGTATCAAAGAACTGGTGCAAATATTTCATCATAGTCAACACCTTATTTTTGAGAAAAGCCACTAGCCACGAACCTTGCCTTATATTTTTCAACACTTCCATTGGCACCATGTTTAATCTTGTAGATCCATTTTGAAGTAACCACGGTCTTGTCCTTGGGTCTAGGCACCACTTCCTATATATTGTTCTTTATGATTGACTCATATTCCTCTGCAATAGCATCTTTCCATCCCTGGTGCAAGGTTCGGTTTGAATGATAGTACTCCTAGCAACCAAGTATCATTTATACTTGGTGGGCTTCTTACTTTTCCTAATTGTTCCTCTTGGAGCAACATGTTTTTCAACATATTCAAGCTCTCAGAGCCATGGGGGTATTTTATTTGAGGTTCATAGCTTCTTCGAAAGTGCAAGGTTCGGTTTGAATGATAGTACTCCTAGCGACCAAGTATCATTTATACTTGGTGGGCTTCTTACTTTTCCTAATTGTTCCTCTTGGAGCAACATGTTTTTCAACATATTCAAGCTCTCAGAGCCATGGGGGTATTTTATTTGAGGTAGAGGGACCACAAGGAGGTGGATCAAGTGGATCCATCAGGCTATCAATATTGGACATGGGCTCATCCATTAGAGGTTCTTCTTGTTTTTCAACAACATCATCATCCTTCCTTGAGATAGGGAGATCCCTAGATTTTCCGAGGGCAGTGTCTTCATCAAAAGTAACATCTCTACTCACTTCCACATCCCTTTGACCAGGTACATAAATTCGATATGCCTTTGAATCTTCACTATATCCAACAAATACACCTTTCTTCCCAGAGGCTTCCAACTTATTCCTTTTCTCTTTTGGTACATGAAAATATATAGGACAACCAAAGATTCTAAAATGAGCAACATCAGGTTTCTTACCAGTGAAGACTTCTTCGGGTGTCTTGAAATCCAAGCTTTGATGAGGGCTCCTATTTTGAACGTACACAACAATGTTCGCAACTTCTCCCCATAAAAAACTTCGATAGATCTTGATCATAAATCATGGCATGGGTGGCTTCCATAATAGTTTGATTATTTCTCTTGGCAACTCCATTTTGTTGTGGATTATATGGAACAATTGTCTCCCTCTTAATACCTACCTCTTTGCAAAAGTCATTGAATTCATTAGATTCATACTCGATTCCATTATCAGTTCTTAATGTCTTGATCTTCTTTCCTTTATGATTTTCTACCAAGGGTTTGAAAGAACAAAACCATCTAAATACTTCATCCTTCTTCTTTAGGAAATAAATGCAAGTCTTTCGGGAGAAGTCATCCACAAATATCACATAGTATAAGTATCCTACTAATGAAGTCATGGGCAAAGGACCAACCATGTCGGATGAAGAATATCATATGTCTTACTTTCACCAGAAAGAAATGGTCCTTTTGTATGTTCTCTAGCTGCACAACCTTGACAAACTCCTTCATGATTCACATGAAACTTGGGCATCCCTGTAACCATTTTCCTTATGCTAGGTAAGGCTTTGAAATGTAAGTGAGAAAATATCCGGCGCCATAGTTCACATTGAATAGAGGTATCATTTTCTAAAGCTCCCAAGGGGCTTCCACCAACTTGATAAAGACCATCAACCCTAAACCCAAGAGTAAATGTATATTTAAAGCTCCTATTCCATGCACGCACTTTACCATCAATGAAAGCTACTTTGAAGACTTCGTCTTGCATTGCAGAAATAAACACCAAATTCTTTTTTTAATGGGAACATACAAGACTTCGTAAAGATGTATGGTTTGACCATAGTTCAAGTGAAGAGTAACAATTCCTATCCCTTTCATGGGGTAGGTGGCATTATTTCCAAGAATAACATTTAGATATGTCTTCTTCTCAACTAAATTTGAGAGAACCTCCTTATATCGAGTGAAGTGCCTTGAGGCTCCAATATCAATTAACCAATGATCCAAGGTGTTCAGAGGAGAGGCAACAGATAAAGAAAAAATAAGATAATACGTATCTTGTTTTTCAACAACATTATTTTCATCATACGTAGCATTTCTTGTTCTCTTGGGAGGTCGATTATTTCCTTCTTGAGCAACAAGAACATTTCTTTTTCCTTTGTTGTTAGACCTATTGTTTTTTTTTATTGTTGTTGTTTTATCTTGGAAGATTTTTCTTGTTAGTACATTCTCTAGCATAGTGGTCGAACTTGTTGCAATTATAGCATCTTCCTTTTCCTTTTCCTTTGAATCCCCTCTTAGATCCTTGACCCTTCTTTCTTGAATTTGATGGACCAACATCATTCCTCCTTTTAGCACGAGTAGATAAAGCAATAGGTTCATTTCCATTGGCAGACTTATCTATTTCTATCATCTTTGTTTCTTCTTGAGTGCATCTAGCCAATAGCTCATCAAAACCAGGTATCCTGTCATTATTGAGAATGGTGGTAACAAAAGTTTGCCACAGTCTTAAAAGACCTCCAAGTGTAATGAGGGTGAGTTCCCGGTGAGCAGTAACTTCTCTAATAGATAGAAAATCATTCTTTACTTGAGTTATTCTCATGAAGTAAGCTTGGACAAACTCCCCTTTGTCCATCTTGATATCCCTCAACTTGTTCTTGAGAAAGAGGATTTGATTTGCATTGTTGACTTTGAACATCCCTATCAACTTATCATACATTTCCTTGGAAGTTCCCAAATCAGAAATATAAGAGATTAAATGCTTTTGAATGGAGTCAACTATGCTTTTTTTAGCTTTGACCTCACCTTTTCTATACTTCATTCTAGTGACAATAGGTGTATTTGATGGAGGCTCCACCACTTTCCCTTGCACATAATCCAACACTTCACGTTCCTCTAAGGTCAAATAAAGAGTCATCTTTTAGGCATGATAATCAAACTTGCCATTGAGCTTATCCTCAATATTGAAATATGAGGTTGTAGCCATATAGACCTATCCCAATAATCCTTGTCCAACAACAACAAGTATTTCAACAATGATTGCTTACTTCTTCTTTGGGCATTGTCCTCACCTTGGCTCTAATATTGTGTTAATTTTTATGATATGTTCTATGCTTGCAACAGTTACTTCAATAACTTATTAGCCCAATAATAATTTCACTTCAGATTCCAATAACAATCAATTAGCTTTTGTCATTGACAATAGCTGTAGATAGAACATAAAAAATAATATGCACAAGAAGGAAAGCCAAGAAAAAGAACCCAAATATTTAGGCTAATGCTAAGGCAAAAAAACCCACAAGAGGGAAAACCCGACCAATCCTTCTATTGTAGCGGCTACAACCACCCTCCAAAATTTTGGCTCGCATGCAAATTTCAGAGCCTACCTTGGATCTTGTGATTGATCGTTCCTTGGTCACTTGTTGGTAAGATGATGATCTCAAGCTCCCCTCCTTGATCTTAAGATTTGTTCACGTTCTCATCTCATGCATTATGTGTCATCTTTGGGCATACAGATTATTGTCTTTCATGCAAACGAGATGTTGTTCTGCTATGAGGGGAATCTTTGTGTGTATGGTTGGGCTCATCAAAGAGACATGTTTCACATCAGAGAGACATGTTTCACACTAACTTCACTCACTCTTGTCACGAAGGTTGTTGCATCAAGCAAAGTATGTTTTATACATTCTGGATGGCCTATGTTGTATCACCAAGTGTTCTTGTGTGATCCTAGTCAAGTCCTATCATTGTTTACACCAATTTCACTAATCTCACACTTAGTCAGTTTCCCGAGCAACCTAGCCTCATCTAGCCTTTCAGAACTACACACTTTGCTTCTGCAACCCTCAAGATTTTCCATTGCCTGTTGGAACTGTACAATGCGCAGAGGCCCCAACCTCCCTTGGCATCCAAAAATGCATAGTGGTTTCCTCCACCGTCCTTCCTAGACGGAACCCATTGTCTTCAGAAACTGCGCAGTGTTGTCCCTCAGCTGCCTAGCGAACACTGCTCTCCAGAAATGCACAGAGCAGTTAGGCATCCAACATCGCTCTCTAGAAATGCGCAAAGCAATAAGGCAACCAACACTTCTCTCTAGAAATATGCAGAGTAGTCCAGCTACCCTGCATTCAAAAATTGAGCAGAGGTGTCCTCCTAGGACCCCATCCTGCAGTAGTGTCCTCTCATCAGAAAATGTGCAGTATTGTCCCTCAGCTGCTCAAGATTCAATGCACTCAGAAATTGTGCAAAGGTGTCCTCCTAGGACCCATCCCGCAACAATATATTACATTTCATAACTGCACAATGTTGTCCTAGCTGTCCAACCTTCCTTGCACTCAGAAATTACGCAAAGCAGACATCCAACCTTGCTCTGGAAAACTGCACAGAGCAGGCCAACAACCTTGCTCCCAGAAATTGCATAGAGCATGCAGCCCAACCTTGCTCTGGAAAACTTAGATCATCTCGGTAGTAGTCACTATCTATTGAAATTGTGCAGATCTATCTCTCAGTGACCACAAGGAAAGATGACATGCTAGATGACTCTCAAGGAGTTGAGGAGAAAAACCAAGGAACCGAGTTATGACAAGAGATCGGGACCTCATGCAAACTCTGTCGGATGCATATCATCTCGAGGGTAAGTATGGTAAGTAAATAATATCTTTTGAAGTACATCTCTTAGTGTAGCTTGAAGGACTGCTTGTCATTGTCATATCATTTTATCTTTAAATAACATGCATGTTTGTAAGCAGAAAGTCATTTCATGTGGTTCCTCTACATGTCTTGCTTCTTTTTCACTTGTTTGACCAACTGTCGTCTTTGACATGTTGATTGATTTGTCATGCTTGCGAATTTGTTCTAGAAATTTTGAAGGTTTGGTCTTTGTGTGCATGAGTTGTTTTCGCTCTGTTGACATCGGTCGCACTCACACACAAATTTGCATGCATTATCGCGTAAGTGTCATCACAGTCGTTTGAAGACATATCTCAAGTGTCACACTTGTCACTCGTAACCTTTGATTCAGTCTGATTGAGCACATGATTGTGTTGTTGGTTTGAGGAGTCTTGTTATCGAGTCATGCTAAGTGTGTGATCACAATGTCATGTATGCACAAGTCGACTTTCTTTCACACTTAGTCATTTTTCCTGAAAATATGTCGACCGAATAACCCTCCTTCAACTAGACCTTGATCTCAGTGACCTTGCATTGCTGCCTAGAACTGTGCAGAGCTTTAGGATGTCCTCTGGGCAGTCTATATTGCGCAATTCCGAAAAGGAGCTAGCTGATTTCTCCGAGAACTGCACAGAAGTTGTCCCATAACCTGATTCAGTGTGCGCTTCCTGCAAGATTACCCATCAAGCCTCCCTCTGGTCAATTGGAAAAAACTGACTTGAGTTGGGACCCAGGGCTGCACTGATCTCCAAAATTGCGAAGAACTTTTCCATCTTGATTGCCTTGCACTACCTGCAGAAACTGCGCAGACATGTGGGACATGTCTCTGCTGCTTGTCATTGCATTGTCCCGGGAAGTTGCACAAATCTAAGAGGTAGGCTTCCTTGTTGGCCTGCTCTGTTCTCCCTCAGAAAATTGACATATTTTTCTGTCACCTGCCCTTCTGTCCTGCTCTGCAATCTACCCATAAATTGCGCAGTTATGTCCGGGAGCCCCCATTGCTTGTCTTGGACTGTCTCTCAAAATTACGCAATTTTGACCAGCAACACTTGCAGCTCGATCCTGTCCTCCTTTGGAAAACTACATAGATTTTTCTACTAGTGCCTCCTGCTGCTTGCTCTATCTTCCCCAGAGAAGCTACGTAGATCCTAGCTGGATGACTTGCCAGGTGCTCCCCTTGAAAAATGCGCAGATTGGCCCAATAGTTCCCCGACACCCTGTCTGGTCTTCCTCTTGGACACTGTGCAATTCTACGTCCCAGCTGAGTTTTTTCCCTCGCAGTTGTCACTGATGTCCCAGATTGCACAAATCTGCCTCCCAATGACATCTGCGCTATTTTTCCCGACAGTGATTCGGAGCCTCGCATCCTGGCCTGAGCTATGTTCTGTGAAGTTTCAATGCCATGTCCCTCTCCCAGTCACCTGCATCGAAACGGAAAACAATGCATCATGTTAGAATAAGAGATTTCTGGATTTGATGTCGTCTCATCATGAGTGATTGTAGGAACAAGTACATCGATGAAACATGGCGTGACGATGAACGAGATGGAGAAGAGGCACATGCTAGAAGACTTGCTCACAGTCGAACAAACACATGAAGTATATCGAGCAGCGAGTGAAAGGGACACATACACATGCACCATTAAGCAAATACCAAGACCATTGAAGAGCCCACGCACTTTTCCATGCGGAGGTGAAGACATGTTACATCAAGAGCACATCATCACTCAGTAGCACAACAAATCAACACGAACACCACAATCAACCAATACAGGTCAGTAGTGTCATGTCTAGTTGTCTCGACCACATCACTATTATGGGCCATACTTGTTGTAATCAATGTAATGTAAAGTGGAAGTCCAAGAGACCCACATATGAAGTTGAAGAGTCATGTAAATTTGAAAAGTCATAGGAAGTCAAACAGTCATGAGGGAAGTCGAAGAGTCACAAGGGTCAGTTATTCCCCCCTGGCTACATATACCCCCTCATTGTATGAGCAAAGGATTTTTCACCTGGCTCCTCCCGCATAGCCTTGAGAGTTTGTAGTCTATTCTTTTAGGAGCGAGCAATGGCTCCAACATCCATCTACTGGGACTAGTGATGTATGGTGTACATATGTGTGTTGGATCTTTTGCTTAATTTAGAAGCCTGTCTCAGGCTAACACGTTTTCACACATGTTTTATAACCGTTTGTAAGACTATTCTTTAAATGTTTGTAATTCATGCTTGCTTAACCTGTACTAAGATAATTGAACTACTTCGGTTATTTTAGTACTCATATTGTTGAAGATGTGTTGTATTGTCTATCAATGTTGTCCCATCCGTGTGAACTACTCTGCCAGACATTATACAAAACATCTTTTTGTTTTCTTAGTTTTAATGACCATCACCCCCATGTGGACTACTCCATTGGACGATGTACGTGTTTACTGTTGAACTTTGGTTTTCACAACTGCTGCATCCACTGTAGACTATTCCGCTGGATGTTGGACAAACCCTTGTTGTTTGCGTGTGTTTCTTTCTGAGTTGGGACTATTCCTTCTCATCAAGAGGCTCACTTTACTTCCCCCTTTTGACAGTAAGAGAACTCAGACATAGAGTTACATTACACACTCACTAGACATACTCACCTCGCTTTCTTGAAGTTTAAAGCATAACACTCTCATGCGCTGAACAACAAGAGCTAAGCCAAATCTTTAAGATAATGGCATTCGGGCCATTGTACTGGATGATACTCGTACACCAAAAAGTGTGAGGTCTAGTTGGGACCTCATACTTGGGAGATCCCCGTTGTTGGCGGGTCCAACACCATCAAAAAAATGATGCGAGAAGGAGGGCCAGATGACAAGCTGAGCCCATTGCATCTGGTTTGAATCTCTTATCTAAAATGGCTCATACACCAAACGTGTTGTTGGGGTGTTTCTCCAATTTTTCCCTTGATCAAATTTCACTCCTCGATGAGCTTCTCAATCACTTGTCCCAGTTAAAGTTTGATAGTGAGGACAAAATGTCCATATCCAAGCACATTTATGATTTTCTTCAAATTTGCCAACCTGTTGTAGCGGCTACAACCACCCTCCAAAATTTTTCCTTAGCCTCGTTTTGGAGCCTCCCTTCTAACCTTCACAATAGTGTGCCTTGCTTCGTCAAGTTCACAAGCTTCAATGTCTTTCTTGCACAAAGGAAGCCTGTTAGTCTGTTGTGGCCACAACTACCACCCTATTGAAACATGCTCTTACAACAAATTTCCAATGGGTCCCTTAGAAGTTTGATTTTTCATCTTTCGGAATAATCTGTTTTATCACATGAATGTCAACTTCTTGACAAGTCAAATTTTCAAGGCCTGATGGCTAAGCCATTAAATATACCTCTATTGCATGGTTCATCCATGACACAACCTGTCCCTTTAACCTCTCCCTTCATCAGGACCTTTCGATCCTCACAGAAATGCATGGTGCATTGGCGCCCGCACAAACCATCACCCCTACCCTTATCATAATCGTTGTTGGTTTAAATCGCAAAACCCTTCATCGCATCATTGTCACGTTATAATCCCTTTACAAAGGAAACCCTTCGCAAAACACATAAACCATCCCTCTTTCGCTTATCGCACTCCATATGGGCACATAACACATGCCATAAGGGCCAGACCCGATGGCATTATAAACCACAATATATATATGTCGGGTCCGAAAGCCCGTCGCATATCGCAATCGGCCTAAGTCCAAGGTTTATGCATATATATGTCGCGCCACTGGCCTCCGGACCCGACGGCATCATTAACCGCATTGTATACATTGTCGGGTCTGGGGCCCCATCGCATATCACATATCAGCGGACCACGAGTCTTATACATAGTGTGCGCGGCGATGTGGCAGATTCGCCGATTTATATGAACTCGAGCGTATAACATTTCAAGTCCGGCATTATGGCTGGACATGGTTTTCCCCGCATATTCCTTTGTTTCTCAAAAAATATTGAAATCTTAGTTTTCAAAGGCAAGCCTGTATTGCAGATCCGCTAGTAGTATTAACATATATATATAAATATAAATATATATATATATATATATATATATATATATATATATATATATATATATATATATATATGTTTTCGGGTCCGGGGCCATATCGCATATCGCATATCAGCGGAGCCCCAGGCTTATGCATATTGCGATATGCGATATGTCAGACCCAACGATATTTATAAGCGCCGATATATATCATTTGAGGTCCGGCTTGGGCGATCGGGGCAGGATTTCCTGTGTTTTCATATATTTTTCAAATTTTTCGAAATTCCAGAGGATTGGGTTTTCAATGAAAAAATCGGGCCCGTAGAGTCCTGATAGTGCAATTGCGCATCGGGGCAGTGGAAGTCATGGGTCTTGTGACTTGAGAGGGGGCCGATACCCAATTGCGATGAAAGGAAGCCCTCGAAAACTGTGCCAAGCCTATGGGTTGAGTGGGAAACTGTATGATTGACTGTGTATCAGGCATAAATCCTTTTCATACTTGCTCTGTAGTTTTATAAAATGAATGAAGGTAGCATTACGTTTGATTGATGCAATTTTTGTTCTATTGTTCACAATCATCAAGCTAATGATAGCTTGCAGGTGAGAAGCAAAAGATGCAAGAGGGGATTCGAAGGGCCATGAATGTAAAAGCGCTGCGTTTAAGAGTCTGGCTACAACACCACGCATTTCCTGTACATTCCGCAAGCAAAGCTGTCCCGGTCTCCATTGTGGGAAGGCAACATACAATCACCCTTTTCACCAGCATCTGTTCTCCTCCTCAGGAAAGGAATCGACCTGGCCGTTATGCCTTCTACGTGCCAGCAGTCACGCTAATGATCCTATCTCTGTGTACTCGATTGGCATATCTGAAATAATGGGAAGATGAAGAGGCAGGGTGACCTCAACTTGTCGGCAGTTTCACCAACCTGTCGCATCTATACATACTGATCTGTGTAACGACAAGAGGGAGGGAAAGGTCATGGAAGGTTGAGGGTCGTTCAGGGCCGCATAAGTATTACCTCCGAAGAGGATAAAGGGCTTTTGATTTTCGAGAAGAACAATGTTTCTTTATTGTGAATGAGGAGGACTGTTTTTGAGGGGATAAGGAGCCTTTAGTTTCAGACTCTTTGATTTGTTTTGGATCAGAGTGTTGTTACTGGCATGAATGCAAATCTGATTTATATTTATGCATATTGATAACCTACAGTTCACTATTAGTCCTGTTAAATTGAATGTGATTCAGTTTCATGGTTAACTTGTGAATGGTCCCTGATTTGAAACTAAATTAAACATCAGTTACAACTTTAATTCCATAGAAGAATGTGGATTCCTATATGAGTGATTGAATTGCAATTTAGCTTTAATACAGTCTTGTCCAGCCGTGAATTCAATGATTGATCCGTTTGGACTTAAATCTATGCATGATGTTAAACCTTTTTTATCACTCTCCTACTAAACATATATATGATGTTTAAACCTTTGTATTATGCTCTTGTAGGATAGATTAGGATAGTTAGGACTAGATTAGAGTAGTAGAAGTAGTATAGATAGGATTTAATACATAGTGGTTAGCTGTTTTATTTTGTTGTTCTAACTGAAGTCTTCCTCCCTGAAGCAATCTTTCGACATGTTCAAACAGTTTACGGGGTCCATTAAAACCCGTCGGAGCTAGCCATTCCAACGAAAGCCAGTGTAATTAGGGCTTGCGATCGGGTTAGTTCCCCTTGTTGCCATAGTGAACTTTAGCCATGTCAACAAATTGGCACTAGAAGGAGGGCCTGAACCGCCGTCTACAGCTTTTCAAGATTCCATATATAAGTGCCACACATGGATTCAAAAGGATTAATGTATGGATCATAAAGGTTGGAGAGATCCTGCCACACATTTGAAAGAGCCTCATTTTGAAGAAACAGAGACCCCTCTAAGTCCTGTTTCTGGGTCACCCAAGGAAGAGAGACTGTGGGAGTATCCTGTCACTCAGGAACAACCAGTCAAAGCACTTACTCGGGCTTACACTAGTTCCCTCTCTTAGCTTCCCATATTTCACTCTTTACCTCTGACAACTAAGAGAAAGCCAAGGATTTTTACCTTGAGCGAAGATACATCTGCAACTACTTCTCTTGAAGATATTGTGCTAGAATCCTTGCAAAGTATTGACACCCCTTGGGAAGAAATTCCTGAGGATTCCCCTTCTAAAGGCAACTCCTCGCTTGATTTTGAGAATCCTAACGAAGAAGCCTCCAACCAAAACTTCCCTGTCCATAATATGGCCAACGTCCCTCCTCCAGGTGGGAATCAGCCTCCACCTCCTCCTCCAGGTGGGAATCAACCTCCACCTCCTCCAGGAGCACTCCCTCCCTAGCTTGCACAGGATGCTGTAGCGGTACCTGGGCAGCAACATCCCTTACCCAAAAATACAGAAAGAGTGTTACCCAATTTCGACCCTGAGCGGGGAGATACCGCTGATAACCATATTTGCTCTTTCTTCCTAGCCTTGCGCAGGTTGGGGGTCATCGATGAAGATGTGGTGTGCCGTCTGTTCTCTTTTACTTTGACTGGTGCGGCCTCCACATGGTATTTCAACTTGAGAATAGGGTCAATCACCTCTTGGGATGCTTTTCAACAGGCCTTTTTAGACAAGTTTGGTGATGACAAAACACCTGCGGCCTTAGTTTTAGAATTATCCCGTCTGAAAATGGAAACCAAGGAGAAGGTTAAGGATTTTAATATCCGATTCAACACCTTATTCAATAGAATCCCAGCCACCGCTAGACCTACTGAGGAAGTGCTCATGGAGTTCTATGTATCTGCTCTCCTTGTCCCTACAACGATGTGGGTTAAAAAGAGTAATGTGCAAACCTTGCAAGGTGCTATCGATGAAGCGGTGAAAGTTGAAAATGAAATGATTAGCCTCACAGCATGGCACCCTACAACTGGAGAAAAGAAAGTATCTCAGACATCCAAGAAGAATAATGGAAATGATAACAAAGGGGCTGAAACTAGAGACAAGGACACCATAGATGTGGAAGGGTTGCATCGGATCATTAAGAAACTTACGAACACAATTATTGATATGAGAAGGAATCATGGAGAGATTATTAGTGGTAAGGGAGGAGATTATAATAATAGAAAACCCTTCAAACCTTTCTACCGGAAGAAGATAGAAGGTGGTCATGGTTAGCTTGCATTGCCCGCTCCACCTAATGAAGGGGCTTTCAACACAGAAGAATTGGCTTTGATTGGATCGCTCCTCAACAAAGAAGAACCTATACTAGATCTCGAACCAGAACAAGGAGACGAAGCGGAATACCAAGTAGAAGAACCCTTAGATGAGGAAACCCAAACTAATGTGCTGTGGGATTTCCATAGTGATGAGAATGACGACAAGGGAGATGACACCGTAGAAAT
This sequence comes from Pinus tabuliformis, assembly GCA_031772625.1. NCBI lineage: Eukaryota > Viridiplantae > Streptophyta > Pinopsida > Pinales > Pinaceae > Pinus > Pinus tabuliformis. Next base: position 932,307,545 of record CM062818.1, read on the forward strand.
CAAAGCTAATGAAATCCACACGTGCAGTGAAGGGCCACTTCTAGGTGTGACAAAGTCCTTAGACTGAACAAAGCAATATTTTCGCCTTGTGAAAGCATTCGCTCCCAGGGTTCCTGTCGAGAATAGTAGGTCTGGCGGTCAATCAAAGAATAACCCTGTTGCAAGTCACCCAGAGAAAGAAAATGGATCTCCCACTGCAACGAAGGCTACTCAACATGGTAAACTCCCACTTAAAAATGGCAAGACAGGTATGTTTACTCTACCCTATCCTGTTTATAACATTTATTATAATATCGTGGATGATCTCAAGAAGTCTAGGGCCAATATCACATATTTTGACTTGTTAAAATTAATGCAGCAAAGAGATTTGCCACTGAAAGCTATGAATGAGCGGAATTGAAAAACCCCCACCACCTCAAGCACCCAAACCAAGAAGCCAATGTCCAAACCTGTTAGTACCACTAGTGTAGCCCAAATACCATCAGCTATGGAGGCCACGTTATCCAAAATGAATCGAAAACCCCAAGATGTCAGCGTAGCCATGATAGGGAGGAAATCTAAATCTATGACTCCACCGTTCCTCATTACGTTTGAAATTTTCAACATGAATGTCCAAAATTGCTTGGTAGATTCCGGCACCTCATCCACTGTCATGGCTTATGCTGTCGCTAAAAGACTTCAGGCCATACCTGAAAAAACTAGAACTCGAATCATGCAATTAGATAGGACAAATGTGACAGTAATTGGATAATTGAAAGATGTGTTGATTCAGATGGTTGCTAAAACACAGTACACACAGGTCATCGATATAGTGGTAGTTGATATACTTGAGGCCTATGGAATGCTACTTAGAAGGGACTGGTCAACAAAATTGAACAGATACTTCTTGAATGATTGGTCCCATCTCTTGTTGCCTCAGAGGGGAAAGGATGATATGCTGAGAGTCGATAGGGAAAGATATATGAAGCATGTGGCAATGGAACTAAATGGTCCCAATGAACCTATAATGTTTACCAACTCCATCCTTGGGAACTATAGTTTCAATGTTTATACTACAGAAACCTGTTTTGGAGAGTTTCATGCTGAAACCGTTGAAGAAACTTTGACACACACACAGTTGGAAATTCCCTCCCATAATCCAACTGATGAGCCATCCTGTATTATAATAGATGATACGACCAATTTCTTAGATAGTAGTTCAATTGATGTAACATTAGATGCAATATTCTGGACACTCTATTTTGATGGTTCTAACTGCCTTGAAGGTGCAGGTGCTGGAAGTATTCTCATTGACCTGCAAGGGAACCAACATCTAATGGCCAGTCGGTTGGAGTTCACATGCACCAACAACACAATTGAATATGAAAGCCTGCTGCAAGGCCTGAAGAAAGCCATTGGTATGAATGTGAAAAATCTTAAAGTTTTTGTTGACTCACAGATAATCATAGATCAGGTAAGGAAAATGATACATTGCAATTATCCACACTTGATGAGGTACCAACATGAGGTATGGGATTTAATTGATAGTTTTGATTCCTTTAATATTACATACATACCTCGAGGCTAAAACCAAGATGCTGATCTGATGGCTAATATGACTGCTAAACTTTTGCCTGATTTTAGACTGAATAAAAATAAATGTTTTGTTGAATTGATTTTCAGACTGTCCATGCTTGATAACATATTGAATTGGCAGGTTTTCGAAGATGATGAGAAAATCCTTGAGTTCCTACACTGCGAGAAGACAGTCAAGGGTGCAGTCATTGACGAAAGGAGCATGACAAGCTTATGAGTGAAAGGGAAGACAAGGAAAGGATCAACCCAATGTGATTCCAAAATCAGTTGTTAGGATGGAGCACTTGTATGACTTGCATGATAAATTCAAGAAACCTACTAACTGCAAAACACACAGCTCGTCCATGAAGTATGAAACGGTCAACCTTGGGACTGAAAAAGACCCAAAAAATGTCAATCTGGGCCTGGGGTGCTCTCCGCAGGAAAGGGTTTCATTTGTCAAACTATTTAAAGAATACAAGGATGTCTTTGCATAGACATATGAAGACCTAAAGACCTTTGATACCAGTATTATGCAGCATGTGTTCCCTTTGGAAAAGGAGGCCAAGCCCTACCAACAAAAGCTGCGTAAGATGCATCCAAACCTAGAACCATTGGTGAAGAAAGAACTGAACAAAATACTGGATGCTAAAATCATATTCCTGGTTAGACACACCCACTGGGTAGCCAATCTCGTGCCAGTGAGAAAGAAAAATGGAGACATCAGGCTGTGTATTGATTTCAGAAACCTGAACAAAGCATCTCAAAAGGATAACTATCCTGTCCCTTCTATGGAGCACATCCTTCAGTACGTTTTTGGGTCTAAAATGTTGTCTCTATTAGATGGGTTTTCAGGATATAATCAGTTACTGGTATCTCATCGGGATCAGCTTAAGACAACGTTCAACACCAAGTGGGGCACCTACGCATACCGTAAAATGCCTTTTGGGCTCATTAACACGGGTGCCACATTCCAGAGAGCTATGGACATAGCCTTCTGAGGGTTGATGAACAGATCAGTGGTGGTGTACATGGATGACATCACTGTGTATTCATATCACAGGAGGGATCACACACCTGAGGCAGATTTTCGAAAGACGCTGAAGGTATGGAATTTCTTTGAATCCCAAGAAGAGCATCTTTGCAACCACGAAGGGGAAACTACTGGGTCACATCCTTTCTAAAGACGGAATTATGATTGATCCTGAAAGAATACAAGCCATCATGAGAATATAGCTCCATGCTAATAAAAAAGCCATGCAATCTTTCTTTAGGAGGATTAATTTCGTTAGAAAATTCATCTCAGGCTTCGCCGAAATAGTACGCCCCTTACCGCTGATGATGAAGAAAGATGTTGTGTATAAATGGAGCGATGAAGCCAAGGAAGCATTTCGGCGAATCAAGGAAGCCATTGCTCAAGCTCCTGCACTGGTCAGCCCTGATTTTGGCAAAGGATTCTTCTTATACACCTTTGCTTTCGACCTTTCATATGCCGCAATTCTCACTCAAAAAAGTTATGATGGCAATGAAGTCACCATTTCCTATATGAGTTTGAATCTCCAAGGAGTGGAACTGAATTATCCAGATGTGGCGAAACAGGGCTATGCAGTTTTCAAGGCCATTAAACATTTCCGCCCCTATTTACTGAAGGCCAAGACCAAAGTCATTGTGCCCCATCCTGCTGTAAGAGCCCTCTTTGTGCAGAAAGAAATGGGTGAATGAAGAGGGAACTGGATAACCGCCCTTCAAGAGTTCGACCTGGAGATAAAGCTAGCACAGATAGTTCGAGGGCAAGGACTTTGTAGGCTAGCGGCAGAAGCCTTAGTGGACCAAAAGGAGGCATCTGAAAAATCAGGAACGTTGAGCTTGCAATATGCACAAAGGGAACTCAGGGAGGAGCTCTTATGGAGTAACGAAGCGCTGATGTATGAGCGAGAAGCATCAGAAACCTTTTTGGACCCTGAGTCGTGGTACCACGACATACGCTTCTATCTAGTGCGGGGTTCATGTCCTGAACACATGGATGCATCACAGAGGAGAGCTCTCAGATTAAAATCCAATCTGTATCATTTGGTTGACAACATCTTATACAGAAAAAATCATGATGGAATCTGGTTGAGGTGTTTGGAGAAAGATGATGCCAACCATGTATTGAAAGAAATGCACGACGGCCCAACAGGTGGTCACTATGGTGGAGAGACCACTACCCACAAAATATTGAGAGCCAGATATTATTGGCCCACAGTGTTCAAAGACTCGCATGCCTATGCTCGCAAATGCAAGGCGTGCCAAACCGTCGCAGGACGAGAAAGAAAGCCTGTTGTTCCCCTCAGGCCTGTCATGATTTATCGACCGTTCCAGCAATGGGGCCTAGACATCATAGGCGAGATCACTCCAAACTCCTCATAGCAGCACAAGTATATACTCACAACGACTAATTACTTCACCAGACGGACTGAAGGCATCCTGCTCCAGAAGGTGAACGAAGATGAGGTAATATCATTCATTGAGAAATTCATTATCAACATGTATGGCATTCCTAACGCTCTCATCTTTGATAACGCTTCATACTTTTCATCTCTAAGATTGAATGAGTTTGCCATTGATAAGTCAATTCACATAAAATATGCAACAAACTATTACCCTAGGGAAATGGAGTTGCAGAGTCTTCTAATAAGAACCTTATTCGCATAATCTGCAAGACAGTCGCTGATAACCAGAGGAACTGGCACAATGCCTTAACAAATGCCCTTTGGGCTGATAGGGTCACCCCTAAAGTGGTCTTGGGAAACTCTCCATACTTCCTAGTTTATGGACAGGAAGCCATCTTGCCCCCAAACGTTTCCCTTCCATCCTTATAGCTCTCCCAAGCTTCAAGAGGAACCCCTTTAGCTCCACTTCAAGAAAGGATCGACCAACTGATGAAGCTGGAGGAATTAAGGGATAGAGCCAGAATTAAATTTAAAAATCACCAAATAATTGTAAAAAAATGGTTTGATCATCATCTCGCGGGAGATAAAGATTTCCAAGTGGGGGAGCTAGTCCTGAAATGGGACAAGCTGAGTGAGCCAAAGGGTAAACACACAAAATTCCAACACCTATGGTTGGGCCCATTCCAAGTTGTTGAAAAAATTGGTCAAGGGACTTACAGGTTGAAAACGTTGCATGGAGAGATTGACAAGCTCCCTGTTAATGACCAATGTTTGAAGGGATACTTCCAGTAGTCACCACATGGTGGTTACCTCTTGAGTAGGTTAGTGTCCATTTCATTTTGCTGTTAGTGTAGTTATATTCTTGACCTTTTCTTTTGTTTTCTGCCAAGTCTATTCTCTTCTTGTTTTGAATTACATTCCTTTTTAACCAACTGATTGTAGTCCTCCAGTCTTGTTCTACCTTTCAAATTCACCCTCATTCACCATTCTCGGCCTTTCCCTTCCTCACCAACCTGCTGATGATTCTGCTGTTCCTGAATCCATCATTTCCCTGCAAATCAAACAAACTTCCTATCAGTCCATGAGCACTTGAGAATCAGCAGTGGAATTCAAACCGAAACCCCTCATTGGCATCTGTTGGGAACTGAGTGAGATCTGTTGATAACTGGATATCTGGAGTATGTAGGGGCATCTTTATAAAAAAAAATGTGTAACTACAACTGGACTGGCATGGAGGAACGCTACATTTGGATAAATCCCACTCAGACATAGCCTATGCTTGCTTGTAAGGTTTACAATCATTCTCCATTAGTCCCATCCACTACACTAAATGGTCCAATACCTGTTACTCACGAGTAAACCTCCTTTCATGGGCTAATCTCACTGTCTCATATCCTGTGGCAAATCTAATTGTGCTCTAGTCCTTGTGCTTGAAACTGGAAAGACTTATCTAAAAAGAAATGAAATGTCAAGTCCTTGTGCCGATCTGGAAGGACAGGTTGTTTGGGAAGCCAGTTAGAATAAGGACTGTTGCTGGGCTCAGAGTACCGGTTGACACAAAAATCCCAACCTTGCTTAAGAGGTTTAAAAATATGGCATGATCCATGACTGCACCCCATTCAATCGATAAATATAGCACTGAAATTCTTATAAAGTGCAAGGAAAACATGTCTACATCAAGCTTGATGAGCAATAAAGAGCTGAGGTACACACCTAAACAGGTATGGACGGACCAGTGACGGCTCCAAAGGGATTTTTGAAGGTGGGAAACAGGGAAAGGAAGGTAAATGAACCCCATAATACTGCCATTGGAGAATTCCTATCAAAATCATATCAACAAGTAGAAGCTATTTGTCTCTATCCCCTCTGAAGCAATAATGTTTAAGTGGAACCCATGCTTGTCCATCTATATAGTTTGCATTTCAAGTTTATTTTAACATCCTGATGTTCTATTGATCTGAAGGTTATTTGGAAGCAGAGATAATTGGTTCGCCCAGCAGTTCGCCATTTGTTGTGGCCACAACTACCACCCTATTGAAACATGCTCTTACAACAAATTTCCAATGGGTCCCCTAGAAGTTTGATTTTTCATCTTTCAGAATAATCTATTTTATCACATGAATGTCAACTTCTTGACGAGTCAAATTTTCAAGGCCTAATGGCTAAGCCATTAAATATACCTTTGCTTCATGGGTCATTCATGACACAATGTGTCCCTTTATCCTCTCCCTTCATCAGGATCTTTCGATCCTCACTGACATGCATGGTGCATTAGCGCTCGCACAAACCATCACCCCTACCTTTTCATAATCGTTTGTTGGTTTAACTCGCAAAACCCTTCATCACATCATTGTCACATTATAATCCCTTTACAAAGGAAACCCTTCAAAAAACACATAAACCATCCCTCTTTCACTTATCGCACTCCATATGGGTGCATAACACATGCCATAAGGGCCGGACCCGGCGGCATTATAAACCACAATATATATATGTCGGGTCCAAAAGCCCGTCGCATATCACAATTGGCCTAAGTCCAAGGTTTATGCGTATATATGCCGCGCCACTGGCCTCCGGACCTGACGACATCATTAACCGCATTGTATACATTGTCGGGTCCAGGACCCCATCACATATTGCATATTGGCAGAGCACGGGTCTTATACACAGTGTGCGCAGCAATGTGGCAGATCCGCCGATTTCTATGAACTCGACCGTATAACATTTCAAGTCCGACATTATGGCTGGACATGGTTTCATATTCCTTTGTTTCTAAAAAAATATCGAAATCTCAGTTTTCAAAGGTAAGCCTGTATTGCGGATCCGCCAACAATATTAACGTATATATTATGTTTTCGGGTCCGGGGCCATATTGCATATCTCATATCGGTGGACCCCCAAGCTTATGCATATTGCGATATGTGATATGTCAGACCCAACGATATTTATAAGCGTCGATATATATCATTTGAGGTCCGGCTTGGGCAATCGGGGCAGGATTTCCTGTGTTTTCGTATATTTTCCAAATTTTTCGAAATTACAAAGGATCGGGTTTTCAATGAAAAAAGCGGGCCCGTAGAGTCCTGATAGTGCAATTGCACATCGGGGCAGTGGAAGTCATGGGTCCTGTGACCTGGGAGGGGGTCGATACCTGATTGCGATGAAAGGGAGCCCTCGAAAACTGTTATAAGCCTATGGGTTGAGCGGGAAATTGTATGATTGACTGTGTATCAGGCATAAATCCTTTTCATACTTGCTCTGTAGTTTTGTAAAATGAATGAAGGCAGCGTTACGTTTTATCGATGTAATTTTTGTTCTATTGTTCACAATCATCAAGCTAATGATAGCTATCCTTGTAGGTGAGAAGCAAAAGATGCAGGAGGGGATTTGAAGGGCCATGAATGTAGAAGCGCTGCGTTTAGGAGTCTGGCCGCAACACCACGCATTGCTTGTACATTCCGCAAGCAAAGTTGTCCTAGTCTCCATTGTGGGAAGGCAACATATAGTCACCCTTTTCACCAGCATCTGTTCTCCTCCTCAGGAAAGGAATCAACTCGGCCGTTATGCCTTCTACGTGCTAGCGGTCATGCTAATGATCCTATCTCTGTGTACTTGATTGGCATATCTGAAACAATGGGAATATGAAGAGGCAGGGTGACCTCAGATTGTCGATAGTTTCACAAACCTGTTGCATCTGTACAAATTGATCTGTGTAACGACAAGAGGGAGGGAAAGGTCATGGAAGGCCGAGGGTCGTTCAAGGCCACATAAGTATTACCTCCGAAGAGGATAAAGGGCTTTTGATTTTCGAGAAGAACAGAAGAACAATGTTGCCTTATTGTGAATGAGGAGGACTATTTTTGAGGGGATAAGGAACCTTTAGTTTTAGACTCATTGATTTGTTTTGGATCAGAGTGTTGTTACTGGCATGAATGCAATATTTATTCATATTGATAACCTATAGTTCACTATTAGTCCTATTAAATTGAATGTGATTCAGTTTCATGGTTAACTTGTGAATGGTCCTTGATCTGAAACTAAATTAAACATTATTTGCAACTTTAATTCCATAAGAATGTGGATTCCTATATGATTGATTTAATTTCAATTTAGCTTTAGTGCAACCTTGTCCAGCTGTGAATTCAGTGATTGATCCGTTTGGACTTGAATCTATGCATGATGTTTAACCTTTTTTATCATGCTCCTGCTGAACATATATATGATGTTTAAACCTCTGTATTATGCTATTGCAGGATAGATTAGGATAGCTAGGACTAGATTAGAGTAGTAGAATTAGTATAGATAGGATTTAATACAGAGTGGTTAGCTATTTTATTTTGTTGATCTAACTGAAGTCTTCCTCCCTGAAGAAATATTTCGACATGTTCAAACAGTTTATGGGGTCCCTTAAAACCTGTCGGAGCTAGCCATTCCAACGAAAGTAGGTCTAATTGGGGCTTGCGATCGGGTTAGTTCCCCTTGTTGGCATAATGAAATTTATCCATGTCAACATGGTCACAACTTGATCCATTCCCCTCATAGGCTGTTCACCTGAACTTGGTCTAGCTGTAGGCTGAGCAGCTTCCCCTGGAAAATTGCGCATTTCTGGAGGGAAACCAGCCTTCCCTCCAGAAATTGCGCAATCCTCTCTGGCAGGCTGCTGGGCTCCAGGATTGCGCAATCCTGCCTGCCAACACTTCCAGCAGGATTTGTGTAAATTTCCCCGGCAAGGCTGCTCAGCCCAGAACTTGCGTAAATCTGGGCATTAGTTAGCTGCTTTTCCTAGAAATTGCGTAAATCTCCTAGGAAGCCAGCGCAACTCCTATCCAGAAATTTGCATTTTTCTCTAGCAGTCGAGCAGTGTCTTGCATGTGTAGCTAAGTTGACCGGTTCCCTCCGGGACTAAGGAAAACAAACCTGCATGCATGGGCTGTTTCTCCCAAGGCAACATGGAAAGGCATCCCTTGTTTCAGGGATCTATGTTTAGCAGTTGGAGGTTACAGGAGCAATTCCGAAACCTCCCACCATGTGTCGCTTCCCCTAGATTCATGGCATGCGCGTCACAACCTTGATGTTATAAAAACTCATCAATCGGACGTTGCAGAGCTCATTCCTCACATCAACCTTGCAGCTCTAACATCCCACATCACATGTAGGAGCAGTGGACACATTCAGCTCAACTGTTGTGGGGTGAGCCTGCTTCTCATGCCTCGTGCTACATTTCTGTCAATTTTTGTGTTTTCACTTGTGGAAGTACTGTTCGCTTGATTTCTTTGAGCGCTTGCTGTCGTTTACATGTATATTAGCTTGTCCTAGCACCGTTTCAGTTTTCGTCAACATCTCATTGATGTCGCATGCATGAAACTCTTTTTCACGAACGGTCGCCGATTCAGCGACTTGCCTCACCCATATGCATATTGTTCCATTTTCTAAATCTGTCATTCACCATTTGTATGCATGATCATTCGCCTATGCTTACACTTAGTATCAACATGCATTCACACTTACATTCACTTTTAGTTGCCCGTCAGCGAGCCGGGCCAACCTTGGCTCGGATTCTACCTTCACCAAGGCTTCATTATGCAATCTAGGGAAGGAAGGCTTACCTTCCTCTCCAGATTTGCACATTCCTGCCCAACACTGACCTCCAGGACTGTTTTGCGCATTTCTGGAGGACAGTGGCTGCTTGGCCCAAGAAATTGCGTAAATCTGTCCCTAGGCCAACAGTCCTTCCCAGCTGGAATTGCGCTTTGCACAATCCCAGTAGTTAGTAGATAGACTGGAGTGTGCATTGCACAGTTCCAACAGTCAGTCAGTCTCCCAGCTGCCCATACTGTGCCTTGTGCGGTCTTGGCAGTTGGTCTCCCGACCTCCTGACCGAAATTGTGCAACCTTCATGATCATTCACCTAGGTATGTTGTAAGTCAGTTCTCATGTTCATTTTGGTTTTTGATTGACATTTCACTTGCCATGAGTGTTGCCATATCTCCAGGTATCGCAGGTGTTCATCTGCCTCTCAATAGTACAAGTACAATGGTTTCTAGGAGAGCAGAGATGAGGACACCGTTCATAGCACACTTGGGGATGCAGTTGATCAAGTGTCTATGACGAGGACACCATTCATAGCACACTTGGGGATGCAGTTGATCAAGTGTCTATGGACTTGCATACCCATGAAGACATCAAGTTATTTGTAGACAAGGACATCAAGCAGCAACATCACAACAAGCAACATCATGAACAACAACTGAAGGAAACATGCCAAATGCAGCGAACACAACGAATGCATTGAATGCAAGAGGAAGGTTGTTGACAAAACAAAGGCGGAACAAAATTGCAAGATGAAGCAGATCCATTGATAATGAAAGCAACTTTGGAGACTCAGGCTATGAGGTGACGACACGACATATGAAGGTCATACGAAGACAGAGAATGGAATGAAGAAGGATTTGCATGTGCCAGAGCAACAACTCAAGGAAGAACATGAAGCTGCACAGACAGACGAATGAGTTGCAGCAGGATCAGGAACAATAGTGGGCACAACATGCACTCACGGATGAAACTACGCCCGTACAAGTTAAAGATCCATCCCAATAGCTAACACGGAGCAGACATGGTGAGCAGTGTTGTTGATCACATGCAAGGGATTCAACAACATGCATGTCATTGTGCGCACACATGCAACCCAACCCATTCAACACATTCACCAAGGCGAAGACTAGAAGCAAGTCCAACTGGAGATGAATAGATACTTTGGCAAGTTGATGCGCATGATCACCAACACACACTTGAAGATCATCACGGACACTATGCATCGGTGTGCTGCCGGTTCAGCTGCACCCAAGAAGACCATGTGCATGTTAGAAAACGAGTTGGATGAAGGAGCCGAACCAATGCACTAGTTGCAACGGAAGTAAGAGTTCTCTTCAGCAAGATGATGCACACCATCACGGACGGCCAAGCTTGGCATCATCTCACTAGCTTCACCATCACAAGCATGTCAAAGAGTTAGTCTCACCTCAACGGACCGAGTGTTAGCGATTTCTTGCAAGGCTTGCTCAAGCCATGTTGTCTCACATGAGTACATGTGCATTGTAATGTTGAGTCATGTCAAGTGTAAGTCAAATGTCAACCGTTGGATGTAACAGTCATAGAGTAGGTGAAGAGTCATGAGGGTAGTTTAATTGTCACAAAGGGGAATGTCAAGGGTCACCCCACCTTTTGCTATAAATAGCCCCTCATAACTCATTGTATGGGATTTTGGTCAGCGAAGCTTCTTCTAAGACTATCTTGAAGAAGGCTTGGACAATATTGTAACGCGCCTTGGATTCTCCACTGCACGAAGCTAGTACATCTCTTTGGAGGAGCAGGAGGATGTGGCTGTAACGTTCCACTGTTGGGGCTAGCAGGTTTACATGGATGTATTGTATGATTGAGACTTACACTTATTTATATAATAAGAGCCAACACATTTTCATGCATATGTTGTTATTGTAGTTGGACTGCTCCAGTTGCTTTAATGATATATGTTGTTTAATTTACGTACTTGTGTATGAACTGATTCACATGCAATTATATGAATCTTTTTGTTAATGTGTTGTATATGTTGTTAATGCTGTCATCGTCCGTGTCCACTGTTTTGCCAGACATTAGACAGACCTTTCACATGAACCTTGCTGTAACAACCATTGCACTTGTCTCAGACTGATCCATGAGTGTTGTATGTGTTATCTTACCTTGTATGATGTGACTGTCGCATCCGAGTGAACTGCTTCACCGTAAGTTGTGCATATCCTTTTGTGTTGTGTGTTCCTAGTCGAGTTGGGACTGATCCCTTTCAACTGGGAACTCACCTTGACCTTCTTCTCCCTTCGAAGTGTTAGAACCTCTCATACATCTTCCTTGACTCACTACATTAGTCACACCCTTGTTACTGACAGAGTTATCTTACTTGCCTCTGTGCGACATCGTGGTCAAGGCATTACCTTACGACCCACTGCTAGGACTCCTACACCAAACGGTCTGAGGTTTAATTGGGATTTCTTACTAGGGAGATCCCCTTGACATGTTGGTGGGTCCAGCACCGTCAACACTTCTGGTGCTAGAAGGAGGGCCTGATGAGAAGTAGTGTCCTTTCATCAAGTTTTGAACCTTTTCATATCTTTCATGGAGTCTTGCACTTTGCTTCCCTCGAGGTGTTTTTCGAATCATGAAGATGTCTCCATCGCAGGGAAGCTGTTCGATCTCTTGTCCACTCACACGTATGATGGTGAAGGCGAAGTGGCCTGGCCTGAGGACTTACATAACTTTCTTTCCATGATTCATGAGGAAGATGAGTTTTCTGACGAACATGCCGGTTTACTGCTTTCATACACACTTTGAGAATCTCCATTTCGTTGGGTGCTCAACCTACCGGCTGACACCATGCACTCATTTGAGCACTTCTGTGATCTCATTGAAGACACGTTCTATCATTTTGATCCAAACCATCTTGACCGGAAATTGTTATAGCAACGGAGGGCATCGCATGAATCCGTTATTGATTTTTTGCAACAATTCCGTGACTTACAGTTTCAGGCTCCGAGGAGCCAGATGAAGTTTGCTTATCTTTGGGACCGGTTCGAGTATTGCCTTAAGAAATCTGCCCATCCCAAGAGGAAGCTTGATATCAAGCCTCACTCAACATTCTTCATTGATGGAACTGTGCAATCTCATGTGGGAGCGGGCACTATCTCAACTGAATGTCCACCTCCCTCTAATTCAACAACTCCACCCACTTCCCAGTGATGTTGGGGATCATTCTCACACACCTGTTCATCCTTCACACTTTTCCAACATCACTCCGCTCAATTTTTGCGCAGATTTGGTTGTGTGTTCTTCGAGTTCTCATATGAATTCTTTTCTTTGACCTCCGTCTTCACACTCAAGTGTTCCTCCAGATGACACTGTCTTGTGTTCGTCCATTCCAGACTCTTCACTTGTTGTGAACGAGGAAGAACCCATTGAAGGAGTTGGTGTTGTACAAACAACATGCACTATCATTCATGAAGAGTATGAGTGGGATCTTGACCATCAACACTCGGTGAAGGATGACTCCCTTCTGTCTGAGCCCCCTCCGTTCTTTCCTAACATCGTTGGTTAACCTGCCATCCATGATTTTGCATGTGTGTCTTCATCCACAGATGCACCCATTGTTGATATTTCACAGGACAAACCGTATGTTAGCCCATCATCCAACAACGGAGAGGACTAATCATTCATTGGAAATCCACTTGATCTTTCATTTTCTTTTTCTGGAAATGCAGAGGGTGAACATCCTTCCTCCTCATATGCCTCTCTGTGTGATTAATCAAACCATGAGGATGCCGACCAACATCCTGAATTTTCTGATCTTGGTTGTCATGATCTCTTCACCTCATCATCCGATCATGATGTTGATTCACTCATTGTTAATCCGTCTAAGCCACTGGTCTACGAAGATCCATCTGTCAACAAAGTCGAAACCCCATAGGCTGTCGAGGCACTTCAGCCTGAGCTGATGGTTATGTCAGGCCCTCGCTGTCCTGAGGTTGGTTTCGCTTCCGATCAAGAAATTGTTCAAACACTCAAGGCTCCTCATCACTCATCTTTATGCACTCAAGATCCATATAACACTCAAATTTTACTTCCTCCACTCGAACCACACGATCCCATTGCTCATGCATTGGAGGAGTCTTACATTGCAAGCACTCATGCACGACACAAGTTATCTTTGTTTCTTTCTTTTGCTTGCATGTCACAGTCAAGAGTGTGCTTATGCCTCAAAGTTGTACGTAGTGTCACACAACACCATGATAAGTCCGTAGACTGCCTGTCATGCACATGCACTCACTTATGTCTTGTGGGAACTTTGAATCACGAAGTGTGGTTGTCTTCATTGTTATATATTTCTTGCTTGCTGGTTCGCAAAACCGATCTGCTCACGGACCAAGACTTCACCAACATGGGTCTACTAATACACCGGTGGATGCATTGGAAGTATCACTTCACTTGATCAGGCCCATGTACCGTTAGTGTAGGAGTAGGAGTAGTGTTTGCTTTCAATTGTTTGCTCGCATGCTTGTTTGCTTATGTGCTTTGTTTTCTTGTTTGTTTACTTGCTTCGCTTTCATTTTTTCTTCTGCTCTTGCTTTTATTTGTTGATTGTTAGTCCATTCACTTGATTTGTTCATAGTTTAGTTTTGCATGAAACCATGTATGACTCTTGAAACGAGCTGGGTAAAGTATAAGAGGGCTTGTACAACTATCACTACTTGGTTATCTATCATCTTGCCTCTGTACGATGAGCTTGTTACTTTTAGTCCATGATACGTCAAAGGAAAATACGTACTCTTCAAAGTGAACCTTGGTAAAAACAAAATTCTTGCACACTAACTAGTGTCACCTTCTCTAGTCGGTTGTTTTTTGGTTAACCCTTGTCAGCTCAGTCAAGTAGAGTAAGGTGAGGGGGGGAACTTTAACAGGCACATTAGAGATACAATAAACTACTTCTCTGTTGGAACAACCTCCTTTGCTTTCAATAAGTCGGGATCCCTCATCCACCTCTGAAATGAATAAGTGCTATGCATAGTGAAAATGAAATAAAAAAATGAAAAGTCAAAAAATTCAAAATTCAAAATGAATCAAGCGAAAGAAGAGAAAGGCTTCCCGCGCAGGGAGGTGGTGCAAGTAACTCCACCGGGGCACTGACCAGGCTCGCTAGTAGCAGAGCCATGCTTGTGTTCCTATGTGACTCCACAAGGGTACTGTCCAGGTCCGCTAACAGTGGAGCAACACCAGAGATGAAACTAAGAATCTGACGACTATACTATTTGTGCACCTATATACCCATCAACCCTAATCGAAACAACTATGTTGCCTTTGTTTGGAATGTGTGTCAATCGAATAAGGGTTTGGCAGATGCTACATCTTACAATCAAGTTAGTGTGAAACCAAGATGAGCTGAACACTGAACAATACTTCCAGAGGTGTTAGACTTGCTTTTCACAAACAAGGTCCATTCGGAAAGCTGGAGTTCTACCAATGTGTTGCCAAGTGTTGTAGAAACTACAACCACCCTCCAAATTTTTTCCTTAGCGTCATTTTGGAGCCTCCCTTCCAACCTTCACAACAGCTTGCCTTGATTCATCAAGTTCACAACCTTCAGTGTTTTTCTTGCACTAAGGCAGCTTGTCGGTCATAGCTTGATCCATTCCCCTCACAGGCTATTCACTTGGACTTGGTCCAACTACACGCTGAGAAGCTTCCCCTTGAAAATTGCGCATTTCTGGAGGGAAACCAGCCTTCCATCCAGAAATTGCGCAATCCTCTCTGGCAGCCTACTGGGCTCCAGGATTGCGGCATCCTGCCTACCAACACTCCCAACAAGATTTGCGCAAATTTCCCCAGCAAGGCTGCTTAGCCCAGAATTTGCGCATATATGGGTAGTAGTCAACTGCTCTGCCCAGAATTTGTGAAAATATCCTGGGCAACAAGCTCAACTCCCAGCTAGAAATGCACATTTTTCTCCATCATTCGAGTAGTCTCTTGCATGTGTAGCTGAGTTGACCGGTTCCCTCCGGGATTGAGCAAAATAGACTTGCACGCATGGGCTGCTTCTCCCAAAGTAGCATGCAAAGGCATCCCTTGTTTCAGGGATCTGTGTTTAGCAGTTGGAGGTTACATGCAAGGAGAAATTCTGAAACCTCCCGCCAAGTGTCGCTTCCTCTAGATTTGTGGTGTTGTATCTCTGAGATGATAATGGTCAGCTATCATGCCAGGGCATCTAAGATATTTGTTTTGGGGGTTTTTGTTTTAATTTTGGAGGACCAATGTATGAAACAAATATAAAACAATCATACCTAACCTTTTGAATAGTATTAATATTTAAACAAAGGGTTGCTATTAAAATCCACATAGTGATATAGCTTGTTTAGTGATGAACAGAAACTAAAAGATGATATGACTATTACAAGTTTGAAATAGAAAATTAAATAATCATAAGTAAGAAAACCTTCAAACAATGTTCATAAAGTTTAACAGAATATGCCTAAGATTACAAAAGATGCTGATGATTTTATGATTTAGAGGGAATTAATTAAACAAATAGTTTATATAATTCATTCTCTTTAAAGGTGATCACTTCAAAAGCTTATAAGAGTAAATTGAAAACAATTATTCCTACCTGTTTATCTATGTAAAACTTAAGAATATGAAGAAAGAACACAATGAATGAAAATTGGAAAACTTACACGGAACACAAAACTGTATGAATCGAAATTCAAAATCCTTTGCTTTTGTATTAATGATTCAAAAAAATCCAAGTACATTTAATGCTTACAAATGTTTCTTTCAAGGGTGCAACCCCTAATAACTCGTGGAAGGGAGTTATTTTACAATATTAGAGTTGAGAAAACATCTTAAAGAAATTTTGAAAAGTAGATCAACACAAAATCAGGAATATAAACTGATAGTCGATCTGTCACTATTTTTGCGTTGAGCTGTTGGTGATTGTTCCTGAAAAAGCTGAAAGTTGCTGAACTGTTGATGACCTTTTCTTGGAAAAGCTGAAAACTGCTGAACTGTTGATGCCCTGTTCCTGGAAACACTGAAGGTTGTTTGATCCTTTTTTCAGTCAAGTAAATCAGTTAATTGTTCCCAGTGTTTCTTATCTGGGATAGACAACTTAGTTACTCTTTGGTAAACTTCATCCATTTCTGTATATTTAGTAAAAGTAGGTTTTACTGGAAATATATGTCTGATTTCATTTAGAATGAAAAAGGAATCTCTGAGTGCATTCAACACAACCCTTGGTGTTGCTGCACCTCTTATGTTTGAAACTGAAGCTGCATTGGTACCTACCTCTGTAAGCTTTCGAACATAATCTTCAATGGGCATTAATTTGTCATTTATCACAAGCATAGAGGGCAAACCCTTGCTGGTCAAGGGTTCTAACCTACTGAAAAATATTTGAACTATGACATTAACATTGTTGCATTTTTCCTCCAACTGAAGAATGAGGTTTTTCTTTGTGATGATTTTCTTCACTTCAAGTATGGTTGCTGTCCTGTCATTTATACCTAATTCTTCAAGCTCATAGCTGTCTTTAGAATTCAAAAACTTGATTACCTCAGTGGCAACTTCTGGCATGTCCTCAATTTCCTTGGAGATAGTTTCAATAGCTTCCTGAGCTTTCTCCAACAAGTCTTTTTGATCAAATATTATCTTGATATAGGGCCAGATATCCTTGACTGATTCAGTAATTTCTTCCCATAGAATCTCCTTTGCCAAACCTAGTTTGTTTCCAAGGTAAGATTCTTTGATTTCCTTCTACAAAACTTCAATTTTACTTTTTGTCCTCTGCAACTCGATTGCATGTGAACTGTCTGCAACTTCCTTCATATGTTTTAATTCCTTCAGTTCATCCTGCAACTTCTTAATTTCAACCGTCTGAATGGACATGTTCTAAACAGCTTCTGCAAATTGTTCAACTCCTTCTGCTGTACCTGTAGTTGGTGTTGTGCCTGAAGTAGAAACTATGGTTATAAAGACTACTGAAAGAGGAACTACATCCGTTGGAATTTGAGTCCTTTTCACAACTTCCTCTTTCTCTTTGACCAATTTTTCCATTTTCTCCTCCATCTGTTTTATTATCAGATTTTGTTCCAGGATGAGCTTCATCATGTTAGATTTCTGAGTCTCGGTTTCTTCAATCTCCTTGGTCATCGGGTCCTTAAAAGCTAGCAGTTTGAGCTGCTTCCTTAATGCTGAGAGCTTAACATTTTTCTTCTTGACAAGTTCTTCTGTAGCATTTATATTTGAGGGATCATATCTCATCTTCAACACAAGATCTTCCAAGGATTTGATCTTGGTGTCCTTTGGCAGTGAGGAAACTTTTTCCAACTTGAGCTGTGACTGTGTATTGGGCAAGGTGACCTGAAACTTTGACAAACTCATGGAAGTAGTAGTTAAAGTGGAAGAAATCATCTGGCCAGTCTGTTTGTGCATCTCAATTTGGTTAATTGGATGTACATCTTTTACATTAAACTCAAATGAGGATTGCTTCTGATAATGTGCAGGAGTCCTAGGCTGTGGAATTTGAGCTTGTAAGAAAGCCATTTGCATCTTACCTTTCTCAGAGTCAAAGACTAAAAGAAGTCTAGCTTGAGAACTGGAAGAGTGTTTCTAGAATTGAGTATAAGTGTTTAGCTACAATTCCTCATTTTTCTTCTTAATTTCACTGAAAACATGGAAGATATCATCTTCTTTGTCCTTCCGACTGGTTCCACTGGTATGAATCACCTGATGTTCTTGAGAAGTAGTGGAATGAGTGGGGGATTGTGTAGACTGTCCACCAGACTGTGTAAAAAGAAAAGTCTCCCCAAGTCCATCAAATGTTGTTTTTTGTGGCTCATTTGTTGCACTAACCTTCACAGAGATCCTAGGTCTCTTCTTTCTATGCACAATTATAAAGCCCTGGCTTGATGCTTTAGTTGTAGGGGATGACTGTTCTTCCCTTCCTCACTTGGCTGTCTTTTCCTGTGCAAGTGGAGTTTGTACATTTGAAGTAGAGACTACCTGTTCTTCTGCTTCTTGAAGGGTGTTCTCCTTCCATTCTAACTGATTTTTATATTGCTCTATTTCAGGCTTGGCTATATGGTGGTATGCAATAAATTTATTTTCAACCCTGAGTTTTGAAATTACTCCCATTGGGTCATAAGACCAAGTGAAGCTGAGACCAAACTTCATTTCCTTCAACAACCTGTCTGCTTCTTCTCCTGCTGCTCTAGTGTTGCAGATGAAAGGACCAACCTGAGCCTTTAGCTTGAATTGTGATTTCTTTTTTGTAGCTACAAAATGTACTTCATCTGCATTTAACCTCTGCCTAATATATTCCAATGCAAAGATTCTGATAGGGAGGAACTTAGGAAGTTTGTAGGGTGGAAGCTCACAACCATAGACTCTGATTTCTGTATAGTTTTGGTAAAGATACCAATCTCCTGTGGTGGCTTGATCAACCAGCTGCAATACTTTCACAATTTCCTCACTGATTCTTGGTACTGGAGTGCTGCTCATAAGATTA
Organism: Pinus tabuliformis; assembly: GCA_031772625.1. NCBI lineage: Eukaryota > Viridiplantae > Streptophyta > Pinopsida > Pinales > Pinaceae > Pinus > Pinus tabuliformis. Next base: position 932,326,631 of record CM062818.1, read on the forward strand.
ATAGTTGGATGAATAAACAATTCTATGAACTGTTTATATGTAAATTCTTCCTTCTCCTTCATTCCCATCCAAAATATCACTGATTGCTCGTTTCCTTCTTCATCTAGCTTTTGTAAGGTGAATGGAAACTTGTTTCCTTTAAAATATATAAAAAAGATATACAAGTACTGAAGCATACTTAAATACTTCTTTAGTATTAAACTGGACAACTTGTTCATGGATGGCTTCAGCTGGAAATTGGCTAAAGTTATAAAGAACAATAGGTTTGGAATCAGCAGAAAAGATATAAAATAAACCTAGGATGGCTTCATTAGCATATTGATCAGAATTGTAACCAAGCAAATAAGAAAGAATAGTGGTAATTTGCTTGGTTCTGTCTGGGAACATGGATGAATCATAGGGAGGGTTTCTTTTAGGCAGAGGGCTATCTACAACAAGGAAAAGTTCAAGAGTTTGAGATATTTTAGTAAAATATAGCTTTTGATAGGCTTCTATCAGGTTTTCATGAGAAAAAGGATAGGTTGGTGCAATAGTTGGGGCCTGCAACATTTTTTCAATAGACTGAGCATTGATAAAACAAAGGATTTCTCCTGTAGGTGAAATGATAGCTCTTTGAATGGGGTCATAGGATTCGTGGCATTTCCTAACAAATTTAGGTGCTTTGTGTATCTATGGGAAAATGTAGTGAGGAAGGTGGGAGTCCCAAAGTCCTATTTCATCTGTCTAATCAACCAGCTGGTCTTCCATCTAGTAGTAGATTTCATATAAATCAAATTGAGAGGAAGACTCAATGATTTTATAGTCTCTGTTGACCAGGGGAGTATGATGGAAGTCAACTTGTGGATGAATGAGGGGATTTGGGATTTCTGCAATTTCCTTTCCCTTAGGAGGCATTTTGTTAGGTGAATTGCAGGCTGAACTGGACAGAAATAGGAAGAATTGGTCTGAAACACAGTAATAATAGAAAAACAGTATAACTGAAAATGGATTAGGTGGACCTGGATGTTGGCTTGGTTCTGGAAAAAATTGAAAATTCGATTGGATGGTGAATCTGTCGTTTAAGCTGCAAGCATGAGATCTCTAGTGATGAATTGAGTTTTAGAAATGTACCGTGTAACGGTTTTCGTGAAAGAACATGGCTTATATTGAATAAAATGGAGCGGGGCTGTTTGATGAACAACTAAATCCTCATTAATTATCCAACGGGAATGTAAAAATAGATCTATGGAGGATAAATTCTTGGGAGTGGCAAATTAAATGAATAACAGAAAGGCGACAACTGATTGGATAGAGGAAGTGACTGGGAGAAGACGTGGATGATGACGCGAGAGCGATGGTGAATGGTGTAATGAAAACCGCGTTTGGGAGTAGGTTAGGGCGGCAATTTGTTTTGGCATTTTAAGTCCCGAAAGACTAGGATGGAGGAAAAGTAGTTTTAGGGGGCGGTTTCCAAAACTGCCCTTTTCGGACCCCCTCGTCGATAAAGTTCGGACGATAAATGAGGGCTGAAGAACGATGTAAGCCATCAGATCTCAGGAGAGTGTGCGGGATGAAGAATAAAATGAAAGAGTTTTAACAACGCGAGGCAGAAGTGGTGGTGGGGCCGAGAGTTCTGTCGGATGTGACATGTATGGGGTATTAGGGAATAAATGGATGAAGTTTGGATAAAAATAACATTGATACTTAGAATTTATGGTTAATAAAACCCATCACCATATGCACATATTTCCAATGTTATATATTAGGATAAAAATCCTTTCATGCTCTAGTTGTATTTCATTTGTATACCTACTCTTAACTCCTAAAATTTTTCAATCTCAGTTACTCGAGTGCACTTAGACTAACAACTCAACATTTTTCTTTTAATGACTAATCTACTTCTATCCCTTATTGCTTCCATTGGCTCAGATTAAATTGTTGAGCCAATTTTATTTATTACCTATTGAAAAACAATTTAAATCAAATGCAATCATGATTAAACTATACAATTGGATTCTATGGACTAGTGTGGCAATTAAACAATCTGCACACAACATTTTATTTGCAAAAATAAACTTTGACTGAGAGTAGTGGCATTTGGATTTGCAACACTTTCAGAATTTATTGTTTTTTCTTTTCTCTCTGATCTAACATTTTTTATTTTTGCCTTCCTTTTTTAGGGCATCTATTCTAACATTTTATTTGATATGGACTCATTCATCAAAATATCCCTAACATTTTTTGATTCAATATTTTTTTTGTCCATATCCTAACTTAACATTTTTTGGAATGATTTTCATTTTTTTTAACTAATTGATGCTAACTTACCAAAACAAAAAAAAAATGCTACAACACGTGGCATGCATGTCACAATTTTGATGTTATCAAAACTCATCAACTGGACGCTATAGAGCCCATTCCTCACATCAACCTTGCATCTCTGACATCCACATAACATATAGGAGCAGTGGGCACATTCAGCTCAGCTGTTTTGGGGTGAGCTTGCTTCCCATGCCTGGTGCTCCATTTTTATCACTTTTTGTGTTTTCACTTGTGGGAGTACTGTTTGCTTGATTTCTTTGAGCGCTTGCTATCGTTTACATGTATATTAGCTTGTCCTAGCACCGTTTCAGTTTTTGTCAACATTTCACTGCTGTCGCATGCATGAAACTGTTTTTCACGAACGATTGCCGATTCGGTGACTCACCTCACCCACATGCATTTTTTTCCATTTTATGAATCTTTCATTCACCATTTGCATGCATGATCATTCACTTATGATTACACTCAATATCAACATGCATTCACACTCACATTCACTTTCAGTTGCCTGTCGGCGAGCCGGGCCAACCTTGGCCCAAACTCTGCCTTCACCAAGGCTGCATTGCACAATCTGGGGAAGGAAGGCTCACCTTCCTCTCCAGATTTGTGCATTCATGCCCAACACTAGCCTCCATGACTGTTTTGCGCATTTCTGGAGGACATTGGCTGCTTGGCCTAAGAAATTGCGCAAATCTGTCCCTAGGCTAGCAGTCCTTCCCAGCTGGAATTGAGCATTGCACAATCCCAACAGTCAACAACTAGATTGGATTGTGCATTGGTCAATTCTAGCAGTCAGTCAGTCTCCCAGCATCCCAGTCTATGCCTTGTGTGGTCTTAGCAGTCGGTCTCCCGACCTTCCGGACGAAATTGCACAACCTTCATGATCATTCACCCAGGTATGTTGTAAGTCAGTTCTCATGTACATTTTGGTTTTTGACTGGCAGTTCGCTTGCCATGAGTGTTTCCATATCTCCAGGTATTGCAGGTGTTCATATGCCTCTCAACAGTACACATACAATGTTACCCAGGAGAGCAGAGACGAAGACACCGTTCAGAGCAAACTTGGGGATGCAGAGGATCAAGTGTCTATGGAATTTCCTACTCAGGAAGACATCAAGTTTTTCGTAGACAAGGACATCAAGCAGCAACATCACAATGAGAAGCATCATGAACAACAGCTAAAGGCAACATATCGAACGCATTGAACACAACGAATGCATCGAAAGCAGCAAATGCAAGAGGAAGGTTGTTGACAACACAGAGGCAGAACAAAGTTGCAAGATCAAGCAGATCCACTGATAATGAAAGCAACTTTGGAGACTTAGGCTACGAGGTGACGACGCGACATGAAGGTCGCGTGAAGAAAGAATGGAACGAAGAAGGAGTTGCATGTGCCGAAGCAACAACTCAAATAAGAACATGAAGCTACATAGACAAATGAATGAGTTGCAGCAGGATTAGAAGTGGGCACAACGTGCACTCACGGATGAAACTGCGTTCGTACAAGTTAAACATCCATCCCAACAACTAACACGGACCAGACATGGTGAGAAGTGTTGTTGATCGTATGCAAGGGATTTAACAACATGCATGTCATTGTGCGCATGCATGCAACCCAACCCATTTAGCACACTCACCAAGGCGAAGACTAGAAGCAAGTCCAACTAGAGCTGAACAAGTGCTTTAGAAAGTTGATGCACATGATCACCAACACACACTTGAAGATCAGCATAGACACTATGCATCAGTGTGTTGCCAGTTTGGCCGCACCCAAGAAGACCATGTGCATGTTAGCAGATGAGTTGTATGAAGGAGCCGAACCAATGCACCAGTTGCAATGCAAGCAAGATTTCGCTTCAACAAGATGTCACCATGAGGCGCGTGCACACCATCACGAACGACCAAGCTTGGCATCAACTCACCAGCTTCACCATCACAAGGATGTCAAAGAGTTTGTCTCACCACAATGGACCGACTGTCAGTGATGTCTTGTAAGACTTTCTCAAGCCATGTTGTCTCACATGAGTACATGTGCATTGTAATGTTGAGTCATGTCAAGTGTAAGTCAAGTGTCAACAGTTGGATGTAACAATCATAGAGTAGGTGAAGAGTCATGAGGGTAGTTGAACTGTCACAAAGGGGAATGTCAAGGGTCACCCCACCCTTTGCTATAAATAGTCCCTCATAACTCATTGTATGGGGTTTTGGTCAACGAAGCTTCTACTAAGATTTTCTTGAAGAAGGCTTGGATAGTATTGTAACGCGCCTTGGCTTCTCCACTGCACGGAGCTAGTACATCTCTTTGGAGGAGTAGGCAGATGTGACTGTAACGTTCCACTGTTGGGGCTAACAGGTTTACATGGATGTATTGTATGATTGAGACTCACACTTCTTTATATAATAAGAGTCAACACATTTTCATGCATATGTTGTTATTGTAGTTGGACTGCTCCGGTTGCCTTAATGATATATGTTGTTTAACTTATGTACTTGTGTATGAACGGATTCACATGAATTTATATGAATATTGTTGTTAATGTGTTGTGTATGTTGTTAATGATGTCACCATCCATGTCAACTGCTCTGCTGGACATCAGACAGACCTTTCACATGAACCTTGCTATAACAACCGTTGCACTCGTCTCGGAATGATCTGTGAGTGTTGTATGTGTTATCTTACCTTGTATGATGTGACTGCTGCATCTGAGTGGACTGCTTCGCTAGAAGCTATGCATGTCCTTTTGTATTGTGTGTTCCTAGCGTTGTTGGCACTGATCCCTTTCAACCTGGAACTCACCTTCACCTTCTTCTCCCTTCGAAGTGTTAGAACCTCTCATATATCTTCCTTGACTCACTGCATCAGTCACACCCTTGCTACTGACAGAGTTATATTACTTGCCTTTGTTCGACATCGCGGTCAAGGCATTACCTTATGACCCACTGCTGGGACTTCTACACCAAACGATCTGAGGTCTAATTGGGACTTCTTACCGGGGAGATCCCCTTGACATGTTGGTAGGTCCAACAACGTCAACACAACCTTATGAAATCGATGATGAAGAGTCTTCTTGTGTGATTTTCTTCCTCACCCTTGAAGGTCGTGCTAATCGGCGGTGTCATACATTTCCACTTGCTTCCGTCCATTCCCCTCTCCCTTTCCTCAAGGAGATCCATCAAGCCTTCGGTAAGTATAATTATCGAGATGTTTGTGGAGAAATCAACCTATTAAGAATGGAACCTAATGAATCAATTGAGAAATTTTCTGATCGATTTATTCACCTTTGCTATGAAATTCCGGAAGAATATTTGAATTGGGATTCCTTGAAACAAGAGTTCAAGCACTTGGTTCGTGTCCCTTCATACGGTGAACCTGAACCTCCCAATTTTTTTGCTTCCCCAACTCTTGCGGATCATGAGCACCATAGATTGTAAAGGAGGAGCCCAACATCCCATTTGTTCCTTGTCCTCCTCCTTTTCCGGTCCCGATGTGGGTGCCCCCTTGCAGTGATTGCAAGGCTGAGGAATCTACGAAGGATGTCCCCAACGCATCTTCTCATCTGTCTCCCACTTCCATGGAGTAATTTTCAGAATGGCTTAGAGAACCTATAGCCAAGACTCATTCCATTCCACAAGAGGACATCACCATTCACAACTCAAGTCTCAAAGTTGATCTGCCTCTCTGCCATCCTCCATCATTCACAAGCCATGACTCCTTGTACCATGACTCGCTTGATCAATCTGTTTCACCAGCCAGCTGTGCACATTCTCTCGATTCTCAAGCTGCTGGCTCAAATTGAGGTTAGGCACATGGCAGTTACATTACATTGACAGAGGAGTAGAAAGGTGAGGATACTATCAATTCCCCCTCTCTGATTCAAAATTGTCCGCATCAAAACAATGAGCTTCCATTCTCTAACAATTATCAATATGCTAATCTCAGTGAAACATTTTGTACAATTAATCCTTTTGATCAACCCCTAGTCTTGGGTAGTCATCACTCCCATGCTTCCATACACTGTGACGAATGCCCAATCACATCATGTGATCTTCAGTTTTATTATGAATACTCTAACTCATATCTAGAATTTTCTTCGGTCAAAGAATATGTTCATACCGAAACTTCCTCTTCACCTCACTTGCACGTGTGTCCTACCATTCACAACGCACCCACATGTATCAGAGATACTCCATGTTCTCTTACATCTTCATCCGATGAATTATCTACTCAATTGACACAAGGCAATGAGGTTGCCCATGATGAAGTTGAAAACAATTTAATCACAGAGTGTACTTCCCATTCCCCGTCATCTCATCTCTTGCGTGAAGACAACTCTTGAAGTCAGTTTACTAAAGCTACAAAATCTAGTGCAACCTGTGACAGAGATGGCTGCCACCCTGAGAGAAATTTTGAAATCAGCAACAACAACCATATTCAAGCCATGCATGATCTGGTTCAAACTTCAAAATATGATTTTACAATTATGGAAAGTATTGGGATGTGCTAGGGAGTCGAGGCACTTCAAGGTCCGTTGATGGTTATGTTAGGACCTTACGACTTTGGTAAGCCTCCAGAACCCAATCAGATATGCTTTCTCACGCATAATTCGTCGATCTGCATGGTTGCACTCTATGTGAATTCACGTGTAAAAAATCTTTGGTATTCCAAATGTGATCTCTCAGATTTTCAAAATTCCACTTGGCCGAATTCACAAATCTGTCACAGCGGATCCATCTTCATGCACATCTCTTGCATCAAACTTAGGGTGGGAGTGTCCTCTCTCAGGAAATCATGGAATTATGAAGTTGATAATCTCAAATACTGTCTTTGCCTGCGATCATACTTATTGGATTTTATGTCTCATGATCATCTCCTCAGTCTCCTTTTGAACCTTGTACTTCAAATATGCTCACTCATCACACCAACAATCCCCCTGTGCGATGATGAGCATACAATCTATCCCGCGAATCAAGTTCATTTCATTTCACCATGCCCCAACTGGTTTCACGTAATACAGGCATCCCTCTTACATTCCTGTGATGACCATGATTCCTGCGCAATTTTTCACCAGTTGCAAGGGGGTGGTCCATCATGTCTAGCTCATGGCGAACTTGGTTCCATTGATCAGAGCGTTCACAAGATTGTTCAAATGAATTTGTCTTTTTTCATTTCAAACTGGGAATCTGATATTTTAACAAACTCATATGATCATTTTCCCATCTCGGGTGACTGTCAGGAAACTTATCATTTTCCCAACAATACATTCAATGGCAGTTACTTTGTGCTCTCCGATCTTCACTGTTTAGCATCTTTCTCCTCAGATTTTTGTCAAGCAAGTAAGGCACTTCAACCTACGTTGATGGTTATGGCAAGTCCTCATTGTCTTGGCATGACTGATGAGAATGATCAAATTTGTTTTTTTGTAGAAGATTCCAATCGTGATCCCCTCTCCAATCAGAAAGCCATATTTTTACAGGTCACAAGATCTTCCAAACAACCATTATGAATTTCACGATCCAATCACTCGATGGCTATAACAATCTTACTTGGAGGGCCATGTTGCAGGAAAAGACCTTCAATCCTTCCTCACGCTCGCTAAGAAGCTTGTTGCAGATGAAAACACACTTGCAAGAGGCTTCCGAGGTTTGTTGAATGATAATATCCATTGAAAAGGTAAGCATGTGTATTGGGTGGTCGTGACACATTTTTCTACCCACAGGGAAGACCTTCCTTTCCATGTGAAAGATATTCAAGATTTTGTATTTTCTGATGCAGAGTATTTGTTATCTGTTTTAATCGCTTGTATCTTTGTGGTTGCAGATCGGGAACTACTACAATGGCATCATTGGAAATTTTATGTCATGTAATACCGACTGTTTAGCGTAGGAGTAGTAGTGTTTGCTTCCTTGCTTTGCTTTTCTTTCTAGTTTGCATGTTTGTTTGCTTACTTACTTGGTGTGTTTGCTTGCTTGCTCGCTTGCTTTGCTTACTTATTTTGCTTTCACTTTACTTTTTCTCTTTGATTTCTTGTTTTCTTTTCTTGTTTGTACTTGTAGGTTAGCCTCACATGAAACGATGTTTGGCTCTTGAGACAAGCCGGACAAATATAAGAGGACTTGTACGACTATCAACATTTGGTTCTCTGTTGCCCTCTCCCTTTATGAAGATATTTCTGTCTTCAGTCGAAGATACCCTGATGGAAAACACATTTTGTTCAGAGTGATTCTTGGTGAAAACACAATGCTTGCACTTTAACTATCACCGCTTACTCTAATCGTGATCTCAAAATGGGGCTCTTAGGCTTCTTATCTAACTTACAAGAACCTCTCCCATTTCCAAAGCTTGAATTTTCCCAAATCTTATTGATTAACCAATGCGGAAATAAGAAATGCTTGAAAATATGGGTATATGCTTGTGTTTATTTTTGACTGATTATGTGTTGTAAATTAGTGTGCTGATACTGATGTATAAATACATATAACAATAAAAAAAATAGTAGAGATAATGCAACAATAAAATACACACAGAAACAACGATTTAATTTGGAGTTCACCCTCATATCTTGGGCTACGTGTCCTTGAGCTCTAATAAACTCGACTAGGCTCTTTGGGATTATGGCTGAATTCTTTTACAAGTCCTTAACTCAAGTCCATATGGTTTACAAATGAACCAATGGGATTGAATACCATCTTACCCCTGGCTGTCATTTGGCTGCAAACAGATCTAGGATTCTCTAAACTAATTCTTTCCATCTGTGCTCTGAGCTCCTTTGAGCTTCTAGTTTCTCTGACTCCCTCAGAATTGTTTACTATCTCTTGACTCCTTCTTCTATCTTCTATTAGTTTACAGCGCTCTCTGGGCTTTTCACTTGAACTCCAAGTGACTCCCTTGGCTGTCTTTTGCTTCTGCGTTGCCTCTTTGGCTTCTACGCTGCCTGCTTTGGCTTGGCTTCCTGCTTTGGCTTGGATTTCAATAATAGAAACCCCAACAACACCTTCAACAACCAACTCGGCCACCAACAATTCAACAGCTAACAGTCTTTGACATTCATGGTTTAAAAGCCAAATCGACGCTGTCTCTTGGTTTTAGATTCTCGTCTCTTAGTATCTTCAGCCTCTGTCCGCTTCGAATCCCTCTTCCAGGCGTTATACAATCATTGCCTAACGCCAAAAGGGGAGGTGGCCACCATTTTTGTAACGTAAGGGTCAATCAACACTTGGAATCCTTAGTAACAGTCATTCTCTGTTTACACAGAGAACACTGTGAAAACACGGGAAAGTCCGCAAAAAACATATTTCCTGGACTTCAAATATTCATAATCGCATCCCAAACTCCCATTGGGTCCACCCACAAGTCGCTATTGCTTATCGCAATGGCTCCGTCCCTTTGTATTTTGTTAAATAACAAAATATGCGTAAATACATTGAAAAATGGAATTTGGTGGATCTTAAATCTTATGAGATAGCGCCTATTTTTCCATCGGGTCCGGCTGATCGCTTATCGCATATCTATAACATATGTGGCCCCGCTCCAATGTGTTGTGCCGACGCGATACTGCGATGCGACAAGTTGCAATCCTAGATCGCACAAGTCTGAGGCCTATCTATATAATAGGGTCTATGCTAACGCCGATTGCGATCTCCGCTTGATCGGCCCATCGCACATCAGCAAGTCACCTGGTCACGGGTCTTGGTCCTTTTCCTTTGGATTTAAGCAATGCGATATTTCGACGATCGCATGCCGTGATGCCTTAAGACCTGAGGTCCTTCCTTTATATAGCCATCCGCCGATGCGATATCAATGCTTCATTGCTGTGGTTCGCTCCTGTCCATTGATCTTTTAGATCCAACAGCCCTTGAGCGTGAATGCCTCATTTCCTCTTAGACCAATCAAATAGGGCCATGTGGTCCAATCCTGGCCTGCCATGTGTCAGCTATGGATTGGCCCGTGAGCCTATACTAAAAATCAAAATTTTCAATATAGTTCAAAATTCAATGAAATTGCCTCCTTTTCTAAGGACATTGGGCAATTTTCATTTTACAATAACTCCATCCGGAGTCCATTTTTGCCCATTCAAGTTACGTTGGATTCAGAATGAGAAGATCTCTGCAATGAGACTATTTCTAGAAGCAGCATGTGATTTTCATTTTCCTATGATTTACAAAGGATTTGTGCCATTTGGCACCTTTAAACTCTTTCATGAAGTATTTTAGACTTAGAGGTTTATCTCAGATCCATTTTTGGATCAAATCGGTTTTTTTGGGTTAACCCTTGTCAGCTCAGTCTAGTAGAATAAGGTGAGGTGGAAAACCTTAACAAGTGTGTCAGAGGTATATATAAATACTTCTATGAAGGGACAACCTCTTCTGCTCTCAATAAGTCAGGATCCCTCTTCCACCTCTGAAATAAATAAGTGCCTATGCACAGTTCTTTGAAAAATAAAAAAAATGTGAAAATGAAAAAATAAACAAGGCGAAAGAAGAGAAAGGCTTCCTGCGTAGAGAGGTGATGCAATTAATTCCGCTGGGGTATTGACCAGGTTCACTGGCAACGAAGTGATGCTTGTGTTCCTGCGTGACTCTGCTGGGGTACTGTCCAGTGTTGCTGGCAGCAGACCAAGACTAGAGATGAAACTAAGACTCAAACATTTATATTACTTGTGCACCTACATACCCCTCATCCCAATTGAAACAACTTAGTTGATTTGGATTGGAATGTGTGTTGAGCGATCAAGAGAATAGTAGGGACTATATCTTTCACCTGAGCGAGTGATTAAGCCATGACGATCAAAGAATAGAACAATACTTCCGGAAGGGTTAGACTCGCTTTTCACGAAACAAGGTCCACACAAAGAGTTGGAGTTCTACCAGTGTGTTGCCAATGTTGTAGCGGTTACAACCACCCTCCAAAATCTTGGCTCGCATGCAAATTTCGAAATCTACCTTGGATCTTGTGATCGATAGTTCCTTGGTCACTTGATGGTAAGCCGACGATCTCAATTTCCCCTCCTTGATATTAATATTTTTCACGTTCTCATCTCATGCAGTATGTGTCATCTTTGGGCATAGGGATTATTGTTTGTCATGCAAAGGGGATGTTGTACTTCTGTAAGGGGAATCTTTGTGCATATGGTTGTTCTCATCATAGAGACATGTTTCAAACTCACTTCATGCACTCTTCTCACCAAGGCTGTTGCATTAAGAAAAGTATGTTTTATACATTCTGGATGGTCTATGTTGTATCACTAAGTGTTTGTGTGTGCTCATAGTAAAGTCCTATCAATGTTTACAACTGTTTACACTAGTTTCACTGATCTCACACTTAGTCAGTTTCCCGAGAAACCTAACCTCATCCATCTTTTTAGAACTGCACACTTTTCTTCTGCAACCCTCAAGCTTTTCCCTTGCCTATTGGAACTGTGTAATGCGTAGAGACCCCAGCCTCCCTTGGCATCCAAAACTACGCAGTGGTTTCTTTCAGTGTCCTTCCCAGTCATAATCCACTGTCTTCATAAACTACGCAATGTTGTCCCTCAATTGCCCAACCAACACTACTCTCTAGAAATGTGCAGATCAGTCAAGCAATCAGCACTGCTCTCGAGAAATGCACAGATCAGTTAGGTAGCCAACACTTCTCTCCATAAATGCGCAGAGTAGTCTGGCTACCCTAGATTCAGAAACTGTGCAGAGGTGTCCTCCAAGGACCCCATCCCATAGCAGTGCCCTGTGATTAGAAAATGTGCAGTATTGTCCCTTTACTGCTCAGGTTGCATTGCACTTAGAAACTACATAGGGGTGTCCTCCCAGGACCCATCCCACAATAGTGTCTTGCATCTCAAAACTGCATATTGATGTCCTATCTATCCAACTTGCATTGCACTCAGAAATTGCGCAGAGTAGGCAACCAACCTTGCTCTTGAAAACTGCGTAGAGCAGGCCAACAACCTTGCTCCCAGAAATTGCGTAGAGAAGGTAGCCTAGCCTTGCTTTGGAAAACTACGTAGATCATCCCAACAGCAGTCACTGTCTGCTAAAACTGCGCAGATCTATCTCTTAGTGACCACAAGGAAAGATGACATGCCAACTGACTCTCAAGGAGTTGAGGAGAAAAACCAAGGAGCCGAGTTATGACAAGAGATCGGGACCTCATGTGAACTCTGTCGGTTGCATATCACCTTGAGGGTAAGTATGGTAAGTAAAGAATATCTTTTGAAGTACATTTTTTAGTCTAGATTGAAGGACTACTTGTCATTGTCATATCATTCTATCTTTAATAACATGCATGTTTTCAAGCACAAAGTCATTTCATGTGGTTCCTCTATGTGTTTTGCTTCCTTTTGCTTGTTTAACCAACTGTCGTCTTTGGCATGTTGATTGCTATGTCATGCTTGCAAGTTTTTTCTGGCAATTTTGAAGGTTTTTCTTTGTGTGCATGAGTTGTTTTCGCTCTGTCGACATCGGTCTCACTCACACACAAAGTTTCATGCACTTTTGCGCAAGTGTCATCATGGTCATTCGAAGATATATGTCAAATGTCACACTTCTCACTCGTAACCTTTGAGTCAGTCTCACTGAGCACATGATTGTATTTTTGGTTTGAGGTGTCTTGTTGTCGAATCGTGCTAAGTGTGTGATCATAATGTCATGTATGCACAAGTCCACTTGCTTTCACACTTAGTCATTTTTCTTGAAAATTTGTTGACTGAACAACCCTCCTTAAACCGGACCCCTATCTCAGTGACCTTGCACGGCTGCCCAGAACTGCACACAGCTTGAGGTTGTCTTTCGGGAAGTCTACACTGCACAATTCCAGAAATGCGCTAGCTGTCTGTCTCCCAGAATTGCGCAAAAGTTGTCCCAAAACCCGATCCAGTCTGCGCTTCTTGCAAGATCACCCATCAAGCCTCCCTCTGGTCAATCGAAACAACTGACTTGATCTGGGACCCAGGCTGCAATGATCTCTAAAAATACTCACAACATGTCTAGCCTGACTGCCTTGCACTGTCCATAGAAACTGCGTAGACATGTGGGACATGTCTCTGCTACCTGTCACTGCACTATCCAAGGAAATCACGTAGATATGGTAGGTAGGCTTCCCTGCTGGCCTGCTCTATTCTCCCTCAGAAAATTGTGTAGATTTGTCTGTTACCTGCCCTTCTTCCCCACTCTACAATCAGCCCAGAAATTGTGCAGTTATGTCCGGGAGCCCCTGCTGCCTGTCCTAGACTGTCTCCTAGATTTGCGCAATTTTGACCAGCGATTCCTGCAGCCCAATCATGTCCTACTCTGGAAAATTGCACATATTTTTCTACTAGTGCCTCCTGATACATGCTTTGTTTTCCCCAGAGAAACTATGTAGATCCCAGCTAGATGACCTTCCCAGTTCTCCCCTTGAAAATTGCGCAGATTGGCCTAGCAGTTCCCTGACTCCCTGCCTAGTCTTCCTCCCAGAAACTGCGCAATTCTCCCTCCTAGCGGGGTTTTTTCCTCTGAATATTTTCCTTGCTGTCCCGGATTGCACAAATCTACCTCCCAGTAACATGTGCGCTATTTTTCTCGATAGTTCTTCGAAGCCTCGCACCCCTCCCTGAGCTGTGCTCTGCGTAGTTTCAGTGCCATGTACCTCTCGTAGTCACCTGCATCGAAACAGAAAACAATGCATCATGTTAGATTAGGACATTTCTGCATTTTATGTCATCTCATCATGAGTGATTGCAGGAATAGGTACATCGATGAAACATCACACGACGACGAATGATATGGAGAAGAGGTGCATGCTAGAAGAATTTCTCGCAGTCGAACGAATGTACTATTATCACTCCTCTGGATCTCCAGGGCTGAGGAAGAGTCCAGTTGAGGTAACCACAGACCAATGTTTTGACTTGGTAGTGATCCAGGAGGATCTTGTTAGATCAGTTACACAGGTTGGTTCATTGTCAGCATGCAATTCTCGGCAGTGTTTACTCTTCATTAGTAGTGTTTTGGTTCAGTGGTGTGGTTTATGGGTTTGATGTCACATTGTGACATTTTATTGTAAAAATGTTTTTTTTTATGATGTACAAAGGTATAAAGGCTTAAATATTGTACTAAAAGCCTAAGCCTAACACCTAGCTCTATATAACTATGGTGGACAAACCTTAGACTTATACCTAGGAACCTAAACCATAACACTATAACCATTCAGCCATGGTGTAACACTTTGATACATTGTAAAAAAATTACAAACAAACCAACTATCCCTAAACCGCTAGCCTCTAACCGCATTGGAGAAAACTGTGGTCATGAGGCATGTGAACGAAACGACGGTTACAGTTATCAGTTACAGGTGGAGTTTGCAGTTAACCATAGTGGGGAAGTTAGCAATGACCACAGACATGTGAACAAGTTTTAGGTCACCGTGAGCGGGGATAGTACTCAGGCAAGTTGCATTAACCATGTCGGGTGTGACATGTGAGCAGCAAGGGCATCACCACAAAGTTAGGTAACCATAGTAGTTACCGCACCGTTGCCGCAACCGCTGGAGGAATGCGTTGTTCACATAACGCTGTCACCGTCAACCAACTGGAATCGTCGGGCAGATAAACCACCAGATGTAAAACAACGATTAGACCACCCTATTCACATGCGGGTGGTCAACCTCCTCTGCCCGGTCAGCAAGCCGCCAGTGGGTTTATTTTATTATAAAGTTTAAAAATGGGTTTTTGTCACAAAGTTGTTTAAACATTAAATCGAAGACCATGAACCTTATCCTAGGTGTCAGTTCATGACTAGATCGAGACCCAAAACAACCCTAGAATGCAGCTTGTTCATCCCGAATTCAGCTTGAGGAGGTTTGAGCGTTCTTGCAAGCTTTTAAAAGGTAGTTTGCTCATTGAAGTGCATTGGAGTGGTTTTGGAGTTTTGGTATGCAAATTATGGAAGTTAAAGGCTGTTTTGTTTTCAGTGTAACAGGAGCATCAGGAGTCAGAATTGGGAACTGTGACAGGTGTTGGAAAGCTGGTTCAGAGAGCTTCCTTATGACAGTGATCAGAAGTGCCTACGTGAATATTCAGTCTAGTCAATTCTCTATGTAATCGACCTCCTTGGTTTCAATCCTAATAAAGCGGTCGCCCATCTTGAAAGCGGACCCGGAGACGTAGTCCATCAGGGACGAACTCTGTAATCAATTTTGTTGTTTGGTATCACTGTGTATTTGCTATTTTCATTACTATTTTTCATGTTACTTATGTTTTATCAGCCGTCATAAATTCGTTCTTCTCAAGCAGTTCTCTCGGTTTCCACACTTTCAGTTAACAATCAAATCATTAATGGCATAATCAATTCTACATCAATTTTAACTTCTGATCATTTCAGATCATATAATTTGGTATCAGAGCAGGTTGTGTTTGTAGAATTTGCCATTGAATGTTAAACAGGTCAAAGTCACAACGTGGAGAAGGAACCCTTGAGCAGATTGATCCAGAGATTGGAAAGCGGTGAGTCGTTCATAAATCGACCGTGACAAGATCTGATGCAGGTGAAAATAATGAAACTAAGACGAGTGATGAACAGTTTCAGCAAGCATTTTTGACTATGCATCAGATGTTGGGAGAACTTTATGAAGACAGGAAGGCCAGAGATGCAGTTTCCTCTTCAAATACATCGAAGAAGGACAAAGGTAAAGGCAAGGATGATAAACCTCCTTCACCTCCATCATATCCATCATCCCCTTCTTCTTCTTCTTCTTCTAGTGCAAAATCTGAAACAGAAAAGAAACCAAAAAAACCTCTATTTTGAAACTTGATGTAAAATTTGAATTACCTATTTATGATGGTGAAATGAATCCTGAAAAGTTAGATAATTGGATTAAGCAGTTAGAAGTGTATTGTTTTATTCAAAACATCTCCGATGATAAAATGAAAATTTAGTTAGCTACACTTAGAATGGGGGGAATAATTTAATATGGTGGGAAAGTAAAACTCAAATAAATGTAATGCGAAAAGGAAAAATCATCTCTTCATGCTCTAAGTTTTTAAAAGTTCTTAGGAAACAATTCTATCCTTTGGGATACATGCATCAAGCTGTTATTGATTGGCAGCATCTGAGGCAAGGTAAAGGGCAGAGTGTTCAAGAGTTTACTCAGGAGTTCATAAAGAAAGCATTGGCGCTTGGTATTTCATTGGATACATGCGAAACTTTATTAAAATACATCGACAATTTACATTCATATTTGCAGCATACATTATTGATGTTTAATCCTGATGATTTTGATGAAGTGTGTGTTCAGGCCATACATATTGAATCAGGTGGTAGACCATTCAAGTTTTCACAAAAACCATCTAGACAATTGGAAATCAAGGATTCCAAAGACAGTAAGAAGAAGGGTAATCTGAAGGGAAAGAGATCAATGATAGCTCAGAAGGAAGGTGAAAGACCTACTTGTACTCATTGCCAGAGGATCGGACATGATGAGTCCAAATGTTGGAAACTTCACCCAAAACTCAAACCGAAGAAGTTTCAGAAGACAAAAGGTGAAAAGAAGGCCAATACAACAATCTATGAAGATTTGGGCTCCGACTCAGGTGATGAAGGTAAAATAACGACAATGGTTTCAACAGGTAAAACTTCTTATACTGATTCAACTAACACTTCTATACCTTCTTCAAACCGAAATCATTTAAATGAGGATAAAAGGGTTGAATTATTTCACATAAGGATAACTTCTAAGCACACAAAGATAGATACATTATTTGACAGTGGATCATAGGGAAATTTAATATCTGAAGATTTAGTTAATAAATTTGGTTTGGAGACACATAATCATCCTAGACCATACCCTCTAGGTTGGATGAATAAAGAGACTCAGATTAATGTCACAAAGAAGTGTCGATTAAAATTTGCCATAAAAAATCACCACATTGATGAAGTATATTTAGATGTGATTCCAACAGATATATGTGGAGTAGTGCTAGGAAGTCCTTATCTCTATGATCGTGATGCAGTGTTTTATAGGAAATAGCATAAATATTATCTTAAGAAAGATGGGATTGAATTTATTGTTAGGGCACATAAACTTAAAACACACTTGAATTTAGTTTCAGTTAATCCGATGAAGATATTAATAAGTTCAAGTAAGAAATATGTACTTATGGTTGTGAAAGAAAAACATAAGGATCGACAGGATGTTTTTCAAGTTGTGAATCTGAGTTCAAAGATAGATTGGTTAAAGTGGTAGATTCTTTTCAAAATCTATTTAAGGAACCAAAAAATGTTCCTCCAAAAAGAGTAATACAACATGAAATACAATTAATGTCAGATGCCTCTCTTCCTAATATTGGAATGTATTGCATATCAGTGATAGAGAATGAAGAAATAAAGAAACAAATACAAGAATTGGTTGAAAAAGGTTTTATTCGACCCAATTCATCTCCATGTGGCTCACCCATAATTTTGGTTCCTAAGAAAGACGGGACATGGAGAATGTGTGTCGACTTCAGGGCCTTAAACAAGATAACAATCAAAAATTGGTATCCTCTTCCCAAGATAGATGACTTACTTGATCAAATGAAAAATGTTGTCTATTTCACTAAGTGAGATTTAAGAAGTGGGTATCATCAAATCCGCATAGAAGAAAATGACATTTGGAAGACTGCATTCAAAACTAGACATGGACTATTTGAATGGTTGGTAATGCCTTTTGGTTTGTGTAATGCACCAACAACTTTCATGTGGGTTATGAATGATGTTTTCTGTCCATACATTGATAAATTTGTCATAATCTACTTAGACATTCTGATTTTCAGTTCCAGTATAGAAGAACATGTTAAGCAGGATTTTGAAGTATTGAACAGAGAAAAGTTGTACCTTAAACTTTCCAAATGTGTGTTTGGGAAAACTTCACTAAATTATCTTGGTTACATAGTTGGACGTGGAGGTTTAAAAACAGATCCAGCTAAAATCAATGTGATTGTTAAGTGGCCAAGACCAAAAAATGTGACTAAAGTTAGAAGTTTTTTTAGGTGCAATTCATTATTGGAGAAAATTTATTGCTCAGTTTTCTTTGATTGCTTCACCGTTACATGCTTTAACAGGTTCTAAAGTTCCCTTTCAGTGGGGAGGTAAACAAAAAAAAGCTTTTGATACACTTAAGGAGAAAATAGTCACATCACCAATCTTATATTTACCAGATATTCAACAGCCATTTGAAATTGAAACAAATGCTAGTGGTTATGCAATGGGTGCAATCTTACTTCAAAAAGAGAAACCAATTTGTTTTCATTTAGAAACTTTTTCTAAGGTAATAATGAATTATCCGACATATGATAAAGAAATTTTTGCTTTGGTTGAAAGTGTTAAAAAGTGGAAACATTATTTAAAGGGTAAGGAAACAATGATTCACACAGATCGTCAACCACTTCAGTACTTACAATCTCAAACTAAGTTGCAACAATCTCGTCATTAAAGATGGATGGGATTTCTTCAGCAATTTTAATTAGTAATTAAGTACAAGAAAGGTGTCATAAACAAAGTAGCTGATATGTTATCTAGGCCATTTTTGAATGCTTCCGTAGTTCTACATAGTAGTTCTTTAAAGCATGAAAGTTATATAGAACAATATAGAACAGATTCTGATTTCAAAGATATTTATGAATCACTAACTCATGGTACTCAGGTGGAAGAAATCAATTATCATGTTCATGACAGGTTGTTATATCATCTGGGTAAGTTATGCATACCACAAACAAAAAGAGTGCATGTTGTCCGGGAAGCACATTCTTCTCGCATTTCAAGAAATTTTGGAGTAAGAAAAATAATGGCACACATTCAAAGGTATTGTTATTGGCCTCTTATATATGAAACTGTTGATAAATACATTAAAGGATGTGTGATGTGTTCGGCCAGCAAACCAGGCATCGAAAGATTGGTTTATACATGCCACTTCCACTTCCTTTGCGACCATGGGACAATATTTCCATGGGATTTGTTGGAGGAATTCCTATGTCTAGGAGAGGGCATGATTACTTGTATGTTGTGGTTAACAAATTCAACAAAATGTGTATTCTTGTTCCCTGCAAAAAGCAAGTGACAACTGAACAAACTGCAAAGATGTTCTTTGATCAGGTATGGGTTCATTTTGGGTTACCTACTTCTATTATTTCTGATCGAGACACTCATTTTATAGGAGAATTTTGGTCCACTTTATGGGAACTCATGGACACAAAACTGAAGAAGAGCACAACTTTTCATCCACAAACCGATGGACAAACTGAAGTGGTGAATAGGAAAATCATACATAATATCCAAGGGTATTGCAGTAAACATCCTAAATTGTGGGAGGAATCTTTATCTTATGTGCATCATGCTTACAATCAAGCCTTACATTCATCCACTAATCGATCACCATTTGAAACATGTTTTGGGTATCTACCGAAGTCACCAATGGATTTCATGTTTAGTGAAGAGGATAAAATGGGTGAACATGATGATGCAAACAAAGCAGTTAAGTTCATTCAATGGATACAACAGATACATGCAACAATGCAGGATCAGTTAGAGAAGAGTCAGGCCAAGTATAAAATGCACCATGACAAGCATCGAGTCGATCATCATTTTCAGGTCGGCGATCAGGTATGGTTGTATATCAGTAAAGACAGGTTGAAAGGAGAAGGTAAGAAACTAAAACCCATCAGGTATGGCCCTTTCAAGATTATGGAAAAGATTGGAAATAATGCTTTTCGATTAAATTTACCTCCTTACATGCGAATTTACTCAGTTGTAAATGTGGAAAATCTAAAATTGTATGAACCTCCGATGATCATGGATCCCGAGGAAGATACATAGATTCCGACTATTGATGATTTGGCACCTGAGTATATGAATGAGTTGCAAGAAGATATCATCTTGGACAGGAAGATTCGATCTTCGAGGCGTGGAGATGTTGAGTATCTTCGAGTAGGACTCAAGGGCATGAATCCGAGCAAGGCAAGGTGGATGGAGATCGGAAAAGTCAGGGAATTGTACCCTCACCTGGTGTTTGCTTGAAATAAAACTTTTGTGGTCCAAAAGCTTTCAAGTGGAGAGGATTGATCCAGGAGGATCTTGTTATATCAATTACACAGGTTGGTTCATCGTTAGCATGCAGTTTTGGGTAGTTTTCAGTCTTCATCAGTAGTGTTTTGGTTCAGTGGTGTGCTTTATGGGTTTGATGTCACATTGTGACATTTTATTGTAAAAATGTTTTTTTTTTAATGATGTACAAAGGTCTAAAGGCTTAAATATTGTACTAAAAACCTAAGCCTAACACCTAGCTCTATATAACTATGGTGGACAAACCTTAGACTTATACCTAGGAAACTAAACCCTAACACTACAACCATTTTGCCATGGTGTAACAGTTTGATACATTGTAAAAACATTACAAACAAAACAACTGTCCCTAAACCGTTGGCCTCTAACCGCATCAGAGAAAATCACGGTCATGAGGCATGTGAACGAAACGATGGTTATAGTTATCAGTTACAGGCAAAGTATGCAGTTAATTGCAGCGGGGAAGTTAACAATGACTACAGACATGTGAATGAGTTTCAGGTCACCTTGAGAGGGGATAGCAATTAGGCGGAGTTGCATTAACCGTGTCGGGTGTGACATGTGAGCAACAAGGGCATCATTGCACAGTCAAGTAACCATAGCAGTTATCGCACCATTTCCGCAACCGCCAGAGGAATGTGCTGTTCACATAACGCAGTCACCGTCAACCAACCGGAACCGTTGGGCGGGAGGAATGTGCTTTTCACATGCGAGCGGTCAACCTCCTCCGCTCGGTCAGCAAGCCGCCAGCGGGTTTATTTTATTATAAAGTTTAAAAATGGGTTTTTGTTACAAAGTTGTTTAAACATTAAATCGAAGACCATGAACCTTATCCTAGGTGTCAGTTCATGACTAGACCGAGACCCAAAACAACCCCAGAATGAAGATTGTTCATCGCAAATTCAGCCTAAGGATGTTTGAGTGTTCTTATAGGCTTTTAAAAGGTAGTTTTCTCATTGAAGTGCATTGGAGTGGTTTTGGAGTTTTGGTATGCAAATTTTGGAGGTTAGAAGCTGTTTTGTTTTCTGTGTAATAGGAGCATCGGGGGTCGGAATTGGGAACCGTGACAGGTGTTGGAAAGCTGGTTCATAGAGATTCATTATGACAGTGATCAAAAGTGCCTGCGTGCACATTAAGTCTGGTCAATTCTCTATGTAATCGACCTCCTTGGTTTCAATCCTAATAAAGCAGTTGCCCATCTTGAAAGAGGACTTGGAGATGTAGTCCATCAGGGACGAACTCCGTAATCAATTTTTCTATCTGGTATCGTTGTGTATTTGCTGTTTTCATTACTATTTTGCATCTTACTTATGTTTTATCAGCTATCGTAAAGTCTTTCTTCTCAAGCAGTTCTCTTGGTTTCCACACTTTCAGTTAACAATCAAATCATTAATGGCATAATCAATTATACATCAGGCCAGAGAGGGCTCTCTCCAAAGAATCACAGCCTAGAGGGCTGGATGAATTAGGGTTTTAGGCTAGGTATAAAGTGTAGAGGCTGTTTTTATTTGATTTGGCGGGGTTATTGCTGGATGAGGGTGTTAGGTCAAAGAGGCTAGGTGAAGGAAAATGAGATATGATTGTAGACATTCAAAGGGGAAAGGTAGGAAGAAGTTTTATAACTTAAAATATGATTGGATGAGATGGTTTAAGACTGATGAGGAGTTATGAAGAGAATAGGAGATGTATTCTTCCTAAACTGAAGAAAAATGGACAAATTATGATAACTTTCCCAAAACAGAGCATGAGCAAACATGTATTCTGCCTATCAACTTGAAAATTACCATATAACAGACATGAAATGGTTTATGAGCTTACAAAACATTCATACAAATGATCACAAATAAGAAACAATTCTAAACATCCATATAACATGTATCCCAAAGAAATTGTTGCAACTCATCTATCAAAATTGGCCAAAATCTGATACAATAGTGTCTTTGATCACTAGTACAACATCCAACCGAGTCCAAACTTTTGCACTCTGAAATTCATGCAATATATACAATAATCTCATCACTGGACTAAGGGAGTTGAATTCAACCATCTCCCTAAAGATAGAAATAGTTGCATTAAATGGGCACTCCTTGCTAGGAATATGGACTGAATTTTTGAAAATAGGGGTCAAAGATTAACTCGTATCTATTGAATCATGACAAAATTTACAAAATTGAAGGAATTTTTTTGTATATTAGTTTGTTTTGGAGAGAAGCCTCTCTCAATTTTCTTAGATTCATCTCCATCTGCTCGAAAATGTGCCGAAACATCATGACTAAAACATGAAATCATTAAATGTTTAAATATGCAAAACTAGGCTATAAATACCTAGTCAAGTATTCCAATACACGACATTGGTGAAGAAACTGAAAGAGGTTTTTTATATTTGGCTCATTATTGACAAAAACCTCCCTGGTTTTCTCAAAATTCTTTTCCAACTGTTAGAAAAGAGCGCCAAAAAACAATTACTAAAATAGTAAAACAAATTCAAAATGGTTGATTTTTTGAACATAAGCCTCCAATATTGCTGCATATCTCCCACATCATAACACCCGTGCATAAAAAGAAGGAGGTTTTTTTTCATTGGTTTGATATTGACGAAAACCACTTTTACTTTTGTAAAATTCATTTCCAGTATTTTAGACACTGATTTTGAAGTAAAATTGTCCCTGTGTGCAACAAATGACTTCAAAATACCCATGATATTTTCTGATGGTACTTTTGATGATGACCATGACCTTAGGCTTGTGATGAGAGTAGCATATAAATTATACATTTATACATTGACTCAATACCCTTTTCCAACCAAGAGATATGTCAAATTTAATATGAAAATATTATAATTTGACCTAAGACCATAACTAATAGTGAAAAGAGTAATTTTGATCACTGGTGACTGACATCACTGACAGGAACTAACATTGGCTCCAACTGGGGATGGAAGCTCCTTAGGAGGTGTCAAGAACACCATAGACCAAGTAGCCTTATCCAGTTGGAAATGGAGTCACTGCAACTACAATCTTCAAACTGATTCATTCTGAAATCAAAACCAAACTGCAACCCAGGTTGAAAACTAAATCTATACATGCTGAAACTGAAACTGAAAATGCTGAATAAATGCTCAGAGTTCTGAGCTTATTGGGACACACCTACCTACCCTGTACTGTTGAGAAACTGTTGAATCAAATAACACAAAACTGCCAGTGAAGCCAGTCAAGTAACTGCTGAAACAAGTGGACTGCTTCACTGCTTATTAGCAAAATCAAAAGGACAACTTGACAATGAGTCCACAAAATCAAAGCTATAATATGTAATGGAAATTGCTGATGGATCTATTTCTCATAGTAAAAACATGGCTGAAAACTCAAGCTGAAAAGACCCTCCATGTAGTCTGCTATGGGATCAATAAAGACATGATCTATTGGTTGATCTTCAAAGTATTCTGTGATTAACGTGTTAAGGAAGGGTAGTTCAAATGTGTTCTCTTTATCACAACAATGCTCCAGTTGTGAATTATCAAACTCATCCTCAAAAGCATTATATTCCTTAATTAGAAAATCATTGGGAAGCTCTATATCCTCCTGTTTTAGCTGACAAAGACTTTCTAAAAGCTGAATCTGATCTTGAAAATGATAAGACTGTATTTGAGCTTCTAAATTTTCAATATCCTTTTTAAGCTTACTAGAAAACTCATCTAAAAGTCTGATCTTATCTTCAGGATTACCTTTGTATGTCTTTAAATAGATAGATAAAAACCTTGAAAAGGCTTCATCGATCTGATAATCCTCAAAATGATTCCAATATTCTTTAAAACCATCAATAGAAAGGGGATCGGCCACATACCCTGTCATATTGATGAATGGCGCAAGTAGATCAGTTATTCAAGCTCTAAATTCTTCAGACAGTGGATTCATCATGAAGCTTTGAAACTCTGGATTCTTCAAGATTGGAGTCGCCATACGTGTTCTGCAATCTGAATTCTTTGACAATGGAGTCGCCAGGTGAAATATTCAGCCTTCTTATGTGTCTGATCGCTGTTCACCATCAACAATCAGATCTGATCTTTGTCGTTCTTTCCTAGGGAAGATATGATCTCTCATTTCTCCGGAAACGACACTAGTATGTTATCACTCCTCCGGATCTCCAAGGCTAAGGAAGAGTCCAACTAAGGTAACCACATACCAATCTTTTGACTTGGTAGCTAGCCATACCAGGCCAAAGAGGGCTCTCTCCAAAGAATCACAACCAAGAGGGCTAGATGAATTAGAGTTTTAGGCTAGGTATAAAGTGCAGAGGTTGTTTTGATTTGATTTGGTGGGGTTATTGCTGGATGAGGGTATTAGGTCAAAGAGGTTAGGTCAGGGCAAATGAGATATGATTGCAGACATTCAAAGGGGAAAGGTAGGCATAAGTTTTATCACTTAAAAGATGATTTGATGAGATGGTTTAAGACTCATGAAGAGTTAGGAAGAGCATAGGAGATGTATTCTTCCTAAACTGAAGAAAAATGGACAAATTATGATAACTTTCCCAAAACAGAGCACGAGCAAACATGTATTCTGCCTACCAACTTGCAAATTACCATATAACAGACATGAAATGGTTTATGAGCTTACAAAACATTCATACAAATGATCACAAATAAGAAACAATGTTAAACATCCATACCACACGTATACCAAAGAAATAGATGCAACTCATCTATTAAAATTGGCCAAAATATGATACAATAGTGTCTTTGATCACTAGTACCAAATCCAACTGAGTCCAACATTTTTCACTCTGAAATTCATGCAATATATACAATAATCTCATCCTTGGACTAATGGAGTCGAATTCAACCATCTCCCTAAAGATAGAAACAATTGCATTAAATGGGCACTCCCTGCTAGGAATAGGGATCAAATTTCTGAAAATAAGGGTCAAATCTTAACTAGTATCTCTTGAATCATGACATATATTACAAACATAAAGGAGGTTTTTGTATATTAGATTGTTTTTGAGAGAAACCTCTCTCATTTTTCTCATATTCATCTCCATCTCCTCAGAATAGGTGCTGCAACATCATGACTAAAATAGAAAATCATTAAATGTTTAAATCTGTAAAACTAGGCTGTAAAGATATAGTCAAATATTCTAATCCACGACACCTATGAAGAAACTAAAAGAGGTTTTTTATATTTGGCTTGTTATTGAAAAAATGGTCCTTGGGTTTCTCAAAATTATTTTCCAGCTGTTATAAAAGAGCGCAAAAAAACAATTACTAAAACAGTAAAGCAAATTCAAAATGGCTGATTTTTTGAACATAAGCCTCAAATATCATTGCATATCTCCCAGATCATAACACCTATGCATATAATGAAGGAGGTTTTTGTTTCTTTGGTTTGGTATTTACAAAAACCTCCTTCACATTTGTAAAGTTCATTTCCATTAATTCAAAAACTGATTTTGAATTGACACTGTCCCTGTGTGCAGCAAATGACCTCAAAATACCCATGAGATTTTCTGATGATACTTTTGATGATGACCATGACCTTAGGCTTGTGATGAGAGTAGCATATACATTATACATTTAGACATTGACTCAATGCCCTTTTCAAACCAAGATATATGTCAAATTTAATTTGAAAATATTATAATTTGACCTAAGACCAAAACCAATAGTGACAAGAGTAATTTTGATCATTGTTGATTGACATCACTAACATGCAATAACATGTACGAAGCACATCGAGCAGCGAGAAAAAGGGACACATACACATGCACCATCAAGGAAAGACTAAGAACATTTATGTCCCCGTGCACTTTGCCATGCAGAGGTGAAGACATGTTACACCGAGAGCATACCATCACTCAGCAACACAACAACTCGACACAGACACCACAGTCAGCTAGTACATGTTAGCAATGTCATGTCGAGTTGTGTCATGAGTTGTCTCAGCCACATAACTACTATGGGCCATACTTGTTGTAATTAATGTAATGTAAAGTGGAAGTCCAAGGGACCCACATATGAAGTTGAAGAGTCATGTAAAGTCGAAAAGTCATAGGAATTCAAACAGTCATGAGGGAAGTCGAAGAGTCACAAGGGTCAGTTATTCCCCCTTGGCTATATATACTTCCTCATTGTATGAGCAAAGGACTTTTCACCTTAGCTCCTCCCACATAGCCTTGAGAATTTGTAGCCTGTTCTTTGAGGAGTGAGCAGTGGCTCCAACATCCCACTACTGGGACAAGTGATGTATGGTGCACAGATGTGTGTTAGATATTTTTCTTAATTCAGAAGCCTATCTCAGGCCAGCATGTTTTCACACGTTTTATATCTGTTTGTAAGACTATTATTTAAACGTTTGTAATGCATGTTTGCTTAACCTGTACGAAGATAGTTGAACTACTTCAGTTATTTTAGTACTCATATTGTTGAAGATGTGTTGTATTATTTATCGTTGTTGTCCCATCCATGTGGACTACTCCGCCGGACATTAGACATACCATCTTTGTGTTTTCTTAGTTTTAATGACTATCACCCCCGCATGGACTACTCCACTGGATGATGTACGTGTTTTCTCTTGAACTTTGGTTTTCACGACTGCCGCATCCGTTGTGGACTATTCCATTGGATACTGGACAAACCTTTGTTGTTGTTCATGTGTGTTTCTTCCTAGGTTGGGACTATTCCCTCTCATCAAGAGGCTCACTTTACTTCCCCCTTTTGACAATAAGAGAACCCAGACATAGAGTTACATTAAACACTTACCAGGCATACTCACCTCACTTTGTTGAAGTTACAAGCATAACACTTTCACGTGTTGAACAACAAGAGCTAAGACAAATATTTAAGATAATGGCAACCGGGCCATCGTATTGGATGTGACTCCTACACCAAATGGTGTGAGGTCTATTTGGGATCTCATACCGGGGAGATCCTTGTTGTTGATGGGTCCAACGCTGTCAACACCTTCTTATTGATTAATATCAAATGTCCAGCAGAGAGAGAAAGTCCAATTTTGTACAATGATGATAAACAATCCCAAAACTGATCCGATTCTGTCCTTGTCAAGTTTTGCAATTTTGAACGTTGTCAACAACGATCAAACAACCATAACCAGAGAAGTCAATGGTGGTCAAACTCCAAT
This sequence comes from Pinus tabuliformis, assembly GCA_031772625.1. NCBI lineage: Eukaryota > Viridiplantae > Streptophyta > Pinopsida > Pinales > Pinaceae > Pinus > Pinus tabuliformis. Next base: position 932,354,128 of record CM062818.1, read on the forward strand.
AAGATGTCCTCCAAATTTTTTGGGTTAGTAGCCCAGTCAATGCGGCCTCAAGAGCTGATGAAAGTAATGCCAAAACAACCTTGACATTAGCGGTCAAATGAGAGAGTAAACACCTGTCAGATCTGCAGTCAACCTAAGATTAGACTCTATGGTCAACACATGTCAAACTTCAACAAAAGCCTCGGTTCTTGTGCCAGGATGTGCGGCCTGCCAAAACAGAGATATCTCCACAAAAATTGCAGAAAAACAAAGCCAAATAAGCCTTGGTCAAAGCTGGTCAAAGGTCATTGCAGAAAAGTCATCGTAGAAGAACAAAGATGCCTAGTCCACCCTTCACACATGTGAGAAGAATCTTCTACCTGAGATGTGTACGAACTAATCAGAAGAGAGAGAATGTGATGTGTGATAAGGTCCCAAAATGAGGAGGACGTATGTTATATTTATAGTGGTTACGTGGGGTGAAAATACATGTCTATTCATCATTGAGCTGACTTGAAGAGGGTTAGACCTGAGCTAACTTGAAAATGAGGCATTTATAGGTGAGAAAAAATTATACATTTTGAGGTGAAGAAGAATGGCATCAAGGGTGATCCAATGGAGGGATTATCAATAAAAGACAGGGCTTCTAGGATGAGGAACTAGCCTCTAGTTGCACTCTTTAACACTTTGCCATTATTTCCCTTGGATTTGCTTGTTAGGGAAAATTTCTCCTCATCCTCTGTCTTTTCTGATCTACCATCTCGGGTCCCTCTCTGTATCTCCTCCTGAATATAGTCAGTCCATAAACTTTCCCAACTAGGAAAATTCTCTTTGCCACTGACAACATCCTGGAAACCGTACCAAGACTTGTGAAGTCCTAGTAAAGAAAAACTCACAAGGTCCTACTCAGGTATAGTGACACCCACACCAACTATCTTATCTCGAACTTGAGTGAACTTTGTAAGATATGTGATGATGGGCTCTCCTTGTCTCATATATATACTACTTATATTTTCCTTAAGAGCAAGCTTCTTGGCATAATTGATACTCTGATATAGATCTAAAATAGTTTTGAACATCTCAAAAGTTGTCTTCTTCTCATGGATATGAGGAACTATATGATCTTTGATCCCTTCTAGAATAATCCTATTGACCTTGATATCATTTTTAGTATGTTGGTTCAAATGTTGGGGATCTTGTGGTGGTGGTATAACATTCTTTAGAAACACTCCCACCCCATTATCCTCCAATACTATCATGATCCTCCCTTTCCAAGAGACAAAGTTAGAGGCTCCCTCTAAACAATGGTCTGATCTCAATCCTTGGAATTCCATCCTGCTTACCCAAAGAGCTCTCCTTCACAATATAGCACTAGCCTTCTTGACTGATCTACGCAAGTCACAAACTAATCTTGGTGTTGGTATTTATATTGATCTCTTCTTTGATACCATGTAGAATTTCCTTGAAATTATGCAACTTCTATGACTAACAATATGAAACAAATTCTATTCACCAAGACATACTTTCTTGTTAATTTTATTTAACAATGGTATGTTCTATTCTTGCAAAAATTACTTCAAAATCCTTTTATTATCCCAATGATAATTTCCACTTAATTTCCAATAGAAATCACATAAACCATTAACCACATCGATAGTAACTGTAGATAGAACATAAATAATAAAATGCGGAAGACAAGAGAACACAAGAATTTGGCTTATGCCAAGGAAAAAACCCAAGATGGGGAAAACCTTGATCAATTCTTCTTTTTGTAAATATCAAATGTTTAACAGAGAGAGAGAGTACAGTAATATAAAGTCAAAGTCAAAATTGACTTGCCAAATTACTGTCCAAAACAACCCTGCCAAATATGCAATGCTACTCTTAGTCAACAACAGTCAATAAGCCCTAACTAGTCAATAATCAATAGCCAAACTTCCCTTCTTGAGCTTAGTCAACCTCAGTCAAACTTGACCTCCTTTGCTGGTCAAATCCAACCCAAAACAATCCCAAAACAATAGTAAAACTCAGTCAACCTAAAGTCAACTCTGTTGTCAATGGAGGTCAAAGTGCCCATAAATTCTCTGTTTCTGTGCCAAATAGTATTCCTTGCCCAAACAAAAAATATCCCACAAAAAGCACAGTCAAAGGAGGTCAAATATCCCTTTGTCAATGCTAGTCAAACCCTACAATAGATATGAAATTCAGCCTCCTGAAATTTGTTCTTCTTTCTGCCACGTGTTTGAGAAGAACAACTACCCAATGAGGTGTATGAAGCAATCAGATGAGGAGAGAGAATAATGTGTTGTGTGATGATGATGCCAAATAAGGGTGGAGGTCTCTCTTATTTATATGAATCGATGAGGGTCAAAAAATGTCTGTTGGGCTTCATGAGCCTACATGATGATGTGGTCGACCTTGATAATTTGCACATGTGTGGGATTCACTTCAAAAAAATATTTCTCCTTGACCAAATTTAGTGATATTTAGGTCGATTTTGGTCCTCTAGAAAAGAGGAATTCAACGCAATAATTATCTCCATAAAATGAGCAATCCAAAGTGGAATTTGGCTATAGTTTCCAATTTTAACATTTCTCTGCCAAATAAGCAATGGAATAGAAACATAGATAAAGAAACACAACCACACATAATACCACAATTTTTTTTTAGGGAGCTCAACTGGGAAAAGCCTTGCCAATAGATTTTATTGAGAACAATTGAGAAAAAATTCTTTACAAGGCAAACTGGTTCAATAGAAAACAAGGTTTCTCTCTCTGCTAATACTTAGTTTGAAACCTCCCTGCAAGAACTTGAACCAACTCCTATTTCCTTGTGCTATCTAGCTCCTATTTCCTAGCGCAGATCTAAGCTCCTATTATTTAGGAATTTCTCCCTAAATCCAAGTGCACATCAAAAGGAAATTCTCTCTCTCAAATTGCATAGGATGCTCCTTACACACTCTGCTAGCAAGAAATATTTCTCACAGAAACTCATGCTCAATAATTATGATACAAATATGTGCCTTCATCCTCCTTTTAAGATATTCAATTCATGCTAAATTTGGCAAGTTAATTTTTAGAACTTGGATTTGGGATTGATTTGATAACTAAGTCGAATTAACTCTTCTAACTTTTCCTTGTCCAAATTAGACATTGAGACTCTCACTCATCCTTTTTCAAATATAAACTTGCACTTGGAGACAAGAAAAAACGAGCCTCCAAATTCTGCGCATGAGTTAATTTCTTTGTGACTCGTCCTCGAACTCGTGCATGCTAGAGAAAGACTGATCGAGGTATTTCTTGGCCAAGGTAGAAGTGAAGAAGACCTTTCTTGCTACTATTATCAACATTATTATCACCATTCACCACTTTCTTGGTGCTTGTGAGGATGAATGTTGTGGCTTACATGTGTTCTATTGATCACACTGTCTATGCTTGCTTATCATATACACTAGAAACTTGTTGGATGTAACAACAAATATTAGTAGGCTATCCTTGGATCTTAGAGAAAACTTCAGGTTATTGTGTAGGAAATAGAAGTGAACTATTCCCCCTTCTCTTTGCATGCTTTATTTTGATTTATGTCTAACATTTCACCGCCAAACAAGTATTATTTCGATGATCTATAGGTTACTTTGATCCTTAGAATGTACCCTAGGTTTGGTGACAATGGTAGAGGTGGAATATTATCTCTGCTCTCCGTATCTTCCTTTTGTTTCATGTCAAATTTGTTCTATTTCTCACACCCTTGTCTAGGGTTAGATAGGTTTAAATAGATTAGGTGCATCTTGCACTTGTATTTTTAGTTGCATTAAAAACACATGGAACCAATGGTGGAATAGACCATAATCGACAAAAGCATAAAGAACTAGTTTCAGTTGGGCCTCATCTAAAATATTTTCCATCTCAATAGATAAAGGTCTAATTGAGCCCTTTCGTTAGGTGAACCTATGAGGTTGATTTAGAACATATTCCTTCATCAACATTTTGGTGACAGAAGAATGAAAGACAACAAATAAAACCACAATGGGGTGCTTTTTTTATGAATGCATTGACTATCCATGGCTCCATTCTAGATTCATGCATGAGATGATATTGATGTTTTGATTCATCTAGGATGATTACATGAAATACCAAAAAAGGTGGTAGAATTACAACCAAAATTTAATGGTGAGGGTGAGACATTGCATTAGTACATATTGAAACCTATGATCATAGATTGAAAATCCTAGAAAACCTTGAAGAAATTTTTTTATGAATGTCTTTTTCTCTCACTTTTGAAGGACTAGTTCAAAATCGGTGTAAGGCATTGTTAACAAAATCAGTTCACAACTAGAAACAATTAAGAGAAGTGTTCCTAGTTACTCATGATAATTATCAATTGGAAAAATTGACTGATGAATTGAATGAATTTTTTTTTAGAAGGAAACGTGAATCTATTGAAGGTTTTAGTATGAGGTCTCCATAGATATATCACCGATTTTGTGAAAGTAAGCCCCTCAAGGAACTACTGTGTAAATGGTACTCACATGTGCTCTCCATTTATGAAGAGAAAGATCTACTAATGGAACATGATGACAATAAAAAATTACAAGAGAATTAATACCCTATTATGTCATCCTTACATTTATGTGAGTCCATCCCACTAAAATTAACATCAAACAAGGTGGAGTGTGAGGTTGAGGAAGTGTCATCACAAGATGGAATCAATAATGTAGAAAGCATTTATTTGGAAGATAACCTTGTATAGGATTCTAAGCATTATGAACATCTTACATAGATGGAATATGTTTAAAAAACCAAACTTGTCATTCAATTGGAAAGCAAATACTAACATGCACTCTTATGAAGTTTCTTATATAGAGAAGTAGAAATGCATGATAAATCCCACAAACTTGGTTATCACAAGACATTAACATGTTAGAATATCCCAAGGATTATTACATTATTTTGTGTGATTCTCATGAATATATTAACCTATCTAAGATGAAAATTTCTTTTGATACACTACCTATATATCTTGAGTTTAATTCACAAGGAGGAGGAAAGATTGTGGAGAGTAATTCATTGGAATTATATATACATGAAATTAAAAATTTGTTCATGGACAAGAGAAATGTAGACTAGAAAATTGAGGAACAAGATTAGGTGGATGCTGAAGAAGCAGGTTTGGAGAATGAAGTGTAGTTACATACGCCATCCATCTCCTTCATACTTGTAGATATATATTTGTGGTATGATGTTTTGAAGCATTATTTGCACCATGTATCGAGTCTCAGTCACTTAGATGTGAAAACAAGAAGAACTTGCTCAATATCAACTTATCAATGGGTTTATTTTTAGGAAGAACTACGAAATGCGTTACTAAAATGTCTCAACATTGAGGAAGTGTTGAAGGATTCACATGATGGTCTCATAGGTGGGAATTTCTATAGAGATATCATCACTCACAAAATTTCAAGAGATAGATATTATTGGGCTATGTTGTTTAAAATTAGAGATGCACACGTTCAAATTATGATTATAATTGTCGGGGGTGGGGGGAGTGAATCAATATTATGGCCAATTTGCCAATTTATAAACATTTCAAACCATATAAACATCAATCACATAAGAAACACACGAGAACACTAGATGTACACGGAAACCCTTAAAGGGAGAAAACCACAAAATTATTTTCCTAAATATTGTCATTGGAACCAACCTATTGTTACAACAATTTACTAGCTCCAACCAGAAGGAGGAACCCATCCCTTGATTTATAGGACCAATGTAAAGGAGACACTTTTACCCTAATTTACATGAACCAACCTAAAGGAGACACCCTAATTTACAAGAACCAACTTCAAGGACACACCTATCCCCTGATTTACAAGCACCAACTTGAAGGAGACACCTATCCCCTAATTTACTTCTAATTTGTATTTTGATTAATGCAAATCCAATTAGCTTTTTGGTCATACCTTTGCAATTAAAAATCAACTCTTCTATAATCTAATTTTCATATTTAAGCTCTAAGGTCTTAGTACTTTAGCTCATTGCATTCTACACACTGATATGTATATCACATATTCTTCATATTTTTCAACTTCAGTGTACTGAGCTTCACTCCTCTTGTAGCTTCTCTGATCTACATTACATGTACATAGGTCCTCAAAATACTTGGGCTATGGGCCCACCATGTTTCCTCTTAAATTTCGTGGCTTCTCTACTCTACTCCCGAGAGTACTTCGTGTATGACCCCGCAAATCTTCTTGGATCTTTTTGAAACAAAAGTTGTGAGTTTTTGACTCAGTTATTCATAGGAAAATGGCTTGATCAAGCCTAAAATGTGATTGAAATATAATCCATGTTGACAAGAAGTCTTGGAGCCCAATTTGAGGCTAATACTATGAGCTGCACAAGAAACTTGGGATAAAACCATGGAATTTCCCAACATTGGTGCCAAAAATAGATATTAGAAGGACCATATATCTAGATTACCCATATTTACTTTACCTTTCATGAGTGTTTAACTTGAGGGGATAAACTATCGAGCACCCATGACCACATGCCATGAACAGGTGCTAACCCATATTGGATAGATGATATTGAATTTTCTTTCCTTCTACGCTAAGTGGCTGCAATGGCGATATCCAAATAGACATAGCCCTCAGGGCTGAGTCCTTTACCCTTCATGACCATGTGTCATGACCTCAACCTTCATACCAGAACGCCACATACTAGAGGCTCCTTGGTACCTCAGTACTCGTTTCTTGTCACAAACTATTTAAACTATTTACCATAGTCTACAATTGATGACCTTTTATGTGATATTGGATATTAAATTTTTATGAAACACTATTATGAAAGAATCTAGTGCTTGATATGCTTAATATCACTAAACTCAGTGTTTTTTAATTACATATTAATCACATTTAAACAAGTATTTATGGCTAATCATTTTCATTTCAAACACTAGTACCATCCTATTCATTCCAATCTTTCAATAGTCATAGGATACCTGATATGCAATAATGTCACTAATTCCATACCAGCGAAATATAATGTATGGTTTGGCTTGCTCGGTCTACTTGACCTATTTCTATTAATCTGGTTCGGCTCGCTCTGTCTTCTCGACCTATTGCTATTGATCTGGTTCAAATCCCTTGAACTTTCCATCAATGACAACACTATGGTCAATAATCTCCCCCTTTGTCATTGATGGAAACACATGCCAGTTGAGCATTGCTTCCAATCTGCAATCTCCCCACCAATATGCTCTTTTGGTATCTTCCAATCTATAATGTCTCCACCAATATGTAATTTAGCCCCCTTTGGCATCAATCGTAATGGAATATAATTTCTAAGAATGAGACCCCCCCCTTACCTATGTTATAGGATCAAAGTTTTCCAATATTAAATCAAATTCTCTTTGCAATTGTCATGGAACTCCCCTTAGCTTTTTGAGAGTTTTCATGCTTCTGACTTCCCTTGTTGGACTATCAACAATTTTCACTTGGTCTGATATTCTTCATTAGGTTTAAAAGTCTATATTTTGTCTGTAGTTCCTTCAAATTCAACTTGACTCCTCTGTTAACAAATTCTGCAACTCTTTCATATATAATTTCTCCCAGTAATTGTAATGGATTTCTCTATCTACAACTTCTCCTTATGACTTCATATTCTCCCCATTTATGAATGGTAAGGTTTTTTTTTTTTACTTCTAGTTTCAATTTCTCCTCCTAATCTCTTAACACAAAACAACTACTTCCTTTGATTTTCTCACTTTTCCTTTGTTTGCAACTAGGCTCCCCTTGTCTAGGCTGTGTCAATTTGTTCCTGCATGCAACATTTCCTCTTATGTATCTTTTCTCTTTAGACTACTCCCCTTATTCTTGAACTTCATTTTACTTCTTCCTTTTTGAACTTATCCCCCTAGGTTTATGCTTCATTTTGTTGACAACTTAACTCCTTTAATATTAAAGGGATTCCCCCCCATGAATTGATGCTTCTCCTTGCTTGAAACTTGTCCTACTAATGAACTACCCCCCCTGCAATTTTGATGTATATAAAAAACACTTTGTATTCTACAATGCACCTTGTGGGAAAGAAATGGTGTGGATAAACTACAGTTGTGCACTTCCCTTGTTACTAAGAAAGTGAAGGAGAGGTCATTCCCAACCTTTCTCTAAATTGTTCAAAAGCTTCACTATATAGTGATTTGGTAAAAATATTTGCAACTTTTTCTTTTGAAGAAATATATTCTAACTTGATATTCTAATCAAACTACATGTTCTCTGGTAAAGTGATATTTGTTGGGGATGTGTTTGGTTTTTGAGTGTAGAACATGATTCTTTGATATATTGATAGTACTTGTGTTATCATAGATAATGGGAATAGGTTGATCATGATTTACCTTCATATATTGCAAATTTTATTTTATCCATAGAACTTGAATGCAACAAACTACCACTGCAATGTATTTTTCTTCAACTATGGATAGGGAGATATAACTCTATTTCTTACTCAACTATGAAACTAGACAATTTCACAAGAAGAATGCTCCTCCATTGATGCTTTTACTTATCATCCACACTACATGCCTAGCCAACTTCCTCACATTCTATTAGGGTGAAATATTGACTCTTTGTATACCATAATCTAAGATCCATGGTGCCCTTAAAATACCTAAATATTGTTTTCACAACTAACACATGACTCTCCTTTGGAGCAAATTGAAACCTCACAACCAACCCAACATCTTGCACGATGTTTGGTCTTTATGTTGTCAAATATGGCAAGCTTCCAATCATTGAACTACACATAATTTGTAATATCCCCAATAGGAAATTAACAGTGAATAACAGAAAACATGTAACATGAACAACGCCTAACAATTACATGCACACGCAAAAATTACATACATAGATTATGGCACCAAAAAGTGGGACTTTATTAAATTTCTGAGTTGAATGAGTAAAATATAATCAAGGGAATAGGAACTTGGCTTGCTACAACAAGCAAAGCCAAACCCAGGTTTTGAAATCACTGCCCACAAATTAGAAACTCTGCCCACTAAATCTTTGGGCTAAACCAAAAATTCTTACTGCTGTTGCTGGTAGGAAATTGAGAAATCTCTCTCTGCAATGCTCACAAATTCCTAAAAATTCAGCTGGTGCCCCTTCTCAAGCAACTCCACAAAATCCATAAGGGAATTGGCGTCAATAAAATCCCTCTGAAAACCCACAAAATGAGGTGTACGACCTAGTTTATCTGCTTGTAATCATTGCCCATATTTCTATAGAATGTCCTAGAAATTGAGCTCCAACCTCCCACAAATTCTCTTGTAGAATTCTCCACAAAATTCCTCGTGCCCCTAATCCTCAAGCCCCAAATTCTATTTCTCCTTAACCTCTAAGTGGTTTTGCCAATGAGGGTATGCGTAGGCCCTAGAAGACAAATTTTTTCCTACCTTACTCCCTCAATTTCCTCCCTACAAACCACACCAAAACTCTAGAAAATTTCTAACCCAACCACTTCTGAATTTTCCAAAATTTCTCTTGCACCACAAATACCTTTTCCCACTAGTGCAAATTTTTGTCCTCACCACACACAAAATTGGGAATTTCAACTTTTGTTACAACCCCAAATTCCCAAAGGCTCCCCTAGGGTGGCACTCATTGTCCACTGAAGGAGTTGAGATATCCACCTGGAAATCTCCTTGTGTTGAACAACATGATGTTAAATTGGCTGAGAAGCTCAAGAAAACATATTGTTCACTTGTAAAATTGTCAAAAGGTCCCAAATGTTGGGCCTCACCTCCTATTTATGCTTGCTGCCTCCTTTTCTCTCCTTGTGGGCCCCTTTTTCCATTAGCTCATTTTCCCCTTCTCTTATTCTCTCTCCATAAATGCGTGTTGCCCCAAGGGTTGTGTATTTCTTGGGTGAGTGGCCCCCACAAAACACCAAAATTTGATCTTTCCCTTGTTCCTAAGTCAAGTGCCAAAAATGGTTGCAAAGGACAAAATTCGTTAAAACTGAAATTTCCTTTGTGTTACTTACAAAATTGGGGATCTTACATAGTTTTATTTGCATAAGAGGATTCATTATCTTTGCTCAACTTGCATCCTGTGACCGTAGGAACACTAATATGTGCATAGTTTTCCATACCAAATTTCTTTAACATTTCCTTTAGATACTTTGTTTGGGAAATGAATAACCTTTGTTTGATTGTGCAATTTGTAGTCCTAAGAAGAATGATAATTCTCCTAGCATGGACATCTCAAACTCTCCCTACATCTTAGCTGCAAACTTTTGATTCAACAAGTCATCATCACTTCCAAAGATTATGTCATCCACATAAACGACAATAATCAAAAGATTTTCATTTTCAGCATTAATATATAGATTTTTTTTATGCTTTTCCCTTTTTGAAACCTTGGTGTTGTAGATATCTATCAAGTCTTGAATACCAGGCCTTAGAGCTTTCTTTAATCCATAGAGAGATTTCATTAGTATATATACCTAGTCTACATTTTCTGATAGCTAAAACCCCTTTGGCTATTCAATGTACACCTCTTTTTTTAATATACCATGTACGAATGTTGACTTGACATCCATTTAATATACTTTGAATTTATAAGACATGTGAAGGCAAAAAACATTCTAATTGCTTGAATTCTAGATACATGATAAAAGGTTTCTTCAAAATCAACACCTTCTACTTGTACATACCCTTTGCAGACTAGTCTAGCTTTATTCCTCACTATTTTCCCATCTTCATTTAATTTGTTTCTAAATACCCACTCAATGCCAATTAAATTTTTGTCTTTTGGTTTAGGAACACGTTTCCATGTTTCATTTTTCTTTATCTGATTTATATCTTCTTCCATAACATTAAACCAATGCTTATCTTTAGCTTCAACATAGATATTGGGTTATATTTTGTATAACAAGGCTAGATTTGCATCCCCGGGTGTGCAGAAAATTCTTCTTTTGGTTTGAACTCCTGATTCTTTATCACTAAAAATTTGGTTTTCTAGGTGAATATTTTGAACATATCTTGAGGGGGTCTTTGGTTTGGAGTTTCCGCCTCTTGTTCGTATTTCTCTTCATGATCTTCTTCTTCACATCTAGTGTTGCTTAGATCATTTGTACTGATTTTTCTCTCCTTGTAGGGTAGTGCTTCATCTATCTTCACTTCCGTGCAGTCAACAATTTTGTTGATTTTTTTGTTATAACATTTGTAGCCTTTGCTTTTGGTTTTATGACCTAAAATATGCCTTAATCTTGTAAGGAATCAAAATTTTCCAATTGTATTAATTTATTTTGATATAACATTTACTACCAAAGATTTTAAAATGTTTAATTGATGTTGGCCTTCCAAATAATAATCAATGAGATGTTTTGTTACTATTTGTCATGATATGAGATTGATTCAAATTATGAACTACTGTGTAAACAAATTTAGCCCGAAAGGTTCTTGGCACCATTATTTCATCAAGCATAGTTCTTGCCATTTGCTGCACTAATTTGTTTTACATTTCAACTACACCATTTTGTTGATGGATCCTAGATACTAAGAACTATCATTTTATTCCATGCTCTTCACAGGAGTCATTAAAATCATCAGATGTAAACTCTCTCCTCCTTTGTCAGACACGAGACACTTTATTTTCAGATTAATTTGATTCGCAACTAGAGCTTTGAAGACTTTAAGCATACCAAATGATTCATATTTTTCTCTTAAGAACACAACCCATGTCAACCTAATGTAGTCATCTATTATTGTCATGAAATACCTCTCACCACTTGGGTTTTAGGTACTTGAGGGTCCACAAATATTTGTATGAACTAGCTCAAGTGGTATTTTTGTTGAATGTTCCTCTAGCTTAAATTGAACTTGAGTCTGCTTCCCAAACTAACAGGATTTGTAGATTGTATTATTAGGCTCTGAAATTTTGGAGAAATTTCTCTTATTGCCGAGTTTTACTTGGTGATCAAAATTTATGTGACCCTATCTTCTGTGCTAGAGACAACTTTCATCAAGTTTCCCCACGCAATACTGTTAATTATCTTCTTTAAGAATATACACACTGCTTGGGGTTCTTGATGCACTTTCCACAATTACCCCGATAGCTGCTTTCTTGATTTCATACCCTTTAGAGATAATGTTGACATCATACCCTTGATCACACATCCAACTTACATTCAAGAGATTGTGCTTAAGTCCATCAATATATAAGAAATATTGAGCTTTACCTTTTCCATTGTCTACACTGACTATGCATTTGCCAATAATCTTACTTGGTGCATTGTTTCCAAAGGAAACACTACCTCCTTTATTTTATTTCAAAGATAGAAACTTGATTTTATCACGTGTCATGTGTTTTAAGAACCCATTGTCAATATACTACTCACTTGGTTTTGTGCATATGGGACAAAGACACACTCTTCTTGTTTTTCTTGTATCTTTTTATTCTAGGTCTTTGCCACTTCTTCTACTTACTTATCCTATTTTCAAGATCTAATCTGACTGCTTCTACAATCAACCATGATTTGTGTCCATAGTTATTGCATTTGTAACACTCAATGAGATCCATTAGAGGAGAAAAAGAGTTATTGCCTCTGTCATTGTTCTTTTGGAAATTTATACGTCTGTTATGTATGTTTCTTGATGTTTGAAAATAGTTATTTCTAACACATGCTCTATAGTTTACAACTTTGTGACCAAAATTAGTACATGAGTAACAATAGCCATAAAATAAATTTTGGTACTTGGGAGCAAACAATCTTTGTAAAGAAAAGGTTCTTCTATCTCTACTTTGACCATGTTTATGAGGAAGCTTGGATATTTTTTGGTTCTTTAATTTATGTTGATTGATGATTGCATCGATGATCTAAGTTTTTATTTTCTACTCTTGATTGTTGCGAGTGCTTCTGCTTACATTGCTACTAGATTCCTTGAGCATTTCAATATAATTTTTGGTTCGTTATTTTTAGATTTCTTCCTACTTGTTTCTCCTTCATAGCCCATACCTGTCTTAATGAAGGGAGATCTTTTTCTGTTGAGAATTGTGTCAAAGGTTTCAGTTCCTTTGGAAAAAATTAGATTCTGATTAGCTTGCGATTCTGCTCTCTCTCATTGTTTCTTTGTAAAAACAATTTCCTTTTCTAGTTTTTCACATTCCTTTGACTTCTATTTCAACTAAATTAGAAATATTTCTTCAATCCTCTTATCTTATTCTAATTCGGTTTTTAGAAGAATGATTGATCTTTCATCATCAAATTTATTTTTATATTTTGGAACAACTCTTTCTGTTGCTTGAACCTTTACCTCAATCTCCTTATTCCTTCTAAGTCACTCACTAGTTTTCTTTAAGGTCTATTTCGCTTTATTCTTCACTTGAATCCATTTTCTCTTGTCCTTCATAGTGGGTCTCTATGGAAATGAGAAGGAAATATTTTGACTTAAACTCATTATATAATTGTTCATCCTCTTCTATTGATGAGTTGTTGTCCTCTTTAGAAGAGAAGACTTTCTTCTTACACATCTTCTCCTTCTTGAATTTCCTATATTTCTTCTTTTCTTTTTCATCACATTCATTATCTAACTTTCCATAGGGGCACTTAGAAGCATAATGAAAAATTTGACCACATTTAAAACACATGAAAGGTATCTTACCTTTATACTTGCCAGATCCTCTCTTTATCTTCCTCACAAAATGTGCTTCTTCCTCATAAGATTTTGAGCTTGAAAATTCACGTTCATCATGTGTCTTCTTTTCTACTTTCAAGGATGCTTCGCTTTTAATGGTCCTCATCTCATAGGTTGTCAAGCTACCATGAAGTTGATCCATGGATATTCTTTTAAGATCTTTCAGTTATCCTAGGGCCAAAACTTTTTCATTGAATCTAGAGGAGGGAGATCTCAAAACCTTTTGACTCGCTACTACAACTTCATCAATCATTTCATTAGGCCCTTTAATAATATTAACTATCTCATCTACACGAAAGAAGAAGATTGCTATTTTTTCATCTTCTTTCATCCTTAATATTTCAAAATGCATTCGATGAACTTGAAGTTGATCTCTCTTTACCGGATCATCTCCTTCATAGGTTATTTGTAATTTGTCCCACATCTCCTTTACTTATTTGCAATGCATAATTTTGACAAATTTTGATTTAGAGATTCCACAAAGGATATAATTCATTTCTTTGTCATATTCATTAATCAAAGGAGTTTTTGGTTTTGTATATCCATCCATCACTGCATACAAAACATCAACACCAATATACATCATATGTTTGCTCATTCTCACTTTCTAGAAAACATAGTTTGTTCCATTAAATAGAGGATATCTATCTATGAAACTACCATATTTAATGGCTATGTTCCTTGTTGGATCTTCCCTCCAGTGGTTAGATAATTTCTAAAGGAACCTGCTTTGATACCAATTGTTGGAATTATGATTATACTGGGAGGGGGGTGAATCCTTATAATGGTGAATTTATCAATTTACAAAAAAATCAAACCATAAAAACATCAATCACATAAGAAACACATGAGAACACCATATGCGTGTGGAAAACATTAAAGGGAGAAAACTAAAAAACTTATTTGTTTGAATATTTTGGAAGACACCAACCTAATGTCACATCAATTTACTAACACCATTTAGAAGGAGACACCCATCCCTTGATTTACATGCACCAACCCAAAGGAGACACATATATCCATATTCATAGGCACCAACCTAAAGGAGACACCCATCGCCTGATTTACATGCACCAACTTGAAGGCCCGACACCTATCCCTTGATTTCCTTCTAATTTGTATTTTGAATGATGTTGATCCAATAATATTTCTAGTTAAATCTCTGCAATCTAATCTCAACACTTTTGCAATCTGATTTTCATAGTTAAGCTCTTAGGTTTTAGTACTTCATTTATTTGCATTATACACTATAATCTACATATCATGAATTGTTGGTTGATCAACTTTGGTGTACTGCGATTTTCTCCTCATCTTGTTGGTCATTGATTCTCGTGGCTTCCTTGTTATGTGTTACATGTACAAAGGTCCTCAAAATACTTGGGGCATCATCCCACCATGCTTCATATTGACTTCTACGGCTTCTTTGCTCTACTCAATGTACTTTGTGAATGTCCCCATAGATCTTCTTGATTCTCATTGACACATAAATTATGTCTTTCAAGCTAAGCTATTCATAGGAAAAAGGCTTGATCACGCTTGACATATTAGTGAAATATGATCCGAGATGATACGAAGTCTTGGAGATCCATCTGGGGCTAATAAAATGAGCCATGTAAGAAACCTTGGGATAAAATCATGGGCTTTCCAAACATTGAAACCCAAAACAAACATCAAAAGGACCAAATATCTAGATTTCCCATATTTACTTTACCTTTCATGATTTTTTAGCTTCAGAGGCTAAACTGTTGAACACATATGACTGCATGCCATGAAAATGTGCTGAAACATATCAAATATATGATATTAGGTTTTCTTTCCTTCTACGCCAAAAGGTCATTATGGCGATATCTTGATAGACATAACCCTCAGGGATGAGTCCTTTACCCCTTCATGACCATGTGCTGTGACCTCATCCTTCATACCAGAATGCCACATATTCATGGATCACGCATTGCTATCCATCCTGGTACCTCAATACTCCTTTGTTGTCAACTGAAAGATTGTTTAAACTATTTTCCATAGTCCACAATTGATGACATATTTTCCATCATACTAGATATGGGATTTTTTATGAAATGATCTATCAACAAAACATCTGATGCCTGATATGCTTAGTATCACTAAACTCATTCGGTGTTTGATAATTACATATTAATCACATTTTACCAAGATTTAGTAGTTAACCATTTTTGTTTCAAACACTGGTACCTCCCTATTCATTTCAATGCTTAAACAACCACACTATACTGAGTATGAAATATACCATCTCTTATCCCATATCAGTGTAATATAACATCAAGTGGAATTCGGGGTCTAGGATTTTTGGCAGAGGCACCTTTTTTTTTGATTTGGTTTGGTTCACTCAGCCTACTCGACCCTCCACTACTTGATCTGTTGCGCTTCAAGAAACTTGCTTGAATTGTTGTTGTTGATCTGGTTTGGATATCTTGATCTTGACCTCAATGAAAACATAATGGTCAACAACACATGCACATGTTAGCCAGAAAGGAATCATATCAAGCTATTTTTTCAATTATTATTCAAGAAAAAATGGCATTGTTGAATTCACAAATAGAAACTTGATTTATTAATATATTTTGGTAGATCAACTTTGAAATTGGCACAATGCATTTTCAAATGCATCGTGGGTGGATTGAATCACTTCTACGCTAGCAATGGGCATGTCATTGTACTTTCTTATATGTGGATAAGAGGCAATATTATAATCCAATATATTTTTTCCCTCTTTCCATGTATTTTAGGTAACATGTTGTGAGCACCCTTTTTACAATGCAAAGTTTGGCACATTGTTAAAGTTAAAGGAGGAGAGAGAAAAGGCTAAGAGAAATTTTTTCATTTACTAGAAGATCGTTAAATGCTAGTTTGACAAGATTGAAACCAATAACAAAGACATGCAAGTTGACAATATCATTTTTTAATGGGAGAAATTGAGTGGGCTAAAGGGAAAGCACATGAAGTTTCAACAAATTTTACTCAAACCTTTTCATCTAGATGAGAAGATTGATGTTGACATGTATTGAGTGCAAAACGTGGAAGGAAAAAATGATCTTCTTTTAGTCAATGACCAATTGCTAATGTTTCAATTCAATAAGATTTCCTTTAAGGTGGCGTTGATGGTGCTAGATAATTTTCCAACACTAGGGGGCATCCCCAGTATGAAGTCCCAATTAGACCTCACATCTTTTGGGATAAGAGCCCCATCTAGGATATCGAATTGAATTCCATTGTGTATATGTTTTTCTCTTGGATATTGAATGCAGAGATAAGTGTGAGACCAAGTGTAATACGTTAGAAGAATGTGGACGTGATCAAATTTCCATTCGCTGCTTGTGGAACATGATACAAGAACATAACAACAACATAATGAGCGAGAACACGCCTTAAGAAAGAATCAAATAGTTGAGACTAACTAATACATACACAAGTAAGTAAGTGATAGAAACCAAATACGGAATAGTTCACAATTAGTCACTAACATTAACATCGAAGAGGAACACATATTAAAAGGAAACACACCAATTGCATGAAACAAAATATGAAGCAAACAAAGTTCCTTCTTCAAATTAATTACTCCAGAAGACTCGGAATATAAAGATATCCATGAGGATACAAATATTATATATTAAATGTGAGAATAAGATGATGATACATTGAGAGTGAGGGCCTTGTATATATATCTAGGTAAGTACCCTTTCATGAACAAGCATGTCTGTAGAGACATGCCTCTTTGTTTAACTACTTATTAACTAACTAGTCATTATTACAATTATTTATATTTATATATATTTATTCGTAACATTTCCTTTCTCCTAAAAAAAGCTTTGTCCACAAAGCTTGTTGATGCAAAAGGCTTGATCTCTTTTTCAGTTTCGAATGCCTTCTCATCTCAGCGCTGTCATCTTTCTTGATATAGGTTGATATGATCTTCTAAGAGACAAAAAAAACTGTCGCACTGAGAAGGGATCAGACCATCCTAGATTAATCTTCTGTGGAATATTCTGGTAATTGAAATTTTGTAACAAATTGCCATCATAGGACTGGATTCAGGTTACACCAAGTTTGTTTGTAACATCAGTTTGTTGTTTCTTTTCTGAATGGTCCCGATACGTATCTTGGTTGAGTTGTCTAATCTCATGATTCAGATGTCGATAGGGAACCTTTTTGGTTTGACTTTCCCTTATTAGGTGTGTAGAAATTTTTTGATTTCATTCTGGTACTACAATTTTTGAGTTAGGTACATAATCTTTGTTTGGAATTTTGATCATCTCGATTGTAACATGTGAATGTGTTTTTCCTTCCACTAGTTGATCCTTTTCTTGAGTTCTGGTATTGACTGGTTCAATATTAATTCCCTTATCTTCAACTTAGATTGTTACGTCTGGAAACTTCGAAACTTCTTGAGTAAGTTTCTATAACTTGTCAGTTAATGAATTTTTGTTATTTTTAAGCTTCTTAATTTGTGTTAGTATTTTTTCACTATGATCCTTGAGTTGCAAGACTTCTTCATTTCTATCAGTAGTGATTTTGTCAATTTCATTTTGCATATTGTAATACTTTTTTACCTTATTGAGAAATTACTTTTGAAATATCTGATGTATCTTCTGGCATTACTGAATTTGGCTTAAGTGTAACATCCTGGAGCTTTATTTTCTTCTTCCTATAGGAAAATGTTAAAAACTTATTTTTCATATTCAGGATGAAGGAACCTAGGATTTCCATCCATTGTGATCCTAGAATAATGTCACTTGGGACATTCCATAGGGATTGAATAGAGAATTGTGATATAACTGTATATTCTCCAATGTTTAACTGTAAATCAGTTACTTCATATTTTTTTTCCCAAGAAGTATAACTTTTCCGATTATATTTAACTTAGGAATCACCAATTGGTTTGCAACTTTAGGCGTTATATAATTTTTATCTTTGACGAGAGAGATAGAAATAGTAATGTCTTTTCCTGCGATCATTTCCTTAATTTTAAATAGTGTTTTAACATTGCCGGGGAAGGTTTCTGGGAATCTTCTGGCCTTCATTTCCTTATTAGGCTCCATTTTTTTTTCTCTTCACTAGTTGAATTCAATTCCCTTACTTTTAGGGTTTTATAATAATGCCTCTCTCGTCTTGAATTGAATTATTTATTTATTTTCATTCACTTCTTTTACTTCTGTGACTTTTTTTTTTAATTATTACTATATTATACTCAATTTTAATTAAAGTCTCTTAAAAAAAATATTCCCCTTGATTTTAATTTGACGTGTTGTTTCCTTATGGTCATGTCCCTACACAATGAAGAATTGACAGGGCAATCGGAATGCAACGGTTCAACGATTAATAGGGACAATTACAAGGGTTGATATTCAGATGGTTGGAAAAGGAGTAGTAGAATGGATAACAGAGGTTGGGAACACAACGAGGCTATTTGAAGACACAATGGAGAAGAGGCTAGACAATCAAAAAGTTAGAATTGAAATTTTCCGTAGTAATAAAATGCACGTGTGTGACTGATA
The DNA here is from genome assembly GCA_031772625.1 of Pinus tabuliformis. Lineage (NCBI taxonomy): Eukaryota > Viridiplantae > Streptophyta > Pinopsida > Pinales > Pinaceae > Pinus > Pinus tabuliformis. Next base: position 932,373,333 of record CM062818.1, read on the forward strand.
TCAGAATTATGTGTTATGGTTAGTGCATTCGCAACATTGTGATGTATTTAAAATTCTCTCATTGTTATGCGTCTGATCATAGGAGAATTTTAATTATATTACCTTTACAATTTGGATGGCGGCTGCAACAATTGTTGGCTCCTGTGTAGGGATTGGTCAGTTGTGACAGTCGAGAAATGGTGAAGCAACAAATGGGAGTCGAAGGTTTGCAGAAGGTAGAAACTATGGTTTGCAGGGATGTGGCAGCAAAGAACCTGGTTTGGGATGTTGGCAGAAGGGAAAAAATGGATAGTGGAGCGAAAAGCATGGGATATGATGGTGGCAGATGAAGGTGGTGGTTACGATTTAGGAGAGTCGACGTCAGTTTATTGGTTTGTAGCAACAAACGATGATGGGAGTGTCAATAGGGATGAAAACTCTGAGGGCAGAAAGCAACAGAGGTGGCTATCAATTGTTGCAGACAAGTCAGTGATAAACCTGAGCATCGAAGGTAGTGGTAGGGTCATTGGTCTTTATTGCTACGGTTGTGAAAACAACAACGATTTGGATTTTTGGCGGCGGCAGAGGGAGGCAGAGTCTGTCGTGTGGTCGACCAGGTAAGGTTTGATTTTACTTTATTTGATTTATTACATATATATATATATATATATATATATATGCTCTCCTTTATATATAATTTTTCATACGCTTTTTTTTTAATATTTTTGAGTTTTACTTTTCTATATATATTTATTTTATTTTATTTTTACTTTTTTTGGTATAATAATATTATTATTTTTCTTTAAATGCACAAGGCCTGATAGCAAAATGGAGACCCTCCAAAAGCTTGTAGCGAAAACGCTCCAACGTAAACAATGTTGACGAATTTGATGGCCAAGGGCCTAGATTAGAGAGCACGACTCTGTGTAGCGGTGGAGAAGCTAGAGGATCAAACAACTTTGATACCAAATGAAGCGAACAAAGTTCCTTCTTCAGATTAATTACTCCAAAAGACTTGGAATATAAAGATATCCATGAGGATGCAAATATTATATATCAAATGTGAGAATAAGATGATGATACAATGAGAGTGAGGGCCCTGTATATATAGCCAGGTAAGTACCTTTCATGAAAAGACATGTCTGTAGAGACATTTGTTTAACTAATTATTAACTAACTAATCATTATTAAAATTATTTATATTTATATTATTTATATATATTTATTCCTAAAAAAATACTTCATAAACATGTAATCAACGTGTAAACCCACATACATAAACAACAAAAGCATGAATATTCATTACAAATGCCATTAACATATATGGGAATCAATGCATAAATTGAAAGCTTCTCATTAATATTGTTGCCCATTTAAGTACATGTACACAAGCTCGTCAAAACCCAATAGTGGGATGAGAGCAATTCATATCATCTTCAGGATATAACACCAGCCTCACAATCCCTCCACCTATAAGCTAGCAAGAGAAAGTGCCTTTAGATCCCTTAGCATAAAAATATAAATCCTATTACTAGACTAGATTAAGTGATAAATGTCCTTTTGAATGAGGCACGAGGCTACATTTATATTAATGACCAGGGCGACATTTCACCTTCTCCTATGAATCTTGGACTTCTGTCATGATCTTTCAACTTCTATTTGAGCATTCATCTTCCCTAGGACATTTTTAAATTCCTCATGACTTTTGATATTCTTCATGACTCCTCATCTTCCTTAGGACCTTTGATGTTCATTTTGGCCTCTTTTATGATTTTAATATTTTTTCATTTATGACAAAATTATATATTTACAAAATAATATGATGAGGTGTAATAAGCTTCACCATAATATTGCATAGGAAAGACATTGGCCTTCATGGGATTTGTTTATGTCTTCGTCATGCCCCTTGGTTGACTTGGTACTGAGTTGACTTTCCAATGGTTTCTACTAATCGAGAAGCATTCAAATGTAACACAACCAACAATTGTCCCGCAACTCCAATCCTAAAAACACACAACCAATAATTAGGATAGCATATAAACATACTTTACTTTAATAATAAACATAAAAATTATAACAATTATCTTCCCATAAGATGATTCAATGTAATAATCTTTAAATAGATGACGTAGTGCTATTTTGCTAAAAATTCCTCGTCCTTGAATTCTCTAAATCATTCATTACAAAGATACAAAATTAGTACCAAAAATATGTACTCTACCTTTATTTTGTGTGTAAAATTCTTACTGTAACAAGACAATGCATCAAACGCACTCGCCATTAGAGAAATTTTGAGGTAAAAAATGGGTCTCAAAAATAATGTACAACCAAAATCAACTTTATAATAACCAGTAGGATTTAAGATGATGATATCAACCATGGGGAATGATTCACCATTTTTGGAGTAAAAAAGTAAAAAGATTAAAAAACACTACTTTTTCAACTCATATTTTCAACTTATATCCTTACGGTTTTACTCAAAATTTGAGTGGGTGCACCTTTGGATGTAGAATTTAATTCCTCATCCAAGGAGTACCCATGTTGCATACTTCCGATGGACCTCGCTACATGAAAAATGAGAAATACATGAAAAACGTGATTGCAATCACATTTTTCATGTATTTCTCATTTTTCATGTAGCAGGGTCCATCAAAAGTATGCAACATGAGTAATCCTTGGATGAGGAACTAAATTATGTATCTGAAGAGCTCCCACTCAATTTTTGAGTAAATTCATAGGGAGATAAGTTGAAAATATAAGTTGAAAAAGTAGTTTTTCCTTTTTCCCTCTAAAATTTGATGATGTAATGTAATCTTATTTTATTATTTCCACTATTATTTTATAATATTCGTTGGGAGGCCCATTTTAGAGCTCAAAATTTCTCTAGTGACTGGGAAGAGATATGATTTTATGACTAGAGACTAGAACCGCACAGTGCACTAACATAAGGCGAGAGAAATGTCTAAGCGCAAGCTAGGTTCATAGGCTCAATGGTTCAAGGTTTGAGATTATGGGATGCAGTGGCATGACTAAAGGTATGAAGCTCTAGGTGTAGTACTGTCACACTATCCAGTGCTATGGATTCCAATGCTATGTATTTGTCTTGAGCTAGCAAGGCAAGCCACAATGATGGTTAACATGAGCACTATCAAGATTTGTAGAGGTAGAGGAGTTAGGCTATGGCACTGGAACTTGTGAGTGCGATAAAGAAGAGTGAGGGCTCAAGATTTAGTGCCATGGTTAAAGTCAAGGGTTTAATGGTTAGAATTTAGAAGTGTGTGCTGCGCTAACATTGGGTTGAGGATACATATGCTCGACAAGGGTGCTATTTTCATAGACATGGAGATGGGGCTAGATCTATACAATGATTTGACGTGATGATAAGGAAAAAGGGATCAATATATAGCGTTGTATTTCCTTCCAGAACTTATGGTTTCATAGCTACACTTCTGTCTTGTGTCGATGAGCTAGTCAAAAAGGGGGATTTACCATGCGCAAAGTTATAAATTGTAGGGGCTAGGGTGTAGGGTTGGAAATTTGTCATGCGTAGATGCACCCCATGAGGATATGAGTAAGTGTTGGTGTGCAAATGTGATGAGGTTTGGTTCAAAAGGATTTCCAAAATACGACTAGGTATGGAAAAGACAAAGACTGAGGGAGAGTACAAGCAAACCAATTAAAATAAAAGTTCTCCATTCAATCCTATATGTATGCATTTTGAGAATAGAAAGAGTCGTGGAACTTGAAGGAACATATGCATAAAAAATTGGAGAGCTGAATTGAAAAAGCATCAAATAAACTCAAAGCGTGAGAGAAAGAGGCTAAGATGTGTAACGCACTCGCACTTTGAGATGTGACCTAGTGTAAGGATGTGCGAAAAGCCTCAAAGCTATACTATCTATATGAAGTGCTCATGTGCTAAGGAAATGAAGTGTGCTAGGCTTCTAAAAGTTAAGTGCACTTTTTCTTAGAGATGATCCAACCATTCCCATGATGACTTCCAACACTTAAGTCATTTTAAGAGCATAATCTTTAATGTGCAAAACACAAGCCTTTATTTCTAGTAGTTTCCAAAATAATTTTCAGATCATGTGTTTCCATATGCTCTTTATCGCTTGTGCAGCCTTAGTGCTTATTGTCGTAGTTTTCTTCTTGGTATATCAAAATAAGATCTATACATGAATCTAACATTAAAGCTTCGTGGCATTGCACTATGATACCTATTTGTCTTATCACATTCTTACATTGCATCCTTGCACCCAAAGGTTTGGCTAGAGAAAAGTCCTTATATGAACAATAAAATGATGCATTTGTGAAGTTCCTTTAAGAGAATTTTCAAATACACAGGATAAGGATGCTTCTCTATGAAATGCAATATGTCCAATTTGAGGATTAAACCTTGAATGCATCAACCCTTTCCTCCAACCAATTCAATACTCAAGCATATGACTGAGAATGACATTAACACAATGCAATTCCTAACACACCAATGCAATAAAGTGACTAGAAAAGACATGAGATGCTATGAAAAATCAAGCTTGATGCTGTAAATCAAAGAGTGGTAATTGAAGGTGAATTATGACCAACAACTCAGAATGTGTTCCCATCATTTTCATAGTATGACATAGAAAATATGAAGCTTAAGGATGCACCACGAAAGCACAAATTCACAAACCCTAATGCACTCAATAGAATGAGAGTGGAGGTGAAGAAAAATATGATCATGTGCGATGTGCCTTGTAATATGTGAGTAACCATAGGATTTGATGGGAGCTTGGTTGTGACACATATGATCCATCAAAGACATAGTCATAACCATTGGATCCTTGAAAATGAAAAGGGGACCCAAAATTTGGACAATGTAAAAACTTTTTGGGTGTTGTTGCAAAGGTTACAAAAAATAGCGAACCACTGGTGGAATCCAACATCTCTACCTTAGTCTCTTCGATAGATTGAGTCTTAGAATATATGCAAGGAAGTATTGAATTAATCTCCATGGGTTCCACTTGAGTTACTTGAGCACTTATAAATATTCCATTCATTTGTCTCCATCGCTAGGTCTTACTAGTCTTTGAACACTACATCAAGAGCTCACATATGTCAGTCTTCAACAATGATATAGAGAATGTGATAGAGGGCTAATTATATTCATAATTTTAAAGTAATTTTTTGGTGTTTCTCTGCTGCCAACATGCCTTTTTAGTACCCCAGTGGAGTCACTCAAGAAGTCATAAGCATTGATTCACTGCCACTAGGTTTGTTTAGAACCTCGATGAAGTTTCCTTCATCAACTCTCTACATGGGAAACCTTTCTCTTCTTTCACCCTTTATTCAATTTTTTTATTTTGCATGCAAATTGGAATAATTTATTAAGGCATTCATTGTGCCAGGGCGGAAGAGGGATCCTGACTTATTATATGGGCAAGAGAGGTTGTTTCTTGTTTTCCAGAAATGAAAATATATTCTGAGTTAGGTGTGTCCTCATGCCATTTTTATACATCACGTCTCCAATAGTCAAGTGGACAATGAAAACAAAATATAAACTATTGGAACCAAACCAAAAACAAACTTCAGGTTAAAGATATCGGTCTTAGGAACTAGTTAGAGTTCTTCACCAATATCCAATCATATTTTCCTTATTAATAGACCATAATCATGTTATAAATATAAGGGACAAGGTTTTTGATACTAGGTCTACAAGAGGCTGTCCCTTGAAGTGACCACCACAACCACTCAAAACCATGGAATGAATCAACATTATGGGCACAACAAGTGAGTTGGGTAAAGGGAGATAATGGAAACTCATCATGGATCATTTATGTACAATCTTGTGAAGGGCATGCAAAAAACAAGGGTTCAATGAGAAGCAAATGCATAATGCAAGGAATGGTAAAGCTAAATGTAATGCAGTGTATACAAGAAACCAATACAAAATCAAGGAGAAGAAACTACTAAATGCAATTAAGAGATATGCAATGCCTATACAAACAATTCCAAAATGAAATGCAAAGCATATGAAACTATGTACATGAAAAAAAAACATGCAAGCTATTTTAATAAGCAAAAAAACTATCCAAAACCAAAATCCTAATCTAGTTGTTGGGAGGTCGAAATTAAGTGAAATTGAACTTCCAATGCAACCACATGAACTACTTCTGACTTGCGAACAAAAAGATATAAACAATTAGTAATAATATGACAATGTGCCAAAATTAAAAAAAAAAACTTTCCTCGATCATTTTCACTTGAGAAATAAGGTCAAGTCTACAAGTAAGAGAATAACAAAGGAACATTCTAGCCAAGCCATAAATTTATGTCGATAAACAGAATGATATATAGGAGCATCCGGAAAATCCATCATCAATATAACTCCATTTGCATCTTTATTCATATAAAGTAAAAGATCAAATAAGAGAGCTTACTAAATAAGAATCCTCCAACCAATCGACGATTCTTTCATGAAATTGAAAATGTTGATCATGAGAGGCCCAAGAATCACTCAAAGATAAGCATCCATTAGACGAAAACGTGCTAGGGAAATAGTCTTGTGAAGAAAATTGAATATGATTTTGTTTAAATATATTTTCAATTTCGTGATGACCTAACATAACCATCAATGAAATATGAAGTGCCTCAACCTCTTGACAAGTCTCTAAACCCTCAAATGATGGATCATCAAATTTTGGTGGCTTATATAGATCAATGGGTGGATATGCACAACTATAAGTAGATGTGTCAGTGAATACATCGTCAATTCCACTAATGTGATTAGATTTAATATTTAGCACATGGGAATCTTGATGGATAAGGAACCTGGATGAATTAACTAGAGGACTTCCTTGGAAATTAAACAAATCATGGACAATGGATTCCATATTCTCATCTTCTAATTGTGAAACAACACCATCATGTACATTATGGTAATGAAGACCAACAAGATAGTGTGTTAAACATGAAGGAAAATTGAAAGAATCAAGTGGAGAAGCATCAAATGCAACTAGATCATATTCAAAATTCACATCTTGCATACTCACATTAGCTTGTGAAAACAATAGAACAACATGCATGTTATGCTCTATGAAATTATCTGAACACCCATTTCCACCCAAGACAATGCCTTGGTTATGGTAGGGAGGAAAATGTAAGAGAATATCATATGTAGGTTGAATATTAATTGAATAAACAAAACTTTCATCAACATGATGGTAAAAGGATGGTATACCAATGCGATTTTCAAGTTTCCTTGCTCTTCTTCAACATGGTATATTGAAACTTCAAAAGAATGAAAACTTGGTTCCTCTTCTTGCATAGTTCCTTCATCACCTGATTCATCAGAAACATAAATTTCAATTTCAGTACAAGAGTCTATTAATTAATTGGGCAATGAAGACAGAGGATGATGAGAAGCAATAGGGGAAACCATATCCTCTTTGTAGACATGGGATTCTCTTTGAGTTTCGTTAGAAAAGGAAATACAAGTTGGCATAAAATCTTACTGATTTGTAGATTGGGGATTGTTAGAATCATCGGTAATCAACTATGATACAAATTTCTCCATAGAAAGGTGAACCAATTTTGCACATTTTTCCTCAAATAATTCCAATCCACATCTCTCTCAAGAAAAGTATAACAAAGATCATTAAATCTACATATAAAATCATCCAATGATTCACCTGGTTTCATTCTAAGCTTATTAATATTTTTGAAATATTTTTGGTGACTATATCCCTCAAAAGCAGATAGAAACTCATCCATGAATTGTTGAACTGAATGAATAGATGGAGGTGGTAAGGTTTGCAACTATACTTTGACATGACCTTCAAAGGTAAGAGAGAAAAGTATACATATTACCACTTTATCTGACAAATGATTCCAAATACAACCTTCAAGAAATTGAGGGAGATGTATTGATGAAAAAATTTGAATCTTGCCATTAAACTTGTTTTTGACAAAATATAAGATTTGATAGGAGTTTGGGAACATATATCTCTAGAAACACAATTCCAAACACGAGGTTTAGAAGAATCCATTATAATATAGATAAATTAAACTAGGGTTAGCTTGTCATTTCCCCTCCTCCTAGCACCAAAAATGATCTGCCAACATGGGGGTCTCCCCAGTATGAAGTCCCAATTAGAGCTCACACTGTTTGAAATAGGAGTCCCATATGGGAGTGCTTGACTGCCATTGTGTATATGTTTTCCTCTTAGATATCAAATGAAGAGATAAGTGCGAGACCAAGTGTAATATTTTAGAATAATGAGGATGAGATTAACTCTCCATTGACTACTTGTGGAACATCATACACGAAAATAACAATAACATAATGAACGAGAGCATTCCTCAAGGAAGAATAAAATAGTTGAAATTAACTAAGATATACACAAGCAACGAAGTGATATAAACCAAATCCGAAATAGTTCACAATTAATCACTAATATTAACATTGAACGAGGAACAAAGATTCAAAGCGAACACATTAGCTGCATGAAATGAAATATTTCATAAACATGTAACCAATGTGTAAACCCACATACATAAACAAAAAAAGTATGAATAGTCATTACCAATGCCATTAACATGTATGGGAATCAATGCATGAATTGGAAGCTTCTCATTAATACTTTCGCCCATTCAGTACATGTACACAAACTCGTCAAAACCCAATAATGAGATGAGAGAAATTCATATCATCTTCATGACATAACACTAGCCTCACAACCTGTCCACCTACAAGCTATCAAGAGCAAGTGCCTTCAACTCCTTAAGCAAAAAATAGCAATCCTATTACTAGCCTAGCTTAAGTGATAAAAGTCCATTTGAATGAGGCATGAGGTTACGTTTATAGAAATGAGGAGGGTGCCCTTTCACATTCTCCTATGACTTTTGGACTTCCCTCATGACCTTTCAACTTTTATTTGACGATTCATATTCCCTAGTGTCGGACCAGGAGGTAACTCCTCAAATCAAATCATGTTATTCATTTAGGTTGTTCATTATTATATACAAGAGGGAGTGACTGTTTAGTTCATCTCCCGGTGACTCTCCATATTTTATATTATTTATTTACATTAATTACAGTTGTTCACCCAATCCCTATGATTAGGTGTCAACATTCCCCCCCTTAATCTGAAGGGACATTGGTGAGTCCAAGCATTGTTCTGAATCTTTCAAGCTTTTCTCTTACAAGCGCTTTGGTGAAGATGTCTGTAATTTTCTCATTAGTGGAACAATGGCAGAGATGGATTGTTTTGGCCTCAACATGATGTCGAATCGGATGATATTTAGCATTGATGTGCTTCGTTTGATGATGGAACTTTGGGTCCTTGTCCAACTTTATTGCCGAGGTAATTTCAATCATGAGTGGAATCGATTGTACTTGTTTTACCTGCAAATCTTCAAGAATTTTCCTGAGCCACACAATTTCTTTTGTTGCCTCAGCTGCTGCCACATATTATGCCTCTATTGTGGAATCTACTGGAACTGATTGTTTGCATGATCTCCATGAGACAAATCCTGATCCAAGACTCATAGCATAACCTGAAGTAGGTACCCCAGTTTCTTTGTCTCCATCGAAGTCTGAACCAGAGTATCCAATCAAGCTAAAGTCGCCCACCTGTGTATATTTGATTCCAAAGTCTTGAGTTCCCTTCAAGTACTTTAGAACTCTTTTTGTAGCAGACCAATGTCCCTCACAAGGCTTTTGCATAAACCTGGAGAGGATTCCAACAGAAAAGGAAATGTTTGGTTTGGTAGTAGTTAGGTAGTTGAGACTTCCTAGGTAATATTCCTAATTAGCCATGGCTAATTGGAATATTCGATTTTGCTCAATTTTGCCTTCTATAGTTATTAATAAATAAAAAAGTGAGGAAAGGAGGGCATAACTCAATTTATGAATAAATTCACTCCCTAGTAGCACAACGTTTTAACTTAAAAGGGGAGCAAAGGTGGCCCAAGGACCATGAAGAGAAGGGGCCCACATAGACACTTGGAGGGACTGCGCAGATGAGAAGGAACACGTGACAAGAGAGAGGCTACGTTGGAGGAGGTGGCCTTAGGGTTTTGAGAGAGGCCAACATTATAAAGGAGAGAGGAGCCTCCTCATTTTGATCATTCGATTATGTTGCATTTGAGCTAGTCATGTCAACTTAGAGCACGCTGGCTGTTTAGCTTTTCTGCATCACTGTTTAGTGCATCGAGTGTCTCCGTTCAGAGATCTCACCCTTAGCCCTGGGGGACTTCGAGTGCCTGCTTGGGAAAGGTAGTTTCAACAGTATTTTGCAGGAGGAGCGATTTCTGGAATTGATCATTCTAATGACTGCGTAGTCTTGAGAGGGGAGGACGCAGTTCTTTTGGGTAGGTGCTCCGGATTGGGTTTTGAGGAGGATTTGAGCTGGGAGATTGAGCAGGGGATTAGCCCTTGCATATTGGAAGGTTTTGGCAGAGTTTCAAGTGGAGTTTTGGAGGATTCTCTTCAGGGATAGCGAAGAGCCTTGAGGGATTACATAGATCCCCAAGGGGGTGATTTTCGGGTGTCAGCTATTTTAGAAAAGCTTTCTGGGCTTTTCTGGGTTTATTGAGCAGAGGCTGATTCTAGAGTTTCAGCATTTTCTGAGGAGGGGAACAACCCCAAATCCTCATTTGATTCCAGCAACAGCAGCAGCACAACAGTTCTCCGACAATTTGGACGCAGCTCAGAGAGAGGCCATTTCCTTACCATTCTAAGTGTGTTTCTTCACTTGCCTTGTGCAAGTCGAGGTGCTACCTGTCTGATCACCTCTTGTACTCTTTCCATTACTCAGTATAATAAAATGGCTTAGCATTTCTCTTTGCATTTCTCGAGTATCTGCTTATATTCCATGTATACATTATTGTATGTTGCACTACTGTTATTTTTGTTTTATCTCTTTGAGCACCCCGGCTACTATATTGCTTGTGTTTGAGGGATATCTTTGATAAGGGATATTACAGTGGTATCAGATCATAGATCTGGCTCAGATTGTGGAGCTAACAATCTATGATACCGAGGGAGAAACCCTACATATGTTATAGATGTAGGAAATACAGAGATATTGAGCATAGGTTGGAGAACACCTACGGAGAGGGAGACTGTGTTCGGGTGGTGGACACAGAACAGGAGGAGCCTGTGGTGAACGCAGAATAGGGGGAGACTATGGTGGAAGCAGAACAAGAGGATTCGATGGCAGATGATGACAGGAAAAAATTTGTGGACATGCTCCTCAAATCAGTGCAGGATCTATCGAGGCAGATCGAGGTGATGGGGTAGAGATTCACGGCGGTGGAGGCTAGACAGCATGAGAACCCATGGGTTTTCCAGGTTGGAGAGGGATCAGGTGCATCTCACCATTTTCCAAAGCAGGGTGCCACTCAGTGTGATACTACTCAGCAGGTGGCCTCACATGCCCCTATACGCTCTACCATGCCCACTTTCCTAGGAGCAGACATGGGGGCCAGAGCACAGCAGGAGGCAGAGCCCGGTCATATGGGCGATTATTTTGTGGAGTACCAGGCCTATGGGCAGGAGTTCAAGGATGCTCTCTCATTTAGAGACTTTGTTCAGCTCCAGCAGGATAGTAGACCCCGTGATCATCACAGAGGATACCAACATTATCATGATGGAGACACCCACTGCACAGCTAGTAGATTTCACTTGCCTACATTTGATGGCTCATCAAACAGTTCGGCAAAGTCTTGGGTGGAGAAGCTAGACATTTATTTCCAGCTTGACCAGATGTCGGAGATAGAGGCCATCAAGGTGGCGACATTACATCTGGATGGTGAGGCCTAGGACTGGTGGTTTCATGGGTTGGTTACACTCGGACACTCCACAGTGACGACATATGCCGAGTTCACCAGGAGACTGATGGAGAGGTTTGACCGGAGGGATGCAGAATAGCACTTTGTTGAGCTGACGAGGCTCAAATAGACCAGGAACCTAGAGACTTACAATGCAGACTTCTTGAGGATTTCAGTGATGGTGCCAGATCTATTCGCGGCACGGAGGATCTACATGTTTGTTGAGGGGTTAGCAGAGCCACTTCGGGGTCTAGTCAGATCCACTAGACCAGCCACACTCCAGGATGCTATTAGCAGGACCCAAGACTTACAGTATGCCTTACCTAGGACCCGGACACCTTACCCCCAGAGATAGGCTTTCCAGCCTAAGGGGAAGGATGTGAGGATTCCGCCTCCAAAGGGGAATCTAGGACGAGTGCAAATTGATGATGATGCTAGGAGGGAGTTGAAGAAGAAGCGGTTGTGCTTTACCTGTCAGGAGCCATGGGCACTGGGACATAGATGTGCTGCTGGCGAGAGCACCGGGGGAGAGGATGAGGAGGATGATGTGGAGGTAGGAGATAGTCATACTGTGCAGGATCCTTTGCCACCTCCACCAGCAGCAGCAGGTGGTGTAACCTTTGCACCTACCAGAGGGGCCCTTGCAGCATTGCGAGGAGTTCCCAAGTATTTGATACTGCACATATGGGGGACAATACGTGGTTAGTGAGTATCAGGTTTGGTTGACAGTGGGGCAACCCACAACTTCATCGATACACAAATGGTTGAGCGGAAAGGTATACAAATAGAGAGCTTCGATGGCTTTTCAATTTTGGTCCCAGGAGATCAGACCATGGTGTGTGCTCGTTATGTTCCAAAGTTTTCAATGACGATGGGCACCTACACACTGACTAACCGCTTCTTCGTGCTCGATATTCCAGACACCAACATGATACTGGGTGTTCAGTGGCTTATCACTCTAGGGAAGGTCACAACGGATTGGAAGGCCCTAGAGATGGAGTGGGATGATGAGAAGATAGGGAGGCATGAGAAGATATGGGGATAGCACACATATCCACCTCAGACTGTTTCGGCTCATCGGATGGAGGCAGTCTTTCGGAAGGGAGATGTAGAGTGGGCAGTGGAGTTGTGTGCATCAGAGGCAGGGACTACAGGACAGACGGTGCACCCAGAGATACAATCCATCCTTGACCAATATTCCACAATGTTTGGGGAGATTCCACCAGGACAACCACTAGACTGGGGGTTTGAGCACACCATTGGCTTGAGCAGGGCCTACAGGTAGTGATTACTACCCGCTATAGGCATCCCAAGGCCTATCAGGATGAGATTGAGCGGGCCATTCAGGAGTTGCTGGCTCTCGGGCACATTCGCTTCCTCCATGGTGTTGGTGAAGAAGAAGGATGACACATTGAGGATGTGCATTGACTATAGGGCCCTGAACAAGAGACCCTGAAGAATAGGTTCCCCATACCCAGGATCGATGATTTGATGGATGAGTTGACAGGAGCACGGTTCTTCTCAAAGATTGATTTGAGATCTGGGTACCATCAGATTCGCGTGAGGGAGCAAGACATTCCCAAGACCGCCTTTAGGTGTCACTATGGGCACTTTGAGTTTTTGGTGATGCCCTTCGGGCTAACCAACGCCCCAGCTACATTCCAGTCCTGCATGAATCACATATTCCGCAGTCACTTAAAGAAGTTTGTGTTGGTGTTCTTTGATGATATTCTCATTTACAACATGACTTGGGAGGAGCATCTCTAGCACATTGAGACAGTGTTGCGTATATTGGAGGAGTAGCAGTTCTATGCCAAGCTCTCCAAGTGTGAGTTTGGGTTGACGAAGATGTTGTACTTGGGACACATCATAGGGGTGGATGGAGTGAGAGTCCACGAGGAGAAGATCAGGGCCATCAGAGATTGGCCGGAGCTGAGGAACGTGACAGAACTTCGGGGATTCATTGGTATTTGTACTTACTGCCGGAAGTTTGTCAAGAGTTTATCACAGCTTGCTGCACCCCTAATAGATTTGATGAGAATGGGGGCATTCAGTTGGTCGAATACAGCAAACGAGCCTTTGACAGGCTCAAGGAGGTTATGAGTAGCTGCCCAGTGCTTGTATTGTCAGATTTTTTGCAGCCATTTGTTTTGGAGTGTGATGCATTGGGAGAGGGGATCAATGCAGTGTTGATGCAGGGAGGTCACCCTATAGCCTTTGAGAGCCCGAAGCTCCCTCCACATGAGAGGTTGTATTCTATATAGGACAAGGAGATGCTGGCCATTATGCATGCATTGGCCAAATTCCGACAGTATTTAGTGGGTAACAGGTTTAGGGTGAGGAATGATCACAACAACCTCAGGTTCTTTTTGGAGCAGAAATAGCTACAAGAGAGGCAAGAAAAGTGGATCAGTAAGATCCAAGCGTATGACTTTGATATTGAGTATGTTAAGGGTAAGAACAACGTGGTAGCAGATGCCCTTTCACGTAGACCAGCCACGTTGTCTCTTATGAGCTTGGACATAGACTGGAGGGCTCGACTCTTAGTAGAGTACTCCAAGGACAGATTTGCATGTGAGATTCTGGATGGGCAAGTGGTGGATGACAGGTACAGGGTGATCGATGATATCATCTACTATAGGGACCAGATATTCTTGATTGAGGGATCTCAGCTCAAGAAGAAGATACTTCGGGCATCACATGATTCACCATTAGCCGGTCATTAGGGGTTTACCAAAACCTACAGGGCCATTAGAGAGAGGTTCTCATGGAAGGGCCTCAAGGAGAACACACTCCAGCATATCCGGGAGTGCGATGTTTGCCAGAGGAACAAGGGGGAGATGAGCCATTCCGCAGGATTATTGCAGCCTCTTCCCATTCTAGAGGGGAAATGGGAGAGTATTTCGATGGACTTCATCATAGGGTTGCCCATGGTGCAGGGCAAGGATTGTATCTTTTTCGTCGTTGATCGACTGACAAAGTACGCACATTTTCTTGCCATATCCACACACTACACAACATCACAGGTGGCCGAGCTGTTCTTTAGAGAGGTCTTCAGGCTACATGGTCTTCCTAAGACCATCATCAATGATAGGGACAACCGTTTCATGGGCGGGTTTTGGCAAGAGCTTTTCCGGTTGGTGGGGATGGATTTGACAGCGAGTACCAGTTATCAGCCACAGACGAATGGGCAGACGAAGATAGTTAACAAGTGGCTGGAGGGCTACTTGCGTAACTATGTCAGTGGGCAGCAGCGAGCATGGCTGAAGTGGCTGCATCTAGGGGAGTACTGCTGCAACACTACACATGACATGTCCATTAGTGTGTCACCATTCTATGCTTTGTATGGATATCATCCTTTATCTTTTGCTGACGTGATGTTTGGTGCTAGCAAGGCTCCGAGAGCAAAGATTTGGATCCAAGAGAGTCAGGATATCCTCTGAGATCTCAAGGATAATATGGCTACAACGCAGAACCAACAGAAGCTGTATGCTGACAGGAGTCGGGTGGAGAGACAGTTTGAGGTAGGGGACTTGGTCTACCTATGATTATAGCCATACCGATAGTCGTCACTGAAGCAGAAGGGTGATGATAAGCTCAAGCCCCGCTTTTATGGGCCATACAGGGTGATACGCAGGATTGAACAGGTTGTGTATGAATTGGAGCTGCCCCAAGTCAGCAAGATTCATAACGTTTTTCATGTATCATGCCTGAAGAAGGCATTGGGGCAGCAGGTGATAGTGACAGATGAGCTACTACCCACGGATGATGAGGGGCATTTGGTGTTGCAGCCAGAGGCTATTATTGATACCAGGGAGAGGCAGCTACAGAGCAGGACGGTCCGGGAATTCTTGGTGAGTTGGAAGAATTTACCGGATGAGGATGCCACTTGGGAGAGTGAGAAAATTTTGCAGCATCCATCACTTCAGTTGCTTGAGGACAAGCAACATTTTGTCGGGGGAGACTGTAATATTCCTAATTAGCCATGGCTAATTGGAATATTCGTTTCTGCTCAATTTTGCCTTCTATAGTTATTAATAAATAAAAAGTTGAGGAAAGGGGGGACATAACTCAATTTATGAATAAAGTAACTCCCTAGTAGCACAACGTTGTAACTTAAAAGGGGAGCCAAGGGGGCCCAAGGACCATGAAGAGAAGGGGTCCATGTAGACACTTGGAGGGATTGCGCAGATGAGAAGGAACACGTGGCAAGAGAGAGGCTACATTGGAGGAGGTGGCCTTAGGGTTTTGAGAGAGGCCAACGTTATAAAGGAGAGAGGAGCCTCCCCATTTTTATCATTTGATTATGTTGCATTTGAGCTAGTCACTTCGACTGAGAGCACGCTGGCTGTTTAGCCTGTCTGCAACACTGTTTAGTGCATCGAGTGTCTCTGTTCGGAGATCTCACCCTTAGCCCTGGGGAACTTTGAGTGCCTCCTTGGGCAATGTAGTTTTAGCAATATTTTGCAGGAGGAGTGATTTCTGGAGTTGAGGAGGAGCTGAGCATTCTGATTGATGCACAATCTTGAGAGGGGAGGACACAGTTCTTTTGGGTAGGTGCTCCAGATTGGGTTTTGAGGAGGATTTGAGCTGGGAGATTGAGCAGGGGATCAACCCTTGCATATTGGAGGGTTTTGGTAGAGTTTCAGGTGGAGTTTTGGAGGATTCTCTTTAGGGGCAACGAAGAGCCTTAAGGGATTACGTAGATCCCCAAGGGGGTGATTTTCGGGGATCAACTATTTTAGAAAAGATTTTTGGGCTTTTTTGGGTTTATTGAGTAGAGGTTGATTCCAGAGTTTCAACATTTTTTGAGGAGGGGAACAACCCCAAATCCTCATTTAATTCCAGCATCAGTAGCAACACAGGAGTTCTCTGGCAGTTTGGACGCAGTTCAAAGAGAGGCCATTTCCTTACCATTCTGAGTGTATTTCTTCACTTTCCTTGTGCAAGTCGAGGTGCTACCTATCTGATCACCTCTTGTACTCTTTCCATTACTCAGTATAATAAAATGGATTAGCATTTCTCTCTTCATTTCTCGAGTATCTGCTTATATTCCATGTATACATTATTGTATGTTGCACTACTGTTATTTTTGTTTTATCTCTTTGAGCACCCCAGTTACTATATTGCTTGTGTTTGAGATAAAACAAAAATAACAATAGTGCAACATACAATAATGTATACATGGAATATAAGCAGATACTAGAGAAATGCAGAGAGAAATGCTAAGCCATTTTATTATACTGAGTAATGGAAAGAGTACAAGAGGTGATCAGACAGGTAGCACCTCGACTTGCACAAGGCAAGTGAAGAAATATACTTAGAATGGTAAGGAAATGGCTTCTCTGTGAATTGCATCCAAACTACTGTGCTGCTAGAATCAAATGAGGATTTGGGGCTGTTCCCCTCCTTAGAAAATGCTGAAACTCTGGAATCAACCTCTACTCAATAAACCCAGAAAAGCCCAGAAAGATTTTCTAAAATAGATGACCCCCGAAAATCACCCCCTTGGGGATCTACAAAATCCCTCAAGGCTCTGCGCTGCCCCTGAAGAGAATCCTCCAAAACTCCACCTGAAACTCTATCAAAACCCTCCAATATGAAAGGGCTGATCCCCTGCTCAATATCCCATCTCAAATCCTCCTCAAAACCCAATCCGGAGCACCTACCCAAAGGAACTATGTCCTCCCCTCTCAATACTGCGCAGTCATCAGAATGCTCAGCTCCTCCTCAACTCCAGAAATCGCTCCTCCTGCAAAATACTGCTGAAACTACCTTAACTGAGTAGGCACTCAAAGTTCCCCAGGGCTAAGGGTGAGATCTCCGAACGGAGACACTCGATGCATTAAAGAGTGCTGCAGACAGGCTAAACAGCCAGCGTGCTCTAAGTCGAAGTGACTAGCTCAAATGGAACATAATCGAATGATCAAAATGAGGAGGCTCCTCTCTCCTTTATAATTTTGGCCTCTCTCAAAACCCTAAGGCCACCTCCTCCAACATAGCCTCTCTCGCCATGTGTTCCTTCTCATTTGTACAGTCCCTCCACGTGTCTACGTGGGCCCCTTCTCTTTGTGGTCCTTGGGCCCCCTTGGCTCCCCTTTTAAGTTACAACGTTGTGCTACTAGGGAGTGAATTTATTCATAAAGTGAGTTATGTCCCCCCTTCCTCACTTTTTTATTTATTAATAACTATAGAAGGCAAAATTGAGCAAAATCGAATATTCCATTTAGCCATGGCTAATTAGGAATATTACGTCCTACAAGTTGTCTATACTTTGTTGCATCCTCAAATTCTTTTCCTTCAATGGATGTGAGATTTAATTTTTGATCCATTGGAGTAGTCAGAGGATTGCATTCATTCATGCCAAACCTATTCAACAGATCTCCAATGTACTTCTTTTGAGAAAGGAAAATGGACATCGGATGTTGAGTTACTTCAATACCAAGATAGTAAAGAACATAGCCCAAATCAGTCATTTCAAAACCTTTCCTCAATTCCTTCTTTATGGATGCAATGTAGCTTTCATTTTTCTCTGTCATCAAAAGATCATCTATATATACCACAAGATATACAACTGTTTTGCCAACCTTATTGACAAAAAAAGTTGCATTGATCAGGTGCTCATGTCCTAAGTGTCATAAAATTCTCAAAATTTAAAATGCTCAGAACTGGTTCAAAGTTGAATGACTGGAAATTTCTCATTTTCCTGATTCCGGCGCCGCAAACGGTTCGAAAAATGGTCGCCGTATGAGGAAGTTATGGCAAAAAGAAGAATTTGTCAATAACATTGAAAATTTGAATTTTTCAAAAAAAAAATTAAAAAAAGAATATTCCATAGAATATTCCTTGGAATATTCCCTGGAATATTCCTTTTCAGCAACCAATCACAGATTGCCACGTGGCAGGCCCGGAGGCCGCCACGTGGCCTGGGTGACGTCAGCAAATGGCTGTTGGGTGCACATGTTAAAATTTTGGGAGTCCCGTGGTTTGAACACATGACCTTTGTTACAACACTCCCACGCCTTACCATTAAGCCACCACATCAGTTCTTATTATATGAACGGAAAAAACAATATTTAAAGTTTAAAATGAGTTTGGGTGGGGCTCGAAGGGGGCCATCCCCCATACCATGCAACCTCGGGCCCAGAACCTAGGGCTTAAGCCCCAACCGCCATCACACTAACCACCAGCGCGCAATCCGATGCAAACTGCCAGCTGAAATTTTGATCACATGCGCATTTATTAACTGCAGTTAGCATGGCGGAATATTTGGCGGAGCACCAAATTTGGCGGCCGCTCCAAAATTGGCGGGCTTATTTGGCCTCCAACTACAGTTAGCTGGAGTTTTTCTAGGGGCAGACTGGAGAAACTTTAATTGGCCATAACTTTGGCTAGGAAAGGCGGTTTTGGATGAATTGTTTTTTGATTTTGGGTATTTTCTACCTTTTGAAGCCATTGGTGCAGGTCTTACAGTCATCTGAGGTCATCTTCAGATGTTTTGGAGCCGTGAAAGTTCTAGGAGCCACTAGGGCCCAGTATTGTGAAGACTGTATAGGGTTGCAGGTATCCATTGGAGGTGAACCAGTAGTCAATCCTGAAAGATTCAAGTGTTCTGAATCCATTTTTACCATCTATTCCACCTGTAGATGCTTCTATTCAGCTGTATATTCAATTTGAGCATTTAACTAAAACAAGGACAAGCCCATTTGGGAGCTTTGGACCCAACAGACATAGCCTAGGAGGGGTGAACTGCTTTATCAACTTCTTTTGCATCTGTGGTTGATTTATTTTGCAGAACAAATTCATTTTAGTGTGTTAAACAGTAAAAGAAAATAAATCTGCTATGCTTAAATGGGTCATGAATAGCTGAAAATTTCATTTGTTTTCTTTCTGCAAGACATGGACATCTTTTAAACATGTATATTTCTGAATTGAATACCTTGCAAACAATTTACAAGTACTTTAAAATTCAGATCAAGTTCGTATCAGAGCAGGGTTTTGTGCAAAGATCTTCTAACTATCTTGCAAGTATTGATGCTTACCAGGTTGAAACTTAAAAGAGGGGAAGGACAGTTGACTAGATAATGAGAGAATCCTCAGTTAAGGAAGGCCAGAGATCCATCACCTCCACCTTCAATTTCACCCTCAAGAGTCTCATCAGAAGCTTCAAGAATGTCTGCACATGAAGGAGAAATTCCTGCAGACATGGATCCAAAAGAAGAAGAAAGAGTCTTCAGAAAGGCTTTCTTGGACCTCACTGAAATGGTGAGGATATTGTACCAAGAAAGAAATGAGAAATTGGCTGGAGAAGGGTCCAAACATCCACATGAAGGAGAGGGCTCTTCAGGATGTAAGAAGGATGATGATCATTCCAATAAAGGACATGGAGAAAATGGTAATCCACCACCCCCATCGTCACCTTATTCCTCTTCATCCTCGTCTTCTTCTTCTGTGCATAAGCATAGATCCTCTGGAAAAAGTCCTTTTTTGAAGCTTGATGTAAAATTCGAATTACCTATGTTTAATGGTGAAGTGAATGCAAAAAAGCTTGACAATTGGATTAGGCAGTTGGAAGTTTACTGGAGGATCCAGAATATGCATGATGATGCCACAAAGATTCAGTTGGCTTCTTTGAGAATGGATGGAGCAGCATTGGTCTGGTGGAGGCCAAGACTAAAGAGGAGATCAAGAAATTTGGTAAGGTTACCTTAACATGGCCTGAATTTCTGTTAGCCATTAAAAAACAGTTTTATCCTCTTGCTCACATGCAGAAAGCCATTATGAACTGACAAAATTTCAGACAACTTAAGGGTCAGAGTGTCCAAGACTACACCCAAGAATTCAGGAGAAGAGCTCTCTTGTTAGGGGTAGATTTACAGACCTAGGAGACCTTGCTGAAATACATTGGTGGCTTGCATAGCTACCTTAGACACACCATCTTGATGTTTAACCCTACTAGCCTAGACGAGGTTTGTGTACAAGCTACCCATTTAGAGGCAAGGGGAAAAAACACATTTGAAGAGGGTAGAAACAAGCCCCCCAAGTGAAAAAACAAAGAGAAAACCTCCAAGGGAAAGGGAAAAAAGAATGCATCGGTCAAACAGGAGAGTGAGAAAGTGATCTGTAAACACTGTTCTAAACCAGGCCATGAGGAGAAAAACTGTTGGAAATTACATTCTGAAAAAAGACCTCAATCTAACAAATCCAAAGGGAAACAGAAAACTGTTGCCACTACATCTACACCACAGGATTTAGGGGATGATTCAGGTGATGAAACCAAAATTTCAGCTATGGGTTTGAAAAACTTGAAGGGAAAATAAATTGAAACTCAAGCCAACACTAGTACCTCAAATTGCCATGTACAAGCTCCTAATGAGGAAGAAGGAATTGAACTGTTTCATGTGAGGGTGATTTCAAAACATACTAAAATTGACACACTTTTTGATAGTGGGTCACAAGCAAACCTTATATCAGAGGACTTGGTCAAGTAGCTTAAACTTGAGACCGTTCCACATCCAAAGCCATATCCACTTGGATGGATTTGCAAGGATGCAAATTTACAAGTTTCAAGAAAGTGCACATTGCGCTTTGCAATTACTGCACATTTTATTGACACAGTTGAACTTGATGTGGTACCTTTTGATATAGCAGGAATTGTTTTGGGAAGTCCTTACTTGTTTGACAGGAAAGCTATCTTTCATCGCCATGAAAACAAATATCATCTTTTCAAAGATGGCAAGGAGTTCATTGGTAGAGCTCATCGCAAGAAGACAAATATAGCGATGGAGAATGCAGGACAGGTAAAAAGGCTGGTCAATTCAAGTAAGAATTTTGTTCTTCTTATGATTAAGCCCAAGGTTGATGTGAATCATGAGTCATTTGACAATTGTGATCCAAAACTTAAGTCAGAACTGTATGATGTAGTTGATGCATATCATGAGATGTTTCAGGAGCCAACAGGTTTGCCTCCTAAGAGGGAGAATCAACATGAAATCCATTTGCATCCAGATTGTCCTCTTCCAAACATAGGCATGTACCGCATGTCTATTATGGAGAAAGCTGAAATAAAGAAGCAAATCAAGGACTTGTTGGACAAGGGTTTCATAAGGCCAAGTACTTCGCCATGTGGGTCACCGATTGTATTGATTCCAAAGAAAGATGGCACTTGGCATATGTGTGTTGATTTCAGGGCCTTGAACAAGATAACAGTAAAGAATCGTTACCCACTCCCAATGATAGATGATTTGCTAGACCAGCTGAAAGATGCTTGATATTTCACTAAGTTAGACTTGCGCAGTGGATATCATCAAGTAAGAATTGAAGAAAGTGACATTTGGAAGACAACCTTTAAAACCAAACAAGGACTCTTTGAGTGGCTTGTGATGCCGTTTGGTTTGTGCAATGCACCTACAACTTTCATGCGGGTAATGGATGATGTATTGCGTCCTTTTCTTGATGATTTCGTTATTGTCTACTTAGATGACATCTTAATTTTCAGCAAGTCTAGAGAAGATCATGTCATGCATGTTAGGAAAGTACTTGATGTTTTGAAGAAGAATCAGTTATTTCTTAAAATGCCAAAGTGTGAATTTGGAAAGACTTCTTTGGTTTATTTGGGACACATAGTAGGAGGAGGTGCTTTGAGAATAGATCCTACTAAAATAGAGGCTATTGTGAATTGGCCTACTCCTAAATCCATAACAGAGGTAAGAATTTTTTTGGGTGCAGCTCAATATTGGAGGAAGTTCATCTCTAACTTCTCTTCTATAGTAGCTCCTATGCATGCAGTGACAAGTGTGAAGCATGCTTTCCAATGGGGAGGCAAGCAGCAAAAAGCTTTCGAATCTTTGAAAGAGAAGAATAGTTAAGCTCCGGTCCTTGCATTATTGGATTTGAGACAACCATTTGAGATACAAACCGATGCTAGTGATTATGCCATGGGTGCAGTTCTTCTACAACATGGTAAGCCTATTGCTTTTCATTCTGAAACTTTTAATGGTGCTGTTGTAAATTATCCTACATATGATAAGGAGTTGTATGCATTGGTGCAAAGCGTCAAAAAGTGGAAACACTATTTGATGGGTAAAGAAAATTTATACATA
Organism: Pinus tabuliformis; assembly: GCA_031772625.1. Classification (NCBI taxonomy): domain Eukaryota; kingdom Viridiplantae; phylum Streptophyta; class Pinopsida; order Pinales; family Pinaceae; genus Pinus; species Pinus tabuliformis. The sequence continues at coordinate 932,396,231 of CM062818.1, forward strand.
CCGACCATCAACCCTTACAATACTTGCAATCACAAAGCAAGTTACAACAGTCACGACACTTCAGATGGATGGGCTTCTTGCAACAGTTCCATTTGGTAATAAGGTACAAGAAAGGTACTTTGAATAAGGTTGATGATATGCTTTCAAGGCCTATTATTGGTGCTGTTACTTTACTTAAGAATGATTCCATTGTACATGATAGTTACATAGAACAATATGCATCTGATTATGACTTTAAGGATGTGTATGCTAACTTGAGTAAAGGGAATCATGTAGAGGAAAATGACTATCACATGCATAACAATTTGCTATTTCATTTGGGAAAGTTGTGTATACCACAGGGGGAGAGAATAAATGTCATAAGAGAAGCTCATTCTTCTCTTATTGCTGGCCATTTTGGTGTGAGCAAAACAGTTGCACATCTACAGAGGTATTGCTATTGGCCTCGCATGGTAGATTCTGTTTCAAGATTCCTAAGAGGTTGTTCATTATGTGCTACAAGCAAGCCTAGTAATAGGAAGCTTGGTTTGTATACTCCTTTGCCGGTACCTTCTAGACCATGGGAGAGCATCTCTATGGATTTTGCAGGAGGTTTGCCAAAATCTAGAAAGCAGCATGATTATTTATATGTAGTAGTTATCGTTTCAGCAAAATGTGTATACTTATGCCTTGTAAGAAAACTATAACTGCTGAACAAACTGCTGAATTATTTTTTCATCATGTATGGATTCACTTTGGTTTGCCTACTTCCATTATTAGTGACAGGGATTACAGATTTGTGGGGAATTTTTGGTCCAACCTATGGGAGATGATGGACACAAAGTTGAAGAAAAGTACTACTTTCCATCCGCAAACAGATGGAAAAACAGAAGTTGTGAACAGAACCATTGTGCACCTCTTGAGAGGATATTGCAGCAAGCATCCCAAGCTGTGGGATGAACATTTGCACTACATACAACATGCTTACAACCTGATCCGAATGGAAAATGGCATCAACCCATGGTACTCATCCACCCATATTATTCATTGTCCCATGGAATTTACCCATGGTATTGTAAATGGCATCCGCCGGTGGTATTGTAAAATCCACCCATGGTACTCATCCACCCATATTATTCATCAACCCATGGAATTTACCCATGGTATTGTAAATGGCATCTGCCCGTGGTATTGTAAAATACACACATCATATTCATTCACCCATGGAATTGACCCGTGGTATTGTAACTGAAAAATACTATAAGTAACAAGTCACATTTTGTAAAAGCACAGATTGTCCGCCACAATGTAGCCTTTACAGTTCAGAGGCATGTAGCTGCCACATCTCTTCTCAGAGATAAGCTACCATCACCCTAGCTGGTTTATTTCCATTACTATTTTAAATAAAAGTTTCTTTGTAGTTCTGTTTATTGGGCATTCTCCTTATTTTTCTTATGGAAATTCAAGTTTTCAGATCTTGGGGGTCTCTCCTCCCAAGATCCATTTCAATCTTTTAGATCTTGGGGGCCTCCTCCCAAGATCCGGATCAGTGGCATCAGAGCAGGTTATGATTCCATGGAATGAGGGTTTTATGCATATTTCAGTTTCAAATTTTGCAGCAATATTCAACAAATTTAAGGCATGTGCTACAACCTCCACAGAGCACTTTCTTGGGTCAAGCAGGAAGAATTTTTCTTTTCTCATTTTTTTGCAGGAATTTTTTTTTGGGCGGCGACTTTGCAGATCAGATCTAAAACATTTGGTACAAAATTTACAAAAAAAAATACCATATCTGGATTCCTCTCGAAAAATCACCCAATTTCAAAAAAAAAAGGGTCGAATAGGAGTTCGGATGTGGGAGATATCATTGATTTAAAATTAGCTATTTTATTAGAATTTTTGTGAGGACGGAACTGTTGCAGTGCAAATCTGAGATCTCAGAGTGTCTAGATAAGGCTTTCCAACTCATGTGAAGATGCAAAATGATCCTTCTGCTTCCAAAAACAGGTTATAATAAATATTCTGAGTTATATTGGCCGAGTTATGTCCATTTTAATTCTGGAGCAGCATTCGGAGTGGGTTCCCATTGGAGACGTGCCCTCCCACCCCACTTTAGTAGGCACCTGCTTCACATTCATCAGTTTCAACATAGCAGCATTCAGCTTGGGTTATTTGAAGACGTGCCCTCCCACCCCAGGCTATGTAGGCACCTGCTACTTCATCAGCAACCAACATCATGGTTATGGGTCAACCACATAAAATCCTTGTCATCGAAGTCCATTTGCTAGGCCGCACACTGTCAGAATCACAGTTGGTCACAAGCATTACAAGGTATCTCTATCCTCGGATCTTCGTTTATCAAGGTTTTGGGTTAACCACATAAAACCCTTATCTTCAGTGGTTCTTCATATTCCACAAAGGCTTCGCAGGAGGGAACTTTATGCAATGGGGACCATTGCTTCTTAAGGAGGGAGGAATGATCCGAATGGAAAATGGCATCAACCCATGGTACTCATCCACCCATATTATTCATCGACCCATGGAATTTACCCATGGTATTGTAAATGGCATCCGCCGGTGGTATTGTAAAATCCACCCATGGTACTCATCCACCCATATTATTCATCGACCCATGGAATTTACCCATGGTATTGTAAATGGCATCCGCCCGTGGTATTGTAAAATCCACACATCGTATTCATTCACCCATGGAATTGACCCGTGGTATTGTAACTGAAAAATACTATAAATAAAAAGTCACATTTTGTAAAAGCACAGATTGTCCGCCACAATATAGCCTTTACAGTTCAGAGGCATGTAGCCGCCACATCTCTTCTCAGAGATAAGCTACCATTGCCCTAGCTGGTTTATTTCCATTACTATTTTAAATAAAAGTTTCTTTGTAGTTTTGTTTATTGGGCACTCTCCTTATTTTTCTTATGGAAATTCAAGTTTTCAGATCTTGGGGGTCTCTCTACCCCAAGATCCATTTCAATCTTTCAGATCTTGGAGGTCTCTACTCCAAGATCCATTTCAATCTTTTAGATCTTGGGGGCCTCCTCCCAAGATCCGGATCACAACCGTGCCAAGCACTCTTCCACAAACACCTCATCGTTTGAAGCTTGTTTTGGTTACTTGCAAAAATCACCTCTTGATTTCATTCTTGAGAAAGATGTTGCCATTGAGGGACATAGTGATATTGACAAAGCTTGTTCATTCATTGAAAGAATTCAACAAATACATCAGCAAATTCAAGAACAACTTGAGAAGAGTCAAGGCAAGTACAAGGAAAGACACGACAAGCATAGAGTCGATCACAAGTTTCAAGAAGGGGATGAGGTATGGCTGTACATTAGTAAGGAAAGGATGCAAGGAGAAGGTAAAAAGCTGAAGACTATTCGTTATGTTCCATTCAAAATCCTCAAGAAGGTTGGAAATAATGCTTTTCAATTAGATTTGCCTTCCTACATGCAAATGTATTCTGTGGTCAATGTGGAGAACTTACATTTGTATGAACCTCCTTTGATTGCTGATCATGAAAGTGCTATTCAGCTGCCATCTATAGAAGATTTCTCGCCAGAATTCTTAGATGAGCTGAAAGAAGATACAATCCTTGATAGAAGGACACGCACTTCAAGGAGGGGTAATGTAGATTATGTTCGGGTTGGTTTCAAAGGCAGCAAACCGAACAAGGCAAAGTGGATGGAGGTGGACAGAGTGAGGGAGCTATACCCTCACCTCCTTAACAGGTAGTTGAAGGCTTTTGGGGTCTAAAAACTTCCCAATGGGGAGGCATGATCATGTGCTCATGTCCTAAGTGTCGTAAAATGCTCAGAACTAGTTCAAAGTTGAACAACTGGAAAGTGCCCGTCTTCCTAATTCCGACGCCGCAAATGGTTCGAAAAACGGTTGCCGTATGAGGAAGTTATGGCAAAAAGAAGAATTTTTCAATAACATTGAAAATTTGAATTTTTCAAAAAAAAATTAAAAAAAGAATATTCCATAGAATATTCCAAGGAATATTCCTTAGAATATTCCAAGGAATATTATTTTTCGGCAACCAATCACAGACTGCCACGTGGCAGGCCTGGAGGCCGCCACGTGGCCTGGGTGACGTCAGCAAATGGCTGTTGGGTACGCATGTTAAAATTTTGGAGTCCCGTGGTTTGAACACATGACCTTCGTTACAACACTCCCACGCCTTATCGTTAGGCCACCACATCAGTTCTTATTATATGAACGGAAAAAAACAATATTTAAAGTTTAAAATGAGTTTGGGCAGGGCCCGAAGGGGGCTAGCCCCTAAGGGCCAGCCCCCATACCATGCGACCTCGGGCCCGGAACCTAGGGCTTAAGCCCCAACCGCTAGCACACTAACCACCAACGCGCAATCCGATGCAAACTGCCAACTGAAATTTTGGTCACATACACATTTATTAACTGCAGTTAGCATGGTGGAATATTTGGCGGAGCGCCAAATTTGGCGGCCGCTCCAAAATTGGCGGGCTTATCTAGCCTCCAACTACAGTTAGCTGGAGTTTTTCTAGGGGCAGACTGGAGAAACTTTAATTGGCCATAACTTTGGCTAGGAAAGGTGGTTTTGGACGAATTTGTTTTTGATTTTGGGTATTTTTGACCTTCTGAAGCCATTGGTGTAGGTCTTACAGCCATCTGAGGTCATTTTTAGAGGTTTTGGAGCCATGAAAGTTTTAGGAGCCACTAGGGCCCAGTATTGTGAAGACTGTATAGGGTTGCAGGTATCCATTGGAGGTGAACCAGTAGTCAATCCTGAAGGATTCAAGTGTTCTGAATCCATTTTTACCATCTATTCCACATATAGATGCTTCTATTCAGCTGTATATTCAATTTGAGCATTTAATTAAAACAAGGACAAGCCCATTTGGGAGCTTTGGACCCAACAGACGTAGCCCAGGAGGGGTGAACTGCTTTATCAACTTATTTTGCATCTGTGGTTGATTTATTTTGTAGAACAAATTCATTTTAGTGTGTTAAACAGTAAAAGGAAATAAATCTGCTATGCTTAAATGGGTCATGAACAGCTGAAAATTTCATTTGTTTTCTTTCTGCAAGACATGGACATATTTTAAACATGTACATTTCTGAATTGAATACCTTGCAAACAATTTACAAGTAGTTTCAAATTCAGATCATGCATCATCAAGATCATAATGTTTGAAATTAAGTTTCAGAATATGCTTAGTTAGTTTGTCATACCAAGCTCACGGTGCTTGTTTGAGGCCATACAAGGATTTCACAAGTTTTCATACTTTATGTTCATGTCCTTTCACAACAAATCCTTAAGGCCGAGACATAAAAACATTCTCTTTTTGATCTCCATTCAAGGAAGCAGTTTTTACATCCATTTGATGGACTTTCCAACCGTTCTGAGATGCTAGGGAAAAGAGTGTCCGGATGGTAGCCCATTTTGCTGTGGGGGAAAAAGTCTCCTCATAATTGACCCCTTCCTTTTGTGAAAAACCTTTTGTCACAAGCCTGGCTTTGTGCTTGTCAAGTGAGCCATCAGCTTTATACTTGTTCTTGTAGACCCACTTGCAGCCAATTGGTTTGGTTCCCAATGGAGGATCAACCAACTTCCAAGTGCCATTCTTTATCAGGGCATCATACTCCTTTTACATCGCTTCTTTCCATTCATCATGAGAAGCAACTTCTTTGAAGAAAGTTGGTTCAAAATCTATAGACAAGTTCAATTCACAACCATAAGAAACATCCATATCAATAGGTGAATCAGAGTCATCTACATCACCTCCATTTTGCTGGTTTGAATTTCTAGTCCTTGGCTTTCCAACATCATCAGGATGAACACTTTCAAGTGTCTTTGTCAACCACTTTTGGGGACCTTTCTCAGATGGTCCAGGCTGCTCCGTTGATTGAGTTGGGACTGAATCAATATTGAGTCTCCCAATTCTATCAATCACATCACTCAAAGTATCATCCGTTGTTGGAGTTTCATGCGGGGGAGAGAGTGCTTCAGAAGAAGATTCCATAGGTTGATCTAGTATAGGAATCCCCTCTTCAAGATGCGGAATCTGATTATCAAATTCTTGAAATGATTTTGCATTTGTGAATCTATCCAAGCGATCAAGTTGCCACTCAACAACATTGCTAGTTTTGGATGATTCAAGAAAGATTAGATCTCTAGATACAACAAATTTTTTATTGAGTTCATCATAGAGACAGTATGCTTTGGAGGTGTTTGAATACCCCAGGAAGATACACTTACGACTTCTTGCACCAAGTTTGCTTCTATGTACCTTTGGTATCAAGGCATAACATGTGGAACCAAAGACCCTGAGATGCTTTACCGAAGGAATGTGCCCATACCACATTTCATAAGGAGTCTTGTTTCTAATAGCATTAGATGGACATCTATTCTTTACATATACAAGACATAGAACTGCATCAGCCCAAAACATCAATTTTACATTTTTGAAAAACATCATGGAGCGTACCATATTTAAGATTGTCCTATTCATTCTTCCAGCTACTTCATTCTGTTGGGGATTATAAGGCACATTTGTTTGATGTTTGATCCCATGTTGGCAAAGATAGTTTTCAAATTCATTTGAAGTGTATTCTTTTCCATTATCAGTGCGAATAGAGCCAATATGAGATTGAGCATCATTTTCAATTCATGTATGAAAGTTCTTGAATGTTTGAAAAGCATCAGATTTGTTCTTCAATAAATAAACCCAACACATTCTGGTGTAGTCATCAATAAATGTCATCATATATTTATTTCCATTTGCAGAAGGAATAGGCATTGGAGCACATAAATCTGAATGAATGAGTTCAAGTTTTCTATGTGCTCTTGAATGTGAATCATGAAAAGTTTGTTTGCTATGCTTTCCTATAATGCAAGCATCACATTGCTTAAGTTTCCTAGGAATTGTAGGAAACCCAGTAACAACATTTTTCTTCAACAAGTGGAGGCTGTCATAGTTCAAGTGTCCAAATCTAGCATGCCATAATAAACTTGATGGAAATGTACCTTCTTCATAATGAGAATTGTATGAGAAATTTTGTGCACGAGTAGAGGTACCCTGCAACTTGAGAAGCCTTTCTTCTTCTATCCCCGTCATGACAAGTGAGTGGTCTAATGATTTTCTCACCTCAAGCTTGCCATCAAACATATGAATGGAGTGTCCTTTCTGGCAGATGTGGACCAAGGACAACAAGTTTCTCCTTAGCTATGGGATATATAGAACATGATGCAGAAGAAAGTCTGTAAGACCAAGCAATTTAAGCCTGATTCTACCAAGCCCTAATGGCTTGAGTTTTGATTTGTCTACAAAGTATACTGCTCCATCAACCTTGTCAGTAAATTCTTCAAAAAAATCTTTTCTAAAAGTCATGTGTCAAGTTTCTCCTGAATCAAGCAGCCAATCATTTTTCCAAGAAGCAAGTGAAGCATTAAATAATTCTTCATTTACTCCAATATTACAGTGTGCCACAACATAGTGAGCGGATTCATGTGCTTTACCTTTGTCTTTGTCATTAGTTTTACCTTTGGGTTGGTTTATTTCTTGCTCAATTCTGTCCCAAGGTAGCTTTCATGTGGAGGCATCATGTGATCCATCTCTTTTGCAGCATATGCAGTGCAAATCTGAATTTTCTCCTTGAGGGTGTCTTACCCCCCTGCCTCTGAAATTTCTTCCTCTTCCTCTTCGACCACCTCTTCCTCTGGAAGAATATTGAGCAAGATTATTTTCTCTTTGAGCAAGACACACAGCCTCTTCAGAAGATTCAGGAGCTGTCTTCTTCCCAAAAGCTTTCTCTCTTTCAGCAAATTTTTTCATAAGGGAGTCAAAGGTAATATCTTTGAGGTTTCCATTTGCTTGCAATGACTCAAGATAATTTGAGTAAGTGGGATAAAGTGCCTTGAGAAAATATATAAGAGGAATATCCAGTTCAACATTAACGACTTTGATATCATGCATTATAGATTTTACTTCTGATGCAAGAGCAAGAGGATCATTATTTTGTAGTTCAAGGGTGAAGAGTTTAATCATGAGTTGAACAACTTCAAGTGCAGAGTGTGAGTCATAGAGTTCCTTCAGTTTTGTAAGGCTTTAAAAGCATTTGAAAATGGCAAAATATGGCGACTCACCTCTTCATTTACTGATGCTGCAATCAATGCATAAGCCTTGCTGTTCTTATTTTCCCAAATGGCGAACTCCTTGTCTGAGGTAGGCTGTTTTGGATCTTTGTCTCCGTCTCCAATACACATTCCTTTCCACAAATCATTGAAAATGAGGGTGTGTTTTATCTTCTGGGACCACTCGGATAGTTCTCCTTGCCAGTGAGAACTACTCCCACAATAGATATGATTGAATGCATTGTAAAATCTGTGTACTGTGGAAAAAAAATACTTATGCTGCAAAATTTTACTCCTAAAAAAAAATTTGATTCTGATATATGAAGACAAAGTTATTATGTGGGGAAGGTGTTATACATATCAATGTACAAAATGTAATAACATACATCAAAATATCAATATCATTCAACATAATAGCATTCACCATTCACTGACTCTAATATTTAATGCCATACACAATGCACCAACTCATAGACACTAAAAATAAACATACCATTTGCGCAGGAGAGAAGGCTCTCATGCATAGGCCACCAGAGTTGCTGGATAGAAATAGCATTGGAGGAGGGGCCAACAACGTATCAATTGGAGCAACGTTATATCCCACACAATGTTATATCAACAGAGCGTTATATTGATGCACTGTTGCTACGAGTAGAGTGGTGTGGTGAGCAACTTATATGCAGAGGCGGAGGTGTGAGGGGACTGGTGTGTAGGGAAATGTAAAATGCAGTGAGAAGCGTAGTGTGGAGGGCCGAGGGTGGAGTAGCGAGAGACACCAGGAGCACTATCGAACTCGCGAGGTGTATAGGAGACCGGATCAGGGAGAGGGCCGCAGGGAATGAGACTGCCACAAAGTGCATCGATGACAAAAGCTACTCTGGACAGAGCCACTGCGTTTGTAGTCTACTTGAATTCGCTCCCATAGCGCTGCTCTAGCTACGTATGTCAACAATGACGGTTCAAATGATAAGGAGTATAATGGGCTGTGGGTTATGATGCATTCAAGCTAGTGGAAGCGTCAGAGCTGCTAGGCTAGCCAGAATCAACAGAATAATAGTGAGAGAGATGTCAGTTTGCATAGGATTTAAAACATAGGCAGAATAGGTAGAATAGGTGTTACAAATTAAAGAGAGAAGCCAAAAATGGCACTAGCTCTAATACCATGTCAGACCAGGAGGTAACTCCTCAAATCAAATCATGTTATTCATTCAGGTTGTTTATTATTATATACAAGAGGGAGTGACTATTCAGTTCATCTCTCGGTGACTCTCCATCTTTTCTATTATTTATTTGCATTAATTACATTTGTTCACCCAATCCCTATAATTAGGTGTCAACACCTAGGACCTTTTTAACTTCCTCATGAATTTTGATATTCTACCGACTCCTCATCTTCCTTAGGACTGTTGATGTTCCTTTTATCCCCTTTTATGATTTTAATATTTTGTCATTTATGATAATATATTTACAAAATAGTAAGATGAGGCGTAATAAGCTTCACCATAGTATCATGTAGGAAAGACATTGGTCTTCACAGACTTTGTTGATGTCTTTTTCATGCCCCTAGGTTGCCTTGGTACTGTGTTTACTTTCTAATGGTTTCTGCTAATAAAGAAGCATTCAGATGTAACACAACTAACAATTGTCCCACAACTCCAATCCTGAAAACACACAACCAGTGATTAGGATGCCATATAAACACACTTTAATTTAATAATAGACATAACACTTATGACAATTATCTTCCCATAAGATTATTCAACGTAATAATCATTTAGTAGACAATGGAGTGCTAGCATGCTACAAATCCCATGTCCTTGAAATATCTAAATCATGCATTACAAAGATACATAATTAATCCAAAAAATCTCTACTCCTTTATTCTATGTGTGTAATTCTTACTGTAACAACACAATGCACCAGACACACTTGCACTGGGAAGAGATAAGATTTTATGACTAGATACTAGAACTGTGCAGTGTGCTAGCACAAGGCCAAAGAAGAGTCCAAGCACAAGTGGGATTCATAGGCATAGTGGTTCAAGGCTTGAGCTTGTGGGATGCGCTGGCATGACTAAAGGGATGAAGGTCAAGGTGTATAACTGTCATGCTTTCCAGTGATATGGATTTCGACGCTATGTATTTTCATTGTGCTAGTGAGCTAGGCCACAAGGAGAGTTAACATGGGCACTATAGGGATTTCTAGAGGTAGAGAAGTTAGGCTATGGCACTAGAAGTTGTGAGTGCGATAAAGAAGAGTGAGGGATAAAGGTTTAGTTCCATGGTTAAAGTAAAGGGTTTAATGGTTAGAAGCTAGAAGTGCACGGTGTGCTAATGTTGGGTTTAGGATACATATGCTCAGCACAGGTGAAATTTTCAGAGGTAGGGAGATGGGGATAGATCTATACAATGCGCTGGCATGATGATAAGGAAAAATGGATCAAGATATAATTTTGTTGCGCCTTCTTGAATTGAGGGTCCCATAGCTACGCTTTTGTCACGTCAATGTGCTAGTCAAAAGGTGGTATTTACCATGGGAGTAGTCACAAATTATGGAGGCTAGGGCATAGGGTTGGAAATTGGTCATGCACGGATGTGCCCCATGAGGAGATGAGCAAGTGATTTTGCGCAAGTGCAACAACTTTGGGTTCACAAGGGTTTTCAAAATCTGACTAGGTATGGAAAGGATAGAGATTGAGAGAGAACACAAGGAAACCTATTAAAATGAAATTTATCCATTCAATCCTACATGTGTGCATTTTGAGAATACAAAGAGTTGTAGAATTTGAAGGGACACATGCATACCAACTTGGAGAACAAAATCGATGATGGTTAAATATAAAACTCAAAGCGTGAAAGAAAGAGGCTCACAAGTGTGACATGCTTGCACTTCGAGATTTGACCTAACACAAGGATGTGCGACAAGCCTCATAGCTATAATATCTCTATGAATTGTGCTTGCACTAGGGATAGAAAGTGTGCTAGGCTTGTAAAAGCTAAGTGCACTTTTTCTTAGAGATGATCCAATCAATCCCATGATGAATTACAACACTTAAAACATTTTAGGAGCATAATATTTAATGTGAAAAACACAAGCCTTTATTGCCAACATTTGCCAAAATAATATTCAGAGCATGTGTTTCCACATTCTCTTCATCGCTTGTGTAGTATTAGCAATTATTGACTCATTTTCTTCTTGGTATCTCAATATAAGCTCCATAAATTACTCTCACATTAATGCTTCATGGCATTTCACTATGATACCTCTTTGTCTTAGCGCATTCCTACATTGCATCCTTGCACCTAAAAATTTAGCTAAAGAAAATTCCGTATATGAACAATACAATGATGCATTTGTGAAACACCTATAAGAGATTCCACGAATACAAAATATAAGGATATTTTTCTATGCAATGTAATATGTCCATTTTCAGGATTAAACCTTGAATGCATCAACCCTCCCCTCCAACCAATTCAACACTTATATGATTGAGAATGACATTAAAACACAATGGAATTCCTGACATGATGATGCAATAAAGTGACTTGAAAAGACATGAGATGCTAATGAAAACTCAATCTTGATGTTTTAAATCGGAGAGTTGGAATTGAAGGTGAAATTTGGGAAACAAATCAGAATGCATGCCCATCATTTTCATAGTATGACATAGAAAGTATGAAGCTTGAGGATGCACCACAGAGGCAAAAAATTCACAAACCCTAGTGCACTCAATAAAGTGAGAGTGGAGGTGAAGCAAATGATGATTATGTGAAATGTGCCTTGTAATATACGAGTAACCATAGGATTTGATGGGAGCTTGGTCATGACACATGTGATCCATCAAAGACATAGTCATAACCATTGGATCCTTGAAAAGCAAAGGGGGACCCAAAATTTGGATAGTGTCAAAAATTTTTGCCATCGTTTTTGTAGAGGCTACAACAAGTGGCAAGTTTCTACATAGTAGTTCCATTTGAGCTTTTCTTTCTTGCTTCAATTTTAAGTTTTGATTTTTCTTCTAGATTTCAATCTTGATTTTAGTAAATCAAGTTTTCTTAGAGTAAATTTCTTCCTTTGATTTTGAGTTTTATTTTATTTTATGCTTTTAGGTTTCATTCACATGAAGATTAACTTGTTTGTGTGTTAATATAACTTTTGTTTTCTTAAATGCATTTTTTTGTTGTTTTAAGGCTTTTGCATGCACAACACCTTTTTCATAATGGTCAAAGCTACACAAGCTGCACATGATACATTTGGGTTGTGGTGATAAAAGGAGTAGACTTGAAAGAGAGACAACAATATCAAAATAAGAATGTAAAACTAGTGGTTTGACTTGAAACATTTTTAGTAACTAATTCTTCCACAATATTGGTACTGCATGGTATAGGAATCCATACATTACCTTCAAGTCAATTTATCATGTGAATAGTCACATGTTAGAAATATAGGGGTACTAATCATGAAGGGATACTATTAATACCAGGGTGTGGAAAAGAAATAACAAATCCCAAACACATGTAGTTGTGATATTCCTACTTAGCAATTTGCACAATTTTGATATTTTGGCATATTTGACTTAGGAAAAGTGGGTTGAGAGGACCCCAATTAAATTTTTGTGGAAAGAGGGGGTTCAAACTTAGGAAAGAGGAGGAAACTAAAAAATTAGGTGGAATGTGGGGTCCACTCTATGAGGGAATTCACACCCCTTTGAGAAATTCACACTTGTGAGAAAGGAGAGAAGAAAGGCGGACAAGTTGTGCAACCCACATGGAGTGAGAAGAGGCTAAAGGATAAATAGGAGGAGAAAACCTCATTTTGGGACTTTTTGACAAATTGAGAATTGAACTCTTGTATTCTTGTGCTGCTTAGCCGTGTTTACTCATGCTATTTAGCACACGAGATTTCTGGGCGGGAATCTCACCTCCTTCTACGGTGGACTTCGATTACCACTAAAAGAGATTCATATTATACCATTTGTAGGGATGTTATGGAATAAATTAATGGATTACTTGTCCCATTTGACAGGAAAAATGCGTACAGAATAGGAGGGGCGAATTGTTTGTGGAGGAAAATCTTGTGCATGCATGTTGCTGAGCTTTTAAGGGACAAATCTGTGATACATTTGCCAAATATTTGGGTGGTTTGTAGGTCAGATTCAATGGAGGTTTTGCAAGAGGAATTTATGCCTTTTTAGGGCCTTTATAGGCCACTCTAGCAACTTGTGCAAAAGTGGGAGGAGTGAGGAGTGATTGTGGGGTTTACTGAAGCTTCAAGGGAGGAGAATTGAAGGTAAATTCCAGGAGGTGGGAGTTTTATGGAGGAATTGTGGTGCATCTTCAGCCATTTTTCTAGTAGTGCGTGTGGATAGGAAACCTAGGTAATTTGCACTAATTTGTCGGTATTTCAAAAGATGGATTGTTGGAGGATTCCTTGCTGGGTTTTTGTGGGTTCTGGGTGAGGAGCTTGTGGTTAAATTGGCTAAATTTTCTAGGAAGTTTCAGGGTGGGGGGAGGGAGCTAAATCGACTGTTCTTTCTTTAGTAGTTGTAACACCTTTTCCTAGTTGGGCAAAGTTTGTGGAGCGGAGCTATTTCTAGCACCTGGGAAATTCATTTTCACCTGGGTTCTTTCCTTGATTTCTATAGCAAACCAATGTTCATCCACTCCATTTATATTTGTACTCCCACTTGTTAAATAAATAAAATGTCTAGATTGGCACAATTTATGGTGTTAATGGTTGTTGTTTATGCATGTTCTAGATTTGTGTGTTGCATGTGTGTATTTTCTTTGATTATCACTGTTATTTCCTATTAGGAATATTATAGTGGTATCGGAGCTGTGATCTAGCCAGGTGTGGGAGGAAGTCGAACATCACTTACAAAAGGAACTTGTACAAGAATATAGAGTGAGAGCTAAAAATTACAATAGATTCGAAGGCTCTAGAGAAAGGAGTAAACACAATAGAAATGGGAGATAGTAGCAAGGATGTGATGGCCACAACATTTGAGAGCATCTGGAGTGCCTTGAATGATTTGTTGAAAGGGAAGAATGATGTTATGAGAGGGAAAATGGAGGTGATGGATGAATTGAGGAAACAACACATGTGGAAAACCCACAGGGAGTTTATTGGAGGTGAGAGTTCAGGAGCATCTCACCATACTGAGCATGACATCCCTCAGAACAACACCCTTATCCACCATGGAACAACCAGATCCACCATGCTTACATTTTTGGCTCCTAGGAATAGGGAACAACGTGATGCTAGTGAGATTCCTATGAGGGATTGATTTCAAGAGTGGAATTCTATGGGGGTGGAGTTCCATGAAGTGATTAATTTCAGATATTTTAGCTAGCTCAAACATAACAACTGAGGTAAGGGAACATGTAGCTCATCATGGAAGAGCTCAAACTTGTAGTACATGGTCAGGAGATTGTACCTACCTACATTTGATGGGTCCTCTAAATGCACTGTGAGGGCATGGGTGGAGAATATATACACCTATTTCCATCTTAACTAGATGTCAAATGTAGAGGTGATTAAGTTGGCCACTTTGCATTTGGAGGGGGATGCACATGACTAGTAGTTTCAAGGATTGGCTACATTGGGGCATGCCAATGTAACTTTTTATGAGGAGAGGGTGTAGGAGCGTTTTGAGCATAGAGACCCTAAGTCACATTTCTGGGAGTTAACACATCTCAAGCAAACATGCAATGATGAGCACTACATAATAGATTTTTTGAGATTGTTTGTGATGGTGCTGGACCAATCAGAGTCCAGGAGGGTCTTCCTGTTCATGGAGGGCTTGGAAGAGCCTTTATGTGGGCTTTTGAGTTCAAATAGACCCACCTCCTTACAAGACACAATGAGCAGAGTGAGAGACTTGTGGGGTGAAATCCCCAAGTCTAAGGCACCCTTACTAGAAACACAATTTTCCCTTAGAGAGGTAGATACACTAGACCCTAGCCACAAAGGGAGATAGTAGGGCATGGGAAATTAGGTGACTAGACTCAGAGGGAACTCAAAAGGAGGAAACTATGTTTCACATGCCAGGAGCTATGGGCACTAGGACACAGATGCACCAAGGGAAAGGCCCACTATATTAAGGTGTTTTTAGATAGTGAGCCCGAGGATGATGTCAAGAAAGGGCCAATGTAGGAGATAGTGAGTTGCAGGGTACAAGAGGAGGAGCACCACCACCACCACCACCTAGAGAGGGGCCTTTCTTTCCAATAGGAAGGGTCATAGATTCACTTCAGGGAGTACCGAAGTACTTGACAGTGAGGATCAGGGGCACAGTGCAGTGGAAACATGTATCAATGCTAGTGGATAGTGGGTCTACCCACAATTTTGTTGATGCTCATATGGTGGAGCAGAGAGGGATACATATAAATAATTTTGAGGGTTTTTCCATTTTGGTACTTGGGACTAGGAACATGTAGTGCATTAGATACGTCCCTAGCATGGCAATGATTATGGGAAACTACTCCATCACATATCAATTTTTCATAGTTGATGTTTCAGACACCAATGTAGTGCAGTGCATTTAGTGGCTCTACTCGCTTGGGCATGTCACCACAGATTGAAGGAAGTTGGAGATGGAGTTTCTTGGGCCAGGTGGGAAGATTGTTTTTCTGAGAAGCATGCACTCCTACCCTCCACAGATAGTATCATCTCATAGGATGGAGGTCGATAGGAAACATTAAGACATATGTGGACTGTGTAGCTCAAGATTTCAGAGACAGGGACTCAACCACACCCACTAAATCTAAACATGTAGGTGGTATTAGAACGATATACAATAGGTTTTGGAGACAATCCACTAGTGTTGGGTTGTGTTATATTCTTTCCACGACTAGCTCCCTGTTCGTGGAAATAAGGGGGGGTCATAGGGGGGGTGGTAGCCCCCCTCTACGGGGTCCGGGGCAACGCCCGAGGGAAATATTTTTTTGGACCCTATATTAGGTAGGTGGACCTACCTATGGTTTTGTGCATGGATTTCACACATGGTTTTCGGTCCATGGTATTTTGTAGATCCGATGAAGGGAACTACAATTATTTTCTAATCCAGGGTTAATGGATTAGGGTTTATGGATGCTTCGAAATGTATATATATGTATTGTAACATTGGAAGGAACATAATGAAAAATCAATCTAGTAGTCCTGGTTTTTGGATCCAAGGGGAAAATATCTGTGTATATATGTTTTATGTGTTATGCTCTCGCCATTGTTTATTTTCTGTTTTAGAATTTGTATGCAGGTAATTTCTGTACGGGGTTAAATCATACAACTAGGCCAACCACCAGATAGGGGATTCAAGCACACCACTGAGTTGGAGGAGGGCATGCATGCGGTGATTACAACACCATACAAACATCCCAATTCCTATCGGGATGAGATAGAGCAAGGTATACAGGAGTTGTTGGCACTGGGGAACATCAAGCCTAGCTCTAGTCCCTTTGCTTCTTCAGTGGTATTAGTGAAGAAGAAGGACATGACTCGTCAGATGTGCATTGAATACAAATCCTTAAATAAGAGTACATTCAAGAACAAATACCCCATCCCGAGCATAGATGAGTTTATGGATGAGCTCCAGGGATTGAAGTATTTCACTAAGATTAACTTGCACTTGGGGTATCATCATATTCAGGTGAGAGAGAAAGATATCCTAAACATTGCTTTTAGATGTCATTATGACCATTTTTAGTTTTTGGTGATGCTATTTGGGCTAACCAATGCACCTACTACCTTCCAGTCTTGCATGAACCATGCGTTCTGCAAGCAATTGTGTAGATATGTTATCGTTTTCTTTGAAGACATACTGATTTACAATAGGACATGGGAGGAACACTTGTAGCATGTGGAGGAGGTGATTTTCATCCTAGAGGAGTAGCAATTATATGCCAAGATGTCCAAATGTGATCTAGATGTTATATCTTGGCCACATTATTGGAGTGGACGGGTGCGAGTTCACTAGGAGAATATTAGGGCCATCTTGGATTGGCCTACACCTAAGAATGTGATGGAGTTGCGGGGATTCCTAGGCATATGCACTTATTATAGGAGGTTTATGAAAGGATTCTCACAATTGGAAGCACCCCTCACAAATTTGACTAAGAGAGGGGCATTCACATGGAAATTTGGAGTGCAGGAGGATGCTGAGTGCCTCAAGCAGGTGATGAGAATTTTCCTGGTGTTGTCTTTTTGAATTTCTCTCAACCTTTCATTTTGGAGTGTGATGCATTGGGTGAGGGCCTTGGAGTTTTTTTGATGCAAGGGGGACACCTGATTGACTTTGAGAGTCAGAAGCTACAGGCACATGAGAGACTCTACTCTATCTATGACAAGGAGATATTGGTAATCATGCATGTGTTGGCCAAGTTCCAATAGTACCTAGTGGGCACCAGGTTCAAGGTTAAGATTTACCACAATTATCTTCAGTTCTTTTTGGAGCAGAAAGAACTGAACGAGGGGTAGAAAAAGTGGGTAAGAAAAATACAGTCATATGATTTTGACATTGAGTATGTTAAGGGCCAATAGACTATGGTCGTAGATGCATTGTCTAGGAGGCCTGTGACTCTCTCTCTCTCATGAGCATTGATCAGGATTGGAGATCACTACTACTAGTTGAGTATTCCAAGGATAAAAATGTATGTGAGATCCTGGATGGGTTGGATGGAGATGATAGGTACAAGGTGATGAACATGGTAATATACTACAAGGATCAGATTTATTTGGTGCATGGCTCCTGATTATGGGAGAAAATTATGTGGACTGCTCATTATTCTCCCTTGGTAGGGAATCAAAGGTTCCTAAAGACATGCAGGTCCACTAGGGAGAGATTCACATGGAAGGGCCTTAAGGAGGATGTACTGAGGCATGTGCAAGGGTGTGATACTTGTCAGAGGAACAAGGGGGAGAAAAAGTACCCAGTTGGCCTATTGCATCCCCTCCCCATTCCTGAGAGGAAATGGGTTAGTGTATCTATAGAATTTATTACAAGGTTTCCAACTATCCAAAGATGGGGTTGCACCTATGTGGTGGTCGTGGTCGATAGTTTGACAAGTTCTCCCATTTATTTTCTATTTCATTACAATCATAAACTTCTAAGGTGGCTGAGTTTTTTTTTAGGGGGGTGTTCAAGCTACACAGTCTTCCCAAAACCATATTTAGAGACAAAAACAATAGATTTGTGGGGGGTTACAAAATGAGTTGTTCCAGTGGGGACCGATATTACACCAGTACCATTTATCATCCATAAACTGATGTCCAAACCGAGATTGTGAACAAATCGTTAGAGGGGTACTTGCACAACTTTGTGATCGAGCAATAGTGAGCGTGGGTGAGGTGGTTACATCTTAGAGATTATTTCTACAACACATCATACCACATGTTGATAGGTATATCCCCATTCCGTGCATTTTATGGTTATGATACTCTAACTTTTTTTGATATGGTTTTTGGAGACAAAAGAGCCCCATGGGCCAAGGATTAGATTTAGGATATCCAAGATGTCCTTAGATCTCTCAAGGATAATTTACAAACCTCCAAGAACCAAAAAAAGATATATGCCAAAAAGTCTAGTATTAAGAGACACTCTGAGGTTGGGGACTTGGTTTATTTGAGGCTCCAACCATACAGGTAATCCACCATGAAGCAAAAGGGAGTTGAGAAGCTCATGCCACACTTTCATGGGTCACATAGGATGACTAGACAGGTTGGAGAGGTGGAATATGAGTTGGAACTCCCACCATGGAGTAAGGTGAACAAATTATTCCTTGTCTCATGCCTGAAAAAGGATTTGGGGAAACATGTGATAAATTCCACAGATTTTACACCTTTGGATGATGAAGGGAATTTGGTGTTGGTGCTAGAGGCTATTTTGGAGGTGAGGGAGAGAAATATCAGAAAAATAACCATCCGCGAGTTTCTTGTGAAGTGGAAGGACCTACCTGATGAGGATGCAAATTGGGAAGGAGAACAAGAAATTGAACATCCATCACTACAACTTCTTGAGTACAAGCAACATCTAGGCAGGGAGAACTATAATATTCCTAGTTAGCAATTTTTTTTCTAAGTAATACATTTTGCACAATATTGATTTTTTGGCATATCTGACTTAGGAAAAGTGGGTTGAGAGGCCCCACTTTAATTTTTGTGGAAAAATGGGGTCTAGACTTAGGAAAGAGGAGGAAAATCAAAAGGTAGGTGGAATGTGGGGGCCAATCTAAGAGGGAATTCACACCCCTTAGAGAAATTCACACATGTGGGGAAGGAGAGAAGAAAGGGGGATGAGTTATGGAGCTCACATGGAGTGAGAAGAGGCTCAAGGATACATAGGAAGAGAAGACCTCATTTTAAGACTTTTTGACATATTGGGAATTGAACTCTTGTATGCTTGTGCTACTGAGCCAAGTCTACTCATGCTATTTAACACACGTGATTTATGGGCGAGAATCTCACCTCATTCTTTGGTGGACTTCGAGTGCCATTCAAGGGTACTCATATTCTACCATTTTTAGGGTTGTTCCAGAGTTAATTGTTGGAGTAATCATCTCCTTTGACAGGAATATTAGGTGCAGAAGAGGAGCGAATTGTGGAGGCAACTCTTGTGCATGCATGTTGTTTAGATTTTGAGGGACAAATGTTTCATACATTTTCCAAAGATTTGGGTGGTTTGCAGGTCAGATTTAGTGGAGGTTTTGCAGGAGGAATTTATGCCTTTTTATGTCTTACCCAAGCCTCTCTGGTATCTTGCACAGACGTGGGAGGAGTGAGGATTGATTTTGGGGTTTTCCGAAGCTTCAAGGGAGGAGACTTGAAGGGAAATTGTAGGAGAATTGGTGGGAGTTTTCTAGGGGAATTGTGTTGCTTCTTAAACTATTTTTCCAACAATGCATGTGGCTAGGAAACCTAGGTAATTCACACTAATTTGTGGGTATTTCCAGAGTTGGGTTGTTGGAGGATTCCTTGCTGGGTTTTGGGTGAGGTGTTTATGGTTAAATTGAATAAATTTTATAGGAAATTTTTTTTTTTTGGGGGGGGGGGGGATAAATCAACAATTATTTATTCCATAGTTGTGACACTTTTTCTTGGTTGGGCGCAATTTGTTGAGCAGAGCTATTTCCAGCACTTGGGCATCTTATTTCCACCTGGTTTTTTGCCTTGCCTGCTGTAGCAACCTCAGGCTCATCCACTCAATTTATATTTGTACTCCCACTTGTTAAATCAATAAAATGGATTAGCTTGGCATAGTTTATGGTGTTAAT
Organism: Pinus tabuliformis; assembly: GCA_031772625.1. Lineage (NCBI taxonomy): Eukaryota > Viridiplantae > Streptophyta > Pinopsida > Pinales > Pinaceae > Pinus > Pinus tabuliformis. The sequence goes on from CM062818.1 coordinate 932,416,613, forward strand.
GGTTGTTGTTTATGTGTGTTCTAGATTTGTGTTTTGCATGTGTGTATTTTCTTTGTTTATGATTGTTATTTCATATTAGGAATATTGAAATAGTTAACCTTTGTAGCTTGAAAAGGGTCACTGCTCCCTCCATGCACTGATTACTAAATCAACATATTAAAGGTTAAGGATCAAGAAAGGAAGAAAACAAAATAAGGGTACATGTGGACATCTCCATTGAGGTTATGGATGTTCACTAGTAGTGGAGAAAGGTTTGTCATGCCATGGTCACTCCATTGGGGCTATGAATTCTTGCGAATTGATCAATGCATAATGGATACTAAATTCATACCCAAGGAAAATATATTACCCTAAATTTAGATAATCCCCATGATCCAAACTTAAGCTATGGTAATTAATTCATGTTCAAATGAAAATATACCTCATTATTTATTATTTTGGCACAACTGATGAGTTGATCAAGTGGGTCAATTGGATTAAACATTGATTTCCTCACAATGAAAAATTTTATAGTGACTAACTTCATACAAAACTCAAATTTCTATGAGATTAAAATAAATCCTTGTCACCACATGGTTTCTAGCATAAAGGTTTCACATAAATATAAATGGCTTCACCTAGTGTGTCACCATTTTTTAATCCTTCAATTGGCCCCAAGTTGATAGACTTAGGGATCCCCCCTATTTTTTTAATAACGTTAATATATCATGGCTTTCTTGACTTATATTCCCATTGTTGAATGTCTATGAGTTGCATGCGATGACTAAACATATAAATAATTTGGCTTTTCGTTGTGATTGAATGCATAGTTGCATGTTTCATCATGTCTTGATCTTGCTTGAGTGCACTTGCCAACTAAATATTCCTTGTGCATTTGTGAAGGCTTTATTGGCCTATTTTATGCATGTATATGTTTTAAAATGTCTTTAAATGAACATGGGATTTTCTCAATCTACTATTACATGCAAATAATGATTGGATTATGTTATTCTTGGTCTACTGTTAGGCATCAACATCATGTTTCACTTTCATAAGTGACATTGAGAAACTAATCGGATTATTGGTATACATGCATGTGAATGACATGAAATGATTAAGCATAAGTATTTAAAGTATATGACAATGGAATCAAGCTACATATAACTACAAAACATCATAAGCATGCATCCTACAAAATTGTGTCACATTACTCATGGTTATTGTGCTAGAAACACAAACATCAAGCATGGTGGGATTGACATGTTTAAATTCAAAAAAAGGAGATGTTCAAACCCACACATGCAAGTTTTATGTTTCATTTCCTCACTACATATCATTTGTGTTCTTGGAGCTTGGAAGTATTGTGAATGATCTTTGGACCAAATATATAACTCTACTACACATTTCCCATAGGTGCATTTGGTTTCTGCAAGTTTCATTTTCATATTAAAATCTAATTAATGTAATAATATCCATTGAATTCAAGTATTTATATCAAACTCCATATACTAGGGATGAAACACAAGTATCAAATTTTGAATCCAACAAAAGGGTTATAGGTGTAAAATCCAAACTTCAGCTTTTAAAGAACTTTGCACATATTTTTTGTGATCCACCAAGTTGAATTTGAATGAAAAATTGGTCTACCTAAATGTTTTTGGGACCTATATACCTTTTTTTATTGTATGGTTAGGCACATTATATCACTTTGAAAAAGAGGTAGAAAGAAAATTTCCATAAGGTACTGTTTGGCACTTGGGAAACCATACCAATAGCTTAGGTTCAAAATCTTAACAATACACATTGCATAAGCTATAAGTCTATCATTTAAATTGCAATAGCTATAAAATGGCATAATAAAATATCCACGGGGGCTTCACTTGGGGAGCAATATCATACCATGTGCATTCATATTGGGGGATATATATTGAGGAAAAAATGGCATAATATATTGAGCATATAATAGGGGGTAAAGGGTTTTTATATTGGCAGGTATAAAAAATGGAGCTCAAATTTAATGAAAAAGTATAAAGGGGTATAAAAAATGTTAATGAAAAAATGGATACCTACAATATCTAGTGAAATTAGGGGGTTTTTAAATTGGGAAGGTGTATTGGGTTCGTATTGGTAGGGGGTTAAATAATGTGATTTTTAGAGGTATTTTCCAATATGTAGTCAAATTAAGGGTATTGTTTAGTATTCCATGAACACACGTGCTATGTCATAGGTTCATTGAGTGAAGCCCCCGTGAAAATATCATAAAAGAAAATTGGGCTTGTCTGATCATGTTAGCTCAAGGGTTATTCCACCTATATTGGTGGAGGAGGATCATTGTCTTCATCGAAGAAGGTGAAGGCAAGGTTTTCGATATTTTTGGCCAACATAGAATCCATTTATTCCAACCTATCCATTTTGTCCATCATTTTTGCCATAAACACTAGAACTTCTTGATGTGTGTTTGAATGATTTTTGAGGACTCTTCCCATGAGATGTTTGATGTGATAATATAAATTAATTGTTTTCATGTATGAATTATGATGAGCTCAAGTAGAGTTACCAATCTTAAGGACACAATTCCTAATCTCCCTATTGACCTGATGATACAAAGAGAATAATATGTGGTTTTGACGAATTTCCTCCTCAACCTTAGAGATTATTATACAAACTTATTTTAGGTATAACCTCCATAAATCTAGCCATAGAATGACAAGTGGAAACTTGGGCTCGAGGTTGAGAAGACAAGAGTAGTTGAGATTCAATACATATAAGAGGGGAAACTCTACCTCTTCTTCCTCATCTACAACTAGAGGAGACACACTAACGCATTGTAATGAGGGGAGAATGGAAGTAGAAGTAAAAATAACTTGAGTTTAAGGGAGTGAGGTAGAAACTAGAACCTAGGGGAGGGCACCAAATAGAGTCTAGGAGAAACCCAATGAAATTACAAACATAATCTGGGAAATATCTCTAGAATGGAATCTCCAAACTAATAGAGTATACGATGAAATATCACAAGAATATAGGTAAAGGAAAGAGATAAACAATAGACCAAGTTGAGGACACAAGATTAGGGTGATGCCAAGAAAAATAAACTATGAACCACAAGAAGACCTAGAGAAGGGAAGAAAAACCAAAAACCAATATAACAGTGCCATGCAGAGGATAATGATAGAGAAACTTGAAATCGTAAGGCTAGTTCACACTTTTAGTATAATAATAATGTTTTTAATTTTAATTTCACAGTTTTCCTTGGCTTTGGTAGAAATTTTACCAAGATTTTAGCCAAATAGCTCATTTGGGATGCTTGTTGGCTTCCAAAGCCATTGATTTGCCTCATGAGGAACGTTTTATAGCTATGTGTTGACAATGATGAATGACCCAACAACAATCACAACTGGTTCTCTTTGATATGAGGATCCGAGTAGACCTCACACCATTTGAAACAAGAGACCGATTTGGATTCTGGATTGGAAACCATACTTGCTTTGTTAGTTTTTGTGAGATATTTAATGAGCGCCACAACAAAGGGCATGCAACATAAAGTACAAATATATAATTGTAGAAAAAAAACCATTGTAAGCTAACTAAATGATGAAATATAGAATATGAGGTACTAAACATGGCAGTAACTAAATCAAGAAAACAATTAGTTTATTTCTTGGCATTGAAATGTTTAACTTATTAGAGCAAACAAACAATAATCAATCTATTATCTAACGTGTGCTTATTGAAGAAAGCAATAGTAAAGAATTAGTAACCATGTGAGAAAGGGATATCTAGTTCACATCAGTTTTTTAGCCAACAACAATAATGCACACACAAATCAAAATACTTGAGATTCATCTGAAGCAAAATCATAATATATGTCGAGTCGCCATTATGTCACTAGCCTTCAAGGCTTCTTGATTTTATTTGTAAAATTAATAAATAATGCACTAGCTTCCTAGATCCTATCCTTTAAAATCTACAAAAAAATTACTAAAGACTTGAAAGTTCTAAAGTAAAGAAGTTCAAGAATTCAAAAGTTCTTCTTCTTAAAAAAATTATATAGTTTATAGCCCCAAGGATTATCTCAATTGGTTGAGTCCCCATTGTTAAAACACCTTTGTTATTGAGAGGTCACAGGTTCAATTTTATTGAGACCCTGGGCACCAGTCTCCGTGGTTGAGCCGACAAGAAGTGATTCGTTTGGGTAGATCTTCCTGGTACAAATATTCTATGGACGAAGCAGTCACCAATCTCCAGGGTCTGTGAACCACATAGAAAAGTAGGAGTTTCCATAGTTTATAGATTACATTAATAACTTCCATTGGGATTGTTGGGATTCCAATGGGAAATTACAATCTCATCATATTCTCATTATTTTCAAATACAAATAAGAAAAATACTCTTAAAATGCCTAGATACTAAAAAAGGTAACTACTATAATTTGATTGCATCCTTAATAGGGATCCTCGAGATTTATTGAAGATAGGTTACCTAGATTTCATAATAGGAGTAAAGTCTATTTTAATATTTCTAGGTAACAACCCTTCCATGATTACATGGTATTCTGATGTGCTATCTGAGAGGGCTTGTACATATTTCTTTAGTACGACTACGAAGGAGTTCATCATTATTTTCTATTTTGAGGGCTCCATAATATGCGAGGTTGTATTTTGAGATTTTGTTTGTGAAGACACTAAAATATAACTCTCTAGTAATGAACATCTCTTCCATCTCCCAGTATACTTCTTCATCTAGACTAGATTCTCAATGGGCTCCAATGGATGGCAACTTATTCATCTTAATTAATTTCTTAGCTAAACAATAATGTTTTTGATACTTAGTTTTACATCTAGATATGTATTTCTTCAGTTTTTTTTTGAATCTTTAGGGCCCTATTCAAACAACGAAGGATTCATATGGTGACTCTTATTACCTAATCCTAGGGACCTCTAATGGATACTATGGATATTATTTCATCCATTTCTCCAACAAGTTCCAAGAATTATGTACTCCTTTCATTTTATTTGCCTCATTCCTTAGCAAATTCCCAGAGTGGTAGTAGATTTACAAATATTTTATGGAGTTGTTTGAGTATGGGTATACTTTTTGGACCATGGACCTATAATATTCATGCATTTCATATGCACAAGATATATATTCTTCCATGTTAGTGCCTTATTACTTCATATTTTTGTTGTTAGCCTTTAATAACTTGGCCTGTTTCTCCAACTTTACTATGCAATCATATTTTTGCTTCAACTGTTCATGTAGTTCTTTCACATTTCTCTTAATGACATGAGAGAATTATGTGCCTACTAAAGCCATGGAAATTAGATAATTTTTGGTGTCATTTGCAATGGGATTTTTTGTATTGACTAATACTAGAGGCACATAGGTAGTGGAAAAAGTATTTTACTTGTGCTCCACTATCTTGTTCAAGGTGTAATCATATAAATTGCCCAGTTTAACCAATCTTATCTTTCTTTTTAGTGTAATGCCCATTTCTATAATTTATGAGTGACCATCTGTGATGGTAAGAGACGTTGGTTCAACTAAGTTACTATCCATGGGAGATGTTATCTATTAGACATCGTATTACTATGTTTCTTGCTGGGACTTGAGGGATTCTTCCTATACTTTGGCCTCAACTTATTGTTGTTGTCTCTTCTATTATTCTTCCTATGTTTTTCTCCTTTATGTCTCTATTTTTCTGTTTCTTTCTTTCTCCTTCCTCATTTCTTCCTCTTCCTTCTTATTAAGCTCAAATTTTTGGGCTATCTAAGCTACTTTTTTCTCCAGTGTTAGCTTTTCCTCCCACACAATTATTGCTAATTCCTACTTGGTTGCTTGTTTCTTGGAAAGGGATTCTCTTTCAGCTAATGATTTCTCTATTTTTCTTGAGGAAAATTATAGCCTATCTTGAAAACAAATTTTGAGAAGCTTAAGGCATTTTTTCTATTTCTCCTCCTTTGCCCATGTCTATGACTGGTGATTCCATGTGTATTTGCATTATTTACAATGATTCTTCACCATATAGTTGGTATCATACCTATGGAATGTGAGATCCCCAAACCATAATAGTTTTAAATAATTACATTGTGATATGAGTTATTTCATGTATTTTAACTGATATGAGTCCAAGTGTAATAAAATGTGTGGCTAGGGACCCTTTTTGTCCTGTGAGAGTGCTCTGCCTACTCCTGTGGAAACCTGATATGTGATATCCTATAATATCATTTGTTCAGTTACATACTTTGATAGTAGATGGGAATATCAATTTCCTGGCCCTATTATACATACACAGAGTAGGAACATTGAACAAAGTTCATACAATGGGATCAAGAATTCCTAATATATCTTGGTGTACTAATGAATGTAATGAGGTTCCAAACATATTTTGCAATAAATGTGCACTGCCTTATCTTACATTGTCCACTTCTAGTCCATTGCTAGGAATATATGCTTGACATTAAAACTTTCCACCAGGTTGGAGGCCATGAAGAACTAAGGCTACTGACCTTCTTTCAGATTTTAAGCTTGTATGATATTATCCTTCAAGGAGAGAAAGAGGATATAAACATATTTGAAGATGCTTCCCTTGACTACTATAGAAAACATCAATGGGAACCATTATTGATAGAAGGTTTCCACATTGGGATAATAATACAACTTGCATAACATGGTAACTACTATATGGAAGGGTCTTTAGTAGATTGGTAGGGTATTATTTGTTTAGATTATACATGAAAGTTCCTTTTTTGATCCACAATGTCTTCAGAAGTTATTTGGGAAAGATATTGAAATTTTATAACCAATCGTAATCCAATGCTAACTCTTCCTCAGGGAGCTTGTAATACATATCAATGTCAGAGGCATTGAGTGAGGCAATAGGCTTCTAGTGTGTTAAATTATGGTATGTTCTATGCTTAGAGTAGTTTACTTCATTTCTTCTTATTAGCCACAGATTAGCAATCACATATATGTTAAGTAATGTGCAGATAGAACATTAAACGATCAATAAAAAACAAGCCAAGGTAAGAGACACAAGATGTGGCGGTTAGCCAAGGAAAAACCCTAATGCAGGGAAACCCTTTGATCAAATCTTCTTTTATCTTCAATAGTTTAGCACAGAGAAATAGTAAAAAATCAAAATTCTGTAATTTTATATCAGCAATAGCAAACCCTAGATCAACAAAGTCAAACTTGGTCAAACGAGTTGAAATTGACCTCCAATATGCTTGGTCAACTAGCCCTCGAGCAACCTGAAGAAAAATTCCTTGAAAAACCCTAAAAACAAATCAAACTGCTGTTGACTGAAGTTAACTTGCTACCCAAAACTAGGGCAGTCAACTCTAGTGAAACCTGTGGCCAGATTGCCTCAATTTTTGTGCCAAAATCTGCGGCCTACCTAGGAGAGGCAGCCACACCAAAACCGCACCCTTGATGAGTCAACGCTTGGTAAACACAGGTAAAAGAGACCTTCAATAGCTTCTGCGTCCTCCTTTCAATTTCCTCCTTGCCCTAATGCGTCCTCCTTCTTCCCACATGTGAGCTGCTCCTTGTATAACCCAAAGCTAAGGAGAGAGAGAGAAGAATGAGTGAGATGAGATGATGAGAAAATGAATCAACCTCTCTTGTATTTATATGATTCACTGGGTATGTGTGCCACATATTTAACTGTTGGTCGACCTTGACAATTTGTCAATTAAATAAAAATAAATTCATATCTCCATAAATACTTGTCAGAATCGGATGATATTTAGATCAATCCTACACCTCTCGATAAGAGGAATCTAGGAAAAATATTAGCTGCCATAAATGAGATGACCCACATGGATTTTGGCCCTAGTTTGCAATTTTAACACTCCCTCTCAACTAGGGAGAACTCCATTTGCAATCCATCTGACCATTGCTACTATCCCAACGATCAAATTCACTGCCCTGCACTGCTTATCCCTGCTCTGCTCTGCTCGAATTATGAAGAATAAGAAATGATCGAGGATGTATCATACCATCCTCCACTGACCTGAAGTTAGTCTCAGAGTGTGTCATACCACTCTCACTCATCCCATATTAGTATCATTGATCCCAGATCAATGGAGGTCATCCTAGCATAGGGAGTACGGTAGATACAACGATGCGTCCATCGGTAGTAATAATAATGGTCCCTAACCCCATTTCCCTACTCATTGATCAGATGAGAGGTACTTCCCATGAGTCCTAGACTACATGGGTAGGATGCCTCGACATGAGAACTGATCATCCTGTCCACAAGAGAACGAATCATCCTGTCCAACAGTCGCCACAGGAGAACTAATCATCCTGGCCCATAGGAGAACTAATCATCCTGTTCCATAGTCACCATGGAGAATTAATCATCCTGGCCCATAGGAGAACTAATCATCTTGTCCTATAGTCTCCGTGGAGAACTAATCATCCTAGCCCATAGGAGAACTAGTCATCCTATCCTACAATCACCACTGGGTGTCATAGGGGAATGTTGAACCTTTCACCCTGTACATAGTGCACCACCAGGGGATGGTGAGTCACCCTGTGGTTGCATGTCACTCCAAGAAGTGCCCCGTGCCCTCCCTAGAGCTCCAAGAGCTCAATACATCATAATCAACCCTCATAAGAGGGTCTCTGAATGACACCAAGTCGTTCTTGGAAAGTCAATAATTTGACCTTTCACAGGGGCTTCATCAAAATGTCGACGCCCTGTTCATTTGTACCAATATGTTGGAGCCTTATTGCTCCTCGCTGTACCATATCCCAAATATAGTGGTACCTGATATTGATATGCTTGGAGCGATCATGAAATACTGGATTCTCTGATAAATGAATCCCTCTCTGGTTGTCACATAGGATCATGGTGGTATCCAATGTCAATCCAAATAGCTCACTGAAGAGCTTTCGCAACCAGATCGCCTCACAAGAGGCCATACTAGCAGCGATATACTCTACCTCAGTGGTGCTCAAAGCCATCGAATTCTGCTTCCTGCTCATCTAGGATATCGAGGTAGATCCCAAAGAGAAACAACACTTAGAAGTTCTCTTTCGATCCACCACACTGCCTGCCCAATAAAAATCAATATATCTATGTAGTCTCACATCTCCGACAGTGTATCTCAACCCATGAGTGATTGTGCCATGAAGATATCTCAACAGATTCTTGGCACCAATCCAATGTGAATGGTGAGGCTCCACTATATGCTAACTCAACATGTTGACTGCAAAACGTATATCTAGATGAGAGTTCACCAAGAACATCAATGCTTCGATGAGTTGACGATACTCGGTAGCATTTCGTAAAACGGGGCTGACAACACTACCACTTAAATTCTTGAAGTCAAGCTCCATCGGGGTAGTAACGGGCTTGTAGTCTACCATACCGAATCTCTCAAATATCTTCACCACATATTTTCCTTGAGATAGGAAAATCTCCCCTGGCTTCTGCCAGACTTCTAGTCCTAAGAAATAGTGCATCAGTCTTAGGTCCTTCATCCCAAATTCAGAAGCCAACTCCCTCTTACATTTGTGAATGAGAGGGTATACACCTGTTAGAAAGATGTCGTCAGCGTACAACACCAGTATGAGAGGATTGTCATCTTCACCCTTAAAAAAAGGTTAGGGTCAGCTTAGCTCCTAGTGAATCCAAGCTTCATTAAGTAGCTATCGATCCTCTCATACCACGCTCAAGGTGCTCGATTTAGCCCATAGAGGGCCTTCTTCAACTTGCACACATGAGATTCTTGATCATGAATCTTAAATCCTTCTAGTTGCTCCACATAGACCTCCTCTTTGATTGAACCATGCAAGAACGTGGTCTTGACATCCATCTGATGTAGGTTCCATCCATGCGAAGCAACAAGGGCTATGATCGAGTGGATGGTGGTATATCGGGCAATAGGTTCAAATATCTCGTTATAGTCTATACCTTCCTTCTAAGAGAAGCGACGAGTGACAAAATGAGCCTTATACTTTTCCACACTTCCATCAAGTGCATGCTTTGTCTTGAAAAGCCATTTCAAAGTGACAAATGATTTGTCCTAGGGTTTGGGGACCACATCCCAGACATCATTTTTCATGATGGACTCATATTCCTCAGTCATAGCATCCTTCCATACTTGATGCTTGACAACGTCTTCGAATGACGAAGTCTCATTTTGTATGATCGTGCTCATGATGGTCAAGTATCCTTGATACCTGGTCGACTTCTTACTTTCCCGGAAGGTTCCCCTAGGTGTAATGTGCCCTTCAACATCATCAAGTATCCCCCTAAGCCATGAAGGCCTCTTCCTAGAAGAGGAAGGCTCTTGTGGAGGGGGATCAATAGGATCCATAGGTTCTTCCACATCATGCATCGTCTCATCTTCCTTTTCCTTTGGTTCCCTGGTGTTAGCTTCTTTATATCCCCTTTGAGCAGGAAGATTGTTAACTTGGCTAAGAGCCATTTCTTCGTCAAAGGTGACATCATAGCTAATCTCGATTTCCCTTTGACCAGCCACATAGATTCTATATCCCTTAATGTTTTCGCTATAGCCCACGAAAATTCCTTTCTTTCCAGATGCACCCAATTTGTTCCTCTTCTCCTTTGAGACATGAAAATATACCAAACTTCCAAAGATTCTAAAATGTGATGCGCCAGGTTTCCTACAAGTGAACATCTCTTCGGGAGTATTATAACCCATTGCTTGATGAGGGCATTGATTTTGCACATATACAACGGTATTTGCAGCTTTGGCCCATAGAAACTTTGAAAGTCTTTGATCGTGAAGCATAGCACAAACATCTTCCACAATCGTACGATTCTTCCTTTCCACCACACCATTCTGCTCAGGAGTATATGGTGTTGTAGTCTCCCTCTTAATGCCAGCCTCTTTGAAAAATTCATGGTACTGATTCGATTCATACTCAGTCCCATTATCAGTCCTTAAGAGCTCGATCTTCTTTTCGGTTTGATTCTCGATCAAGGCTTTGAAGTGACGAAACTAGATGAGCACTTCATCCTTCTTTCTCAAGAAGTATATCCATGTATTGTGAGAATAATCATTTGTAAAAGTGAGGTAATATAAATATCCTCCAAAGAGTTCACAGGCATCATACTAGATGTGTCTGAGTGAACCAACTGCAATATATCATAGGTAGGTCTTGCTTTGGCTTGAGGGGAATGGTCCCCTTTTGAGCTTCCCTTCGGCACATCCAGGACATTCACCTTCTTGCTCTACTTGGAACTTGGGCATCCCTATCACCATTTGTCTTGCATTGGGTAGAGCTTTATAATGATGGTGAGCAAACCTTCGATGCCATAGTTCAGGCTGAAGTGATGTGTCACAAGACATGACATCCAACGGACTTCCTCTGACCTGATATAATGAATTGACTTGAAACCCAAGAGTGAAAGCTTCCTTAAAATTCTTTTTTCCATACATATACCTTGCAATCAATGAAGGTTACCTTGTAGCCTTTGTCCTCTATTGCCGAAATGGACACTAGGTTCTTTTTGAGATTAGGTACATATAGGACTTCTTGAAAATGAATTGTATTACGCTGATTCAATTGAAGAGTGACATTCCCTATGCCTTTCACGGGATATTTTGCATTGTCCTCAAGAACAATTTCTAGGTTGGTCTCCTTTTCTATTGGATTGGAGAGAGCTTCTTTGTAGCCAGTGAAGTGCCTTGAGGCACCACTATCGATAAGCCAATTTCCCAGCGAGTTCGGGGGAGCAGTAGTAGAGAGGGCCACTGTGTTACAGGGACAAGTGTCTATTTAGAACTGATCTATCCCACTAAGGTGTGACAGCTGCCTTAGAAACAAACAGAGAAAAACTACTTTTGTTTTTCCTTTATGGATTATAGATAGAGAGGAACAGAAAGACCAACCTCTGTCTTGCGCTAATCCTTCAATTCAATCCCTCTCTTCTTTGATAGTCCTCAACTACCTGCTCGCTTGCATGCCCAGCTTCACAAAGTACCTGTAAGATCACAGAAGCATAGCACTATACAAAGACATGGATCTATAATCATAAACAATCTAGGATCAGATATAAATTGACCATACAAATGTGACCAGCATCAATGATACAAAAGCATGGGGGAAAACTCAAATAGTTTTTATTGATAAACAAGAAAAGAGCCAAGAGGAGTTACAACCAGTTGTTCCGACCTAGCATCAACCTCCCAGCAAAGAAGCCCCTCTTCACCTCAAACAAAGCTTAGATCACCCAACAATCTGATGTTTGTCTCAAAAAACCAACAACAATTCCTTACAATATGCAAAATTCCAGCCTCCAACCTCTGGATCTCTGGGGTGAGAGATCTATATATAGATATTTGCAGAGGTGTGAGTCAGCTCTGGGTTTTTGATTAGTGTCTTCTCTATGATAGTTCTTGATGCCACTTGGATATCTCATTGATCTCTTACTCATCCTTGGGCGATTCTGAGAGGCAAGTGTCACAGGAGAAGTTTCTGGAAGATTCCATGATCATCCACCTCGCAAATTGTCTCTGCCACTTGTCGTTTTCCATCCATCGCACCCCATAGAAGGGATTTTTGAAATGCAACGCACTTCCCGTGTGTACAAGGTGCGATGCATCACACCCTGGCCATGGAGAAAGTGAAATGATCCAGTTTTGACTAGTTTTGAGTAGTTTTTCATGGAGAACTTCTGGGAGAAGCTGTAATCAGTTGACCTTGTTCTTTTAGGGGTTGGAACAACACCTTTAGGGACTTAGGAGCCCTTAGTTTATGGACATTTATGCTTGGGGTTGTAGTGCCCAAAAATGTCTATAACAGTTGCCCCCTAAAGCATGAGGTCGTTAATCTTTTTGATGTCAGATGAAATGCTTTATTATGAGGATCCGAAGTTCTTTCAAGCTGGGAGGAGACCTGTAATAAGATACAATACAATGCATTATCTTCATAATATTTTCATGATCTAGCTGAGGCGGGCATTCCCATGGTCAGCTTTATAAATTCATTTTCATGTACATAGGACAGACAATCGTTTGAGTGTAGACTGATGATTCTGATAGAGCCATCATCCCTTTGATTGGATGATTATCGGTGCAACAATGATGTACATTTGATGTTTTTATTTTCCTGAATGTATATCGCAACCCGGATGGATGAAACTAGATCCGGGGTCTTCAATATCATTCGATCTTCACTCGAAGTACAAGTCTATCCATGTGAGAAATGTTCTGAAGTCGAACATGGAAAGACATTGATTGATTACCAGCCAATGATATAAGCTGTTAACAAGCGCGAGAGGAATCACCGATAATGATAATGACCCTCAAGGTACTGCAGTACAATTCACGTGGTGTGAATAAAGAACTTGGTGTCGAACACCACGCAAAATCTTTCGGTCGAAGGTCATTGATGTAAACCTATCGCCGGAAGTGAGAAACTTGCAATTGAGGCATGCAAGCTTCAAAGTACTGAATGGGGTGTTCCTAGATCAACTTCTTGGATAATGAGCTGATGTCGACAAGAAGTGATCCATCACAGGAGGGCCTTAATGAATCCCACATCAATGACACGGAACTGAGCAAATGATTTTAATGGAGGTGAAAACGATCTGGTGATATAAGGTTCAGGGTGGTGGTGATGAAAGAATGGAGTATAAATGTATTGTAGTGGGTGAGACACAGGTGAATTCTCTGAATGACTTCTCTTGAACATATCGGTGAAACTGACGTGATGGATTGGTAGCATTAACCCAAAATGTGGATGGTATGATGGGACCATGGTGATGTGACCGATGAATGAAACAACCCAACCCGACTTGGATGCGGAGTGAAAGTGTCATGTTCAAGAGCGACTTGCTACCAACAAAGTTTCTTCAAGTTTTCTTCCAAATTTTTCCCCAGTCATTGCTGACCAGTACCTCTTTATTTTTATCAAGCTTGAGGAGGATAACATATTCTTGTTCTATAATTTGTCCTTCGGGCAAACCCATCGCTATGTTTTAATGAGCCTAGCGATAGTGAAACTCGTTCTCGTCGATAGACAAGTTTGTTGTTATTACACTTTTAACGAGTTTAACGACAAAGATAACTCGGTCCTTTTCAATTTTAGAGAGTCTGAAAAGGAACGTAAAGGAAAATCCAAAATTCCTTTTTCGTCATCTAATCCATTAAGTCCGAAAAAGTATAAAACAATACAGAAGGGATGGATTTTCGATACTTTTAACGAGCCGAAAAAAACAAGCGCTCGATCTTTTTGTGTAATAATCCCTCAGGTCCAAAAAGATTAAAATCTAGAGGAGGGATAGCACTTCCTGTCCCTTTAACGAGCTGGAGAGGCCAATGGCTCGACAATGTTTTCATATTTTACGAGTCAGTTGAAAAGAGCTTAAAGGAGACTCGTCTTTTGAGGAACGAGTGATAAAATGGGTAGCAGCTGATTCCAGGTAAGGTTTGGAATTTTCCAATCACGACAGTGTTACAAGGATGGCTAGTGAAATCACTCTTCACAGTTGTTCCTCAAAATGGGTAAACAATCAAATGGGGGTGAATGATCGGCCAATGAAAAAGTGGAGGTGACGGTGCAAACACGACCAAGGCTTTAATGGCTGAAGTACTACATTCACGATGGTTATTTACCGGGGAATAGTTCATTTTTTAACGAGCTTAAACGCTGGGGGAAACATTTGCTCATGGCTTATGTTTATTTTTTAACGAGCTTGAACTATGTGCTAAAACTGCTCGATGCCGGTTTATTTTTTAACGAGCTTGAACCCTGTAGTAACACTGCTCGTGGTGGGTTTATTTTTTAACGAGCTTGAACCCTGTAGTAACACTGCTCGTGGAGGGTTTATTTTTTAACGAGCTTGAACCCTGTGGTAACACTGCTCGTGATAAGTTTGCATGCCCCCAGCATAATAACGCAAATCGAGGTGCATGCCCCCCAAGCTTCATTGCATTCAACTCGGTGGTTGGAATGAAGGTTTACCTTTAAGATTTGGAAAGGGGATTTGTTTCATTTTTTAATGAGGTTGACACAGTAAAAGAACCATCCTCAAGACTCCTTGTTTCATTTTTTAACGAGGTCGACACGAGATAAGAACCATCCTTGAAATCCACCATATTTATAGTATTTGATAGAGAATCAAAAACTGAAGGACGATTAAGGTTGCTGGAATAATCTTCGTGGTAATTTGGAAGACGGGAGCGATGGTGGTAATCTTCCCATGGTGCCTCCCCTATCATTGAATGAATGATTCCTTCGTCTGTTGAATGTACATGTGACGAAGGATTTGAAGAGGTTCCATATTCCTTAGATGTATCTATCCAAACACTCGATGAGCGTTGATTTGGGTTTGCCCCCCAGGCCAAGAAAATTGATTGCTACAATATTTCTAAAATGGCGATGATCCATGCTGACAAAATGTTTAGATATAGAAGATTTCATATTCCACTGTGGCCACTTCCGCCAGATTACTCGGAGGCGGTAGGGCAAAAGTACCCATTAAGGCAGGGTCTTTTAGGAGACCTACTCCGATATTTTGGAGCGAATGATTGCTTCCATGGATCATTGGAATGCTTCCCGTAACTTGTGAACTGTTGGGGAGAAATGTTTGTTGGTCGACAATTGTAATTCCTCCTTGGAAGGGAAGTGCAATCTTCCTGAAGTAGGTCGACACAACTGCAGCCATGGCATATATCCAGGGCGTTCCCAGTAGGATGTTGTAATCGAGGTTTCCGTCGATTACTTCAACATGAATTTCTACTGTTTTACCCCCCAGTTCAACTTGCAAGTTACTTAAAATCCCGTATGGAGTGTATGATCGTCCATCAAATGCTTTTAACATTGTTGACGATCGCGACAAGGGTGGTGAGCCTAAATTTTTCCAGCAACTCATCAACATAATACATGTGGATGCCCCCTCATCAATAATTGTTCGATGAACAGTTTTGTTGAGGGCTTTCACTTGAATAAGGAAAGCTAGTTGAGCTGGTAACTGAGGGTCATATCCTTTATGATCAAAGGCCACAAGATTGGAATCCATTGGGTCAATCCCACCTATTGCTGATAATAAAGCTTGCTCTTGGGAGAGGAAATTTTGCGGTAACTCAAGTGTCGACATAGCAGACGGCGATTGGGCCAGGTCCTCTATTATATTATAATTCTGTGCTATTTTTGCATGAGGATTAAATGTCGATTTGTGTACTACTCCCTTTGGCGACTTTATCATTTGTTCAGGAATGATGGGTGGCACAACTTTGGTCAAAGTTGTTGTCGAACTACTAGGTTGTTCATTAGCCTTGTTATTCGACAACTGTGGATTCCCGTAATCTTTATTCCTTGTCAAAGCATCATTTTGCTGCTTTGATATAGACAACATAAGCACTTGGGATCGGGAAGCATTTTTATTAGCAACCAGTTTGGTTCCCGGGTTTGGAAACGGATCAGTCAATACTGCTGAGGTTTTTGAACTCTTAAAGAGTTTCTTAACTTCAGCTTTATGTGGACAATCTCTCGTCCAATGATCCTCATCGCATATATGACACCCCGCAGGGTTTTTCCTTTGCCCAGAAGGGTTTGTAGAAGGTTTTTCGGGAGATGACTCATCCTGCTTCTTTTTTCTCCCTTTCTTTTCCTTCTTGCCCCCTGGTTGCTTCAGTTGTTTTCCCTTGTCAGTCGACACGACATTTACTTCCGAGGCAAGAAGTTCCTTATTTGCATTTTGACTAGAAATCTTACGAGCCTTTTTGGATGTAGCCTTTGTCGATTTCGTGTTTGTCGTGCCAATCAAGCCATCGCTGGCATGAGAGTCATTGTTTGATTTAGGAGGAGGAGGAACTGAGAATTCCGGTTTAGGGGCGTCAGGTATTTTATTGTAGAGTGTGCCAGACTGAGTGTAAATCAAGTCCAAATATTGCGCACGAGCG
This sequence comes from Pinus tabuliformis, assembly GCA_031772625.1. Taxonomy (NCBI): domain Eukaryota; kingdom Viridiplantae; phylum Streptophyta; class Pinopsida; order Pinales; family Pinaceae; genus Pinus; species Pinus tabuliformis. The sequence goes on from CM062818.1 coordinate 932,433,481, forward strand.
ATAACTTGCTCTTCTATTATGACTCCCCCCTTTGCCACATCTTCCGTGATGGAAGGTAGTAATGACTTGATAAACCATTCAGCTAAGAGTTGACTGGGAACATACGTTTTTACCATTCTACGATGACGTCGCCACTCATGTATATGATCAGATATGTGAGTGGCCGTCGTTTGTTTGAAGTTGGTAAGGAGTTCCGTTCCCGTTTCGTACCTTATCGGTAATTGAAAATGGGTTAAAAAGGTTGTGGCTAGGGTACTGAAGTTGTCGAATGAAGCTCTAGGCAATTCGATGTACCATTTTGCCACCGGACCAGTTAACTTCCTCTGAAAAAGGCGAAGTCTTATCGAATCATCATTCAGGGTGTTTGATGAACACCACAGATGAAAGGTCATCACATGATTCGATGGATCTTCACCCGGATTTCCATTAAATTTAGGAATATCTAATGGAAGTTTATGCGGAATCGCTGGCCACCAAGGGGCATAAGCAATTGGATCATTCGTCAACCGGTTTAGATCTGGTAATTCTAGAGTTGCTACAAAGGGAAACTGTTGATTCAGGTAAGGCGAAGCATACCCAGGATAAGATGGAATTGCCTGAGCAGTGGGTCTTTGCATACCAACATAATGTATTTGATGCTGGCAACTTTGACAAGGTTGATGGGCATAACAATTATAATATGGTTGTTGATAACTATTTTGGAAATGTGGTTTCCCATTACTTACAAAGACTTTTTGCTCAGGTCCTTGATATGATTGCTGGAATGGCGGTTGTTGAGATTGAAGCAGCCATGGTTGTTGGACCATTTGCCGTTACCCAATACTGGATGATTGACCAAGATGAGGAGTCATAGTACTTGTTTGAGCCTAAGTCGCTCCAGATAAGGAGGCACTAACCTGAGGTTGTGATTGAGTTGTCGAAACAAGAGGCTGTTGTATTGCAACCTGAGAAACTTGGGGTTGACATACAACAGGTAGCGCTTGTACTTGCGACGCAGTCACCACAGCAGGTATAGTGGGAATATTCGACACAGGGTGGACTGGTTGCATTGAATATACAACCCTTGGTTGTTGAGGTAGTATTGGTACCCAATCGCTGGATATTAATTCCAGTTTGACCTGAACTTTTTTGTAAACTCCCATATGTTTGTTCTCCGGGAGGGAACAATGAAAAGGCATACTGCCCTCCATATGGTGGTAATCTAGTACTTAAAGGGTAAATCGGCCTTTGAAGACACATTGGATCAATTTGTTGAGTTTCAACATAAGAAATACCAGATGATAATCCGGATGAAGAAATAGGAACATACCATGTCGTCAAAACAGTCCCTGATTGGACTCCGGTTTGTTGTTGATAACTTGCCGAGACAGATGGTATACCGGCAAACATTGTTGGAGTAGCAGCAGGAGGTTCTGCTGCTGTTGTGTCGGATGACACAGTCCTAGATGTCGACGGTTGTTCAGACACATCTAGTCTATCCAAAAGATTTCCTAGCGATTCTACAAGAACTTGCGATGAAGGGAGGCTAATTTCGAAGACCAACGAGGGAAAGGTGATGATTATTTCGTTTAAAATAAATTTTAGGCACTTTGACACAACTTGTTTTTTCAATTTTTAAGAGTCGAGAAAAAACAAAAGATGACTCTAGTCTCCTTCGATTTTTAATGAGCCTGAAGTGACAAGTGCTCAGATGGACCTTTTCTGTTAAAGAGTCTGAAAAGGAATGAAAGGGACTGCTCTGGAAATCCAGGTAGAGGGATTACCAAACCAATCGCAAAATTGCAGAATACTTTTTACGGTATGGCAGTCAATCTTCCCGAATGCTGTGTTCAGTGCATTGCGATCGATAGGGCGACAGACACAGCTTCCTATGGATAAAGGATTAAGCCTATTGGGGTCTCCCAAAATATACTCGATGGTACATGGGAGCACAAGTCCGTACTGGCACTTATCATCTCAAAGTGGAGGAATCACCCAACCATCAGTGAGAACAACATTTACCAGGCTTTACGACGCCGGAATATGTCTCTAGCCTAGACTTCTAAATGTTGTGCGTTAAGTTCCAAAGCGTTGTTAGATTCATTGAATTTATTTTAAGTTGATCTTGTTTATGAAGTTTGCCTTTCAGGTTCATCGTGAGATGTAGATGTAATTCCTAAAATGCAATCTAAGATGATAAACAAACTTTTTATCTTCTTTGTGCAATGAAAATCCTAGCTACTAAGGAAAGAAAGACATAATCCTTTCACAAAGAGCAAAGAGCACACTCTAAATGCACTTTCCTAAATCAAGCCAATCAGAATGTCTATATGCAAATGCACATGCATGTATTTGTTTTTCGACTTTCTTATTTTATGAATGCTAAAAATAAATTTGATGCACAAATCTGAATTTCTTTTCAAGCGACAAATATAAACAAGTTTCTTTTCGAAATCAAAAAATGGAGATGATTACGACACCTTACGATTTTGAAATGGATACTTGTTTTTGACACTAGAAAATTACAAATTCAGGCCAAAAGAAATAGTAATAGGATAATTGACCATCAACAGCAATCAAACTCTTTCCTAGGACTGAAATCGACACTTGCGACAGTTTAAAATCAAAGGGCGACAGTACGATTATGCTACTTTTGCAAACGAGAACTGTAAATGACTCAAAAAACACATAAAAACATCTATAGTTCTTTTGTACAAAGGAGGCGGAATAACAGTAAGGAAAAGGGGTTTCAAACAGACATATACTGATCACAGGCAGCAAAATTCAGGAATAGAATTGGAAAGAATGAATCACAGAAGCCACAACTGCACAGAGCTAGTCTGATCAGCGCACCTGTAACACAAAGAATCTGAAATGCAACGCAGGTTGTCCACTCGGGAAGTGCGCTGAAATTCAGAACCTCTGAACAATACCTGTGCTGGGCCAGAATGAGACTCTGTTCGGGTTTCGGGTCACAGTTTGCAGTTCAGTTCTTGGGTTTTGGCCGAGTAAAAAGCAATCAGTAATGCAACAATCAGGGGTAGATCTAAGGAGGATCTAAGAGCTATCACAAGGGCAATCAGATAGTTTATGAATCAGTTGTTTAAATCATAAACAGATCCAGTAGACGGATTAAAGTAGCAGTCGTCTACTTTGCATTTGTTATGGCAAATGCAGTTCAAATGCTACTTGTAAGTTTATGAAACAAACAACAAAGAATGATAAACAAACGAACTAATTAGCTCCCCAGCGGAGTCGCCATTTTGTTACAGGGAAAAGTGTCTATATAGAACTGCTCTATCCCACTAAGGTGTGATAGCTGCCTTAGAAAAAAACAGAGAAAAGCTACTTTCGTTTTTCCTTTATGAATTATAGATAGAGAGGAACAGAAAGACCAACCTATGTCTTGTGCTAATCTCCTGATTTGATCCCTCTCTTCTTTGATAGTCCTCAACTACCTGCTCCCTTGAACACCTAGCTTCGCAAAGTACCTGTAAGATCACAGAAGCATAGCACTATACAAAGACATGGATCTATAATCATAAACAATCTAGGATCAGATGTAAATTGACCATACAAATGTAGCAAGCATCAATGACACAAAATCATGGAGGAAAACTCAAATAGCTTTTATTGATAAACAAGAAAAGAGCCAAGAGGAGTTACAACCAGTTGTTCTGACCCAGCATCAACCTCCCAGCAAAGAAGCCCCTCTTCACCTCAAACAAAGCTTAGATCACCCAACAATCTGATGTTTGTCTCAAGAAACCAACAACAATTCCTTACAATATGCAAAATTCCAGCCTCCAACCTCTGGATCTCTGGGGTGAGAGATCTATATATAGATATTTGCAGAGGTGTGAGTCAGCTCTGGGTTTTTGATTAGTGTCTTCTCTCTGATAGTTCTTGATGCCACTTGGAGATCTCATTGATCTCTTATTCATCCTTGGGCGATTCTGAGAGGTAAGTGTCCCAGGAGAAGTTTCTGGAAGATTCCATGATCATCCACCTCGCAAACTGTCTCTGCCACTTGTCTTTTCCCATCCATCGCACCCCATAGAAGGGATTTTTGAAATGCAACGCACTTCCCATGTGTACAAGGTGCGATGCATCGCACCCTGGCCATGGAGCAAGTGAAATGATCCAGTTTTGACCAGTTCTGAGTAGTTTTTCATGGAGAACTTCTGGGAGAAGCTGTAATCAGTTGACCTTGTTCTTTTAGGGGTTGGAACAACACCTTTAGGGACTTAGGAGCCCTTAGTTTATGGAAATTTATGATTGGGGTTGTAGTGCCCAAAAATGTGTATAACACACTGGTAGACAATATTTATCTTGCTTATTGTTAACAATATTAGATTCATACCTGGAGTTTCTTGCCTTCTTGAAGGGTTGTCCTCTTCCTTGATTTCCAACATTTCTTTAACCTCTGCCATTGGACCTGCCATTCCTTTGATTGTCTTGAGAGTGATTTTGGTCATCGTCATGCTATGAGTCCCTTTTATTAGGGCACTCCCTCGTATAGTGGCCCATTTTGTTGCAATTGTAACATCGACCTTTTCTTCCACCCTTTGGTCCAGCCTTTCCTTTGGATTTAGCCCCATACTTGTTTCTTCTTTTAACATGAGAAGAAAAAGCAGAGGGATGGCCTTTAAGTGTAGGCCTTTCTTGTTCTTCAATCCTTATCTCTTCTTGAATACATCTAGCCATCGATTCCTCAAATCTTGGGATGACATTATTGTTGAGAAGAGTAGTCCTAAATATATACCATTCAGGTGGTAGTCCTCCAAGAGTTGTGATAGTCATTTCCTTGTCAGTAACTACTTCCCCAATAGATAGGAGATCATTCTTGATCTCGGTGATTCTTAAGAAATATGCTTGCATACTCTCATCTTTGCCCTTCTTAATTTCCTTCAGCTTATTTCTAAGGAACATAACTTGATTTTCATCATTAACTTTAAATAAACTCACCAATCTATCGTAGATTTCCTTGGAGGTTGATAGCTCAGAAACATAGGCCACCACGCGCTTGTCGATAGAGTCTCGGATGATATTCCTTGCTTTAACTTCTCCCTTGGACCACTTGCTTTTGGCAGTAATGGATGCATTTGATGGAGGCACAACAATATTTCCTCTCACATGGTCCAACACTTCCTGATCTTCTAAAGTCTGATCGAGAGACATCTTCCATTTGTGATAGTCAGATTTCTCACGGAGCTTGTCTTCGGTGGGGAAGAGTGTTGAGGACCCCATGAAGTTTTTAGGATAGCCTTGCCAACCTTCTCTTCAGTGATTTCTCTTGCTCTTGCTCTTGCTTGGGCTTTGTCTTCACCTCAGCTCTGATTCCATGCTAAATTATGGTATGTTCTATGCTTAGAGAATTTTACTTCTTTTCTTCTTATTAGCCACAGATTAGCAATCACATATACGTTAAGTAAAGTGCATATAGAACATTAAACGATCAACAAAAAAAATCCAAGGCAAGAGACACAAGATGTGGCGGCTAGCCAGGGACAAACCCCAATGCGAGGAAACCCTTTGATCAAATCTTCATCTTCAATAATTTAGCAGAGATAAATAATACAAAATCAGAATTCTGTAATTTTATATCAACAACAACAAACCCTAGATCAACAAAGTCAAACTTGGTCAAACAAGTTGAAATTGACCTCCAATATGCTTGGTCAACTAGCCCTCGAGCAGCCTGAAGAAATAGCCCTTGAACAACCCCAAAAACACAGTCAAATTGTTGTTGACTAAAGTCAACCTGCTGCCCAAAACTAGGCCAGTCAACATTGGTAAAACCTTTGGACGGATTGCCTCGATTTTTGTGCCAAAATATTTGGCCTACGTAGGAGAGGCAGCCACACCAAAACCACACCCTTGATGAGTCAACGCTTGGTCAATGTAAGTCAAAGAGACCTTTAGCAGCTTCTGTGTCCTCCTTTCAGCATCCTCCTTGCCGTAATGCGTCCTCCTTCTTCCCACGTGTGAGCTGCTCCTTGTATAAACCAAAGATAAAAAGAGAGAGAAGAATGAGTGAGCTGAGATGATGAGAAAATGAATCAACCTCTCTTGTATTTATATGATTCACTCAACATTTGTGCCACACATTTAACTACTAGTTGACCTTGACAATTTGTTAAGTAAATACAAATAAATTCATATCTCCATAAATACTTGTCTGAATTAGATGATCTTTAGATCAATCCTACACCTCTCTACAAGAGGAATCTAGGAAAATATCAGCTGCCATAAATGAGATGACCCACATGAAGTTTGGCCCTAGTTTCCAATTTTAACACAGTGGCTATCCCTGATCATGGCTTCCTCATGGTTATCATGCTTTACCAACCACTCAACTACTTATACACATGGAAAGACAGTGGGATGTGCAACCACCTTGGGAAATTAATACCTTCTAACAACCTTATAGATCTTTGAGTCTGGTCATTTGGAGGTGGATTTTATCTTTGAAAAATTGGTACAATATTATCCATGTGTATGATATATATCTCTCAATGTAGCACGAAGTACCCCTGAACTTAGGACAAAGTGAGCTAGAAGGTGGTTCTTCATCTAAGGTTTCAACCACTGGGGCTTTGTAGGTTCTCCTTTTTGAAATGTACGTATTTTACCTACACAATCCACTAAAACAATATTACCCATTATGAAAATCAATTTACAATATTAAGTCCAGGGAAATCATAGTTTTTAGATCAAGGCTAGATGTGCATGTATACTAGTTTACTTTCTATTTTTTGAACTCAACCACATGTAATAGGTTTCTGAGTCTCAATGATGAAGGAAAAAGAAATGCCAGTAATGCATGACCAAGACATGGCTATTAATGAGATCACAATCTTGACCATGATGGAACTATTTCATGCCACAAAGAGGCTTCTTTGGACTACAAAGGATAAGGATAGGGTTTATAGGATTAATAAAAAATGTTCTCTTGTTTTGAAGGGGAAATGCCAGGGTGCTATTGAATGAGCCTAAAGCCAAAATTTAATAGTTAAATTGGGAAAGGGGGTGTAGAGTGTGTATCAAGAGTATGAAACCTAAGAGACTTGGTGAGGTCGACCCTTGGAAGCAAAGAGATAAAGAGATTAATGCTAATAGACATGAAGAAGAAGAAATCCAAGGGTTCCACTTGCATAACCAATTTGTCCAAAGACTAAAAATCCACATTACGATTGTGTTGTCGCTGCTACAACACCCTCCAAAAATTTCAATACATTCAAATTTTGGAGGCTACTTTATTGTCATATCTAGTGTTTCCTTGGTTTTCAAGTGTATTTTCATGCCATTTGATATGTTTCAAGTGTTCTTGAGCGTTCTCAAGTGTCATCACATTGATTAGAACATATTTAGTGTAGTTCATGGCCGTAACAAATTTGTTGTTGTAAAACGACACTTTTTGGCTTTAGTCACACACATTTCATCTATTGTACTTGGGGAATGTTCGTGAAGTGGCATTATGATGTATATTTATCATTTTGCAAGCTTGTCTAAGTTTTCTCGACGAGTTGGCATGTGTCACACATGGTTTTATGTTTGAAGTCATCATGTTCGCCCATTTCTCTATATGATATACTTAGACAAATTTTGGTTGTAAAATGAATTGGTTGAGGTTAGGAGCGCAAAAAATCACTCTCAATCCTTGAGCATAAATACTTCATTGTTTAGAAGCACCCCATGCGCCCTCCAAGAGTACAAAGTGCACTCCTTAACCCCTTTCCCCTTCCTTGTTTCGAACTGCACCCTTTGAGAAACCATGTCTTACTTTGATCACACTCCTTCGACTCGATGAAGTGCGCCCTCCTAGAGCGCATGAGCACACCCCGAAAGCCTTAAGATCCCTTCAGCTTTCCACAATGCACCCTCTTGAACCTTTGAGTGCATGAGTTCACTTCAAAGGCATGAAGCTTCATCTTTCAGCTATCATACTTGCGCCATGCACCTTCCTGGGCATCTTTAGCGCATGAGTGCAGCCTGAATGCCTAAAGCCTACATACGTCATCCTTCAAGAGCGGGCCCTATGCCCTCCTCCCCTCCCTTGAGCACACAACAAAATTGGGAAGCCTGAAGCATTCCATTTAATCCTTTGGACTTGCACCATGCACCCTTCCTTGATTTCCTATTTCTCTTGAGTGGATGAGTGCATGTTAAAGCCCTGAATCCTCTGCCCTTCAACCCTTCAGCCTTTTGAAGTGCGCCCTTGCACCCAAAATATCTCCTTGTTCCTTCAGGCACAATGATAAGGGATCAATAGAAAATATTCATAAAGCATGTTAGAATAGGAGATTTTTATGCTGATGGTTGATAGTCATGAGTGATTGTAGATACATGTATTCCATGAACAACATGGCAAGCACGCATGAAGAAGATCGGGAAAAGAAGGAAAACAAAGGAAGGATCAAATAACAAATAATACATTGAAATATTGATGATCAAAGCACTTCAAAGAATCCATTAGATCAAAGACCCTTTGGAGGGTGAAGACATAAATATTTGGGGAGAAAGTAGTGGCTCTAAGACACCACTGTTGGAGTTAATGATGTTCATTGTATTTATGTATCTTGGAACATTTGGGGAGAAAGTAGTGGCTCTAAGGCACCACTATTGGAGTTACTGATGTTCATTGTATTTATGTATCTTGGAACTTTTTCTTAATATCGAAGCCTTTTAGGCCAACAAATTTTCACACATGGATTGTGGATGTTTATAAGACTACTCTTTAGATTTTTATGATTCATGTTTTCTTTCGCATGTCCTGGAGTAATTGAGTTATTTCGGTGACTTCGTTGCTTAATTTATTGGAAATGTGTTGTAATTTTTATAATGATTATCACATCTATGTGAACTATTTCGCTTGACGTTAACAAGCCTTTCTCATTCATGTGTGTCTCCATCAAGGCAATACTATTAATTCTCTCTTAGAGTATCACTTTATTCCCCCCCCGCAGTAAAAAACCTTGATACACGTGTAATCAAACATTCACAAGGCACACTCGCTTTCTCATTCAAAAGCACATGTACACTTCTCTCTTGTGCTAAAAACTAAAGCCAAGGAATATCCTTAAGTAAGCAACATTCAAGCCTTATTTCATATGGGACTCCTACACCAAATGGTTTGAGGTATAATTGGCACCTTATATCGGAGAGATCCCTTGTATGTTGGCAGTATCCAACACGGTCAAAATTCTAGCACTAGAAGGAGGGAAACCTGTTTTTTATAGCTGATAACTCCACACACCCTAACAATTCATTTTCTGGACAAGGTAGAAATATTCTGCGCGCCATTGAAAATCCTATTTCCAAAGTAGGAGGGTCTTTTTAGCCTGGTTCAGAGTTGAAATATAAGGTTACCTACTAACAACCAGGAACTTCGACCTATAACCCATCAGTTCGCAAAGACTATCGGTTTACTTCTCGTTGTGCATAATCCGCTGCATCGCCTGAAGAAGAAAGAAATAATACGTACCAGTGTATTGATTTCGACAGTTGAAGATTTTGTTTTTTCCAATCTTGAAGAGTTAGCAGAGTCCTCAGAAGACACAATGCAACAAGATCCACTTCCACCCATTAACGAAAGGTACGAGGACGACATTGTTCTTTCTGAAGGGATTTTTAACAGTTTAGACGGTGAAGGAGAAGGCTTCTCATATTCTGAAAAGGAGGAGGAACCAAGAGACAAATACATGGCTGATCGAGACTTTGGTTGGATGGCCCAAGAGCCTCTCACTCTTCTAGTAATCTCCATAAGATGCCCAAAAATCTAGAAAAGTTGTTATCAAAGTTTGATCTAGATAAGAAGACAAAGATAGAATATCACATCAATGATTTCTACTTGCATTTATGGATGTTGGAGGTAAGGTACGATGATTTTTCTTGCATGCCTTTTCCTTTTACATTAGAAGGTAGAGTGGTAACATGGTACCATAATCTGCCTGTTAATTCAGTTCATAGTTGGAGGGAGTTTAATAAGTTATTTTTGGAGAAATTTGTTGATGACAAGACCCCCTCCATGTTATTGAAATAGATTGGAAACAATAATATGGTGCGAAAGGAGAAAGTGAAAGATTTTAATCACATATTAGCAAGTTTCCTCCAGGAACACAACCACATGATTCGATTACTATTGATTATTACACAACTGCCTTGCCCACCAATATTTCCTCATTCATTAAAAGAGATGCAAAGGAAACATTGGCACTAAACTTTGTAGAAGAAATCATTGTCGAGAAAGACTTGCATGATATTGGAGTTATTACTGATGACAATGAATCAAAAGAATCCATGGAGATTGGTAGAAAGTCTCAACCTTCTTCAAGTAAGGCTAAAGAAAATGGCTTGTTAGATATTGAAATATTGACTAGGACGATGAAGGCACTTATCAATGAAATTTCAGAATTAAAGAGAAGGTCAAGCGAGACTTCTACTAGTAGAAAGCTTCCCAAGTATTTCTCGTTCCGAAGGAATAACAATAACATCAATAACCAACCCACCAAGTCTACCCAGAGTTCAAATATTGTGTTGAATATAGAAAGTATGGGTATGGAAAAACATTGTTCTTTCCACCAATAATATCAATCAGAAAAGACATGCCCACAATGGAACCACAACATGAACACTCTAGCCATGCACAATGTGGATTCCTTACTAGTATATGAGTAGACAGAAGAAACAGAAGAAACATAAGAACCTGCAGCGACTGAAGAAAGTACTGGTATTGGACATGCAGTGAATGATTTTAATTGTATCCTTAATGATTAGAAGAAAAGTTCTGAAGCACCACCATAGAGTGAAGCCCCTCCTCAGAAGAAAAATTGTCGATATAGTTTGAGGAGCAAAGGGCCCATTTCTAAATAGGCGGTGACAAGATAGAAATTCAAGGAAAAATTGTTAAGAAGGATTTCACCACTGGTCAACCCTAGTTAGAATGCATAAAGTAAGTATGGAAATGCAACTAACTCCAAGAGAACTTCCTCCAACAACAAAAGTAAGTCCATCTCTTTGGAAGTGTCAAACAAAACTACTCCTCTAGATGCTTTAGCACTGCCTGCTAATGGTGAGATAATTAAGTATAACATAGTTGAATATTTAAAGGGATATTAAGCCAACATTTCCATATTTGAATTCACAATGATAGGATCCCAATGTGAACTGCTAGTCCAAGCCTTTTCACAACCTTTACCAGGTGACAAAGCTTCTTCCTCTCAAAAGGGGTTTGGTAAGTCTTTTGGTTCCCTTGAATCTATAGTTATTGTTGTAATGTTAGACACTAACACTCTCTACCCCCAATTTTTCTGAAAGTTTGAAATTTTTAACTACAATGTCCAAAATTCTTTAGTCAATTCCAATGCATCTGTGAATGTAATGCCATTTATCAGTTGCCAAGGATAAATGCTAAATGGGACAAAACCAATGCACAAATTGTTTAGTTGGACAATTCTCTTGTCCAAGCTATTGGTGACATCAAGAATATTCTCATTTGATTATCACCCAATCACCGAGTTCACCAATGTATAAATATTGTAATTGTGGACATCCCTGAAGCCTATGACATACTCCTAAGCAGAGACTAGTTTAGTAAATTACAAGGGTATTTTTCTACAGATTGGTCACATTTATGGCTTCCATACAAGGGTAGAAATAACCAGATTCAAGTGGAAAGTGAGCCATACATGAAACACATTGTGACACCACTTGAGGGCCACAATGAGCCTATTTCCTTTGCCGATCTAATATTTGGAAATTATTTCCTTGAAACCAACAGTAGATGTTATCAAGCGCAACCATTACCTATGCAACCATATACATAGTTGGGGCTCCTTCCTTTTCTCTAGCTAGTGAAAATGAAGCTTGTAATATAGATGTACATAGTAAATAGTAATAATAGTATAGGAAGAAACTTAGTGGCTAATAGAATTTGGCTTTATATTTTGATGGTTCAATGATGTAAGATGGATCTAGAGCTAGTTGCATAATTTGAGACCCATGTAATAAGAAGCATATCCTTTCATGTTGTTTGGAGTTTGAGTGTACCAATAATATTGCTGAATATGAAGCACTCATACTTGTAATGAAAAAAGCCATAGATCTGAAGGTAGAGATTCTAAAGGTAATTGGTGACTCAGAAGTGGTCATTCGTTAGGTACAAGATACTATCCACTATGTTTCACCGAATCTACAAAATTACTAGCAGGAGGTATGGCATTTAATTAATCATTTTAAAGATTTTAATATCATTTTTATTCCTAGGGTTAGAAACGTCGTAGTAGATGAATTAGCAAATGCAGCTGCTAGAACGTCGCCATTGAGAAATAGTTTTTCTATTGAAATTATATATAAACCACCTATGCCTGACAACGCCACTAATTTCTATGTTTTCAATGATGACCAACATATACTGCAGTTCATGGCTAATGTAGATGTATTCAAAGATACTACCATAAAAGAGGATGAGCACAATAAGGCTTTGCAGAAAGCATCTAATGCAATGAAAGGAAACACTATGCCTAAAGGTGTGGTGTCCCCAACGAATTTATATGACATGCAGAGCCAATTTAGAGGACTAATCAATACAAATACTTAGAGTTCAAAGTTATCATATGAACAAGGAAATATAGGAACTCAAGAAGATCCGAAGTATGTAAACCTTGATACATGTTGTTCTCCATATGAATGACAGACATTTATCCTCTTATTCAAACAATATCGTGATGTTTTTTAATGTACATATAATGATTTAACGACATATGACACTTGTATTATCTAGCATGTAATTCACATAAAGGAAGGGGTAAACCATTTCCAACAAAAACTAAAGAAAGTCCACCCAACATTGGAACCCCTCATTTAAAAGGAATTGAGAAAGCTGCTAGTTGCTCAGATCATCTTTAAATTCAGGCACTCTACTTGGGTTTCAAATTTGGTCCCAGTCAGAATTTTTTTTTGGTCAAACAAGGTTATGTCTATATTTCTGCAATCTTAACTGGGCATCTGATAAAGATAATTACCCAGTGTTATCCATGGAACAGATCCTCCAGACAATATCCAGGTCTGAGATGTTCTCGCTACTAGATGTTTTTTCTAGTTACAATCAAGTGGTAGTAGCAGAACTAGATCAATTGAAAACTACCTTTAGGACCAAATGGGGAACCTTTTCTTTCAAGAGAATGCCATTTGGTCTTATCAACGCCGGTGCTACATTTCAAAGAGTGATGTACATCAATTTTTGTGGCCTTATTGGTCAAAGCATAGTTGTTTATTTGGATGATGTTACTCTTTTTTCTAAAAGAACATATCATGTACATCATCTGAAACAAATGTTTGAGTGGTGTCAAAAGTATGGGATTTCTCTCAATCCCAAGAGAAGTGTTTTTGGTGTGTCTGAAGGGACTCTCTTAGGGCACATAATTTCAAAGAGAGGAATTAAAGTTGATCCTAAGAGGGTCAAATCTATTACACGAATACCATTCCTAGTGAATAAGAAGGCTATGCAATTTTTCTTAGGAAAGATCAATTTCCTTAGAAAATTCATCTCTGATTATGCTTAGATAGTTAAGAATTTACAGGAGATGATTAAGAAAGTTGAAATACAAAAATGGGATAAACGAGAAAAGGATGCTTTCACTCAAATCAAGCAAAATATTGTTGATGCACCCATGTTATTCATTCTAGACTATGGCAAAGATTTATTTTTTTATACCTTTGCTTCAGATTCATCTATTGCGACCATATTGACCCAAAAGGAGGTTGGAGGAAATGCGAAACTTATTTATTTTATGAGCACTGACCTACAGGGATTAGAAATAAATTATATTTACATCAAAAAATAAGCATATGTTGTATACAAGGCAGTTAAATATTTCAGGCCCTATCTATTAAAATCTCACATGATCATTTTTGTGACTCATCCAATGGTAAGAATACTCTTCGCGCGGTAGGAGCTGGGTGAGAAGAGGGAAAATTGGATGACCTTCTTAAAAGAATATGATATGGAATTTAAACTAGTTCATACCATAAAGGTTCATGGCCTCTGTAAGCTAGAAAATGAAGTAAGAGATGTCCTAAGCAAGATTTTTTAGGTTGGAAGTTGGAGATAGAAATGTACAATGTTGAACGTGTTCCTCAGTCTGTGTCTACAACACCATGGTATTCTGAGATACAATAATTTCTAGAGCATGCCACCTTTCCCATGCACTTATCGAATAAAAAAAAGAGGGGAATTCATTTAAAATATCTATACTACTAGCTAGTTAATGGAGTGATTTTCAGAAAGCATCAAAATAGTGTCTTGCTAAGATGCCTTGAGCCACATGATACATAAAAGGTACTTAGAGATTTGCATGATGGACTGGAAGGTGGCCACTATGTGGGTGACAGAAAAGTACATAAAGTGATGAGGGATAGTTATTATTGGCCCACTCTATTCAAATATGCTCACGCTTATGTCCGAAAGTGCCCAACTTGCTAGAGATGCGCCGGTCAAGATCAGAGGTTAGCTGCCTAGCTGCTACTAGTAGCAGTTGAGGAACCTTTCCAAAAGTGGGGCCTTGATGTTATCGGGGAAATATTTCATCACTCATAAAAAAAACACCGATATATTTTAGCAACATTAAAATATTTTACTTGGTGGTCAGAAGTAGTTCCCTTGAGACAAGTAAATGACCAGGACATCATCCACTCTTTGCGATAGAACTTTATAAGTAGCTTTGGAATACCAACATCACTTATCTTTGATAATGCGACTTACTTTTCATCATTGAAACTTTATGAATTCACATTAGAAAATGGGATTGTATTAAATCATGCATGTAATTATTTCCTATAGGGAAATGGTTTGGGTGAATCAACAAATAAAAATCTTATTCGCATAATCAAGAAAACCATCTTACCTGAGAAAAGGAACTAACACAACGCTTTTCCTAATGCATTATGGGTTGACCATGTAACTCCTAAGAATTCCCTTAAGGTCTCTCCATACTTTCTAGTTTATGGTAAAGAAGTTATCTTATCCCCGAACCTGTATCTCGCAGCCTTGCAACTCTCCCAAGAGTCCCAAGGTAGAACTTTCCTTCTTGTTTAGAGTAGGATAGACACTTTAATCAAACTTGAGGAAGAAAGGCTCAAAGCCAAAGAGAGATTTGTTGTTCACAAATATCGTGTTAAGCTTTGGTTTAATAAGTAATCCGCAGGGAAAAAGAGTTTCGATGTGGGTGACCTAATACTTAAGTGGGATAAACCCCATGAAGAAAAATGAAAACCCACGAAGTTCCAACCTTTTTGGATTGGTCCATTCAACATTGAAGAAAAGCTCAGTCATATTACATTGAAGATAAAATCCTTATTCAAGAGGATTGACCCCCTTCCCGTAAATGGTCGAGATCAGAAACATTATTTTCAATATCAGCTATAAGCTACGTTTCCTATACAAATTGTTCTTTTCTTTCCTTTTTGTATATGTCGGTTGTATGTGTTATGTTAGTCGTGTCTTGTCTTGTCATGTTTGTTGGTTGATGTACATAAATAAGACCCTGTATAAAAGTGAATGGCTTAAAAGGACCTTGTGGTGGAATAAAAGAGAAGTGTGACTGTTAAACCCACATGGACAGCAAAAGAGTGTGAAAGATAAATCAGTGAGTTCATTTTTTATTAACATCAGATATACATTTATAGTACAACATATGACTCTTGGGTTTCAGATCCCAAGGTCTCTTGGACTGCTTAGTCTTTTCGGCTTCCACACTAACCCTTTAGGATTAGGTGTCCAACATTCCCCCCCTTAATCCGAAGGGTTATGTATGAGTCCAAGAAGAGAGCTGTAATACAAAATGTGCAAAAATGCATGGCAGCACTAGGCTGAATGTGCTCTATGAAATGTTGGTATAAAGGGCGGTGGTTTAAGGATGACCACCAACACTGGAACGCTTAGTGCAGTTCCCGGAACTCTTCCAAAATTGGCAAGAAACTGAAGTTTTCTGTTAGAGGAAGTGATCCTATTGTTTTAAAGAGGGAAACCTTCAACCATAAGAGGGAGGTCTCACCCCGCATAAAAGGTAAAACTTCAACCTGAAAAGGGAAGTCTCAACCTGTGATGGTTTAAGGATAACCAACAACTCTGGAATGCTTAATGCAATTCCTGGAACTCTTCCAAAACTGGCAAGAAGCTGGAGTCTTCTGCTAGAGGAAGTGTTCTCAATCTGTTCACGGGCATCTTTGTCTCTGGCTGCAACTCTAAAACTGGTGTGGCAGGTTGTGGCTCAGGCTCGCTTGATGTGGCTTTGAAGCTTGTAGATGACCATCATTTCCCCCCCTGTCAGGTACAAGGTGAGAAGATGGAGAAAACTCAACTGCAAGACTGTTCAATACTCTGGAACAAGTTCTAACATGTGTTTGGAATATCTTCTTGGCTGTTGATGCCCATTGCCAAGAAGCGATCCATCCAAGATGAATCTTTGTTCTTGCAGGACGTTTGTTTTTGAAGCATCTGTTTGAAGAATGGCTGGTTTTATGACAGTGCTTACATGGATGAAGATCAAAACAGTGATCTTTCAGATGGCCAACTCGGTCACAGTGTTGGCATTTCACGATTTGTTGTTTTTGTTGTTGTTGTTGCTGTGGAAGAGGGGCAGAATCTGGAACAGCTGAAGCTAAACTGTCATGAGAAGCAGGCGAACTGTCATCAATGAATCCAGCACTCTGAAACTGAATGGGCTTTGAGTAGTCTGGAATATGAAAGGACAAGTCCTTGTCATATCCAAGACCAGTTCTGTGCTTGTTGTGGACAAGCTGTTCCCAAGGTCTGATGATGGGCTTGGGAAGTGCAGACTGAGTTTCTGCATCTGCATGTACACTTGCTGCTTTATTGGGTACTGGATCTGAATGAACTTGAACAATATTGACTTGCTGTTTATGGGAGTCTGCTTCATTGTTCTGAACAGAAACAGGTTCAAAATGACTCCTTCGTTTTAATTCTTCTTGCTGTAGCTGTGTTTCAAGCTGCAAAAAATCAACTTTGTCTTGTGCATATTGTAGACATGTCTGAATTTCTGAGAGAGAGCCTTTGCTGATTTGGAATGTTTCATGATTAGAGGAATGTATCAGAGTTTTTAAGAACTCTAATACTTCAATAATTTGAGGCATATTCTTCATTGTCAAAATTACACCCCTTTAAAACACTGATTACAACTATGACCCAATGAGTAAAAGTGATGCCCACTCACAGTACAAAGACACAGAAAAATCCTTTGTAAATGTGCAGCAAATGAATCAAGGAACAGAAACTATAATGAGTTTTAAATACAGTTTCACAACTGGGGCAGCAGCGACTGCAACATTGGCAACTGAGAAAGCCCAATTAAGAGATATACAAAAGAGGCTCTTTGAGTTTATTAGAAAGAGGGTATCACTTCTAGAAAAAGCACTGAATGATGAATACCATAAGGAGTCAATAATTGCAGAGCAGAAGGAATTTGAGTCTATTAATGAAGAACCTGAGCAAGAGGCTAGAGATGTACATCAACCACTGGCAGAAATTGGTAGCACTGCTTTTTTTTTGCTCTATCAGCTCTAGGTTGATATTTATGCGTTTCTGCTGAAAGTTGACCCAAAGTTTTGATTCCAGATCCAGAAGAGGTGTCAACACATGCTTTTGATAATGATTTATCTGAAGCCAATATTGATGAATGGAAATGGAGGCTTAGCTGTCTAACATGACTAGACAAATCCCAGCGTGTTGAATATTCCAAATATAAAAAACATCACTTGTAATGTAGAAACCAAACCGATATAGGTCACATATAATTCTCTGCTGGAGACCGGACAACGTCTTCACATGTCTCCAAGTAGCACGTGTCCATTCAGCACAGCTGGTGCTAGCTAATCACAGGTCAGTCGGATAAAATAACCATACACAGCTACAAATAATGATCCGAGTCACTATCTAGCCACTTTGCCGTCTCTTTCAAAAATTCAGATTTTGAAAATTGCGTAATACCATGTTTCAAACTATCATTCCTTCCACTGTTTACACATCAAAAGCTAAATGGAAGGTGTGTATACTGTTTTCCCTAATTCTTTACAATATCGAGTAATATACACTGACCAACAAAATTTGTTGCAACACTATAGACAGAACCGAAAATTACAGGTCTATTGCCCTTTCCACCTACCAGTAAGTATATACATATGAGGTGGATCAACTATTTAGGAATAGGATTTGGAAGGTGCCGATAATCGTGAAGATGGTAGTCACCCTGAAGTGGTGATTCGTTGCTGGCCAATCACTTCAACATGATATGATGCTCTTCCTCAGCACAGAATGACTTGAACAGAAACGACGCACAAATGCTCATTGTCAACACAAACTATTCAAAATGACTTGAACAGAAACGACCAACAATTCTTTTCCTCAACACAAACTATTCAACGCGCACTAAACATAGAGACCTCCAACGCAGCGGCAGCAATCTCTATACCTTCGTTGCAGAGAAAACTTCATGTCTTTTAAATGCCGCACAATGCAATGCAGTCCATCCATATTTACAATAAAACTTAGTCAGCATACTTTTCATAAAACACAGTCACCATACTTTGCAAAATCTCAAAATCTCAGGCCACGGACAGCAAAATCTCAAACGCACCAGAAACCCTCACGGCTCTGCGAGATCTATGAGATAAGCTCGGTCCACAATGCATTCAAACTTATTGAAATAGCGCACTGAAACAACTGGTCAATATGTATTAACAATGCATATACATACGATTTCTGCCCCTTTACATAGTACCCCGCATCTCCACCAATGTTTTGACGAATATAGTTCAGCTCTCATTCAGTCGACTAAAAATCTATAAAACATATCATTATAATTTTTCTAAGACGTAAAAGATGTGAATATTAGGATCTGCAATTGCCGGTTACCAAATTCAAGTGACTTGTCAGAAAAGCCTTCAATTCGACCGGAGCAATGCCTTCAATTCGGTCTCAGACGTTTCAGCAATTTTCGTCATAGATCTGGTGACCTCAGCCAGCATATCCATGATTTCCTTCAGGCCAGTCGTCCCAAGAAGGCCGTAACTTGCTCTGGAAGTTGAGACAGTGGACGAGCAAAGAGATCCGGAAGCGGGTTTACATCTGCCCGGAGCCGAGCTGCGTGCACCATGATCCTTCCAGGGCGTTGGGCGACCTTACGGGCATCAAGAAACACTTCTGTCGGAAGCACGGCGAGAAGAAATGGAAGTGCGACAAGTGTTCTAAGCGTTATGCGGTTCAGTCCGACTGGAAGGCCGTGTCTAATCATCACATGAAAACCGTTTCGGCTCCACCAACTTCAAACAGCGTTGGAATGTCATCTATGTCTAAGAAAGGGAAGCTGGAATACGCATCTGTCAAAACTCTGGACATAGACTCAGGCACAAGGAAATCAGAAAATGTCAGACAGAGCAGTGCAGGACCAACGTTTAGGCACCAGTTTAATTATGGAATATGAACAGACGCATTGGCAGTGCTGAGGGCAGAGGAGTGCAGTCTCAGGACAGTGCGCAGTCTAAGGACAGAGGCAGAAATGCTCAGGTATGAGCAGCTCTCAGCAGGAGTTACATGCACATAACAGGCCACAGAAAAACAAGTGGCTCTGATACCATGTTAAACCCACATGGACAACAAAAGAGTGTGAAAGATAAATCAGTGAGTTCATTTTTTTATTAACATCAGATATACATTTATAGTACAACATATGACTCTTGGGTTTCAGATCCCAAGGTCTCTTGGACTGCTTAGTCTTTTCGGCTTCCACACTAACCCTTTAGGATTAGGTGTCCAACAGTGACAACCACAATTCTTGGGTTTATGTTTGTTATCATTCATTGTTTTGGAAAATGTCATGGGTTGAGCTAAGTCTAGATGGAAAATAAGATACATCCAAAAGGATAACCTTGAGGTATCCTATTAGATCCATGCCTATGCTAGCATCAAAACTACTGAACTTGGTATAAATCTACTTGTGTGTTAACATTTTTCCAATCTAGTAGAGAAAGGGTAAGGGGGAAATCTAAAGGGAGCAAACTTATATCAGAGGTCTTAAAATTACTTATTTAAAAGGGAAAACTCCTCTACTCTCAATAATTCAATGATCACTCTTCCATTTGTTGAAAATAATAAGTACCGATGCATATTACTATTAAATAAATAAATAACGGGTGAAAGAAGAGAAAGGATTCCTGCATCGGGAGGTGAAGCAAGAAAATTCGCCGGGGTACTATCTAAGCCTGCTGGCAATGAAGCAACATTTGTGCTCCTGAAGTGACTTCATCGGGGTATTGTCTAGGCATCCTGATAGCGAAGGAACACCAGAGATGGAAACTCATGCTCTGAATATCATAAAATTTCTGTGCACATTGCCCTTTCATGGATTGAAACAATTGTGATAGGGTGTACCTTTTTTTGTTCAACCAAGTAGAAGAAAGTGAGGTACTACATCTATAACTCAGTCAAAAGGGGGAAATCAAGGCAATCTAATTGGTGAATCAATAATTCATAAAGGTATATCCCTTTAATTAAAAATTTATTCCTAGACAGAGAAGCTGAAGCTCACCCAGTGTGTCGCCAAGGGTTGCCATTACTACAATATCCTCCAAAAATTTCACTACATTCAAATTTTGGAGTCTACTTTACTATTTTATATAGCGTCGCCTTAGTAATCAAGTGTCTTTTCAAGTCATTTAATATGTTTCAAGTTTTCTTGAGTGTTCTCAAGTGTCATCGCATTGATTAGAACATCTTTAGTGCATTTCATGGTCGTAACATCTTTGTTGTTCTAAAACAACACTTTTTGGTCACAGTCGCATACACTTCATCTATTGTACTTGGGGAATGTATGTTAAGTGTAATTATGATTTATATTTATCCTTGTTCAATATTGTCAAAGTTTTCTTGATGAGTTGGTATGTATCACACATGTTTTTATGTCTGAACTCATTATGTTCACCCATTTCCTTATATCACAGACTTTGACAAATTTTGGTTGTAAAATGAACGGTTGAGGCAAGGATCACAAAAGCACACTCTCCAGAATCGAGAATAAATAATTCGTTGTTTTGAAGTTCACCATGTGCCCTCCAAAAGCACAAATCACACTGCTTAAGCCCTTCCCCTTCCTTGTTGGGAACATCACCCTTTGAGAAACCAAGTCTTCCTTTGAGTGCACTCCTTCGACTCAAATAAGTGCACCCTCTTGGAGCACATGAGCACACCCCAAAGGCCTTAAGATCCACCATTCAACCTTACATAATGCGCCATGCACCCTCTTAATGCTTTGAGTGCATGAGCACACTTTGAAGACATGAAGATTCATTTTTCAACCTTTAAACTTGCACCATGCACCTTCCTAGGCCTCTTAAGCACATGAGCACACCCCGAAGGCCTGAAGCCTCCATCCTCCAGCCTTCAAGAGCATGTGGTGTTCCCTCATTCTCTCCCTTGAGCGTACAATGCACTTGGGAAGATCAAAACCTTCCCTTTCGTTCTTTGGACTTGCGCTATGCACCCCACCTTGACTGCCTCTTTCCCTTGAGCACATGAGCACATGGCGAAGCCTTGAAGCCTCTGCCTTTCATTCCTTTAGCCTTTCAAAGTGTTCCCTTATGCCCAAGGGCTCTCCTTATTCCTTTTAGGCACAATAATAAGGCATGAATAGAAAATATGCATAAATCATGTTAGAATAAGAGATTTTCAGGTTGATGGTTTCTTATCAAGAGTGATTGCAAATACATGTATTCTAGGAACAACATGGAAAGAACACATGAAGAAGATCAGAAAAAGAAGGCAAACAAAGGAAGTGTTGAATAATGAAGAACAAATATAAATCTTGATGATCAAAGCACTCCAAAGACTCCATTAGATCGAAGACACTTTGGAGGGTGAATACATCAATGATTCGAAGCTCCATGAAGAAAAAGACACAAGTGACAACCATGTCACCATTGAATAAAGTCCATTTCATCAGTCATTTTTATTCCCAGTTATCAAGGATAGTGACATGTCATGTCTTCATCACATGATGATGTGGAAGTTATGATGTAATTATGTAATCATTAAAAGGACAAACAAGTGGAAGTCCAAGAGTCATGTATGGACAAAAGAGTCATGGAAGTACAAAAGACATGTAATACTATGAGTTGTATGTAATTCAAAAATTCATTTGGAAGTCCAAAGGTTGTAGAAGTATAAAGGTCATTAGGATTTGAAAAGTCAAGAGTCATGGGGATGTGAAAGGTCATGCCTCAAGTTATAAAAGGATCCTCATTACTCATGTAAAGAAATTTTAACCTTGGATTCTCCCACAAGGCATTAGAGAGACAAAGTTAGTAGTTTTGGGGAGCAAGTAGTGGCTCTAATGCTCCCTATTGGAGCTAGTGATGTTCATTGAATTTATGTATCTTGGAACTTTTGCTTAATGTCGAATGTTTTCAAGCCAACACATTTTCGCACATGGATTGTGGATGTTTCTATGACTACTCTTTGATGCTTATGATTCATGTTTTATTTCACATTTACTGGAGTAATTGAACTATTTTGGTGACTTTAGTACTTAACTTATTGGAAATGTGTTGTAATTTTTATAACAATCACTACATCTATATGAACTATCTCGCTTGATGTTAGATATGCCTTTCTCATTGATGTGTGTCTCCATTAGGGTAGTACTATTGCTTCTCTCTTAGAGGATCACTTTAATCCCACCGCAATAAGAGAACCTTGATACATCTGCAATCAAACATTCACAAGGCACATTTGCTTTCTCATTCAAAAGCACATGTGCACTTCTCTCTCATGCTAACATCTAAATCCAAGGCATATCTTTAAGTAAACCGCAACCGAGCTGTATTCCAGATGGGACTCCTACACCTAATAGTATGAGGTCTAATTGGGACCTCATATTAGGGAGATACCTTGTATGTTGGTGGTATCCAGCACTGTCTGTTAGCCTCATGTTGCAACAGGTTTCATATTTCATGATTGACAGTGGAAGTGCCAAAAAAGTTCCATTTTTGAAAGAGTTCTCAATTAAGAGAATGCCAAATAGATTAATCTTGGCTTCCTTAGGTTTAAATTGCTTTTTTTAGAATAGAGAAAGAAAATTTGTCCAAACAGTTTAAGCTTGGCAGATTAATAGCTAGGTAGATAATAAAGGAGCCCAACTGTCTAATGTGGGCCCTTGGAAGCAATAAGGGTAGTTTTTAGATAGGAGGGAAGTTAAAAAAAAAAAAAAAAGCAATCAGGGTTTGCAAGTCTAAGTGCACCCTTCCTGAAGTAACAAAAAATGCTAGGTGTATTAGGCTGGGTAGGTAGCCTGGGGTTGCAGAAACAAGATTATCTTCAGTTTTGGCCTTGACAAAGAAGACTCATCCCATCAGTGGCAGAAGTACCAAAGCAGTGTTTTAGTGGCAGAATTATAATATCATGTCTAATTTCCCTTCACTCCCCCTAAAAAGTCTCTTACTAACATCCCCCTAAAGGACCTTGGGATCTGCCCAACAAGTCCTAGTCTTACTTCATTTCTGTGAAACATCAAGGTAAATCTTGGCTTTCTTAAATGAAAAGAAGCCACATTTCTTGTGTAAAATCACTTCTCACTCTCATGTACCCCTATGTCTAAGTTATACTTTTGAAACTTAGCCTTTTGTTCTACTTTCACCTCACAAACTCACATTAACTCCTAATTCTACTATATAGCTCCCTAATTATTTCCCCATCCCCATTCACTACTAAAATTATATGAAATCCCCAAAAAATATTAAATAAACCCCCCCCTTGGCATTATAGCCATATGTTTTTTTAGTCCGGGAAATAGTAGTCTATTTGGGGCT
Organism: Pinus tabuliformis; assembly: GCA_031772625.1. Classification (NCBI taxonomy): domain Eukaryota; kingdom Viridiplantae; phylum Streptophyta; class Pinopsida; order Pinales; family Pinaceae; genus Pinus; species Pinus tabuliformis. The sequence continues at coordinate 932,457,337 of CM062818.1, forward strand.
ACTATTAACCCTTCCACGTTCTAAACCCATGGTTGTTTTAACCTCTGGTTAAAACAATAACCATGGTCGTCCCCTCTTTTATATACACCTAACCCTTGTAAGTGCTCATTATTAAAATTTTGGCGTTTAAACGTTTATTTTAAACGTTGCCGTCGCGCTTAACACATAAACCCGCATTTTCCAAAGTTTGTGACCCCCCCCCCCCCGCGGCATATTATTATTTCATAAAACGGGCGGGTCCCGTCCCTAACCCTCCATCACCTTACCTGTCCCGTCGGCCATCAGATCTGGCACGCCCGAGATCTACAGTTGGCGGGTGTTTTCACACGCCCACATGCCAAAGGTTAGCGTCTGGGAGATCGGTGGTTTTCCCGTCTTACTCCCGCCACGAGTCACCTCCTCGGCTGTGGCGGAGCCCCCTCCTCCCAAACTACCCAGGCGCTAAAGCGGTGCGACAAAACCCAGATACCGCCCTTGCCTACATGACATCAGCGCCACGTTTCACCACACATCACCTCCCTGCGCCCCACTGCTGTACCATGTTTACGCCACTTCATCCCTCAACTGCCCGCGCCCTGCCACCCTGTCAGCTGCCACATCATCCATCCGTACCCGGGACCCGACAAGGCCATCATGCTGACGTCATTCGGGAAAAATGCCAAAAAGCGCCAAATAACTATTTTTTGCATAAAAGCGCGCGAATGATCGTTGTTTTTTCATTTCTATTGTTCCGTTGGTTAAGTGCTAGTTCTCCCTTGTTACTCCCGGCATTCCCAAAGCTAAAAACGTCCAGCTAAGCTGCCGCAGCCTGCAATTTCAGCTTCATAGCATACCTTCGCTCCAGCTCGTCCACTCTCGGCACTGTTTCAACCAGGTATTTGTCATATCTTGCCCTTTTCGCTCCTGTTCTTTCATTTTATCCACTGCACATACTGTAAGCCTGCAAATTTCCCCAATTGGCAGCTCTGCCACGTTTAAATCTTCATTCAAAACCACTGGAAACCCTTCACTTCAGAAAAAGCCTCAAAAGCTTTCTGCCCATTTGCAAATTTCACTGGCGAGTTCCGTTTAGAGCTTGAACTTCAGGAAAAATCTCGCAGTAGCTCAACATTGCCCTATTTTACCTTATTCCACGGTTTAAGTCAGTCCACTGAAATCATAATTGTCCTCGGCCCCTTTGCATTGTCCCTCACAGCCTCTAGCTCCAGAGAATTTACTAAGAGAAGGGATGTTGACCCAAAATTCCCCAAAGTTGGTCTCTCACAACATAAGCCCCCAAGAAGTCAAGCTACTATTGCATTGAGTTCAGTTCCACCTACTTCTGCTAGTTATTGCAAGCAAGTTTGTTAGCCAGTTGTTGCATTAGTCCTCCTTTCAGCTCAAGGATTCAAAAGTTGCGTAATGGCCACTCCATCTGCTCTGAACATCACTCCCGTGAATCCACCAAGCAAAGAGCTCGAGTCAATGGCCTTGGCTGACACAGATTATCTCATTCAAGACCTAGTTGGGAACAGGAATCATTTGCATACCTACTGCCAGCTGAGAAACAATTTTTTAAACAACTCTGACATGTATGGCATATGGGAGTCCAATCTGCCACATTATTTCCTCCCCTCTGTCAATATTTTTCCTGAGATTATTCACCTATGTGCTGCAAGCTATGAGCCAAGTTAGAGGGTTGTTAAGTCTCCATCTGGGAGCATACTTTTTTACATCACTCCGAACTCCATTAACCAGATGTTGAACTTCAAGCAGACTCAGATACTATTTCCCTTCTCCATGAATAACTTGCTAGAAGAATTCTCTTGGCTCCCTGGCCCCAAGATTGAAAAAATTGCTAAGACATTTATGAGGGTAGATTGCCAACCTAAGGAACCACCCCCATTCCTTTATGACCATTTCAATGAGATGGGCAAGCTACTTGTTGACATGATATCTTATGTGTTAGGCTTCACAACAAGTGAACATGTAGATGAGACAGTGCTGGTTCTGTTGTCTTCATTCGGCCAAGGACAACCTCCTGCTGTCAAGTATAATTATGCCAAGTTCATAGAAAATAAAATCCATGACCAGCTCATTAAACTAGATAGGCAGGGAGTTTTCAAATATTCCTCATACATCTATCATTTGTTCATGTATTATCAGTCTAAAAGATTCCAGTGTCTCATCAAGAAATTGGATGCAAAGGGAGAAAGAAGATCTGTTGTCTTCTGGTCATCAGTATTCCATCAAGTCCAGCATTCTCCTTACTCATACTGTGAGTTCATTGACCAGTTTGTTTATCCAGTCTCCTGCCTCTTAATGAAAGCTCCCCCTCCCAGAATAACTTATGAGATGCAGAAGACATTGCAGCTATCTAAGAACTACAAATTAGGTGATTGGTACCTATACCAAGATCACACTGTCATCAGAATCTATGGCTGCGAGCTTTGTCCTTACAGGCTCCCAAGATATGTACCAATGAGGATGTTTGCCTTAGAATACTACAGGCAACTTATTAATTCATATTTGACTCATTTTCACAACACCAAGAAGAAGGCTCAACTGAAATTTAAAGACCACCTAGGCCCCTTCGTCATGAAGAAGAAGGAAGGTTGGCAAGATGCTGACCTGATACTCAAGGATCAACTTAATTTGAAAAGAAGTTTTTGGTGGGTTCATTATGACCCGCTTGGCTTTATTAATGCCAGAAGAGTCAAATATAGATTGACACCCTATGAACACTGCAAAATCCCACACATTGAAAAATATTCTAATCAAGATGCATGGGCACAAGGCACTTTAGTTTAAGAATTCACTCAGGAGGAAATTTTGGAGCAAACTGCTAAAGATCTTGAAAAAACTCTTGACTTGGATTCTGCTGACCAGGTAACTTTCAAGGTGCCATATCAAATTGAAGAAGGCACATCTACAGCTACAGCTTCACAAGCCGCCCAAGGGGCATCCACATCAGCAACAGGTGCAGTCAAAGGAAAAGAGCCAACGGAGACAGAACAAGGAGTGGTCACAGAGCCACCCGCTATTTTAATGGAACACTCCCAAGAACAAACTCCTCCACAGCAAACAGAGGCACCCCAAATGCCAATTTTATAGATTCCTGCCCATGAGGAAAGAGGTAGAAAACGAGACCAAGAAGACTCCACACCGGCTAGCGAGTCTACACAGCAGCTCGAGGCCAAGAGGCAAAGGGTTGACTCCAAAATTGAAGAAGAAGTCAGTGAGGAAATCCTTGGAAGTCCAGGGAGAGGCAGAGAAGGAAGTCAACATACAACTACAAGCTCTTTCCAACAAGAGCAAGACAGACAACATGGCATGGAGGTATCTTCCTCTACACAGCAAAGAAAGAACTCAGGAGGCATTAAGGCCACCTTTAAAGAAATTAAGGCTCAAAATGAGCAGTTAAGAAGGCAATTGTATGACCAATTTCTTAAGGCAACACCTACCAAACAGGAAATATTAATGGCAGCGTATGACATCAAAGAAGAGAGGATGATTCTCACCCACTTCAAGCCCAAGGTTCAGCAGCCACTGTCAGTGGCAGACTATGTCAGGACAAGATTAGAGGTTCTAACCAAGGACATTCACCCAATGGATCAAATAGAGTTACATAAGCAAACAGGTGAGATGGTTTATGCCACCTTGGTAGAGAAGGCCACGCTGGCTCATGAATTGAAAGAATCTTTAAAGAATACCAATACTCAGCTTGATTTGGAAAGAATGTCCTCTACAGCTAAAGACAACAGAATCAAAACGTTGGAAGACATTATTGTGGACTTAGGGCATGATCCTAAGGATCCTAAAGGTGTGAAAGTACTTATAAAAAATAAAGATGATGATATTGCTGCATTGAATAAGAGATTGAGGTTGCTTTCCTACTGAGCACCCTCAAACAGGAGAACTGGTCAAAGAGAAAGAATATGAGGATACTTTGGATTTGCTGATGCAATTGAACCAGAGAGTAATTGAGATGGAAGGAGAGTTGGAGAGGTCACTATAAGGAAAGCAGGGAGAGTCGGCCTCCCAGCCACCTCAAATAGTTCCAACTGTGGTTACTATTCCTCCTATGCAAGCAACATCAACCCCTCCGATTGATTCAGCAACTACATCAGCAAAAACAACAACGCCTGAATCAAGCATGAGCGTGGATGATTTGAAAAAAGCTGTCAATAAGCTTGAACTTCAAGCAACAGAAATAAAAGAGGCCAAAGAAAAATTGGCCAATCTAGAAGGAAAATATGACAAGTCCAAAATGACAGTGGCTGAGTAGACAAGGGAAATTAAGGCCTTGAAGGACAAAATAAAAGCCTTGGAGAAAGAGCTGTCTTTGGAAAAATCCCTGGCTGAAATAAAGAAAATTATGTGGGCCAAGATTAGTCAGTCAATCACAAGTCAATGGAGGTCAATTTAGACAATGTATGAACAGGTAGAACTAATTGGCCTTGCTCGGTCCGAAACTCAGAGAGCCAAAGCAGCATTGGGAAACATGCCTGAGCAGGCCAACAAAATGATCAACTTTTTAATTCATCAGACTAAGGAAGAGCTGGCAGCATTGCACATCATGAACACAATAGAGGCCATATTAACAGCAAAGAGGGTGCTCACATTAAGAAGCTTTGTGCAAAATTTAGAAGCAAGATGTCGGGAAATACAAAGGGATGTAGACAATTTTGAAATAAAGCTTGTAGCACTACAAACTAAAGGATTGCCCAGCCTACTGACCAACGCTGGAAGGTTATTGACACGTGACCAGTATGCAACTAGGCTCAATAATTATGTCACAAATCGGCTTACTGCATCTTCAGGCTTTGCAGCAGAGTCAGGGCCACCTTCAGGACAGACTCTCTATGACAAGTTGGAACACTTATTTTACATGGAGCATGAAGTCAACCATCTGTTTGAGATGCCACCTAACTATTACAAGTACACAGAAGCTGATGAGACACTCGTCAAGATACAACAACATCAGTTACCTCCCGATGATTGGTGGCAGGCAATGCTGGCCATTTTTTGCCCAGGTAATTGCAGTTGTTGCTCCTTTTTGTTTATTTTCAAGTCTTAGTCAAACTGTGAGTCAACCAACGGAGGCACGAAAGAACCGGACAGAGCAGTTAAGGAATGCGCAGAGCAGGTTGGAGTAGTCATGGAGCAAAGAGCTGGGACAACAAACCTAAGAGCGCGGATTTTTGAAAACGCAGTCCAGCCAACTCGAATGAACTCAAAGGTCAACATTCGTTGACATAAAAGAACAACTGTTACATTTGTCTTTATTTCAACATTTACTTTCTCATCAACCGCTCCTTAGGAGTTGGTAAAGAAGTAATGAGATATTAACTCATCATCTAGATATTTTTGCATCTAGTTTTTGTATATATACAACCCTCTGCATTGTAAAAAGGGTTGGTCGGCTAATGTACTCCAAGAAAGACTCGCATTGTATATTTTGGTATTTTCTATTAATCAAAGATTGCTGAAAGCTTGGAGAATGCACTGTTTGATGTGTCGTTAATGGTTTGAAGAATTGAATGTGGAATTCTTGTGCTACAATATGAATCAATAAGTTTTCCTCACCTCTGTTATTTCAATTTCACATATGCTCTAGTCACAGAACAAAAGATTGGTTTAGAATTTGCTTAGCTGCACTCTATGCTCAGTTTCTGTGGCTTCTTAATGTTTTCCTCTTGATTTAGGCATAAACATGATTTCTGTTATGGCCCATGTTTGATCTATTTCACATATGAATGAATGTTATCTTGGAATTCTTAGCTGCTCCTAGACAAAGTTCATTCATCTTCCTTCTGCTAACCTGATCGAGAGATTCTTTGTTTCCTCTCATTCCTTGGCATTCATTCCATCCTTTAAACATTAATGTTTTTTCATGAGAAGCTACCTTTCTCCTCATTCCTCTTATGACCAAGAAAACGCACCAGCAGTCTTACTCCTTGACTCCATGCCCAATGGTTTGAAACTTATCACACTATGTTTTGCCTTTTTACTTGAAAGCATCATCCTCCCACCAAAACACAAACAAAACCCCTTGAACTCAATAACTAGCCTAAAAACATATCAACAAAGCTAAATCAGGAAGAGAGAGCCCTCTCTGATTGCAGGTGGGCTAGAACCTGCAATCCAAAGATTGGTCTGTGGTTACCTCATCCATATCCTTTAGGAGCTTAAGGACAACCTGAGTGATAACATAATGGCGACTCCACTGGGGACCATCCTCAGTTAATTTCACGAATCAAGTTGGAAAGCTCCACTGGGAAAGAACCAGACCTTCAAAAGTTTCTTTCTCATTTTCTGGAGAAGGTCATCTGTTTCCTTCAGAACCATATTTACAAGTTCAGTTCTGATCTGTGATGGTGGACAGAGATCAGGCACTCCAAAGTTGATCATCCACCTGGCAACTCCACTTCATTTCAATCAGGACTCCACTGGAGGATCGAACCTGAAAGAGAGATATGATCTAGAGTTTCAAGTTCTTTAATCAAGCCTGCAACTAAACAGTTCATATGCCAAAGAATTAATAGTCAAGACAGGATGACCAGGTGTGTGGAAGATCTTACAATAGATCTAGCCTTAGATGAATTCAGGAAGTTGCTATCAGAATACGAGCTTGATGAAAATTTTCTCAAATCAGTGTTGTTAAAGGTCAAATCAATACAACAGCCTCAAATCAAAATGTTTCTTCTTGATTTAATTGTGGAAGAACATGAAAATGAAATTGAACTTGTGAATTCTCAAATTCAGTCATATGACTTTAGAGATCCTAAAGAATTTTTCCAAAATCTTCCTTCTTTGAGTCATGAGGAAATTGTACTACCTTCTGACTTACAGATTGATGATAAACGAGCTTTCAAAAGAAAAACTGATGTATTGGCTGCGGAGTTTGTCACCGAGGATGCAGCTATTGCATTTGACGAAGAAGGTCCAAAAGAAACTATCCCACATGGTTCTTTTGTTGATCCTATAGCAGATTACATGGATGAACTTCTCAACTCAAAATCTCTAACATATCTTCTCTATGAGGACCAAGTAGTTCAGCAATGGCCTTTATATGTCAAATTTTTGATTATGGGGGCACATGACCAAACAATGTTTTTGATTTCACCAACTGTCAGTCAAACAATTTGTTTTTTTCTACAAGTGCTTAAGTGGTTGCATTGGTTGTTTCATTTTACCTAACCAGCAAGTGGAAGGCTGATTAGTGTAAATAGGTAGGATTTTGTTTTTGTTTGGATGACAAGCTTGCTGCAGTTGAAGCCCGAAGTGAAGGCCCTAAACTCTTCAAGTCTGCTATCATATACATAAATAAAGCAGCCAGCAAAGGGAAGTTTTCAGAGTGCAGTAACAATTGAAGATCAAGGAAATATGACCTGCTGTTCTTGACTTTTCATAAGGAAAATTCATCCCCAAGTGGAGCCACTGTTAGCCTCCTGTTGCAACAGGTTTCATATTTCATGATTGACAGTGGAAGTGCAAAAAATGTTCATCTTTTCCATACTGCAAAAGTTCCATTTTTGAAAGATTTCTCAATTAAGGGAATGCCAAACAACTTAATCTTGGCTTCCTTAGGTTTAAATTGCTTGTTTTAGAATAGAGAAAGAAAATTTGTCCAAACAGTTTAAGCTTGGCAGATTAATAGCTAGGTAGAGAATAAAGGAGCCCAACTGTCTAATCTGGGCCCTTGGAAGCAATAAGGGTAGTTTTTAGATAGGAGAGAAGTTAAAAAAAAAAAAAGCAATCAGGGTTTGCAAGTCTAAGTGCACCCTTCCTGAAGTAACAAAAAATGCTAGGTGTATTAGGCTGGGTAGGTAGCATGCGGTTGCAGAAACAAGATTATCTTCAGTTTTGGCCTTGACAAAGAAGACTCATCCCATCAGTGGGAGAAGTACCAAAGCAATGTTTTAATGGCAGAATTCTAATATCATGTCTAATTTCCCTTCACTCCCCCTAAAAGTCTCTTACTAACATCCCCCTAAAGGACCTTAGGATCTGCCCAACAAGTCCTAGTCCTACTTCATTTCTGTGAAACATCAAGGTAAATGTTGGCTTTCTTAAATGAAAAGAAGCAACATTTCTTGTGTAAAATCACTTCTCACTCTCATGTACCCCTATGTCTAAGTTATATTTTTGAAAATTAGCCTTCTGTTCTACTTTCACCTCACAAACTCACATTAACTCCTAATTCTACTATATAGCTCCCTAATTATTTCCCCGTCCCCATTCACTACTAAAATTATATGAAATCCCCAAAAAATATTAAATAAACCCCCCCTCCTTGGCATTATAGCCATATGTTTTTTTAGTCCGGGAAATAGTAGTCTATCTGGGGCTACTATTAACCCTTCCGCGTTCTAAACCCAGGGTTAAAACAATAACCATGGTCCTCCCCTCTTTTATATACACCTAACCCTTGTAAGCACTCATTATTAAAAGTTTGGCGTTTAAACGTTTATTTAAAACGCTGCCGTCGCGCTTAACCCATAAACCCGCATTTTCCAAAGTTTCTGACCCCCCCCGCGGCATATTATTATTTCATAAAACGGGCGGGTCCCATCCCTAACCCTCCATCACCTTACCTGTCCTGTCCGCCGTCATATCTGGCGCGCCCGAGATCTATGGCTGGCGGGTGTTTTCACATGCCCACATGCCGAAGGTTAGCGTCCGGGAGATCGACGATTTTCCCGTCGTACTCCCGCCACGCGTCACCTCCTCGGCTGTGGCGGAGCCCCCTCCTCCCAAACTACCCAGGTGCTAAAGCGATGCGAAAAAACCCAGATACCGCCCTTGCCTGCATGACATCAGCGCCACGTTTCACCACACGTCACCTCCCTGCGCCCCGCTGCTGTACCATGTTTCCTGCCACCTCATCCCTCACCTGCCCGCGCCCTGCCGCCCTGTCAGCTGCCACATCACCCATCCGTACCCGGGACCCGCCAAGGCCATCATGCTGACGTCATTCGGGAAAAACGCCAAAAAGCGCCAAATAACTATTTTTTGCATAAAAGCGCGCGAATGACCGTTGTTTTTTCATTTCTATTGTTCCGTTGGTTAAGTGCTGGTTCTCCCTTGTTACTCCCGACATTCCCAAAGCTAAAAACGTCCAGCTGAGCTGCCGCGGCCTGCAATTTCGGCTTCATAGCCTACCTTCGCTCCAGCTCGTCCACTCTCGGCACTGTTTCAACCAGGTATTTGTCATATCTTCCCCTTTTCGCTCCTGTTCTTTCATTTTATCCACTGCACATACTGTAAGCCTGCAAATTTCCCTAATTGGCAGCTCTACCACATTTAAATCTTCATTCAAAACCACTGGAAACCCTTCACTTCAGAAAAAGCCTCGAAAGCCTTCTGCCCATTTGCAAATTTCACTGGCGAGTTCCGTTTAGAGCTCGGCCTTCAGGAAAAATCTCGCAGCAGCTCAACATTGCCCTATTTTACCTTATTCCACGGTTTAAGTCAGTCCATTGAAACCATACTTGTCCTCGGCCCCTTTGCATTGTCCCTCACAGCCTCTAGCTCCAGAGAATTTACTAAGAGAAGGGAAGTTGACCCAAAATTCCCCAAAGTTGGTCTCTCACAGCATAAGCCCCCAAGAAGTCAAGCTACTGTTGCATTGAGTTCAGTTCCACCTACTTCTGCTAGTTATTATAAGCAAGTTTGTTAGCCAGTTGTTGCATTAGTCCTCCTTTCAGCTCAAGGATTCAAAATTTGTGTAATGGCCACTCCATCTGCTCTGAACATCACTCCCGCGAATCCACCAAGCAAAGAGCTCGAGTCAATGGCCTTGGCTGACACAGATGATCTCATTCAAGACCTAGTTGGGAACAGGAATCATCTGCATACCTACTGCCAGCTGAGAAATAGTTTTTTAAACAACTCTGACATGTATGGCATATGGGAGTCCAATCTACCACATTATTTCCTCCCCTCTGTCAATATTTTTCCTGAGATTATTCACCTATGTGTTGCAAGCTATGAGCCAAGTCAGAGGGCTGTTAAGTCTCCATCTGGGAGCATACTTTTTTACATCACTTTGGACTCCATCAACCAGATGTTGAACTTCAAGCAGACTCAGATACTATTTCCCTTCTCCATGAATAACTTGCTAGAAGAAGCCTCTTGGCTCCCTGGCCCCAAGATTGAAAAAATTGCTAAGACATTTATGAGGATAGATTGCCAACCTAAGGAACCACCCCCATTCCTTTATGACCATTTCAATGAGGTGGGCAAGCTACTTGTTGACATGATATCTTATGTGTTAGGCTTCACAACAAGTGAACATGTAGATGAGACAGTGCTAGTTCTGTTTTCTTCATTCAGCCAAGGATAGCCTCCTGCTGTCAAGTATAATTATGCCAAGTTCATAGCAAATAAAATCCATGACCAACTCATTAAACTAGATAGGCAAGGAGTTTTCAAATATTCCTCATACATCTATCATTTGTTCATGTATTATCAGTCCGAAATCTTCCAGTGTCCCATCAAGAAATTGGATTCAAAGGGAGAAAGAAGATCTGTTGTCTTCTGGTCATCAGTATTCCATCAAGTCCAACATTCTCCTTACTCATACTGTGAGTTCATTGACCAGTTTGTTTATCCAGTCTCCTGCCCCTTAATGAAAGCTCCCCCTCCCAGAATAACTTATGAGATGAAGAGGACATTGCAGCTATCTAAGAACTACAAATTAGGTTATTGGTACCTATACTAGGATCACACTGTCATCAGAATCTATGGCTGCGAGCTTTGTCCTTACAGGCTCCCAAGATATGTACCAATGAGGCTGTTTGCCTTAGAATACTACATGCAACTTATTAATTCATATTTGACTCATTTTCACAGCACCAAGAAGAAGGCTCAACTGAAATTTAAAGACCACCTAGGCCCCTTCGTCATGAACAAGAAGGAAGGTTGGCAAGATGCCGACTTGATACTCAAGGATCAACTTAATTTGAAAAGAAGTTTCTGGTGGGTCCCTTATGACCCGCTTGGCTTTATTAATGCCAGAAGAGTCAAATATAGATTGACACCCAATGAACACTACAAAATCCTACACATTGAAAAATATGCTAATCAAGATGCATGGGCACAAGGCACTTTAGTTGAAGAATTCACTCAGGAGGAAATTTTGGAGCAAACTGCTAAAGATCTTGAAAAAACTCTTGACTTGGATTTTGTTGACCAGGTAACTTTCAAGGTGCCATATCAAATTGAAGAAGGCACATCTACAGCTGCAGCTTCACAAGCTGCCCAAGGGGCATCCACATAAGCAACAGGTGTAGTCAAAGGAAAAGAGCCAACGGAGACAGAACAAGGAGTGGTCACAGAGCCACCCGCTATTTTAATGGAACACTCCCAAGAACAAACTCCTCCACAGCAAACAGAGGCACCCCAAATGCCAATTTTATAGATTCCTGCCCATGAGGAAAGAGGTAGAAAACGAGACCAAGAAGACTCCACACCGGCTAGCGAGTCTACACAGAAGCTCGAGGCCAAGAGGCAAAGGGTTGACTCCAAAATTGAAGAAGAAGTCAGTGAGGAAATCCTTGGAAGTCCAGGGAGAGGCAGAGAAGGAAGTCAACATACAACTACAAGCTCTTTCCAACAAGAGCAAGACAGACAACATGGCATGGAGGTATCTTCCTCTACACAGCAAAGAAAGAAATCAGGAGGCATTAAGGCCACCTTTAAAGAAATTAAGGCTCAAAATGAGCAGTTAAGAAGGCAATTGTATGACCAATTTCTTAAGGCAACACCTACCAAACAGGAAAGATTAATGGCAGCGTATGACATTAAAGAAGAGAGGATGATTCTCACCCACTTCAAGCCCAAGGTTCAGCAGCCACAGTCAGTGGCAGACTATGTCAGGACAAGATTAGAGGTTCTAACCAAGGACATTCACCCCATGGATCAAATAGAGTTACATAAGCAAACAGGGGAGATGGTTTATGCCACCTTGGTAGAGAAGGCCACGCTGGCTCATGAATTGAAAGAATCTTTAAAGAATACCAATACTCAGCTTGATTTGGAAAGAATGTCCTCTACAGCTAAAGACAACAGAATCAAAACGTTGGAAGACATTATTGTGGACTTAGGGCATGATCCTAAGGATCCTAAAGGTGTGAAAGCACTTATAAAAAAGAAAGATGATGATATTGCTGCATTGAAGAAGAGATTGAGGTTGCTTCCTACTGAGCACCCTCAAACAGGAGAACTGGTCAAAGAGAAAGAATCTGAGGATACTTTGGATTTGCTGATGCAATTGAACCAGAGAGTAATTGAGATGGAAGGAGAGTTGGAGAGGGCACTACAAGGAAAGCAGGGAGAGTCGGCCTCCCAGCCACCTCAAACAGTTCCAACTGTGGTTACTATTCCTCCTATGCAAGCAACAACAACCCCTCCGGTTGTTTCAGCAACTACAGCAGCAAAAACAACAGCGCCTGAATCAAGCATGAGCGTGGATGATTTGAAAAAAGCTGTCAATAAGCTTGAACTTCAAGCAACATAAATAAAAGAGGCCAAAGAAAAATTGGCCAATCTAGAAGGAAAATATGACAAGTCCAAGATGACAGTGGCTGAGCAGACAATGGAAATTAAGGCCTTGAAGGACAAAATAAAAGCCTTGGAGAAAGAGCTGTCTTTGGACAAAGCCCTGTCTGAAATAAAGAAAATTCTGTGGGCCAAGATTAGTCAGTCAATCACAAGTCAATGGACGTCAATTCAGGCAATGTATGAACAGGTAGAACTAATTGGCCTTGCCCGGTCCGAAACTCAGAGAGCCAAAGCAGCATTGGGAAACATGCCTGAGCAGGCCAACAAAATGATAAACTTTTTAATTCATCAGACTAAGGAAGAGCTGGCAGCATTACACATCATGAACACAACAGAGGCCATATTAACAACAAAGAGGGTGCTCACATTAAGAAGCTTTGTGCAAAATTTAGAAGCAAGATGTCGGGAAATATAAAGGGATGTAGACAATTTTGAAATAAAGCTTGTAGCACTACAAACTAAAGGATTTCCCAGCCTACTGACCAGCGCTGGAAGGTTACTGACACATGACCAGTATGCAACTAGGCTCAATAATTATGTCACAAATCAGCTTACTGCATCTTCAGGCTCTGCAGCAGAGTCAGGGCCACCTTCAGGACAGACTCTCTATGACAAGCTGGAACACTTATTTTACATGGAGCATGAAGTCAACCATCTGTTGGAGATGCCACCTACTATTACAAGTACACATAAGCTGATGAGACACTCGTCAAGATACAACAACATCAGTTACCTCCCGATGATTGGTCGCAGGCAATGCTGGCCATTTTGCCCAGGTAATTTCAGTTGTTGCCCCTTTTTGTTTATTTCAAGTCTTAGTCAAACTGTGAGTCAGCGAATGGAGGCACGAAAGCATCGGACAGAGCGGTTAAGGAACGCGTAGAGCAGGTTGGAGCAGTCACGAAGCAAAGAGCTGGGACAACAAGCCTAAGAGCGCGGATTTTTGAAAGCGCAGTCCAGCCGACTCGAATGAACTCAAAGGTCAACATTCGCTGACAGAAAAGAACAACTGTTACATTTGTCTTTATTTCAGCATTTACTTTCTCATCAACCGCTCCTTAGGAGTTGGTAAAGAAGTAATGAGATATTAACTCATCATCTAGATATTTTTGCATCTAGTTTTTGTATATATACCACCCTCTGCATTGTAAAAAGGGTTGGTCGGCTAATGTACTCCAAGAAAGACTCGCATTGTATATTTTGGTATTTTCTATTAATCAAAGATTGCTAAAAGCTTGGAGAATGCACTGTTTGATGTGTCGTTAATGGTTTGAAGAATTGAATGTGGAATTCTTGTGCTACAATATGAATCAATAAGTTTTCCTCACCTCTATTATTTCAATTTCACATATGCTCTAGTCACAGAACAAAAGATTGGTTTAGAATTTGCTTAGCTGCACTCTATGCTCAGTTTCCGTGGCTTCTTAATGTTTTCCTCTTGATTTAGGCATAAACATGATTTTTGTTATGGCCCATGTTTGATCTATTTCACATATGAATGAACGTTATCTAGGAATTCTTAGCTGCTCCTAGACAAAGTGCATTCATCTTCCTTCTGCTAACCTGATTGAGAGATTCTTTGTTGCCTCTCATTCCTTGGCATTCATTCCATCCTTTAAACATTAATGTTGTTTCATGAGCAGATACCTTGCTCCTCATTCCTCTTATGACCAAGAAAACGCACCAGCAGTCTTACTCCTTGACTCCATGCCCAATGGTTTGAAACTTATCACACTATGTTTTGCCTCTTTACTTGAAAGCATCATCCTTCCCACCAAAACACAAACGGAACCCCTTGAACTCAATAACTAGCCTAAAAACATATCAACAAAGCTAAATCAAGAAGAGAGAGCCCTCTCTGATTGCAGGTGGGCTAGAACCTGTAGTCCAAAGATTGGTCTGTGGTTACCTCGGCCGTATCCTTTAGGAGCTTAAGGATAACCTGAGTGATAACACCGTCAATAGGTTTTTAAAGCACAATTTTGGTGTTTAATCGAGCAAGGGATTAGTGATAAGGTCTAGCTAGGGGCATGAATCTCCTTTACACTCAATGAGGGTGTTCTCTAAGGATGAATTGAGGCACTTAGAGTGTTTTTGGGTGCATGGGGACCAAGATGATATAGGGATTAATGTGAAAGATGGATGGCACAACCTGTGTGCTTCATAAAGCAATTTTTATTGCCCACATGATGTGAAAAGGAAAAATTAGTCAATGTAGAACAAGAAGAAGCATAAATTATTGGCCAGCTATAGAGATAGGTGATTTTATTTACACAATTAATAAATAAAGAACAGAATTTAATAGTTGAGTGGGATGGGTTTGACCATACACGAGTTAAGATGGATAACCCTTGACATTGAGGAGGAGTGAGCAAGTCCTCTCTCGAATCTACACTTTCAATATCACAATAGAAGGATATTACTAAGCAATGTGAGGAAAGAGGGTGATATGGTTTCCTTTTAAATATTTTTCTTGAGGATGGGTGCATTAATTTCGTTTTTCACTTTAATTACATTAATGGTGAAGCCAATAATGCATAAAAAAATATAAGGATTAGTATGCCACAAAAAAGGATGCCAAATGACTGGCTGTATAACTATATTAAGCCTCATTGGGGCATTGTGTTGTCGAGATAATTCCTAATGGGGAAATATAACATTGGATTAGTTAACAATGGAGTGATACAGTGAGGCAAAGAGGTTGCAATATGAGTCTCAATATTTTTTTTATGGGTGTATATGATTCGTAAACTTCCATTGATATTCCATTGGCCAGTTCATCACAATAGATCTAATAAATTATACTTTAAAATTTGAAATCTATAGTGAGTGTATTTCTCTTAGATTTTTGGTTCTGTAAATTACTTTTTATAGCGTAGCACAAAAAATATAATTATGCAGAAAATAGAGAACAATCAAATAAAAAATCACAAACCACGATTTGACATAAGATATAACTTGGGAGGCTTGTTTGGGAGAAAACCTAACTAGAAGGTGAAGTTGCTCCACTCTCTTTCTATGAATAGAAAATGGTTGTTTAGTACAAAGAAGTAAGTCCTATGGTCTATGGGCTACTATAGTAAAAATATCATCCTTATGTTCTCTCTCCCTATCTCTCTTGACTACTCTTCTCATTTATCAAACAAAATGTACTAAAAAATAATGGAACCCCTTTTCCTCCTAGTGGCCCGGGTACAACAAAACCAGATAGCCTACTAGTGGTTAGACTTGACTCCAACTCTTAACTAGAGTTATAATATGGAATCTTATAGAGTATTATTCATCATGATCATGTATCTAGCCCATTTTTCCATGAATAATGTGGGTTGATGTGCACCTGTCTCAAATTATCGTGGCCAAAACAGGAAGGTTAAATTCCAAGTGGCTAAAATTTTGTATACATACAATGGTTGAGGTGATTATTATGACATTGGAAAGGTATTTGTCTGTAGAATATGAAAAAAATGTGTCTGATAAGTAAGCAAAATTTTACCTCTAAAAAATTCCATTTGGTGTCTCAAAATTTTCTGGAAGGTTTCATATGCCAATTTGCTGAACTGGGTCCCATCGGTAAAAATGGTTATGTGAGTTGATTCCTAAAATTTTTCCCCTCTAAAAGCATTGAGATGGATTCAAATCAATATAATGATCCAATATGGATCACACCTTCCAGTTTTGGGAGGATTTTGGTCCCTAAAAGCTTATATTAAATGAGGTGAGGAATTTTTTCCTACACCTTTTCTCGGGTGTACCATTTAACCATGCTTGGGAATTGTCATTTCAACCCAATATACCAAAGTTTATGCTACCCATGTCTTGTAGTTTTGGGCCTCTTGTGAAAAAAAATATCCCCTATCAACTCTTCCTGAGCATCTGGTGCCAAATTCTCTATAGAAGGTAGGACCTATTCCTCTTTCTAATCTAGCATGGAAGGTTCATAGAGTCTCAAATTATCCAGATAAACAAATGAGGAAATTCACATGTATGGGGTTATACTAAGTCTATAGGAACTATCTTCCACATTCTCTAGTATCTCAAAGGGACCATATCATAAATCCTTGATTTTATTATCAAGACCCTATAACCTCTTGTTGTTGAACTATAACCATACTTTGTCTCCCACCTTAAACAAATTCTTTGTTCTTTGCTAATAATTCATGGCCTTATACTTTTCTTGTGACTTCTGGAGTGTCTTTTATACCTATATATGGATCTGCCTAATATTCTCAACAATTTTTCAACCCTCAAGGCATACCCTATAAGATTCTCCCTCACTCCTCCTTGTCGCCCATATACAATATCCAAAGGTGTTGGTAGAAAAAAAATAAAAAAAATCAAATGGGGACTCACTAGTATAATTGTGAACCACTATGTTATAAGAGTGGTGTATATATACCAAATTTTCATCCTAGGTCTTCATATGCTTCTAATTTTAACCCTTCAAAAGTTGCACCAAAGTCCTGTTGACTACTTTAGTTTTCCCATCTGTCTGAGGATGGAATGTTGTATACCTATTCAACTTCATGTCCATCTTCTCCCATAATGTAGTATAAAATGCACTAAGAAATGTCATGTACCTATATGAAACAATGCTCGTAAGTATCCTAAAGTGCGCCTAAACCTATCCAACGAACAAGTTCACTATTTCTTGCTTGTTGATGGTCTTTTTATAGGGCTTCAGAACATAAATCTTGGTAAACCTATCAACTATCATGAACAAGTAGTACGACCCCTTCCTGATTGTTCGTAAACCTCCCATAAAGTCCATGGAAATGCTTTCCTAGGTGTTAAGTTATGGTATGTTCTATTCTTATAAAAGTTTACTTCTTTTTCTTATTATATTCCACCAATTAGCAATCACATGTACATAAAGTAAAGTGCAGATAGAACATTAAACGGTCGACAGAAAACAAGCCAAGACAAGAGACACAAGATGTGGCGGCTAGCCAGGGACAAACCCCACAATGTGTGGGAAACCCTTTGATCAAATATTCTTTTATATTCAATAATTCAGCAGAGAGAATTAGTACAATAAATCTGATTCATATCAGCAGTAGCAAACCCTAGATCAGTAGCATCAGCATTAGCGGCTTCATTATCAAACTAGGGTAGACCATATCTCACAAACCGACAGTTGGATTGACTTCATTCCACCACCAAAAGTTTCAGCTTCCAGAGGAGGTTCAGATGAAACTATAGCGCAGTTTAGATGAGGAGATCTTCCAGGCCACGCAAGTCAATCTTTACTTCTGTAGTTGCAGCTTCAGTTTCAGCAGTTTCCGGCTTCAAACTAGGGCAGTCGATATCTTGCAAACCGTTCGTCAGATTGACTTCATTCCACCACCAAAAGTTGCAGCTTTCAAAGGAGGTTCAGATGAACCTACAGAATAGTTCCAAAGAGGAGATCTTCTAGTCCACACAAGTCAATCTTTACTTCTGCAGTTGCAGCTTCAGTTTCAGCAGTTTCCGACTTCAAATGTGTGTGAGAGAGAGACCCATTTTAGCGCAATAGAGAAGAGACTCATATCTGCGCAGTAGAGAGAGAGAGATGTGATGAGATGAGTGAGTCCAAATGAGGAAAAGTCCTCTTATATTTATACACAACATTGGTGGGTGAATAGATGCGACTGTTGGGCTTCTGAGCCTACATGAGTTGTAGGTCGGCTTGATAATAATTCCATAATCAAAATAAATTCATATCTCCATGAATACTTATCGGAATTGGATGATATTTATATCAATCCTACACCTCTCGATGAGAGGAATCTAATAAAAATATTATTAGCCATGAATAAGATGACCCACATGAAGGTTTTGCCTGGTTTCCAATTTTAACACTCCCTCTCAACCATGGAGAACTTCATCTGAAATCTATCTATCGGTCGTTACTATTCATCCATCAAATGCACTGCCCTGTACAACCTAACCCTTGCCCTGCTTAGCTCTATTCTGCCTGTTCTGCTTTGTCTTGTTCTGCCCTGCACTGATATTTACTGTTTTTCTCTGTTCTGCTTTGCTCTTGCATTGTTCTGTTCTACTCTGCTTTTGTCCGAATTATGAAGAATAAGAAATGATCGAGGATGTATCATACTGACTCAAAGTCAGTCTCAGAGTATGTACCACTAGTTCCAGACCAGTCTCAACCAACCCAAAGTCAGCGTCATAGTGAGTACAACTCCAATGGTCCTAGACCAATATCATCCTCCACTGACTCAAAGTCAGTCTCAGAGTATGTACCACTGATCCCAGACCAGTCTCAACCGACCTGAAGTCAGCATCATAGTATGGTACAACTCCTACCACTGGTCCCACACCAGTATCATTGATCCCAGATCAATGGAGGTCATCCTAGCGTAGGGAGTATGGTAGTTACAACGATGCATCCATCGGTACTACTATGGTCCCTAACTTCATTTCCCTGCTCATTGATCAGATGAGAGGTACTTCTCATGAGTCCCGGACTGCATGGGTAGGATGCCTCGACAGGAGAACTAATCAATCCTGTCCTCACAGGAGAACACATCAATCTAGGCCTCACAGGAGAACACATCAATCCTGCTACAATTGCCATGGAGAACACATCAATCCAGACCTCACAGGAGAACACATCAATCCTGCTACAATTGCCATGGAGAACACATCAATCCAGGCCTCACAGGAGAACACATCAATCTTGCTACAATTGCCATGGAGAACACATCAATCCAGGCCTCATAGGAGAACTAATCATCTTGCTACACATGAGAGCGAATCATCCTGTTCCACAAGAGAGCGAATCATCTTGTCCCATAAGAAAGCGAATCATCTTGTTCCAGTGTGAACCACTAGGGGAGGGTGAGTCACCCTGTGGTAATATGTTGCTCCAGTAGGAACCGCAAGCCCTCAGAGCTCCCAGAGCTCAATGTATGCAACATGCAGGACCCTTGTACAAGGGTTTCTTTCCGACTCCAAGTCGTTTGGGAAAATCACATATTAGATCTTTCCTCGGGGCTTTGACAAGGTGTATCAACCTGTACATCATCTTAATGTGATGGAGCTTCCTTGCTCATCGACTTACCATATCCCAGATGATGTCTATCTGCTGGAGAAATTGACGAATACAGGATTCCTCAATAATCGAATCCCACCTCTGGTTGTTACAGAGAATCACAGTGGTATCCAATGTAAATCCAAACAACTCACTGAAGAGCTTTCGCAACCAGACTGCCTCACATGAGGTTATGCTAGCAAAAAATATATCCTGCTTCGGCGGTGCTCAAAGCCACCGACTTCTGCTTCCTGCTCATCCAGGATATCGAAGCAGATCCCAAGGTGAAACAGTACCTGGAAGTGCTCTTACGGTCCACCACACTGCCTGCCCAATCAACATCAGTATATCCAAGTAGTCTCACATCTCCGACAGTGTATCTTAATCCATGCGAAATTGTGTCCTGAAGACATCTCAGAAGATTCCTGGCATCAATCCAGTGAGGCTCAACCAAATATGAGCTCACAATGCTAACTGCAAAACATATGTTCGGACGGAGGTTCACCAAGAACATCAATGCGAATGAGTTTTTGAAACTCAGAGGCATTTCCCAAGTCTGGTCCGACATCACTACCATATAACTTCTAAAAGTTAAGATCCTCGAGGTAGTCACAGGCTTGCAGTCCATCATACCAAATCTTTCCAATATTTTTACCACATATTTTCCTTGAGATAGGAAAATTTCCCTTGGCTTCTGCAATACTTCAAGTCCTTGGTCCTTCATTTCAAATTCAGAAGCCATCTCCCTCTTACATTTGTGAATGAGAGGGTTTGCACCTGTTAGAGAGATGTCATCCACGTACAACACCGATATGAGAGCCTTGTCATCTTCAACCTTAAAGTAAAGGTTAGGATCAACTTCACTCCTAGTGAATCCCAGCTTCATCAAGTAGCTATCAATCCTCTCATACCATGCTCGGGGTGCTTGCTTCAGCTCATAGAGAGCCTTCTTCAACCTGCATACATGAGTTTTTCAATCATAAATCTCAAATCCTTCAGGTTGCTCCACATAGACCTCTTCTTTGATAGAACCATGCAAGAACGCGGTCTTAACATCCATCTGATGTAGGTTCCATCCTTGTGAAGCCATAAGGGCTAAGATCAAGCGGATGGTCGTATATCTGGCAACAGGTGCAAATATCATAGTCTATACCTCCCTTCTGGGATAAACCATGAGCAACAAAATGAACCTTATACTTTTCCATACTTCCATTTGCTGCATGCTTTATCTTGTAAATCCATTTTGAAGTAACAATTGTCTTGACCAGGGTCTGGGAACTACTTCCCAGACATCATTCTCCATAATAGACCCATATTCTATGGTCATAGCAGCCTTCCATAGTTAATGCTTGATGACATCTGAGAATGATGAAGGTTCATTTTGTATGATCGTGCTCATGATGGTCAGGTATCCTTGATACCTGTTAAGTTTCTTACTTTGATGGAAGGTTCCTCAGGGTGCAACATGTCCTTCAGCATCATCAAGTATCCCCCTAAGCCATGAAGGCCTCTTCCTAGAAGAGGAAGGCTCATGTGGATGAGGATCAATTGGATCCATGGGTTCTTCTACATCAGGCATTGATTCATCATCCTTTCCTTTCGGTTCCCTGGTGTCGGATTCTTGAGAGCTACTCAAAATCAGCAGATTGTCTACCTTGCTGAGGGCCATATCTTTTTCAAAGGTGACATCATGACTAATCACGACTTCCCTTTGACCAATGGTGAACATTTCTTCAGGAGTTTAGGAACCCAATGCTTGATGAGGGTATCGATTTTGTACATATACAACGATGATTGTAGTTTCAGCCCATAGAAACTTCAGAAGCCTTTGATCATGTAGCATGGCCCGGACAACTTCCATCATCGTGCGGTTCTTCCTTCTCACCACACCATTCTTCTCAGAAGTATGTGGTGTAGCAGTCTCCCTCTTAATGCCAACCTCAGGTATGCCCGAGTGAACCAATTGTAATATATCGGAGGCCTTGCTTTGGCTTGAGGGGAATGGTCCCCTTTTGAGCTTTCCTTCGGCACATCCTGGACATACACCTTCTTTCTCTACTCAGAATTCAGGCATCCCTATTACCATCTGTCTTACATCGGGTAGAGCTTTGTAATGAAGGTGGGAAAACCTCCGATGCCAAAGTTCAGACTAAAGAGTTGTGTCACAAGACATGACACCTAGCGGACTTCCATCGACTTAATATAATGAATCAACACTAAACCCAAGAGTAAAGGCATATTTAACATTATTTTTCCATATACATACCTTGCCATTGCTGAAGGTTACCTTGTAGCCTCTGTCTTCCATTGCCAAGATGGACTCTAGGTTCCTTTTGAGGTCAGGTGCATTTAATACATCCTGGACTTTCTAGCCTTCTTGAATGGTTGTCCTCTTCCTTGATCTCAAGCTCTCCTCTTACCTTTGCTGTTGAATTTGTCATTCCTTTGATTGCCATCAGAGGGATTTCGAGTTGCACCACTACATACTGTACCATGCTTCTCTAATCATGATTATCATCATGCTGCCCATGTCCATGATTTTATCCATCATAATGCTGCTCAAACTAGTGTGCATCATCATCATGCTATCCTATATGTCCATGATCTCATGTTGCCCTTTATGTCCATGATCTCATTCATCATGATGCTCATGATCTCATACATAGTGACTTGCTTTATCGCAAATGTAACATCGTCATTTTCTTCTAGCCTTAGGTCCAACCTTTCCTTTTGATTTAGTCCCGAAATTATTTCTTTTCTTTGCATGAGAAGAAAAGGCAGCAGGAGGACCTTTAGGCATGGGCATTTCTTGCACTTCTTCCCTTGTTTCTTCTTGAATGCATCTAGCCATTAATTCCTCGAAACCAGGAATTACATTATAGTTCAAAAGAGTAGTCTTGAACACATACCATTCAAATGGAAATCCTCCAAGAGTTGTGAGTGACATTTCGCTGTCAGTAATAGTTTCCCCAATAGATAGGAGATCGTTCTTGATCTCGGTGATTCTTAAGAAGTATGCTTGCATACTTTCATCCTTACTCTTCTTGATTTACCTCAGCTTATTTCTAAGAAACAAAACTTGATTTGCATCATTAACTTTAAATAAACTCACCAGTCTATTGTAGATTTCCTTGGAGGTGTCCAGTTCAGAGATGTAGGCCACCAAGTGCTTGTTGATAGAGTCCTGAATGATCTTCTATTGTTTTGACTTCTCCATTTTTCCATTTGTTCCAGGCAGCAGCGGATGCATTTGATGGAGGCTCAACAATATTGCCTCTCACATGATCCAACACTCCTTGATTCTCAAGGGTTAGATCGATAGACATCTTCCATCCATGATAGTCAACTTTCTCACGGAGCTTGTCTTCAACAGGAAAGAGTGTTGAGGACCCCATAGTTCTATTGGGATAGCCTTGCCAATCTTATATTCAATGATTGCTCTTGCTCTTGCTTGGGCATTGTCTTCACCTCAACTCTGATACCATGTTAAGTTATGGTATGTTCTATGCTTATAACAATTTACTTCATTTTCTTATTATATTCCATCGATTAGCAATCACATGTACATAAAGTAAAGTGCAGATAGAACATTAAACGATCGACAGAAAACAAGCCAAGACAAGAGACACAAGATGTGGCGGCTAGCCAGGGACAAACCCCACAATGTGTGGGGAAACCCTTTGATCAAATCTTCTTTTATCTTCAATAATTCAGCAGAGAGAAATAGTACAATAAATCTGATTCATATTAGCAGTAGCAAACCCTATATCAGTAGCATCAGCATTAGCGGCTTCATTATCAAACTAGGGCAGACCATATCTCACAAACCGACAGTTGGATTGACTTCATTCCACCACCAAAAGTTTCGGCTTCCAGAGGAGGTTCAGATGAACCTACAACGCAGTTTAGACGAGGAGATCTTCTAGGCCACGCAAGTCAATCTTTACTTCTGTAGTTGCAGCTTCAGTTTCAGTAGTTTCCGGCTTCAAACTAGGGCAGTCGATATCTTGCAAACCATTCGTCAGATTGACTTCATTCCACCACCAAAAGTTGCGGCTTTCAAAGGAGGTTCAGATGAACCTACAGTGCAGTTCCAAAGAGGAGATCTTCTAGGCCACGCAAGTCAATCTTTACTTCTGCAGTTGCAGCTTCAGTTTCAGCAGTTTCCGGCTTCAAATGTGTGAGAGAGAGAGACCCATTTCAGCGCAGTAGAGAAGAGACTCATATCTGCGCAGTAGAGAGAGAGATGTGATGAGATGAGTGAGTCCAAATGAGGAAAATTCCTCTTATATTTATACACAACATTGGTGGGTGAATAGATGCGACTGTTGGGCTTCTGAGCCTACATGAGTTGTAGGCCGGCTTGATAATAATTCCATAATCAAAATAAATTCATATCTCCATGAAAACTTATCGGAATTGGATGATGTTTATATCAATCCTACACCTCTCGATGAGAGGAATCTAATAAAAATATTATTAGCCATGAATAAGATGACCCACATGAAGGTTTTCCCTGGTTGCCAATTTTAACACCAGGGATGAGTGTGTGTAGGTAAGGGATGATATAGACCTAGTTTCTTGTTACTAGGCATGTTGGTACAACAAAACATACATAATATTATGAACCTAACTACCTTTTCTTGAATCTTGGGCCTATACACATACCTCTACAAGTTTTCCACTATCTTCCCTAGAGAAAAGTGCCTTGCAACCTTGGATGTGTGAGCCCTTTTAATTAGCTACAATCACTCACCTTTAGGAACACATAACTTATCCATCCTGTAGAGTAACCCATATTGAATATGTAGTCAATGTTGTTATCAACATCATGCACATGAATTTGAATCTTCAACTACTAAAATACCTCCTTGAAGTCCTAATCCTCATAATAAACCTCTTTGTATGCTTCATGGGTGAATTTCTCTATGTGCATCGGAGTTCCCAAAGCTATGATATTTGGGGTGGCTGGCCTTGAAAGCATGTCATATAACTTGCTTTTGCTGCCCTTCTTATACTTGATCACTAAATGAAACTACTGTAAAATCCCTATCCACTTATGATGCTTTGGTCTATTGTATCTTACTTTGGGCCTACATGTATTGTAGCCATTGATGATTAGTGTGGATTACTATCTACTTTCCTATTAGATAGTGCTTCCACTTCTTCATAGGTTGCACTAGGACATATAACTCCTTTTCTTAGGTAGGTGAGTTAATAACTACCCCATGAAGTAATTTAGAATGGTAGCATACAATCCGTCGTCCATGTATTAAGACAAATCCTGTAACTTACCCATTCACATTGTCTCTACTTGTAAGAGCTGCTACATGTTCGGTAATGCCAAAATTATTGTTGGAATGCTCTTCTTCTTTAGCTCCTTAAAGGAACTCTACTGACCTTTTCCACATTGAAAACCATTTCCACTTGTTGTTATGGTGTGGAGTGGTGTTGCTACCATTGAGAATGTTGCTATGAATTTCCTCAAGTACCATGCCACCCCAAAAAAACTCGTAACCTTATAAATATTAGTAGGGATTAGCCATTTCATGATGGCCTCCATTTTGGAAGGATTTATCTTCAACTTTCCTCCACCTATCACAAACCCTAGATACATCAAATACTATTGTACAAAATCACACTTCTTTAGATTTACCAGTAGCTGGTGCTTCTTTAATGTCTCCAACACTTGCGTCAAATGTGAGATGTGCTCTTCCTAGGTAGCACTAAATACAAATATATAATCCAAATAGACAATAACATATGAATCAATAAAAGGTCGCAATATATCATTCATTAACCATAGACGTATATATTGCATTACATAGGATAAATAACATGAATAACCACTCATACAAACCTTACTTGGTTTTGAAGGAAGTTTTCCATGTATCTTCTTCTCTAACTCAAACCTAGTGATATTTAGAATTAAGTCCAACTTCCTGAAGTATTTTTGTTGCTACAATTGATCCAATAGATCATAAATCCTAGGCAAGGGTACCTATCAATATATAAAAATCATCAATCTATACACATTCACGAAATCCCATCCTTCTTTGGCACAATGATGATGGGTTACCCACATGGTGATGTACTTAATCGAATGAGACCTTGTTTTAGTAGCTGTTACAATTGTTTCTTCACCTCATTTTATTCTATAAAAACTTGCCTATATAATCCAATTTTTTGCAATGCAGAGTCTGATATCCAACAATAGTTGGATGTTGTGTTTCACTTCCCTCTTTGGTGGTAACCATTTAGGACCTTGGAACACATCCCTGCATACCTGTAGAAACTCTTCCAGTTGCTATTTTAATTTCTTAGTACACCCCTCTAGGGATGAATTTTCTCTTGTTGACTCTTCTATAAACTATTTCTCTCTCAAAAATAATAAAACAAACATCTTACTAGAACTGATTAGTTTCTTGGCTTGGTTGGCACTTACCCGTGAAATTTTTGACTTGCCTTTTTGCATAATGATGGTGAACGATTTTCCATCCTTGATGAGATTTAACTGTTTGGATCTCCACATGAAGATTACATCTCATATGTACATGTAGGGACTTCAAAACACCACCCCACATATATCAAGGGGAACTACATCTAGTTTTACTTCATCAATAAAATCAACATTGCTAGAAAATATAATTTTACATTGTTTTGGTACCTTTAACTCAACATCCTTATTTACCTATCCAAATGGATATGGGCTTGGATGATCATAAACTTATAATCCCAATTTGTCGACCAACTATGCTTCAATGAGATTCTCTTGCAATCCTCAGTCAATTAGAACATCAATATTTGTCTTCTTGACTTGTATCTTCATGTAGAAGAGCTTGGTATTTTTGTTCTCTTCCTGATGTTGAAGGTTACTTAGATTCACCTACTTTTGCACTTTTGTACAGATGATATTATCATCCATGTTTGATATTATTTCAAATTGGTTTCATGAATAAGGGGCTATGAGATTCTTATCATTATTATCTTTTTTGTTGTTGTTTGAGTTAATCTTTAGAAGAAACTTCTAACACTTTTCCTTTGTATGACCATCAATGTTATAGTGGTTTCTGGGATTTTTTCATTGGTGTGCCATGGTTTTCATCTTTTTATCTTTTTCTCCTTTCCACTTCTTCTCCCCATCCTTAGAAGCGTCTTTCTTATCCTTCTTTGATCCACTGTATTTCCCTTTATTTAGGCCTGTGTTCTGCAGGTACTGCACCTATACACAAGCCTCATCCATCAAAATGGGCTTGAAGTATTGGAAAATGTAACTAGATCTAGTATTCATGATTGTCATTTTACTTATGTCAGTAAGTGTATCTTATGTAACAAGCAACAAAAGAAAGAAAAAATATTATTTTCAAGCATGGGTTTCATTCTCCATTTGAATGATCTTCTAGGTTAAGCATGCATTTCATGCTTATAGGGTTTTTCAAGTCAAGAAAATATTTATCTTGATTCAAGAGAGTCATTATCATTTGTATAATTCCCTATTGGGAAAGTTGTATCATGCAAAAGAATTTAGTTTTGAGTCTAAGAAAGTCAAAAATACCTCCAAGACCAAGTCAACCCAGTCAAGAACAAATTAGCCTAGAAGAGGCCTATTTGACCACATGAAAAGAGTATATAAAGGAAGGGATCTTGATTCACTTGAAAAAAATTTTGCAGTTCAATTTCTATAAGAAGAAGGAGAGAAAAGGCAAGGTCAAAACAAAGAATTTTTTCAATAAAAGATCTCACATGTGTGAAAATTTTAGGATTGTAGGAGGTTGAAATTACAAACTAGTTGTAGGTCCAAATTTCTATTGTAGGGATGCCACGAATTTTGTTGCTGTGGCCGAATTTTAAGGTTTGACCATATTTGGAAGAGTTGACTACATTGACTCGAGGAGAATTTTATCTTGTTGAAAAATCTTAGAAGGAGGGCTAACTTGGTGCTTAGAGGAAGTTTGGCATTGGTCTTTGGGTCTTGGTTTTCTCATTTGATCTTATTCTATAAGAAGAGAAGAGATTCTTTTGGGTTTTTTCCTTGGAGGGGTTTTTCCCTGGCTTCGAGCCTACCTCTTATGTCCATTTCCTTTATTGTTTATGCTCTTGATAATTGTTTGATGAAAAAATAAATAACAATATGAAGCTAACTAAAGTTCACAAGCAATTATTAAGGATAAGGAGAATATTTTAAATAGATTCCCTACTAGATTTTCCAACATGGAATTAGAGCTAAGGTGAAGAGAAGGAAACTTAGAGATCATATTTTTGGCATAAAAGAAGGTTTCTTGTCAAAAAGGAATCATTTGCTAAGAAAAAAGGAAGGGCATAAGGTAGAATACCTTATCATATTAAAACGGATCAACTCTCATTAAAAGGAAAGCTACTACATCAAGATCTCGTTGAAGGTCTCATTTAAGATCACTACATCTTTCCTTCTCTTGAAAGCCCTTTGATTTTTAAGGAACATATTGAAGGAAGTATTCATTATTGATCTATCTTCGAAGGCTATCAATTTTAAGGCTCGTTTAAAGACATCTTTGTAAGAAGCATCAAATAATCCTTGGAACATATTTAAAGGAAGCAACTTAAAGACACTATTGTTAAAGGCATCCTAGAAGTCATCACTTGAGGGACATATTTGAAAATACTTGAAGGAATCAAAGTAATTGAAGACATCATCAAGAAGGATACGTGTTTGACAATAAGTATCATATCGTTCTTCATGTATCAATCTACAAATAAAATGATTTCATTTTTCAAGGAAAGCAACAAGCTTGTTGGATCAACGAAATTTCTAGCATGGAAGAAGAGGATTGATTTGATACTCACAAAAAATGAAGTTATGGAATATGTTCTAGGAGAAGCTACTTAAACAGACAAGGAGGAGACTCAATAATTAGAAAGATATAATAAGGGAAAGGTGAGGGCACAAATGAATCTCATTGACTCCATAAAATATAATCCCATTCCCTTTGTTGTTGATTTAAGTTCATCTAAATCTATTTATGATAAATTTGTGAAATTGTACTCTATAAGTACATCAGGACTGAAAATATCCATGAGGAATCAACTATATAGAAAAAGGATGTCAAAGGATAAAGATATGTCCTCATATCTTATGAATATATGGGACCAGTTGCAAGGGCTTAGGGAAGTCATTTCTGATACATATATGACTACTTGTGTACTACATGCTTTGCCACCTAAATGGAGCATTTTTGCAACTACTGTATACTCGAGAAAATATACTACTCTCGTTGATAAAATTTGGGCTCAATGTGTCTTGGAAGAAACAAGGATAAAAACATAGGATGAAATCAAATCAAATGAAAATTCTCAAGCCTTTATTGTAAAATCCAGGAAGAAGAAAGGGAAGTTTGGAAAGTTCAAAGGAAAACTAGATATGTCCAAGATAAAATGTTATAGAAACAATAAATATGGACTTTTTAAGAGGGATTGCCACAAACAATCTACAAAACTAGAAAACCAACAGAAGGAAGGAAAGGAGTGAAGCTCACATAGTTGAAGGAGGAAGAACCTAAGAATAAGAAGCCAAAAGAAGAGGATCCCAAGGATCTATGCTATTGAATAGAGCTCCATCTCTATCAAGTTTATGTATAATTTATCTTTATTTTATTAGAAAGTAGAAATTAGAGTAGCATGCATTGTTGCATTCTCTAGAAAAGTCTTGGTTTTTGTGAAGCATGGAATCATAGAAGAAAGCATACGAGAGTAGAAGATTTAGAGTCTACATGATCAATTTTCTTTGGAAAAATTCATCTAGATGGAAAGAATGAGTAGATTGGGATCATATTACACATAATAGTTCAATCAAGCATATTCTAACATAGTGTGAGAGGTAGTCATTTAGAAAAAAGGGTCACCAGGATCCTCCAATAAGAACCACAATTTAAGGAAAGTTCTTGGAATAATGATTTTGACATAATTAATATATTCCACTTAGTATGGAAGACATAGTCTTGAAGGATGAAGGGATGCACATGGTCGAATTGCAGTATGAAAGGCATAATTAAAGTCTTTCTCCTATTTAAGAAAGAATCTTATCTTCGATAAGGATAAAAGAAAGTTCATTCAAAGGAAGGACAACTAGATGGTCATATGGAAGAAAAGGTATGCATTATGTTAATAAATTTTCTTTAAAAGGTAGAATTCATGTCTACAAGAATCTTGTAGAAATAGTTGGTCATAAGCACAAGCATAATAAGTCTTCCATGTGGTTACTCGATGCTTAAAAAGTCAGTATGATTTGAAATAGATAAAGATAAAGACCCTTCTACAAGAAAGCATGATTTAGAAATGATGATATTGTTCAACATAATATTGGTCTTCTGAAGAAAGAATGAAAGTTAGTAATGACAAATCCAAGATATAAGATATTGTAGCCTGATGATTAATTCGTTCCATGGGAACTTTGATCAAAAGTAAAAGCACAGAGAAGTATTTTTTTTCAATATGAACTATCTCAAAATATGTTGATCTCAAAGGAAACAAGAAAGCAGAATTGACAAGAGGCCTTGATGTTGAGGTATGTACAATATTAATGTTTTGATATTGGTTATCTAGTTGGTATATGGTTTTGCTACTTGAAAGAATGTTGCAAAAATGCATAATAACAGTTGAAGCATATATACATTTAAAAATCAAATTCAATGAATACATGGATTGAGTAGATGGATTTGGTAATCCTTGGAAGCTTTTGTGCTCAAGATGTCTACATCATCTTGGGATTGAAAGGTACTAGTATAAAAATATAACCTGTTGTTTTGATGACAATGAAGATCACTTTCATGATTAGGAGAAAAGGCTAACTTTATTTTGATTGGAATAATATAATTTCTTTGTTGATGATGATAAGAAGAAAGTGATATGAAAGGTTGATGGCCCAAAGCCTGTCATAGAGTTGGATCTATTACATCCAAAAATATAAAATCTCAATATGATGAAATGCAAAAGGAAAGAGGATCCATGCAACTATTTGAAGATCTCCATGAATAAATGATAGCTGATGTATTGATGAAGAGACACTAAGACTAACTTCCCAAATTTAAAGTAAGTTAGTAATCTTTTATATACTTAAAAGGGAGTATGTAGCCTCCTTAGATGTTGATGAAGGAGAAAGGATTTATTCCCTAATCAAGAGGGAATGAGGATCTCCTCTCTAGATGAGAGGAAGTGATGTTAGACATCATAGCCTCCATGTGTCACACACTATACCAGGACTAACATCTATAAGTCTTAGTGAAGGCACTAGGAAGGATAATGGAGGATTGGATAAGCATATGAGATTGATACTCCTTAAGGATATAGAATCCAAGATAGGAAGTTGACCGACACTCTTTGAGTATTGGATAGGTATCCAAAATAAGAGTGGTTGAAGAGGACCAATGTTATTTAAGGATAGGTAATCCAAGATAATAATAAGTCCTAAAAGGACATACCTAGTGAACATCCAGATAAGGTATGTGCCTTAGAGGTAGTGTGGTGTCTTACGTAAAGCCTCCCAACATTATGCTATGAAATAAAAGAGCTTGTGAGTTAAAGGCCTTACTATGATGACAACACTGGTTATGATGATGCTTAAAAGAAGGATTATCAATCCAACTCTTCTTATGAGAATTCTTCAGTTTGAGAATATCCTTGTACCGGTTGCACAATTATCAATACCTCTCTAGTTAAGTGGGAGTGTTGGAAAATGTAACTAGATTCAGTCTTCATGATTGTCATTGTACTTATATCATTATGTATATCTTATGTAACAAGAAAAATAAGAAAGAAAACATGTTATTATTAAGCATGGGTTTGATGCTCCATTTGAATGATCTTCCAGGTCAAACATACATTTCATGCTTCTAGGGTTTTTCAAGTTAAGAAAATATTTATCTTGAGTTTAGAGAGTCATTATATTTTTTATAAGACCCTATTGGGGAAGTTGTATCATGTAAAACAATTTATTTTTGAGTCTAAGAAAGTCAAAAATACCTCCAAGAACAAGTCATTCGGGTCAAGAACATATCAACCTAGAAGAGGCCTATTCGACCACATGAAAAGAATATACAAGGGAAGGGAGATCGATTCACTTGAGCACACTTTTGCAGTTCGATTTCTATAAGAAGAAGGAAGGAAACCAATGAATAGAACAAGAAATAAGTCAAAATTAAAGGAGAAGAAAAGGAAAGGTAAAAACGAAGAAAATATTCCCTAGAAGACATCACATGTGCGAACATTTCAGGATTGTAGGAGACCGAAAGTACCGACCTAGTTGTAGGCCCAAAATTCTATTGTAGGGGGGGCGAAACTTTAGTTGCAGGGGTTGAAATCTAAGGTTTGACCATTTTTGAAAAATTTGACTCCATTGAATTGAGGATAATTTTCTATTATTGAAAAATCTTGGAAGGAGGGCTGACTTGGTGCTTGGAGGAAGTTTGACTTTGGTCTTTGGGTCTTGGATTTCTCATTTGATTTGATTCTATAAGAAGAGAAGATATTGTTTTGGGTTTTTCCCTTAGAGGGATTTTTCCTTGGCTTGGAGCCTAATTCTTATGTCCATTGTATTTATTGTTTATGCTCTTAATAGTTGCTTAATGAAATAATCTAATAAAGAACAATAAGAAGCTAACTAAAGTTCACAAGAAATTATTAAGGATAAGGAAAATAGTTTAAATAACCACCCTACTAGATTTTCCAACATGAATAACATCACTTGCTTCCACAGATGTTTGTTTAGACACCCCATATACTTGAGGAGTACATGTGGGTTCTTTGGGGAGATACCCAACATTATGGCCATCTTTCTAATTTTTTTGGTGTACTTCCATACAATTTTCCCATGCTTTTTCCTGAAGAAGTGCCCCTAGATCTACTGGTCCTCTACATACCTAATAGGGTAAACTTGCGAATTTGTGAGGGATTAAAAATCCTCCCACTTAGCCATTGGACGATATCCATCCAACCTAAAGGTCTCTGTGTGAATTTCCCATTAGGTTAGGGCATGAACCTCTAATTTTAGCTGCATAAATGAAATATTTTATTCTTCCTCTACATGATGGACACTGAATAAAATTCTAAATGATGAAACTAGTGATTTAGCTCTAGAGTGTTGATATCACCTTGGTATGGCTTGATATCAACCTTCACTTCCATTTTGAATAGGGATTGTGAATGGTTCATTTCAATCAAACTGGGTCGATTTTTTTCGAGTCCTTTCTTTATTTCAATCTCTATTTATTCTTGATATCCTAATATCCCCTATGATTGAACCTCTACATTAGAACCCCCATATTCTTTGAATAATACAAGATTACTAGTCAGGGCTTCCATGAGGAGATTCAGATTACGAATTATATATGTAACTTGTGCTTCCAACTGTGAATACCTATCCTTTGCAAGATCACAAAGGCTATTCATAAATTCATTGGGCATGATTAGGGTTCTATGAATTTTGGCTTCACTGAACTAGATCCCATGTAAATATAAGAAATATACCCAAAGAAACATGTATATGATACCAATATGGTCTGTAAACTGGCAAGGATATTTCACTAAACAATTCATTGTTGAAGAATCTAGGGAATCTAGGTATGATGAGATTCTTCTAACAATGATAACTATTTGGGAAGTACTTTTTAATTTTCTTATTATCACAATCCTATCTTATTATTATTAGTGTGAGTTCTTTTTCTTCATCAAACATTTATCAAAACAAAAGGAGATAAGATGATCCAGGTCCGGGTGTGACAAAGGACCCTTCCAAGACCTTTTACTTTCATGATGTGTTAAATTGCATTTTTAAAAGAACATAAATGAATACATCCGCATATTGTAAAGAAGAGGAACATGACATTCATCAACACAAGAAAACATAAGCCATTGATAACGGAGTTAATCCAGGAGGGACTACGTCACCAGGCGCCGGTGTCAAGATGGTATAGGCCACTGCATTAAGTGTTGTCAATAGTGATGATGTACATAAAAGGTGATGTCACTATCATACAAGGAAAATGCCCTCACACAGGAGTGGCTCCAAGAGATGTTCCGCTATAGGAACTCTCAGTCAAAAAGGACTCCTATCAGTATGACACAAACTCATGCATGATGATAATGAGCATCCCACCAACATGGCATAAAAGGATCTCAATGCAAACATGCATGGTGACACATGAGTATCCCATTAACATAACAACAAATGGATCTCAAACGAAACGTGACGAATCATGACAACAAGTACATCTCACAAAATGATTCCACATCACATTAAGCAGGAATCATGAAAACAAGTAAGAAACAAGATCCCACATCAAACATCAAACATGGATCTGTGCAGCACAATGCATGGAAAAAGAAGTACATGAACACACTGCATATACCTCACATCCAGGGGCCATCTGAAGAAGAGGATGTCAAACTGCTGAAGCTGGTCACATGTCGAATCTCACGGCGTCATATCTCATGGAATGACTAATCTCACATGAATGCTGACACCTGCACTCCAATTAGAAAAGTGGCCGAGAAATAGAATGAGAAAATGGGAAATCTGAACACACCATCAGATTTGTGGCGTCGAATAGTACAAAATCGAGTGTCAAAATTTCTGAATTCTGAGAAAATGAAAATCTGGGGCTCAAGGAATCTTTTACATTCCCCTAGATTCCTCAAAGATTCCCTCCTTCAGGTCCTTTGCAAATCGGTTGCTCAAATCAGGAAATTGACTATGCCATCGGGTTCGTGTCGCTGAGAGGTGTAAGATTGACATAAAGTTTGTCCAATTTGGACATTGCAAAAATTTCACCCTCATGGAAATTTCGCTCGATCATGGTTCCACCTGCAAATAAATTAATTAAAAATTTGTCTTGATTTCCATGCTTGCCCCTGGTTCCTCCATGCCTCAAACTACATGCGCACTCCTCCTCTCCCTAGATGCACTGATGACTAAGTTTAAATATGCAAAGGTGGGTGGAGTTTACAAAAGCTCCGTTAGGTGGAGTGGTTATGGATCCATTTATTACAGAGGAGGTCAGGAGGTCAAACCCCATCTCCTCCTTTATTTTACATAGAAAATATATATTAATTTAAAAAGGGTCCGGTTGGGCCCACCCACCCCACCTGTCATCGGTCTCCATTTCTCTTTTAAGAGCGGTGGTTGGAGGTTGGGTCTGTGCCCCAAGGGCCGGCCCACATTTATCATGCATGCATGGTAACGACCCTGCCTTATGGGTTTTGTGGTATGAGGGGAGGGTCCAAGGGGTCGTGGACCGCCCCTCCATTAATAATTACGTTGAAGGATTGGGGTGGCGGAGTTGGTGGCCTGCCACCCCTTTTTTAATAATTTTTTGTTATTAACAACAAAATGCCCATTTTCGAAAATTCGGAATTTGGACCGAAGGAGTCATTTAAACAAGGTAACAATTTTTCCCAGAATCTAGCTAGATTTGGCTGGATTCCTTCCATGGGAAAAAGTCCAAATTGTGTCTCTTTTAATCCTGCCCAGTCAGCAAAAGTCAACCAAACTTTGACTGCCTCTATCTTCCTCATCTGGACTTGGATTGATGAACCGTTTGCACCACCACGATCACGGCGACGAGATCTTTAACATGAGCCTAGTTTGAGCATAATCCAAACACTTTGATTTTTTATCCTTCCCGAGTCCTCCTAGACTTCTACATGTTTTTGGAGCCACCTAGATCAAGCCTCCCCACTGAGGAGCTTTTGGTCCTCCAAAAGCATGAAAAACAATCTGCAACTTCTATGTACCTTGTCTGCATCACAAGCGTCCTGAAAGGTCTCGCTACCATCTCCTTCACCTTTGTTCTTTGGAGCCTTAAGCGATGAGCTGACATATGCAACCTCTGCAACCTGTATTACATTGTTTTGTAAATTACGTGCTTGACTTTCATGACCAATCAATGACCCAAGCATCCCACACTTGCCACGAGTTTATCACACATACTCGGTGGTCAGGCATCAATATGGACACAATACCCCAGCTACGAAAACAAGGCAAACATATCATTGTTGCTTCAACAAGTGATGGAAAACACAACATCACTGCAACACATGATTTACAATAATAAGGCCAAACACTATTGTTTTGATAAGTGATGGAAACACGACATCACTTTCACAGTTTATCATGCAACTCAAAATAAGACCAGACATCATTGTTGCTTAACAAGTGATGGAACACACATCATCACTTTTACATTTTAAAATGCAACAAATGATTTGCAAAAGAACGACCATGACAAGCTAATATATCTAGAAACCATTTTTCACTTATCTCTGTGAATGGGTTGCCTCCTTGTGGTGGTTTTGCTTGTCGAACGATTTTTTCACTTGGTTCATGCACTGACACTTTGTCTTTAAGGTGTTACTCTAGATGGAGCCTCCAACAAGTGGCTCTTTGATGGCCATTTCTGTCGCAATGAATGCAATACATCTTTTTCCTCCAGTTCTGCTTAACATGTTTCTTTACCTGCTGTTGAGAGGTCTCTCCCACCTCTTCTTTGTTTGTGCTGCTATTCTTTTCCAACACTTAGAAAATGTATGGTTATATAATCCAAAAAATGTACATGTTTTTCGATTCCATGATTTACGTTCATCATTAACAACATGATCATAATCAAAATGAACATTCGAATGTCGAAAGTGGTTATACCTTTCTTTTCCGTCTCTGGTGTAAGTATGGTAATGAGAGCTTGCCTCAGCTCTTTCCTTGCAATGGAAACTGCCATGGGATGATGAGGATGTGTTCCCATCATTTTCTTTCTTCGATGATTTTGATGATGTCTCAAAAGAATCTAACACCTTCGAGCATTCTCCCTTGCTGTATCTCAAGCCTGCAAATTGGGGTCTCTGCACAACCTCTAATGGTTGAGTTATGCCTTGGTTATTAACACCAATTTCTTTTTCCTCCTCGTGTCTCGTCCTGGTAAGGAGCCTTATGTTTGTCTCTGTAATTAGTATCTCCACATCTCCAATAGAAATCATACTATGTGAAGATGAAACTGAAAGGAAATCAACATCTTTTACCTCCTCTGTCGATTTGGAAAGCACTGATGAGGGCTGCTCATCACCCATTTTTGGTGGTTCGCTGGCTGTCTCGGCGCATTCCCCAACTGCCTTTCTGACATACCCAAGTCTGGTTCAACAGGGTAATTCTTCTGCTTTGATGGGATTGACAATGCCTTCACCATTAACGCCCAAGACTTTTCCTTCATACCCAATTTTATTCAATAGTTGGGAGCCAATTCCTATGGTATGATTTTTCAAAAACAGCGAAATCATCATCAGGACATATACATGAATTTGGAGAATTACTTTTTACCTTACATGGGTCACACTGTAGCTTTTCCAAGGCCTCGTCCTTTGCTTGCAACTGTTGTAGAAAACTTTGTTTTTCCTCCTTCTCTTCATGTCGAAGCATCTTCAATTCAGTGTTCTATGTTTGAAGATTCTGGTTGTTGTGCTTTAGTTCTTCCAGGGCCTCTTTCGTGGCTCGCAACTGAAGCTGCAATCGATCCTTTTCCTTTGTCTCTTTCTGTAGAGTTTCATACATTATTTCCACCCTTTTGGAAATTTTGAGCATGGTCTCGTACATCGCTTTTTCATCCTCTGTCGTTGCACGTTCCATTGTTCACGCTTGCAATTCACATCAATGCAAAGACCGCTATGATACCTCTTGATCTAGGTCTAGGTGTGATAAAGGACCCTTCCAATACCTTTTACTTTCGTGTTGTGTTAAATTTCATTTTGAAAATAACATAAATGAATACATCTGCACACCGTAAATAAGAGGAACATGATATTCATCAACACATGAAAACATAAGCCATTGATAAAGGAGTTTGTCCAGGGGGGACTTTGTCTCTGGGCCCCAGTGTCAAGATGGTGTAGGCCGCTGCATCAAGTGCTGACAATAGTGATGATGTACATAAGAGGTGATGTCTCTATCATACAAGGACAATGCCCTCACACAGGAGTGGCTCCAAGAGATGTTCTGCTATAGGAACTCTCAGTCAAAAAGGACTCCTATTAGTATGACACAAAGTCATGCATGATGATAATGAGCATCCTGCCAACATGGCATAAAAGGGATCTCAATGCAAACATGCATGGGTGACACATGAGTATCCCATCAACATAACGACAAAGGGATCTCAAACGAAACATGAAAAATCATGACATCAAGTACATCTCACAAAATGATTTTGCATCATATCAAGCAAGAATCATGAAAATAAGTAAGAAACAAGATCCCACATCAAACATCAAACAGGGATCTTTGCATCACAATGCATAGCAAAAGAAGTACATGAACACACTGCATATACCTCACATCCAAGGGCCATCTGAAGAAGAGGATGTCAAACAGTTGAAGCTAGTCACACGTCGAATCTCACGGCGTCAAATCTCATGGAATGACTGCTCACACATGAATGCTGACACCAAAACTCCACTTAGAGAAGTGGCCAAGAAATGGAATGAGCAAATGTGAAATCTGAACACACCATCAGATTTGTGGTGTAAAATAGTGCAAAATCTATTGTCAAATTTCTGAATTTTGAGAAAATGAAAATATGGGGCTCAAGGAATCTTTTAGATTCCCCTAGATTCCTCAAAGATTCCCTCCTTTGGGTCCTTTGCAAATTGGCTGCTCAGATCAGGAAACTAACTACACCATCGGGTTCGTGTCGCTGATAGGTGTAAGATCGATATAAAGTTTGTCCAATTTGGACACTGCAAAAATTTTACCCTCCTAGAAATTTCGCTCGATCATGGTTCCACTTGCAAATAAATAAATTAAAAATTTGTCTTGATTTACGTGCTTGCTACTGGTTCCTCCATGCCTCTAACTACGTGCACACTCCTCCTCTCCCTGGGTGCACTGGTGACTGAGTTTAAATATGCAAAGGTGGGCGGAGTTTACAAAAACTCTGTTAGGTAGAGTGGTTATGGATCCATTTATTATGGAGGAGGTCGGGTGGTCAAACCCCATCTGCTCCTTTTTTTTACATAAAATGTATATATTAATTTAAAAAGGGTCATGTTGGGCCGGTCTTGGGTGGCCCGCCCACCCCACCTGTCACCGGTCTCTGTTTCTATTTTAAGAGAGGTGGTTGGAGGTTGGGTCCACGCCCTAAGGGCCGGCCCACCTTTATCGTGCATGCAGGGTAACGGCCCTACCTTACGGGTTCCATGGTATGGGGGGAGGGGCTGGGGGTCGTGGCCCGCCCCTACATTAATAGTTATGTTGAAGGATTGGGGTGGCAGGGTTGGTGGCCCGCCACCCCTTTTTTAATAATTTTTTGTTATGAACAACAAAATGCCGATTTTCGATAATTCAGAATTTGGACCAAAGGAGTCATTTAAACAAGGTGAAAATTTCACTAGGAATTTGGCCGGAGTTGGCCGGATTCCGTCTACTGGAAAAAGTCCAAATTGTGTCTCTTTTAATCCTGCCCAATCAACAAAAGTCAACCAAACTTTGACTGCCTCTATCTTCCACATCTGGACTCAGATTGACGAACTATTTGCACCACCATGATCACGATGATGAGATATTTAACATGAACCTGGTTTGAGCATAATCCAAACACTTTGATTTCTGACCCTTCCTAAGTCCTCCCAGAATTCTACATGTGTCTAGAGTCACCTGGATCACAAGAACACAAGATGTTGGCTCTGAGCCAGGGAAAAACCTATCTCCTAGAGAGGAAAACCCTTCTGAAAATTTCTCTTGTTGAAGCTTCAATTGAAAAATGCCAAACCCTAGACCCTTGACTGATAGAGCCTTCAAGCACAAAACACAGTCTCTCTTTTGAAACTTCCTTTTTGTCCTTCAATCAATGCCTCCTTCTATACTGCACCTTGATCTCTTTCTTTGCACTTCTTCCAGCAACTGATGGCAGTTTCCTTCACTGCTTTTCCGGCAACTGCAAAAACCCTAGGTCTCCTTAGAGAACTCTTCTTTGGTGCCTTCCTTTCCTTCTCTTGGAAATATTCATTGTCCTTGACACTTGGACTAGATAATGAGCCTCTTATTCTCTTGTATCTTTGAGTTAGAGGCTGACCCTCTTAACCCTACTACATATCTGATTTCTTCTCATGTGTTTTTGATCTAGGGCTTGAGATGGACCTTTTTGCTTGCTCCCTTCCTTTGCTAGATGTGGGACCTCCTTCTCTTGAGATGGAGTCCTATTTGGAGTCTCTTATTGGCCCAATAAAAATCTATTATGTTGTTGCACTTCTGGATCTGATGTGATTGTAGAACTGCCCTCCTTTCTTCGCACGTGTGATAGAGTTAGGCCCTAAAACAATCTTCCTAGATACTTGTCTTTGCTTTGGAGGATCATCTTTTACATATTTCTTTGACTCTAGTACATATATTTACATAGTGTAACATGTGCATATGGGTCTTCAATAACTACATTGACTCTTTGACTTTCCTAGAAGCACTTAAACATGTGATTGACCTATAAAATGGGCAAGAAACCCATTCTAATAATGACAAAAATAACAATTCTTTTCTTTTAAAAGTACAAAGATAAAAATTACATTTATGAAGACCGAGCCTAGTTACACTTTCTTCAACACTCCCTCTTAACTAGGGAGGTATTCATAAATCATTTTACAAGGTGTTTTGAGATTTTCAATCTAAAGAATTCACATAAGGGAAATCAGATTGGAAATCCATCTTTTCTAGCATCATAGTAACCAACATTGTTTCCATAGCAAGGCCTTTACTGACATCTATATTTCTCAATAGATCAAAGCACAATGTTGGCGCGATCAATGACTATAGACACCTTCATAATTGCCTCTCAAGGTACATAGCCACCTGGGTGTTCGCTGAGTATGACCTTCTAGGACTATTCTTGTCTTGGGTTCCCAACCCTCAAAGAATATCGGTCCTCTTGCCTACTCTTATCTTGGAGGCCCTACACATCCTCAAAGAGCATTATATTCTAGATGATTACCTAATCCTCCATTATTTCTTCCCAAGTGAAGATAAGAATGTTGTGTCTATCTCTCCCTCTCAACTAGGGAAGATATGCCCATTCCTGTGAAGGAATGTACGCAAGCTCCCTTTGACCAGGCACTTGCCCAAGATCCCTCTCAATTAGGGACTTGCCAGAGCTCCCTCTTAACTAGGGACTCTTCTATACATCAACAACTTATTCTTGTGGGTCCTTCAACTACTTGATCAATTTCTTTCCTTGATGTCATGAGATTCAGTCGAGATTCTTCCTTGTATGGAATTAACCATCAATTAATTTCCTTCTTAGTTTGTCATGTCATTCCTTTCTTCATGGAAAGTGACCTTCTTGATACATATATGGAACCTTCATCATATGGATACTTCTTTCTCATCATGCTTTTCTTAGGAATTTCCATCCACCACATGAATGCTAGTTGTACTTGTACTTACAACCCTTGTTCCAGTAACCCTGCATGAACTCATCCAAATATTATTCAAGAAATCAAAACATAACATTAAATAAAATAGTATCTTTTGAGATGGCCCTCCATCATGACATATTTTGTTGGATTGAATTATTAACATCTTGCATGTTTCATCTCCAAGGCCTTTTCCAGGCCTCAAGGGTGCTTTAATATTTTTCTTCCTTTGTCAGAATTCTCGTGTTTTCTTCCAAGGTGTCCTTTTATTCTTGATCTCTTTTCCCATATGGTTATATAAAATTGTCAAGCACCTCACACTTCATATGAGGATATTTCTCATGTTGACCTTTTTTAATGTGTGAACCATGCCTTCATGCATATTATCAATAAAAAGAGATCTACCCTATTCTCGACCTTGCTACTAGTGAAATTCCCCATGCTCATTGATACAAATGATGACATGAATTTAACTGAAAACATAGATGCATACATACCTCATCTCAGTTATTTCCTTGATCATCTTAGCTTCCTTTGGCAATTTCCTAGATTGAGATTACCTCAATCTTTTCTTTGCTACATCTTTCCTTTGCTACATATCATCCTTTCTTGAATCCCCATAAGTGGAATTCCTATCAAGATATCTGCTTTTCCTGAAAGTCATGAACCTTTTCCTAAATGAATATCTTTATCTGACTATCTCTACATAATGATCCTATATTCCTGAAGATGCTATTCTCATAAACCATGCATTCTATCCTACTATTACATGTTCTTATGATACCCAAAACTTTAAAGAAGAATTATGTGAAGAAGTTGATCTTAGTCATAGTAGAGATCCGGAGGGTCCTCCTTTTGCTTCTTCTCTTCTTCTTTCACTTCTTAAGTAATGTGGGCTTCTTGTCATTTCCTCTTATTGTTGTCCTTATTGAACTTAGGACAATCCCTCTTATATTTTCCATACTTGTGGCAGCCAAAGGATTGGACTTTGGACATATCTCTTTTACCCTTTGCATGTGGACCAAACTTGCCAAATTTCCCTTTTCTCTTGGCCATAGTAGCAAATGCCTGCTCCTTCGATCCTACATCATCTTTGGCTTTGATTCTAGTCTCCTAAATTTTGTATAGAGACCAAAGTTCATTCAACAGGGTAGCTTCCTTCTTGGCATATATACTTGATGTGAAGTTGCCCCATTCCTTAGGTAATGCATTGAGCACCATAGTTGTCATCTCTCTATCTGACATAACTTTTCCCAATTCTTGCAGCCGGTTTCTCATCTTTAGACCTTCATGAAGTAGGGAGCTATTCCTTCTTCCTTGGAGATCTTCATTTTATATAGTTCATTACACAACGATATCACTTCTCTAGATGTACTAACTGAAAATAGCTCCACCAGCTTATCATAGATTTCTTTAGATGTTTCAAATTTGGAAACATAAGGAATGAGAGAGTCCTTGATGGATTCTATCAGAATCCTTTGAGCCCTTGTTTCATCGTTATTATACTTTGCTAGGGCTTGAGTTTATTCCTTAGCAGGAACAATGAACTCCCTTTGATGTAGTCTATAAGTTCATTTTCTTTGATCAATCCTCTTTTTCCATGCAAGGAAATTAGCAATCCCAACCAATTTGTTGCTTTCCTTGCAAAAATGCATTTTGATATTTTCAAAAGAGGACATAAAAATACTTATTTGAGAGTCTTAGTGATGAGAAGATATTGCTTCTTCCTTAATAAATGAAGTTTCAACTTCTTGGATCTTAGAGTTCTTCAAGATGATTCCTTCAAGGCGCCTTGAGAGATATTTGCTTCTTGATGAAAACTTCTCAATGTGTAGATATGGAGATCTTCAGTGATTGGCTTGGATCGGAGTACCTTTCTTTGAAAATGATGAGTCTTTGATGTAAACCCTTCTTGATAGATCTAGGAGAGAAGATAGTAATCCTCCTCTTCTTTGATGGATCTGGAACCTTTGCTTATAGATCTGATACTTCAACCTTTTATGTGTTCTTGAGATGCCCTTCCTTGATGTGTCACCTTACCTCTGATACCATGTTGAAGAATCTAGGGCATCTAGGTATGATGAGATTCTTCTAACGATGATAACTATTTGTGAAGTAATTTTTACTTTTCTTATTAACATAATCTTCTCTTATTATTATTAGTGTGAGTTCTCTTTCTTCATTAAACAATTACCAAAACAAAATGAGACAAGAACACAAGATGTAGGTTCTCAGCGAGGGAAAAATTCTCTCTCTTAGAGAGGAAAACCCTTATGAAAATTTCTCTTATTGAAGCTTCAATTGACAAATGCCAAACCCTAGACCCTTGACCGGTAGACCCTCCAAGCACAAAACATAGTCTCTCTTTTTGCAAATTCCTTTTTGATCTTTAATCAATGCCTCCTTCTATATTACACCTTGATCTCTTTCTTCACACTTCTTCCAGCAACTGATGGAACTTTCCTTCGCTCCCTTTCCAACAATTACAGAAACCATAGGTATCCTTAGAGACCTCTTCTTTGGTGCCTTCCTTTCCTTTGCTTGGAAATATTCCTTTTCCTTGACACTTGGACTAGATAATGAGCCTCTTCTTCTGATGTATCTCTACGTTAGAGCTTGATTCTCTTAACCCTACTGCAAATATGATTTCTTCGCACGTGTGTCTGATCTAAGGCTTAAGATGGACCCTTTTTCTTGCTCTCTTCCTTCACTATATGTGGGACCTTCTTCGCTTGAGATAGAGTCCTATTTGGAGTCTCTTCTTGGCCTAATTGAACTCTATTATGTTGCTGCACTTGTGGATTTGATGTGACTGTAGAACTGCCCTCCTTTCTTTGCACGTGTGATAGAATTAGGCCTTAAAAAAATCCTCCCAAACTTAGTTTCTCCTTTTCCTTCTCCGTTGCTGTAGAAGCACATTTATGCTCCCTTTTCGCACCTCTTTCTTGACTCTCTTCTTCGTTGATTTTAGAGATCACTTGATGGTCTAATTGTGAGGTCGAATGGCCCTATATGTAGGAGTCTATTCCTC
This sequence comes from Pinus tabuliformis, assembly GCA_031772625.1. Classification (NCBI taxonomy): domain Eukaryota; kingdom Viridiplantae; phylum Streptophyta; class Pinopsida; order Pinales; family Pinaceae; genus Pinus; species Pinus tabuliformis. The sequence goes on from CM062818.1 coordinate 932,501,352, forward strand.
CTATTGGGCTGACTTGAGATAGTAAGGATAACTTGACTTTAAGCACATCAAAAATTCATTCTTTGAGCTGACATGAAGATGAGACTTATATTTTCTTTGGAGGATCACCTTTGACATATTTCTTTGACTCTAGCACATAGATTTACATAGTATAACATGCCCATATGGGTCTTCAATACTTACATTGACTCTTTGACTTTCCTAGAAGCACTTAAACATGTGCTTAACCTATCAAATGGGCGAGAAACCCATTCTTGATAATGATAAACATAATAATTATTTTCTTTTACAAGTACAAAGATCAAAATTACATTTATGAAGACTGAAACTAGTTACACTTTCTTCAACATTCATCACAATAGATCTAATAATTTATACGTGAAAATCTGAAATATACACTATGAGGGTTTATTTCTCTTAGATTTATGGATCTATAAATTACTATTTATTGTGTATGCATACAAATTACATTTTTGCAAAAAATAGAGAACAATGAAATAAAAACTCACAAACCATGATTTGGCATAAGATATAACCTAGGAATCCTTTTCGGGAGGAAACCTAGTTGGAAGGTGAGGCTACTCTACTTTCTTTCTCTGAATATAAAATTGCTACAAGTACAAAGAAGTAAGTCCTATGGCCCGTGGGATACTATAGTGCAAAAATCCTCTCCGTGTGATCTTTCCCTATCCCTCTTAGCTACTCTCCTCATCTATGGAATAAACTGCACTTGAAAAGAATGGAACCCATTTTCCTCCTAGTATATCGGTTATATTATATTAGGGAGGTCATATTCTTGTAAAGAGGTCATTCAATTACCTCTTTGTTCACCTAGCTCTCTTTCTACAAACAATGACCTTATTTTAGGGTGGGGAACTATAACCTTTGCGTGGCTCTTCATGATGTATTTTGGAACTAATTAACTGCCTTATACACTGCATACTATTTCTTGTATATATTATGATAATTCAATTTAACACCTTGTAAACTCATGCTCATGAAGGATATTGACCTTTCATCTCCCTACTCATATTTCTTGGTGAGTATGGCTATTGAGGAGAACTCATATGTGAAAATGTACAAAGAGAATTCATTATTGAAGTTTAGATTGTACAAGGAAGGGGCTTGTGTTATAGTATCCTTGATTATGTATAAATATTAATTTTTTATGGCAGTCCATTTGAACTGAGCATATTCCCTCATCATTTTCTATAAAATACTCACAATATGGGAAAAATTATATATGAATCTCCTCAAAAAGTTTATTTTTTTTAGGAAGGGAAACATAAACTTCTTGTTGTTGGGAGGAGGTACATGTGTGATTTATTTTATCGTTTCTAGATCCACAGAGATGCCTTACTTGGAGATCATGTGACTTGTCATGTTTTCTTCAACCATAACTGTAATATCCGCAATTTTGTGATCCTAGGAGTCACTAAGGAAATTTTCCCAATTTTAGTAATATTAATTAAAAAGGGGCAAATATTATTGGAGAAAGGTGTCTAGTATTATTTTATTGTATAATAATGGCAATTATTATTCTATTAAATGGTGGCAAAAGTAACTTAGTGGAAAATGACGCCCACCAATAAAATAATATTAAAAAAGGAGTCTAGAGGCATGAGGACAAATTATAAAAGGAGGATGGACTAATTTTGTGCATTATCTTTTGGCTATCACATTTCACCTTTCATCTTCTCTTAGGGTTGTTTAGCACAAGAAGAAAAGTGATATTTAGCACAGGATTTCTGAGCTAAAATTCCACCCTCATTTAAAAGAAGTTCAAGTGTCTCCCTAGTGAGGAAGTTTGGGAGTCCAATTCATGTCTTCCATTTAGATTATTGCGAAAGATTAGATTAGCTATGCGCATTTCTTGGGCACAGGAGGAGTTTGTGGTACATCTTTTGGAGCAACAATTGTGGGTTAGAGATTCTGGGCTTTTGGAGAGAGTTTTCCCTTGGTTGTAGTAGGAGTTTGTTGGCATTTTGAAGGGCAGAGATTGAGGGAATCTCCAGGGCCAAATTTCTCTCATTTATACAGTGTGTAAAGCTCATTGGTTGAAGATTGCGTAGGAGAGAGGAGCAGCAGATTTCAGGAGAGATTGGGGTTGGAGATAAAGCCTATTTTTAGAGGAGAATTTGTGTGGAGTTTGGGTGGCTATTCAACAACTGTTTGGAGCAGATTTGAGCAGAGCATTTTCAGCAGTGCACAAAGTCTACCTGGTAGAGCCATTTACACTTTTTGGGGTCATCTGGGTCAGTTGGAATTGGGCCAAACCCTTTCTGGGTTTTGTTGGGATTGGTGTGTAGAGGTCGGGGTTAATTTTTCAAAATTTTCTAAGCGATATACAAGGAAAAAACATAGTAGGGCATATAGCTAACTAGAGAGCCATTTCAACCATTTTGGAGGTCTTCATTTGGATTCAACCCAAACCATTTATGGGTTTTTTATGGGTTTTGGGAGAGGAGTTTAGAGCTAAATTTTCAGAGAATTCCGAGGAGTATTCAACCCTGAGATCAACATTCCAACCATCAACTAACAATGTATTATTTCTGTGTAATGTGCATAACACTCCAGGGCCATTTCTACCACTTGGTTCTGAGCCATTTTTCTTGGTTCTGCTCAACTTGCTTAGCAAGCCCAAATTCCAAAATTTAAGCTCATTTTATGTACTCTTATCATAAATTAATAAAATGGATTTGATTGTGCTGTTGGACATTTTGGGTGTTTTAATTGCTGTGTATGAATTCTAATTTATTTATTTTTCCTAGTCCATTGCTTGGTATTAGCTATTAAATTCCAGTGAGGAATATTACAATAACAAAAATATATTATTTGTTGTTGAGGAAAACCCCATACTTTTTGCACCTTTCAAATATTTGCTTGAGTTGGTGAGGGTGGTCTAATCTTGGATTGGAGAAGATAGTGACATCATCAAGATATACTATTACATTATTCCCTATCATACCTTTGAAGGCTATGTTCATGGCATGCTAAAAAGTAACACTAGAACTCATTGGCTATGTTATCCAGTAGAATGGGTAATCCCATAGGAGAAAACCTTTCTTCTACATTTGACAACCAAATAATAGTTAACTAGACAGCTAATAACCCCTACCAACCACCATTAGCTGATGTTATGCCATGTATCTCCGCTACTTGCATCAACCATTTTCTTCTCAACCATTCGACATTAGCACTTGGATGGAGGTGGGATACCATTCAAAGGGTACTTTGATTATTTTGAATTGGGTGCTTATACTTGTTTGTTTTTCAGAATTTTGTAAGGGTTATGGGGTGATATGGAAGACTAACAGAATTTGACCATGTTCTTGTTCTCTCACCTTACTTGGGGGGGTTAATCTTCGATCCTAGTCAAATAAGACCTCCCTTAAGGCACTTTGTGTATAGGATGGGAACTACTTGGGATGCCCTGATTAAGATAACATAGTTCCATTTTCTCATATGTCATAATTAACAATTTCCATCTTACATTACAAGCCTATATTTCACCTCCATTCTTAGGGTACAACTTGCCGTTGATTCTTTTCGATTTGGAATTTATATGTTCACATAACTGGGTAGGGCCTAGAAAATTTTCCCTAGGAGGTTGATGTAGATAAAAGAAGCAAAAAAAACATATCATGGACACACCTAATAAAATATATGAAAATCAAAATGCAAAATATGGCCAGAGACATAAAGATTAGCATGTGGGAAAAATCCTAGCATGATCTATACCTCACTCAGACGGCCATCACCTAGTTCCTAAGCACATGTTTCTCCATTACATCATAAAAATACCCTTACATGTCCCAACCCCGATGAACAATAAACTGACTCATGAGTGTGTGGTAGATCCCCATTGCCTTCGCACCACCTCAAGGCATTCCATGACCGGAAGCTTGATGGTGCAAAGTGCCAACATGTGGGTCTCACTGTAGGCCGCGAGCAAATAAGGGATTGACATGTATTTGGGGCTACACGTGCCTTTATAGATTTCTTTATAAAGGCTAGGGACCCTATTTTACACCATTTCCACTAGAAATGCTCACCTCTCACTTATGCATTTTCTCTATAACTTAGTACACTAATTCCTTGGCGCAAACCAAAGAATTTAACTACAATTCCAATTTGGGCATAGCTCCTACCCCGTAGGTTACTTTTTAGCTAAAGCAACTCGAAATTAAGCTTCATAGCCTGAAGCTATGCACTCTGTGAAAAGCCCCTGTTTGGACAACAAAATTCCATTTTTCACATTGAACCCCAAGATGAGAGTCCAATTTAAATGTCCTAGGGTCCAATTTACAGGTTTGAAGCAATAGTAAGCTTCATTCTAGTCTAAACATTCAAATTCAAGCTTGAAATTTGCTCGTAAACCTTGAAACCTTGCTACCTACGTGAAAGCACTGCTTGAGAACATACAGTTTTGAAATGTTTCCCCATTTGTTGTTTAGTCTCCTGCTTACACGTGGTGTGCCCACACCTGGTCTGTAAACACCAGAGAGTTTCTGTTTTCACCCATCAATACTTACCATTTGGTTAATCCTCAACCAAGTTTTAAACTTTCTCAATAGCCACTTCTTCAACCAAAAGCTCTACTGATACCCAGAAGAAGGGGGAAGGCAGGGAACCATATATCACAAATGAACTTGTTAATGTTCGAGACCCGCTATTGGCTACATAAGATTAGGGAAAATTTGAAGGATGGAAATTTAACTCAAAGTTTAGAAAGCTTGGTGAATCTCACTTGTCCCTAATATGAAAACTATAAAATGTTTATTGATATATTTGTAAAAATATTCAAACTTATAAAGACTTTATATATGGTCTCTATATATTTTCGGCAATTTTGAAGGTAAAATAATTTTATGTTGTAAAATTTGGGCTAATATTTTTTTACAGAAAATGAAAATTGGCGAATTTTTTTTTGGGGAAATATCATGGAAAATTAGCCCACTTGCGAATATTAGCACCTAAAAATTTCCATACACAATATATGAGATGGGGCATTCATGTGATCTTGGAAATAAATGACATGTTGAAATATGACAACAATATGTATGTATCATGTCTAGTTCATGCCGTTCTCCCACGGGTTTTCGATTTCCCAGAGATGGTAACTTGTTGCACCAAGAGGTATGTACCAAATAAAATAATAATCATTTCATCTTAGGATGTAAAATAGATAATTAGAACAACTCCATAAGCTATTGTGACCATGCTGTCATCCCTGAGATGGTCTAAATTACAGGGGTTAAATAGAGATGAGATCGAAGGAAAATGGGCTAACTTGGCACCAAATGTTCAATAGTAGGTGGTTAACTCTTGTCTAAAAAAGGGAGTGGTGCCACATACAAATCAGATTCCTTACCATATTTCAATCTTTGAACCCATATTAGTAGTGTCCTTCTCCATGATGGCTCAAATCCTGGGCCTCGACACTGATATTTTTGTGACCTCCTCAGGCCTTTTGGTGTCTTTGTATCACCCAGCCATCGAAGTCTGTACTCATTTTGATTTCCTTAAATTCGTGTCTAAATAAATCCATTCCTAAATCATGGAGTTTAAAGAAAAAAAATTATGTTATCAAACATATCTAATCCACTTGTTTATTCATCAACAATACCTATACCTTGAGCATCTCAAGTCTAATATGGTGGATAAACATGGAAAAATGTTACCATCCTATGATTGGTTACCTATGGTTTGCAAATTCGGAAACAACATAGGTTTGTTCAATTATATTTCCTCGTTCATGTCAGTTGTATACACCTATCTGCATGGTTAACATCTGCCAAGGGTACCCCCTATCCTCAGAGAAACATTGCAACTAACCTTAGACACCCATGTGGGGGATTGGTATCTGTCCAAGTACTATATCGTCTTTAGAATATATGGTTTTGAAGAGCAGCCATATCAACTAGTGACTTTCCTCACTAATCAAATTTTTGCATTAGAATAAATCCAACAAAGACTGACCAATGATTGAAAGAATTTTGTTGCTAAAAAGGAAGCAGTCACATTCTATCTCTAAGGCAATGTGAGACCTTACTATGTGAACTCTAGAAATTTTCTAGATGCAGTTGAAAATATCTTATGAAGTTTCACTTTCCTGAAGGCTAGGGTCTAGAAATATGATCTACATAACATTATTTACCTGTTGAGAAAAGATAGGGATCGAGAAAGGCATAAGCATGACCTGAATCCTATGATACAAGAGTGTGCAAACATAGATACCTAGGAGGAAGTCAAGGTGATCCTACATATGATGGATTTAGAACTTTCTAAACTCTTAGGGAAAAATAAAAGAAATTCAAAGTCCATGGATGTAGATAGAGAAGAGCAAGACCCCATATGGGTCAAATGAGGTAAATCACTTGAAGAATAAGATGATGATGATGATGATGATACATAGTCTCAAGCCCTAGTTCTATATGACAAGTAGTTGGCCACTCCATCGAAGCATGCTTTCACGGTGGAAACCTAACCTTCTACCATGTCGGAACACACGACCACAGAATCAACAAAAGTGACCAAGCTGGGGCACTTGTCAGTTATAGAACAATTTGTAGAAATCACCAAGCAAGATTCTCAGTAGAAGAAAAGAGACATCAGAATAGCAAAGAATCAACCCCTACCACCCACACAACTTAAAAGTGCTCTAGATTATGAGAGGGGGATCTTCAAGATGGAAGTGTTAGAATCTAAAGTGGAAAATACAATGTCCATGGCATATTATCAAGCACACCATGTGTCTCTAAAGGTAGATAATCTCCCATATATTGACCTCTTGGATTTGCATATGCAAGCCACACATTTTATACATAGGCGAATGCATCAGGAAGACACCACAACATGGAAACTTCATGATTTGTATGCTAAACCTAGTGCCCAATTGAAGTATAGGAAGACAATTGGTAGGGTTAACAAGATAAAGGTAAAAGATCTTGAAGACAAAGTTGTACATTTTGCCAGGTACCTTGGAGATTTCCAGAAATACCATGAATTGTTACAAGAGAAGAATAAAGTAATTTCCTCCTTGAAAGGATAGCTTAAGATTCTAGATACACATCCTGTGCAAACTGGAGAATTAGACACAACCGGAAAGGAGATGGATGAGATAAAGCTAAAGTTATATGAGTCCCTTACAAAGAATAGAGAATTCCAGCATTAAACCAAGCTGCTAGAAGCACAATTGCAGGAAATATAGGAGAAAACAAATGAAAACATGCAATAACAACATGCTTCAGACATCCTAATAGGATAGGTGGAATCATTGATATTGTTTGAGGATACAAAGTAGATGCAAGCTTTGCTCATATCCCTAGATGTAGAGTTAAAAGAAAAATACGAGGAACTAGAAGGGATTAAGATAGAATTTTACCAGGCCCAAGAGCGTGACAAGAAGATTGAAGTTTAGCTAAATGTTTTAAGTAGGAAACACCCCGCCAAGTCAGCCTTCAAAGCGGCTAGGAGGACCATATGGGAGAAAATCATAAATTTAATGCAAAAGTGGTGGGGATGCCTTTAAATATTCTAGGAGAAAACAGAAATGATTAGGTTAGCTCATAGAGAGATGAACACACTTAAAGGAACTCTTGAAGAAAATATAAATAAAGCAAAGATAATGATCAAATATTTGAATTAGATGGCCAAACCAGAGATCGAGGAAGTAAAGTTGAACAAAAATTCCTTGGTGAGTAGAGCCAATCATATGAAGAATCATGGATTAATAGCACAGGTGGAAAATAAGGCAGAAGACATGGTGAATGAGTTCAAGGAGTTCAAGGACAAATGCAAATCACTTTATGATAAGAAATTTCCTTGCCTTTTTGATAAACATGGTGATGTGTACAATAAGGATGTCCTCCTGAATAGCTTAAATGCTTTCAAAGTAGACAAGAGGGGATTTATAAAAGTATCATCCATTACAAGGCAAGGAATTTGTCAATATATACAAACATCTCTTCGAACTTATGTTCATGTTGAGGTGTATCTTCAAAGAACTGGGGAAGTTAGACTACGAGCCAATTAAGACTATAAATGAACTCATTTTGAAGGATCAGACATGTGAAGTGCCCATGGAAAGTGAATGGAAGAGCATGATGGGATTCTACAAGTTGTCCCTTCAAAAGGAATTCCCATCACTATTGCGGTGAAATCCAATAGAATCGGGCTAAAGTTTGAGGTCACCACCAAAGGCACAACAACAAGAGTAGCTCCAGCAACCGACACCAACAACTCAAACTATGACATTATCAACCCCTTCGTCAGCACTGTTAGCGCTTGAATTTGGCCTCAGGTTGAAAAAGACAAAATCCAAGGCAACATCAAACCACTTAGCCTCGTAGCTAGCCCTACGGGGACAGGAGAGGGCTCTCTCCGGGTCTATCTCGGAAAAAGGTTTTCAAAGGGCGGAGATGACCAATAAAGAACACTGATTTTAAGCTATTAAACTGATAAGGAAAGTTTGATTTTAAATTTTTAGAGTTTTGTTGGAAAACTGAGCACAACAATTTTGGGTGCGGGGATGAGACACAGTTTTTGCAGAGGTCTTTTTGGGGCAAGGTAGGAGATTGTCTTGATGCCTTTGAATTAAGTGAATGGATAGGAATGACTGGTGAGGAGCTAAAGAGAGCAAGAAACCTTCGAGATTTCTCCTTAGACAGATGAAAACATAGATATTAAGCAAACTTAAAGGCAGATCATAGAAACCATGAATTCTACCTTAACACTTCATTTACTTAATGTGCAGAAAAGAGGAGTAGGAAAATGATACACATAACAAACTTACAAGTACATGAGAGAAACACACCATCAACACAAATCACCACAGGAATCCCAAATAGTGCTGCAAAACCCTGGTCTTTCCTTTGCCAAAATTGCAGAGATACAAAGAGTAATATAGTATAAGCTTATCCCTCAAGAGTCCAACCTCTCCAACCACGAAAATGATTTAGAAAATACATAATATAGACCATGCCAACCCATTCCATAGCCTCTAGGGGTCGAGCTCATCATCCTAGGAGCTGTTTCAACCAATTCTAAACAAAGCACTACAATCTAGGCAGTCAAAACAACTTGCCTCTATAAGTTAGGAAACCAATTCATTCATTAAATGTTTGCCATTTTATGAATGAATCTTCTAGAATAGGTAAATAAGTGTCATGTCAACATGAAATTACATCAATTACATCAAGGAGGATGAAAAATCCCACCAAAAAGTCAAAACTAGTCAATGCTGCGTTTTCCTGAGTTGAAGGTGCAAAACTGGCAAATTTTCCCAACGCGTAGCGCGCCATTTCTCAACACGTAGCGCGCCTTTCATGCCACTTTTGAGGCACTTCCCGGCATCCAAATGAGGCACAAGTGGGCTGGTTGGAAATTTCTAGATGTCTACTCTCCAGCCCAAGTGGAATTTCTCAATTTGGTGGCCATTTTCCCCTCCAAAATTGCAATCTCCCAAGACTGCTTCCTGTGTGTCCAAAACGTGGCAGAAGGTCATTGTTTGCTTGCTTTTTGACCTTTTGGGGGCTCAAATCTTCATGAAATTTCTTGGAAGTGGCTGAGAAAGTGTAATTTGTCATGAAAAATCCAAAAATTCTAAGTTTTCTTGAAATGGACCTCCCCAACTTAAGGGTAGCGCGCGGCGCGCTACGCGTTGAGCCAAAACCCTGACGCGTAGCACGCCTGAGCCCTACGCGTAGCACGAATTTCAGATGCTTTTTGGAGGCCTTCCCGGTGTCCAAATTGCATGCAAGATAGATAGTTGGAAAGGTATTTGAGTCTAATTTACAAAAAAACTAAAATGTTTCAATTTTGGAGTTCATTTTCCCTGTCAAAAATCAAATCTCCCAAGACTGGTCAAAATGTGCCAAATGAGGCTGCCTCAAGGCAGAGTGATGTTGCAGTCAACTTTTGAATGCCTTCCTCAACTCCAAATTGAGCTCATGACAGCTAATTGGAAATATCTTTGGGTCTAGTTATCATTTGACTCATCAAGAAAATCATTTGGCCAACCAAGCTAGGAGAAAACGTGATTTTCCTAAGGTCACTTCAGAGGTGCATTCGATTCTCCTGAGGCAACGATAGTTTTGACATTTCTCTAAAACCATGACACATGTGTAAAAAGTGAAGGAGGTTTTTCTTCCTTGGCCTGTTGCGAACAAAAAACTCTCTCATTTTTCCAAAATTCATCTTTTATTGCTCTGAAACATCATTTGAGTGAAACTTATCCCGATGTGTGGAACAAGGGATTTTATCGAAATGAAGTGAAATGAAGGGGATGAGGGGCTTGTAAATTATTAAGGAAATTTTTGGGAGTGGGGAGGGATGTTAGGAAGTAGGGGAAAGTGGAATCTCAGAAATCCAGTGAGGGGAAGGGGTCCAAAAGGGCAAAACACAGGTCCAACCTAGAAAATTGCCAGGTTGTAGCAAAAAACTAGGGTTTGTGCGAAAATGAGGAATTTGGGGGATCTCAGTGATGGGAAGCATTTGATAAGGTACATGAAGGATAGGGGAAGGTGTATGAACATCTGAATACAAGTTTTGCTAATGATTTGACCATCCAAGAAAAATTAGCTTTCAAAACCCTAGGAGAGGGAAATGACCTTGCCTAGGCGCAACTGAAGCATGAACAAGGTGTAAAATGACTCATTAGACATTGAAATGATAATGACAACCCTTTGAATGATGATAGAATCAGCTGAGTAGTGACATAGATTGGCATTTGGGCAACTTTGAAAAGAGTGAAAGCAAACCCTAGACCTAATGCCTAGTGACCAAATTTTGATTGAAGACTCACTGAAATGACAAAATTTGACCTTGACACTTCAAAATCACTTTTTAAGAGCACGTTTGATCACTGGAGGAAGGCTGGAAAGACTGACACTAACATTGGCTCCAATGGGGATGGTAGCTCCTTGGAGGTGCCAAGAACCGCAGATCTCTGTAAGAGCTAGACAATGCCTTCATCCATTGGGCGATGGAGTCATTATTTGACAAATGATACAAGACTTTGACTCGTTTATTGACTGAAACTTGATTCAAACTGACTCAATTATGAAACCTACATGACTGAAAACTGACTCACAAATGACTCATGACTGACTTAACTAAACAAGAACTTACAAAGCTTATTGAAGGGAAGTAGTCCATCAAGATTTGAAATCATGATGACAACCACCTGTGCTTCTTACAAGACAATATACCATCAAACTATATCAAAATTCCAATGCAACCAATCAAGAAGATGGCTTCTTGACTGATTCTTCTTATCAAATCTTCTGGTCAACAGTACAAACCTATCATTGGGCATCCAAAAACATAGTTGACCATGGATGCAATAAAACACTGTAATAAACACTTTCACTGTTGGCTGCAACAAACTTGCTAGAGGATCGTAAAAAACATGAAGATTTACCACTGCCACCTCCTGCTGAAAGAACAAGGTGTCCTTTGTTTCAAATTCTGATCTGCCTTCATCATGTGCTTTGGTAAAAGTATGCTCATGGGCTTCAAAAAATTCTGGACAAGTAGATGAGCAGATCTCCTCTTGTAAAAACATTTCAACACATGAGACATATGAAGAATCTGAAAGGTAATCTTGTATACTCTGATCTTCTGTAGTCTGACAATATGGTAGGTCATCTTCAAATGATATGACAGCCAGATTATCATCTTTGTGAAGGAAAACATTATCTGTTTGCTGATCTACAAGACAGTCATCTTTGTCAACAGAGGAAGAAGTTTCCCCAACACTTTCCTGACTATGTGCGCACTGCAAATTTGCTGTAGCTTGGGCTGTAACAAGACCTTTCAAGAGTTGATCGATCTCCTCTTCAGACAAAGGAGATAATTTTTTTTGTTTTCTTCTGCTTAAACAATAATTATCTTCATATGATAGGGCACTCAAACTATCATTTATTACTGAGTTATTGAAAGGAGATTCATCGCTTACTTGCACAAAGATCTCACCTTGTTGTTCATGAACATCTGAATCCAAAACTCTGTCTATGATTACAGCCATATTATCTTCAACCTGCTGGTCTTGATTCTGCTGCAAAATGTCCTAATCATCTGGACAAGTATCCTCTAAGTTTTCTTTATGCTGCTGAAATGGATTCTCATACAGAGCCTCCATGATCTCATCATCCATAAAATTAGTATCTTCATAATATTTCTCAAGGCTTTCAATAAAACTATAAGCATGCTTGCAACAGTCTTGAACTAAATTTAATGATGGATAAGAGTCCTTATATCGTTCAATGAACATAGCATGAAAATCCTTTAAACAGTAAATACAAGCAGGCGGCAAACTTTCATACCATGATTGGGCTTTACCTTCCAGAGTGGTCAAGAATATCTTCATCAAGCAATCTTCAGGAAAATCAACCTTCAACTTGCGAATATGCATGTGAAATCTAACCAGATGTAGAGCAGCGTCCTTCCTACCATCATCTTTAAATGTAGGCAAATTCCTTGACCAATCGACCTTCGGAATTTTATTTGGAAAACCAGGGATGTGATCTCGGCTCATGGGAGCATATCTTCTTGCAACCTGATCCATTTTGAAAAGCTCAAAGCTACTAATCTTCCTGCAGTGAAGTCACCATGAAGCATTGATCTCTGGAGTTTTTAGTCAAGGAGTCGCTAGCGAATGATTTCAGCCTTGTCAGTGTCTGATCGTTGTCCACCATCAACAATCAGATCTGAACTTGATACATGTACTGGGGTAATTAACAAGTTAGATGTCACGTTTACAAGCTAGACCGGAGACTGACTGAAGCAGCATTTATCTACTTTCGCTAATGCAAAGCAAAAGCGTTTCGAAGGCTACCTGGCATAACTTCAAGCTCCGTCTGTAGCTTATAAAACAAATGACATCAACAAGCAAACCATTTGTTCTCCCCAGTATGGTCACCAATATGTTAGCGCTTGAATTTGGCCTCAGGCTGAAAAAGACAAAATCCAAGGCAACATCAAACCACTTAGCCTCGTAGCTAGCCCTACGGGGACAGGAGAGGGCTCTCTCTGGGTCTATCTCAGCAAAAGGTCTTCAAAGGGTAGATATGACCAATAAAGAACACTGATTTTAGGCTAGTAAACTGATAAGGAAAGTTTGATTTTAAATTTTTAGAGTTTTGTTGGAAAACTGAGCAAAGCAATTTTGGGTGCGGGGATGAGACACAGTTTTTGCAGAGGTCTTTTTGGGTCAAGGTAGGAGATTGTCTTGATGCCTTTGAATTAAGTGAATGGATAGGAATGACCGGTGAGGAGCTAAATAGAGCAAGAAACCTTCGAGAGTTCTCCTTAGACAGATGAAAACATAGATATTAAGCAAACTTAAAGGCAGAGCATAGAAACCATGGATTCTACCTTAACACTTCATTTACTTAATGTGCAGGAAAGAGGAGTAGGAAAATGATACACATAAAAAACTTACAAGTACATGAGAGAAACACACCATCAACACAAATCACCACAGGAATCCCAAATAGTGCTGCAAAACCCTGGTCTTTCCTTTGCCAAAATTGCAGAGATACAAAGAGTAATACAGTATAAGCTTATCCCTCAAGAGTCCAACCTCTCCAACCATGAAAATGATTTAGAAAATACATAATATAGACCATTCCAACCCATTCCCTAGCCTCTAGGGGTCTAGCTCATCATCCTAGGAGCTGTTTCAACCAATTCTAAACAAAGCACTACAATCTAGGCAGTCAAAACAACTTGCCTCTATAAGCTAGGAAACCAATTCATTCATTAAATGTTTTCCATTTTATGAATGAATCTTCTAGAATAGGTAAATAAGTGTCATTTCAACATGAAATTACATCATTTACATCAAGGAGGATGAAAAATCCCACCAAAAAGTCAAAACTAGTCAATGCTGCGTTTTTCTGAGCTGAAGGTGCAAAACTGGCAAATTTTCCCAACGCGTAGCGCGCCATTTCTCAACGCGTAGCGTGCCTTTCAGACCACTTTTGAGGCACTTCTCGGCATCCAAATGAGGCACAAGTGGGCTTTTTGGAAAGGTTTGGATGTCTACTCTCCATCACAAGTGGAATTTCTCAATTTGGTTGCCATTTTCCCCTCAAAAATTGCAATCTCCCGAGACTGCTTCCTGTGTGTCCAAAAAGTGGCAGAAGGTCATTTTTTGCTTTTTTTTTTTACCTTTTGGGGCCTCAAATCTTCTTGAAATTTCTTGGTAGTGGCTGAGCAAGTGTAATTTTTCATGAAAAATCTAAAAATGCTGAGTTTCTCTGAAATGGACCTCCCCAACTTAACGGTAGCGCGCGGCGCGCTACGCATTGAGCCAAAACCCTGACGCATAGCGCGCCTGAGCCCTACGCGTAGGGCGAATTTCAGATGCTTTTTGGAGGCCTTACCGGTGTCCAAATTGGGCACAGAATAGCTCGTTAGAAAGGTATTTGAGTCTACTTTCCAACACAACTATAATTTGTAAATTTGGAGTTCATTTTCCCTGTCAAAAATCAAATCTCCCAAGACTGGTCAAAATGTGCCAAATGAGGCTGCCTCAAGGCAGAGTGTTGTTGCAGTCAACTTTTGAATTCCTTCCTCAACTCCAAATTGAGCTCATAATAGCTCATTGGAAAGCTTCTTTTGTCTAGGTATCATTTGACTCATCAAGAAAATAATTTGGCCAACCAAGCTAGAAGAAAACTTGATTTTCCCAAGGTCACTTCAGAGGTGCATTCGATTCTCCTGAGGCAACGGTATTTTTGACATTTCTCTAAAACCATGACACCTGTGTAAAAAGTGAAGGAGGTTTTCTTCCTTGGCCTGTTTTGAACAAAAACCTCTCTCATGTTTCCAAATTTCATCTTTTATTGCTCTGAAACATCATTTGAGTGAAAGTTATCTCGATGTGTGGAACAAGGGATTTTGTCGAAATGAAGCGAAATGAAGGGGATGAGGGGCTTGTAAATTCTTAAGGAAATTTTTGGGAGTGGGGAGGGATGTTAGGAAGCAGGAGAAAGTGGAATCTTAGAAATCCAGTGAGGGGAAGGGGTCCAAAAGGGCAAAACACAGGTCCAACCTAGAAAATTGCCAGGTTGTAGCAAGAAACTAGGGTTTGTGCGAAAATGAGGAATTTGGGGGATCTCAGTGATGGGAAGCATTTGATAAGGTACATGAAGGATAGGGGAAGGTGTATGAACATCTGGATACAAGTTTTGCTAATGATTTGACCATCCAAGAAAAATTAGCTTTCAAAACCCTAGGAGAGGGAAATGACCTTGCCTAGGCACAACTGAAGCATGAACAAGGTGTAAAATGACTCATTAGACACTGACATGATAATGACAACCCTTTGAATGATGATAGACTCAGCTGAGTAGTGAAATAGATTGGCATTTGGGAAACTTTGAAAAGAGTGAAAGCAAACCCTAGACCTAATGCCTAGTGACCAAATTTTGCTTGAAAACTCACTGAAATGACAAAATTTGACCTTGACACTTCAAAATCACTTTGTAAGAGCACGTTTGATCAGTGGAGGAGGGCTGGAAAGACTGAAACTAATAAGCACCACCGGAAACATGTCCACTATAGCGTCTGATGCACTGTAGTGCATGGCCTAGGCAGCACCTGAGAGAGAGAAGGAAGGCATCACCCAACCAAGAGAGAGATAAGGGCTACCAAAGCCAAATATGAGGGGGCCTAACTCCACAACCAACACATCCTTCAAGAAACTTATGGAAGAAGTTAGTTAGAATACAACTTGCTATTTTGTAACAAATTTTGGGTTTGTTTTTCAAATACCACTTGTGAAGTTAGAGTAGGGCCAAGCTATTGAGTGCCTATATAAAGATCTCATCTTGAAATGTAAAAGTGGGAGAAATCTTGGTTGTAGGCGAAGCTATGCCAATTTTTTTGGTAAATTGTTGGGAGGTCTTGAAGCTATCTTGAGGAAGATATCTGCAGTAACGCTGGGTTTTCTATATTTTCTGATCATGTATGTGTCACACCCATCTCATGTTTCAAAGTTTACTACCAATTAAATACAAGTTTATGTAATTTCCATGGCACATTGAGTTGTGAACCTGATTTTTTATGTGAATTATGTAGAATTGTATTAGAATTATTATCTGGAATGAATGTTGGCATCAATATGCAAGTTTCTTTCTTTTTTTTTTTGTATCTTGAATTTATTGATATTTCTTACAAGGTTTTTTCAAGAAATGGTAAATTTAAAAATTCTATGTTTTCTAATGGCTGAATTATTAATTGCGTAGTTGTCCACCATGTCTTAGTTGATTTAAAGGAATTCTTAATTGCTCCTTTAAATTGGGTAGGATATGTTATCCATTTTTCATCCATATTTTTGCATTTTCAACCTTTTATGTTAAACCAAAGGGTTATGAATTCTCCAACTTAAGATCATTGGAAATGTATCCTAGTAAAAGAATTTAATGACTCGTGGTTTTCCTTTAACCTTGAGTCCCTAAAAATTCTAAAATTAACACAAAATTGAGCTGAGTTCGAAGGTTACTAACATTTTCTTTCAAGAACATGTTTGAAGGATAAAGTGTGAATGATAAGTTGTTTTCTTAGAACATTTGTTATTTTAATTTTGTTGGATTTACTTGTTTACATTTAACTGCAGAAAGGTTTATGTCTACACAAAGATTTTAATTCAATGGTTGTAGTGAAATTCATCATGTAATCTCATTTTCTTGTGAAATTTATAGGAGGAAATGAAATGTGTGTGCCTTGAACCAAAACCTAGATTCTGTCATACTATGTAGTTCCAAGCTTGAATTACACAGTCATTTACAACAACACATTTGCAAGAACAATTTAAATATATGGTCTTACTTGCGTGCAATTTAATTCATCTACACCTTTGGCCATTTTCATGTCAAGAAGCATATAACTTATAACACTGAAGTCAAATATCACAACTTACAATGAACAACATTAAACACCAAAAGATGGCCCTATACTCAGTTTAAAATAAAACATCTTAAGAATAAAATTACAAGTAGGATCACACTTAGATGTTCCCAGTCTCTGCACTATAACACAATGTAGTGTGACTTTGGGGCCCCAACAAAATCCATTTTGTTCTTGTCAGGTTGTCGAACAACCTAAGTCTTAGGCACCTACTCCATAGGTACCCAAGTCCTCCAGAGAAGTATATTGACATAAAAAAGTGAAGCATTGAGACTCTTGAGCCTCCTAGTAGCATCATTGGATGACACATGTCCTAGAACACCTCTAACAACCAAGACAATGGTTGGCCTTGTCCTAGATTTGATGATTTTTCAAGATGCCTCAACTTGACCCAACATGTCCCCATACTGGCCTTGACAAAACTTGATGGGCATTAGTTAATTCAAATTCTAGATGAGGATTGTCTCACCATGAGATACTAGGGAGGGATTGTTGCACCAAACAAGCCCTTAATGCTAGAGAAAATAAAGGAAATTTTAATTGTTGGAGATCCATGGAGACCACCTTGTGGTTTCCCAATAAGACCTTGGGACTCCACAGGAGAAAATGAGCTGAATTTGAGGGCAAACCCTCAAGTCATGGACTTGATATGCTTCTACATCACCTTGGACACCTCATTGCCCTTAGACATGACATTCAAAGAACTCACATTGCATGGTGTCATCCATAGAGAGCTTAAGACTCACATGTGTGGGATAATTAGGGAATATTTCATAAAGCTAATGGGTTGGCTTGTAACCCAAATAAGTTTTATCATCAAACTTGTTTTTAGGGTCTTTTTCGGCTAATTAGTAGTCCTAATTGTCTCATAAATAGAGGATAGGTTCATTTCTATTGTATCCTCACTTGTGATTATTTCAACCCTCTTGGAGAATTCTGGCCTTCTTGAATTCTTGTGGAGATTTCACTTTATGGTGTATTTTGTCATTTTTAGCTATTTGTCTAGTCTTAGAGGTGTTACATTGGAGCAATACAGGATTGTACATGCATTTTATCTATAAGTGCCTTGGATTTGATAAATTTTTATTCTTGTGTCTAATTTATGGAATGATTTATTATCTATGGTTTCTATTGTATTAGTTATTGTTCAAGATCAATGTTTAGAATCTAGATAATGAAACTATATGAATTGATCGTTAGTATAATATGAATGAAAATCCCCTTGGTGTATCTTTAAACTAGCTCTCCCAAGTGAATTTGTTCCCTCAAAAGATTAATCGTTAAGGTTTTGAGTTAGGGCTTCAAAATTCCCTTACTCCTTACCAAGGCTTAACAAATTTTCACTCCCATAATCTCCATCATGCCAAGGAATAATCAATGTCCTCATAACTTTATTGATCACACAAAAAAATTGACCATAAATCTAATTTTCTCTCTTTTATTATGATTTTTGGTCCACTTAATGCCAAGCCGCTAGCTATTGCTAGGGCACATGTTGACCTAGTGTGAAAATTTTAGCTTGTGGAAGGATTCAAAATTGAAAGGAGTGTTGGTTTGCCCAAAATAAACTCCCTTAATGGCTAATTTATCCATTGTAATGATGAATACTTTACCCTAGGTGAATCTTACCTAGGGAAAACCCTAGTTTTCCCTAGGTTTCAACTTGGGGGCTTATTGAAGGTTTATTTTTTATTTGGTTGCTGATATTCATTGCTTGGAAACCTTGGCCTTTGATTATAGGTTAATACAATTGGCTTGCTAACTCTAAATCCCTAGATCCTTTGTGCCTTTAATTTGACATTATTAGAGGATGCAAATTTCCCTGTTACACTTGCTGAGCCTTGTCCTTAGGAAGATTTATCCTTTATAAATCCTTTCTTGTCATCTTGATCCTTTAACATGGTATATATTAGGTGACCTAAAATAGGAAGCCTCCCTTGTGTTGAGAGTCCAAAAAAGATTATGAGGTAGTGGCTATGGTGGCAGTGGGCCACATCTCATTGTTGTCCCTTAGTCTAGTTTTTACCTTTTAGGTTACCCCTTATAAGACCCACTAGTTTTTGAGGCAACATTTTTGGAACCGTTTCTAGGGTGGATTTGGGTCAACCTCCTAGTAATCCAAAGTTTAAGTTTCATTTATTTGGTTGAGCTTATCGTGTAGAGCAGGATAAATATGATCATTAGCTGACTCCATTGGATGAATGAAGATATAGTTCTTCATTGAACATCAAAGTTTTAATTCTTGTAGGGTGAAGCAAGCACCTCTTAGGGAATTTTGAATTCACCTTTGTGACTCACCATTTGGTTATTATGTAAGTCTCAAGGAAATGGATCCTTTGGATCCGCGTGAGATGTTCCCTACTTTGGATGTCAAAGAAATTACTAGATATCCAAATCGATGGTATATGTGTTCTATGAAAAATTTCCCAAAATTTGATGGTGATCCTTCTTCAACTATGCATGATGTTGCCAATTTATCAAGTATACTTCAAAGATCAACATGGTTCACAAGGATGATCTGATGATTTTTTTCATTAGTTCCTTTGGGGATGATCAAAGGGACTGGCTTAAATGTTGTTGTATACCTAAAATCATCCCTTCCATTAAGGTATTCATTTAAGAATTTCTTAAGTATTGGGGACCAGTGTGTCATTTTTAAGTTGTCCTTCAAGACTTGACCACGAATCTCCAAGAGAAGGGCCTCCTAAATTATGATGAAGAAATTGAAGAAAATCATTACCATCCAAAAGAAAAAATCACCCCTGATCATTTTGATCATGAAATAAATCAAGTTTGTGATGAAGAATAATACCATGAGCAACAGGAAGAGTCCTTTCTAGATCATCAATATGAACATATTGCAAGTAACCTTGAAGATGATCCAAGAAGGGAGCATGGTGAGGATCTTGCTATAGGTGATAGTATGGGAAGTGGAGTTGAAGCAAACTCCACCCTTTTCCTGGATGTTAAGTTGGATGATGCATTTTTTTAAGAATTCAAAAAGGGCGATCCTAGAAATTCCCTAGAGATTAATATTTGTGATTTTGTACATATTGAGGAAGGGAAGTGGGATATTAGTAGCGATGATTTTGACAAGGATCCAATTTATGATACCAATGATGATGTTAACAATGAATTTGTCCTCCATTTCATTTTATATACTTAGGAAAATATGATTGTTGATGTAACTGAGACATCCTTAGATCTTCCTGTTGTCTTCCCTCGGTTAGATTCCGATGGAATGAATTTTGAACATGATGAGCCAACATTGATTGACCCTTTTGAATTTGATTATTGTGACAAATAACTTGGTTGTCAATATCTTCTCCACGAACCATATCCCTCATCATAACACTCCAAACATGTCCCTAAAGACATCAATGAGAGTTATATGCATGGAATAGTTATTGGGATTAGCATGAGTAAGAAAAATTTGGATTCCCCTCCTTCATCCTCTATCCTTTCTCATCGTAGTAGAACTAATCCATGGTTTATTTATTTTTCCACCTCCCACCCTTATGATATGGCATGAGATTATTATGATTATTGTGATACTTCTTGGTTTTACCCCATGATTAGCCATAGGGGCATAAGGTGTGATATTAATCTAATGATATGTTGGATACATTATTTATATGATTATACTTAGCTGATGTTTTGTATGTTAGCATAGATTACAGTAGATCATTTCATTTCATATTGTGTGAGCATCCTAAAATATTGCATTTCTTTTAATATTCCATGCTAGACTAGATTACATCTAGTACCAGTTTTATTTTTTGTATGGATCTATATCTTCATAAAAAACAAAGGTGATACACTACACCCAATGCACATGCTCCCAAACAAATTGATTGGAATATGTAGGTTACAATTCTATGAGCCTAGGGATTGTTGTAGTTCAGATGAACTCCCAATTTGAGGTATTGGATCATGCACTCTACAGTGAGCTCATGCCCCCAAGTTGGAGCCAAATGTTACCCACCAAAATGGGTAACCCCATAGGAGAAAAATATTCTCCTACATTTGTCAGCCACCTGGTTATCGAAACACTAATAGACCCTGCCAACCACCAATTAGTTGATGATATGCCATGTATCTACACCATTTGCATCATCCATTTCCTTCTCACCCATTCATCATCAGCACTTGGACAAAGGCGCAATGCCATTTAAAGGTTACTTTGATCATTTTTCAATTGGGAGCTTATAAT
Source organism: Pinus tabuliformis (assembly GCA_031772625.1). Classification (NCBI taxonomy): domain Eukaryota; kingdom Viridiplantae; phylum Streptophyta; class Pinopsida; order Pinales; family Pinaceae; genus Pinus; species Pinus tabuliformis. Next base: position 932,522,485 of record CM062818.1, read on the forward strand.
TTTTTTATTTTTAGGACTTTAGTATGGATTATGGGGTAATTTGGAATATTGACAAACTTCGACTATGATCTTGTTCTTTCACCTTACTTGGGGGGTTAATATTTGATCTTAGTCTAGTGGGATATCCCTTAAGGCCCTTTGGGTATAAAAGGGGCACTACTTGGGAAACCATGATAGAGATAGTGTAGTTTCATTTTCCCATATGTCATAATTAACACTTTCCATCTTGCATTACAATCCCATATTTCACTTCCATTATTAAAGTATAACTTGCCATTGGTTATTTGGGATTTGGAACTCATATGTACACAAACCTGGGTAGGGAACAAAAGAATTTCCTTAGGAGTTTTATGTAGCTAAAAGAAACATAAAAATCATATCATAGACATAACTAATGAAAGAAAGGAAAATCAAAATGAAAAATATGGCCAGGGGCATAAATATTAAAATGATAAAACATCCCTTCTGTATATAGGAGTCTAAGGGGTCACAATATAATTAGAGACTACATAAGAATAATAATGTAAGGGCACAACAATAACAATAATGGGCTTCTATGGGGAAGAATAATAACAATATGAGGACTACATGGGAACAACAATAACAATAAGGGGTCTGCACTACCAACAAAAATAAGGGGCTACACTGGTATTATAGGGACCTAACATGCCCCTCTCTTTCAAAAAAGTGTTGTCCTAAACACTTGAGTAGTTATGGATGCTTTTGTATAAATTCTCATCCTCCCATGTGGAATCTTCAGCGAGTAAGTTCTTCCACTTGATGAGATAGTCTGAAATTAATCGATTTTGTAGCTATCGAGTTCTTGTTTCCGTGACTGCTTCAGGTTCCAATATGATTTTCCTTTCCTCGTCAATTTTTGGAAATATTGTTTGAAGTGGGAGCTTGTTACCTATAACCTTCTTTAAGCATGAAACATGGAAAATTGGGTGCACTTGGGAAGATGCAGGAAGATATAATTTGTATGCCATGGTAACAATATTTTGCAACACCTTGTAAGGACCATATTACTTTGGTGATAATTTATTATCCTTCTTAGCTTGCTTGAGGGACATTTGTTTGTATGGTTGTATTCGTAAAAATACCTGGTCACCTACATCAAAACTTCTTTTGTTGCGATGTTGATATGCCTGTTGTTTCATTTGATTCTATGCCAAAGGGAGATTATCCTTTAAGAGTAGAGAACTTGTTGTTGATGCTCGCTGTGATCTTCCACTACCTGAAATTTATAATTTTATCTTAAAGATGATGTGATGGATGGTGAATGATATCCTTTTTTTTTTTCTGGATAAAGGCTAAACTATTATATTAAAAGAGAGAAAAAAGTTATGTACAAAGAGGAACATGCCTCTGAGGGTGCAGGGGGTCACCCTCTGTCAAAAAACACATCAGGTGCTCATGGCTACCTGAATTACAAAGATAGAGATGATAACGGAGAGAATGAGCAGAGCCATAGCTGGTAGCCTTCTGGCTTACAAAAAGAGATCCTTGCAAAAGAACAGCAGTAGCATAATTTGAGAACCTTGCATGTCGAATGTGTCCTGCTGCTGATAGCATTATGCCAAACGATGGTAGAGGGCCCATTAACTCCAGGGTTCTTGATGAACTGAGAACTCTAGAGGGCTCACTACCAGAAAACAAACAGTTGGGCCCTTCTATACCGTAAGGTGTCCCTTCAGAATTCCAAAACAGGTTCATTAAGCGGCAGAAGAAGCAGAAACTAAACCTTCGAAGGTTCAGTGTTGTCAATTCCTGGCTTGATAGCCTCTTCATTCATCTCCAGACGGTTGGTGAGTTGATTACTGAAGCGAACAGGTTGCTGAGGCACCTGATCTAGATGCTGAGGCGAACCCAGTTCAGATATAATCTCCGTAAGGTTGACATCATCAGGAGTATGATTGTCAATATTTTCATCCACTGCTGGTACTCGAGCTTGATCAATTTGCTCCTGCTCCCTATCAACCTCTTCCTGACTGTCCGAGTCTTCCTCCTCCTCCTTCGCAATGACCGTTATCAGCAGAGAGATACTAGACTGGTTTCTCCGGCATCGAAAAGTGCAGTGAGATGTATGAACTTGACTGTCTAAGGGGTCCGACTCCTCTGAGGGAGAAGACGGAGGCTCCAGCATGGCAATCGGCAGAATTTCTCTTACCTGAGCCTCTTGCCGTCGCCGAATTCCCCAAACACCTCCACGCCTTGGGACTCCTCGTTGTCTCGGCGCCATGGGCAAGGGATAACTCACTTTACATACAGTAGAAGGCAGAAATTCAGGACTCAGAGTCTTGATATTAGCACCCAGATCCTCCTTAATAGCAGCAATAGCCCAAATATGGATCCTTACCAATCCTTCCTCGGTCGAGAGCCAAGAACGCGTGGTTTGAGTAGAGGTTAGACCTTTGCATCTACTTCCACCGCCAGCGCTCGGCTCCTTTCCATACTCAGAAAACCTCATACCAAAAGACCTCACATAACATACCTGGCTCATAAGCTTGATTAAATAGGACGCGTTGCTGAACATTCTGGATGCGACAGAGCCGAAACTCCTCGAATCAGCGTACATGGTATTCAATTTTCCTCGCTTGAGGCCATCTCCCTTCTGCAGAGCCATCGTCTCAACATTTACCTGCATTAATGCTTGGCAGGAACGATTTATTATACCGTCCTGACAATCAACCTCAGGACACCAGCTGCCCCCCATCGCAAGTTCCCAAATGTGTCCAATTGTCACCCGCATCCGGGTGTGAATCAACCTGTGTTTGCATATCTCCGTCTAGTAGTGCTTGGAAGCTGGGAAGATGATCCTCCGAAACTGTAGCAGGTAGAGGACCAGCTGAGAAGTCTTTCTCGTTATCCACCCCTAAATTAGCTAGGAAGTCCGCTGGCTTGTTCCCTTCCCTTTTTGTGTGCTTGAAGGAGACTGCTCTGTTCTCTTGCAGCCAATGTTGAACTTGTTCCAATCTGGATGCCAGTCTCCAACTTCTACTGATCTTATGTACTGGGGATCCCTGTTGAAGCTTTAAGGCCATGTTTATTAGAATTTGGGAATCCCCTTCTACTATCAAAGGAAGATACTTGCCCTGCTGCGCCAGAGTGAGACCTTTCCAAAGACCTTCCAGCTCCGCCGCATTATTGGTATTCCACCCAATTGTGCCAAAGAAGGTGATGTGAGGTTTTCCTTGATGGTCTCTTATTACACCTCCATAACCAGTCTGGCCCGGATTGCCCTTCGATGCGCCATCGAAGTTCAATTGGAATGTATTGATTGGTGGTGGCATCCACTTTGCTGTGTGGGTTCGGTGTTGTTCTGGGCTAGGCCTAGCCAAAATCTTATCTTGTATCTTTATCTGCCAATTGTTCCAGATGGCAAACTCCTGAGGTTGCTTTGGGAAATCCTCTTTAGACCAGTCCTTTGTTGAAAGAGTTTCACTGATATTGTTATGAATTCCCTTCCAAACCTGCTCTAGAGTCATTGTTTGACCCTTGAATATCCTCCTGTTTCGTTCCTTCCAGATATTCCACATTAAGAATCCCGGGATAATTTGCCAAAGGATATTTAGGATTGTACACTGATACGGTGCTTGAGGCCATTGGCGGATTGTTTCTTTGATATCCCCCAGGACGCGACCTTCCTTCTGACAACGGAAAGCCACCTTTTCCCAGATCTTTTTGCTCAGCTGGCACGTCTGCATTAGGTGTAGAGCAGATTCTTCTTCCTGATTGCAATTGAGGCAAATAGAGGGTCCTAAGAAGCCCCGTTTCCTGAGGTTATCCCAGGTGAGGATTCTATTGTAAGATAAAAGCCACAGAAAGGTGGATACTTTCGGCCATATTGGGGGTTTCCATATTTTGCTCCATATCTGATCCTTGTCCATCCTGTCCCTTATTATGATTCTGTAGGCTTCCTTTGTAGTGAATGTACCCCTCTCCTCATACCCCCATCTCAATGTGTCCATCCCTGCTTGCTTTAATATCCTGCGTTTTTTTAGCTCTGAGTGGAGAGAGAGTTGGTTGTGATTTGAGCTGCGTGGTAAGATCAGGCTTGTTTCTTTCCACTCTCTCTGCTCTTGATTATTCGGTTCTTTCCAGAAACTGCTTATTTTCTCCTGCGGAGTTATCTCCCTTTCTGGAATGGCTTGCAAACTGTCCTTGAGCTTTGGTAGCTGCTGCCAGGAATCTTCCCAGAACCTGGCTGTAAGACCATCTTTCACCTCCCAAAAGCTATGTTTTTGAATGAGATCTCTATGTTGGATAGCCGAGTTCCATATTAGCGATCCCTTACTGGTTTCCGACATTCTGATCCTTTCTTCTAGGGGTAGATTCCTTGTATACTTTGCTGTCCAAAGACGTGCCCACGGGTTGTTAAAGTCTGAAAGCCACCTCCACCATATTTTCGCTCCCATGGTCTTATTGCTTTGTTCGGGGTCCCTGAGTCCTATTCCTCCTGCCAGTCTAGGAAGACAGGCTTTGTCCCATCTAATGAGAGCCCATTTTCTGTTAGGCCCTGAGCTGCCCCACAAGAAGTTCCTCTGCAATTGTTTGATAGTCCTTAGAACCCATTTTGGCGCTGCTAGGATGGAAAATAAATAAAGCGGCATGGATTGCAAAACAACCTTTATTAGCACCACTCTGCTGGCCATATTCAACGATCTGTAAGTCCAAAGGAGCAACCTTGCTTCCAATTTCTCGAGCAGGAGAGTCCACGAAGAGTGCTTGAGGGCAGAAGCAATAAGAGGAGCGCCTAGATAGGAGGAGGGAAGAGACGCCTTTGAGAAGCCAAGGATACGCGTGATGGCTCTTTGGGTATAAGGAGGGGTGTTAAAGAAAAAGACTTGGGATTTGGCATTATTGATGAGGGCTCCAGAAGCTTTTGAAAAAGAGTCGAGGATAGATTTGAATGAGCGGGCTTCTTGAACAGATGGGTGGCCGAAAAGCATGTTATCATCAACAAATTGTTGATGAGAAACTGCTGGGAGGTTGTGAACAGCAATTCCTTTGAGCTTATGCGCTAGGATGGCAGATTTAATACTTCGCCCCAGACCTTCAGCGAGGATGACAAATAGGAAGGGTGACAAGGGGTCTCCCTGCCTAATGCCCCGAGAGGGACGAAAGGTAGGAGAGGGAATCCCGTTGATGAGAATGGAAAAGAAAGATGAGGAGATGAGACTACTAACCCACCTAACCCATGGGGGAGCGAAACCAAAAGCTAGGAGAGTTTTTTGCAAGTAATTCCAGCTTATACTATCGAATGCTTTGGATAGATCAATTTTGAGAAGCATCCCTGGCTTTTTTAAAATCTTGAGAGAATGTATTATTTCGTGGGTTAGGATGATCCCATCAGTGATTTGACGCCCCTCTACATACCCGGATTGTTCTGGAGAGATGATGAGGGGCAACAAGGGTTTCAATCGTAGAGCAATGACCTTTGAGACAATTTTATAAATAATATTACATAAAGCAATGGGCCGATACTTATCTGGAGTGTTGGATTCCGAAGATTTGGGGATCAAAGCCAGAAATGTAGCATTCATGGCTGGAAACATCCATCTGAGAGTCCTTGATTCCTCCACAACCTGCCAGACTTCCCATTTTATTAATTCCCAGAAATGCTGAAAGAAATTTGAAGTAAACCCATCTGGGCCCGGCGCTTTCCCTGCCTTAAGTTGGTTGACCGCTAATTCTACTTCTTGAAGACTAATCGGTTTGAGAAGCAGAGTATTCTGATCTTCGGTAATGATTCTTGGGATGTGCCTGGTGATGTTATCAATAGCGGCGGATCTGTCTATATCTGGTTCTTGATTCATCCTTTTGAAGTAGTTTACGAACTCCATTTCAATACCTTCATGGTCTTCGACTTTGCTTCCTTGCTCATTATTTACAAAGGATATTTGGTTGATCATACGCCTTTGGACTGTTGTTTTGTGAAAGAATTTTGTGTTCTTTTCACCTTCCTTCAGCCATCTGATCCTCGACTTCTGCCTCCACAGTGTCTCTTCCTGCATGTCTCTTTCTAGAATTTGCTTTTCTATTGCTTGTTCCTGTTGTGTCAACTCCTCGGATCGGCCATGAGAAATTATTCTTTGTTGAGTGTCCTTCATTTTTTGAATGAGGATTTCCTTTGATTTGAAAATATTACCAAATGTGGATTTATTCCAACGCTTTATTTCCTCTTTGAGATACTTCAGCTTCTTTTGGAATAGGGCCATTCTTGTTCCCTCTGTTGCTTTGAATTTTGTCCAGGTTGTCCTTATGAATTCATGGAAGTCCGGGTGTGATAGCCAGAAAGATTCGAATCTGAATGGCCTCTTTAAACTTTTGCCTGGTCTGTTCCAATTTAAGGCAATGGGCCAGTGGTCCGATCCTGAATAAGGAAGGATTGAGGCTGTAAAATCTCCCCCTAAATGCACTGCATTGTCAGAAACCAGGAAACGATCTAGGCGCGAGGACACTTGCATCGGTTCCGTTCTCTTATTGCTCCAGGTATAAAGACCGTTTTCAGTTGGAATATCAATCATCCAATTGTCTTGAATGAAATCTTTGAGTAGAGTGCCATCTCTGTTAATTCCGCTGCGTCCTCCTCTCTTTTCCTCCAGAGTCGCTATCATGTTGTAATCTCCGCCTGAGATCCATAGCGGATGCGTTCTGTTTGCATTGAGCTGCGTTAATGCCTCCAGTATATCGGCTTTCTGCTGGATTTCTTGTGGAAAATATACATTTGTAATATGCCCCTTAATGTTTGTGCCGATTAGATGGAACTTGGCTTGGATGAAGTTTCTGTTGGCATGTATATTGTCCAGCTGTATCATTCTTGAGTCCCAAAGGATTGCCAAACCTCCGGAGGCGCCTTGAGCTTCCACTGCCGAGACCTGCCCTGCAGGCCACGCCTTGGCTGCTACTTTTTCTAAAACTGTTTGCTTACATTTGGTCTCTTGCAAAAAAATAATTGCTGGTTTTTCTACCATTATCATGTTTTTTAGGAGTCTACCCTTCTTCTGGCCGTTAAGCCCTCTAATATTCCAAGATATCAATTTCATTGGGAAGATTTGGGGTGGATGTTAAAATACCTTGTTAGCTGGGCATATCTCCCTGAATCCACCAGGACTTCTCCTACCTTTATGGTTCTCTCCAGAGCAGATTTCCTTCCTCGCTTTTTGCTATCCTTTGCAATAAACTTTCCATCCCATTGGCTGCCTGTTTGAACCCCAAGCGAATATTTCTTCTGGGCTTTGTGCAGTACCTCCTCGAGTTTGTCCACTTGCGTTTCAGTTATTTTATCGAAGTTTCTAGTTTTACAAGCAGCTTCCAGACCAATAATGTCCAGTTCCCCGATATCAAATGTTTCTGTGTCTTCATCCATATTCTGGGCTTCTTGATGACTTTCCTCATCTTCCCGTGCTTTTACTGAGCCTGATTCTGTTATATCTATCTCCATCTCTGGTTGGCTCCAGATCTTCGTTTTGGTAGTATGTGTATTACCTTCATATGCCTCACTTTTTCCTTTTGATGGCGCTTTAGTTTCCTCAGACGCTTCCAGATTTGAGATATGCTTGGATGACAGGGGGTCTTGGACGTGTTGTTCTTCCTCTGCTAGAACAACAAAGCTATTACTCGTTGAAGGCTTTGATGGATCCTTCATGGCCTGCTTATTCTGAGGTGGCTGTTTCTTATTCCCTCTTCTACGGTTAGCTACTTTAATGAACCCATCTGGTGATTGCTTGTCCTGATCTTGTTCCGTAGTTTTACTATTTAGCGGGCAGTCTCGGAACAGGTGCCCTAATGCATGGCATTTTCGACACCTGAAGGGCACATGTTCATAGTCTATTAACTGGTACCATTCTACATCCTCATGAGAGAGTCTTACCTTGTCAGGCAGGGGTTTCTTTAGGTCCATATATACGCAGATCCGGGCATAAGATGTATACTTCTTCATCTTGGTTTCTTCTGCTACCTTGACAAAATCCCCCAGGACCTTCCCAATCTCTTGAAGCGATTCTTCCTCCCAGTATTCCCATGGCAGTGAGTACAGCCTGATCCAGACGGGTGCGCAGCTCAGATCCTCCTTGTCTGGATTAAATCGTTCTACCCATTCTCTGAGAAATAGACCTGCTGAGTTAAAGAAGTATGGTCCATTCTCAAAAACTCTGTTTCTATCCTCCATACAGTTGAAGACTGCTGTAAAGAAACCTTTTGGACCCAAATGGAGGGATATATGTCCTTTCGGGTGCCATTTGATATTGATCCAAGTCCTCAGAGCTTTCTCATTTGGCCAAATGCCTATAAACTTGCCTATGAGGGCATGATCCTTCATATATTGTATTCTTGCATTGATTCTGTGGCTAGGGAACTCCACTGTTGGCGTGTGCTTGGCTACAGGCTTGCATGTGGATGATCTCACTCTCTGATCTTCTGGCTGAGCTTGATCATTCTGCCTGTCTGGCATTTCCTCAGTCTCCTTCTCATTTGTCCTCTGATCCTTTTCTGAATCGTTCTGGTTTTCGGGCTGCGTCTCATTCATTGGAGGGTCCCCTCCTGCCCCCTGGCGGGGGTTCATTTCCGCCGCTGTCAGCTTCCTTTGTCTGTAATGTGCAGCTTAGCCGCAAAGGTTGGGCTTCTGCCCCTGCAGTCCGCCTGCTGTTGTAGGTCTGCAGCTACCCTAGCCGCAGAGCGCCGCCTCCATGTTCATTTTCGCCATAGGGTTTCGTGAATGATATCCTTAAAGTGCCATAAATGGGGTCATTTTTTCTTTAGTATGGAAGGAAGTGTTATACCACTATTCATCCAGAGGTAACCACTTGACCCATTATGTTTTCTTATTAGATACAAAGCAATGAAGATATATTTCCAAATATTTGTTAACTATCTCAGTTTTCCCATCAGATTGAGGATGATAAGATAAGCTATGAGCTAATTGAGTACCTAGGCAAGAAAATAATTCATCCAAAAATTCCCAATGAAAATGGGATCTCTATTGCTTACAATAATATTTTCTTTCCATTAGCTTTTGAATTGTTTCCATAAATGCATTAACAAATGTATAAGCTTTAAATGGATGGGATAATGCACAAAAGTGTGCATACTTGGTAACTCTATCAACTACCACCATGATGACACTATTTCCTTCGTACTTAGGTAAACCTGTGATAAAATCCATTGAAACCTCCTCCCAAAATTGAATTGGAATGGATAAAGGTTGTAATAGACCCGAGGTCTTAATTGTCTTAACTTTATTTTGTTTGCAAACCAAACATTTTGCTATAAATTTTTGAATATTAGATTTAAGGCCATCCCAAAAAAATTCCTTCATGATCCCATGGTAAGTTTTTAAAAATCTTGAGTGACCTCCTAAAGGAAAGGTGTGGAATTCCAAAAGAATCTTTTGTTTGAGTTGGGAATTCTTACAAATATATAAGTGATCTTTGTACCATAATGAATCATTTTTCTAGATGAATGTGTTAGATGTACTGGGATCTTGCTACAAATTTTGAATGAGTGTCCACACTTCTTCGTCATTCTTCCATTCATCCATTTCTTCGGTTATCCAATTTGGTTGGATAATAGAAATGGAACAAAACAATGATTCCACATCCTCATCCTTTCTTGAGAGTGCATCTGCAACAACACTCTTCTTCCCTTTTTTTGTAGATGATTTCAAAGTCATAACCCAACATTTTTGTGACCTATTTTTGTTGCTTTTCCAAAGATAATCTTTGTTCCAAAAAGTATTTAAGACTATCATGATCTATTTTGACCCTAAAGTGTCTTCCCATTAGGTAATTCACCATTGATTTAGTGCATGTAGTATTGCCAACATTTCCTTCTTATAAATAGGTTTGTGTAAATAATTTCCTTTGATTGGATGACCTTCAAAAGTAATGGGTCTTCCTTCTTGCATTAAAATAACACCAATTCATTTCTTGAGGCATCACATTCCATAATAAAAGTCTTTGTGAAGTTTGGCATAGAGAAGACTGGTGCTTAACACATTACCTCTTTAAGATTTTCAAAGGATTTAGTTGCTTATGGATTCTAAGAAAATACATCTTTCTTCAGTAATGTTGTTAGAGATGCTGCTATTCTCCCATAATTCCTAACAAACTTGTGATAATACTCATTCAACCTGAGAAATCCTTGCAAATGCTTTATGGTTGTGGAGATTTTCCATTCCTTAATGGATTTAATTTTGTTAGGGTCTACCTTAACACCCTCATGAGATACAATATAACCCAGATATTCCACCTCTTGTACTCAAAGAACATTTGGAGGTTTTTACATATAATCATTTCTCCTCCAATATTTTGAGCACCCTATCAACATGTTGAACATGATCCTTCCAAGACTTGTTGTAGATTAGTATATCATAAACAAATACTAACACAAATTTTCTAAGGAAGAGTTTGAAAATGAAATTCATCAAACCTTGAAATGTAGAAGGTGCATTAGTAAGGCCAAAAGGCAAGACCAAAAATTCGTAATGACCCTCACGAGTTCTAAATTCTATTTTCAGAATATCTTCAGTCTTCATTCTAATTTGATCATATATTGAATGAAGATCCAACTTGGTGAAGTAAATTTCTCCATGTAATTCATCCAATAATTCATCAATGACATGAATGTGAAATTTATCTTTAATAGTGAGCTTGTTGAGCTCCTTATAATCTGGACACATGCACCATGATCCATCCTTCTTGTGCAACAATACTACTGGAGCTGAAAAAGAACTTTGAATAGGTTGAATTATACCGACCTCTAGCATTTATGCAACCATACATTCAATTTCACCCTTTTGGGAATAGGGATATCTATAAGGCCTGATGATTGGAGGAACACTTCTTGGAATCAAATGAATAGTATGATCATGATCACGAATAGGTTGGAGGCCTTTGGGAGTCTCAAATACCTTGGAATGATTGTCGAAGACATTTTGGAGATATGGAGAAATAGATGATTTTGATGTTTGAACCTCTAGTGAGAATAATTGTGAAATTACGCCCCATTGTTATTTCTTTAGAATCTTTGTCATGATATTATAGCTAATTATCTTTCCTGGTTTCCATGCAATACCCCTTAATCCAACTTCCTTTCCTTCCCAAAAAATTTTAAGAAAATTTCTTGAAAATTAAAAGCTATCATACCCAAAGATTGTAACCATTGGACTTGTAGTACAATATCGACACCATCCATTGGAATAGAGAGCATTGACTATTCAATACATATTCCCCTATGGTTAGATTGATATTATGGCACTTTATAGAGCAATTTATAGTTCCTCCATTTGCAACCATCACTTGACACTCTGGTGTTGGGTATAGGAAGTAATTCAATTCCTTGGCTATCTTACAATGAATAAAATTATGGTTACTACCCAAATCAATCAACACTATTGCCTTTTTCTTCTTGAAATGTCCTTATATCTTGAGAGTTTGAGTGGTAATTCCTGCCAATTCATTACAAAATATGGCCGAATTCATTTCTTATTTCTATAGGGTTGGTTCCTAGTGCATATCCTCTTCTTTTGAAGTTTCTTGTTCCTTTCCTTCCTCCTCTTCACAATCTATGTAAAATAATTTCTTCTCGGCACACTTATGACCTTTAGTGTATTTTCTATCACAACTGTAGCAAACCCCTTTTGCTCTTTTTTTCTTCCAATTGTTGTGGTGTCAACCATGTAGGTTGTGGAAGGCTAGGAGCAACAACACTTCCATATTTATAGTTGTAAGTGGTAGGCTTCCTTGTTGCCATCGTTTTTCTTTCAATTTTTCTTGCCAAACCGAATGTCTTCTCCAATGAATCAGTTTCCCTAAGGCAAACCTCATGCTGGATGTTATCATTTATAGTCCCTATGAAGACATCAATCCTATGATCTTATGAAATATCATTTACCCTTATATTCAATTTTTGGAAGTCCTCAATGTGCTCTGCCATTGAGCCCTTTTGTTTGAGATTTATCAATTGGGTAAAGAAGGTGTTTCTCTTTGTATCCTCATAATGTGCTATCATTTCCTCCTTAAAAATTGACCAAGTGACAAGTGGTTTATAAGAAAAAATCCATCAATACCATACAAAATTATTGGGTTATAAATTTAAAGTTTCAATGTGTAACTTTTGTGTGTGTTACACATTATGGAAATCAAAATATTGCTCCATTTGTAGTATCCATGTTACGGGATCCTTGCCATCAAAATTCCTCATATCGATCTTTGGAATATGGTGGGTCTTCAATCCAATGCTAGAGTATATGAAATCATGATTAACATTTATTTTGTTCTCATCATCATTTTCATATAATACCTTTTCTCCATTAGGACGCATTTCTTGTAGCAACTTTGTTAAACCTTCCATGTCTGCTTTTAAACCATTCTTCAAATATTCCATTTTGCCTTTCAGTTTTTATTCTATACCATCCATATTAACTTTCATGCCATCCTTCAAACATTCCATGTATTATTTTAAACTATTCTTCAAACCATCCAACTTAGCTTCCATTTCATTTCTGGTTACTCTTTGTGAGAGTGAAATTTGTTGCACTTGATCTCGCAATTTTGATATATCATGTTGCATTTCTTCCTCTTGTTCATGTGTGAATAGAAGATATTTCTGGTTGCTTACTAGGTGTTTCCATTTTTTTGTTTTGAGGAATTTTGAAATCAAACAATTATATCTATGCTTTACTATGCCCTTTGAATCACTTCAAACTGATCTTTCAAACAAAAGTTATGCAAAATTTAAAAAATACACACATTTTTCTTGCTTTTTGGGAGCTAGATATTGCAGCTGTTGTATCTCTGTAATTGAGAATCTTCAAGATGTGAAATTATGTCCTATAGTAGACCTATGAGTCTTCTTTCCAACCCAATATTTCAGACCAAGATTTGATTCTTTAGGAAAGAGTTATGCCTAATCTCCCATGATGACCTGATTATAGACTAGTTCAGTAGAGAGAACTTGTACGGAGTGCCACATGTCACTGTTTCGACCTTCGACCCTAAAAATGATACCCAAAAAACTAAAATATGTCCTTTTTCTATCAATTTTTATGAAATTCAAATATTATGTTCAGAGATAAAGTTATGATTATTTTCCCTAGGTCACCTATTTGAGATGGAATTTTGGAGCCTCCAAAAACCCTCACTTCCTTGGATCATATCTCCGAAAAAATAGAGATAAAATATATGAAATTCATATACAAAGTTCACCAATATTTTGACTCCACGTGATTTAAATTTCATCTTCTGAAGCTTCGTATAAAATTTTTTATAACGAAAATTCTATGATGACCTGTTTGAAGCAGTGAAACCCTATAATTCGAAGCTTTGATACCAAATGTTTATACAACCAACTGACAAATAGATAGATCAAAGACTTAAAAATTATCCTCTTCAAGGGGGAAACCTACTTTACATTACATAAATGAACAATTCTTGGATGATTCAAATGACGAAACCTCCCTTCTATATATAGGAGTCTAAGGGGCCACAATATAATTAGAGCCTACATAACAATAATAATGTAAGGGAACAAAAATAACTCTAATGGGCTTCTGTGGGGCACAATAATATAAATGTGGGGACTACATGGGAACAAAAATGACAACAAGGGGGCTACAATAACAATAAAAATAATGGGCTACACTAGTATTATAGGGACCTGACAGTATGTGGGAAAAATCCTGGCATGAGCTCTACCTTGCTCATATAGTCATCACCAGGTTTCTGAGCACATGTTGCTCCATTACATCAAAGGAAGGAACCCTTGAATGTCCCAACCCTGATGAGAAATAAAATGACTCATATTAAAGGATAATAGCTCTAACTCTTGAACTATAAGAAATAAGACAAAGAAAAATCAAGAAGAAGTAAAAGGCACACAAGAGGGGTGGAAAAATAAAGGATGGGTTGGTAACCCATGCATCCATGAATGCTTCCTCCTGACATATATACACTAAGGATGTGGAAACCCCCATGAGATAGTCCCTTTGGCCATGACACTTAACCATGAAACCCTATCCCCTTTGTTACCATCATTACTACTCACTAACATTTATTAATTGGAGGGTGGACTAAGGAAACACTACTTCCCCTTAGAGTCTGGAAGCACCTAATAGGGTTGACCTTTATCCACCCCTACCTAGAGAGAAAAAACCATTATGAGATCAAGGTTATTATTTTGGAAGGTTATCCTTGTTTGAAGTATTAAATTGCGCATAGCATTCAAGTTTGGTTCACTTAGATGCATTAATGATCTTGGTCCCTAATGACTGGTTACTTTCACTAAAATCCATGTTGTTCTTTTCATGTGGTCTAAAGGCCTAGGTCTTGAGCACCTACTCCATAGACACCCAAGCCCTACAGAGAAGTATATTGGCACAAATAGGTGAAGCATTGAGACAACTGAGCCTCCTAGAAGCATCATTGGATGACACATGTCGTAAAGCACCTCCAACACCCAAGACATTGGTTGAATTTGTACCATATTTGATGACTCTTCAGGATGCCACAACATGACCCAACATGCCCCCAGACTAGCCTTGACACAACTTGATGGAAACAAATAATTTAGAGCCTAGATGAGGATGGTCTCACCATGAGAAACTAGGGAGGGCTTGTTGCACAAAAGAGCCCTTAATGCTAGAGCATAGAAGGCCACTTTTATCATTTGGAGACCCATGGAGACCACTTTGTGGTGCCCCAACTAGATCATGGGACCATAGAGGGGGAAATTAGATGAATTTTTGGTCCAAACCTTAAATCATGGACTTGGCATGCTTCTACACCACCTTGTACACCTCATCAACATTGTACATGATATTTAGAGCACTCACATTGCATGAAGTCAGCCCTAAAGAGCTTATGGCTCACACAAGTGGGCTAATTAAGGCATATTTCAAAAATCAAATGGGTTGGATTGTAACCTAATTAATTTCTATCATCAATATTGTTTTTATGGGCTTTGTAGGCTAATTAGTAGTCCTAATCCTCATATAAATAGAGGATAGGTTCATTTGTATCAGATCATCACTTGTGACTATTTCGACCCTCTTGGAGAATTTTGGCCTTATTGATTTCTTATGGAGATGTGACTCTATAGTGTATTTAGTCATTTGGCACTATTTATTTGGTCTTGGCAATGCTACTTTGGAGCAATACAAGGTTTCACACGCATTTTATTTTGTAAGTGCCTTGGATTTGATAAATTTTTGTTCTTGTGTCTAATGTATGGAATGATTTATTATTTAGTTTTCTTGTTGTGCTAGTTATTGTTGAAGATAAATGTATGTAATATACATAATGACATTGTTTGCATTACTAATTAGTATAATATGAATGGAAATTCCCTTTGTGTACCTTTAAACTAGCTCTCCCAAATGAATTTGTTCCCTAAAAAAATTAATGGTTAGGGTTTTGAGTTAAGGCTTCAAAATTCCCTTACTCCTTACCAAGACTTAGAATTTTTTCACTCCCATAGACTCCATCATCCCAAGGACAAGGAATTGGGCTTGTCACTTTGTTGATAAAACACAAAATTTACCATAAAGCTAATTTTCACTATCTTATTTTAATTTTTGGCCCCCTTAAGGTCAAGCTGCTAGCTAGGGCTATGGCACAAGTTGACCTAATGTGGAAATTTTAGCTTGCGGAAGGATTTAAAATTGAAAGGAGTGTTGATTTCCTCAAAATAAACTCATTTAGTGGCTAATTCATCAATTGTAAGGATGAATATTTTTTTCTAGGTGAATCTTACCCTAGGCAAAGCCTAGTTTTCCCTAGGCTTCAACTTGGGGGCTTGTTGAAGGTTTCTTGCTCCTTTGGTTGCTAATATTCATTTCTTGGAAACCTTTTCTTGTCCTTTGATTCTATTTTAATCTAATTTTCTTGTTATCTCTCAAGCCATAGATCATTTGTGCCTTTAAATTGACCTTATTAGAGGATGCGAATTTCATTTCTACACTTGCTAAACCTTGTCCTTAAGACTATTTGTCCTTTATAAATACCTTCTTTTCACCTTGATCCTTGAATTTTGTATACCTTAGGTGATCTAAATTAGGAAGCCTCCCTTGTGGTGAAAGTCCATTAAAGAGTAGAAGGTAGTGGCTATGGTGATAGTGGGCCACAACTCATTGTTGTCCCTTAGTCTAGTTTTTTCCTTGTAGGTTACCACTTACAAGAGCTACTAGATTTTGAGGCAACATGTCCCAAAGGCATCTGTATATAAGAAAAGGTACCCATCTTGGTGCAAAAAGTATTATTGAGCCTATATTCTTCTAAAAATAGGACCTACTTATAATTAGAGAATCCATCCAATATGGAAAGAATTTCAGAGACTAAGACTTGTTGGAGAATATGTCCATAGGAGGCAAAGAGTAGTTGTCTTTATTATAGGCTCTTTAAAATTTATAAAATAAATAAAACGCCTACTTTATGCATATTTATTTATCAATGGTACAAGGTTCAAAGCTGACATTGAATCTCCAACCTTAACGATCATTCATGAAACCATTAACTTCTTGATTTCATTCTAGATTAAGGGCTCATACGTGTGGTTTACCTTACGTAGTTTCTGCTAAAAAGGTTTGGCACCCTCCTTGATTAGAATGAAATGTTGAATGATGTAGGTGTCATGTGTTTTTAGATCATCATATTTCCTTGAAAATATGTCTTTGTAGTATGTACATTGTGAAAAGCTAAACAAATGTGTGATTTTTTCCCAATGAGTAGTAGGTTCCTAGGTTGAAAATTTATGGGTCTTGTTCAATCCCTAGGTTGACGATCTCAAGCATCAAGGATGGACTAAGAGTCTTAGTGATAATAGGTGAAATAACCTTGATTTTAGATCAAGTAATTTCTCAAGTGGCACCACCCCTTTAGGGATGAGATTACCCTTATTTGCATTCTAATTATGTTTCACTCGCTATCATGTTCAATATTTCTCAATGACAATGTCCTTGAATATGTCTGAAATGGTCAACAAGTTCACTACCTATGTATCATCATTGAGTTCCTATCAATTAGTGAGTTTATTAGGGAAAATGGGTTTGAAAATCAACTCAATTGAAAATATGTGACATAGAGGAGTAAATCTAGGAGCTGCATTAGCTAGAGTGTCGACGACAATATTCATAGATCAAGGAATGGGAAAAATATTAAATGATTTTTATAATGAAGTTAGTTTTCATAGTTCTTGCTAGTGTCCTCTGAGGTGCAGATACAAGCAATGAATGGTGTTACATATCTATTGAAAAATTTTCTCCAAAAAACCAAATACTTTTAAACACTCTACCTTTAGGTCAAGAACTTTATTTAGCCTGAAGATAAGTGCTTTGTACTTAGGTGTGTTGTTGGTACAATAAAACTCAAATTTGAAGGATAGCACAATTTTATTTTTGTGCAAATCAATTAGGATACATGCAACATTGACTTGGTAATGCATTTTAGAACCATTGAAATAAAAATTCCTAATGTTAGTATCTACTCTTACGTCGGTATAAATATTTCTATTTACATCTGATGTATGATGATCATTATCATTAGTTTTTGAGAAATGGATGAGTTCAAACTATGTGTTGGATGGTAAGGGTGATGGCTAGGTTATATAGAGACACATATTATTTTTGAACAAAAATTTCCCAATGGGTTCATTTGGTCCTTCCAGTTGTGTAAATGTGTGTTTCATGTGAGGCTCAAAGTCCACCCTTATCTAATTTTTCTTTCCATTGTACGGTAGAAATATGTGAGACCAATTTCAAGTGAAGAATCCTTGAAAATTCTCCAACCAATCCCTACTCAATAATATACCATAGGCTTCAGGTAAGTCAACAACTATGATGTTCCACTTGATGAAATCATGAGTCAAAGGATAGTCTAATCAATACACATTTCAACTCATTTACGATCTTGACTTCTAACCTATCCAACTGAATGATCTTAGCATTAGTCAATACTGACACAACAATTATTTTTAAGCACATTGAATAAGGCATGGCATTGGAGGAAGCTTTAGAATCAACTAGGAAATTTTGCATATTGTGGTTGAAAATATCAAAGGTTAGAAGGAAATGTCAGGTTTGAGACTTTCAATGGGCTTTAATATTAGTAGTGTTGATAGTGTACTTGGAAACATTAGAGTTTCTTGGTGTTACTATAGAAGTTTTCACAAATATTTTATGACTTATTATAGGTTTTGGTTGAGTAAGGAAGGGTTCAAAGGTTTTTATAAGCAACTTTCTTGTTGAGGAAGGTTGCAAAGGTTGTAAAGTGATATATTTTCCTTGATATTCTTAATATATTCAGTCAAATTATAGTCCATAGATTTAGTGTCTATAGAAGTTGGGGATATAGTGTTATCAATAGGAGATGAAGACCTAGTGTTCTGTGTAGAGGTAGAAGGTTTAATATTCTATGTAGAAGTTGTGGTTTTCTTTGTGCTCTGAGTGGGAATGGGATCTATCTTGGTATTTTGTGTAGTTATATGGTTTGTATTAGGTGTAGACTTAGTAATTTTTGCAAAGGTTTGGAGTGGAAACACCCATATTAGTCTATATTTCCCTTAAGTAGGCTAAGAAGCATCAAGTGCAAGTCCCTTAGTACATAGATTATAATTTCTTGGGACAATGTGAGTGACTTGAGCTTCTCCTAAAGAAAATTTCCCAATGGCCTATGTATCAATATCTAACACCTAATCCCATAAAAACATAATTGAGCCGTTAGTGGATTCTTCTTTAGCTATGTTGGGTTCATCATTAGGTTCTTGAGATGGTTCATCAGATAATGATTGTTGTTCCAAGAACTAATTAATAAACAAAATCATAAAGTCCACCCCCTAAGGGGAATTTTTCTCAAAATTATTGCCCTGATGATAAGAACAAAATTGATCCATTCCAAAATCATCTATGTTTAGGTTTAAAATCGAATTGTCAGTGGGTTTAGATTGGTTGTTGGTTTTATTTTGAAAAGGATGGAAAACTATGTCCATATGAAATTTCCATTGATTTTCTCTTCAATTCAACTATGCATTTGATATCTTCTTCACAAGTTTGAGTATTCTCTCCAAATCTATAGCCTCTTTCTTTGCCAATTTATTTAACACTAGAAGCTTCTTCCCACTAGTCTTAGGATATTCTTTAGGCATATTTCCTTCCAGAGTTAACATTTGATTCTCCACCTTTATAACTTCCTCAAAGTTTTGAGCCAGTAAGTTCTTATCTTCCATTTTAACAAACATGGCTATAGAAGGGTTTAAGGCTGGGGTTTAATATTTTATAGCCAAAGGATTGATAGGGCAAGAGTCCCTAGGGAGCTTATTTAGAAAAGTAGTGAAACATTGGTTAAAATCCTTGACTTTTCCTTTCTTCTCCATCTTGATCACAATAATTTATTTGAGAAGGGAAGTGGGCGATTTCTCCTCATTGAATTTACTAAGAAAATCCATCTTAAAGGAATCCTATTGAACTATTTAAGTAGTAGCGTCTAGATTAAAATACCATGTAGATTTGTTGTTCTCAAAGGTATAAGGAAATAGCTTGCATACCACACCTTCATGATGAAAATTCATCAGATGTAGGGCTAAATAGAAGTTCTTTATGTGGTCTTCAGGAATGAAAACTTTATTGGGATCAAATTTTGGTAGGAGTTTCATGCAAATTTCCTACATGGTTGAGGGATTCTTGAGACATCCATTTAGGATGGGTATTACTAGACACTGTATCTGGTATATCTCCCTAGTATGATTCATCTTAGAATTTGATAAGTAATCCTTATGATAAATATGACCAACTTCATCATTAATATCATATTGTAGACGTATAGAGGGTGAAGAACTTGATATAATTGAGTTATCCAATAAAAAAGACCAAGGATTTATGAAAAAACATGTTCAATAAGATCTTCAACAAAATCAACAAGGGCACAACCTTTGGTGACTTATGTTGTTAAAATTGGCAACTAGGGAAAAACTTCATGTGGGTCATCTTATTCATGGCTAATAATATTTTTATTAGATTCCTCTCGTCGAGATGTGTAGGATTGATATAAAGATCATCCGATTCCGATAAGTATTCATGGAGATATGAATTTATTTTGATTATGGAATTATTATCAAGCCGACCTAGAACTCATGTAGGCTCAGAAGCCCAACAGTCGCATCTATTCAAACACCAATGTTGTGTATAAATACAGGAGGAATTTTCCTCATTTGGACTCACTCATCTCATCACATCTCTCTCTACTGCGCAGAAAAGAGTCTCTTCTCTACTGTGCAGAAAAGGGTCTCTCCCTCACACATGTGAAGCCAGAATCTGCTGAAACTGAAGTTGCAACTACAAAAGTAAAGATTAACCTGTGTGGAAAAGAAGATCTCCTCATCTAAACTATGCTATAGGTTCATCTGAACCTCCTCTGAAAACCACAACTTTTGGTGGTGGAATCAAGTCAATCCGATGGATGGTTTGCAAGATATCCACTGCCCTAGTTTGAAGCCGAAAGTTGTTGAAACTGAAGCTACAACTGTAGAAGTAAATATTGGCCTGTGTGGACTAGAATATTCCTCATCTGAACTACAATATAGGTTCATCTGAACCTCCTCTGGAAGCCACAAATTTTGGTGGTGGAATCAAGCTGATCCGACGATCGGTTTGTGAGATATCGTCTGCCATAGTTTGATGATGAAGCTGCTAATGCTGATGCTGCTGATCTAAGGTTTTCTACTGCTGATATGAATCAGATTTATTGTACTATTTCTCTCTGCTGAATTATTGAAGATAAAAGAAGATTTGATCAAATGGTTTCTCCACACATTGTGGGGTTTGTCCCTGTCTAGCCGCCACATCTTGTGTCTCTTGTCTTGGCTTGTTTTCTGTCGATCGTTTAATGTTCTATCTACACTTTACTTTACGTACATGTGATTGCTAGTCTGTGGAATATAATAAGAAAAATAAGTATACTGTTATAAGCATAAAACATACCATAACTTAACATGGTATCAGAGCTGAGGTGAAGACAAAGCTCGAGCAAGAGCAAGAGCAATCACCAAAGAGAAGATTGGTAAGGCTATCCTAAAAGAACTTTGGGGTCCTGTTGATGCCTCGAAAATCGCTGCAACAACATCGGGAATAACCACCCGATCCGGACCTTAGTACAACTCCTTTTCCATTTGGAATAGTGGCTCCAACTGGGGATAATGGGACCAGTTTCCCAAAAGTGGATAAACGGGATGAATGTATGATTTATAAACTAAGCTAGCGGTAAGCGAATAACTAAACTATTAACAAGAATACAAGAACTATAACCTATCCCGGGAATCTATTGAAATTTAAAGTGCAGCATTTAATGGTCTGTGTCTAAAGACAGGCATATAGATGACTCCATCGATCAGACATAGATATTAATTCATTTAAGATTACTGTGCCTAAATAGTTAAGCCCAACGATTAATGCGATATTACCACACTCATCATTTATATTATCGACATATACATGATTAAAAGGAAAGCATATCATAAAACATCCAATAGTGGTATGAATGTAGATCTGCTATTACAGCGCATGCATATAATCAACAATAGCAAGGATAATCAAATAACAATTTACATAACAGGAATGAAGTCAGACATAGATAGAAATACCATATGAGCTGCTTTGACACTCCAGATATCAATCGCTACTTGTAATTCTTTCTTCAACGTAGAAACATTCTCAACAAAGACAATAGTGCACAATTGCATAAAAAGCCTCCTTGTTGAATTAAGAACAACTGGTCCAGTTTCATAAAAGAATATTGACTGAAGCACAATAGTGCAAACTTCAGTCTTTAAGTCTGGTACAAAACTTTATGACCCTTTCCAAAACAATGAAAGGGTCTATAAATACTAAATTAATCTAAATATCTATAAAACTGAAATGCAACTAAGTCGGTATCAATAAATTTTGATCCTATTTTTCTCAGCGATCAGGCAATCGGCGGCATGATTCATCAGGTAGGTTGCTTGCCTTTAAATCTGAGCTGACTTATCACAAGCATTGGATCTACTTCAGGATGTTTTTTGAGGCGCGAACTGAGCTGGGCGGCATAGGTGGCATCCTGAATATCGGGAATTATATACCCGATCGCATCTGTTAGGCACTTAAGGGCGGCTCTCTGTGTATGCGGCTTTACCAGAAATAACCAATATGCTTCCATAGTTAAACTATTAATCCCAGCGATTAATCTCCCCTTTTCCTCTAAATCAGGATAGCATGATTGCTCCAATGTGTTTGTTGTTGTCATTTTTCCTGGTGTACATTGGGAAATCATATTTGATAAGTAGAGTGTGTTGTTGACTAGTTCAACCAAATTGCTGGAAGTTGATTTACATCTTGAAGCTGCCCTTTCTGCTTTCATCATCTGAGAGTGCCATTCTGTGAAAAGTATATCTTTATGTGTTTCTGAAATCTTGGGCAAATTTGCTTCTCTCCCTTGATCAGAATCTTTCCAGTCAAGAAATGCAGTTATGATCTCTTTGGCTTGATCTAATTCATTTCTAGCCTTTTCTACCTGCTGATTTATGGATGTCGTTAGTTCACAGAGTGGCTCTGCCTGAGCAATTTGTTGACACAGAAGCCTAATTTGAGATATTAATGCAGTGTTTATTTGTAATGCTTCTGCTCTGAATTCACCCACTTGTTGAGCGCCCTTTATCTTTTCGAGCTGCGATGACAATTGAGCGATTTGCACATCCTTTGTTTTCATCATTTGCTCATTTGTTGCTCTTAGTTGTGCCAATGCCTCTGATAATTCCTTCTGTTTCTGGATCGCGCTTTGGTCCACCCTTTGCTTTTCTGCCTGCAATTGTTGGGTTAGTTGACTGTTCACTTGCTGTTGTGTCAACAATTGCTGCTCTGCCTTCTGCTTTGTTTCAGCCAATTCTGCCTGTAGCGTGAAAATTTCTTGATCCTTGGTTTTCAGTAGAAGACTTACCTCCGATGCCTTATCGATTGTCGCTGCCGAATAGGCTCCCGCATACTGTGACATTTTTTTCAGGTCATCGGAGGGGTTGAATTCCTCCTTCCAAACCACGCTGCCCGTTACAGTTTGTTCTAGAAAAAGGGGAGGTTGATCAATCTTCCTCCTTTTCCTTTGTCTTTTTACCACTGCTTTATGCCTCGAGCTGTAGAAAACATCCAAGGGAGGAATATCTTCTACCTGGAGAATGATTTGGTCGGAGGGGTCTTTTGGTATTATCTCAACATCCTTAGAAATGGGTGGGCCGCTGGTTCCACTTAGAACCTGAGGTGAAGTGATGTCCTGTGTATCGTTTGTCTTGGAAGTGTCTGTATCCTTGGAACATTCCAACCCACTGATGATAGAGTCAAATTGCTTCCACTCCTGAAGCAATTTAGGGTCAATATTAGTATCTATATTGACATCAATGGTGGTTTGTTTTTCCTTTTCAGCTTGGGACTCCTTCCGCACTTTTTCCTGCTCTCTCTTCTGCTGTTCCTCTTGTTCTTTCTTTTGCCTTTCCTCTTGCTCTTTCTTTTGTTTCTCCTCCTGTGCTCTCTTCTGCCCTTCTTCTTTTTATTTTCTTTGCCTTTCCTCCTCTTCCTTCTTATGATCCTTTGTTACAGCCGGAGGTTCCTTTGACTGTTTCCAAACAGGCTCGCTTGATGATGTCGTCGATGTTGTTGCTAGTAAATCTAGAGGCAGAGTTTGCAACCTCTGTTCTCTAAGATTATTAAACTCAGTCAGCCCTTCATCATTATATTTCATTCGAGCGAATTCTTTAGCCTGACCTATTGATTCGGCTGAAACGAATAGGTCGTCAAACATATCTTCTTTGTGCTCAAATTTTGTCAATTTGGCCTGTTCTAGTGCATTGTAGGCAACTTTCTTTGGATCATATGGCCTATTTGGGATAGTCGCCAGAGTCAAGGATTGAATCTTTGTGGCTTCCTTTTCTGCATGTTTGAGATCATGCAGAGTATAGACACCACATCTCAAGGGAAAAGAGGGCCAGCCCCTCTTCTTTTCTTTCTTGAGAGTCTGTGTAACACTCTCAGCCGTAATCTGATAAGCGATTTCTCTTGCTAGGAGTTTATCTGGTATATACAAAGGGAGAACATGTGGGTTGGCTTGGCTGTCGAAAACTCTTATGTAGGTAAATCTCTCCTCTCCAAACCAACTCGCTACCGCTGTTATATCAAACGAAGCTTGATAGGAAATCTTGGGAATGGGTTTATCAAAAATAGAATAATGAATAGGCACCATAAAGCCATTGCAGATTTGGTACAGATGGTGCTTGTAAGAGGACTTCCATAATTTCTGATGGTATATGTGGATAGCCGTAGGATCTTGTGGCGTCCACCTCTAGCCGAGCACGGGAAATTCAGAATTGAAACATAATGTATCTAAGATATATGCACTATAATAGAATGGGGGAATTTTCCTTTCAGAGACGACAGTCTGATTTCTAAAATCACGCACAGCTTGTGCTAATTTTTCAGAAAGGATGGTGGCCCAATCCATGATTATACTGTTGCATGCTGCTTCCATTAGAGGTACCATTTCTATGGTAAAATTAGCAGAGTCATGCAATCCCCATAATCTACACATCATTATTCTAGCATAGCAATAAGGAGAAGCCAGAGAATCAACCGAGTACTTACTGGAAGATTCGTGTTTGTGCTTGGCCGGATTTTGTCTCCAATCCCGGATGGGTTCGGATTCAACTTCATTTTCATTTGCGAATTTCTCCAGGAACGCCTTATTATATATCTTCTCTGGCTCGGGCAAATGATACATTTGCCTTAGATCATCCGACCTGAATGATCCGAAGATTCTTCCGTCTCTAGTGCTGAAAGTTCTATCCAAGATTGGGATTTCTTGAATCGCCCACCACACTACGTCTGTGTATGGGAGAATTTGCTCCCTGGCTGCTATTCTGTGAAGGAAAGAGTCGGCTAATTCCTTGAGAGTACATTCAGACTTTCGAGTAGGATCCGCAGTAGCTTCAACTATTGTCCTTGTTGGTTCTTCGGCTTCAATCAGGTTATAAGTCCCTTGCCAAGTAACTCTGACGAGACCTGTACATGTAGTATCAGATATCAAGCCCTTCTTTTTGTCCACGAGAGCTTGTCCTGCAGCTGGTGTAGCGGAAGCGCCTGTGGCCTTCTTGGATTTCTTCCCCATCTTGCTTGAGCTTTCTCCTTTGGATGAATTCTGCACAGAGGCGCAAATATACGTAACACAGAGAAATAGCAACGAAAACTTGCAAGTGATGAAAAATATTGAGAAATGTGTAATAAGGGATTAGCTTTAAAAATGGGCGCAGACACAATCCATGGGAGGATCTTACAATTACATTAAATGGCCGTTTAGGACCTGCCACCCCTTAAATGCTCATTATACCATTATTCGGCTGAATGGCCCGTTTAAGCGTGCCGTGGACATTTTTGTGGTTGAGCGTGGGTGAATGATTGCTTAAAAGATCAAGCTTTAAATATGAACGAATCATACTATCCCTCCATTTAACAGCTTTTTTGAAATCCGTGCTATATAGTAATCGGGCGTCGGGAATACTTAAATCCTTACGTTGACAATTTTGAAATCCCGATCGCCGATAGCGAAATCGCATCGCATCGGGGTGAATGGGCATCATAATGTGCATAAATAGCATATTGCCGATTGCCGATTGCGATATCGCATTGCATCGGGGTATGACCTGGGCGCCTTATTATTGTGCATGGGATACTGCCGATTGCCGATTGCGATATTCTATCACATCGGGGTGAATGGGTTGGGGTGTTTTAAGACTATGTAAAGATTACCACCGATATCCGATTGCGTCAGGGCTAATGGCATGGGGTGCTTTAAAATGTGCATGGAGTATTGCCGATAGCCGATAGCGATATCGCATCGGCGGAGACCAATGTGCCACTTATTTGTCTTTTCTATGTCATTGCGATATGCGATCTTGCGATCGCTTTATCGCAATGATAAAAGATTGTTTTATTTGATCAAAAATGGGTTTTTAAAAGGTTTTATATAATGTCTTCATTTGGTTTGCGGACCTTTTTCAGATAATGAAGTATTGATACCGACTAACTTCTAAAGGGACCCATTTCATATATTGATTTAGTAAATAAATATGATATGAAATGGGGGGTTGTTGTAGGGCACAACAATTGGCGATTCGCTGGAAGAACCAGTTATCTCTGGAAAGCATAGAAATACTTAAACTTTTTCCACAATAGAGTTCTAGTCAAAGGGGAAGATTCTAATATAACTAAGTATATATGCACTCCGAGTAAGATGAAACTATTTTGATAACTTCCTTTCTTTTTCAGAAAATAAATACATTCTAAGTTTTAAATAGGCCTTTATTGGTTTTTAATGATAAAACAGAAAACCTTTCCAAATCAGCTTTTAAAGTGAACTCCTCCGTCATAGGTAGGGCCTCTGCTGCCAGCAAACGTTCATAGTTTCGACAGGGATACCTTTTAACCATGCTATTGTCCATTGTTCCATCCAATTAAGAGTATGATTAATAGAATGAATTCAAAACATGTTTTCATATTTTGTATTTCATTTCCTTTTTCTGTTATTGATAAGATAAAAAGCCATTGTCCTGGTTTGGTAGCCAGCTATTGACAATGCCATTCACTGGTAATAATCTAACCGAACAAGCTGGCTCTTGATGAGACCCCTTGTCTTGTAATTTCAAGCCATTACCCTGTTTTGGTATGCAGTATTGGTAATGTCGGTTAAACTATTTCCCTATGAACATGGTAAGCAGGCTTGTAATAAGACCTCTTATCTTTAATATCAAATATTTTAGAATTACACTCTGAGTAATCATAAACTTTAGTGAATGGGATGAACAATCTTCTCCTTAAGAGTAAATGGATGACAGGGTAAGAGTTGAAGATGCTGAAATTGGATTGGCTTCTATCTTGATATTGATAACCTTTTGAGACCAATTTGAAAACAGAGAATAATTTACAATACTTTTAAACTTTGAAAGGAGTTCACAAAACTTGAACTGCAGTTTCAGAATACAATGATACCTAATTTCCTAGAAATTATCCCTTTTGGTTAAGAGTTCTATTATTTTAAAAGCAAATATCGATGTACTCCTGTAGATCAAATTTTCAAACACAACAAAGGTCAATAGTAGATACCTCACAACATTATTTTCTGCAAATCCTACAAACTACAAAAATCTATCAAACTATAAGGAGAATGGGTTACCTCCTCAATTAAAGAATTTCTTCAAGATAAGGCCATTAACAGGGAGAGAATCTCTCAACCCTGATAAGTCTTGCAATATAAAGGTCGAATGGCCTATCTTTTCACATATCTGAAACGGTCCAAGCCACATCTTCTGGAACTTGGTATGTTTACCCTTGTCCTCATGGGCTTTGTCCCATTTCAGAACTAAATCACCGACTTGGAATTGTTTTGAACCGGATGAGACTGAATCAAAAGATGCCTTTATGACTTGCTGATGTTTGGCATGAATAATCCTGGCTTTTTCTCTTTCCTCTTCTAATTTTAGGATTTGGTCATGTCTGAGCTGAATAGAAGAGGAAGGACTTTCCTCAATGAACTGCACTAGGGCTAAAGAAGGAAGAACAATATTTGTGGGTAGTACTGCTTCTTTTCCATACACGATTGAACGGAGAAGATACTATAGAAGCTTTCTGTGTTATCCTATCAGCCCATAATGCAAACACTAAAGATTTGTGCAAGTTTTTATGATTCTGTTCGATATTTCGCTTAATGATTTTGATCAGATTTTTATTAGTAGACTCTGCTAAACCATTACCCTAGGGATAGTAATTAGCAGAATATTTTAATTTAAATCCTCTTTTAATAGCGAAATCAAACATAGCATTGCCTGAAAAGTAAGATGCATTATCAAAAATAAGAGCATTTGGGACACCAAACCTGGTAATGATGAATTGATCTATGAATTCAATGATTGCTTTAGAATTTGCTATCTTTAAAGGGATTGCCTCAACCCACTTAGTAAAATAATCGGTAGCAGTAAGGATATACTTATGCTTTTTGGAAGATGGTGGAGTAATCTCCCCAATGATGTCCAATCCCCATTGCTCAAATGGTTGTTCAATGTTGACTGGTTGCAGAGGGAAAGCTGATTTACGCTGTCTTCCACTAGAAGTTTGGCAATTGAGGCATTTCCTTACATACTCGTGGGCATCTTTAAATAGAGTAGGCCAATAGTAACCAGCATGAATAATTTTGTGAGCTGTTGTATCAGCTCCAAAATGTCCTCCCGCTGGTCCATCATGTAACTCCTGCAAAACCTTTTGTGCTTCAGTTTTCTCAAGGCATCTCAATAAGATGGAATCATAATTCTGCTTAAGAAGCACATCATCAATAATTTTAAAATTCTTTGCTTTCAACCTAATGGCCCTTTTGTTCTTGTAAGATAGATTCGGAGGTGCATATCCATTCTTTAAATAAAAGATTAAATCTGCATATTGAGATTCAGAATCAGTAACACTTATCTGATTGATTTCTTCAGTTTGCTCTGTATCGCTTGATTCTAGAATGTTGGATGCTCCTGCCAATATCCTGCAAAAACCTTGGCCCCTAACAATATTTTCTGGTCTAATTTCTAAGTCATACTCTTGAAGCGCTGTGACCCAATTTGCCCTTTTTTCACCTAGTTCTTTTTGGATTAATAGTTGCCTAACTGCTGGGAAAGGAACTATAACTTTTGTGTGAGTTTTCAAAAGGAAGGGTCTATAATGCTTGACTGCTTTAAATACAACAAAGGCTTGTTTTTCTACATCGGAGTAATTCAATTCAGCACCCTGAAGATTTGAGCTAAAAAATGAAATGGGTGCTTCCAAATTGTGATCATTTAGTTGCGTGAGTACTGCAGCATAAGACAAGTTGGATGCGATGGTATATAATGTAAAATGATTAGAAAAATTTGGAGTATTTAAAGCTGGGGCATTGATTATTGATTGCTTGATTAGATCAAAAGCTTCCTTTTCTGCTAATCCCCACTTAAAGACTAAATTTTTCTTAATCATTGTTTGAAGTGGCAAAATAATTTGAGAAAAATCTGGGACAAATCTTTTAACAAAATTGATCTGGCCTAAAAATGACTGCATCGATTTTTTATTGTGTGGGAAAGGGATTTCAGAGATTTCTTTGATCCGATCAGGATCAATATAAATGCCATCTTTGGATACAATAAAACCCAAGAGTTTTCCTTGATCAAGAGCAAAGAAAGACTTTTTAGGGTTAAGAGAAATACCATATCTTTTGCAACGCTGAAAGATTTGATTTAGATCATGCAAATGATTATACCTCTCCTTAGAGAATACAGTAATATCGTCTAGATAGACGACTACTGTTCTATTAATCAACCCTCTAAAAGCTATATCCATAACTCTTTGGAATGTTGCTCCTGCATTTATAAGTCCAAAAGGCATTTTCTGATACACATATGTTCCCCATTTTGTTCTGAATGTGGTTTTAATCTGGTCATCAGGATGAACCAGAACTTGGTTATATCCTGAGAAACCATCAAGAAAGGACATCAATTCAGAGCCTGCTACTGATTGGAGTATTTGCTCCATAGTAGGTAATGGGAAATTGTCTTTCAAGCTTGATTTGTTCAAATTTCTGAAATCAATACAGATTCGAATGTCGCCATTTTTCTTTCTGACTTGCACCATATTAGAGACCCATTTTGAGTGTCGGACAGGAAAAATAATCTTGGCTTTCAAGAGTTTTTTAAGTTCCGATTTTATCTGGCTCTCCAAATTTGGATGTATTTTTCTTAACTTCTGCTGAATCGGTTTCTGATCGGGAAGCATAGGAATGGTATGCTGGATAATGGATGTATCATAAGTCTTCAAATCATCATACTTCCAAGCAAAAACCTGTTTATTTTTCCTTAACAATTTAATAAATGCGTCCTTCTCTTCCAAGGAAAGTCCTAATCCTAAATTAATATTTTGAGGAGCATGCTCAGTACCTAGATTTATCAATTCGAACCTAAGGGTAGAACTTTGGAGCTTTGCATTAATTACAGGTTTAAACCTGTCTTTGATATCATAAAGATTTTCGAGCTTTACCACTGGCTTAGGAATTGAATTTTCCTGAGGTGTTTCTTTCATTTGTAGATCATGGTCATTTTCCTCAATAATTTGATCGTCATAGGACTTTTCAAAAGTTAGAAATTGTAAAATATCCTCATCATGATTGAATACTCTCCAATTAGTGACATTGTCAGGAATTGAAGGACTAAAAAGTAATTCTACGGAAAATCTATCTAGGCTATAGTCTTCATAAGGTAGAAGCTTGGAAGCTACATTGGCTAGGATATCGGCTGCCGAGTTTTGAGACCTGGGGATGGAGGAAATGTTGAATGCGGAAAAGTGCGAAGTAAGTTCTTGTACTAGCGATTGATAGTGCTTGAGGTGATTTGAAATACAATGGATTGCATTCCTCACCTGTTTAACAATAATTTCAGAATTGCCGAATACTTTCAAATATTGCACTTTAAGACCAATCGCTTTATACAGTCCCTGGACTAAGGCTTCGTATTCGGCTGTATTGTTAGTGCATTCAAATTCCAGCCTATAGGATAGCATTGTTTTTTCTCCTTGTGGACTAACCAAAATGCAACCTGCCCCTGAGCCCTCGTTGGACTTAGAGCCATCAAAATATAAAGACCAAAATAAAGAGGTATTAACAAATGTATTTACAGTTTTCTCAGCATCATTGAAACATCTAGACTTATCAATTTGTGAAAAAATTTCAATCTGAGATGTAAAATGATTGACTGAAAAAGGAGATGGTTGGGCAACAAAGTTTCCAAAGAATGACTCTGACGAATAATTCACCAAAATGTTGTTGTTGAACGCTACGGGTTGGTTTTCTTGCTCAAATTCAGTAACTGTGTGGGTCATATGTTTCTCTCAATCGATCCTTATTTGATTTGGCTTGCCCTTGTAGGGAAGCCACATATGTGACCAATCAGTGGAAATATACCCATGCAATTTTTCGGACCAATCCCTACTCAGAATTAAACTGTAAAATTCAGGTATATCGGCTATTAGGATGTCAATCCTTTGTACTACTCTGGGATCAGCAGACAACCTGATAGTTACGGAATTAATTTCTCCCACAACCTGCACTTTGGTCCTGTCCAACAGTACAATATGAATAGCAGAATTCTGGGGTTCAATGTTCAGTTTAGAGCAAACTGAAGCTGGCATTATGTTAGATGATGCCCCTGAGTCAATTAAACAGTTGTGCAGATTTCTGTTGTAAATCTCATAGGTTAGCAGGAAGGGTGGAGTATGAGAATTTGATCTATCTCCAATTAGAACTGAATCGATAGCTTCAACCATACCTGGAGGAGGTTGGCCTGAATCATTAGCGGCTTTTGCACTGGGAAGTGGTGTAGAGGGAACAACATTCAATTCTTTAAGAAGTAATTTCTGCTGATGCTTTAATTTACTAAGCTCAAACATAGTAATGTTTGCTTTAGTTTTCTTCATGTCATCAACAATGTTATACTCCATTGAATCGGATACGACTAATGTTTTGGATGTTGAAGGAGTATTAGAAGTTGAAGGCTGGTTTTGGGGAACTGCTGCAGGTGATTTCTTTGCAGGTGTTTTTTCTTTGGTTGTAGCGGCACCAACACTCCTCTTCTTTGATGATACCTGAACAGGTTCAGAAGTACTTTTGCTCCTAGTAGTGACCGGGAACGCCTCTTCTTCATTATCAGTATCGGAGTTGGGGAGTATAAAATCCCACATTCCATGACATTCTACTACTTCTTCTTCATCATCAGTCAGTGTGATTGTTTCCTCTTCCTCTTCTTCTTCTTGCTCTGAGTCTGCGTTAGATATGACATTTGGGGGCTTTGACTCATTTCTCTTAAAAGTTCTAAAGGGTCTTTTGGTTGAGGTTTCGGCTACCTGCTTCTTTATTTCGACCATTTCATTTGATAACATTTTTAAGACCTTTTGCAAACCTTCCATGTCGTATGGGTCTTTTGGGGTTTTCTTTCTTGAGTCATCTTTGAAAGAGACTTTTTTGGCTTTTCTGTCTTCCAGAGCAGCTTTCTTCTCTAGAGCATTGATGCGTTTTTCCACAGCAAGTGCTTCTCTCATATTTTCAGCTAAGGTAGGATTCCCAGCCCTGTCTACAAAAATAGCTATATTGGTAGGTAGGGCGGTGATACACCATTCGCTTCGAATTTGTTCACTTGGTTTGGAAGCTGTAGGGATTTTGTTTAGGAGTTTATTGAAGCGAGCATTAAATTCCTTAATTGGTTCCCTATGCTCTATTCTCAGATTGGAGAGATCATTTATTAAAGTTGCCAAAGACCTATCATCTCCATATTTGGTAAGAAACTGCTCTTGGCAAGTGTTCCAACTGGTAATGGAACCAGAGGGTAAAGAGAAATACCAGGATCCTGCTGATCCTTGTAAGGTGTAAGGGAAAAGTCTAACAACAACATCTTGTTCTGTTACTCCTTTCAAGTTGACTGCTAACATGAAATTATTGATGTGTTCCTCAGCTTGGGTTCCATCATCTGGATTAAACTTGGGTAGCCATTTTTCAGGATAATCTGGTAATGGATGCAATGGCGCAGGCATATTGACTGCACCAGGTCTGGTCCATGGATCTGCCATTGTAACAGCAACAGTGGTTGATACTACTGTTGGAATTCCAGATGTATGGGAAGGAAATAATGCTGAGGAGTGGGCAGGTTGGGATGTTGAAGCTTCTAATCCCTGGTGAACAACAATATGTAATGGGGGAGTGGATGGTTGACTTTGCAGAGGGGAAGATGCAATGGAGGATGTGGATGAAAGCTCTTCACTATCAGATCCTTCAATATTTTTCTTTGCCTTTTTCCTTTTGGGTAAAGGGAACTCAGTGGGTTCAATACCGAGCCTTTCGCTCTGAAGTCTGGTGAGAGGGTGAGGTAAATTGAACTGCGAAGTCGCACTACTTTGTGATACCTCAGATTTCTGTGGTGAAATCGAGAAGCTAAGAAGTTTGTGGATAAGAGACTGGACTTCAGGTGATTCAAGACTTAATTGTTCTGGAGTATGATGGGTTTGAGTAGTGGTAGTTGATTCCTCTTCTTCTTGTTTGGATACCGACGAGCCAGTATGCAAATAGGAAGATCGAGGGGATTCAGAGGGAGGATTACTCTTAGAATGGCTTATAGGTTTTGGCTTATGTGCCATTCACAGTTGATGCCCTCCTTCTAGCACCAAAAATGTTGATGCCTCGAAAATCGCTGCAACAACATCGGGGATAACCACCCGGTCCAGACCTTAGTACAGCTCCTTTTCCGTTTGGAATAGTGGCTCCGACTGGGGATAATGGGACCAGTTTCCAAAAAGTGGATAAACGGGATGAATGTATGATTTATAAACTAAGATAGCGGTAAGCGAATAACTAAACTATTAACAAGAATACAAGAACTATAACCTATCCCGGGAATCTATTGAACTTTAAAGTGCAACATTTAATGGTCTGTGTCTAAAGACAGGCATATAGATGACTCCATCGATCAGACATAGATATTAATTCATTTAAGATTATTGTGCCTAAATAGTTAAGCCCAACGATTAATGTGATATTACCACACTCATCATTTATATTATCGACATATACATGATTAAAAGGAAAGCATATCATAAAACATCCAATAGTGGTATGAATGTAGATCTGCTGTTACAGCGCATGCATATAATCAACAATAGCAAGGATAATCAAATAACAATTTACATAACAGGAATGAAGTCAGACATAGATAGAAATACCATATGAGCTGCTTTGACACTCCAGATATCAATCGCTACTTGTAATTCTTTCTTCAACACAGAAACATTCTCAACAAAGACAATAGTGCACAATTGCATAAAAAGCCTCCTTGTTGAATTAAGAACAACTGGTCCAGTTTCATAAAAGAATATTGACTGAAGCACAATAGTGCAAACTTCAGTCTTTAAGTCTGGTACAAAACTTTACGACCCTTTCCAAAACAATGAAAGGGTCTATAAATACTAAATTAATCTAAATATCTATAAAACTGAAATGCAACTAAGTCGGTATCAATAAATTTTGATCCTATTTTTCTCAGCGATCTGGCAATCGGCGGCATGATTCATCAGGTAGGCTACTTGCCTTTAAATCTGAGCTGACTTATCGCAAGCATTGGCTCTACTTCAGGAGGTTTGTTGAGGCGCGAACTGAGCTGGGCAGTGTTGTGGGGAAAAGTATCCAACACGGAATGACCCTATCCCACTCTAAGGGTGATAGTTCCTTAGCAACAGCTGAAGCAAAGCTATCTAAATTACTTCTTTATGACATGCAAGAGATGAAAGGAAGGGATCCACTTACCGATGTCTTGCGCAAATGGTCGATCCAATCTCCTCTATTTGCCGCTCGCTCCCAGCTCCAAGTCTTCTCACGGGCCCAGCTACACGAGATCCTGCGAACAAGACAAGAAAAGGAAACTACAAGAAGCATGCATTCATAATTGATTCAAGGATTAGCATAAATCAAATACGCAAGTAAGACAATACACCATTGAAACACATGCGAATAGAAGAACCTCAAATGCTTTATTAATATAAGGAAGTAAGGTTCAGGCGGTGATACAACCGTGAGAGGTCCAATCCAGCATCACCTTCCCGACGGAAAGAAATCTCCTCTTCACCTCCCTCAAGCAATCACCCAATACTCACAACTGTAAACCACCAGCAATTCTTTGCACAAAATTCCGGCCTTTAGATCCCATGGGATGAGATCCTTATATAGAGTTTTGGAGTGAAGATAAGTCAGCTTGATGTGTGACTTGTTGTCCTCTTCAACTCCAGTTGTTCTTCAGTCCTTGAGTCCACTCGGAGTTTCTACCTTCCACTTGGAGTTTTAGAACCTCTTTACTCATCATTAGGCGAATCTTCTGATCCAAGTGTCATTTTGGAAGCTTCCTGGGCACTGGCACATTGAGAAAAGATTCCTCCACATGTCAAAGTACGCCCAGCGCAGGTAGCCTTTGTTGCACTTGCTATGCAGCGCAGGTACACCATAGAGCTTTTGACATTCAACGCAGATGCTTAGTGGAGCAGCTGCTTTGATCCAAAATTGACCTGTTTTTGAGTGTTTTTCAGTGGAGAACTGATCTGAAGTGCTGTGGTTTGCTGACCTTGTTCCTCTAGGGGTAGGAACAACATGTTTAGGGACTTTGGATCCCTCAGATTATTGACATTTCATGCTCCATGCTGTAAGGCACAAAAATGTCTATAACAGTTGCCCCCTAAAGTATGAGGTCGTTTATCGGGTGAAATGCTTTATTAGGAGGATCCGAAGTTCATTCAATCGTCGGGAGGTGACCTGTAACAAAATACAATACAATACATTATCTTTTCATACTTTCTTTTCATGATCTAGCTGATGCGGGCATTTCCCATGCTCAGCTTTATAAATACATTTGCTGTACATAAACAGACAATCGTCTGATAATAGACTGATAATTCTCTGCTTTTAATTATCATCCTTTTAGTAGGATGATCATCTGCTGCACATGTCTATGTTTTTATCTCCTGAATATATACCGCAGCCCGGATGGATGAAACTAGATCCGGGGTCTTCAAACTTGTCCGATCTTCACTCTAGTACAAGTCGATCCATGTGAGAATTTCTTGAAGTCGAACATGGAAAGACATCGCTTGATTACCAGTCAATAATGTAAACTGTTAACAAGCGCGAGAGGAATCACCGATAATGATGATGACCCTCAAGGTACTGCAGCACAATTCACGTGGCGTGAATATAGGATCTGACGTCGAACACCATGCAAAGTCTCCCGGTCGAAGGTCATTAATGTATACCTATCGTCGGAAGTGAGAAACTTGCCATTGAGGCATGCAAGCTTCAAAGTACTGAGGGGGTGTTCCTAGATCAACTTCTTGGATAGTGAGCTGATGTCGACAAGAAGTGATCCATCAAAGGGGGGCCTTAATGAATCCCACATCAGTGACACGGAACGGAGCTAGTGATGATGGTGAAAACGATCTGTGAAATATGATTCAGGGTGGCGGTCATGGAAGGATGAAAGATGATGTATGGTAGTGGATGGGACCCGGTTGACACTTTCTGAATGACATCTCTTGAACATATAACGACACTGATGTGATGGATCGGTAGCATTACCCCATGTATGGATGGTATGGCGAGACCATGGTGAAGGGACCGGTGAATGATAATAACCCAACCCGATATTTACGGAGGCAAAAGTGTCATGTTCAAGAGCGACTTGCTACCATTAAGCTTCGAGGTTCTTCCCAATTTTTCCCCAGTCATTTCTGACCAGTACCTCTTTATTTTTGTCAAGCTTGAGGAGGATAACATATGCTTGTTCTATAACCTGCCCTTCGGGCAAGCCCATCGCTATGTTTTAACGAGCTTAACGATAGGGAAACTCGTTCTTGTCTAAAGACAAGTTTGTCACTATCTAGTATTTTTAACGAGCCTAGCGACAAAGACAACTCGGTCCTTTTCATTTTTAGAGAGTCTAAAAAGGGTACATAAAGTTAACTCCAAAGGTCCTTTTTCGTCATCTAATCCCTTAAGTCCGAAAAAGTATAAAACAATACAGAAGGGATGAATGTTCGATAGCTTTATCGAGCCGAACTAGACAAGCGCTCGATCTTTTTGTGCAATAATCCCTCAGGTCCAAAAAGATTAAAATCTAGAGGAGGGATAGCTCTTTCGATCCTTTTAACGAGCTGGAAGGCCAAAACTCAGCAAACTTTTCATATTTTACGAGTCAGTGAAAAGAGCTCAAAGAAGACTCGTATTTTGAGGAACGAATGATAAACAGGGATAGCAGCAGATTCCAGGTACAGGTTGGAATTTTCCAATCACGATGGTGTCACAAGGATGGCTAGGTGAAATCACTCTCCGCAGCTGTTCCTCAAAATAGGTAAACAATCAAGGGGATGTGAATGATCGGCCAAATGAAAAGTGGAGGTGACGGTGCAAACACGACCAAGGCTTTTTATGGCTGATGATTTTACGGTCTCAAATGGTTATTTACCGGTTCATTTTTTCTGGATGAGCTCGAACTCTGGAAGAAGCTTGCTCACATGCTTATGTTTATTTTTTAACGAGCATGAACTTTGCCAAAACTGCTCGTTTTTGCGTTTATTTTTTTAATGAGCATGAACTTTGCCAAAACTGCTCGTTTTGTTTGCATGCCCCCAGCATCATAATAACGCATGTCAAAGGAGGGTGCCCCCCAAGCTTCATTGCATTCAACTTGGTGGTTGGAATGAAGGTTTACCTTTGAATTTTGAAAAGGGGATTTGTTTCATTTTTTAATGAGGTTGACATAGTAAAAGAACTATCCTCATGACTCCTTGTTTCATTTTTTAACGAGGTTGACACGAGATAAGAACCGTCCTCGGAGCCCACTGTATTTACAGTATTTCCATTAGGGCGATGATCCATGCTGACAAAATATTTAGGAATCTTCCGAATCCGTTGGATATAGAAGATTTCATATTGTAGGTTTCCACTGTGGCTACTTCCGCCAGATTACCCACCGGCGGTAGGGCAAAAGTACCCATTAAGGCAGGGTCTTTTAGGAGACCTACTCCAATATTTTGGATCGATTGATTACTTTCATGGATCATTGTGCTGCTTCCCATAACTTGAGAACTGTTGGGGAGAAATGTTTGTTGGTCGACGATTGTAATTTTTCCTTGAAAAGGAAATACGATCCTCCTGAAGTAGGTCGACACAACTGCAGCCATGGCATATATCCAAGGCCTTCCCAGTAGGATGTTGTAATCGAGGTTTTCGTCGATTACTTCCACATCAATTTCTACTGTTTTGCCCCCCAGTTCAACTTGCAAGTTACTTAAAATCCCGTATGGAGTGTATGATCGTCCATCAAATGCTTTTAATGTTGTTGACGATTTTGACAAGGGTGGTGAGCCTAAACTTTTCCAGCAACTCATCGACATAAGGCATGTAGATGCCCCCTCATCAATAATTGTTCGATGAACAGTTTTGTTGAGGGCTTTCACTTGAATAAGGAAAGCTAGTTGAACTGGTAACTGAGGGTCATATCCTTTATGATCAAAGGCCACAAGATTGGAATCCATTGGGCCAATCCCACTTATCGCTGCTAGTAAAGCTTGCTCTTGGGAGGGGCAATTTTGCGGTACCTCAAGTGTCGACATAGCGGACGGCGATTAGGCCAGGTCCTCTATTATATTATAATTCTGTGCTATTTTTGCACGAGGATTAAATGTCGATTTGTGTACTACTCCCTTTGGTGACTTTATCATTGGTTTAGGAATGATGGGTGGCACGACTTTGGTCAAAGTTGTTGTTGAACTACTAGGTTGTTTATTTGCCTTTTTGTTCAACTGCTTTGGATTCCTGTAATCGTTATTCCTTGTCAAAGCATTATTATGTTGCTTTGAGGTGGACAACATAAGCACTTGGGATCGGGAAGCATTTTGATTAGCAACCAGATTTTGTCTTGGATTAGGAAACGGATCAGTCAATACTGCTGGGGTTTTTGAACTCTTGAAGAGTTTCTTAACTTCAGCTATATGTGGACAATCTTTCATCCAATGATCCTCATCACATATATGACACCCTGTCGGGGGTTTCCCTTTCCTTTTCTTTTTCTTCTTGCCCCCTGGTTGCTTCAGTTGTTTGCCCTTGTCGGTCGACATGGCATTTACTTCTGAGGCAAGAAGTTCCTCATTTGCATTTTGACTAGATATTTTGCGTTTTCCAGTCACGCCATTACTGGCGTGAGAGTCAGTATTCGATTTAGGAGGGGGAGGAATTGAAAATTCAGGTCTAGGGGCATCAGGTATTTTGTCGTAGAGCGTGCCGGACTGAGTATATACTAAGTCTAAGTATTGAGCGCGAGCAATGACTTGCTCCTCTGTTACGACTCCTCCCTTGGCCACATCTTCCGTTATAGCCGGAAGTAACGACTTTATAAACCATTCAGCTAACAGCTGATCGGGAACGTAAGTTTTCACCATCCTACGACGACGTCGCAACTCATGTATATGATCAGATATGTGAGTGGTCGTTGTCTGTTTGAAGTTGGTAAGGAGTTCTATTCCCGTTTCATACCTTATCGGTAATTGAAAATGGGTTAAGAAAGTCGTGGCTAAGGAGCTGAAATTGTCGAAAGAGGCTCTTGGCAATTCAATGTACCATTTAGCCGTTGGACCTGTCAATGTCCTCTGGAAGAGGCGAAGTCTTATCGAATCATCGTTTAGAGTGTTCGATGAACACCACAGATGAAAAGTCATGACGTGATTCGACGGGTCTTCACCTGGATTTCCATTGAATTTAGGAATGTTCGATGGAAGTTTATGCGGAATTGCTGGCCACCAAGGGGCATAAGAAATTGGATCATTCGTCAGCCAGTTTAGATCTGGTAATTCTAGAGTTGCTACAAAGGGCAACTGTTGGTTCAGGTTAGGCGAAGCATATCCAGGATAAGATGGTATCGCCTGAGCAATGGGTCTTTGCAGACCAGCATAATGCTGACAACTTTGACAAAGTTGATGGGCATAACCATTATAGCATGGTTGCCCATTCCTTACAAAGACTTGTTGCTCAGGTCCTTGATATGATTGCTGGAATGGCGGTTGTTGAGATTGAACCAGCTCTGGTTGTTGGACCATTTGCTATTGACCAATACTGGATGATTGACCAAGATGAGGAGTCACAGTACTTGTTTGAGCCTGAGTCGCTCCAGATAAGGAGGCACTACCCTGAGATTGTGATTGAGCCGCTGAGACAAGAGGTTGTTGTATTACAACAGGTAGCGCTTGTACTTGCGACGCATTCGCCATAGCAGGTGTGGTGGGAATATTCGACATAGGGTGTACTGGTTGCATTGAATATACAACCCCTGGTTGTTGAGGCAGTATTGGTACCCAACCGCTGGATGTAATTCCAGTTTGACCTGAACCTTGTTGTAAACTCCCATATGGTTGTTCTCTGGGAGGGAACAATGAAAGAGCATACTGCCCTCCATATGGTGGAAATCCAGTACTTAAAGGGTAAATTGGCCTTTGAAGACACATTGGATCAATTTGTTGAGTTTCAACATTAGAAATACCAGATGATAATCCGGATGAAGAAATAGGAACTAACCACATCGTTGTCCCTAATGGGACTCCGGCTTGTTGTTGACAATTTGCCGGGACAGATGGTATACCAGCGAACATCGTTGGAGTAGCAGCAGGAGGTTCTGCTGCTGCTGTGTCAGACGACACAGTCCTAGATGTCGACGGTTGTTCAGACATATCTAGTCTATCCAAAAGATTTCTTAGCGATTCTACAAGAACTTATGATGCCAAAAGACTAACTTCGAAGATCAACGCAGGAATAGGAGGTGATTATGTTCCGTTTAAAATGAATTTTATATGACGACGCTTTAGACACCACTTGCTTTTTCACTTTTTAAGAGTCGAGAAAAAGCTAAAGATGACTCTAGTCTCCTTCGATGTATTAACGAGCCCGAAGTGACAAATGCTCGGATGGACTTTTTCAGTTATAGAGTTTGAAAAAGGCCAAAAGAAACTACTCTGGAGTTCTAGGCAGAGGGTGTGCCAAACCTTTCGCGAAACCACAGAATACGTTTTACGGTACGAGTGGTCGATCTTCGTGAATGCTGTGTTCACTGCATCGCGATCAGTAGGGCGGCCGACACAGCTTCCTATGGATAAAGGCTTTGTTCCTATAGGGGTCCCCCAATATACGCGACGGTACGCGGGGGCACAAGTCCGTATTAGTGCTATCGTCCCTCAGGAGGAATCACCCACCTTCGTAGAGATCGACGGTCACTATGTTTAACGACGCCGGAACACGTCTCTACCTAGACCTCTACTGTGTTTCGTTATGTTTCAAAGCGTTGTTAGATAAATTCAGTTCTTTTTAGGTTGATCTTGCTTAGCAGTTTGCCTTTATGGATCACCACGTGATGTATGATACAACTCCTAAATGCAGTCTAAGAATGATAAGCAAGCTTTTTCAATTCTTTCAACTTATGAAAATCTTAACTACTGAGGGAAAAGAAAGACATCATCTTTTCAAACAGATCATAGAGCACACACTGATGCACTTTTCCTAAATCGACATGCAAACTGTCAAAATGCACATGCACAATGCAAGTATTTCTTTTCTTCTTCCTTAATGTTGATGTATTACAAAAAGAAAGCTGTTGTATAATTTCGAATTCAATTTCAAGTGAAAGAAAACAAGTTTTTGTCCAATAATCAAAAGAACACCTTAAGATTCACTCGTTTCAACACAAGAAATACTGAAATTCGAACCATATAACGAAAGCAAATGTTCAAGCAGCTATGAACAGTAATAAACTAGCTCTTAGAATCACAACGACACTTTCTTACAGGCCTAGATCCAAGAGGTCACAGCAAGACTAGTTCACTTTCGCTACGAGAAACTGTGAATGAAAGCAAGAAATACAATAAGAACAATCACGGTTTCTTCATACAACTGAGGCGGAATGAAGGCAAAGAAAGGTAGTTTTAGCTGGGTATACAGGTTGACAACAGGCTGCAAAAACAATATTGAAAACTGGGCAACAGACAGTAGGGAACCCCAGTTGCACAAGGCAAAACTGGATCAGCGCAGGTACTGCACTGTCAATCTGACATGCAGCGCAGGTAGCCCCTTCGGGACCTGCGTTGCAGCGCAGGTAGCCTTTGCTGCAGCTGCACTGAAGAGACAACTCTCGTCTCTCTCAGATTCCGGGTCACAGTTTGCTCAAAAATCAATGGTTTTTGGCCAAATCAGAGGCTATCAGCCAAGTATACACTAGAGGATGATTAAGGAAGATGAACACTATCACAAAGAGCTAAAAAGAGTCCTTGTGGATCAGCTCTTCAAATCATAAACATGCCCAGAACTGAGCTAGAGTAGCTGCCTTCTACTTTGCATTCGAAGGATTCGAATGCAGTTCGATTCGGTACTCCCTTTGTTTAGGAAATGAATAGCAAGAAACACAAGCTACCAACAAGACACGTTCCCCAGTGGAGTCGCCAGTCTGTTGTGGGGAAAAGTATCCAACACGGAATGACC
The DNA here is from genome assembly GCA_031772625.1 of Pinus tabuliformis. Classification (NCBI taxonomy): domain Eukaryota; kingdom Viridiplantae; phylum Streptophyta; class Pinopsida; order Pinales; family Pinaceae; genus Pinus; species Pinus tabuliformis. The sequence goes on from CM062818.1 coordinate 932,564,643, forward strand.
CTATCCCACTCTAAGGGTGATAGTTCCTTAGCAACAGCTGAAGCAAAGCTATCTAAAGTTACTTCTTTATGACATGCAAGAGATGAAAGGAAGGGATCCACTTACCGATGTCTTGCGCAAATGGTCGATCCAATCTCCTCTATTTGCCGCTCGCTCCCAGCTCCAAGTCTTCTCACGGGCCCAGCTACACGAGATCCTGCGAACAAGACAAGAAAAGGAAACTACAAGAAGCATGCATTCATAATTGATTCAAGGATTAGCATAAATCAAATACGCAAGTAAGACAATACACCATTGAAACACATGCGAATAGAAGAACCTCAAAAGCTTTATTAATATAAGGAAGTAAGGTTCAGGCGGTGATACAACCGTGAGAGGTCCAATCCAGCATCACCTTCCCGACGAAAAGAAATCTCCTCTTCACCTCCCTCAAGCAATCACCCAATACTCACAACTGTAAACCACCAGCAATTCTTTGCACAAAATTCCGGCCTTTAGATCACATGGGATGAGATCCTTATATAGAGTTTTGGAGTGAAGATAAGTTAGCTTGATGTGTGACTTGTTGTCCTCTTCAACTCCAGTTGTTCTTCAGTCCTTGAGTCCACTCGGAGTTTCTACCTTCCACTTGGAGTTTTAGAACCGCTTTACTCATCATTAGGCGAATCTTCTGATCCAAGTGTCATTTTGGAAGCTTCCTGGGCACTGGCACATTGAGAAAAGATTCCTCCACATGTCAAAGTACGCCCAGCGCAGGTAGCCTTTGTTGCACTTGCTATGCAGCGCAGGTACACCATAGAGCTTTTGACATTCAGCGCAGATGCTTAGTGGAGCAGCTGCTTTGATCCAAAATTGACCTGTTTTTGAGTGTTTTTCAGTGGAGAACTGATCTGAAGTGCTGTGGTTTGCTGACCTTGTTCCTCTAGGGGTAGGAACAACATGTTTAGGGACTTTGGATCCCTCAGATTATTGACATTTCATGCTCCATGCTGTAAGGCACAAAAATGTCTATAACAGGCGGCATAGGTGGCATCCTGAATATCAGGAATTATATACCCGATCGCATCAGTTAGGCACTTAAGGGCGGCTCTCTGTGTATGCGGCTTTACCAGAAATAACCAATATGCTTCCATAGTTAAACTATTAATCCTAGCGATTAATCTCCCCTTTTCCTCTAAATCAGGATAGCATGATTGCTCCAATGTGTTTGTTGTTGTCATTTTTCCTGGTGTACATTGGGAAATCATATTTGATAAGTAGAGCGTGTTGTTGACTAGTTCAACCAAATTGCTGGAAGTTGATTTACATCTTGAAGCTACCCTTTCTGCTTTCATCATCTGAGAGTGCCATTATGTTAAAAGTATATCTTTATGTGTTTCTGAAATCTTGGGCAAATTTGCTTCTCTCCCTTGATCAGAATCTTGCCAGTCAAGAAATGCAGTTATGATCTCTTCGGCTTGATCTAATTCATTTCTGGCCTTTTCTACCTGCTGATTTATGGATGTCGTTAGTTCACAGAGTGGCTCTGCCTGAGCGATTTGTTGAAACAGAAGCCTAATTTGAGATATTAATGCAGTGTTTATTTGTAATGCTTCTACTCTGAATTCACCCACTTTTTGAGCGCCCTTTATCTTTTCGAGCTGCGATGACAATTGAGCGATTTGCTCATCCTTTGTTTTCATCATTTGCTCATTTGCTGCTCTTAGTTGTGCCAATTCCTCTGATAATTCCTTCTGTTTCTGGATCGTGCTTTGGTCGACCCTTTGCTTTTCTGCATGCAATTGTTGGGTTAGTTGACTGTTCACTTGCTGTTGTGTCAACAATTGCTGCTCTGCCTGCTCTGCCTTCTGCTTTGTTTCAGCCAATTCTGCCTGTAGCGCGAAAATTTCTTGATCCTTGGTTTTCAGTAGAAGACTTACCTCCGATGCCTTATCGATTGTCGCTGCCGAATAGGCTCCCGCATACTGTGACAGTTTTGTCAGGTCAATGGAGGGGTTGAATTCCTCCTTCCAAACCACGCTGCCCGTTACAGTTTGTTCTGGAAAAAGGGGAGGTTGATCAATCTTCCTCCTTTTCCTTTGTCTTTTTACCACTTCTTTATGCCTCGGGTTGTAGAAAACATCCAGGGGAGGAATATCTTCTACCTGGAGAATGATTTGGTCAGAGGGGTCTTTTGGTATTATCTCAACATCCTTAGAAATGGGTGGGCTGCTGGTTCCACTTAGAACCTGAGGTGAAGTGATGTCCTGTGTATCTTTTGTCTTGGAAGTGTCTATATCCTTGGAACATTCCAACCCACTGATGATAGAGTCAAATTGCTTCCACTCCTGAAGCAATTTAGGGTCAATATTAGTATCTATATTGACATCAATGGTGGTTTGTTTTTCCTTTTCAGCTTGGGACTGCTTCCACACTTTTTCTTGCTCTCTCTTCTGCTGTTCCTCTTGTTCTTTCTTTTGCCTTTCCTCTTGCTCTTTCTTTTGTTTCTCCTCCTGTGCTCTCTTCTGCCCTTCTTCTTTTTCTTTTCTCTGCCTTTCCTCCTCTTCCTTCTTATGATCCTTTGTTACAGCCGGAGGTTCCTTTGACTGTTGCCGAACAGGCTCGCTTGATGATGTCGTCGGTGTTGTTGCTAGTAAATCTAGAGGCAGAGTTTGCAACCTCTATTCTCTAAGCTTATTAAACTCAGTCAGCCCTTCATCATTATATTTCATTCGAGCGAATTCTTTAGCCTGACCTATTGATTCGGCTGAAATGAATAGGTCGTCAAACATATCTTCTTTGTGCTCAAATTTTGTCAATTTGGCCTGTTCTAGTGCATTGTAGGCAACTTTCTTTGGATCATATGGCCTATTTGGGATAGTCGCCAGAGTCAAGGATTGAATCTTTGTGGCTTCCTTTTCTGCATGTTTGAGATCATGCAGAGTATAGACACCACATCTCAAGGGAAAAGAGGGCCAGCCCCTCTTCTTTTCTTTCTTGAGAGTCTGTGTAACACTCTTAGCCGTAATCTGATAAGCGATTTCTCTTGCTAGGAGTTTATCTGGTATATACAAAGGGAGAACATGTGGGTTGGCTTGGCTGCCGAAAACTCTTATGTAGGTAAATCTCTCCTCTCCAAACCAACTCGCTACCGCTGTTATATCAAACAAAGATTGATAGGAAATCTTGGGAATGGGTTTATCAAAAATAGAATAATGAATAGGCACCATAAAGCCATTGCAGATTTGGTACAGATGGTGCTTGTAAGAGGACTTCCATAATTTCTGATGGTATATGTGGATAGCCATAGGATCTTGTGGCGTCCACCTCCAGCCGAGCATGGGAAATTCAGAATTGAAACATAATGTATCTAAGATATATGCACTATAATAGAATGGGGGAATTTTCCTTTCAGAGACGACAGTCTGATTTCTAAAATCACGCACAACTTGTGCTAATTTGTCAGAAAGGATGGTGGCCCAATCCATGATTATACTGTTGCATGCTTCTTCCATTAGAGGTACCATTTCTATGGTAAAATTAGCAGAGTCATGCAATCCCCATAATCTACGCATCATTATTCCAGCATAGCAATAAGGAGAAGCCAGAGAATCAACCGAGTACTTACCGGAAGATTCGTGTTTGTGCTTAGCCAGATTTTGTCTCCAATCCCGGATGGGTTCGGATTCAACTTCATTTTCATTTGCGAATTTCTCCAGGAACACCTTATTATATATCTTCTCTGGCTTGGGCAATTGATACATTTGCCTTAGATCATCCGCCCTGAACGATCCGAAGATTCTTCCGTCTCTAGTGCTGAAAGTTCTATCCAAGATTGGGATTTCTTGAATCGCCCACCGCACTACGTCTGTGTATGGGAGAATTTGCTCCCTGGCCGCTATTCTGTGAAGGAAAGAGTTGGTTAAATCCTTGAGAGTACATTCAGACTTCCGAGTAGTATCCGCAGTAGCTTCAACTATTGTCCTTGTTGGTTCTTCGGCTTCAATCAGGTTATAAGTCCCTTGCCAAGTAACTCTGGCGAGACATGTACATGTAGTATCAGATATCAAGCCCTTCTTTTTGTCCACGAGAGCTTGTCCTGCAGCTGGTGTAGCGGAAGCGCCTGTGGTCTTCTTGGATTTCTTCCCCATCTTGCTTGAGCTTTCTCCTTTGGATGAATTCTGCAGAGAGGCGCAAATATACGTAACACAGAGAAATAACAATGAAAACTTGCAAGAGATGAGAAATATTGAGAAATGCGTAATAAGGGATTAGCTTTAAAAATGGGCGTAGACACAATCCATGGGAGGATCTTACAATTACATTAAATGGTCGTTTAGGACCTGCCACCCTTAAATGCTCATTATACCATTATTCGGCTGAATGGCCCGTTTAAGCGTGCCGTGGACGTTTTGGCGGTTGAGCGCGGGTGAATGATTGCTTAAAAGATCAAGCTTTAAATATGAATGAATCATAATATCCCTCCATTTAACGACTTTTTTGAAATCCGTGCTATATAGTAATCGGGCGTCGGGAATACTTAAATCCTTACGTTGACAATTTTGAAATCCCGATCGCCGATAGCGAAATCGCATCGCATCAGGGTGAATGGGCATCATAATGTGCATAAATAGCGTATCGCCGATTGCCGATTGCAATATCGCATTGCATTGGGGTATGACCTGGGTGCCTTATTATTGTGCATGGGATATTGCCGATTGCGATATTCTATCGCATCGGGGTGAATGGGTTGGGGTGTTTTAAGATTGTGTAAAGATTACCGCCGATATCCGATTGCGTCGGGGCTAATGGCATGGGGTGCTTTAAAATGTGCATGGAGTATTGCCGATAGCTGATAGCGATATCACATCGGTGGAGACCAATGTGCCACTTATTTGTCTTTTCTATGTCATTGCGATATGCGATCTTGCGATCGCTTTATCGCAATGATAAAAGATTGTTTTATTTGATCAAAAATGGGTTTTTAAAAGGTTTTATATAATGTCTTCATTTGGTTTGCGGGCCTTTTTCAGATAATGAAGTATTGATACCGACTAACTTCTAAAGGGACCCATTTCATATATTGATTTAGTAAATAAATATGATATGAAATGGGGGGTTGTTGTAGGGCACAACAGGTCCTCAGCACTCTTTCCTACCAAAGACAAGCTCCATGAGAAAGCTGACTATCATGGATGGAAGATGTCTATCGATCAAACCCTAGAAGATCAACTAGTGCTGGACCATGTAAGAGGAAATATTGTTGAGCCTCCATCAAATGCATCCACTATTGCCCGGAACAAATGGAAAAATGGAGAAGTCAAAACAAAAAAGATCATTCAGGACTGTTGGTACCATCCCATGACCTCCTTTTTCCTCCTAAAACATATCATTTGCTTACCTCTTTCCGTCATACATCTCTTAGATCCCTTGAAATTGATTAGTTAATAGTACTATAGTTATTAAAATGCATTAAAATTGATTTAGGAGTTTTATGTTAAAGAATTAGGAATTTTTGGTAAAATGACTACAGGAAGTTACAACATCCTGTAATTGGTTTATTGTTTGACATGTGGCATGACAGCTAGGCTAGAGCGAAGGGTAGGGATGAAAAGTAGAATGTCCAAGCATGGACGAATACCTATCCTACAGCAGAACCGACCCTCCTACATGCGCGGTCAATGATGGTCAAAGTATAGCATGTTGGCGACAAAGGCAGCAACAACATAGCATTCTAAACTGATTTAGTTTTGTTCCTTTTTGAAATCAGTTCAGAATAGAAACATTTTAAAAGTCATGACATGATAAAAGCGGCAACAGCCGCATCATGAATGTACATTCGTTTCGAAATGTAAAGGTTGTAAAAACATATGAAAACACAGTTCTGTGTAGTTAGTAGTGGGTTATCATTGTATCGTTTTGAAAACAGAGTTTTGAACTTAATACCAAGAACACGGTTGCAATCACGATTTTCCTTGTTGCGTTGATTCTATAATTGGTTGATCACAATCTAGTATACCTATGAAACGCGAACGGGCCCTGCGTTAAACTGGTATACTGTCATTTCTTTTTATTCGCAACTTAGGGTATTAAATGATATGCACAACAATTAGAATTGGTTTTTGATTTCAATAGAATGCGTATGGGTGATGTTTATGATAGTGCTTGAACAGTTCATCACTGAGATCGTGAATCGTATCCTGTAAGGGATTCGATCCTTTGTTGTCTTTTAAAGCAATGTCATGAACTCTTTTATCATTTTAAAGTATGCTTATGATTTCAGTATGTCTTTATCTTTCATGAATATTAGTTGAATGCTGAGTATTTGCTGAACAGGGGTTTTATGCATAGTGTCTCCGTAAGGAGATTGAAATCTTGGTTTAAAGTGATACACAGTGTTTTAATTTGGTAAATGAATTGAATGACAGTGTTGTAATTAGGTAGATTAACTGAGTGACCTAAGTGTTTGGGTGATAGGTAACACACCTCAATCTTTCGTAAAGAAGTCCTGTAACCTACCATCATAACCACTTAGCTAATAATCCTTTATGTCTATATATTGTAGACGCATGCCTCTAAGTCTACGCATCCTGGTCGATAATAAATATAGCCTAGTCTAGCACCCTAGATAGGACACTACATTTTGGCGCTGTTGCCGGGGACGCGTACTTAAAGGATTTAAAAAGAAAAAAATTTCAATAAACAAAAACGAGCAAAAACCTAGATTTAGAAATCATGTTCATTTATGCCTAGGTTGAGAGACAATCAAGGTAGATTCATAAAATCCCCCCACCATCCAAAAACTAACCCATCATCAGGAGCAGACTCTTTAGGGAATACAACACCAGCTGAGGAAGTCACCATACAAGAATTAGAGGATAAACAAAAGTCAGGACAAAGACTTACTCTCATCGAAAGGAAAACTGTATTAGCACATAAATCGCAGAAGAAGCACTTTCCTAGATCCTCCACACAAGGAGAAAGTAGCACAGTGACCGAACAATCTTTCTTTAATCTCCTCTTTAAAACAAGTGACACTGACACAGAGAAACCCATTAGAATGGCTGAGGAAGGAGATGGGTCAGTACCAAATCAAGGACAGAGAGACGAAGAAGAGTCAACTTTTAAGTTTCCTATACATGAACCACAAGAAGATGATGAGATCAAAATGAAAAACATACCTCCATCCGTGCTACCAAACTTTTATGGTATGGCTTCAGAAGATCCAGACTCATTCTTGTTCGAGTTTGACATTGTATGTCGAACATATGGCTATACAGATGATGCCCATAGGCTTAGACTCTTCCCAACGACATTAAAGGCATCATCCTTAAGATGGTTCATGAGGCTTGGTGAGCATGCGATAGTTGATTGGGATGGCATGAGAAGAATATTTCTAAGGAAATATCAACCTTATTGTAGATCCAAATATTCCAAAGATGATATCTTTAGAATGAGCCAACAAGAGGACGAAACCTTAGAGGAATACTTGGAACGGTTTATCTACAACTTACAAAAATCCAAACACTGAACTATGCCTCTTGATCTGATCCGCACAATATTCTTGAAAGGCATCTTAGAGGAATACATGGATGATCTTAACTTGATGGGAAAAGGTGACATTTCTGCCTTACCCTTTGAAGAAATCGTTGAGTTATGCGAAAAGTATTCAAGGAGCAAAGCTAAAATGGGAAAAAGAACCCTGTCATCCAAAGGCACAAAATCTGCTTCAGCAAGTGTCACAAGGGCTGAAATAGGGAATCTGTTAGAAGAGTTTAAAACAGATCTGTTAAGCACCCTAGGGAACCAAATTGACACTCTAAAATCCAAGAAGAAACAAGAAGATGAAGATCAGATAATGGCTATCTTTTGCCCAAAATGCCGGAAGAAACATGCCTTAAAAGACTGCCCACTAGAAAACATCCAAGATTGTGCTTTCTGTACTGAACATCATGATATATTTAATTGTCCTAAAGTTAAGGTTTTGTAGAACTGTAATATGGCAGCTAATGCAGAGATGGAAAATGTGTATTACATGGGCACAAAGAGACCATGGCAGCCAAGGCCAGCACCTCAAGGTATGTTTCCAAATCAAAATTTGCAATTTCCTGTAAATGATCAAATGTATGCTCAGAATTCATGGAATGTACCCATGCCATGGCAGCACCAAAATCACCCACAACAACAGTGGAGACCATCTCAACAATACTCTCAATCCTATCATACATATCCTCAATCATACCAACCATATTCACAACCATATCAACAATACCATCAGCCGTATTCATCACATTCTCAACCATATCAGCAGTATCCTTAGCAAGTTGTTTACCAACCTCAACCTACTCAACAAGCACTGCCTGCTCCTCCACCAATAAATCCACCACAACTGCAATTTCCATCTAACTCACAACCTCCCAGACCTACTCAAATTCCTGCTCAAACTGTCCCAAATCCAAATAACAGAGCAGAGAGGCCAGCCTACAATGTAGAAGAGGGAACCTCATATCCCACACTACCCTTGCAAAAGATCAACTTGAGGTCTGGTAGGGTACTTCAAAAAGATTCTCCAATAACAGATAAGCAAGAAGAAAACACAGAAAATGAAAATGAAATGAAAAATCGAAGAAAACCAAACGATGATACCAAAGATAAGCAGATGCAACCATTGCATCCACCTTTTCCAGACCGATTGGTCCAAATGAAACTTCCAATGTCTATACCACAGTTTGATGTCTTAGATGAACTCAAGAATGTCTACATAAAAATTCCACTGCTGCAAGCTATAAAAGACATTCCCATATATACTAAAGCCATCAAAGACATGTGCCTCAAGAAACCTACTAGGAAAAGGATTGATCCTCAAACCATTCATGTTATAGGACATTTAGCTGGCCTTATGACCAATACCATCTCCATGGAAAAGTATGTTGACCCTGGCATTCCCAAAGTGACCACCATCATTAACAACATACAGATTCCAAACACTTTGATAGATCTTGGGGCCGCAATAAATGTCATGACTCTTGAAACCATGAGAACACTCCAGCTCATAAATTTGCAACATACAACGATTGTTCTAGAACTAGCTGATAGGTCTAAAGTGATTCCTGAAGGGATTTTGGAGGACATAATTGTCTCACTGGACTCTTGGGAGTATCCAATGGATTTCTTAGTTCTTCAACCCAAATCCAATTTAGGAGGGCACCCTATCATCCTTGGTAGACCATGGTTAGCAACTGCTGATGCATTCATAGGATGTCGATCGGGCAACATGATCATTTCAAGAGGGACCGAAAGAAAACAACTCACTCTTTATCCATCGGCACAATCACCAACAGTAACACACAATTTGTGGCTTGATGATAAATACAATGATAAAGAAGAAGTACAATCTGTTTTTAGCATTGACCAAATCTATGATTTCCAAGAACAAAATAATAATGATTTGGTAGAATTGTTCCTTTCTCAACCTGATATTTCCGAAAATTTGAGAAACGACCAATATCATGCTGCGGATGTACTTTTAGCCCAAAATTTTCAGAAAACATGCACCATTAAATCTTTGCAAACCACATTTCACGATATTTTTCCAGTTCAATCCATCACAAACACACAGATTCAGATCATAGATATTAGTCCAGGGAAAACTCTGAACATAGGCAATCACCTAGACTCATCTCAGCAAGAGAAATTGATTCGACTATTGAGAAAATACCAGAAAGCATTTGCTTGGGACTACACCGATATGCATGGGATTCACCCTGAAACATGCACTCACCAAATTTCTACAGATAGTACTATCAAACCAGTGAGGCAACCACAGAGGAGAATGAACCCCATGCTCCAGGATATTGTCAGAGAAGAATTGCAAAAACTGTTGAGAGTTAATTTTCTATATCCTATTTCTGATAGTCAGTGGGTATCCCCATTGGTTATAGTTCCCAAGAAAAATGGTAAGTGGCGCATTTGTGTTTATTACAGACAACTGAACAAAGCAACGCTCAAATATTATTTCCCACTACCATTTATTGACCAAGTGTTAGACACCCTAGCTGGGAAATCATCATTTTCTTTTCTTGATGGTTTCAGTGGCTACAACCAGATCAGGATAGCCTCAGAAGACGAGGACAAAACGACATTCACCTGTCCTTGGGGCACTTATGCTTATAATGTTTTGCCATTTGGACTTTGCAATGCTCCAGCTACATTTCAGAGAGCTGTATTAGCTATTTTCGCTGATTTAGTTCATGATTGTGTTGAAGTTTACATGGATGATTTTTCAGTGTACGGCAATTCATTTGAAAATGCATTAGAGAACCTTGAAAGAGTTTTGAAAATATGTATCGAAGCTAATCTGTCCCTGAGAAACGAAAAGTTCTTTATGATGTTAAACGAAGGGATAGTATTAGGCCACTATATTTCTTTTCAAGGCATCAAAGTTGACCCAACAAAAATCCAGATCATTGCTGATTTGCCAATTCCAAAGAATCAAAGAGAGGTAAGAAGTTTCCATGGGTATGCAAGCTATTACAGAAGGTTTATTGGACATTTTAGTAAAATAGCTTTACCTTTGTTTAAGCTTCTAACAAAAGATGTACTTTTCAACTAGAATGACAACTGCCAACAAGCATTTGAAGCACTCAAAAAGAAATTATCAACCGCACCAGTCTTAAGAGGGCCTAACTGGAGCCTACCATTTCATATCTTTACAGATGCATCTGACACTGCAGTGGGTGCCTCATTAGGCCAGAAAGAGGAATCTTGTAATTATGCAATTTATTTCATTAGCAAAAATCTAACACTTGCCGAGTCAAACTACACAGTCACAGAAAAGGAAACACTTGCCATCATATATGCTGTGAATAAATTCCGACATTATATAACTGGTTATGAAGTCTTTGTACATACTAATCATTCTGTCATTAGACATTTAATGAATAAACCAATAACTAGTGGCAGAGTTACCAGGTGGTTATTATTGTTACAGGAATTTAACATCACAGTGTTAGATAGACTAGGTAAAGAGAATCAGGTGGCAGATTTTCTTTCTAGACTGCAAAATCCAGGTGAGGTTGTTCCGGTTGAAGATTCTTTTCCAGATGAAAATTTATTTGTAATTTCCATAGTAAATCCTTGGTATGCTTATTTGGCCAATTATTTGTCTACAGGAAGGACACCTCCACACTTTACTGCAAAGGAAAAGAAGAGACTAGTCAAACAAAGTGCTAGATATTAATGGCTTAATGGCGATTTATTTTACACTGGTTATGATATGATTATTAGAAGATGTGTAAGAAATGATGAGATAATTGAAATTTTAAAATATTGCCATGATGAACCGTGTGGTGGGCATTTTGCAGCTAAGCGAACAACATTCAAAGTTCTTACTCTTGGATACTACTGGCCATCCATTTTTAAGGATGCCAAAAAGTATGTGAAGAGTTGTGACAACTGCCAAAGAATGGGCAGGCCAACAGCCACAGACGAGATGCCCCTTCAGCCCCAAGTTCACCTAGAGCCATTTGAAAAATGGGCTCTAGACTTTATAGGACCCATTAACCCAACCTCCAATGGTAAGAAGTACATCTTAGTATGTACTGATTACATCACAAAGTGGGCTGAAGCAAAAGAACTAGTTAGAGCCACCGAACAAACAGTGGTAAATTTCCTTTTTGAAGAGATTTTTGTAAGGTATGGAGTACCAAGGGAGATAGTGACTGATCAAGGTACTCAATTCACTTCAAAGTTAGTGAAGGAAATCACAGACAAATACCAAATCAAGCACAGAAGAAGTACACCTTACCATCCACAGGCCAATGGGCAAGTGGAATCCACAAACAAAACTTTGGAAGGGATCATTACTAAAACTGTGGCAATGAATAGGAAGAATTGGGAAGAGAAGCTCAAAGATGCACTCTGGGCTTACAGAATTACATGGAAGAATACTACAGGATTTACACCATATCAGTTGGTGTATGACAAAGAGGTAATGCTTCCTATTGAGTTTCAAATACATACTTTTAAACTGGCTGCAGATTTGCAAATTGACCTGGACCAAGCACAACAAGAAAGAATTCAGCAGTTGAACCAGCTGAATGAAATGAGGCAGCAAGCAGAGGAAACCACAATCCTCATGCAAAAACAAAGGAAGCAGTGGCATGATGCACATATCAAGAAGAAGCAGTTCAAGGAAGGTGACTGGGCTTTACTTTTTGACTCTAAATTCAGAGATCATAAAGCCAAGTTTACCACCCATTGGATGGGCCCATACCAAATTATTCAGGCTTACGACAATGGTTCAGTCAAGCTCAAAACTATTGATGGAGAAGGTCATTCCTTTACTGTCAATGGTCATCGCCTAAAACTATGCACTAAGCCCATCAGCAAGCAAAATTTTCTCCAAACAGTATCTCAACAAAGAGAGGTTGAGATACTCCAGCCTTCAGCTGCAGTATCCCTGCCTTAGTTCATTTCATTTCAATTTAGAAATTCAAAAAGAAATAAAAAAAAAAAACAAAATCTAAAAAAAAAAAAATATAGTAACAATGGGTTAGATGTGAAAACCAGACTCTGGAACACTCTAACCCTGAATTCTTACTTGAAAACCAATTCGTTGGCGGGTAAGAATTCCTTTTCTTTTGTTCACTGTTTCACTTATCAACTGAATAATGACTTGAGGACAAGTCAAAACTTTAGTGGGGGAGAGAAGCATCAACATTTTGTTCTTTTATCTCTCCATTGTAAATTCTTAAAGATTTCTTATCTCATCTCGTCACTGTAAATTTCCAAAGTAGTTTGTTTCAACATTCCAGATTTCAATAAAGAAGTTGTTTTGTCATTGTTTTATCTCAGAGGGACCTGGTTATAAACATTATGCAAGGGGACCTGTTCTGTCCAGAAGACCATGTTACCAACACCAGTAGTAATGGGACCTGTTTAAGACACATAAAAGGGACCTGTTAAGAGACTGTTACTTCAGGATTACTTCAACAAAGCCTCATCAAGTTTCTACAAGGATCCACAGGTTGCTGGGCACCAAGACTTCATCAAATACCAAAGATCAAGGAACCTGTATACATATAATTCTTTCTCCGGATTTCAAAGGAGCTGCATGAACATCTTCAAGATCTCAGAGGGACCTGTTGCATTCGAATCTATCTCAGGGGACCTGTTATGAACATCAAAGAATAGTCAAAAGAGACTAGTCCTACTCAGCATGCCAATGCAACAACAACCAACAAAAGTGTAATGTATTCCTTATTCTTAACATTTAATTTCTTAGATTAATTTTTAATGTTGAATTTAATGACTGTGACTGTTATGATCAATTTCAAAGACACTACATTTTCCATTATCCCTTATCTTACTGTTAATTCTTATCATCTTTCGTACTCCAACCTATTTCATACCTCTAAATTCGTTACCCCTTTTCATATCAACCTTGTTATGTCAATCGGATCTTACAGCCATACCAACATCTTCCATTTGGCCGAGTACCAATAGAAGCAGGACATGTGGTGAATTGTTCTTTAAAAAAAAGAAGAAAGAAACAAATGTTAAGTGGGCGTATTCATTGTATCCCACACGGCCGAATTATGATTCCACCACCCGGCGTAACCAAATGATACAGAGGACTCCCTGAAATCATACCCCAGTACTGCATATACGCTTCCAGCGCTTCTATGATGGCATCCATACAAGCGGTACATCCATTCCTCTGTTCCAAAAGATGAATATGCTATGAAGTAAGTGCAGTGGTTATTTCACCATCATTCTCAGTTATTTCACGTCGGCATTCGACTCCAGTGACTTCCACAGTAAGGATTGAAAGCAGTGAGTGCCACAAAAAGGGAAATATAGCCATTCAGGTTTGACTTCCACCATAATCACAATACAGTCAACCGAGCATCATATGGGATACTAAGGGAGCGACACCACCAGGTCATCAGTGTTGGGGCGAAAGACAAAAAGGTAACAAATTGAAACTTCTTTGTTGGAATTGCAAAACATAAACAGAGAAGAGTTAGAGCACAACTCTCTACCAAAATGACCAATAGGGTCGAGCTGAGCATGTTCGACAGTTCTCAGTATCATGAAGATTGCATTTCAATTCTCAAAGAGATACAGTGGCTGCCCTTTTTAGAGAAATTTCGTGGAAGTAATGAAGAGGTTACCAAACAATTCACTTTCACATTCAACGGAGAGAAGGCCCTGATAGGTAATTTTTCATTCAGGGTTTCGGAAGACACCATAGCCCAGTCAATAGGGATCAGCCCAGAAGGGGAGAAGTACTTCAAGACAAAGCAATTTAAAGAGAAGTCATGGACTCAATTTATGTCCAGATCCAGAGTCTCATGAGTTAATTGGAAGAAAGGCATCCCAAGGAGTTGGCTAATGCATCCCTGGGACGAGATGGTCTATATCCTCCAAAAATTCGTAACTTGTGAAGGTCGTTACAGTATTGTTTATCTATACCATATTAAACTACTGTTACAATTGAAAAGGCAGTGTGTTATCAGTCTACCATATTTCCTATTGCAAAGCCTAACCAAGATGTTGAAGACCATCCAAAAGCAGAAGGGAAATGAAGACAAGAGCTTATATCACTTTGGGTTAATTAAAATTCTTATTGAGCATGAATTGCAGAGAAGAGGGAAAACGTGGAAGGAGTTCTTAGCTGCTAACCAAATTAAAGACGAAGAGGACAAGGAAGAACCACAGGAAAACTCAGGATTCATGAAGGATATCGATGAAGAGATCCCAGTACCGAAAGCAAGCAAGGTACCTCCACCTGTGAGCAGCATAAGGACTAGGAAAATGAGAAAAGAGGATGCTCAGAAAGCAGAGCAAGATAAAATTTTCACCACCTATTCAAGAAGAACGAGGAGAGCATCAAAAACCCAGTTACAAGAAGACCAGCTTGAATCCAATGCACCTATACCGATGGATATTGAGAGTAATGCCCACTCACAACCAGGATCAGGAGCTGATATAGAGGTTGAAAGCAATAACAAGCAAGAAAAAGGTTCACCACCTCCCATTAAGAAACAGAAGAAACTGGAGAAACAAATTGAGAAATTAAAGGAAGAACTCATGGAGGCTAATATGCTGGAAAAAGTTATCAAGAAAGAAAATGAAATGCTCCGAGCACAGAGTAAAGAGACTCAACAGAAGAATGAAAAGTTAAGGGAGCAAATCAATGAACTTGAGGCTGAGCAAACAGATATCTGTAAATGGGCCACTAAGTGGTACAACCAGAAGAAGACCCTCAAAGAAAAATACAAAAGATTAAAGCAGGAGCTCCATGGTCAGAAAGATGCCCAGGTGAAAAAGAATGTCGATACATTGCTGAAGGCAGCAGAGGTACAGGTAGGGACAGAGTTCAAGGGAAGCACTTCGGGGTTAGCATGAGGTCATGCTAATTCATTAAGTTGGGGAGAGATGTTGGTACCATCCCATGACCTCCTTTCTCCTCCTAAAACATATCATTTGCTTACCTATTTCCGTCATACATCTCTTAGATCCCTTGAAATTGATTAGTTAATAGTACTATAGTTATTAAAATGCATTAAAATTGATTTAGGAGTTTTATGTTAAAGAATTAGGAATTTTTGGTAAAATGACTACAGGAAGTTACAACATCCTGTAATTGGTTTATTGTTTGACATGTGGCATGGCAGCTAGGCTAGAGCGAAGGGTAGGGATGAAAAGTAGAATGTCCAAGCATGGACGAATACCTATCCTACAGCAAAACGGACCCTCCTACATGCGCGGTCAACGATGGTCAAAGTATAGCATGTTGGCGACAAAGGCAACAACAACATAGCATTCTAAACTGATTTAGTTTTGTTCCTTTTTGAAATCAGTTCAAAATAGAAACATTTTAAAAGTCATGACATGATAAAAGCGGCAACAGCCGCATCATGATTGTACATTCGTTTCGAAATCTAAAGGTTGTAAAAACATATGAAAACACAGTTCTGTGTAGTTAGTAGTGGGTTATCGTTGTATCGTTTTGAAAACAGAGTTTTGAACTTAATACCAAGAACACGGTTGCAGTCACGATTTTCCTTGTTGCGTTGATTCTATAATTGGTTGATCACAGTCCAGTATACCTCTGAAACGCGGACGGGCCCTGCGTTAAACTAGTATACTGTCATTTCTTTTTATTCGCAACTTAGGGTATTAAATGATATGCACAACAATTAGAATTGGTTTTTGATTTCAATAGAATGCGTATGGGTGATGTTTATGATAGTGCTTGAACAGTTCATCACTGAGATCATGAATCATATCCTGTAAGGGATTCAATCCTTTGTTGTCTTTTAAAGCAATGTCATGAACTCTGTTATCATTTTAAAGTATGCTTATGATTTCAGTATGTCTTTATCTTTCATGAATATTAGTTGAATGCTGAGTATTTGCTGAACAGGGGTTTTATGCATAGTGTCTCCGTAAGGAGATTGAAATCTTGGTTTAAAGTGATACACAGTGTTTTAATTTGGTAAATGAATTGAATGACAGTGTTGTAATTAGGTAGATTAACTGAGTGACCTAAGTGTTTGGGTGATAGGTAACACACCTCAATCTTCTGTAAAGAAGTCCTGTAACCTACCATCATAACCACTTAGCTAATAATCCTTTATGTCTATATATTGTAGACGCATGCCTCTAAGTCTACGCATCCTGGTCGATAATAAATATAGCCTAGTCTAGCACCCTAGATAGGACACTACAGGGACTCTATCGACAAACACTTGGTGGCCTACATCTCTGACCTGAACACCTCCAAGGAAATCCATGATAGACTGGTGAGTTTATTTAAAGTTAATGATGCAAATCAAGTTTTGTTTCTTAGAAATAAGCTGAGGGAAATCAAGAAGGGTAAAGATGAGAGTATGCAAGCATAATTCTTAAGAATCACTGAGATCAAGAATGATCTCCTATCTATTGGGGAGACTATTACTGATAGGGAAATGGCACTCACAACTCTTGGAGGATTACCATCTGAATGGTACATGTTCAGGACTACTCTTCTGAATGATAATAAAATTCCTGGTTTCAAAGAATTATTAGCTTGATGCATTCAAGACAAAACAAGGGTAGAAGAGCAAGAAATGCCCATGCCTAAAGGTCCTCCTATTGCCTTTTTCTTCTGATGCTAAGAAAAGAAATAATTCCGGGACTAAATAAAAAATAAAGGCTGGATCTAAGGGTGGAAGAAAAGGACGATGTTACATCTGTGATAAAGCAGGTCACTATGCAAGGGAGTGCCCTGATAGTAAGGACTCACACGGGGACGATGATCAAAATCCCTCTTATGGCAATCAAAGGAATGGAAAATTCAATAGCAAAGGTAAGAGGAGACCTGGGAATCAAGGAAGAGGACAACCATTCAAGAAGGCTAGAAATTCCAGGATGTATTAAATGCACCTGACCTCTGAAAGAACCTGGTGTCCATCTCGGCAATGGAAGACAAAGGCTACAAGGTAAACTTCAACGATGGCAAGGTACATGTATCTAAAAATAATGTTAAAGATGCCTTTACTCTTGGGTTTCATGTTGATTAATTATATCAGGTCGATGGAAGTCCACTAGGTGTCATGTTTTATGACACATCTCTTTAGTCTGAACTTTGGCATCGGAGGTTTCCCCCCCTTCATTTTAAAGCTCTACCCTATGTAAGACAAATGGTAATAGGGATGCCCGAATTCTGAGTAGAGAAAGAAGGTGTATGTCCTTGATGATGCTGAAGGACATGCTGCACCCCAAGGAACCTTTCGTGAAAGTAAGAAACCTAACAAGTATCAAGGATACCTGACCAGTATGAGCATAATCATAGAAAAAGAGCCTTCATCATTCTCAGATTCCATCAAGCATCAAGTATGGAAGGATGTTATGACCATTATGAAGAATGATGTCTGGGAAATAGTTCCCATACCCCAAGACAAGACAATTGTTACTTCAAAATGGCTTTACAAGATAAAGCTGCAGCAGATGGAAGTACGGAATAGTATAAGGCTCATTTTGTTGCTCGTGGTTTCTCCCAGAAGGAAGGTATAGACTGTGATGTGATATTTGCACCTGTTGCCAGATATACGACCATCCGCTTGATCATAGCGCTTGTGGCTTCACAAGGATGGAACCTACATCAGATGGATGTGAGGACCGCGTTCTTGCATGGTTCGATCAAAGAAGAGGTCTACATGGAGCAACCCGAAGGATTTGAGATTTATGATCAAAAATATCATTTATGCAGGTTGAAGAAGGCTCTCTATGGGCTGAAGCAAGCACCCCGAGCATGGTATGAGAGGATCGACAGCTACTTGATGAAGCTGGGATTCACTAGGAGTGAAGCCAATCTTAACCTTTACTTTAAGGTTGAAGATGACAAACCTCTCATACTGGTGTTGTATGTGGATGACCTCTTTCTAACAGGTGCATACCCTCTCATTCACAAATGTAAGAGGGAATTGGATTATGAATTTGAAATTAAGAACTAAGGACTTGAAGTGTGGCAGAAGCCAAGGGAAATTTTCCTATCTCAAGGAAAATATGTGGTAAAGATTCTGAAAAGATATGGTATGATGGACTGCAAGCCTATGACTACCTTGAGGATCTTAACTTTCAGAAGTTATATGGTAGTGATGTCAGACCAGATTTGGGAAATGCCTCTGAGTTTCAAAAACTCATTCACGTTGATGTTCTTGGTGAACCTCTGTCTGAACATATGTTTTACAGTTAGCATTGTGAGCTCATATTTGGTTGAGCCTCACTAGATTGGTGCCAAGAATATTCGGAGATGTCTTCAAGACACAATATCTCATGGATTGAGATACACTGCAGGAAATATGAAACTGCATGGTTATTCGAATGCTGATTAGGTAGGTAGTGTGGAGGATCACTGGAGCACTTTTAGTGTTGTTTCTCTTTGGATTCTTCTTTGATATAATGGATAAGTAGGAAGCAGAAGTCGATTGCCATAAGCACCGCTGATACTAGATACATATCTACAAGTATGATCTCGTATCAAGCTACCTGGTTGGGGAAGCTCTTTAGTGAGATGTTTGAACACATACCACTATGATTCTCTGTAACAACCAGAGGTGGGATTCGATTATTGAGGAATCCCGTATTCGTCGATTGCTCTAATAGATAGACATCATCTAGGATATGGTAAGTTGATGAGCAAGGAGGCTCCATTGCATTGAGATGATGTATAGGTCGATACACCTTGTCAAAGCCATGAGGAAACATCTAATCTGTGATTTTCCCAAACGACTTGGAGTCGTCAAGAAACCCTTGTACAAGGGTCCTGCATGTTGCATACATTGAGCTCCGGGAGCTCTAAGGGCTTGCGGTTCTTACTGGAGCAACATATGACCACAGGGTGACTCACCCTCCCCTAGTGGTGCACACTGGAACAAGATGATTCGCTCTCTTGTGGGACAAGATGATTCGCTCTCTTGTGGAACATGATGATTCACTCTCCTGTGTAGTAGGATGATTAGTTCTCCTATGAGGCCTGGATTGATGTGTTCTCCATGGCGATTGTAGTAGGATTGATGTGTTCTCCTATGAGGCCTGGATTGATGTGTTCTCCATGGCGATTGTAGCAGGATTGATGTGTTCTCCTGTGAGGATAAGATTGATTAGTTCTCCTATTGAGGCATCCTACCGATGCAGTCTGGGACTCATGGGAAGTACCTCTCATCTGATCAATGAGCAGGGAAATGAAGTTAGGGACCATAGTAGTACCGATGGACACATCGTTGTATCAACTGTACTCCCTATACTAGGATGACCTCCATTGATCTGGGATAAATGATACTAGTTTGGGACCAGTGGTAGGAGTTGTACCATACTATGACACTGACTTTGAGTCAGTTGAGACTGGTCTGGGACCAGTGGTACATACTCTGAGACTGACTTTGTGTTAGTGCAGTACTGGTCTGGGACCAACGAGAGTGGTATATACTATGACGCTGACTTCAGGTCAGTTGAGATTGGTCTGGGACCAGTGGTACACTCTCTGAGATTGCGATAGTGGTCTGGGACCAGTGGTAGAAGTGGCACTTACTATGAAGCTGACTTCGGGTCGGTTGATACTGGTCTGGGACTAGTGGTACGCACTCTGGGATTGACCTTGAGTTAGTGGAGGATGGTATTGGTTTGGGACCAGTGGAGTTGTACTCACTATGACGTTGACTTCGGGTTGGTTGAGACTGGTCTGGGATCAGTGGTACATACTCTGAGACTGACTTTGAGTCAGTATGATACATCCTCGATCATTTCTTCTTCTTCATAATTCAGACAAAAGCAGAGTAGAACAAAACAATGAAGAGAAGCACAGAACAGAGCAAAACAATATAGATCAGTACAGGGCAAAACAAGACAAAAAAGAACAGGAAGAATAGAGCAGAGTAGGGCAAGGTTTAGGATGTACAGGGCAGTGCATTTGATGAATGAATAGTAACGACCGATAGACAGATCGCAGATGAAGTTCTCCCTAGTTGAGAGGGAGTGTTAAAATTGAAAACTAGGGAAAAATTCATGTGGGTCATCTTATTCATGGCTGATAATATTTTTATTAGATTCCTCTCGTCGAGAGGTGTAGGATTGAGATAAAGATCATCCGATTCTGATAAGTATTCATGGAGATATGAATTTATTTTGATTATGGAATTATTATCAAGCCAACCAGAACTCATGTAGGCTCAGAAGCCCAACAGTCGCATCTATTCAAACACCAACGTTTTGTATAAATACAGGAGGAATTTTCCTCATTTTGACTCACTCATCTCATCACATCTCTTTCTCTCTACTGCGCAGAAAAGAGTCTCTTCTCTACTGCGCAAAAAAGGGTATCTCCCTCACATATGTGAAGCCAGAAGCTGCTGAAACTGAAGCTACAACTGCAGAAGTAAATATTGACCTTCCTGGACTAGAAGATCTCCTCATCTAAACTGTGTTGTGGGTTCATCTGAACCTCCTCTGAAAGCCACAACTTTTGGTGGTGGAATCAAGTCAATCCGATGGATGGTTTGCAAGATATCGACTGGCCTAGTTTGAAGATGAAGCCGCTAATGCTGATGCTGCTGATCTAGGGTTTGCTACTGTTGATATGAATCATATTTATTGTACTATTTCTCTCTGCTAAATTATTTAAGATAAAAGAAGATTTGATCAAAGGGTTTCCCCACACATTGCGGGGTTTGTCCCTAGCTAGTCGCCACATCTTGTGTCTCTTATCTTGGCTTGTTTTCTGTCAATTGTTTAATGTTCTATCTACACTTTACTTTATGTATATGTGATTGCTAATCTGTAGAATATAATAAGAAAAAGAAGTAAACTGTTATAAGCATAGAACATACCATAACTTAACATATGTTCTAGTAGCCTTTTTTATGGGGAGATGAGTAGCTATAGGGAGTCTTCATATTGCCTAGCATAAGCATGAGTAAGATGCTTAAGGGTGTTTAATTCACTGGAAGGGATAAAATACAAATATTCATTAAATGGTTTTATGTTCTCAAGTTCAAATGGAATGTCTTCAGAAACTATTTCACTTTTGGTATGCTTAACATAAGTAAGAGGGCTATGTGGATGTTGGGAGGAGTTTTCATCACCAAGAATATTTTGTATGAATTAGGATTCACTCCAGCCATGCAATTAAGGCCCTCCTTCTAGTGTCAAAATAAATATTGATAGGGATAAATGATCCACAATAGTCGCACGGGGTTATCTCTCGAATGAATTCTTGATTATGCCTCACACCATTTCGGATAAGAGACCCATCTATATTTCCTCCTAGAAACCATGGTTACTTTGTTGGATGTTGTGAGATATTGAATTATCATCACAACATGGTGTATGAAAATCAAACTACAAATATATAATTGGATAAATAAAATTGATCCAAATTTATGAAGGAATGAAATTAAATAAAAATTTAAAACAAAAACACAAAGATGCAACAAATACAAACTATTAATAAATACAAAATGATGAAAACTATTAACATGTAGAATAAAAGCAAACTAGCTCGGGTGATGTTAGCTTATCTCTGAGAACAGATATCATGGATACATGCCTTCTTAATTCTATTACAATTAATTTCTAAGGCCTTTTTATCATGAATAAATAATGAGAAACCCTAAACATCCAAAATACTAACCCTAGGAGATGAAGCGCCAAAAGCTTATGGGCCTTGATGGGGTTAGTTGGAACGTCAACTTCCTGGGGTCGTAACTTTGGTATATGATCTCCATTTCATGAAGAGGATAGCTTGTTAGAAAGGTATAGCCAAGGAAAACAACTTTTGACACCATTTTGGGCCCCAAAACTTCTCCAGAAGCCCAGGACTGGAAAAAACCAAAAATAGAAAACTGTCAAAATAGGAAATTTTGTTGAAAAATAGGAAACTGATCAGAAACATTGCTAAGGGTCCATGTGGAATAGGAGGGTTTCCACCAATATCCACCTAGATTAGTCATACCCCCTTATGAAGCAATGCCCCCCATTGTATTGAGTTCTTCCATGAGATGGGGAAACTTCTGCTGAACTTGGTCCCTGATGAGCAACGTGCCTTGGTGCAGGAGCTGGCCGACTTTGACAACCCAATACAACTGAATCATATTTTAATGAGTGTTATTTATATATGTGTCCATGATACAATATGCTGTGTATTTTTCAATGTGATATGTGATGAGATTTGTTGGTGTTAGTTGCTCAACAATGTCTGATGTGTCAAACAATGGTGGAAAGTATGGACGAAGGTAGTTGACATTAAATACTGGGTGCATGAAAAGGAATGGGGGGGATACTTAGCTCAAAATAATTGTCACCCATCGCCTTGGTGATGGTGTAAGTCTAGTATTAGAGTGGTCAAAGCTTCCAATGGGCTTTGGCAAGGTGTTCCTTCTACAAATGCAACCAAACCTTGTCGCTTACTTGAAACTTATGTGGCACCCAATGTTGATCATGACATTGTTTGTAATTAGTATTGGATTTATCCAAGATATCATGAAACTGTGATTGGATGTGATGAATGCATTCAATAAAATTGATGGATTTATCAGCTACGAATTGAACATGTGAAAATTCTGTCTGTGTAGTTGCAAGAGGCATTGCAACATTAATGACACACAATGGTTGAAATCCCAGGCCCACCTCAAAGGGATTATGGCTAGCTTAGCTATGGATAACTCAATTGTAGCTGTGTTTCACATAGGGGAGACTCTCATCCCAATTTCTTGGATGATTAGATTTGTACATGTGCAGTATGTGCAATATCAACTTGTTTATGATCGTTGTCTAGCCATTAGTCTGGGGATGGAATGCAATTGACTTATTGAGATTTGGTATCCAACAATGACTATAGGCTTGAACAAAATTCACTTAGGAACCTAATATCCCGATATGATATAATGGTTTATGGGATCCCAAAATGTACCCACACCTATTTGAAGAATACTTGGCGGTGGCTTGTGTTGTGACACTCTTCTTGTAGGCTACCAATATGGACACCTTAGAAAATCTATCAATGACCACAAACACACAGTCATTACGATGCTTGGTAGAAGGAAGGTTATACATATAGTACATGGAGATGGATTCCCAAGGTCAGCTAGGAGTAGGAAGAGGGGTGCATATTCCTTGCTTCTTAATGGTTGGATTAGTGATGGAACATGCATTGTAGGATCTACTATATTTTTCAACAACCTGTCAGAGTTTTGGCCAATAAAAATACTTCTGCGGTACTACCACTATCTTATCCACACCAAAGTGTCATATGATGCAATTGTAATGTGCCTCCCAAATTAGCTTGGCATGCTCACTTGAAGGAACACAAAGAAATCCTAGATAGCACATCATTCCACCCTAAAAGTGGAAATCTAGAACTAGCTTTCAAACCATCAAAATATGTATTTGTTAGTGGATTCTGAGTCATTGTCATATAGTTGCATCCATCTAGAGATCTTGTTCCAACAAGAGTTTAGAATTGTGCTTAGTGCCA
Organism: Pinus tabuliformis; assembly: GCA_031772625.1. Lineage (NCBI taxonomy): Eukaryota > Viridiplantae > Streptophyta > Pinopsida > Pinales > Pinaceae > Pinus > Pinus tabuliformis. The sequence goes on from CM062818.1 coordinate 932,588,644, forward strand.
TTATAAGGGGCCAGTTAAGGCAATTTTCGATGCGATTGGTGCTAACCTTCCTATATTTAATGTTCAAATGGAATAATTGTAGATATGTTGACCATTTCTAATAAATCATTCTACAGCTTCCCCTGTGTATGCATAATTTGAATAGGTTGGTGATCTATGTGGACGATCATCTCCTTCCCCAGAATATAATGTTTCCATTGTCGATAAGATTGCATGATAAAATACATTTCCTTATCATAGGTGGGGTACCTTCGAAAAGTATCATAGAGTTTCTCATTGTGATAAGCGATTAGTTGTCCTTGTTGAGTGAGGACTGCACCAATAGCATACTCAAAGGAATTTGTCTCAATTTCATATGGTTGTTGCAGGTATGGAAAGGTGAGGACTGGTGTAGAGCAAAGGATTCCTTTTATTTTGATTCAAACAAAAAAAAATTACTTTTGCTTTGTGTTGGGAACGGGTTCCCCAAGAGAAGTTTTGGGGCTAAAAGCCCATGTTTTGGGATAATTTTGTAATAAAGTTGTAAAGTCTCCACATTTTGTGGTCTCAGAGCACGAAGGTGTCAAGAGTCATAAAGGGTGTCCGCCCTTATTTTTTAAAGTGCCAATCTGACTGTAATGATCCACCCATGGTTCGCGGATCATGGGATTTTATAAAAATGAGCTAAGTAAGTAAGCTCTAATAAGCTAAGAAAAGAAAAGAAAAGGAAGAAAGTAGTGAAGTAGAGTAGAGAAGTCTAAGTGTTCTCGGGTCTTAGCGTAGGTAGAGGCTCTGCAGCTGAGTGTGTAGAGGCCTAGGGTAGAATTTCGTAGCTGAGTGCGCAGACCCCTGCAGTTGTGTGCGTAGGCGGATAGAGTCTGTATTAAACTGGAAGATATCAATAAAGAGAAGTATTCTGCAATTACTGTGTATTTAGTTCCTGTTAATGCATCTGATTATATTTCATTTGGGTTTAATTTACAATGTTTATTTGATGCGTGAATATATGTGATTGTATCAGTTAATTGAACACAAGTAAGGATATCAGTTTACACGGCGCTAACTATGATTGATAAGATAAGTAAAACACTTGAGATAACTTGGGAACCCATACAATACATTATCATAGTTGTGTGAAAGTACCTAGACCATGGGTTAGGGCTGCACGAAGGTCAATCATACATCTTCGCAGAGGTACTGAAGGGCGGAATAAAGGGTAGATTGACAGGGCCCTAAGGCTTAGCGACCTGCGCTAAAGTAGGGGAAGAAGATATAAACCAACATCACGACTAACTCAAGGTGTGGAAACTTGGTTCTAGCATCCCCCCATACTACTTCGGGTGAGACTTCGGTCCACACTCCGCGGGCTAATTCCAAAAGGGCCAGTAGTGTAGGGATTTGTTTGGCTAACTAACGTTGAACCTGGGTCTGGGCCCACAAAACCAACAAATGGTTCCATTGCCAGGATTATAATCTACATGAGAGATGTGTGATGTCGTATTACTGGAATCCAATTAAGAAAGAGATCGAGGACTGGTTGGATAGAAATATACACGAATTCGTGGCGTAGGAGAACAGAAACTCGCAGCTGACAAAGGAACAGTGGCGAGACAGGTACCTATATACAAAAGTCCACAAGATATTTTTTTGTTCCTTTCCAATTGAGTTATATGAGTGGATCGCAAAGCTAGCAGATAGCCAAGGAAGGTGGATGCTTGGCGGTCCTATTGTCTAGACCCCAGAGCTAGTACAGAGGCTGGAAGTTTCTAAGGATAAGATCGCTCGCGCTGTCGATCATTGGCTCGATTGTATCATAGGAGGATTTGTGACTAAATTTGCAGTCGATACCTTAGTCAGTACAACGAGGAGGAGTGGTGCTTTTTCAAAGGTCCACGAGGTAAGTACTTGAAGTCTTTAAATACTTGGTTTAAGATGTTATTGTGCGAAAAATGGGTTATGCAGCTACCTTGGTGTTCAGAGCTACGCGAAGTGGAAAGACTTACAGGAACGAAGGAAGAAAGGGTCCTGAATATAGCCCACTGATTTCACCTCCTTTGAGTAATGAAGAGGGAGTAGTGCAGGCTTCTTCACGAAGTGTAGTTCAGTTGATAAGACAAGGATTCCCGTGATTTCCACCTCCAATTACACCACCTCCAACTTCACCACCGTCACCTATGACTTCACCCACACCACCACCACCTCCACCACAGTTCAACATGGCGAATTCAGTGAAGCTGCCTTTGTTTAAGGGCTTGGGAAATGAGGACCCGGACTAGCTCTAGTTCATCGTGAAATCTCTATGGGAAGCTCAAGATGTCACAAACAATCACATGAAGAAGGAAATGTTGGTTAGTGTTGAGCCCTAGAACTAAAATAAAAATAAATAAAATAATTGAATGAATTATTAATTAATAAATAAATCAATCAATAATTAATATTCAGCCGACTTCTACTAAATTTATTTTCCTCATTATTATTTATCTCCTTCTTAGCGGCTCTTCTTTTATCATCATTCTTAAGCCCTGAAGATGGATCCCAGTTGGGATTTGAAACGTTGGAATAAAATTGATCAGTGCATTTTAGGTTAGGTTACGCTCGAGCTTTTTAATATAGTTTTTGCATCAAGTGGTGACCTGAGATTTTCTTCATCTGCTAAACTTTAGTTTTTAATTCCAGTTGTTATGCTTTGATTTCAGTGAAGATTTGTTTACTGCTTTTAGATAGTTTAGATATCAATTTCTTCATGTTAAGTTATGGTATGTTCTATGCTTATAACAATTTAATTCTTTTTCTTATTATATTCCACCGATTAGCAATCACATGTACATAAAGTAAAGTGCAGATAGAACATTAAACGATCGACAGAAAACAAGCCAAGACAAGAGACACAAGGTGTGGGGGCTAGCCAGGGACAAACCCCACAATGTGTGGGGAAACCCTTTGATCAAATCTTCTTTTATCTTCAATAATTCAACAGAGAGAAATAGTATAATAAATCTGATTCATATCAGCAGTAGAAAACCCTAGATCAGCATAAGCGGCTTCATTATCAAACTAGGGCAGACCATATCTCACAAACCGACAGTCAGATTGACTTCATTCCACCACCAAAAGTTTCGGCTTCCAGAGGAGGTTCAGATGAACCTACAGCGCAGTTCAGATGAGGAGATCTTCTAGGCCACGCAAGTCAATCTTTACTTCTGCAGTTGCAGCTTCAGTTTTAGCAGTTTCCGGCTTCAAACTAGGGCAGTCGATATCTTGCAAACCGTTCGTCGGATTGAATTCATTCCACCACCAAAAGTTGCGGCTTTCAAAGGAGGTTCAGATGAACCTACAACATAGTTCCAAAGAGGAGATATTCTAGGCCACGCAAGTCAATCTTTACTTCTGCAGTTGCAGCTTCAAATTCAACAGCTTCCGGCTTCACATGTGTGAGAGAGAGAGACCCATTTCAGCACAGTAGAGAAGAGACTCATATCTGCGCAGTAGAGAGAGAGAGATGTGATGAGATGAGTGAGTCCAAATGAGGAAAATTCCTCTTATATTTATACACAACGTTGGTGGGTGAATAGATGCGACTGTTGGGCTTCTGAGCCTACATGAGCTGTAGGTCGGCTTGATAATAATTCCATAATCAAAGTAAATTCATATCTCCATGAATACTTATCGGAATCGGATGATCTTTATATCAATCCTACACCTCTCAACGAGAGGAATCTAATAAAAATATTATTAGCCATTAATAAGATGACCCACATGAAGTTTTGCCCTGGTTGCCAATTTTAACACTCCCTCTCAACCATGGAGAACTTCATCTGCAATCTGTCCATCAGTCGTTACTATTCATCCATCAAATGCACTGCCCTGTACAGCCTAACCCTTGCCCTGCTCTGCTCTATTCTGCCTGTTCTGCTTTGTCTTGTTCTGCCTACACTGATCTGTACTGTTTTGCTCTGTTCTGCTCTGCTCTTGCATTGTTCTGTTCTGCTCTGCTTTTGTCCGAATTATGAAGAAGAAGAAATGATCGAGGATGTATCATACTGACTCAAAGTCAGTCTCAGAGTATGTACCACTGGTCCCAGACCAGTCTCAACCAACCCAAAGTCAGCGTCATAGTGAGTACAACTCCAATGGTCCCAAACCAATATCATCCTCCACTGACTCAAAGTCAGTCTCAGAGTATGTACCACTGATCCCAGACCAGTCTCAACCAACCCAAAGTCAGCGTCATAGTATGGTACAACTCCTACCACTGGTCCCAGACCAGTATCATTGATCCCAGATCAATGGAGGTCATCCTAGCGTAGGGAGTACGCTAGTTACAACGATGCGTCCATCGGTACTACTATGGTCCCTAACTTCATTTCCCTGCTCATTGATCAGATGAGAGGTACTTCCCATGAGTCCCAGACTGCATGGGTAGGATGCCTCGACAGGAGAACTAATCAATCATGTCCTCACAGGAGAACACATCAATCCTGCTACAATTTCCATGGAGAACACATCAATCCAGGCCTCACAGGAGAACACATCAATCCTGCTACAATTACCATGGAGAACACATCAATCCAGGCTGCCATGGAGAACACATCAATCCAGGCCTCACAGGAGAACACATCAATCCTGCTACAATCACCGTGGAGAACACATCAATCCACGCTGCCATGGAGAACACATCAATCCAGGCCTCACAAGAGAACACATCAATCCTGCTACAATCGCCGTGGAGAACACATCAATCCACGCTGCCATGGAGAACACATCAATCCAGGCCTCACAGGAGAACTAATCATCCTGCTACATAAGAGAGCGAATCATCCTGTTCCACAAGAGAGCGAATCATCTTGTCCCACAAGAGAGCAAATCATCTTGTTCCAGTGTGCACCACCAGGGGAGGGTGAGTCACCCTATGGTCATATGTTGCTCCAGTAGGAACCGCAAGCCCTTAGAGCTCCCAGAGCTCAATGTATGCAACATGCAGGACCCTTGTACAAAGGTTTCTTGCCGACTCCAAGTCGTTTGGGAAAATCACAGATTAGATCTTTCCTCGGGGCTTTGACAAGGTGTATCAACCTGTACATCATCTTAATGTGATGGAGCTTCCTTGCTCATCAACTTACCATATCCCAGATGATGTCTATCTGCTGGAGCAATTGACGAATACGGGGTTCCTCAATAATCGAATCCCACCTCTGATTGTTATAGAGAATCACAGTGGTATCCAATGTAAATCCAAACAGCTCACTGAAGAGCTTTCGCAACCAGACTGCCTCACACGAGGTTATGCTAGAAACAATATGTCCTGCTTCGGCGGTGCTCAAAGCCACCGACTTCTACTTCCTGCTCATCCAGGATATCGAAGCAGATCCCAAGGTGAAATAGTACCTGGAAGTGCTCTTACGGTCCACCACATTGCCTGCCCAATCAACATCAGTATATCCAAGTAGTCTCACATCTCCGGCAGTGTATCTTAATCCATGAGAGATTGTGTCCTGAAGACATCTCAGAAGATTCCTGGCATCAATCCAGTGAGGCTCAACCAAATATGAGCTCATAATGCTAACTGCAAAACATATGTTCGGACGGAGGTTCACCAAGAACATCAATGCGAATGAGTTTTTGAAACTCAGAGGCATTTCCCAAGTCTGGTCCGACATCACTACCATATAACTTATAAAAGTTAAGATCCTCGAGGTAGTCACAGGCTTGCAGTCCATCATACTGAATCTTTCCAATATATTTACCACATATTTTCCTTGAGATAGGAAAATTTCCCTTGGCTTTTACCACACTTCAAGTCCTAGGAAGTAGTGCATCAGTCCTAGGTCTTTCATTTCAAATTCAGAGGCCAACTCCCTCTTACATTTGTGAATGAGAGGGTCTGCACCTGTTAGAAAGAGGTCATCCACATACAATACCAGTATGAGAGGCTTGTCATCTTCAACCTTAAAGTAAAGGTTAGGATCGGCTTCAATCCTAGTGAATCCCAGCTTCATCAAGTAACTATCGATCCTCTCATACCATGCTCGGGGTGCTTGCTTCAGCCCATAGAGAGCTTTCTTCAACCTGCATACATGAGATTTTCGATCATAAATCTCAAATCCTTCGGGTTGCTCCATGTAGACCTCTTCTTTGATCATACAAGAACGCAGTCTTGACATCCATCTGATGTAGGTTCCATCCTTGTGAAGCGGCAAGGGCTATGATCGAGCGGATGGTCGTATATCTGGCAACAGGTGCAAATATCTCATCATAGTCTATACCTTCCTTTTGGGAGAAACCTCGAGCAACAAAACGAGCCTTATACTTTTCCGTGCTTCCATCTGCTGCATGCTTTATCTTGTAAAGTAACAATTGTCTTATCCAAGGTCTGGGAACTACTTCCCAAACATCATTCTCCATAATAGACTCATATTCTACGGTCATAGCATCCTTCCATACTTGATGCTTGACAACATTTGAGAATGACAAAGGCTCATTTTGTATGATCGTGCTCATGATGGTCAGGTATCCTTGATACCTATTAAGTTTCTTACTTTGACGGAAGGTTCCTCAGGGTGCAGCATGTCCTTTAGCATCATCAAGTATCCCCCTAAGCCATGAAGGCCTCTTTCTAGAAGAGGAAGGCTCATGTGGATGAGAATCTATCAAATCCATGGGTTCTTCTACATCAGGCATTGATTCATCATCCTTTTCTTTCGGTTCCCTAGTGATGGCTTCTTGAGAGCTCCTCAAAGTCGAAAGATTGTTCACCTTGCTGTGAACTTTTCTTTAGGAGTCTTGGAACCCAATGCTTGATGAGGGCATGAATTTTGTACATATACGACGGTGATTGTAGTTTCATCCCATAGAAACATCAGAAGTCTTTGATCATGTAGCATGGCCTAGATAGCTTCCATCATCGTGCGGTTCTTTCTTCCCACCACACCATTCTGCTCAGGAGCATGTTGTGTAGTAGTCTCCCTCTTAATGCCAACCTCAGGTATGCCTGAGTGAACCAATTGTAATATATCAGAGGTCTTTCTTTGGCTTGAGGGGAATGGTCCCGTTTTGAGCTTTCCTTCAGCACATCCTGGACATACACCTTCATTCTCTATTCAGAATTCGGGCATCCCTATCACCATTTGTATTACACCGAGTATAGCTTTATAATGAAGGGGAGAAAACCTCTAATGCCAAAGTTCGGACTGAAGAGATGTGTCATAAGACATGACACCTAGCAGACTTCCATCAACCTGATGAATCAACACTAAACCCAAGAGTAAAGGCATCTTAAACATTATTTTTCCATATACATACCTTGCCATCGCTGAAGGTTACCTTGTAGCCTTTGTCTTCCGTTCCCGAGATGGACACTAGGTTATTTTTGAGGTCAGGTGCATTTAATACATCCTAAAATTTCTGGCCTTCTTGAATGCTTGTCCTCTTCCTTGATTCCTAGCTCTCCTCTTACCTTTGCTGTTGAATTTTTCATTCCTTTGATTGCCATCAGAGGGATTTTGATCATCGTCCTAGAGTGAGTCCTTTCTATCAGGGCACTCCCTTGCATAGTGACTTGCTTTATCGCAAATGTAACATCGTCATTTTCTTCTAGCCTTAGGTTCAGCCTTTCCTTTTGATTTAGTCCCGGAATTATTTCTTTTCTTTTCATGAAAAGAAAAGGCAGCAGGAGGACCTTTAGGCATGGGCATTTCTTACACTTCTTCCCTTGTTTCTTCTTGAATGCATCTAGCCATTAATTCCTCGAAACTAGGAATTACATTATAGTTCAGAAGAGTAGTCCTGAACACATACCATTTAGATGGTAATCCTTCAAGAGTTGTGAGTGCCATTTCTCTGTCAGTAATAGTTTCCCCAATAGATAGGAGATTGTTCTTGATCTCAGTGATTCTTAAGAAGTATGCTTGCATACTTTCATCTTTACCCTTCTTGATTTCCCTCAGCTTATTTCTAAGAAACAAAACTTGATTTGCATCATTAACTTTAAATAAACTCACCAGTCTGTCATAGATTTCCTTGGAGGTGTCTAGATCAGAGATGTAGGCCACCAAGCGCTTGTCGATAGAGTCCCGGATGATCTTCTTTGTTTTGACTTCTCCATTTTTCCATTTGATCCAGGCAACAGCAGATGCATTTGATGAAGGCTCAACAATATTGCCTCTTACATGGTCCAGCACTCCTTGATCTTCAAGGGTTAGATCGATAAACATCTTTCATCCTTGATATTCAGCTTTCTCACGGAGCTTGTCTTCAACAGGAAAGAGTGTTGAGGACCCCATAGTTCTTTTAGGATAGCCTTGCCAATCTTCTCTTCAATGATTGCTCTTGCTCTTGCTCGGGCTTTGTCTTCACCTCAGCTCTGATACCATGTTAAGTTATGGTATGTTCTATGCTTATAACAGTTTACTTCTTTTTCTTATTATATTCCACCGATTAGCAATCACATGTACATAAAGTAAAGTGTAGATAGAACATTAAACGATCGACAGAAAACAAGCCAAGACAAGAGACACGAGATGTGGCGGCTAGCCAGGGACAAACCCCACAATGTGTGGGGAAACCCTTTGATCAAATCTTCTTTTATCTTCAATAATTCAACAGAGAGAAATAGTACAATAAATCTGATTCATATCAGCAGTAGCAAACCCTAGATCAGCATTAGCGGCTTCATTATCAAACTAGGGCAGACCATATCTCACAAACCGACAGTCGAATTGACTTCATTCCACCACCAAAAGTTTTGGCTTCCAAAGGAGGTTCAGATGAACCTACAGCGTAGTTCAAATGAGGAGATATTCTAGGCCACGCAAGTCAATCTTTACTTCTGCAGTTGCAGCTTCAGTTTCAGCAGTTTCAGGCTTCAAACTAGGGCAGTCGGTATCTTGCAAATCGTTCGTCGGATTGACTTCATTCCACCACCAAAAGTTGTGGCTTTCAAAGGAGGTTCATATGAACCTACAGCACAGTTCCAAAGAGGAGATATTCTAGGCCACGCAAGTCAATCTTTACTTCTGCAGTTGCAGCTTCAAATTCAACAGCTTCCGGCTTCACATGTGTGAGAGAGAGAGACCCATTTCAGCACAGTAGAGAAGAGACTCATATCTGCGCAGTAGAGAGAGAGAGATGTGATGAGATGAGTGTGTCCAAATGAGGAAAATTCCTGTTATATTTATACACAACGTTGGTGGGTGAATAGATGCGACTGTTGGGCTTCTGAGCCTACATGAGTTGTAGGTCGGCTTGATAATAATTCCATAATCAAAATAAATTCATATCTCCATGAATATTTATCGGAATCGGATGATCTTTATATCAATCCTACACCTCTCGACGAGAGGAATCTAATAAAAATATTATTAGCCATGAATAAGATGACCCACATGAAGTTTTTCCCTGGTTGCCAATTTTAACACTTCATGCTACATGAGGTTATCTTTGGTGCCTTTAGCTTAACCTCGTTTTAGAAGTTAATTGGCGAGCTATCGGATTGTAGGTGAAGTAATTTGATTTTGCTTTCATTAGTTTGCAAGTAGACAATTTAGATATCAGTTCTTTATGCTACATGACGTTATCTCAAGTTCCTTTAGCTTAAACCCGTTTTAGAAGTTAATTGGTGAGCTATCAGGTTGTAGGTGAAGTAATTTGATTTTGCTTTCATTAGATTGCAAGTAGAATAGTTTAAATGTCATTCTTTCATGCCATATGACGTTATTTTCTGTGCTTTTAGCTTAACCCCATTTTATAAGTTAATTGACGAAATATTGGAATTATGGATGAAATCAGTGACTAGTTTCCAGCTTCTTTATTTTTGGTTTTGAGTGCAGTAGTTTAGATTTTATTTTTGTAATTAGATGGACAGAATAGACAGTAACCTCATGTTCAATACTTCATCTTTTACTTGATTTAAGTAGCTGCATGTTTACACTTTTGATCAAATTCTGATTTTATAAATAATATGTTTTCAGATATTTGAAGTGCTAAGTTTGGAAATTACCATAAGAGACATAAACCTTGTCTTAAATTCTACATCCATACTTGACCTTTAAAAGTATTCTTAAGACCTTAGAATAGGATTTCCATTTGCATTAGACACTTTAGGAGACCAACAAGAACAAAACTCCAAAAACAAGATAAAAACTAAAAACAATAAAGTAAGAAAGAGGTTGTCTTGCACATACAGTGCACCACACTTCATCAATTTACAACTCCCGGATTGATAATTAATGCAACAATTTAGGACACACTAAATTGACTAAACATTTTGGTGCCGTTGTCGGGAAGTGTAACTATGTAGCCTATCTCTTACATAAAAAAAAATAGGGAAAAATTGATAATTTCTTGAAGTATGCTCTCCTCTTGCACCTAGTGTGATCTGGAGGACCAGAAAAGAGAGTTATTAGTTCAATAATTTCTTGAGTATGCTCTCTTCCTGCACCTAGTGTGATTTGGAAGATCAGAAAAAGGATTATTAGCCCAACTAAAAAATCATTAAAAAATAAAAAAATGACATGCATAGAGCAAGAGATTCTAGGGGAAGGTTTCTAGTTAGGGGAAAAAGTTCGATTTTTACAACTCCAACTACTTCAAGGTGGTGAGCTCCAGTATTGCAGCAATGATCTTACAACTCCTAGGGCTCCCTACTTTACTTTTATCAACCCAGTAGTTCGTAACAAACTTGGAAGCGACGGTGCTATATGCACAAGTACTAGCTCTTACTGTAGGCTGTCACTTGATTTGTTGGCACAAGTTCGCTAGGAGCTTAAGCAAACTTATATGAGTTCTTAGAAGAAGCTTTTAACTATGATGGAAGAAAGCTAACTCAAAAGAGGCTAGCCTACTTGCAGAAAGAAGATGAAAGCTGAAAGGAAACACAAACCCTAGCAAACCCTAATTTTACCCACTAACCCTACTTTTGCAAGAAATGAGATGAAACTACTGAAATGGATGCCATTGACTAATGAAAAGGTAAAATGCATGTATTCTATCTACTTCTGAAGGAAAATATGGAAAAATCATCTTTTTGTACTTTTGAACAGTTTTATGCAGAATTATTATGCCTATGTTTTAACTATTTGTGACTATGCAGAGGTTTGGTGGCAAAGGGAGATGGAGTTGGCTTTTGCAGGAGGTTGGGAAGGTGTGGAGAGAACCTAAGGACTCCCTAGTACCCTTCTGGATACTTCCACTATGATCAGACTTCAAAAAATCACTCGCATGAACTTCTACGGGAGGCTACAGGGTATCTACAGGAAATTCTACAGGAGGTTCTACAGGAGGAGGCCGAAAGTGGTTTTTGGAGGTTTGAAGGTGGAAAAATGGTAGGAAAAGGGGAATGAAGGCTGGATGGAGGTGTCAAAGGGTCTAGGACTCTGTCAATGAAGATCAGACATGAAAGAGATGGTTGGATTTGTTCAAAGGTCAAGGAAGCAAGTTTGCACAAGAACGTAGAAATTAGGGGGAAAGTATGGCGAATGAGTGGAGGAAATCTTGAGAGATGGACTGGAGCAAGTTGTGTAATGGAAGAATGATAAGCTAGAGTGTTCTACAAGTGAGCTGCACACTTGCTCTTCAAAACTGTCCCAAGCAAGAACTAAAAAAACAGAGTTTTACATATTTAACCTAATTATGACCTAAAAAACAAAAAAGTGCTGAACATAATTTTATGGAGAGGAATTTATGCAAGAAAGCCATGGAAACTGAGTAAGAAGAGATCTAAGCATGTAAATACAACTGACATCAACTTCTCCAACTCGAAATCTCACACTAGAAATTGCATTGGAAAGCAAAAACAGTGTTTTGGTGGCAATAAGAGTGCCTTGGTCTCAATTCATGGTCCCAAGGATGGAGAAAGGAGATCAAGGTCTGCTTGGTAGCCTTTTTGTTGATTTTTTCTATTATTGCAGCAAACTATCTAATCAACCTGAAGCAAAAACAACTATTCTAATCATCGAAAACAACCTAAGTAATAAAGCAAGATTTAACCTAAACAACAGAAATTATTTCATGAATGCAAGAAAAAAACATATAAATACACAAAGGAGGTGTTGGGCACTTGGGTTGGGCCCAACCCCAAGAGCTACAGCCCCCTTGGAAAGATCAGTGCTAGTCCAAAGCTAGATTCATCTTCATTGATAAAAAAAAATAATAGTTACATCACCAACTTGTCTGCAAAAAGAGCTTGAAAATGATTTGAGTACAAGATTGCACTAAATTGTGAAAATAGACTATCAAATGGCTAACCTACTAAGGCTTGAAGCCTTCTTATTTATACAAGTGAGGACTCCCAATAGTCCTCCTAAACTTTAGGAACTCGGCTACCTAAAACTGTAGATAACAACAACTTCACTAGACTTGTTTGGCTGCCCCTTGGAATCATCTTTTGTAGGCTGTTGAACTCTGAGCTGATGATGGATAACTCGAGGAAGGGGTCATTTAGTGCAGGAGACACCCCTCCTATAAATCCTCAGCCTTGTTTCTTCGAGTTTGGCTGCCAATATGCTCATAAATGCCTGGTCTTGGTCCAAAAATGTCCAAAAATATGCAATAAACACCCATTAGACTTTGTGGTAAAGTGACTATCCCCATTCACTCAATTGACATAAATATATTCAAAAACATGCACAAAACTATGGAGAATGGTGGATTAAATGAAAATAATAGGCAGAATGAGCCCATATAGTTACCCATTTCTGGGGCTCATCATGACCCCCCTGCTGAATGTGTTGCTTATCCTTTGAGCAACTAATCCAGTTATTCATCTTTGATAGCTTTAACAGCTTCCCTAACATCCCAGGCCTCTGAGGTGATGTCCTCTTCTCTGTCATGGAAACCTGCCTTTCTGTCCACTTCCTCCCTTTGTTTCTGTTCCTCCTCCTTAACCCCTTCCAACAGTCCTAGAAGTATTGGAGGACTGAACTTAAGACCAATCTAGTTGGCTTTCAAGTTTTTCATTGATTGTTTGTATAGGGGTACTCTCCTCATAGCTTCCCTCATTCTGGTTGGGGAGTGATACCCCCTTATCTTTAGGCTATGGGACAATGTATTCCATTTTCTTGTGCAAGCATGAAGGCAGTTATCACCAAACAACCTCTCCATATCTTCAAAGTGAGCAATAGCCTGTGCTTGCCTTTTGACATAGTGAGGTGCAATCTGAGGGTTGTTTGCAAGGTGCTGGTGGGAATATATGAGAGTTGATGGATCTTCTAGTTTTTCCCTTATCATGAGGGGCTCACTTAGCTCCCTGGTCATAATCTTCTGAATTTCTATTGCTCTCTTTTCCTCATGGCTCAACTAAGAAGCCATAGCCATGAGTTGTAGGTCTCGTAATGTAGCATTTAGATCCCATAGATTCATGTTAGGAAGTGCCAGGTTGTGTAAATAGAATTCTGCTAACTTGGCTTTATCTTTAGCTGAGCTACTATCACATAAATGCATAAACTGATTATAATTATGGAATGGGATTGTGCCCCTTTGGGCCAATGTTTTAATTTGGAATTGGAGCCATTGGTCTTTAAGATACAATGCATAGGATCTAGCTGGTTGTCTACATTGCAAGGCTTCCATTGCCCAGCTGGCCATGCAAGCCATTTGGGCTTCTTTTTCCTGCAATTACTGTTTCAAAATCTGCACTTCATCTGCTGCCTGAGACTCTATTTCTTGTAGTTGTTTCATTAGCATTTCAACATCAGCCCGTGGCTCTCCCTCTTGGTGCTATTTCTCTGTTGCTTCATTTTCTATTAGGAGACCCTCTTGCTGTTGCTGCCCTCCCAAGATGGTTAACTTATCTCCCTTATGAATTTCCTGTTGCTGTAACTGCTTTTTCAGCATTTCATTTTCTTCCTGTAGTTGAGCTCTTTTACTACTCTCTATGTGTCTTACCATGGCCAACTCCCCTCTCAATTCCTTCAACTTGTCCTCCATGTGCCCTATGTCTTCAACTCCTTTAGATTTAGCAATTTGCACCCAGGTGTGGGTTCTAACCCTTTCTTTTTGTAATTCAAAGAACAGAGGCACAACGATTTTTTGTGGGATGATCTTCCCACCTTCTAGCAGATTGTAATAGGAGCCTAAATTAGGCTGCGGGCTTGGTTCAGGTATTTCTTTAGCCTTGCCTTCCCCTTGTGACTATTCTACTACCTTCTCTTCTAATTTTTCAGTTTCTTTCAGCTTGGCTAGTGTTTCCTGTAGAGATGTTTTAGCTTCCTGTAGAATTGCTTTTGAGTCCATCAACTTGATTCTGTCCTTTCAGGTGGATGTTTTGGGACTTCCTCTCTCATAGGTGATAGAGATCTTGGAGGGAGGTTTTGCCTGCTTTTCAGTAGGTATATCTTCAATTACAATTGGTTCCTTTGATGGTGGCTGGGGTTTGCCCACTTTGATCCTGGTGCTCCTTCTGGCTTTAAAATACATAGAGGTTTGCCCTTTTATTTTTCCTTTTTGTTTTGCTGGAGTGCTTAATACAGCAAGCACAGTTGCTGCTTCCCTTGCCAATGCTTCAGGGGATGTTTCTTTTTGCTGTGCTTTTCCTTCATCTCCTACAACCATTCCTATGTATATTGTTTTTGCTTGTGTCTCTACTATCTCTGGTGGTGTCTTCTCTTTTTCTTGCTAGGTCCTTGTCTTGCTTGTGGCAGTCTTCTTTTGGCCTTTCTTGGCCTTTTTATTCTCAGCCTTTGTCCTTTTTCTCTTCTCTATTTTTGAGGTTGTCTTCTTTTCTGCCTTAGGCTCAGCAATAGTTTTGTCAAATTTCTCCTCTTCATCCTGTTTTTCCCTTGTTTTTCCTTATATTTGAATGGCTTGTGCTTCCTCATTACTATTCTTCTCAAGTTCTTCATTTTTCTTCTCCTCTTCATTGCTGGATGGGCTAATGTCCTCAGTCAAAGTTTTGATGTCATCATTTGTAGACATATTTATGAAAATTTCCAAACCTATGGGGATGGTATAGGTGTGTAAGGCATATTCTACCAATAGTTTGATGAGCCCATGGCGGGCCAGCTGGTCTGGGACCCCTGCATTTAGCTTGGTGCCACATTCTATCAAAGACTGGAGGAGGAAATATAGGAGATTGAGTCTTCTAGCTTGAGGTAGGTCCATCCCATATCTCAATTCATGCAACATCCTGAAGTGATAACCATAAATTATGCTGAACCTTCCTTCACATGTGATATACTTCATTATTTGGTAGCTGACTTCACTCCATAGAGGAGGCAAACTTGTCCTTTGGACCCCATTTTTATCCTCTACAGGATGCTCCTCAGGCTGAAAAAATCTCTTCTTAGCAACCTGTCCCAATGATTTCTCCTCCTTGCTCCAAGGGAGACCAAGTGGAAGACCTATGATTCTACTGATGAAATCAGGTGTAAGCTCTAGGGTCAGACCCCTAAAACTAACTGTAGCATGTGTTTTCGAATGGGGTCTTAGGGACATCAAAAATTTGTCGGTCACCTCCTCATCATGTCCATGAATTCTTTCAAAGAAGGGTATCCAGTTTTCCCTGGTGAAGAGAGCCACCACCTCATGGTGCTCATGTAATTTGCTAGAGTTCAAAGGTTATTTCTCATGAATCCTCCTAGCATGGTGTTGAGTGCTTTTTAAAAATGCTCAGGTGAGAAAGCAAGCAAAATTGAAAATAGAGGGATAGCTAAATTTTTGTCTTTTTCTTAAACCAGATAAGGAATTTCCCGTGTTCTTTCTCCTTACAACATCAAATTGCAATATTTCCCCTATTTCAAACTGATTTTATCCTGAATTTGATTCTCTACTTTTGGAAAGATTTTTTTTTGACAAAACAAAGGATAAATAACACAAAGTTTTTTCAGAGAGTAGACAGATATGCAAATTTGGTTTTTTTTCACACAGGTTGGTTTCTACAGTTGCATGTATTTTATTTACAGTAGAATTTGAGAAAGAAGGAGATAGACTTCAAATGCAGAGAAGAAAACAGAGAACTGTGTAGAACTCAGAGAAAATATGCAGGCAGACTTTTAAGCTTCATTCTCCTTCCTTTCAACCCAATACTATGTTTTTAATCCACCACCTTATACAAATAGGTCATATGCAGAGGAGTTTGCCGAGCCTACATCTTTTCAAGCTCGAATTTTGACAAAAATCTCAGGCTTTCCTTCTGCAAAGTTGTTCTTTGCCTTTCCTGTAGAAATATCCCTGTAGAAATCTTCCGGCTCATGTAGAATGCAGTAGTGCTCCTGTAGAGCCTGATAGGCGGGAGGGTTTTGAAAAAATGGTACAAAACTAGTGGAAGACGATTGGTTGGCTGTTTTAGAAGTGGTAGGTGAGTGCTACAGTCGAGAATGTCGTGAATGAAGAATGAAACAAAGGGTGGTGGAGGCTTCGACTGCACTGTCCTTTAACTGTTGGCGTAATTCGTGGTGAGGAGGTGAGGTGGCCGGATGGGTATGTTATCCCCATCCCTATCGTTGGTCCTATGTCATGGTCATAATGGTTCTGCATGCTACCTGACCACCATCACCTCCCTTACTCCTATTATACATCGCCACCACTACCAGTCCCGAATGTTTTTTCCGGAATTGACATACCACACATGCTGGCTGCGTATCTGATCGACAGTTTGAATTTGACGGGGCTCATTTGAATTCCACAAGGGTGTGTAACTGAATGATGGTGGCCAATTAGATGGCTATCAATTCCATTCAATCATGACCATTCCCACAGTTCATGCAGTTTTGAAATATTATTCATGCAATCGAGGAATAGGTTTAGGCACTTACCTGCTCAGTCGCTGCTGTGTTATGCATATTTCGGACTTTGGCACTTCATTTCCTCATTGTTGTTGTTGCTTGCTCTCTGCATGCTCGACCTTGGGCTTATGCTGATGATCTCTCGTTCAAAAATTGCTCACATGTTTCACACGTCCTGTTGTGCTAACCCTATCTCTGGAGTATGCTTTTCAAAGGGATCAGCTGCTACAGGAATCCTGTAAGATTTCCAGTAGCTGCTTCTCCTTCTGAAATTCAAGCCAATATTTGAGTAGGGCTAGAACTGCTGAAGAAGGTCTCGACTGAAAAGGAATCACATCTAGAAGGTATCAGGTAGGAATGAGGAAAAATGCTGCTGCTTTTATTTGTCATCATTTTTTTTTGGTTTGCAGAATGAAGGAAACATAATTTCTGTGTATGGCTGTGTAGGGACACAAACAAATGAGTGAAATGTAGGTGTACAGGGATGGAATGGTGAAATAGGAATATGGATGATGGCAGGGAGGTTCACAGGCCTCCTAGACAAATTTCCAACCCTCGGGTCCTTCTCTGAGATTGATTTTGGCCTTTCTGTAGTTTCTACAGGATCCTCCTGTAGAATACATAGAGTTTCCTGTAGGATGCGAAATTTTAGAAAAAATGAGACCAAAACTTGGGAAAGGATAACAGTGATGGGGGGATGGAATGTGAAGGGTGCATGCAACCTGGCCATGTCTTTTTTCCTCTTGTGCGACCCTCCTGCAACCTGCAATGACCTTCATGCGACCTGCAATTTATTCAAAAGAAGTTAGGTTTTTCTTTTCTTTTTTCTTTTTTCTCTCTCTTTTTTTTTTTTAGTTTGAGATAGCTAGGGCGCCTCCAAGAGGTTTTCACCCTCACTGCCTGCCCTGGGCGCCTCCAAGAGGTTTTCACCCTAGGGATCTTTTATTCCATTTTTGTTTTTTTCTTTGTTTTTTCTGTGTTTTTTTTTTCTTTTTTTTTTTATTTTTGTTTTGCTTTGCTCAGGGTGTGGGTGGAGTGGAGACAGGGACCTGCTCCACTACCAACACTGATTTACCTAGAGTCTCAATGAACTCCTGCTTGGAAAGGGGCTTCCTGTAGATCTTCAATCTATGCCCATTGACGAGCATGGGGATGGATTCTTCATCAATGGTCCGGATAAGGACTGAACCATTGTCATTGCATTTTTCTACTGTATATGGTCCCAGCCATCTTGTCCTCAGCTTGCCCTTGAAATCCTTGTATCTCGAATCATACAGTAGTGCCCAATCTCCTAGCTGAAATTTTTTTTCTTTGAGGTGTCGGTCATGCCATATTTTCCTTTGAAGTTGGACTACCTCTGAGTGGATAAGGACCTGCATTCTCTGTTCATCTAATCCATTTAGCTGAAGCAATCTTTCCTTTCGTGCATGGCTGAGATCTAGGTCCAGTTGAGCTGCCATCCTTAATTTTCTATATTCAAATTTGATGGACAGCAAAGACTTCTTCCCATAGACCAACTCATAGGGTGTGAAACCTGTGGTGGTTTTCCAAGTAGTGTTATAGGCCCAGGTGGCCGCAACCATGGTCTGCCCAATCTTTTCTGGTGCTGCTCACTACCTTAGTCAAAATCCCTTCCAAAGCTCTATTAGTGACTTCCACCTATCCATTTTCTTGTGAATGATAAGGGGTGGAAGTTCTGTGCTTAATCTTGTGATGTGTGAGCAGGTCTTCAATCAGATTGGAGGTAAACTGACTTCCTTGATCTGTGACTAATTCTCTTGGGTAGCCAAACTTGTAGAAGATATTTTCCCTCAAAAACTCAGCTACTTTTTCTTCTGTTGCTGCTTTGATTTCCTTTGTTTCTACCCACTTTGTCAGGTAATCCGTGCACACAATGATGTAAGACTTCTGTTTTGAAGGAGGGTTGATAGGACCCACAAAGTCCATGCCCCACTTCTCAAATGACTCGAAATTCACTTGAGGTTGCAAGGGAATCTCATCATTTGGAGTAGGTTTCCCCATTCTTTGACATCGGTCACATTGGCTAATGTATCTCCTGACATCTTGATGAAGAGTGGACCAATAGTAACCTACCTGCAGAATTTTGAAGGCGGTTCTCTTTTCTGCAAAGTAGCCCCCACAGGGCCCATCATGACAGGTTAGGAGGATGTAAAAAAATTCCTCCTCCCTGACACATTGCCTCAAAATTTGATCTAGGCCATGTTTAAAAAGATTACCCCCAATCCAAGTGAATGGGGCACTTTTCCTCATGATCTTGCTCTTCTCTTTTGAGGACAGGTGTGGCGGAAACTGTGCTGAAATCAAATAATTTGCTATATCAACAAACCATGGAGAGAGTACTGAAAGAGAAAATAGGTGTTCATCTGGCATTTGATCATCCACCATTCCTTCTTCACCTGCAGGCAGATCTAGTCTAGACAGAAAATCAACAACAACATTTTCCTTGTCTTATGAATAATGGTCAAATCAAATTTCTGCAGTGAAAGTAACCATCTAATGATACAAGAATTTACATTAGGTTTATTCATCAAATACCTAATTGCAACATGATCAGTATGTATGAATGTTTGATAACCAGTGATGTAGTGTCTGAACTTGTTTAGGGAATGGACTACAACCAAGAGCTCTTTTTCGGTTACAGTGTAGTTTAATTATGCCTTGGACAGGTTTTTACTGACAAAATATATGGCATACGGTAGCTTCTCTTCTACTTGTCCTAAGGCTACTTCGATAGCTTTGTTTGAGGCATCTGTGTGAATGTGGAAAGGTAGGGCCTAGTTTGGACCTCTCCAGATTGGGGCAGTTATCAACTTACCTTTCAAGGCATCCAGAGCCTCTTGACAGTTGTCAGTCCATATGAACTCAACAGCCTTCCCCAAAAGACCAAACAATGGAGAGGCTAGCTTACTAAAATCCTTAATGAATCTTCTATAATACCCTGCTAAGCCTAGAAAACTCCGAACATCTCTTACCTTTTGAGGAGGTGGGACCCTTTGGATGATAACAATCTTGTTGGGATCCACTTGTAATCCTTGCTGAGAAATTGTATGATCTAGCACGGTCCCTTTAGTCATTAGGAATTCACATTTATCAGGACTGAGGGACAAGTTCATTTCAATACACTTGGCTAAAACTTTCCTCAGGTTAGTCAAAGCTTCTTGGAAGTTAGAACCATAAGGGGTAAAGTCATCCATATAGATTTCCACTGAATCATGAAACAACTCAGCAAATATGCTGAGTACTGCTCCCTAAAAAGTGGCAGGAGCATTGCACAACCCAAAGGGAAGGACCGGGTAGGCAAAGGTACCCCATGGACAAGTGAAAGTGGTCTTATCTTGGTCTTCCAGGCTGATTTGGATCGGGTTGTACGCGCTAAACCCATCTAGGAAGGAAAAGAACTTCTTCCTTGCCAGGCCATCTAACACTTGATCTATGAAAGGCAAAGGGACATGGTCCTTCTTGGTGGCCTTGTTGAGTTCTCGATAATCTACACAGATTCTCCACTTCTTGTTTTTCTTTGGCACAAGCACCAAAGGAGAAACCCATTCGCTGTCAGAGATGGGGTATATGAATCCTACATCCAACAACTTTTGTAGTTCTTCTTTGACAATGTCCTTAAGGGCTGGATTCATCCTCCTTTGAGGCTGCCTGACTGGTTTACAATCCTCTTTAATGTACATGTGATGAGTGTAGATTGAAGGGTGGACTCCCTTCATCTCCTTATAGCTCCAAGCAAAAGCATCCAAATGGATGTTCAATAAGCTAGACAACTCTTTCTCCTGAGAGGTGGATAGGGATGAGTTGATCTTCAAGATTCTTTCTAGGCCAAATTCCACATTCTTAACTCAGAGAGAGGTTGGATCAGTCACACAGAGATCAAATAAAGCATTGAATTGGGTTTCTTCCACCAACTCTTCTAATGGCAACACACCGGGGGGTGGATTTCGAATCAAATTCTCAATAAGATCATCTTTGGTTTGAGGACTCCCCTTGGTAGCTTCCACTGTGCATAATGGTGTGGAGTAGACTTCATCCTCATCTTCCTCATCCAACTAGAGAGGTAAGTCATGTTCTAGTAGAGGTTGGGCAGGAGGATATAGGACTAGCTGTTTGGACATATGCCCATTCTTGATGTTCATGCTCCTATCTCCACAACTAATGTAAGCATTTGCAGTAGCTAACCAAGGCCTTCCAAGGATGAAAGGGTACCGAGTGATCTTTGCCTTTGGCTGAAGAACCAAGAAGTCATCATGGTACTCCAAAGAATCAATGGAGACCATGACATCTTCCACAATCCCCTCAGGAGTCACAGTGGAGTAGTCTACCAACTGCAATACTATTAAGGTCTTTCTTAGGGAACCCTGAAGGTTGAGTTTGAGCATAGTATCCCTAGTCATTACGTTAATGGAAACCCCTAGATCAATCAAGGTGTGGGTGATTATGGTGCCATTGATGTGGACATCGACTACAGGACTCTATGGGTCCAGATATTTTGGACAGATTACCTGTCCCAACATCAGGTCAGACAGTTGTCCTATGACATTGATAGTTGGGGCATCTCTCTTGCGCCTACCTGGGTGCCTGAAACACTTCCCTTTGATCAACTTGTTGTAGATTGGTACATCTTTTATGGCCTGGAGAAGTGGTATTTTTACACATAACTGTTTTAGTTCTCCTAGAAGTTCAGTTTCTTCTAGGGTCGGTTGTGTGGTTCCAGTTAGTCTCTCAGGAAAGGGTGGAATGGCTTTTGGTTCACTTTCATGTTTCTCTTCCTCATCCTCCTTAGAAGGAGGTTGGCTATCTGGGAGGACCTTCCTAGATTGTAGGTTGATCTCTTGAATCTCCACAGCATAGGCAGGGCATGTTTTTGCTCCAGTATATACCTGTTGGGCCTGTTTGTTATTGGGGCTTAGGTTTGGTTGAGCAGGTATTTGGCGTTGTCTTGGAGGAGCAGGAGGTAATGGTTGTGGTTGAGCAGGTGGTGGAGGCAAAAGAGCGGGAGGAGAGTTGTATTGGGGCCTCCACCCCTGATGAGGTGCATTCCACTGAGGTTGTGGCTGAGCGTGAGAATGAAACGAATGAGCAGTTGGTTGAGTATGGTATTGAGATGGATACAAACAAGGAGGGGGTGTGGACCAGGAAGGATGAGCAGGGGGACCCTAAGAAGGCATGGGAGTGGCTTGAATGGGATTGTAATAAGTCTAGGATGTCCCTTGCATTCCTTGCTGGTAAGGTTTGGGTCCATGTGGCCTCCCTTGGTTCATGAAGTAGAGTGGTTCAGTGGCTCCTTTAGCCCCTTGGTACATAGCTTTAAATCCAGGTAAGGAAGGGCATTAATTTGTAGGATGGTCTTCTTCACAGACAAAACACACTTCTATGGAGTGCAATGGACATTCGTTCCTAAGATGCTTTCTAGTACACTTAGGACAAAAGATGGCCAAAGCCCTCTTGGCTTCCTCTTGCTTCTTTGGATTCGCAAGGTATTCATTTGCATGGTCATAGTCTATCTCATCTTGCTTTTGAAATCTTCCATTTGATTTGCAAATTCATTTTTAAGGAATGAACTAGATAAGGGGGTACTGGCTAAAAGTTGACCTCCCCTACCTCTTTTTCTGGCTGCCCTAGAATAGTTTCTAAACACAGTCTTTATGTCATCAGAAGGTAGCTAATAGATGTCTCCCCCAGCCAGCAAATGGAGGGTATCTAGAATGAAATTCAGAGATTCGGGGTCAAGTGTGCACCTTGCCCTTTTATAACTGAGTTGAAACCTCTCTTCATAGTCTTCTAAAGATTCATCACTTCCCATGGTCATTCGAAAGATTTTTTCCTTTGAATCCTTTGACCTATAGTAGTCTCAGTATATTTTGTTAAAGGCTTGTTGCATCTGAGCCCCAGTTGTGATACTGTTTCCAGGTAACCTCATGAACCAACGTAGTGCTACATCCTTGAGGGTAGAGGGAAAGAGTTTCAACTTTTTCTCGTCTTTTGCATAGTCATAGGTTTGACAAAGGAAATCAAACTCAAACAAGAAGGTATCAAGGTCTTCAGTAGTCAATCCATGGAAGTGAGTTAAGGCTGAGGGACTTATGTTTTTCATCTTTGTGTCTCCATTGGTCTCTCGGATGAGAAAGGCACCTTCTATTCTCTCCCCATTTCCTCTAATGTTTCTGTTTTCAGCCATGGTATCCGGAGGAATGGTTTCTTGCTCTTCTTCTGTTATAAGATCTTCGTATATCTTTGGAGGTTCACCTATAGGTTCTTCTAGATCACTGCCACCAAAGAAGAGAGAAGGGTGACTCAGTGATGTGGTGGGGGTGTTGGGTAGGAATTTTCTTGAATTGTCTCTGTTCCTACGAGGCATGAAAGGAAATCTCTTTTTGGGTAATTTTTTGTTCCTTTTTCTGCTTGTACCTGCAAAAACTGAGATGGATTGAATAGAAAATTGCAACTAACTAAAATCTATCTTACTGAAATGAAAGAAGGAAAGGACTAATCTATTTCGCTGAAATGAAATTGCAAAATTGAAATGAAAGCAGGAAAGGACTAATCTATTTTGCTGAAATGAAATTGCAGAATTGAAATGAAAGAAGGAATTAGCTAATCTACGCTTGCTGAAATGAAATTGTGGAATTGAAATGAAAGAAGAAAATATCTAATTTACGCTTGCAGAATTGAAATGAAACACCTACTTTACTCTTGCTGAAATAAACTACTTAGCAGAATGTTGCAGTAGAAAATAGAAGAAAAGTAGTAATCACAAAATACTCTGACGCTTCCCTAGCAATGGTGCGAAAAATATGGTGAAGCTCTAGTATTGCAGCAATGATGTTGTAACTCTCGGGGCTCCCTAATTTACTTTTATCAACCTGGTAGTTCGTAACAAACTTGGAAGCGACGATGCTATATGCACAAGTACTAGCTCTTACTGCAGGCTATCACTTGATCAGCTGGCACAAGTTCTCTAGGAGCTTAAGCCAACTTCTATGAGTTCTTAGAAGAAGCTTTTAACTGTGATGGAAGAAAGCTAAATCAAAAGAGGCTAGTCTACTTGCAGAAAGAAGATGAAAGCTGAAAGGAAATGCAAACCCTTGCAAACCCTAATTTTACCCACTAACCCTACTTTTGCAAGAAAAGAGATGAAACTATTGAAATGGGTGCCATTGACTACTGAAAAGGTAAAATGCATGTATTCAAGCTACTTCTGAAGGGAAATATTGAAAAATAATCTTTTTGTACTTTTGAGAAATTTTATGCAGAATTATTATGCTTGTGTTTTAACTATTTGTGACTATGCAGAGGTTTGGTGGCAAAGTGAGATGGAGTTGGCTTTTGCAGGAGGTTGGGAAGGTGTTGAGAGGACCTAAGGAATCCTTAGTACCTTCTGGAGACTTCCATTGTGATCAGACTTCTAAAAATCACTCGCATGAACTTCTACAGGAGGCTGCAGGGGATCTATAGGAAGTTCTACAGGAGGTTCTACAGGAGGAGGCCGAAAGTGGTTTTTGGAGGTTTGAAGGTGGAAAAACGATAGGAAAAGGGGAATGAAGGCTAAAGGGAGGTGTCAAAGGGTATAGAACTCTGTCAATGAAGATCATACATGAAAGAGATGGTTGGATTTGTTCAAAGGTCAAGGAAGCAATTTTGCACAAGAACGTAGAAATTATGGCAGTTTGGGAAAGTATGGCGAATGAGTGGAGGAAATATTGAGAGATGGACTGGAGCAGGTTTTGTAATGGAAGAATGATAAGCTGGAGTGTTCTACAAGTGATCTGCACACTTACTCTTCAAAACTGTCCCAAGCAAGAACTAAAAAAACAGAGTTTTACCTATTTAACCTAATTCTGACCTAAAAAATAGAAAAGTGTTGAACAAAACTTTATGGACAGGAAGTTATGCAAGAAAGCCATGGAAACTGAGAAAGAACATATATAAGCATGTAAATACAACTGATATCAACTTCTCCAACTCGAAATCTCACACTAGCAATTGCATTGGAAAGCAAAAACAGTGTTTTGGTGGCAGCAAGAGTGCCTTGGTCTCAATTCATGGTCCCAAAGAGGAAGAAAGGAGATCAAGGCCTACTTGGTAGCCTTTTTGTGGATGTTTTCTATTATTGCAGCAAACTATCTGATTAACCTGAAGCAAGAACAACTATTCTAATCATCAAAAACAACCTAAGTAACAAAGCAAGATTTAACCTAAACAACTGAAATTATTTCATGAATGCAAGAAAAAAACATATGAATACACAAAGGAAGTGCTGGGCACTTGGGTTGGGTCTAACCCCAAGAACTACAGCCCCCTAGGAAAGATCAATGTTGTTTCAAGGCTAGATTCATCTTCATTGATAAAAAAAAAAAAATTACATCACCAAACTGTCTACAAAAAGAGCTCGAAAATGAGCTGAGTACAAGACTGCACTAAAGTGCGAAAATAGACTATCAAATGGCTAACCTACTAAGGCTTGAAGCCTTCTTATTTATACAAGTGAGGACTCCCAACAGTCCTCCTAAAATTTAGGAACTCGGCTGCCTAAAACTGCAGATAACAACAACTTCACTAGACTTGCTCGGCTGCCCCTTGGAATCATCTTTTGTGGGTTGTTGAACTCCGAGCTGTTGATGGAGAACTCGAGGAAGGGGTCATTTAATGTAGGAGACACCCCTCTTATAAGTTCTCAGCCTTGTTTCTTTGAGTTTGGCTGCCAATCTGCTCATAAATGCTTGGTCTTGGTCCAAAAATGTCCAAAAATCTGCAATAAACACCCATTACACTTTGTGGTAAAGTGACTATCCCCATTCACTCAATTGACATAAATATATTCAAAAACATGCACAAAACTGTGGAGAATGGTGGATTAAATGAAAATAATAGGCAGAATGAGCCCATACAGTTACCCATTTCTGGGGCTCATCACAAGGCATAGACAAGATACACCTCCATCCCAGACTCATACTCCCAGCCTTAGGATTCCTAGAATTCAAGGGGTAGCAACTAGATTAGAAGATTCTCTTACACTATCTACTAAATATGATCTAGGAGAAGAACTCTTCTTCACCTCTATAGGGGAACATATTGCAGTAAAATAAGTAGAATCGCCTGGAGAAGAAGAAGAGGAAGAGACTCTCTCTCATCAACCATTAATAGAAGAACCAGAAGACCCTGAGGAAACTATCATGGCAGAAGAAGTACTAGATGGAGAATTTTCACTATTTGGAGGAGGGGGTAGAGGTAGAGGTAGAGGAAATAATGGAGGTGGTGGTAGAGGAAATAATGGAGGTAACAATGGAGGAGGTAGAGGTAATAATGGGGGAAATAGGGAAGGAGATAACTCATTTGGATTCCCTATAGTCGATGAGGAAATCCATACAATAATGAAAATCATTTCACCATCTGTCCTCCCAAACTTTTATGGGTTGCGTAGTGAGGATCCTGAAACATTTCTATTTGAGTTTGAAGTCTTGTGCCGAACCTATGACTATCTAAAGGACTCTCAAAAACTCAAACTGTTTCCTTCAACATTGAAAGGTGATGCTCTGAAATGGTTCATGGGATTAGTCACTCAATCTATTAGGAATTGGAATGATATGAAGCAAACATTTTTGGATAGATATCTAGATTATTGTATGCCCACTAATCATAAAGATGAGGTATTCAAAATGATGCAAAAAGAAGATGAGAACTTGGAGGATTTACTTGAAAGATTTCAATACAACTTAAAGAGAGAAAAAATGAACAATTTAGATGAGGAAACCTTGAAAGCCCTTCTATTGAAAGCCATTAGAGATGAATGGATAGATATTTTAAACATGATGGGGAAGGGAGACATTTCTCAACTTCCACTACATGACATAGTAGAACTATGTGTCCATCTCTCAAGGGGAAAATCTAAAACTAGAAAAGGGCCTAGAGATCATTCTCTTATTAGAGAAAACAAATCTGCAACTGAATCAATAAGTAAGGAAGAGATTGGCAATATGCTTGACGAGTTCAAAAATGACATTCTAGGGAGGCTTAGTGAACAACCAGACACCCTTAAAAGTCAAAACAAGCAGAAAACAGAAGTTGATGCCTTAGCCATATTTTTCCCAAAATGTAGAAAGAAACATGCTCTAAGTGAATACCCCTTGGATGCAAAAGTTGTAGAAACATGTATGATTTGCTCAGAAATTCATGAGAAGAAGGATTGTCTTTCAATCCCAGGGCTCAAAGCTATCTTTCAGGAGGATCCAAATTCAGTAGTATCCCTTTGTTTTGTTTCAAGAAGACCTTGGCAAGGGCAACAAAATCAAGGATTTAACAATCCTATGAATTTTCAGCTCCCACCAAATTGGAATTCTTGGCAACAACCTTGGCCCCAACCTCAAATTCAGTATCAATCTTAATCATGGGCACAAGGGGTACAAAATCCTTATGGGAGATTTGCTCAATTTTATCGATATCCTCCATCTTTTCAGGGTTATCTTATCCCACAAAATCAACAACAAAATCCACAACTTCCAAATCAAAGCTCACAACTTTCATTGCCGTTTCCGCAACAACAACCTTCTCAACAAAATCAAAATCCTCAACGTTTCTTCCATTTCAACAAAAGCTAAATCAACTACCAGCCCAGCCATTACCAAATCCCAACAACAAAAACCCTCATAATGCTTACATAGTAGAAGGGCAACAATTTCCTACCTACATGATTACTCCTCTAGATCTTAATGATGTTCAACTTAGATCTGGTAGGATTTTAGAAAGGGAAAAACCTTCTATAGATGTTCAAGAGCAAGATGTTTCTGAGGAGGATTCTCTAATAATCAATAAACGTTTTGAAGAAGCATCCCTTCAAAACCCAACCATTCAATAAGAAAAAAAGAAAGAGTCAACCCCCACAATTCCTATAGTTGAGCAAGCTGTATCTACATCCACACCTCCTTTCCCTAAAAGATTACAAATTGACAAAGGGGTGGAAAAAGAAATCTTGTTGCCTGACTATGATTTCCTAGATGAATTAAAGAATGTATGTATCAAGATTCCCTTCCTACAAGCCATTAGAGAGATTCCTATTCTAGCAAAAACAATAAAGGAGTTGAGTATCAAAAGACCAGGGTGGAAACCAAGAGACACAAAAAGAATCCACCTGGTAGGAAAAATAGCAGATATCATGATGGGAAAGATTACCATGCAGACATATGTGGATCTAGGTAGTCCAATTGTCAAGACACACATAAATGGGATAGAAATTCCAAATACATTGATTGAATTAGGGGCTTCCATAAACATTATGAGTAGATAGAATATGGAACAGCTTAAACTTTCTAATCTTCTTTTTACACCTACCTTACTGCAACTTGCAGATAGATCAATAATCAAACTAGATGGTGTACTAGAAGATATTTCGGTCTCCTTAGATTCTTGGGAATATCCAATAGATTTCATGATTTTGACTCCCAATAGTAATCTAGGAGGGCACCCACTCATATTAGGACGACCTTGGCTAGCCACAACTGATGCTTTTATTAGTTGTAGATTTGGGGACATGTACATTTCTGACGGTAGTTCAACAAAAAAATTCAATTTGTATCCTCCAGCAAAAGCAATTACAGAAGTAGGAGACAATGAATGGGTCGATGATGAAGATATTATAAAACCTGTCTTTACTCTCTCTGAAGTTAGTGAAGATAGTCAAATTTTGAATACATTAGAAAATTTTGAAACATCTTCAAAATATGACCACACAAAATTTCAGTTAGATTCTGATATTGAATATTTGTCATCAAGGCCAATGTCTTTGTACTTTATGGAAGAGTTTGGTAGTTCTGCAGTTGAAATTTTTCCAGGTAAAACATTGAATATCAACAAAAATTTGGAAAAGTTACAACAGGAAGAGCTAACCAAAATCTTGCAAAAACATTATGCTACATTTGCATGGGAGTATACTGATATGAAAGGTATTAACCCTAAGACTTGCATCCATCATATCTATATTGAGGAAAACAGTAGACCAATCAGACGACCTTAGAGAAGGATGAATCCAAATCTTAGGGAGATTGTGAAAGAAAAGCTCCAAAAACAACTCAATGTGAACTTCATTTACCCACTTTCAGATAGCCGATGGGTTTCTTCTTTGGTTATAGTACCCAAAAAGAATGGTAAATGGAGGGTGTGCATTGATTACAGGGAACTGAATAAAGCAATTTTGAAGGATCACTTTCCTTTGCCCTTTATCGATCAAGTATTAGATACATTTGCAGGAAAAAAGTACTTTTCATTTCTGGATGGCTTTAGCGGTTATAATCAAATTCAGTTAGCACCAAAAGATCAAGATAAAACCACATTTACCTGTCCATGGAGAAATTTTGCCTACCGAGTGCTTCCTTTTGGATTATGCAATGCACCCGCAACATTCCAAAGAGCAGTACTAGGAATTTTTTCTGATCTAATCCATGATTGTGTAGAGGTATATATGGATGATTTTACAGTTTATGGTAATACATTTGAAGAAGCCTTAGAAAATTTGGAAAAAGTCCTTATAAGATGTAAAGAAACAAACCTTTCATTAAGCCATGAAAAATGCTTTATGATGTTTACTGAAGGTATTGTTTTAGGACATCATATTTCAGGGGATGGGATCAAAGTTGATAAATCAAAAATTGAAGTCATCTCCAAATTACCTATTCCAAATTGTCAAAAAGATGTTAGAAGTTTTCTAGGATTTACTGGATATTATAGAAGATTTATAGAAAACTTTACCAAAATAGCATCTCCACTCTTCAAACTGCTTACAAAAGACTGTGAATTCAAATGGAGTCCTGATTGCCAATCAGCATTTGAAGCTTTGAAAACAAGAATATCTAAAGCGCCTATTTTGAGAGGACCAAATTGGAAACTTCCTTTCCATATTTCTATAGATGCTTCAGATACAGCTCTAGGAGCTGTGTTGGGACAAAAAGACTTGGTTCCTTATGCCATTTACTATACCAATAAAAATTTGACTCCCACTGAGTTGAATTATACTGTGACTGAAAAAGAGTTCTTAGTTGTTGTTCATGCAATTAATAAGTTCAAACATTATATAACAGGCTATGAAACTTTTATTCATACTGATCATTCTGCAATTATATATCTAATGAACAAACCTATTACTAATGACAGAGTTACAAGGTGGCTCCCACTTTTACAGGAATTCAATATTATTGTGTTAGATAGACCAGGGAAACAAAACACAGTAGCTGTTTTCTTGTCTAGGATTCAGAATATCAAAGAAGATTCTCCTGTAGAGGATAAGTTTCCTGATGAATACTTATTTGCAGTAACTATTAAGACTCCTTGGTTTGCAGATATGGCTAACTATTTGGTTACAGGGAAACTACCTCCACATTTATTTCATAGTGAAAGAAGAAAGATTATTCACGAGAGTTCAAAATATTCATGGATTTCTAATGAATTGTTTAAAACATGGCCAGACTTTGTGATCAGAAGATGTGTCAAGGAAGATGAAATGCTTGATATTCTCAAAGCATGTCATGATGAACCATGCGGTGGACACTTTTCTGACAAAAGGATAACCTATAAAATCCTTTCTTTAGGATATTATTGGTCGTCCCTCTTCAAAGATGCAAAACAATATGTCAAAAGTTGTGACAGCTGCTAGAGGATAGGAAAACATACCCCCTCAAATGAGATGCCATTACAACCTCAGGTACTCATCGAACCCTTTGAAAAATGGGCTTTAGACTTTATTGGACATATTAATCCTCCATGTAAATAGAAAGAGTATATATTGGTATGTACTAATTATGTCACTAAATGGGTAGAAGCCAAAGAATTATTTTCTGCTACTGAAAATTCAGTTTTTAGTTTTCTTTATGAGGATATTTTACTCTCTTTGGTGTTCCAAGAGAAATTTGATAGATCGGGGAGGTCAATTCACATCCAGACAGATGGAGAAGCTGATGGAAGAGTACAAGGTCAAGCACAGAAAATCCACTCCTTACCATCCACAAGAAAATGGTCAAGTGGAGTCCACAAACAAAGTAATTGAAGGTGTCATTACCAAGACTGTTCATCTACACAGAAGAGAATGGGCAAAAGGGCTTCCTGAATCCTTATGGGCCTATAGAACCACATGGAGGAACATAACAGGACATTTTACCTATGAACTTGTTTATGGGAAGGAAGTTCTACTCCCCATTGAGTTCCAAGTTAAGACCTTCAAGATGACAGTTCAATTGGGAATGGATTTATCAGAAGCCCAAAAGCACAGAATGGAGCAGTTGAATGAACTAGATGAGATCAGACAAGAAGCAATTCTAAGAAATGATCTAGTTCAACATCAAAGAGCTAAGTGGCATGACAAATACATCAAGGACCAAAAGTTTGAAGAAGGATATTGGGCATTGCTATTTGATTCCAAGTTCAAAGATTTTCAAGGTAAATTTTAGACTCATTGGCTTGGGCCATATGAGATTGAATTTTTTTTAGCAATGGAGAAGTAAGAATCAAAACAATTGATGAGTATCAAACTCTTCTCATTGTGAATGGTGACAGATTGAAGATCTATCATAAGCCACTCTCAAAGGAGGAATTTGTCAAAATCTTTCAAGATAATTCTGCAATGAGGTTGGTGAAGAAGAATCCTTCTTCTCCACCAGTCTAGTCTTTGTTATTTTCATCATCATCTAATAATAATAATAATAATAATAATAATAATGATAATAAAATTGTATAAGCCTGAAAACCAATCACTGATTGGAAGTCTTATACAGAAAATATAGGGCGAAAATTAGAAGCTTTTGACGCCCTATATTTTCCAAAAAAAAAATCTCTCATTTCACTCATAGTTGTTTCATTTCATGTCATTTCATTTCATTCCATTTTTCCACCACATTCCACCAATAAAATTTCTTTCATGTTCATCTTTCCATATATCATTCATTCAGTCATCTGTCATTTCCATCCATCTCCATTCATTTCACCAAGTCATATGATATTCACTATGTCGCTTTCCACAACTAAATTCTAATTCCGCGGTTGAATACTAATTCCACAACTGATTGTTGATTCCGTGGCTAATCCTTTATTACTCTGCAGTGACAGTCAAGTGATTAGCCAAATAATGATAAAAGCCAAATGCAGGTATGGAAGAGGAAAATCTTTTGAAGATGTCAGCACCTAAAATCACCTACAAGAGGCAGCCAATCAAAAGTTAGCGAACGGAAGTGGTAAGATTCTAAGGTATGAGCAAAATCATTTTCAAATAGCACTTTAAACACATAATCTGTATAGTTCGTAAAATCACAAACTCCATAATGTGTAATGATTGATTTGATAGCCACCTTAACTCACCATGTCCTCCGCACATCAAATTCTAACGGCCTCATAATCCTCTTTCGAGTTTAACTCATACTCCGCATCACACCTGTTAAAACGGTTAATCATGAAGACGTAATTCAATTGACCACGACTCTCCTCCTCTGACGCACCATTCCACAGTCATTTCATGAACTCACCAACGTCTACTCCGCAACATTTTATTTCAAACTCTATTTTGTTTTGCTGTCTCACTCTCTCTCCATACTCTCACACCATGTTTTACAATTGTCAGTTCAGGGTTTGTCTATACAGACCTATGCTTCGTGAACTTGTTCTCATTGCATGCTCCGTATTCTTCCCACTTTGTAACCACTGGTTTCTCCACAACCCTTTTTCCATTCTCTGCTCATATCACTGTTTTGCCTTCGTGAAACCATCACTTACATAGGTATTTTCGAAGCAAGGAGGAGGAATGGGTCTTCTGGTAAGAACAGAGCCGGATGGAGATAAATTTATGGAGGGTTATCCACAACTGAAAAGCAAATTAAGGAAAGCAAAATGGCTGTCATTTATTCAGAAGTTTAGGGGTCATAATAAAGAAGTCAGAAAGACGTGTGCAAGGTCCTTCAACAGTATGGAAGTCGAGATTGGGGACATCAAATTCTTGGTACAGAGGCATCCATTGCAGCAGCAACAGAGCTCCCACAAGAAGGAGAACGATGGTTTAAGAATAAATATTTCGATGAAAAGGCCCAGAGGATCATTTTGCATAACCCAAGTATGGATATATCCGTTTTTAAATGTGGAATTCTTGTTTCAGCCCTAAAGGAAAAATTTACTAGTTTGCTATTGATAATTCAGAAGTTCATTACCTGTGAAGGAAGGTATGGGTCTATGTACATGTACCATATAAGGTTATTAATGAATTTCCTAGAGATTCAAACCATAAATCTTCCTTATTTCTTGTTGAGTAGCTTGAGAAAGATGTCTACCACTGTACAAAAGAATCTAGATGACGTGGAGCCTCATCTTTATCATCACGACCTTATTAAAATTCTGGTTGAAAATCAATTGAAGGAAAGAAAGGACACATGGGAACAATTCCTAATTAGAAATTTCTTCCAAGACCCACTTGAAATGCCTGAGGGAAGCTCAACAAGAAAAAGTAGGAGAAGAAGAACAAATGTAAACATTCAAGATACTCCTACTAGTATAACTAAAGAAACCAGTAAGGAATAAATGATGTCTGAAACTTTGACTGAGATTAGAAAAAAAGTAAAACAGAAAGGGAAAAGAAATGTTGAAGATATTTATCAGACCTTAGAACCTTCTTCATAAGAAGAATAGATACTTTTTGAAAGGCTAATTCATCTTAAAGAACAGTCAGTTAAGGCAAAAGAAAAAGGAAAGGAGAAACAAAGTGTAGAAAAGGGAGATACCAGCTCACAGAGTTTAAGAAGAAGCTCAAGACTTAAAGGCAAATTAAAGAAAGTGCAAATCAAAGGGGCTCACTTCGTAGACCTAGGAGGGGAAACACCAAAACAGTCACCAGAAATCACTCCTCCTAACCATAGTCCACAACATTCTCCTTCTCCTCAACTAGATTTTGAAATTAGTCCAAGGAAGGCCACATCAGAAATTGATAAAACTCAGCAACAGATGTATGATTTTATTGAATCGTTGGAAAATACTGCAACAAAACAGGGAATTTCATCTAATCAGCCTGGTACAGCTCATAAAACTTTGATCCAATCATTAAAACAAGAATTTTTTGAACTAGAAGTCCTGAATAGACATATCAAAAGGGAAAATGAGACATTGAAAGAGCAGAACAAGTTGGACAAAATTATCCATGATAATACCATGCTGCATTTAGGATTGTGGCACAAGAAAAATATGAAATTGAAGAGGAAGAATAGGAGGTTGAGTAGAGCCCTCATCAACTTCAAATACAAATTCCTTATGATGAAGCCCAGGATGATAGTGACACCAAAGAAGAAGAAGAAAATGTTAGATGTGTTAGCAGAAGTCTCAGAGCAGATGAATTGAAGGAAGGATAGTCACAGTTTTGGTTGCATGAGGACATGCAACATCTTCACAGTGGGGGTATGTTGAGCCCTAGAACTACCTCTCTTCTACATACTTTCCTAAAACTTTTCTCTTCTATTTTCCCACACCAGTGCCTCATAAGCTATCAAAGATTGTTACATATTGATTTTAGGGGTGCATTTAAGTGATTTTCAAACTATATCCTTGTGTGTGCTATTTGATTTAGATTTTGTTGATCAACTATGTAATGTAGCCACTTTACACAGCTAATTCAAAATTCCACAATTGTTTCCATTGTTCTTTAGGTTACAGGTGTCGACAAGAGAAACGAGGCACATGGGCAGCTCAGAAATGATCCACACATGGACAAGGTTTTATTTGTTTAGCCAAATTCGTGAAGAAAGGCATCAATCAAAGGATGGTTGACAAAGAGTCCTACGTCGATTAGGACTTCGTTCCAACACGTGAAAAAATTCCGAGACCATTCCTAAGTTCATGGATCCACTTTTTCCATCTGTAGGCCGTCTCCATGACACAATCTAACACCCACCTTTCGTAGATTTAATGTTTATGGCAACCAAGAGGCTGAACTTTCGGAGTCTGTCCTATTTACGTGTCCCTGCTGAAGATTTTCTCCAAAAGACAGTTATCTATTTCTCCTATAAGTATAAGCATTTGCAACGCAAGTAGTTAGTCTTGACGCTGTTGTTTTAGTGTTATTTTGCTGTTGTAACCAAGAGAAATATCCTTTATTTTATAATACAAAAACTCTGTTTTCTTATGATTGTTTAAAGCGTGGTTTTGAGGTGACAACATATTAATCCAAGGCTGAGCAGAGGACCCCTGCTGGCTGAGGTTTTTCCTTTTGTTTTTGTATAGTTTTCATGCGTGTTTTCTCTCATTTCAACTGTACATTTCTCATAATTTTTTTATGGTATTAATTGTTTTTACTTTTGTACATGATTTTGCAGCATTGTTATATTTTTCACTAACACTGATCAATGCATTTCAGGATAGGTTATGCTCGAGCTTTTTAATATAGTTTTTGCATCAAGTGGTGACCTGAGATTTGCTTCCTCTGCTAAACTTTAATTTTTAATTCCAGTTGTTATGCTTTTATTTTAGTGAAGATTTGTTTACTACTTTTAGATAGTTTAGATATCAATTTCTTCATGCTACATGACGTTATCTCCGGTGCCTTTAGCTTAACCCTGTTTTAGAAGTTAATTGGCGAGCCCGGTCTTTGCAAACTATATTGCAGGAGGAGTACCGATGCCTTTGAGGTCAGAAGCCCAAGCAAGACCAAGCGTGGGGCCTATGTTTTGGTGCGTTATATGTCAGGTAGTAGGGAAACATACGACTAATAACTGTCATTTGCTGCAGAA
Source organism: Pinus tabuliformis (assembly GCA_031772625.1). Taxonomy (NCBI): domain Eukaryota; kingdom Viridiplantae; phylum Streptophyta; class Pinopsida; order Pinales; family Pinaceae; genus Pinus; species Pinus tabuliformis. The sequence goes on from CM062818.1 coordinate 932,624,096, forward strand.
GTTTGTACAAACACTACAACAATTGTTCTACAACTTCTGCAAGTTGGTAGTGCATGATGAGTGCAACTACCGAAGTTATGAATTGATGATGGACAGAACACCTACCTATAGAGTTCAGGAAAAAATGTGGCCCCCTGACCAGAGCGTTGGGATGGCATGAACAGGCTTTCAGGGGCATGGGCAAGGCAGAGGTGGAGGAGGACCTGGCAAAGGCTAGGGATAGCTGATCTATTACAATTTTGGAGGACCAGGACACTATGCCCATGAATGCACTATCCAAATGCGTCCGTCGTGCAAATATTGTACTCAGTTTGGTCATGAGATGGAGGACTATCCTACACTGATAGTGAGGATACATGACAAAGGGGTGCTACCACCACATCTGACTCAGAACCTGTAGACGATGAGGGCTAAGCCTCACAAAGAGGATCCAAATGTGAATATAGTGCTCCAAAGTGGAATTTCAATGGGCGGCGATAAGGGGAAACAACCCGAAGACAACGCATGGGTTCGCAAATCTTTGGTGAAGGAGGGTGAATTTGATTTGGAGCATGCACGCAAAACTTTCATGGAAGAAAAAAAGAGCTTTGTTGAGGCCTCTACCTCAGGGAGTCGGGATAAACCTGTTCAGGAAATGGACCCTTCTATGCTTACGACCTTTATAGAGACTTGCATGAAGCCGCTGCACGATAGCAAGGCTATGAAGGGGTTATAGGAACTAATAAATAAATGCGCCCGAAACACTCTGGGTGAACTGTGCATGGTACAAAATATTGGTAAGCATAAGACAAGGATAGGGCATGAGATGAGATTCACCGCACAAATAGGAGAATATGAAATGGATCAGGTTATTCTGGATCTGGGGTCAGATGCGAAGGTTTTGCTGAAGCAGACTTGGGAGTGGATGGGGAGACCCATGCTGCAATGGTCTCTAATTCAGTTAAGGATGGAAAATCAACAGAAAATCATTCCCATGGGGCGACTGCAAGGAGTAACTATAGATATTGAAGGCACGAGAGCATTGGCTGACTTTGAAGTGATATAAATTTTGGATGATAGCAACCCCTACCCTACACTCATTGGCATTGATTGGGCTACTGACATGAATAAGGTAATCAACCTAAAGAAGCGAAAGATGATATTTGAAAAGAAATCGCTTCGTGTAATAGTACCCCTAGATCCTGCTGAAGGATCGCGCTATACTGAACCCGTCCGCAATTATGAAAGCGATGATGATTTGGACTGCATATATAAAATAACAGTGCAAGAGAAAGATTTGGTGAATCCAACAGCGGATGGCCGAGTTACATGGGATAGCGAGAGTTCTTGCACTTCAGACTTGGATGAATAATTAGAGCGTTGGCAGAATCAACTACATGAAGTAACTATGATGAGCAATCACATGATGACCTGGTCGTTGTGCTGTGTGTTGTTAGAGGTATGAAATCTACCCACTTATGATGGCTTGAATGATGTGGATGTGTTTTTGGATGCATTTGAGAGGGAAGTAACAGAAAAGTATCACTTTCAGGCTTTGGACTAGGCACTGCGGGCTACGCCCGCGAGATGGTGGGGTACGCACAAGGTTAGTTTTGACGACTGGCGCGAGTGTAGGAGGATGATGAGAACACGCTTTGGGAAGTCGAAGGTATGAGTGACAAAAAAGTATGACTGGAAGGACGATCCACACGCACACTTGGCCAAATGGGCTAAGGCCTATGGTGCGAAGCCCCAACCTGAATGGGTGCACTTGTTTTGTGACACCTTTGATGTCATCCCGATGAAGTGGTACTTGGAGACAGAGCTCTACCATGGCATAGGCAAATGGGATATTCTATGCGAAGTGTTCATAATGACGTTCAACTTCGAAGACGGGTTTGATTGTATTGGTGAAGTGTTACAAGAATTTAAAGCAACAATCTTTAGGATACCGCAGGATCCTTTGGATCTGATTCAACCCGAGTGGACTACTCAGCTGAACCACGTGATGGAATGCTATAACGTGACAGTTGAAGAAGGAGATGAGGACCCTTGAAAGGTTGATATCCCTGAAACCGAGGGTCACCGCGAGGTAAAGGGACCATAGATCGAGAATCGTGATATAACCACACCACTGAAAACGAAACTGGTAAATATTGGTATAGAAGTGGAGCCCAAATTCATGAAGATTGGAGTTTACTAGGATGACGTGATTGTAGATAAGGTTGCCAAATTTCTCCACGAATACCAAGAATTGTTCCCTACCAAGTTTACGGAGTTAAAGGGGATAATAGGAGACTTTGGCGTTATGAAGATCACAATAAAACTCGATGCGAAGCCAGTTAAGCAAAGACCTTACTGTCTCAATCCAAAGTATAAGGAGAAGGTTCGCTTAGAGTTAGATAATATGCTCACGGTAGGCATCATTGAGCCCATAGAAGAATTTGATTGGGTGAGCCCAATGGTGGTACAGGAAAAGAAGCAGAAGGATGAAATAAGGATATGCGTAGATCTTAGGAAGTTGAATGATGCTTGCATGCATGATCCTTTCCCGAATCCGTTCACTGATGAGGTATTGGATAATGTAGGTGGCCAGGAAGCGTACTCCTTCATTGATGGGTTTTCTGGGTACCATCAGATCAAAATTGCGCCTGAAGATAGAAGCAAGACGACCTTCACGACTGAATGGGGATGTTTTTAGTACACTGTAATGCCTTTCGGATTGAAGAATGTGCTTGCAATTTTTTCACGCGTAGTCATTGCTGCATTCAAAGACTTCATTCATAAGTTTCTGGAGGTGTACTTTGATGACTGGACTATGTTTGGGTTGGTAAAATGCCATGTGGCCAGTTTGTGCTTAATGCTAGATACTTGTCGAAGGTACCAGATTGCGCTCAATCTGAAGAAATGTCTATTTTTTGTTCCTTTTAGGACTTTGTTGGGTCATGTGGTTTGTAGATAGGGACTGATGGTAGATCCCATGAAGATTGCAGTGAGACTTAACTTGGAGGAACTAAGGGGTGTGAAAAAATTGCACGAAACCTTGGGACATACTGGGTACTATAGGAAGTTTATCAAGGGCTATGCCTAGATCACTGCGCTTATGGATAATCTGTTGAAAAAGGACGTCACATTCTGTTGGAAAGAGGACTATCACAAAAGCTTGGACGTGCTAAAAGGAAAAATGGTCACCGTGTCGATTTTAGTCTTCCCGGATTGGAAGGAGGAGTTTCATGTACATGTAGACGTGTCATGTATAGCACTAGGAGTAGCATTGACACTGGCCGGTGGAGGAGACTCGGACCATCCTATAGCGTTCGCAAGTAGGAGGCTACCCAGAGATGAGAAGAACTATTCCACCACTAAGTGCGAAGGATTAGCCATGGTATATGTGCTCCAGAAGTTTAAACACTATTTGCATCATTCTACATTGAAATACCTAGTCAATAAACCTGTGTTGGGGGGGGGGGGGATTTTTAGGTGGTTATTATTGTTCAAGGAGTATGATTTTGAAGTTATTGTGAAGCTTGGATGACTGAATGTGGGACCAGACCATCTATCACGCATCGAAACGGGGGAAGAGACCACTAATTTGGAGGAGGGATTGCCTAACGCGCAGCTCTTTGTAGTTCACGTCGCAGATGGTCACTTTGAAGACATCATACACTTCCTAACGACAAGAACTGCCCCGAAAGGCTACACAGTCCAACAGAAAAAGGTGTTAGTGGTGTGTGTGGCAAAATTTTCTCTCATTTCCGGACATCTGTACAAAATGGGGTTTGATGAAGTATTGCGACGATATGTACCAGAGTTTGAAAGAAGCAATATCCTCACGGACGCTCATGGGGGTGCCGCAGGAGGCCATTATGTAGGAAGAGCGACCACGTAGAAGATTCTACGTGCAGGGTTTTGGTGGCCAACCCTCCATTAGGATTCCAAAGCCTATTGCAAGCATAGTTTTAAAAACCGGCCACAAAAACCGGTAACCGGTCTAACCGGCCGGTTAGAGGCCTGGCCAGTCCGAACCGGCCTAAAAACCGGGTTAGATGCCTCATGTGACCGAAATCTGGCCCTAACCGGTCAAAACCGGCCGGTTTAGGGCGGAACCGGCCGGTTTGTAGCAAACCGGCCGGTTTATGGACAGCCCACCGAATTATGACAAAAAGCATTGTGGTTTTGTGGTTTAGGGGTTTTGGGGGTGAGGGAAAGGTATTTTCCCTCCAAAAGCACCCTCACACTTGCTATAAGAGACCCCTCTCACTCTCATTTGTCTCACACAACTGATTTGGAGTGTTTGTGAGTTTGTTTGTGAGCTTGGAGAGTGTGGAGTTTTTGCTGAAGTAGTCATCTTGGAGTTGGAGTTGGAGCTATTTTGGAGATAGTGTGTAGCTGTCAGTGGAGTTGCCATCTTCAAGAGGAGGCTAAGGGAGCTAGTTTGCATTTCCAGGTAAGGATTTGCACTTGATAATTCCTCATTTGAGTCTGCTGTCCATGAATTTTTTTTTTGTGTTATAAACTTCTCACTTCTATGATCTACCATCCAGGGAGTCATCATGCCTCCAAAAGCCGAAGATACTGCATGGGCTCATTGTGATATGATTGATGGCAAAATGATCTGCAAATATTGCCAAAAATCCATTCAAGGAGGGGGTATTAACAGGTTCAAGCAACACTTGGCTGGGATAGGAGGCCATGTAAAGCCATGTGGAGCACCAAATGAAATAATAGGGCATATTAGGGCAGAATACCTTCAGAAGTTTGAGACTCAAGTCACTGAACCAATAGAGAAGTTTGTGGCTACACAGTTTGGGAGTCGAGACTCAACCAACTGAGTTTGATCATGATGACTGAGACTCATGAGAAGTTTCAACTTCAAGTGATAATGTTGATCACTATTATAGTATTACTATTATCATATACGTAGAGTCTAGACTGAAGTCTTGTAGTAGGCCACTGGCCCCATAGTTTGTAGGCTTTATTTTTGCACTCTAGTGGCCATTTAGAGCCTCATTGCTTATGTATTTTGTCGATGATATGTATTGCACTCGGTGCCATTTTGATATATTCACCTTTAAGGCTTTACATGGTATATCAATGAGCAATCTTTGCATATTTTGTCTCTATTGGCTTGGAATCATGGTTTTAAATCTTAAAAATAGTTTTTTTCATTAAAAAATAATTATTTAATGTATTTTTCTAAAACCGGTTCGTTTAGACCAAACCAGTCCCGGTTAGACCGGTTCCGGTCGGTAAACTGGTTCATTAGGTGGACCGGTCCGGTCACCGGTTCCGGTTTTAAAAACTATGATTGCAAGGGCATGTGACATGTGTCAAAGGACTGGTAGGCCATCACGAAGAGATGAGCTGCCCCTGAACCCACATATGACATTACAACCTTTCGAGAAATGGGCCTTAGATTTTGTGGGACCCATTTAGCCCCAAGGAAAGAAGACAGGAGCGCGGTACATTATCACTGCGACTGAGTATTTGACTTGATGGGCGGAGGCACATCCTGTGAAGGACTGCACATACATGACTACTGTGAAGTTTCTCTTTGAATATGTACTGATGTGATTTGGGTGTCCACAGGTTTTGATGAGTGATCACAGTATGCACTTTGTGAATGAGACGATCAGTGCGCTAACAGAGGAATTTCAGGTGTATCACCAGAAAAGCACGCCTTATCACCCATAGGTTAATGGGATGGTGGAATCATTCAATAAGGTGTTGGAGAACGCAAAGACCAAGGTTTGCAACGCTTACTGAAGTGATTGGGACCTGCGCATACCCGCAGTACTATGGGCCTATCGAATGACATGCAAAAGGTTGATTGGGCAGACACCCTTTAGGCTTGTATTTGATGTTGAAGCAGTGATGCCCATGGAATACAATGTGCCTAGTTTGCGCATAGTGGCACTCATGGGTATGATGGATCACGAAGCCCTGGAAGAGAGGCTTGCAGCTTGTTGAGCTTGAGGAAGAATGATTTCTAGTTGGATTTCACCAACAGGTCCAAAAGTAGTGCAAAAAAGCATGGCATGATCGACACATTAAACTGCACACCTTTAAGGTAAATGATCTGGTTTTGTTATATGACAACAAATTTGATAAATTTCCAGGGAAACTCAGAATGCAGTGGCTAGGGCCCTATGTCATTAAGGAGATTACTGACGGTAGAGTAGTTTAGTTGGTTAAATTGAATGGAGATCCCTTCCCAAGAAAGGTGAATGGCAGTCGATTGATGCCATACACTGTGATCTGGCCAGATTACTATATGAAGGTAACATAGTCTTAGCGCTCTAGGAAACTGAAAGGAGGCGCGAGACTATAAACTACACTGCCCGGGTTGGGGAACTGCACGATTCGAGAATTGTGCGAAACAAGGCAATGTCACAGGGTTCGCGATAACGCGAAGAGAGCTGCGCTACCCAGGGAAAAACTGCACAGATCAGCTGGAAAGTGACTGTTAAAGTCATTGTTCATGATTTGACGATGAGAATGTGGCCAATTGGAATGGGCGACTGACATTTAAGAGAAAATTTATGGGTAAGATCCTTGGAAATCTTCCGCTAATCCGGCATTAATGGACCGAATGTGGAGGGAATGGTCGGATTTGAATTCAAAATGGCCTATAAATTATAGGTGGAGGCCCAATGAAAAACACTTGGCATTTTGAACATTGAGTTGGTGAGCTCTCAGACGTGCATGATCCATGCATTCTTGAAGAATTTCTTGACTACCTAGTGTTTGATCGATTTCCAAAGTCCAACCGCAATTTCATCTATGATTTTATCCCAGGATCTAAAGCTATGGACGCCGAAGCAGTGACAGCCGAGGGGGCTATGCCAGAGGTTGTTATGGAGGCAGAAGGAGCTACTCCAGAGGTTGCAGAGGTACTAGTTGAAGTCCCCAAGTCACCACAGACACCTAGACCGAAGCCTACCCTGACCAAAGAGAGTGTGAAGGATAAGAAGGGCAAGCAGGCTGCGATACCGGTGTGCGCGTCACTTAGAAGAAACCCACAAAAGGACAAGCCCACCACACAGGAAAAGGGAAAAACCATTAACTTGGAGTCGGAGGAGGAAGAAATTGAATACATCTCGATGGATGATGAGGATTTAGGGTGGAAGTGGAGGACGTTGAAGTCGAGGGTTATGACCTTATCACTAAGTTTCCCGAATACATCCCTTCATAAAAAGGCAAGACCAAAGTGCCGAAGGACATTGACAAAAGAAAGGTCACCCTGCATATACCTTTGCTGCCAAACGAGATTGTCTTTGAAGGACCATGCTTGGGGTGATTTCTTTTGTTGAAACTGGAAGATTGGGACTTAGCTGACCATGAGAAGTTCCTGCACTTGGAGACATAACAACTAATGCACCATGTTGTTCACAAAACCACCAGGATGAGTGCATTGGAACCGTGAAAGTGGCTTAGGGGTGTAGAAAAAGTAGGTTTGCTCAACTTGCTATGGGTGCTACACTACAATCTCACACCCATTAAAATATTGATCATCAAGCAATTGCTATGCTTGGTGCATGATGGATGTCTATGGTTGGAGGAGCTGATACCCATCATCAACAGCCTGATCCATAGGATCACGCAGTGGCCCTATACAGGGGAGAATCTAGCCATGATGTTTGGTGGAAAATGTGGCGAGTAGGCCCTCATGGAGGTCATGAAGGAGAAATTCAAGTTCATGAAGAAACTGCAGAGCTATTCCATCTCGAGTATCTGCGACCCTATGGTCAAGGTGGCCACGAAGATCCTGGCAGGAAAAGTTATGCGAAAGTGTCGCACAGATGAAGTGTCGGCACCCATCGTTGCTCTAACAGCCCAATGCGCCGAAGGATTCCAATTTAATTGGGCGTGCTATCTCTGTGGTGAGTTCCTTGCGAACTGCCACAAGGCACAAGAGCTTACGAAGACTTCCACTATGCGTGGCTCTTGCTATCCATTGTGTGGGTAGCTTGGGAGCTGCCGGAAGACCGTCAATTCCCCTCGGTTACACCGGACCTGCCAAAAGCAGCGAAGTATGCTTCGTAATGGGCGACCAAGAATGCTCAATGAATCAAGGAGAGAAAGATCTTCTGGATCTTGATGGAAATGAATATACGCATGGCTATCAATCGCAAACCGTGATTTTCGCCTACTGTGTTTACCAAATTGCATGAGTACGTGGAGTTTAAGGCACACTTTCAACACATCACGATCAGGGCATGGAAGGACCCTGAGCAGAAGTGGCATTACTTGCCTTACTTGGAAAAAAACAACACAATTGATGCAGTTCTTGATCGCTGGCCAGAAGAGTGACACATTGCCTCAGACTCGGTGGTGGGGTCGAGCAAGTCTACAATGCAGTGCAGAAAGGAGGAGGCCAAGCTCAAGATGGTGCAGCTAGCCAAGAAGAGGAAGAAGGAGGCCACTGACAAGGCCTAGACAGAGTGCGATGCCGCCCAGTAGGCGGATATGCAGATAGGCGAAATAAAGCATGGCTTTGACAAAGGTTCGAGGTCACCTTCGCCCAAAAAAGAGGAAGAAATAGACGAGAAAATAGAGCAGCATGGAGCAGAGCCACGGACGACGTCGTACCACATCAAACGTCTAAGAGAATAGGAAAAAGTAGGGCTGCGGAAGAAATCCAAGGCCAGTAAGACGTCACTCAACCAAATCACCCTAATAGAGGGAGATTTGAATGACATTGGAGACATGGTGCGAGATGTCACAACAAAGGTACTGCAGTAGTTCGAGCAGCAACAATAACAACTACTGGGGGCCATCCAGATGGGTCTACATGAGTTGCAGATCCATGCATCACAGGCTAGCACAGTGTCCACCAGCCTCGCTATTGGTACTTTAGAAGTTGTCGAGATGTTGCGTGTGAAGGAATCCCGAGTGATAGTGCTGCTAGACGGATCACTGACCACAGAAAACGAAGCTGACAGGCCCGCTGTTAGTGCCCTCAAGGGAGTGGGATTGAACTTGGCAATGCTTCATGGCGAGGCGCTCCACCTACTGCAGGATGGGGTGATCGCGGAGCTGAGGGCCCACGAATAGTGTGTTGTGCAGGTGATTAGTAAGAAACAGATCAATAATGTGCATCTGGCCCTACAACGAGACTTTTCCATCGCCACCGTGACTGAGGTAGCCGACCGAAACAAGTGCATAGTTTTGGTCATGGAGGAAGCATGTCAAATGGTCCCAGAGTTGGCCATTCCTGAGGGAGAACTAGTCGAGGTGCACGTTCGCAAGCTTGCTATAGGGGTGTGAGATGCTTGCACAGAGTTAACTAAGGTTCAGCTGGAGTTGAACCTATAGATTGCAGATTTACAATTGAAGGCCCAGTCTTCAACTCTGCCGGAAGTAAAGGAGCAACACGCAACCGCTGTCACAGAGGCGATAGCGGTGGTAGATAGTGTAGTAGCAGACTATACATCGTTGTTTGAACAGTCATTCGAGGTCCTAGAAAGTTTGCAGGAGGATCCTAATGTACAGTGGCTGGAGACCGAGTCGCGAGAACTCCAGCAGCTCTATGAAAAAGTAAAAGCTACAACACGCACCGTCACTCTCACACAGAGATTGGTGAAGCTGCAGGAGACCAAAACATTGAAGGAATAAGTAGATGTAGTGCATCACAAAGAGGTAGTGCTAAAAGGCACGCTTGAAGCCTTGGTTGGACAAAGCTTATTCGGTCATGACCTCCATTGAAGGAGACCTTGCTAATCTACAAACGATTCAGCAGAAGCTTTAGGCTGACAGTTTAGGACCAGTGACATAGTAGTTGGTTAAGGAAGTGAAGCAGGGGACTGTGCAGTGCACCGCCGAAGTGGCAGTCATACAGGTCGAGATAGGAGGTCTTCGTACCAAGATCTCCGCACCCGCAAAGTGACTTGAGGGCAAGTTACCATGTTTGTGTTGGGGGCCTACTAGGAACGAATTCCCCCAAGAGCAATTTTGGGGCTAAAAGCCCATGCTTTGGGATAATTTTGTAATAAAGTTGTAAAGTCTCCGCATTTTTTGGTCACAGAGCACAAAGGTGTCAAGAGTCATAAAGGGTTGTCAGCCCTTATTTTTTAAAGTGTCAAGTTGGCTGTAAAGATCCACCCATGGTCTATAGACCATGGGATTGTATAAAAAGGAGCTAAGTAAGAAAGCTATAAGAAGTTTAGAAAAGAGAAGGAAGAAAGTAGCGAAGTAGAGTGGAGAAGTCTAAGTGTTCTCAGGTCTTAGCGTAGGTAGAGGCTCTACAGCTGAGTGCACAGAGGCCTAGGGTGGAAGTCTACAAGTGAGTGTGTGGAACCCTGCAGCTGTGTGCGGAGGGTGGATAGAGTCTGTATTAAACTGGAAAATATCAATAAAGAGAAGTATTATGCAATTACTATGTATTTAGTTCCTCTTAATGCATCTGATTATATTGCATTTGGGTTTAATTTACAATGTTTATTTGATGTTCCAATATATGTTATTGTATTGGTTAATTGAATGCAAGTAAGGATATTAGTTTACGCGGCGCTAACTGTGATTGATTAGTAAGATAAGCAAAACACTTGAGATAACTTGGGAACCCATACAATACATTGTCATAGCTGCGCGAAAGTACCTGGACCATGGGTTAGGGCTGCGCGAAGGTCAATCGTACACCTTTGTGGAGGTACTGAAGGGTAGAATAAAGGGTAGAATGACAGGGCCCTAGGGCTTAGCGACCTATGCTAAAATAGGGGCAGAGGATATAAACTGACATCACAACCGTAACAAGGTGCAGAAACTTGGTTCCAACATCCTCCCATACTGCTTTGGGTGAGACTTCGGTCCGCGCTCTGCGAGCTAATGTCGAAAGGGCTAGTAGTCTAGGGATTTTTTTGGATAACTAATGCTGAACCTGGGTCCGGGCCCACAAAGCCAAAACTTTGCCCATGGTAACTTGACTTAAGGTCCAAGTTATATGAGAGAACCTCAACATGAATCTTTGATAGAAATGAACAATGCCTAAGAATTCATGAAGCTCTGTTAGAGTCATTGGGTTCAGCCAATATTGAATAACTTGGATCTTAGATGGATCCACATGCATGCCTTACTCATCAATTATGTTTCCAAGATATTGGACTTGGTCCATGCCAAAGGATAATTTCTCTAGGTTGGCATATAGCTTCTGCTGCCACAGGGTTTGAAGGACCTACCGAATATGTTGTAAGTTCTTTTCCCAAATCTTATTGAAGATGAGGATATCATCTAGATATCCAATGATGAATGAGTTGGTGATAGGATGAAAGATGTCATCTATTAGCCTCATAAAATTTGTAGGGGAGTTTTTTAACTTGAAGGGCATGACAAACTACTCAAAGAGACCCTCCTAGGACTTGAATATAGTCTCCCATACATCTGTGGGTTTTAATGGAACTTGGTGATAGCTTGAATTCAAATAAATCTTGTTGAAGTACTTAGGCCCCTTGAGCTAGTCTAGAAGCTCATTAATATGTGGGATCAGGCATCTCTTCCTGATTGTGATTTTTTTCAATGCCCGAAAATCATTGCAAAGTCTCTTGGTCTAATATTTATTTTGTTGGAGTAAAATTGGGCTCCCAAAAGGTGAGGAGCTTGGTTGGATGTGCCCTTTTGTAGTAATTCCTAGATCTAATTCTTGATTTCTTCATTTTCTATAAGAGAGAAATGATAGGTTGGACCATTAGGTAGAGGTGCACTGGGGGTCAAATCAATCAAATGTTTGACTTGATAGTGTAAAGGTACTCATGTGGGTGAGGAGAAGATGTCCATGTAGTCTTCCAAGATCTTATCCACTTGATTTTGTTGCACATAGGAGCCCTTAATAGAGGCCATGGATGTGGCTATGATATTCCCCTTACTTTGAGAGAGAAATAGGAAGAAACAATTTCCCAGTCTGAGAGATGATCTTACTACATTTCTTAGCAGAGATCAAATAAATGGCAATAGGAGGGGCTACCTATGGTATCCAATATAGTTTTCTACCCAAAGTAATAATAAAAGTATGAGGTATGGACTCATACAAAACATGATGCTTCGACAAGTATGGTTGACCTAATAAAATATCAAAAACTTCAAGGGTACAAACATCACACATTACCTTACCCATGAAAGGCTTGATGTTGTAGGGTAAGCAACACCGTTAGCTGACGTGGAGATATTTCCCTTGGTGGAGCCACCTAACGATGTATGGTTGCAAGTGTGGAGTTATTAGAAATCCCAACTACTTAATGACATCTGTTGAGATGAGATTCTTTTGAATCCCACTACTGAGAATGAATTGCAATGGAGTACCCTTCACCTACATCCATGAGTGGAAGAGACACACACCTTTGTCTAGATCTTCGAGCTCACTTTTATTGACCTTGGTGGTAGCAATGGTGGTGGTGAGTTCTACATCAATGATTTATTCCCCCCTACCAGGTTTTGGCTCAAAGCCAGAACATGCATTTGAATCTAAAGCTTTCAGCTCAACCACTAGTGGCTACCTTGTGCAACATTCATTTGTGTTGTGAGTGGGGCTCTTGTGGAACTCATGTAACTTTCCTATGTATTTCTTAATCTTCCCATTTCTATTCTTTGTTGGTAGCTTTGATGGTTTGTCCTGGGTCATTCCATCATGGATCTATCCTTTGTTCTATAGTTTGGGGGTGCCATTGTTCTGCTCCAAAATTTCCAATCCAAAGTATCACTTCCTCTATTTAAATTTATGATCGATCTTAACAACATATCGGTATGCTTCACTAAGCGAGGATATCTCCAGGAAATCAATTTATTCTTGGATGTATTTGTGTAGACAACCACAATACTTGAGCACCAGATGTCACTCAGAGTCCTTGATACCCATCTTCGTGTGTAGGGTATGAAATATATTTGTGAACTCTGACACCTCTTCATCCCTTTCTTGTTGTAGCGTGGTCTATTTTATGTACGTGTCTTCATATCTCCCAACACGGTAATATTGTTCCTTAAAAACATCTCAGAAAGAGTCCCAGGAGGGCATTACTGAAAATAGTGAGGATTCCTCCTCGGTCCTTTTCTCATAGTAGGTTTCCCACCAGTCCTTGACATGGGGGGCGAGCTTAATGAGTGCAAAATTAATATTTTCTCTATCAGAAAAATTATGGACCAAAATATATCCTTCTAGTAGATTTAACCATTTATCTAGAGCATCTACATCTATCTAGATTCCAAATATAGGAATGTAAAAATTAACTTGTACCTTAAAGCGAGCAACACCTTCAAAGTGATTACTAGATGAAGTTGTGTCACCCATTAGTATTCACCGAAGGATTTGGGAAAAATTGTCCATCATCTCATTTCTTTGTCAGTCGAGGGCTTCTTCAAGCAAAAATTTGATAGGATCTCATACTCCCTCATCTTTCTTTTGTTCTTCCATAGGAGGTTGTTGGGGTCAACGAGGCTAGTATCACAAGGGCTCAAGTAGTTCGAGTCCAAACTCTTTATACCCCGACCTTGTTGGGGACATGCACAAAAAAAAGAGAAAGAATAGATCACTCTGATACTATCGGTCCAAATTTATGAAGGAATACAATGAAATACATATTTAAAAGATAAACACAAAGATACAACAAATATAAACTTCAATTAATAAATAGAAAATTCTAAAAAATGCTTACATGAAAAATTAAAGCAAACTAGCTCGGGTGATGGTAGCTTATCGTTGAGAAGAGATATGATGACTACATGCCTTTTGAACTCTATTATAATGAGGTTGTGAGGTCTTTTTATCATGAATAAACTATGAAAAACCATAGACATCCAAAAAACTAACCCTAGGAGATAAAGCACCAAAAGCTTATGGGCCTTGATGGGGTTAGTTAGAGCATCGACTTCTCGGGGTTGTAACCTTGGCATGTGATCTCTGTTTGGTGTGCACATAGCCCATTAGAAAGGTCTAAATAAGGACAACGAATTTTGACTGCAAATGTTAGTCTTTGATGCACATTTTCCTGTTTTCCTGAAAAACGATGTTTAGGACCTCAAAATGGCTTCAGAAGTTCACGATCAAAAAATTGCCAAAAATATAAAACTACTGAAATAGGAAATTTTGCTGAAAATTAGAAAACTAATAGGAAATAGTGCTGGGGGTCCAAATGAAATAGGTAGGTGGCCAACAATATCCATCTGGATAAAAATATATTGTAAAGTAACTAAATTCTAAAATATAGATGATGATAGGAAGAAATGATCTCCTAAACATGACAATAGCTGAATCGAGAAAGAAATTAGTAGATTACTAGCTTTGAAATGTTTAACTTATTAGAGAAAATAAATAATAGTCAGTCTTTGATCTAACAAGTTCTCATTGAACAAATAAAAAATGAAGAATCAATAACCATGTGACAAAGGGCTATCTAGTTCACAAAATAGTTTATTAGCCAACAACAATAAATCTCAAAGAATGCATAAACATATGAAAATATTGGAGATTAGTTTGAAGCACAATCGAATGTATGTTGAGCCACAACAATAGTGGAATTCAAGACTTCTCAATGATTATTTTTCAATTAAATACAAAGTAGACTAACCTCCAAGATCCTATCTTTTAAAATCTACAATTTTTTTACTAAAGGCTTTAAATTTCAATAGTAAATAGGTTTAGGAATTCAAAAGTCCTTCTTTCTAGGAGTTTACTTCATTTATAGATTAGATTAGTAACTTACCTTGAGGACTGTTGGGCTTCTAATGGGTAGTTACAATCTCTTCATATTCTCATTATTTTCATATGCAATTGAGGAAAATAATTTGTAATCTCCTACATACTACAAAAGATAGCTACAACAAATTGATTAGATCCTCAATAGGGTCTCTCAGGATTTCCGGAAGATAGGATCCCAAAATTTCATAATAAGAGTAAATCATTTTAATACTACTAGGTAATGGCCCTTCCACGATGATGTGGTATTCTGATGTGCTTTGTGAGAGGAATTGTGCATATTTATTTAGTGAGACCATGCAAGAGTTCAACATTGTTTACTGTTTTGAGGGATCCACAATGTGTTGCTTCAAAGGTTTTGTGATGTGGTTTCCGGATCCATCGCATTTATGTAAAGTATTTTATTGACGTTTCGAACCATATACTATGATTCATTGTCAATATATAACCACAGCAGATGGTTCGAAATGTTGATAAAAGAATTTACATAAATGCGATGAATCCGGAAACCACATCACAAAATATAACTTGCAAAAGTCTAAAATCTCAAAGGTTTTCTTTTGTGAGTTTTTTTATGAAGACACTAAAAGATAAATCTCTAGTAGTACACATATCTTCCAACCTACGTTGCACAAAACACCTTCCTGAGTGGTGTCTCAGTACCAAAAACATATTGAAACGCCAAAACTCGGCCGAAACTTCATCGAATTTCGTCGACCATACCATATGACATTTCACAATTCCAAAACACCATATGATACAACTGAAAATGTTTCAGGGACCATTTCAGCTGAAAACTGTAGAGTTTCTGCATGTTAATATATTGTTTCAGAACACTCAAGTGACCAAGAAGGGTGTGGGTCCCTTCTATGGCCCAAAAATGCTTAATTAAACATTTTTCTTTTCGTGGATTTCATTCCTAAGCTAATTTCATTAAAAAAAATCATACTTAGATCTCTCTCTTGTTGCTCTTGATATTAGTGGTGATTCAAGTAGAATAAGGAAGTACTATTAGAATTGCCTCTTCTGCTAAACAAGAATCTTATTATATTGTTGTTGAAGAGGATGAGGATTGTTATGATCACTAATATGTGAGTTAATATTTGTCTTTAGTAAATGTTTTCTTTCAGTTAACCTCATGTATAAAGGTCGATTTTGGAACCTTCAATGTACAACCTCATCTATAAAGGCTTATTTTGGATTTTTTCATCATGTAACCATTATGAGAATTAATATAGACTTTTTTTTCATTCTAAAATGTCATTTATGAGTCACATTCTTTCTTTTCTTACAAGATAATGTGTTATTAACTTATATACATGTGTGTGTGATGTTTTTCCTGATGTTTTGTGTGATGTTTCCATTTTTCATGGATGATGTTTCTAGCTGCACTCATTTTAGATACTTCTAGAAGTTTGTACATTTTGTGCAACTTAGCTTCTAACTCCTTATCTACTTATTAATCTAGCATCTCTTCTCCTTGGGCTCCAATGGCTAGAAATTTATCCTGCTTGATTAATCTATCAGCTAAGGAATACTTCAATTGATACTAAGCTACAGATCTAGATATTTATTTCTCCAACTTTTCTTAAATCTTTAGGGACCTATTAACAATGATGGAGTCATATGCTAGTTTTTCCTCACTAATCCTAGACCTCCAATGGAGCATATGGATATTCACTGGGTCATTGCTCTAGCATGTATATAGTATTCCATACTCCTTGCAACTAATCACCTCTTTCCCTAGCCAATTACTAGAGTCATAACAACTTTGTGGATATTTTTTGGCGTTATTAGAGGAATGGGAAGACTTGTTTGACCATGGCCTTACAATATTTTTTCACTTAATATGCACAATATCTTTAATATTCCATGTTAGTGCCTTCCTACTTCATATTCATGTTCTCATCCTTACATAACTTGAATTTCTACTCCAACTCACTTATGTGATCATCCTTTTGCTTCAACTATTTAAGGAGGTCTTTCATAATTCTCTTAGTGGCCTAAGAGAATGTTGTGTTTTTTGAGGCCATGGTAAGTGGATCATTTTTGGTGTTTGGTACAATAGGACTTTCTGCAGTGACTAATATTCGAGGCATATGGGGAGCAAACAAGGTTTTCTACTTATGCTCCATTATCCTATTTAGGGTGTGATCATATCTAAACTTGCCTAGGTAACTATTTTTCTCTTTCTTCTTGATGTAATTTCAATTTTTGTAACTAACAAGTGACCACCTGTGATGGTGGGAGCTATTGGTTCAATTGATTCAATGCCCATGGTAGTTGTGCTCTGTTGGACATCCTACTAGGTCTTGATGGCTTATTCCTATGATTTTTACTCATCTCATCGTTTTTGTCACTTCCATTCTTCTTCATGTATTTTTATTTATTCCTTTGCTTTTATCTTTCTTTCTTTCTCCTCATTTTTTCTTCTTCCTTTTTTCTTGATGTCAAGATTTTGGGCTATTCGGGCTTCCTTCATTCTCTATTTCGGATTTTCCTCTCGTGAAACTCTAGTTGGTATTGGGCTACTTGTTTTTCAGAAAGGGCCTCTATTTGAGCTACATATTTCTCTTTTTTTTGCTTGAGGTGAATTATAGCCTATACCAAAAAAACTTTTGATAAGTTCAAGGCAATTTTCTATTCTCCTCCTTAGCCCATGTCTCTAATTGGTAACCCACCTGTATTCACATGCTTTACAATTATTCTTTAACCTAGAGTTGGGATCATACCTGTGGATCAGATCCCCAAAATGGAATAGTGTAACAACATCAAATTATGTTTCTGCTTTTTTCATGTCTTTTAAATGATATGAGCCTAGGTGTAATGGCATGTGAGGCTAGGACGCTTCTTTTTCTATAAGATTTCTCCACCTACTCCTCTATAAACTTGATATGTTATTTCTTGTAATCTCATTTGTTCATTTACAAATTTTGTTAGTATATGAGGAAGTTTAGTCACTCCAAATATTTTTAGGTATTTTCCATCTTGATCAACAAACTAGACACTAACTATGGACATTAATTTCTTAGATCTTTTAGACAAACATGAAGTATGCACATTGAAAAAAAGTTCATACAATGGGATCAAGGAGTCTTGGCATATACTCATGTAATACTTAATGTAATGAGTCTCCTAGAGGATTTTATAATAAATTTTCACTAGATCCTCTTGCATTTTCCACTTCCAAACCATTTCTAGGAATACATGCTCGACATGGATGATCTTCGTCAAGTAGGAGGCTATGGAGAATTGAGGTGGTTGGCCTTCCTTTGGATTCTAATCTTGTTTGATATTATAATTCAAGGAGAGAGAGAGGGTATCAACCTAATTGAATATGATTCTCTGGAATGTTGTAGAATACATCAATGAGACCCATCCTCCATATAAGGTTTCTACATTGGGTCAGCCATACAACCAACATAACATGACAACTACTAGCTAGAAGGGTGTCTTTAGCAAATTGGTAGGGTACTCTTTGTTTGGCCTACACCTATAAATTCCTTTTTTCGTCCACCATGTCTTCAAAAGCTCTTTGGGAAAGGTTTTAAAATATGACAACCAATCCTAATCCAAGGCTAAATCTTCCTTAGGGAGCTTGTAATACATTTCAATGTTAGAGGCATTGAATGGGGCAATATGCTTCCCATGGCTATCCCTGATCATGGCTTCCTTAGGGTCAACATTAGTTACTAAACACTTAACTACATCTACACATAAGAATACATGGGGATGGAAAATACCTTGTGTAACTAGGACATTCTAACAACCTTATAGGTCTTTGAGTTTGGTTCATCTAGAGGTGTGTTTTCTCTTTGAAAAATCAAGTATACTTTTGGCAATGTGTATGATGTATATCTATCAATGAAGCATAGGGTATCCTTTATCTCATGATTGAGTGAGTTGGTAGGTGACTCTTCATCTAAGGTTTCAACCACTAGGGATTTGCAGAGCCTTCTCTTTGAAACATACATATTTACCTTCACGACACATTAAAAAAACAATACCCATTATGTAGATACGTTTACAACATCAATTATAGGCAACTCAAAGGTTTGGGATCAAGGCTAGTTGTGCTTGTAAACTAGTTAACTTTATGGTACTAAACTCAACCAAAGGTAACATGTTTTTGAGTCTCTATGGTGTATGGAAAATAAATCTTGGTAAAGAGTGGTCATGACATGGTTACTCATGAGATCAAAATCTTGACCATGATGGCTCGATATTATGCCACAAATATTATTATCTACACTAAAGAGGTTGAGGTTAGGGTTTCTGGGATAAAAAATCATGTTCTCTTGTTCTGAAGGAGAAAGGATAAAGTGTTGGTGAGTCAGCTTGGAGCCAAGCTTTAATATGAAGTTGGGCAAGGGGGAATAATGTATGGTAGGAGAATGAATACTACGAGACTTGATGAGTTTTACCTTAAGAAGTAAAGAGATGAAGAACTCAATGCTATTGTACATGGAGAAAGAGAAATACAAGGGTTTCACTCTCTTAACTAATCGATTCAGAGACCAAAAATCCATCTTATTTTTGCTAGGGCATGGTTCTAGGTTAAATTGAGAAAGTAATGAGTGAGATGAGCTAGCTGGGGGCGTGCATATCCTAATTTACACTTGATGAAGGTGTTATATGAGGATAAATCAAGGCATTTAGAAAATGTTTTGTAGGTGCATGTGAACTACGATGAGCTAGGTCTTGATGGAAAAGATTATTAGCGCAAACTTTGAGCTTGACAAATAAATTTTTATTTCCCACTTAATGTGAAAAAGGGAAAACTAGTTGGTGTAGAATGAGGAAGAGAAGAAAATATGGACCAACTATAGTGATAGGTGATTTTATTTACATAATAAACAAATAGAAACCAAAATTGCATCGTTGAGTGGGATGTATATGACCAAACATGAGCTAAGATGGTTTCTACCTAGTCTTTAAAAGGAGTGAGGAATCACTCTCTCAAATCTATGTTTTCGATTTCACAAGAGAAAGATAAGAATGGGCAATGTGAGAAAATAAGGCAATATGGTGTCCTTTTAAAGAGTATACTTAAGGTTGGGTGCATTAATCTCATTTAGTAAATTCTTTTTCATTTTAATTCCACTAATTACCAAGCCAAAGATACACTAAGGGTTAGTGTGTCATGACAAAGGAGGTAAAAACACTAGTTATATCGCTAGATTGAGCCTCATTAAGGCACCGTGTCACTAGAATGATGCCTAGTGGGGCAATATTGGATCAGACTGGCCCATAATGGAGTTGCAAGATGAGTCACAAAACAAAATTTGTGAGTGTATTATTGGACTGTGAAACACTAGGGTAATACATAATTGGCTTGCCAATCATTAGGGTGATACAATGGAGAAATATTTTGTAGATTGAGTTTAAAGCCAAACTTGTGGGTGTATTACTAGAAAAGTAACTAGTGGGGCATTATGTCACTGGAAACGTGACCTATATGGAAATACAAGGATTTAACAAGGAGTTTTTAGATATTAGTAATCCATCTTAAGGCCTTTCAAGAACTCCATCATCGGACAAGTCCTTAGTGGGGTCATACAAAACCTAAAAAAGTTAGTCTAGGGGAGAAAAAAATAGATTTGGTCATCTCTTGAGTGTTATATCGCTGGATTGATGAAGATCACAATGTTGTATTGTTAGCTTGATCATCAATGATGCGATAAGGGGCTTGAAAAGGAAAATTTTCAAGTCGAGAACTAAGTTAAAGTCTTTTCACTAAGAAACGTTAGTTGTTGGAGCCCTATTTCACTTGGATAACGAAGTTCCTATTCATGTATCAATAGATTACTCATCAGTGGAGCCCTATATCACTAGGTCAGCCAACATCTAGCCCTTTTATCATTTAGCATATCAACATCTCAAAATCATGCTTAATATCCTTCTAAAGGGGTGGTAGGGTGAATAGAAAGGTGATTTTAGCCAAGGACATGTTAATCAAGCACACAAGGTGTATGATAAATGTCTTTAGAAGGAGGGACCCTCATTCTCCTCTAGGAATAATTGGTGCTTAGAGGAACTGAGGGGTTTGGTTGTTGCTACAACAACACTATGATAGTCGACAAGATTTCTAGGTGAGATACTCATGTCTCTTGAGCTTGGAAAAACTATAATAACTTGTGCATAGAGAAATATCAAATTAAGCTACTTTACTCACATATCTTGAGTTGTGAAAAATTAGAATAACTCATGTAGAGAAAAATATCAAATTTCTTATTTATTTTAAATAACCTACATGAATAAAGGGGATATTGCAAGCCTAAGAGGCCATCACGTGTAAAAGGCAACAATTTGACCATATAGTCTCTTGAAGTTAGAAATTTACTTCTACGAGGAAAATAGTTTACATTGAAGTGCTATTACTCCTTAAGGTCAACAATTTGTATGAATTGCTACCTAAGTCCCTAGATTTTAAGTTATAATATTTTTATAGTTGCATTAATGTGGTAGGATAGAACCTTCAATTATAATTGCACCCTTCATCTCCTATATATAATAATGAAGTTGGTTTTAGAAATCATCTCATTTTTTACATTGATTATATTGTAAGAGAAGGTTAACCTCTCGAAGATGCTTCTCATTCATTCTTCTCTTCATTATCAAAGAATGGTGATTACTTTTCAATATCTTTTTATGCTATTTTGGGTGTTTGGGGAACAACATTTGGTTTTAGAGCATATGATCCTAGGATTTTTCTCCTTCAAACAAGAAACATGGACTTTTTTTATGTAACTTTCTTGTAAGTTTTAGATTGATTTTTTTGGTAGATCTTGAGGAGACATAGTGAAGTTCCTATCGTAAAAATTTCTGGTTTTGGTTTGATATACTTTTAGAGTTATAGCATGTGGAATTAGGGCTTTTAACTAGTCCTAAAACGAATTTCAAATAGGTGTTATTCGTATGACAATTATAGCCTTTTTTTGGGGAAAGATAAGCATATAAGAAAAAATGGACAAGTGGCATTTTGTACAATTTCACTATCTAGAAAGAGACAATAATAAACAAGTTTTAGGAGGTTACCATAATTTTCATTTGGCACATCAAAGTTTGATTAAAAATATGGAAATGTAGATTATACATATCAAAATAGAACAAACCAAATTTTTAGACTTAGAAGGGCTTAAATTTTAGAGATACATCAAGAGAATGGTTGGCTAGCAAGATAGTATCCAAATCAAATTTTTAAAGGTACATGACTTACAATTGGCATAACAACTTTTGATTGGAAGATCTATTTTGATGATTAAAAATTTGTGGTAAAGAGAAAGGAGAGTATTATTATTAGTTTCCAACATGGAAAAATGTTTTGTAAGAATTTCTACTCCTGCTAAGCTTTTAGAGAACTCAGATGTGATACTTGGAGAAGGTGAAGAGTTAGAAAATAGGGTATCCCAATTGAAGAATCAAGTCAATGAAATCAGTGGAATTGTGTTGAAATGGATGTATTTTTCACATTTCGAGGAGATCCTTAAAAGGGAAATGGTATATAAAATAAATAATTTAATGGATCAAAAGATGAAACAATTACAAGATTCCATGGAAACCATGCTCTTATATAGGTTCCCTAAAAAGAATGTTGTGGTCCAATGACGTCATGAAAATAGGGAGAACAATAGTTTTAGCCTCAATCACATATGGAGAATAATTCAACACATTTCAAAGGCATGATTATTGAATCATAAAATAATGATCATTCATCACTCTAAGATTTTCATGATTGGGTGTTCACTTAGGGACCAAGGAACTACTTAAGGTCTTATAACATGGATATTCCATATGGAGTGATTCTTTGATATACACCAAGTTCCAACTTTACAAAAGGAAACTCTTACATCCTTTTATTTATAAATTGATCAATGTGTTAGGTATTAAAAACTTTGTGAATGAAAAAATGGTTCTATATTCTCTTTGTCCATTTTTACATATGAAAAATATTTGAAGAGAAGTCCAATCACATAGCACATTCAACAATTCCAAAAGTTGAGTTTCAAAGTAGAGAACATTCTCAAGGATAATTGATTGGATCTCTTTCTGGGAACTATAAAAAAGGGAATTCAATATGAGTTGAATCTCTTAGAACCCAAATACTTAGAGAATGTTTTTAATGTGGCAAGGAAAATTGAAAGTAAAAAAATGACTACTAGAAGAGTTTCCACAAATAACTATAGAGAGAACCATGTTCCCTCTCCTAACCTCACTCAACTTACAAGGTTGACACTTTATAAAATTGATGGAAGAAAAGAAAAGGGACTACGTTTCAAATGTAACAATACATATAGTAAGGGGCATAAATTCAATGATAAGAAATTATTCTACAAAGACTATGAAGATGAATAAGATCAAGAACTAGGACTATCATAAGATATAGATATGGAAGATAATACTACAACCACATTTTTTCATGCATTGGATAACATTGATACTTTGCAATCCCTCAAGATAAAATGCTATATTAAAAAAGGTAACAATGTTGAGAGGTTCTAGTAGTACCCATAATTTCACTAGTTGCAAATTTGTGAAACTTCTCAATTGATTTATATATCTAGCACCAAAGTTTCAAGTAATGATCGTAGATATAGGTACCATACATTTTTCATGGAAGTGTCATAACATTAAGCTCATTATGTGGGGATTATTTATTGGATAGTCCCATAATTGTGATCGAAATGGGTGGTGCTGAAATTGTTTTAGGGAGATTGATGGTTACAATAATTGGGAATTATGGCTCTTGATTTTCAATAACTTTTCATGATATTTTCCTTATAAGGTAATAAAATTGAACTTATACGAATCCAATGGAAACCCTCTAAAATGATATGCTCTAACAACATGAAAAGATTACTCGAAAAGGGATGTCATGGTGTAAATGTGCTTACTAGATATTCAAACATCTAGACCCTCTATTCTTGTAGATCTCCAAAATGCATCAATTACCATTAGAAGGTATTTGGAGATATGCCTAAGTGTTTTCCACTTGCTTGAGATTATGACAACACTATTCATTTGCAATCAGGAAGTGTACCACCTAACATTAGACCTTACAAGTATCCATAGTGAGATAAGCATATAGTTTAGGAAAAAATACAGGTTGACATCATTAAGCCTAACCAAAGTGATTTCTCATTATCAGTGATGATCTTTCAAAAAAGGTAAGGTTCATGAAGTATGTTTCTATACGACCAAAATGACCATTAAACATAAGTTTCTTATTCTTGTTATTATTGAATTACTAGATAAATTGTAAAGAACATTTTCTTTTACCAAATTGAATCTCCATTCTAGATATCATCAAATAAAATGTAGAAAAAAGACATCCCTAAATAACCTTTAAAACACATGAAGATCATTATGAGTCTTTAGTGATGTTATTTGGTCGTACCACTGCAATTTCAAATTTTCAAACCCTTCTTTAGAAAAAAAATGTTAGTATTCCTTAATGATATACTAATTTACAAAAATCTCGAGAAAAATATGTAAAACAAATTGACATGGTCTTAAAACTATTAAAAAAGCATATCCAAAGTCTTCGTGTTCCTTTTAGGTTTAAGCAGTGAAATATTAAACTCATATTGTATCTCATGAATATGTCAAATAACAAGTCTGTGGATAATTCCAACATACATGTTTACTAAGGTTACATAAGACATAAAACTACTTTAAAATGAAGTACATCGTAAATAAATTCAAGTGATAATAAAAATTAGTAAGTCAGTTTGTAATTATTTATGAAGAGATGGTACTTTAGATAAACGTTCATGCCACTTTTGATATATTGTATAAATGAAAGGCCAGATTGATGTATGGCTCATCCATTAGTTACTTAATGTATTATATTTTCCATCCTTCAAATGTACGTGTCCATATTTCAATGTACAAGTGATGGTAGAGGTATGAAGATAATCCAACTCGAGATATATTGTGCACCACAATCATTGTCATCCTAGCACACTTCTCAAAGAGTTATCCATCAAAACACTTCCCAAGGTGTTATGTATATCAATTACAAATTTCGAGAATTCTACAATGTTTATAATGTTTCATACGATGGCTATGATAATACTATTTGTACATTTTTACATTTGTGTTATAACACATATTGAGGTGTATATTCTATGTCTATGCTTATAAATTAAGGCTTGAAAAGTATGTTGAGTGTATTAGGGTATAGCTTATATATGCACATAAAAATTAAGGTTGGATAATATAAGTATGTCAAGTGTAATAGGGCACAAAAATTGAGGACACATTTTCAAAAATAGATTTTTTCCCGGGAAGATATGGAGTGATTAAAAAAACATCTGCTAATATGTTTTTTCAAAATATAAGATGTTGAATAATCTAGAGCTTAGCGGAGAAATCAAAGAAATAACAACGTTAATAATATGAGTAAAAAATGGTGAACAATTTAGAGCATAGTGTAAAAATCATAAAAATTCATAGAATTGTTTTTATATCAATACTATGAAAATAGGGTGAAAATAGATACAGAATAAGGTGTGGGACACCAAAGTTGATATATTAAATAAACATTGAAGAGTGGAAATAAAATTTGCAATCTAGATAAACAATATCAATATTCTTAGTAAATAATTAGAATCTTGAAACCATTCAAGTAATGGAATAGGAAGTTCAAGCTCTAATACTTTTGCTTCACCCAACACTAAATATATGATCATCTATTACATTTGATAATACAATAAAAATCATGATTCCAAAATTCGATAGTAATAATAATATAGAAAGTGTTAGATAAGTTAAAAAGATTAAAATATATTGTGATATGTATTAGATCACTAATGATGATGACGAAAATATGAGAAGTATCATTCTTTCTTCAGAATTTGGTCTATCACCGATGAATAAACATAACTCCAAGATTAGAATTAGAGTAACAATTGTTTAGATATAGAAATCAAAGAAGAGGACATGTTTGTTAAATTCACTCAATTACAACAAATAATTTGAGTTAAAGACTATAGCATGAGTGGGAATTATTCATGACTTGAATTTCAACAATACCAAAACATCAATAATTACAAATATATATCTAAAAGTTAAACCTGATACAAGAGACTCTTGGATATCAAAGATGTAGATAAAGCAATAGTAAAATCCAAGGTAGAAATGAGGAAATTTGGGGACACCAATGAAGTTGTTTTTCTCCACCGAAGAGAACATATCCAAAATATGTCCAACTTTACTAAAGGGGTATACAAGTTGCTTTGTGTTGGGAAAAATACTAAAGCGGGGGAGGGGGTTAAATGAGTATTTTTTAAACTCACTTAGCACTTTCAATTTCTTATTCATATTTCAGTGCACAACTTTAATTCAGTGAACCAATGTATGTACACGACTGCGATGAGGATAAGTAGCGTATATCCAATTAATTAAATTTTCAACTAATTCATGATCTGTTTAACTTGAACCAGTGCATCAGTACTTCTTTAGACATTAATTAAAAAATAACCATGTGCAGTAAGAAAAGAATAAACCATCACACATAAGTAATACATCAACACACATGAACACCAGGATTTTTAGATGGAAACCCAAAGTGGGAAAAAACCACCGTTGCTACCATATATGTCTTTATCTTTTATTATAAAGAAAACATCTTACAATCTTGTACTGCGAAGATTCATACCAGCACGCAGGCACCCACCTGCAAAAGGCTACAACCTTATCTCGTTCTCCAACACCCACTGGAAGGGAGCTCCAACCCCTGATCTCGTTTACTGACACCCATCGGAAGGGAGCTCCTACCCCCTGATCTGATTTACCAACTATCACTAGAAGGAAGCTTTGACTTCGTTACTAAAGTCTCCAACCATCAACACTTTCATGGATCACGTTTCATAATTTTCATACTGGATCCACCTAAACCAAAACATCAAATCTATAGGCCATGTTTCATCAAATTTTCAGACTGGACCCACTACCATCATTTAATCCCAATATTAAATAACAAACTAAAACCAATCACTGAAACAAATTAATCACCAAATCATTGAATAAACCAATTACTGAATCTCAAATAACCAAAGCAGTTAGATCATCTCAAATTATTGTATACTCTTCATCAAAATGTCAGACCACTTATAACTCATCACAGAAACTAGATTCAGTCACTTAAACCTTGGTCAACCTTATGTCAGAATACATACACTATTATTATGAGACATCCCTGTGTATATACACACTTTCTCTTCATATAAACCATGTACAAATATCAAAAAATTGAACCTTGAAATTGAATCACTGTACTACTGAAATCAATCACTGAAACACATACTAACCTTGTCACAAATATCTGGACCAAATACAAATCATGTCATAGCAGCATCATTACTATTCAACATTTCATAACATAATCAGTTCAACCTCAATTAGCACTATCAAACATAGATCATCATGAAAGACTTCATCGACAGAAAACAACAAACACAACAAGACTGATTGGACATCATATACAAAAAATCCCTAGCATATGTACATGACCCTTATAAGACACTTCCACGTATGTACACACTTTTCAAGAAGCATACCCACATACAGATCTATCCATACTGCAAAATGCAACTACCCAGAAGTAGATATGTGTATGTACATGACCATTTTGACGAAAACCTGCATACAGATTTGTAACTACTGAATCATACCTTATGTTATGCAGGCTTATCCCTCTTGCGGACAAGAGCGATCTCCCTAGACCTCAAAGAAATCTAGTAACAAACAACAAGGAATTTCTACCTTTCCCTAGATTGTGATTGACTGAAACAAACACTATGATAGAGGTCACTTACCGTTTAATTGAAATTTTTGATGAAGTCCCTTTCAAAGCTTTCGACCATCCGCTTCTCCTCGATGCTTTAGAGATCTTCCCATCGCTTCCCACAACTTCTCCATGATGTCCTGAAGGAGATCTGCATAGACAGAAACATACATAAGATCAAAGCATCCAATATATAACATAAGAGATAAATTAATTAATTAACTCAATCATATATCATAAATTGATCAATATGAAATCATAATCTATGTAGGTGATCAAGAAATCCTACCAATTGTATTAACAAAGACATAATTGAGAAAGAATAAAGTCCTTTATATTAATAAAATGGAGAATAGACTTACAACCTTGAAGCCTTGATGTTGCAAGTCCCTTCCCACAATCTCCAACCCTCTCCTTGAATGAATAGCCTTCCAACCTTATTTCTGCAGCATAAGCCTACTTCCAATAGTCCTCTTCAAACCTCAGGCCTGTGTTAGATTTATTGCCAAGGAGGGGAAGTTTGGGATCCATTTTACTAGGGATGAGATCCACTAATGGTGGGATATGGGTTCCACAAAGAGAGGGAGTAGCTCCATGATGGGAGGGATCAGGGCTAAATAGGCATCCATTTGAAGCTTGTTAGTTGGGAAAGATATGGTTAAAAATGCTTCTAGACTTTAATTTTTATTTTTACATGTGTTAATTCAGGTGTGTTGGCCACAATGTAAGACAATGCACACTTGTGCGCAATTTCTAATGGACTCTTCTGCGTATGCGCAAAGATTGACTAGGGAACTGCACAGGGAGCCAAAAACAAGATTTTGAACCATGGGATCCAAGAATTTCATTCTCTTTGGGATAATTTAGTTTCTAGCCTTGCAAGGGGATGCTTTGGAACACATTTATGGATAGCGAAAGATCTAAACCAATGGTCATTTTCCTAATGCGACAAAATGACGTGTAATAGATTTTCCCCTAAAGTGAAAAGTCAAAAGAGATTTTTTGATGATTGAAGTGCTTTATTGTGCCAAGGTTTGGGTTAGAGACTGTAGTCGAAGAACTAGAAAATCAATCAAATGTTACAATGAAATATATAATCGTCATTGAAGTAGGCATTCCCATACTGAGTATAAATGTCTCAAAAAACAAGTACAGAAATACATATGAAGATCCATGTCGCTAGAAGACAACCATCAATGGATCTATGTTTACAATCAGGAATATTTAATAGCTCCATGCAACTTAGATGGATGAAACTAGATCCAGGGTCTTGATCTCCATTTCTCGATCCATAGTATGAATCTAGCCATGTGAGTGAATGTCTCGTAGTCGAACATGGTAGAAACCGCTTGATTACTGGTCAATGATTTGAACCATTAACAAGTGTGAGAGAAACTACAAATAATGAAAATGGCTCTCTAGGTACTCCAGTACAATCTACGAAGTGTGAATAGATGTGCTGATGTCGAACACTCATAGAATCATTTGATCGAAGGTCAATGATGAGAACTTATCGTCGAAGGTGATAAACCTAAAATTAAGGGATGTAGGATCCAAGGTACTAAAGGTCTATAGATCAACTTCCTAGATAATGAGCTAAATTCAATGGGAAATGACTCGTTGCAGGAGGGCCTATAACACAGAATTCATGTCAAGTTTGAAGACCATCATTTTGGAGTAATCCAGGATTGACTTAGGTATGATGTCGTAACGATTGAAGACTATGAATGGAAAATTAATTTGAAATGAGGTTGAAATTTTCTTGAACATATCAGTGACATGACATTCTAACTTGGCAGCATTTGAATCAAAACAAAATTCCCAAAACCAACTGAATACTTTCAATGAGGTCTGGTCAATTAGGAGGCAAATGGATTTCCCAACTTGGAGACAAAAAGTGATGGAGTGTCATGTTCAAGAGAGACATATTGCCTTTTATAAAAAAAAAAAAGATTCTTTCTCACTTCCCCCACCATTACTGGAAAGTACCTCTTTATTTTTTTACAAGCTTGAGGAGGATAACATATGCTTGTCATATAATCTCATCCTTTGGATGAGTCCTTCAAAGTATTTTTAGTGAACCCTAGGAAGGAGTAGTTCAGTCCCATCATGCTTAATGACTCCTACACTGTTTATATTTTATGAGTCCAGTGAAGGGGTAACTCGATGTCATTTTCATATTTAAAGAGTTTGAAAAGACACAAAAAGAAAACTCTTTCATTTATTTCAACATAAATTTTAACAAGCCCAGAGAAAGTAAAGCTCAGTGTTTTTCATTTTGAGGGAGTCACGAGAAAAACATAAGTAAACTCCACAGTGTCCTTTTTCGAAAATTTAGTCCCTCAAGCTCAAAAAAGGGTAAAATAATGCAAGAGAGAAATCTATTGACCATGACTAGTCAACATATACCTTTTTCGTAAATAGTTTAATTTAGTACGTAAAAGGGGTAGACTTATACTGAATAGATGATTGTTCATTTACTTTTACGAGTTCAAACAGTCAAGTACTCGACGATATTTTCATGTTTAAGGAGTCTGAAAAGGGCATAAAGAGAGCTCTTTGTTTTTTCTTTTTTGTAAGTTTTAACGAGTTCAAAAAAGTGATAAAAATATACTCAATGCCAAAATGATTTGTTTTCGTAAATAACCTATGATCTACACACTTGAACACAAAAATCATCATCACTACTAAAATATATAGTCAAAAACATTATAAATTTGAATTTTAAAGGATAATAGGAAAAAAATAATATTTTAACAAGCCTAAAAACTTAGAAAAATCCAAAATAGTAAAAAAAATTTACCGTTTGTGTTTTTTTACCTTTTGAGAGTGATAGAGCTCATTTTCCACCAAGAACTTCAGAGGCAGTTTCTGGGAAAACTGTTGGATGAAATCGAGAGCTGTCTTCTCCAGGTAAATCATCTCTTTGAGATATTCATTTGTATGGTTTTTATTTTACATTTCACCGTGTATTTAGGTTTTTTTGGGGAGGGTTTTCAAATGGGAAATTACCCTCGATGAGTGCATGATCTAGGTCCACGTGCGAAGAGGGACCCTTCCAAGACCTTTTACTTTTGTGATGTGTTAAAATTTCTTTTTAAAAGAGCATTAATGAATACATCTGCATACTATAAAGAAGAGGAACATAAAAATCATCAACACATGAAAACATAAGCATTGATAACGGAGTTCGTCCAGGAGGGACTATGTCTCCGAGCCCCGGTGTCAAGATGGTGTAGGCCGCTGCATTAAGTGTTGTCAATAAAGATGATGTACATAAGAGATGATGTCTCGATCATACAAGGAAGAATGCCCTCATGTAGGAGTGGCTCTAAGAGATGTTCCACAACTAGAACTCTCAATCAAAAGACTCCTATCAGTATGACACAAAAACATGCATGGTAAGCATCCCGCCAACATGGCACAAAAGGGATGTCAAAACAAACATGCATGATGACAACAAGAGTATCCCAACAACATACAACAAGGGATCTCAAAGCATAACATAAAGAGTTATGACAACAAGTACATCACATAGAAGATTCCACATAACATGAAGCAAGGAATCATGACAACATGTAATAAACAAGATCCTGCATCAACATCAATCAAGGATCTGTGCAACATAATGTAAAAGAAGAAGTACATGGACAATAACCATATACCTCACACCATGGGCCATCTGAAGAAGTGGATGTCTCACTGTTGAAGCTGCTCAGACCATTGATCTCAAGGCATTGATGAAAGAAGATGGCTGCTCTTACAAGAATGTGGACATCTGACACATAGTTGTTTAATAAAAAGCTGAAGCTTGTTGAATATCGATTTCACAGCATCGATTGCAAGAAGAATCAAACAAAGAAGAATCAATCAAGAAGAATTGATCAAAATATGAATCGATCACACGGAGAAGAATCAATCATAAAGAAGAATTGATCATAGAAGAATAATTGCTCTGGACTTCTCGCTCTGCAGCTCTATGGCGATTTGGCCCTATAGTGCTCTGGCTTACCACTGTAGCTCTGCGATCTTCTAGAATTTCAAGCGTTGTGACTCTTATGGCTATCTTTGATCTGCATTAATCAAGCTCTATGGCTCTATGGGGTTCAAGTGTTGCACTGGATTTCAAGCTCTCTCTGTCACGCAGGCTCTAGGGCCTCTTCCTCACAGCCTTTCCACGCAACCTCTCGGGCTTCCTATCATACTTCTCTCACGCACTATTACACAATGTTTCCTTGCTTCCCTCGGCTCTTTGAAACCATCATGTGTTTTAACATGTTTGGATCAAATCTGCGCTTAAAAATTGGTGGTCAGTTTTGTTCAGAATAGAAGCCGTTTGCTTGGAAGCATTGGCTGGTGTAACAAATAGCCTTCTTTCTGTTTAAAACATAAATACACTAAAAACTAATAAATCTGACCAAAATCCTTGAAAGAAGAACTTCAAAACATTTTAAATCGGCCCTACAAACCCTATCAGGTCTGCCTTTAGACGCTTATAGCAATCGGTGGTCAGCAGGGATCAACGCTGATTAAATCAGTGCGATATCAGGTGTTCTGCCAATATCGTTATCTGCAATGTATCAAAATCGGCGATCGACATTTTCAATCAGTGCTTTAACTGATGTTTCGGCATAGACATCGGCGTGACTATTATGGGTCAGGGCGATATATGTATAAATATGGCTTCGGGGTGTGGGCTGCGTCCACCGCTGATGGCCCGCGTCCACCCCTTAATACAAAGTTTTGTTCTATGGGTGCGACAGTTGTGGAGGGTTCGGCGGAGGTTGTGGCCACTGATCCCATATATATATATAGATATAGATATAGATATAGATATAGATATAGATATAGAAACCATCCTGATCCCGAAACCATGTGTTTGATGGTTTTGTTGTATTATATAGTTATTTTAATAACTATATTGAAACATTTCGTTATATGGTTATTTATTAACCATTTTAAAAATGATTTTGTCTCTTATGTAGGTTTAGGAGACAAAATGAGAGAATTCCATATGGCACACTGTGGGCCCCACTTTCTCTTGTCACGTCAAACTTTGAAGAGCTCTATCTTTCGCATATGAGCTCGGTTTGATGAACCATTTGCACCTCCACGATTAGGACGACGAGGTCTTCGATTTGGTCCTAGTTCAAGTATAATCTAAACACTTCGATTTTTGAGCCATCTTTGTCCTGTGTGTCTCTCTGGAGCCACCTAGATCAATCCTCCCCACTGAGGAGATTTTGGTCCTCCAAAAGCATGGAAAAATAATCTACATCTCTATCTGTACCCTGTCTTCATCACAAGCATCCTGAAAAGGTCTCGCCTCCATCTCCTTCATCTTTGTTCTTCAGAGCCTTAAGCGACAAACTGACACCTGCTACTTTTGCAACCTGTAGTACATGGTTTGCAAATCACATGCTTTGAATGACATGACCAAAATGAAGAAACCCAAACATCCCACACTTGCCATGAGTTTATAACACATACTCGGTGGTCAAGTTTACATCAAGATGGACATAATACTCCAGCTATGACAACAACGCCAACATATCATTGTTGCTTCAAAAAGTGATGGAAAACACCTCATCACTGCAACACATGATTTACATTCATAAGGCCAAACATTATTGTTTTGACAAGTGATGGAAACATAACATCACTTTCAAAGATTTAACATGCAACTCAAAATACCACTCAAAACATGACCAGACATCATCGTTGCTGACAAAGTGATGGAAAACACATCATCACTTTTACACTTTAAAATGCAACAAATGATTTACAAAAGAATGGGTCACCTCCCTGAGGTGGTTTTGCTTGTCGAACTACTGCTTTACTGACTCCACGCACCGATGCTTTGTCTTTAAGGTGCTTCTCTGGATGGAGCCTCCAACAAGTGGCTCTTTGATGGCCATTTTTGTCACAATGAAAGCAATAGGCTTTCTTTCTCCATATCTGCTTAACATGCTTCTTTTCATGCTGTTGAGAGGGTCTTTCATGCCTCATGAGTGATGCCTATTAAAAATAGAAACAAGAAATGCTAAAAATAGAAGTGCTAAAAATAGCACTGTTATAAATAGTTGTTTGGGTACCAGTGCTGGATTGAGCAATAGGGAATGAAAAATGGAAGTGCTAAAAATAGCATTCTATTTTTAGCAGTTCAGGATGGATTCCTATTTTTAGTCAGTCCCTGGACTAAAATAGGAAGTAAAATTCGAATTTGAACTTAACAGCTATTTGAAAATAAATTAATTAATTCACCGTGAGTTAATTAGTTGTGAAAAATCAAACATGAAGTCTATGTGAGGACATGCAACAATTTCTCTACTAATTGAGGAATTTTTCCATTAGTTAAAGAGATAAGGATGAGTTCAGTTAGTTAATGCTTGCATGCATGTAACCGTTGTTCTTCAGATAACTGAATATTCTCTCATGAATAACTCATGCATGTCAGTTCAGATAGAGACCGAGTTGAGATCAAAGAAGGGACTATGTACTATCAGTTGGATGGATTTTTCCTATAAAGGAAGCTCACCCATGGAGAAGGATTTATCTCCTTCAAGACTACGTAGTTGGATCATAGGTTAGTGAGTGTGTGAAGAGGCCAATTCACACAAGTGGCTACATTGGACCCCAATCAGAATTGCGTAAAGAAATAGGAGGCTTGGAGGGTTGACCAGAGGTTAGATAGAGGCCTTTGACTGTCTATGAGTAGCAGAGGTATTGCAGAGAGAGCAGGATAGCTTGTGAGCTGATTCTTTTCGTAATCTGGTCATATTTCCACTTGTATGATAATACAGAGATTGGGTTTTTAGGTTGAGGCTTTCACCAGGTTATTTCTTCTATGTTATGTGTGATTGATTCCTTCTTATTAGTTATATGTGTTCTTATTGATGTTGCTCATGTTCGATTAAGCTTCCGCTAAATTGGTTGTTGAAGTAGATCAAGTATTTTGCTTTAGTCTACTACATTATCAGGTGATCTACAGGTAGGAATTTCTACATGGTATCAGAGCAAAGGTGAACGAAGCAATGAACAGTATATGAAGAAAATAATTCGAAGTAAAAAAAAAATTGGTTGCGAGTTTTTAGAGCAGATCTGAAAATTTTTGTGCAATATTTTCAGAAACGAATAGCAGATATGGATTCCTTGCAGAAAAGGAACCCAAATTCAAAAAAAAAAATCAGCTCAATTGGAGTTCAGATGAGGGTGATAACGTTGATTTAAAATCATCTCTTTTTTCTTGAAAATTTCGTGATGGCAGGAAAGATGAAACAGAGTGGTATGCTAGCCAAGAACATGTATGCAAATTGAGGTACAAGATGCATGCAAAGCCTTGAGGAGCAAGGTAAAGGTTAGATACTTGGTGGTTGAGAGGGAGAATACATTACCTCTCAACATGCAGCGCTAGAAGAAGTCTCAGACGATTATGGAGGAGCCACGATTGGTGAAGTAGCTTCAGGAGGTTGTGGAGTAGCCACAACTAGAGAAGCTGAGAGGAGATTAAATAGAGACATCTACTCATGCAGAGACCTCTAGTAGGGGGAAATTTCGAGCTAGGTGGGCAGAGGGATCACATGCATCCATACCTCCAGGTAGGAGGTGGGGCGATGTGGAGTGATCGTCCCAAGAAGGCTGGAATAGGCGTAGGATCCTTGAGGTACCCAACCTCTTTGATTCAAATTTTCTATAGGAGCCCTGATGAGGAGTAGTAGGACTGGCTGAGTGGGTAAAGGAAGATGCAGATGGAGTGGCAGAGAGAGCTATAGTGCAGGAGTCCCAGGACTGTGTAGAGCTAGCAGGCTGCAACAATGCAAGAGGCACAGGAGTGTTGCACCAGTGCAAGATGGCACAGAGAGGTGTACAATGGTGCGAGATGCATGGAGTGTTGTAGTAGCTCAGAGGTCAAAGAGGGAGCACCTGTTAGTGGTAGATAGAGCTTCAGCATCAGAGTATGTTTCTAGCCCAACAGAGAGGTCAATTGGGAGTTTTTTTTGTTTCTAGAGTTGTTGGAGCAACCACACTTGGTAGAAGTGTTGCATGCAGAACATTCCAAAGGTACAGGATTGGGTTCGAGTTGAAGCCTTTCTTGTTGAGAGGAAGTGTTGAAAATAACAACAAGAAATGTTAAAAATAGAAGTGCTAAAAATAGCAATTTGGGTACCAGTGCTGGATTGAGCAACAGGGAATGAAAAATGGAAGTGCTAAAAATAGCATTCTATTTTTAGTAGTTCAGGATGGATTCCTATTTTTAGTTAGTCCCTGGACTAAAATAGGAAGTAAAATTCAAATTTGAACTTAACAGCTATTTGAAAATAAATTAATTAATTCACCATGAGTTAATTAGTTGTGAAAAATCAAACATGAAGTCTATGTGAGGACATGCAATAGTTTCTCTATTAATTGAGGAATTTATCCATTAGTTAAAGAGATAAGGATGAGTTCTAATTTGAGTTGTAATTAGTTGGCTCAGTTAACTGAGTCAAGTCTAGTTAGATTGATTTAAACAATTTGTTTAAATTAATGTGAGTTCATTTAGTTAATGCTTGTATGCATGTAACTGTTGTTCTTCAAAGAAATAAATATTCTCTCATGAATAACTCATGCATGTCAGTTTAGACAGTTGAGATCAGAGAAGGGACTGTGTACTATCAGTTGGATGGATTTTTCCTATAAAGGAAGCTCATCCATGGAGAAGGATTTATCTCCTTCAGGACTGTGTAGTTGGATCAGAGGTTCGTGAGTGTGTGAAGAGGCCAATTCACACAAGTGGCTGCACTGGATCCCAATTAGAATTGCACAAAGAAATAGGAGGCTTGGAGGGCAGACCAGAGGTTAGATAGAGGCCTTTGACTATCTATGAGAAGTAGAGGTATTGCAAAGAGAGTAGGATAGCTTGTGAGCTAATTCTTTTTGTAATCCAGACATATTTCCACTTGTATGATAATACAGAGATCAAGGTTTTTAGGCTGAAGCTTTCCCCGAGTTATTTCTTCTGTGTTATGTGTGATTGATTTCTCATTCTCTGTTATATGTGTTCTCATTGATCTTGCTCATATTCGATTAAGCTTCCGTAAAGTTTGTTGTAGAAGTAGATCTTGTATTTTGCTTTAGTCTATTGCATTATCAGGTGATCTACAGGTAGGAATTTCTACACTGCCATTCTTTTCCACACTTGGAAAAGGTATGGTTAGGTAAACCACAAAAGGTACATGTTTTTCGATGCCTTGATCTTCATTCGTTATTAACAACATGATCATAATCGAAATGAACATTCGAAGATCGAAAGTGATTATACCTTCCTTTGCTGTCTCTGATGCCAGTATGGCGATGAGAGCTTGCCTTCGCTATCTCCCTGCAATGGAAACTGCCATGGGATGATGGGGATGTTTTCCCATCATACTCTTTCCTCAATGATGTCTCAGATGAATCTAACACCTTTGAGCACTCTCCTTTGGTGTATCTCGAGCTTGCAAATCGATGCTCATGCACAACCTCCAAAGGTTGAGTTATGCCTTGGTTATTAGAACCAAGTTATTTTTCCTCGTGCCTCATCTTCTTAAGGAGCCTCATGTTTGTCCCTGTAATGGGGATCTCCAAATATCCAACAGACATCATACTATGAGAAGATGAAATCAAAAGGATATCAACATATTTTACCTTCTCTTTCGATTTGGAAAGAACTGATGAGGGCAACTCATCATCCATTGTTGGTGGTTCGCTAACTGTCTCAATGCCTTCCCCAACTTCTTTCCTGACATACCTAAGTCTTGCTCGACATGGTAATTCCTCTACTTGGATGGGATTGAAAATGCCTTGGCCATTAACACCCAAGCCTTTCCATTCATATCCCATTCTCTTCAACAGTTTGGAGCCAATTCCTGTGGTGTGATTTTCAAACATAGCGAAATCATCATCATGAAACATACATGAAGATGGAGAACTACTTTTTACCTCACATGAGTCTCGCTGCAGCTTTTCCAAGGCCTCGTCCTTTTCTTGCAGCTGTAGTAGCAAACTCTACTTCTCCTCTTTCTCTTCATGTAGATGCATCTTCAATTCATCATTCTCTATTTGAAGATTATGTTTGTTTTGCTTCAATTATTCCATGGCCTCTTCTGTGGCTTTCAACTGAAGCTATAATCACTCCTTTTCCTCTATCTCTTTCTGTAGAGTTTCATACACAATTTCCACTTTCTTGGAAATGTCGAGCATGGTCTCATACATTTCTCTTTCATCCTCTATTATTGCACGTTCCATTGTTCACACTGCAATTCACATACACGTAAAGACTGCTCTGATACCACTTGATCCAGGTCCAGGTGTGAAGAGGGACCCTTCCAAGACCTTTTACCTTCGTGATGTGTTAAAATTGCTTTTTAAAAGAAAATCAATGAATACATCTGCATACTATAAATAATAGGAACAGAACAATCATCAACACATGAAAACATAAGCATTGATAACGGAGTTCGTCCAAGAGGGACTAAGTCTTCGGGCCCCAATGTCAAGATGGTGTAGGCCGCTGCATTAAGTGATGTCAATCAAGATGATGTATACAAAATATGATGCCTCGATCATACAAGGAAGAATGCCCTCACGTAGGAGTGGCTCTAAGAGATGTTCCACAACTAGAACTCTCAATCAAAAGACTCCTATTAGTATGACACAAAAACATGCATGGTGAGCATCCCGCCAACATGGCACAAAAGGGGTGTCAAAACAAACATGCATGATGACAACAAGAGTATCCCAACAACATACAACTAGGGATCTCAAAGCATAACATAAAGAGTTATGACAACAAGTACATCACAAAGAAGATTTCGCATAACATGAAGCAAGAAATCATGAAAACATGTAATAAACAAGATCCCGCATCAAAATCAATCAAGGATCTATGCAACATAATGTAAAAGAAGAAGTACATGGATAATAACCATATACCTCACACCACCATCTGAAGAAGTGGATGTCTCACTGCTGAAACTGCTCAGACCATCGATCTCAAGGCATCAATGAAAGAAGATGGCTGCTCGCACAAGAATGTGGACATATGACACATAGCTGTTCAATAAAAAGATGAATCTTTTTTAATATCGATTTCATATCATCGATTGCAAGAAGAATCGAACAAAGAAGAATCAATCAAGAAGAATTGATCAAAAGATGAATTGATCACATGAAGAAGAATCAATCATAAAGAAGAATTGATCACAGAAGAATAACTGCTCTGGACTTCTCGCTCTGTAGCTCTATGGCGATCTGGACCTATAGCACTCTGGCTTATCACTGGAGCTCTACAATCTACCAGAATTTCAAGTGTTGTGACTCTTATGTCTATCTACGCTTTGTAT
This sequence comes from Pinus tabuliformis, assembly GCA_031772625.1. NCBI lineage: Eukaryota > Viridiplantae > Streptophyta > Pinopsida > Pinales > Pinaceae > Pinus > Pinus tabuliformis. The sequence continues at coordinate 932,662,905 of CM062818.1, forward strand.
TGATCAAGCTCTGTGGTTCTATGGGGTTCAAGCACTGCGCTGGCTTTCAAGTTCTCTCTGGCATGCAGGCTCTCGGGCCTCTTCCTTGCAGCCTTGCCACGTAGCCTCTCAGGCTTTTTGTCATACTGCTCTTTCACACTGTTACACAGCCTTTCCACACTTCCCTTGGCTCTCTGTCAACATTGTGTGTTATAACACGTTTGGATCAAAGCTGTGCTTAAAAATCGGAGGACATTTTGGTTTAGAATAGAAGCCGTTTGCTTAGAAGCATCGGCTGGTGTAACAAATAGCCTTCTTTCTGTTTAAAATAGAAATACACTAAAAACTAATAAATCCGACCAAAGTTCTTGAAAGCTGGACTTCAAAACATTTTAAATCAGCCCTAAAAACCCTATCAGGTCTGCCTTTAGACGCTTATCGCAATCAACGATCAGCATTTTCAATCTGCGCTTTAAATAGATGTTTCGGCATAGACATCAGCACGACTATTATGGGTTGGGGCGATATATGTATATATATGGCTTCGGGTGTGGGCCAGGTCCACCGCCGATGGCCCACGACTTCCCCTTAATACAGAGTTCTGTTGTGTATATATATATATATATATATATATATATATATATATATATATATATATATATATATATATGGGTGCGACAATTGTGGAGGGTTTGGCAGAGGTTGTGGCCACCGATCCCTTTATATATATGTATATGTATATGTATATATGTATATATAGATAATATGGTTATGATTATTGCGATAAGGTTGTTTAAAAGGGTTCGGCGGGGTTCGTTGCCACCGATCCCGAAACCATGTGTTTGATGGTTTTGTTGTATTATATAGTTATTTTAATAACTATATTGAAATATTTCGTTATATGGTTATTTATTAACCATTTTAAAAATGATTTTATCTCTTATGCAGGTTTAGGAGACAAAATGACATAATGCCAAGTGTCAATGTTTGATGGGTTGCCATGTGGGTCCCACCTGTTTACTGGGATGCCATGTGGCACACTGTGGGCCCCACTTTCTCCTGTCACGTCAAACTTTGAAGAGCTCTCTCTTTCGCATACGAGCTTGGTTTGACGAACCGTTTGTGCCTCCACGATAAGGATGACAAGGTATTCGATTTGGTCCTAGTTCGAGAATAATCTAAACACTTTGATTTTTGAGCCATCTTTGTCCTATGTGTCTCTCTGGAGCCACTTGGATAAGTGCAGTTCACCCTTATCGGGCCTCTGCACATTGTCTGAGTTTTTCACACTAAAAATTGGGATGTGAGCAGTTTCTAAGGCTAGAATTGAGCACATACACACTGTTTTGTTCAATCAGCCACACACAATGCCTTGGGAATAGAAATTTTAATAGAAAACTCCCAAATTACTGGCAAAATTTCACCATGATTTTTTCTAATGATCTTCCATGTTTGTTTGCAAGATTTTGAGCCACAAAAATGGAGTGGAAAGAGCATGAATATGAAGAAAAAGACATAGCTACTTTGAACCATCCAAAGACTATACATGCATTGAAAAATTGTGGCTTGTATAAGTTTTTCACTATTTCGGGCATGAAGGCTCAAGTAGACTTGCTAGAGTGGATGGTGGGCAAGTGGAATGTACAAGAAGAATGCTTCATAATTGGATACCATAGGCTCATTATTGATGCTGATGACATTTAATTCTTATCTAGGCTCCCACGTCGCGGGGTGGAAATTTCTCTATATGGACATAAGCGAGGTGGCAAAACAAATGCCACCTATCTGATACAACATTGCATTCCAAGAGATTCTCTCAAATATGGGAGAATTGACATCAAAACCATAGAAAGGCTTCCTTTGAAAGCTATTGGGTTCATTGTTTCATGACTATGTGGAAGTGAAAATATTCACTTTCTTACAAAGGCCCATATGCAAACAAGTGTAGAGTGTTTGCAACCTACTATATTCAACTAGTGCGAGGTAGTAGTTTCTAATCTGAAAAGGAAACTAACTAGAGTCAAAACTGACAAACTCAAGAATTTTGGGTATGGTTCCTTTGTAATCTCATTTTCTCTAGAGAGGATCCATCTTCTCGCTCCACAGGTAGCTATAAAGAGAGGAGGACCTTGGGACCCTTGCATACTGAAATGGGTCACACTGATGGCACGTAAAGGAGGTGGTGAAGGACCAACGATCTGGTTCAATCCTGATTTCGTTGGGTGGCTAGAAAATTAAATCATCATGATTTAAGATTTTCCATATGTAGACATGGATTACATAGGTGATCCAGATATGCCACTGCCAACTAGGATGCAATGGGGTGATCTAGGTAAAAGCTTCACACTTTGGTTGTTTTGTGTGTTTCAATTTTTGTTTTTTTTTTTGCATCAAAAACTAATTTTCTGAAAGCATCATGTAGATGTGGCCCCGATTAGACAGCAAGGTTACACAAATATGATAAACACGGTGAGAAGCTAGTGGCTCCCACAGTGGAGAACCCAGGTCCAGTAGAGGCATTGAATAAATTGGAGGACAACCTTGAGAGATTGACCCTGGACATCCTGAATGTCGGGATATATGACTTACCTCTCCGCTATTAGAGGCACAATGTGTGGGTTCCCAGGCCTATTAGTCGCTTACTACGATGAGTATCTCACACTATTTTTTTATATCGTGATCATCATGCATAGTCGCTAGTCTTAGGGCTAGATTTTTTCTTTTTGATGATGTATTGGCATGTTTGGAAAATAAAGGCCACAGGACCTCATGTCTTTGGAAGACATTTTTGTAAAAACATACTTTTTACAGACATTTAATTAATGAAAGCACTACTTTTATTTCAGTCTATCTTGTACAATATACAGATGAATATTTCTTTTTCTTTCTTACAGATGTTTATCAATGTCAATGCATCAATAATCAAATGTAATGCAAGATAAATAGTAAAAGTAATAGAAAACTGTAAAAAGATGCTCAAAAAATTGTTACACACAAAACATAGTTATAATGTATCCATGAAGAGGCACATGCCCCCCTAGCATTGTTTGGTATTCTTAAGTAATCGATATAGGTAGATGAAATAAAGGTTTATTTATAAAATCACATAAAATAATCGGTTTAAAAAGAGACTTGTTTGATTTTTTAACGAGCTTGAAATAAAATTATGCTCATGAATTTCATAAAGTAGTTTCATTTTATGCAAGCTTGAAACAAAAATAACTATGCTCAAAGTTTGTTTCATTTTTTAGCGGGGTTGACAACAAGAGAACCATCCTCTGAAGTATTTGTTTCATTTTTTAACAAGTTTGACACAATAAAAGAACTATCCTCGCAGGTATTTGTTTCATTTTTTAACGAGGTTGACACAGTGAAAGAACTATCCTCACGAAAATTTATTTCATGTTTATACGAGCTTGAAACAAAAAACAACTATGCTCATAAGAGCCTGATTCATTTTTTAACGAGGTTTACATGGTAGAAGAACTATCCTCTTAATAACTTGGATCATGGATTCCATTTAGAAGAAACACATGCCAAGGGATGATTCTCGACCATGGCCTCCAAGAGATATTCACCAGAAGGAAGAATAGCTCTCTGGAAGGAAGACATGTGAAGAGAATCAAAAGGGGTAAGAAAATGCATTTCAAATTCCCCCATAAGGTTACCTATATAATTTACCAGATCTAATTCATAAGAAGTCGAGCAAACAATGAGAGGCTCGCTTACATTAGTAACCAAAGACATGGGAGTGGTTGCCACATAATTAACCCGTGGCAGTGTAGATACCACTTGCAAATAAGGAACATTCATGGATGCCAGGTCTACAAATGAAAGTCGGTCAATAGTCACAATGTTTCCATTGTGAGGAAAAGGCATAATGCAAAAGAGTGTTGATACGACAACTTTCATGGCATAGACATAGTCTCACCCAAGGAGAAAATTGAAATCCAAGGGGCCTTGGAATACCATAAGATCAATACAAACAATTTTACCTTCCAAAGTAATAGGTAACTTAGGAAGTATCCCTAAAGGCTCGCTAATAGTTCTATTAAAAGCCGAACTATTCTGTGTAACAAGCACAAGTTGAGGGGAACCCAAAGATTTCCAAGTAGATGAGGAAAAAATACTAACAGAAACACCTTCATCTACATCTCTGTGCCACACATTCTTACCATATGCTTTCACAATGATTTGGAAAGGGCCGGTGGAAGAAGGAAGATGAGGTCCTATTAGTCTACTCCAATCTAAGGAAATAGCCTCGTTACTTGGAGGGTACTCAATGGAAATAGGTGAAATGATCCCATGTGTAGAAGAATCTGAAGCAACAAGAAGAACATAAGCGATATTAAGTTCACTTTCTAAAGGGAGGGTGAGATCAACTGAAGATAGAATCAAGTCGACCACTTGATCAACCAATGGCTCATGAACTTGAGCGATATGTGTTTCACTCTCCAGTGGAAGAGTGGGATTGGCTATACTTGGAATTATATCAATCACTTCATCAATTGGCGATAGGTTGAGAGAATGTTTATGGTAACTAGTTGGAATTTGTTGCTATGAAATAGTAAGTTTTCAACAATTTTTAGGCTTCATCCATATGGGGGAAAAGGTGACTATGATGAATGCCTTTGAATAACCTATAAGGAAACCTAACTTTACCCTTTTTCTTAGGAACCTCGTAATCATTGGTTGATGTATCAATAGTAGGTTGATAATAATTTTTTGACCATACTTCCAAGACGTTAGGAATACCAGAATAATCAATAAGGAAGTGGTCACCCTTACAAAGCTTGCAAGGGTATCTACGATTGTGATGCATACTGGAAGTTTCCTCAACATTACCATTACCTACAACCATGGATGGTTGGTTGACTTCTTTCTTATATTGTGTCTTCGTTTTCTTCTTCTTCTTGGTCACCTGGTTACTAGCATCAAGGATTTTACCAAGAGAAGAAGAAAGGGAGGAGGATATGTTGGTTGAAGAAGGTAAAGGGTCACCAAGAGGATGGTGATGTTGAGATGACGTACTCGGTTGAGGTGAAAAACTCAGTTGAGGTGGAATATTTTTGGTATTTTGGATCAAAGAAGTTGAAAACAACCACACTTGTAAATGTATCGTGAATCTAGGAAGTGACAATGTAGCAATATAAGGAGGACTGATATTTGCAAAATTAGGGAGAGGATTAGGGTTCCCATTAAGAGGGAGTTATTTATCAGTAATGTCTAACATTGTTGCTGTTAGATTAACCTTAGATAAATTTGATCAATATTAACAATAAAAAATCACAATCCACACCTAAGGTTTGTAAAAAAGTAAAAACAAACAATTAACATGCACTAGTGAATCAAAGGATTCAAACCATGCAAACAAGATTTTCACAGTGAAATCACTATTTGGTGATGAAACCCAACATCGCAGAGTCAAAGTGAAAAGTGGCTATAGATATAGTGAGCATAACCAGTTATGCTGACAACTTGCTTAATGTACACGATTCAATGCAATTAAACTTCATTTATGCCATCTTGAATGAAGAATACCCTCAAGAAAGGTCCAAGTGAGTCTATCCAACATCTGTTCCAGGTATAACAGAGATTTCCCCTTCGCCATCACCTTGGGTAAAAGCCCTAATACTATGGTCTCTAAGGTTACCACGTAAAATAATTTACCTGGGCGGACAGTCGCAGATTGGACGTACATGTAAAGGAAGAGTAACGAAGCTCAATCCCTTTGAAAGTTCCACAACATTGTTAATCTAAGGTTAAAATCACTTTACTGTAACCAATGAAGTGGGGTTGATCACTCCATTGGGTTTGATATGATCTCACTCCTTTGTAAGAGGAGCTTCCCAGAGCAAAATTGCTAAAAATGTATTTTTCTCCCTATCACAAGATGTTAACGTTTGTTTGCAGATTTGGAAAGTTAACTCACTTCCCTATTCCAAAGCCCTACAACCTGATCTAATGTAGGTGGAAAATAGTCCTAAGATAAAAAAATTCTAGACTGATTTTATTAGCATTGATTTTAAGAGCCGTCATTTACTCACAGGATAAATGGACATGAAACTGGTGGTGTTATGACTTGACTCAAAAACTAATGCAATAAAATATGAAATCACAATATTTTATTTTCGATGAATTGTAACTAAAATAAGGGAATAGGTTTGACTAACTTTTCAAAATATACAAGAATCAATGAATCATTTCAAAAACCACATCAAAAAGAATGAAAAATACATGATTCTTGGCTCTTCTTCGAAAAATGCAACCTAAGCTTCTCAAAATCCAAGTTACAAACAACAAAATTTTGAAATTATCAACATCTAGCATACCCAAACAAGTAATCAATAAATCCTTCCTTCAACATACACAATCTATAATTTTAATTTGGCGAAATGAGTTGTAAATCACTGTAAAGTAGAATATTATGTTGTCTTATTGAAAGAAATAATCAGTAGTCACTTTGGCAAAACAACAAACTTCCAACCACGAGTGATTTCTTGAAAAACCATAAATTTCCCTAATACTAATGACACTTTGCAGTTGAGAAAACAAAGTACTTAATCTGATGTATTTACATAAAAATGCTAGACTCAAACTATCTCAGGAATGACGAGTCCTTTTATTGATTAATAAACAATTCACTAGGTAAAATTTTGAACCTTAATTTTCAAAAGTAAATATTTTTTCAAAAAGCAACCCAAATAGTCAAATCAAAATAAAGAGAGTTCCATAAGGGAAACAAGTGTAATTCAATAGGAAAAATCAAAATATATGGACTTGATGAGGAAAAAATTGAAATTTTAAAAAATTCCAGGTATGCGCGTAGGTCATAGAGAAGACACATTGTTGCAAAAAGAAAAGTGTGCAGAAATGTGCTCTATGCCTAAAGATAAACTGCACATAACAGGGAATTTTGGAAAAAATAAAAAACCAATAAAATAAAACCAAAAATCTAGATTTTTAAGATTTCCAAGCACTTAGAGAAGGCTTATACAAAAGGTTCAAAAGGTCAAACAAGGAAACTCCCTCTTGCGAACAAGAGCGATCTCCTTACTTTTCAGATAAATCTAGTAACAAACAACAAGGAACTGCTATCTTTCCCTATATTTCAATTGAATGAAATAAACACTATGATAGAGGTCAATTACTATTTAATCGAAATGCTTGATGAAGTCCCTTTCAGAGCTTTCGACCATCCGCTTCTCCTCGATGCCTTGGAGATCTCCTCTTCGCTTCCCACAACATATTTATGATATCATGAAGGAGATCTACATAGACATAAACATACACAGGATCAAAGCATCTAGTATATAGCATAAGAGATAAATGAACTAATTAAATCAATCATATATCATAAATTGATCAATATGCAATCATAATCTATGTAGGTGACCAAGGAAGCCTACAAATTGTATCAAAAAAGACATTATTGAGAAAGAGCAGTTGCCTTTATATTAATAAAATTGAGAATAGACTTACAACTTTGAAGCCTTGATGTTGCAAGTCCCTTCCCACAATCTCAAACCCTCTCCTTGAATGAATAGCCTTCTAGCCTTATTTCTGCAGCATAAGCCTACATACAACATTCCTCTTCAATCCTCAGGCTTGTGTTAGATTTATAGGCCAAGGAGGGGAAGTTTGGGATCCATTTTCCAAGGGATGAGATCCATTAGTGGTGGGATAGGGGTTCCAAAAAGAGAGGGAGTAGCTCCATGATGGGAGGGATTAGGGCTGAATAGGCATCCATTCGAAGCTTTTTAGTTGGGAAATATACGACTAACAATGCTTCTAGACTTTACTTTTTATTTTTACATGTGTTAAGTCATGTGCACAAACCACAATGTAAGACAATGCACACGTATGTGTAGTTTCTAATGGACTGTTCTGCGTATGTGTAGAGATTGACTAGGGAACTACGCAAGGATCCAAAAATTAGTTTCTGGCCTTGCAAGGGGATGATTTGGAACACATATATGGATAGTGAAAGATCCAAACCGATGGTCATTTGCCTAATGTGATAAAATGACGTGTAACAGATTACCCCCTAAAGTGCAAAGTCAGAAGAGATGTTTTGATGACTGAAGTGCTTTATCATGCCAAGGTTTGGGTTAGAGACTGCAGTTAGAGACTTGCAATAATCAATAAAATGTTACAATGAAATATATAATCATCGCCGAGGTAGGCATTCCCATACTCAGAGTATAAATGTCTCAAAGAACTAGTATGGAAATACATATGAATATCTATGTCAATAGAAGACATAGTATGGATGCAACCATCAATGGATCTATGTTTATGATCATGAATATTTAATAACGCCATGTAGCCTCGATGGATGAAACTAGAACTAGGGTCTTGATCTCGATTTATCGATCCGTAGTACGAATCTAACCATGCGAGTGAACGTCTCGTAGTCGAACATGGTTGAAACCACTTGATTACTGGTCAATGATGTGAACCGTTAACAAGTGCGAGAGAAACCACCAATAATGAAAATGGATCTCAAGGTACTCTAGTACAATCTACGAAGTGCGAATAGATGTGCTGATGTTGAACACTCATAGAATCATTTGATCATAGGTCAATGATGAGAACCTATCGTCGAAGACAAGAAACCTACCATTAAGGCATGTAGGATCCATGGTATAGAATTTTTTTAAATCAACTTCCTAGATAATGAGTTGAATTCAATAGGAAGTGACCTGTCGCAGGAGGGCCTACGACACGTAACTCATGTCAAGTTTGAGGAACAACAGTTTGGAGTAATCCAGGACTAGCTAGGGGATGGTTGACGTGATTGAAGACTATGAATGGAAAATTAATTTGAACTGAGGTTGAACTTCTCTTGAACATATCAGCGACATGACATTCTGACTTGGTAGCATTTGAATCAAAACATAATTCCCAAAACCAACTGAAGACTTTCAATGAGGTATGGTAAATTAGGAGACAAATATATTTCCCAACCCAGACACAAAAAGTGACAGAGTGTCATGTTCAAGAGTGAGATACTGCCTTTTATAATAAAAAAAACCAAATATTCTTCTCACTTTTCCCCCAACATTACTGGAAAGTACCTCTTTGTTTTTTTACAAGCTTGAGGAGGATAACATATGCTTTTACTGTAAGCTCATCCTTTGGATGAGTCCTTCGAAGTATTTTTAACGAAACCTAGGAAGGAATGATTCATTCCCATCATGCTTAACGAATTCTGCAATGTTTAGATTTTACGAGTCCAATGAAGGGGTAGCTCAATGTCATTTTCATGTTTAAATAGTTTGAAAAGACAAAAAAAGAAAACTCGTTCAGTTATTTCAACATAAATTTTAATGAGCCCAGAGAAAGTAAAGCTCAATGTTTTTCATTTTTAGGGAGTCAGGAGAAAAAAATAAGTCAGCTCCACAGTGTCCTTCATAAATTTAGTTCCTCAAGCCTGAAAAGGGTAAAATAATGTAGGAGAGAACTCTATTGACCATGATTAGTCAGCATATACCTTTTTCATATATAGTCTAGTTCAGTCCGTAAAAGGGGTAAAGTTATAATGAATAAACGTTTGTTCATTTACTTTTATGAGTTCAAATAGTCAAGTACTCGATGATATTTTGATGTTTAAGGATTCTAAAAGGGGCATAAAGAGATCTCCTTATTTTCTTTTTTTCGTAAGTCTCAACGAGTTCGAAAAAGTGACAAAAATATACTCAACACCAAAATGATTGATTTTCGTAAATAACCTATGATCTGCACACTTGAACTCAAAAATAATCATCACTACTAAAACATATAGTCGAAAACATTATAAATTTGGATTTTAAAGGCTAATAGGAAAAAAATAATATTTTAATAGGCCTAAAAACTTATAAAACCCCAAAAAAGTAAAAACTTTTTACAATTTTTGTTTTTAACCTTTTTAGAGTGATAGAGCTAATTTTTCACCAAGAACTTCAGAGGTAGTTTATGGGTAAAATGTTGGATGAAATCATGAGCCATCTTCTCCTGGTAAATCATCTCTCTGAGAACTTTATTTTTATGGTTTTTATTTCGCATTTCACCATGTATTTAGGTTTTTTGGGGGATGGTTTTCAAATGGAAAACCACCCTCGATGTGCGCAGTTCACCCTTATCAATCCTATGCACATCGACTGAGTTGTTCACACTAGTTATTAGGATGAGCGCAGTTCACCCTTATCAATCCTGTGCACATCGACTGAGTTTTTCACACTACAAATTGGGATGGGCGCAGGTTCTAAGGTTAGAACTATGAACATATGCACTGTTTTTTCAGTCAACCATGCACATCGTCAAGGGCATAGAAATTTTAATAGAAAAGGCACAAATTACTTGCAAAATTTCATCATGATCTTTTTTAATGATTCTCCATGTCTGCTTGCAGGGTTTTGAGCCACAAAAATGGAGTGGAGAGACCGTGAACATGAAGAACAAGACATAGTTGCTCTGAATCATCCAGAGACTATACAAGCATTGAAAAACCGTGGCTTGTATAAGTTTTTCACTATTCCGGGCATGAAGGCCCAACTAGACTTGCTAGAGTTGATGGTGGGCAAGTGGAATGTACAAGAAGAATTCTTCATAATTAGAGACCATATGCTTATTATTGATGTTGATGAACTTTACTTCTTATCTAGGCTCCCACGTGATGGGATATAAATTTCTCTGCATGTACATAGGTGAGGTGGAAAAACAAATGCCACCTATCTGATACAACATTGTACTCCAAGAGTTGATCTCAAAGATGGGAGAATTGACATCAAAACCATAGTGAGGCTTCCTTTTAAAGCTAATAGGTTCACTGTTGCACAACTATGCAGAAGTGCAGCTCTTCACTTGCTTACAAAGGCTCAGATGCAAACCGTCTTAGAGTGTTTGCAACCTACTATATTTAACTAGTGCGAGGCTATAGTTTCCAATCTGAAAGGGAAAACTAACTATAGCCAAACTGGAAAGCACAAGAATTTTGGGTATGGTGCCTTTTTCATCTCATTTTCTCTAGAGTAGATCCCACAGGTAGGTATAGAGAGAGGAGGACCTCGGGACCCTCACATGCTGAAATGGGTCACAGTGATGGCACACCATAGAGGTGGCAAAGGACCAACGATCTAGTTCACTCTTGATTTCTTTGGGTGGCTGGAAAATCAAATCATAATGATTGAAGATTTTCCATACACAGGCATGGATTACAAAGGTGATCCAGATATGCCACTGGCAGCTGAGATACAGTGGGGTGATCTTGGTAAAAACTTCACACTTTGGTTGTTGTGCGTGTTTCAATTTTTCGTTGTTTTTTTTCATCCAAAATAATTGTCTTAAATGATCATGTAGATGTGGATCGAGTTAGACCATCAGGGTTATGTAGATCTGATAGATGTGGTGAGAAGCCAGTGGCTCCCGTAGTGCAGAACCTGGACGCAGCATAGGAATTGACTGAATTGGAGTACAACTTTGAGAGCTTGACACTGGACATCTTGAATGTCAGGATAGATGAGTTACATCTCCACTATCGCAGGCACATTGTGGGGGTTCCTTGGCTTATTAGTCACTTGCTACGACGAGTAGCTCGCATTGTTGTTTGCTATCATGATCATCATTCGTAGCCACTAGTCTTAGGGCTAGATTTTTTATTTTTGATGATGTACTGACATGTTCAAAAAATAAAGGCCATGAAGCTTAATGTCTTTGGATGACATTTTTGTAAAAACATAATTTTTATAGACATTTAACTAATGAAAGCTACTACTTCTATTTTAGTCTATCTTGTACAATATATGGATGAATATTTCTTTTACTTTCTTACAAATGTTTACCAATGTCAATGCATTAGTAATCAAACGTAACACAATCTAAATAGGAAAAGTAATAGAAAATTGTAAAAGATGCACAAAACATTATTGCACACAAAATGTAATTATAATGTACCCATGAAGAGGCACATGCCCCCCGAGCTTTGTTTGATCTTCTTAAGTAATCAATATAGGTAGATGAAATAAAGGTTTATTTATAAAATCACATAAAATACTCAGTTTAAAAAGGGATTTGTTCCATTTTTTAACGAGCTTGAAATAGAACTATGCCCATAAATTTCATAAAGTAGTTTCATTTTTATACGAGCTTGAAACAAAAGATAACTATGCTCAGAGTTTTTTTCATTTTTTAGCGAGGTTGACATAACAAAAGAACCATCCTTTGAAGTATTTTTTTCATTTTTTAACGAGGTTGACATAGTAAAAGAACTATCCTTGTAGGTATTTGTTTCATTTTTTAACGAGGTTGACACAGTAAAAGAACTATCCTCACAGGTATTTGTTTCAATTTTTAACGAGGTTGACACAGTAAAAGAACTATCCTCATGAGAAACTGTTTCATGTTTATGCGAGATTGAAACAAAAATAACTATGCTCATAATAGTATGTTTCATTTTTTAAGACGATTCACATGGTAGAAGAATTATCCTCTTAATAACTTGGATCATGACTTCCATTTGGAAGAAACACATGCCAAGGGATGATTCTCGACCATGGCCTCCAAGATATTTTCATCAGAAGGAAGAATAGATATCTGGAAGGAAGACATGTGAAGATAATTAAAATGATTAAGAAAATGCATTTCAAATTCCCACACAAGGTTACCTATGTCAATTACCGGATCCAAGTCATAAAAAATCGAGAAAACAGTGACAGGCTCGCTTACATTGGTAACCAAAGACATGGGATTAGTTGCCACATAATTATCTTGTGGAGGGGTAGATACCACTTCAGATAAGGAAAATTCAAGGATGCCAGATGGATGGTATTCGAATCAAGATCTACGAATGAAAGTTGGTCAATAGTCACAATGTTTCCATTGTGAGGAAAATACATCATGTGAAAGAGTGTCCATATGAAAGCTTTCATGGCATAGAAACAGTCTCGCCTAAGGAGAAAATTGAAATCCAAGGGACCTTGGACTACCATAAGATCAATACAGACAATTTTAACTTCAAAGTAATAGGTAACTTAGGAAGGATCCCTAAAGGCTCACTAATGGTTATGTTAAAATCCAAAATATTCTGTGTAACATGCACAAGCTAAGGGGAACCCAAATCTTTCCAAGCAGATGAAGATAGAATACTGACATAAACACCTTCATATACATTTGTGCGTCGCACATTCTTACCATATGCTTTCACAATGATTTGGAAAGGGGTGGAAGAAGGAAGACAAGGTCCTACCAGTCTACTCCAATCAAAGGAAATAGCCTCATTACTTGGAGGGGAATCAATGTAAACAAGTGAAATGCCCCCATGTGTAGAAGAATCTAAAGTAGCAAGAAGAACCTAAGTGGTATTAAGTTCAATTTCTAAAGGGAGAGTGAGATCAAATGAAGACAGAATCAAGTCAACCACTTAATCAACCAATGGCTCATCAACTTGAGTGATATGTGTTTCACTCTCCAATGGAAGAGTGGGATTGACTGTACTTGGAATTAGATCAATCACTTTGTCAATTGACAATAGGTTGAGAGAAAGTTTACGTAACCAGTTGGAAGTTGTTGCTGTGAAACAATAAGTTTTTCCAACAATTTTGAGGCTTCATCCATATGAGGGAAAATGTGACTATGATGAATGCCTTTTCGTAACCTACAAGGAAACCTAACTTTACCTTTTTTTCCTAGGAACTGTGCAATCACTAGTTGATGGATCAATAGTAGGTTGATAAGATTTTTTTGACCATACTTCCAAGACCTTAGGAATACCAAAAAAATCAATAAGGAAGTGATCACCATTACAAAGCTTGCAATGGTATATGGAATTACGATGCATACTGGAAGTTTCCTCAACATTACCATTACCTACAACCATGGTTGGTTGGTTGACTTATTTCTTATCTTGCTTCTTCATTTTCTTCTTCTCTTTCTTCTTCCTCTTAGTCACCTGGTTACTAGCATCAAGGATTTTACCAAGCGAAGAAGTAGAAAGGGAGGAGGACATGTTAGGTGAGGAAGGTATAGGGTCAACAAGAGGCTCATGATGTTGAGATGACATACTTGGTTGAGGTGAAGAACTTAGTTGAGGTGGAATATTTTTGGTATTTTGGATCAAAGAAGTCAAAAACAACCACAATGGTGAACCTATCATGAATCCAATAAGTGACAATGTAGCAATATAAGGAGAACCAATATTTGAAAAATGAGGGAGAGGATTAGGATTCCCATTAAAAGGGAGTTATTTATCAGTAACGTCAGACATTTTTTCCATTAGGTTAACCTTAGATAAATATTCTATCAATATTAACAATCGAAAATCACAATCCACATCTAAGGTCTGTAAAAAAATAAAAACAAACAATTACCACGCACTAGTAAATCTAAGGATTCAAACCATGCAAACAAGCTTTTCACAGTGAAATCACCAGTTTTTGATGATACCCAACGTCGTAGAGATCAAAGTGAAAAGTGGATATAGATATAGCGTGCATAACCAGTTACGCTGACAACTTGCTTAATGTACACGATTCAATGCAATTAAACTTGATTTATGCCATCTCGAATGAAGACTACCCTCCAGAAAAGTCCAAGTGAGTCTAACCAACATCTGTTCCACGTACAACAGAGACTTCGCCTCTGCTGTCACTTGGGGTAAAATCCATAAGATTATGGTCTCTGAGGTTACCACGTAAAACAATTTAACCTGGGGGGACAGTCGCAAATCGGACGTACACGTAAGGGAAGAGTAATAAAGCTCAATCCCTTTGAAAGTTACTCAACATGGTTAATCTGAGGTTTACTTCCAAGTGACTCCCAACTACCTTTCAGCACCATTTTTAGTATTACGTAAATCACTCTACCAAAACCAATGAAGTGGGGTTGATCACTCCATTAGGTTTGGTATGATCTCGTGCTTGACTCCTTTGTAAGGGGAGATTCCCAGAGAAGAAATTTAGTAAATGGATTTTTCTCCCTATCACAAGATGCTAACGTTTGTTTTCAGCTTTGGAAAGTTAACTCACTTCCCTATTCCAAATCCATACAAGTTGATCTAATATTGGTGGAAAAGAGCCCTAAGATAAAAAAATTCTAGATTGATTTTATGTTGATTTCAAGAGTTGTTATTTAATCACAAGGTAAAATGGATGTAAAAATAGTGGTGTTATGACTTGAATCAAAACATAATGCAATCGAATATGAAATCATAATCTTTTCTTTTCGATGATTTGTAACTAAAATAAGGAAGAGGTTTCGCTAAATTTTTGAAATACGCAAGAATAAATGAATCATTTCAAAATCCACATCAGAAAGAATGCAAAATACACGATTCTTGGCTCTTCTTCGAAAAACGCAACCCAAGCTTCTCAAAATCCAAGTTACGAACAAAACAAAATTGAGCTTATCAACTTCTATCATACCCAAACAAACAATCAATAAATCCCGCCTTCAACATACACGAGCTATAATTTCAATTTGACGAAATAGGTTGTAAATCACTATAAAGTATAAGATTATGTTGTCTTATCGAAAGAAATAATCAGTAATCACGTTGGAAAAATAAAAAACTTCCAACCACCAGTTATTTCTTGAAAAACCCTAAATTTCCCTAATACCAATGACACTTTGCAATTGAGAAAACAAAGTATTTAATCTGATGTATTGACATAAAAAGGACAAAATCAAACTATCTCAGGAATGACAAGTCCTTCTATTGATTAATAAACAATTCAACACGTAAAATTTCGAACCCTAATTTGCAAAAGTAAGTATTTTTTCAAAAAGAAACCCAAAAAGTGAAATCAAAATAAGAAGGAGAGTTCCATAAGGAAAACAAGTGTAATTCAATAGGAAAAATCAAAATATATGACTTGATGAGGAGAAAATTGAAAATTTCAAAAATTCCAGGTATGTGCGCAGGTCATAGAGAAAACCAGTGTGCATACGCACTATTGCAGAAAGAAAAGTGTACAAAAATGTGCTATGTGCCTAAAGCTAAAGTGCGCACTGCAAGGAATTTTGGACAAAATAAAAAACCAATCAAATAAAACCCAAAATCTAGATTTTTAAGATTTCCCAACAATGAGAGAGGGATTCTATAGAATGTTCAAACGGTTAAACAAGGAAAATAATGGACAGAGAGACAATTCCCCATTACGGTCACCAATTTTTTATGCAGAATTATCCCTCTTGCAAACAAAAGCGATCTCCCTATACCTCAGAGAAATCTAGTAACAAACAATAAGGAACTACTACCTTTCTCTAGATTGCGATTGACTGAAACAAACACTATGATAGAGGTCACTTACTATTTAATCCAAATGCCTGAAGAATTCCCTTTCAGAACTTTCGACCATCCGCTTCCCCTTGATTCTTTAGAGATCTTCCCATCACTTCCCACAACTTCTCCATGATTTCCTGAAGGAGATCTGCATAGACAAAAACATACACAAGGTCAAAGCATCCAGTATATATCATAAATGGTAAATGAACTAATCAACTAAATCATATATAATAAATTGATCAATATGTAGTCATAATCTATGTAGGTGATCAACGAACCCTACAAATTCTATCAACAAATACATAATTGAGAAATAAATGTTGCTTTTATATTAATAAAAATGGAGAATAGACTTACAACCTTGACGCCCTGATGTCGCAAGTCCCTTCCCGCAATCTCCAACCCTCTCCTTGAATGAATAGCCTTCTAACCTTATTTTTGTAGCATAAGCCTACTTCCAATAGTTAGGCTTCAATCCTCAGGCTCGTGTTAGCTTTATAGGCCAAGGAGGGGAAGTTAGGATCCATTTTCCATGGGATGAGATCCACTAATGGTTGGATAGGGGTTCCACAAAGAGAGGGAGTAGCTCCATGATGGAGGGATCAGGGCTAAATAGGCATCCATTCAAAGATTGTTAGTTGGGAAAGGTATGACTAACAATGCTTCTAGACTTTAAATTTTATTTTTACATGCATTAAGTCATGTGCACAAGCCATAGTGTAAGACAATGCACACTTCTGCGCAGTTTCTAATGAACTCTCCTATGTACGCGCAGAGATTGACTAGGGTGTTAGGGTCCTATAATTTATAGGATCTCAAGGTATTTGAGTATTGTATCTCAGGAATCTTATATTGTAAATACTTGTAAACCTGCCAATGATTTCCAAATAAAAGAAAATATAGAATAAAAAATGAAAATAGGGTATAAATAAGAAAAAAGAGAAAAAACAAGAATATTGAAAAAGAAGAAAAGATTGAACCCCACCAAAGGAAAGAAAAGTAAAAAAGGAATAATATTGAAAGTGTTGCAAGTCTAAATTCCACTTCCGATAGATAGTTTTCTTCATCATTGTTAAATAAAGGTTGTGTGCAGCTTGTTCAAAATGCCACAATGACTAGCTTTTGGTTTAATCATACAATGTAATCATGGTTAAACTTGTTTAAATTTATGTAAATTAGGTTAGAGAATAAAGATTTGCCCAACAGTTTAATCTGGGTAAATCAGTGTTTAGGTAGAAAATGACATTTATTCAACATTTTAATCTGAATCAATAGGAGAAATAAGGGATATAATTTAGATAGTTTTTAATTTTGTATAAAGAAAATAAGGTGGGTTTGTTAGTCTAAGTGCACCCTATAGAAAAAATAAAATGTTAGTTTATTTATGGGTAGGTAAATTAGCTGTGTTTATCAATATTTTCCTATGCCATTTTATCCTAAGTTAAAGGACATTGTAAAAGAGGCAAAATGTGCATAATAGGATAAAGTGTTTTTTATATATATTTCACTTTCCACCTTTACCCTAAGTCAAAAAGGTGAAATCATAAAGTGCATATGGACAAATTTTGTTTTTCGTTTGTGGTTAATCGTCACCACGATCAGAACATCGGGATCCACTCCCGCCCATCATCCACGGCACATATTGTTCTTCCTCCCCCCACCCTCCCCCTCCATCCTTCCTTTAATGTCAAGGGGGTGGGTATGAAAAGGTGGTTTCTCCTATTGGGCCCCATCCTAACGTGGCAACCTTTCTTGATTTTGCACCCCCCATCGCAATCCCACTTACCGTTTTCTACCCCCTCCGAAACCAACGTCCCCTCACCCGCTTTACCGCGTCCCCACCACTACTCCTCTGCCTCTCACCTCCCACCACGTCACCTAGCTGTTAGCCAATTGATTGCACTCCCGGAAAAACAACCGTTTAACATTAAATTTCACACCTCCCGGGTAACCGTTCGAAATTAACGGTCCCATGCCCTTTTCAATGGGACTTTCACAACATTTAAATTTTTTTTAAGCCATCACTCTCCTTCCTTTTACTACTCATCCTATCGCTCTCCTCCATTTTTACTGGCTTATTTTCTACAATTGACAGCCTTTGCACAGTGACTGTCTTCACAGTATTCTCATGACTAGAACTAGATAGACATTGACAATCCTTTGTCTCCTTTGCCTGATAATTCATTACCAAAACAGTTTTATCAGTAAGCTCTTTGTCAAATTCTCTTATTATTTCTTTCACTGATACAGGCATGCTTCGCAAAAGCACAAACCAAGATAAGCCTGTTAATACCTTCATCCCTTCCTCTGTATATTTATATCACATCCTTTGACCGAAAGGGATGAGCGGGTTAGTGAAACCCAATGTGACTGTGACTTTCTAGAATTATATTTTTGGTTAGAAGAAAACCATGCAGATAAACTGATGAAATTGGGCTCTAGGAGTCCAATCTTCCCCATTACATCTTGCCTCTAACATTCCAAGCCCTTGAGTTTCTCAGGCATTTTATGTCCCTGCTCAAAGAGCTATCATGGCCCCATCAGGTGACATCCTCTTTACTATAAGTGCCCAGTCCATAGATAAAATAATGCTGGCTCCCTTTGTGGAAAATAGTACTCCTTTCTCCTTAGAATCCCTCACCCAGCTTTATCAGAAGCTGGATTTTGCCACCAGAGCCAAAAATCCTTGAGATATTCTTGCCTGAGAATGCCTAGTTATCCAAGAAGAATCCTCCATATCCTTCCTCCATCTTCTCTAATCAAGCCAATGAAATTATATCCATGATTTCCTATATTTTAGGTTATTATTCTTATCAGTGGGTAGATGAGCCCATTTTAGGTTTCCTCTCCATATTTTCCATAGACAGTAAGCCATCCACTGTGTTCAATTTCAGTCAATTCTTGGATGACAACATTCATGAATAATTTATAAATTTTCCAACAGAATAGGTGTTTAATTACACCTCCATTTTAACCTATATGTTCCTTTACTATCAGGAAGATAAATTCAATTTTGCAATGCAAAAGCTTAATGATGCAAGAAATCAACAGACAGTGATCTTTTGGACATCATTGGTCATGAAAGAGCAACAAGATTTCTCTTACAAGCAGTTTATTGAGGATTTTGTTCACCCAGCCATGAACATCCTTAACAGTTCAATACAACCCAGAATCAGTGAAGAAATCAAGAGAATTTTTCATCTAACAGATCAGGCCAAGACTGGGGATTGGTATTTATACCAAAACTACACCGAGATCAGGGTTTATGGTTATGAATTGGCACCCTACAAACTCCCTAAATACCTCCCTATGAGGATTTTTTCCTTGGAGTATATTAGACAGATGTTAAATTCTGATGACATCCATTTTGTAGTGGCCAAGAAGAAATCACAGTTCCAAATAAAGACATAGGTGGGCCCATTTGTATGTAATACCAGGATAACAAGTGAAGAAGCAGACAAGATGCTTAAAGAAATGAAGTTTATTCTAATTTTTACATGGTATTATGACCCTTGTGGCATTATTTCAAAACTTAGGGTAGAGAATAAAAGTACTCCTTACATCCATACTTCAAGGCCTGAAATATAGAAGTATGCAAATCAGTTGGAATGGATAGAAAACACCTTGCAGGAAGCTGAAGAACAACTCTTTTCTACTTCCAGTTTGCAGAGTCCTACTCCCGAGGAGAAATCAAGAAAAAGATAAAGGGAGGAAGGATCGTCATCGATAATAGGAAGTGAATCCAAAGAGTTCAGGATCAGTTACAGGAAGAGAACAAAATTGACTCCTAGGGAAAATGTGGACAAAGAGACAGAAGAGCAAGCTGCCATCATAATTACAGACTCGCCACCTATAAGTAGCAAATTTGCAACATATCCTACTTGACCTTCATCATCATAAGGTCATAAGGAAACTGAGCTAGAGTCACAGAATGTCCAAACAAAAAAGGAGAAGACAATTTTTGATAGGTACAAGGAGATTAAGCTCAGAAATGAGATTCTCAAAAACAATACTTATAATCAGTTTTGGAAGCAGACCTCTAGCTCACAGAGTAGATTGTTATCAATGTTTGAAACATTGCATGGAAAGATTCAGATGGCCTTCCTTGAGGCCAAAATTCCACAACCAAAAACAACAACAGACTACAAGATCAATACATTTGAGTTGAGCACCAAAGACATTCATCCCATTGATAAAATGGGGACACACAAGAAAACTGCAAAAATGATATCTTCTACTTTAACTAACATTGCTATGTCATTGTCTAAGTTGTAGGTTTCATTTGCAAATGTTCAGTCACAATTGAAAATGGAGAAGGAATCCTCCTTAGCCAAAAATAATATGATCAAGTCTTTGGATGACTTGGTGGTTAAGATAGGATATGATCCCAAATATATGAATGTTACATAGGAGATCATCAATCAGAAGAATCTGGACATTGCAGCCTTGAGAAATCACCTTAAGTTGCTAGCCATAGAGGACCCATTAACCAAGGACATTGAAGAAAATGAAGCATAGAAGGCTAACATGATGAAGCTGATTATAGAGCAAAACATACAAATTAGACAGATGGAAGTAGAGATGGAGAAAATGATAAAGGAGAAAGAAGAGAGTCAAAAGATGGTCATTGTCCCCCTATATGCAATACCCATTTCTCAGCTTCTAGCAACAAGAACAGCCACTGTGGCCACTTCTTCCACTCATACTGCAAGTGCTGAACAGGTCACCAAGACACTGAAGAACATGTCACTCCAGTCAAAAGAGATCAAGGCTTTGCAGGATCAGCTCAAAGCTTTAGAAGTACAAAAGGCCAAAGTTGAAGCCTCTCATGTCACTGAAATGCAGAAATCCCAGAGACTGTTGGAGAAGTTGCAGAAGGTAGAAAGGGATACCTCAATTGGTCAGACCTTGGCCCAAGCCAAGGAAACCATTTGGATGAATATAATAGACTCTATGAATGAGATTTAGCCTTCTATCCAAATCATCTTTGAGCAGAAGCAGTTGATAGAAAAAGTTACAGAAACCATTGTGCAGGGAAGAGAGAAGCTCAGATAAATGCCCATAGAAGCCTCCAACATTATCATATTCCCAAATTCTAAGTAAAAATATGAGCTTCAAGAATTAGGAATCAGTGACAGAACTGCCACTATTTTAAAGGTCAAGAAAGTTTTGACGAAAGGGAACCTTATTGATCAGTTGGAAGAAAGATGTGAAACATTGAAGTTGCAATTAAATAGGTTTACTAACATAATTGAAGCATTGATCCAGAAAGGACTGCCCAACATTTATGTAATAAATGATTAATTGATCACTCAGGAAGACCGTGTCCTGAAGATGAAAGAAATGACCAAGAGTAGTATCAAGTTTAGTGGGATTAAGGGCATTATGACTTCAAGGGCATTTTTGGAAACTATGCCAAACGATTTGTACATACAGAATGAGGTAAAACACATTTTTACAGTGAAACCAACTTTTGCCAAATACACAGAGGTAGATGAAATTTACCGGAGGGTAATAAAATTGACCATACCAGATGAAAAGAGATGGGAAGAACTAATTGATTTACTAGATTAGAAAGGTAATTCGGGAGCAGTAAGATAGCGACCAACACACCATCTAGCACGACAGTTAGCACATCAACGCAACACAGTTTTAGGTTGAATCAACAATTGAATCCATGAAAAGAGAGCCACCTTTCCTTCCAGATGTCTACGTGGCCTATTTTGCTGCCAGGAATAAATCATATTGTTTGTAATTATGCTAATAATACATTGTCGGTTTGACAACAATTTTGTAATTATTACTATAAATACTTCACTGTTTGAAATATTAAGGGTTGATTTATGAATGTAATTTCTTCTGCATATTGTAATATTCAAAGTGCTGGAGCATCAATAATACAAGGACCTTTCATAGGATTCATGTGGTGTACAAAATGGTGATGTGTTCCTTCTGTTTATTTGTTTAAACATATTTTTTCTTTCTCTATTATTCTGAATATCTAAATTACTTAACATAAACTATGATAAATAGGATTTGTTATTTAGAACACCCGATTTTGGCTGTTGGTAATTTTCATGTTTTCCATTGAAGTCAAATTAAGGAATTCTTAGTTGCTCCTTAATTTCTATTGAACCTTACACTTCTTCTATTTCACAATCCATTTAATTTCTGAAAAGATCCAAATAGTGCAACCTAGCTTGCCTTGTGAGAACTCCTCTAAAAATTGATGCAAAATCCAGTTTAATTTAAAGACTCCATATCTCAATGGAATTATAACACTTAAATCAACCAAACCAATCAAATCAAAACAAACAAGTACAATCATAACTAGCCTAAAATTCACATAAAACAAAGCTAAATTAAACAGAGACATCCCTCTCTGAAGCGGGTCGGACTATATCCCAGCTTCCAAAGTGGTTTTGATGTTGTCCTATGTGTTTTCTCCCTCAACCTCAAAAATATAGAATGACAACATAGTGGTGACCATACTTGGGAAGAAAACTCTTTAGTTTGAAAATCATTATTCCTTGGTATTTAATCAATATTTCTATAAAGTGAAGCTTATATATCATTATGAAATACATGATCTGAGGTTGTTATCTTGTAACTATTTTAGTGTGATTGATTTTGATTTTATGAAGTCATGTGATGAATTTTAATAGACCTGGATCCCAAAATAATTTTCACTAGAGCTCACCCTGATCCCAACCTTGCTGAATTTGTAAATAATCTAGAGAAATTGGTGAGGAAGAAAAGTTTTACAGAGAGTCAAGGTAGCAATATTCCTTTGTCTAGGTTCAATTCTCTTCCTGAGAATAGTCCTTTGTGAAGGTCTAACTCTCTTCCGGAGAAATTTGAAACTATTCAGGATATAGAGTTTGATTTTCCTTTCTAGCATAGTTTGTTTAGATCAAAATATGAAACTTTTTTAGATAAAACTGTCATTGATAAAGCCCTACTGCAACCATATATACCCAAAACTCAGCTTCTTGAAACCGATCCTAATCTAGAATCCCTACAACAATCTGATAAAGTACAAGGTTTAGTTTCAGTTTTGGACCAAGCTATTGAAGAAGCTTATATTCAAAAATCTGTTGAATTTTATGCTTTAACAGTTGTAGTAGCCTCTTTTTCCACCCAATATTCCCAGTCTGTTCATCTATAACCTCCCAGTCCTACTCATTATATAGTCTCTACTTTTTCACCTATGATACCTAAAACTATTATTCCTACTATCCCTGTAGTTATCACAACTACACCTACCTCAAGTCCATCTTCCATTCAATCTTCTAGACCAGTTATGGCAGGTCAGTATGCACCTTTGGTGTTACCAAGCTAGCTAAATGATATGCCTAGAGATTACCAATCTAAAATTGTGACCTTTGATAACACTAGTTCTCATACTGCTTAGTAGCATGTGGATAAAAAGAATGGTGTGTTTTACCTTCAAGAAGTAGATGAATTCGATGTAAAAATGAGATTGTTTGCTCAAAGTTTAGGACGTGATGTCAAAAAATAGTTTAGGATTTTACCTACATGAAGTATAGCTAACCTTGATGCATTCCATCAAACTTTCATAGCTAGATGGGAGATCAAGAAAAATCCACTTCAACTCCTAAATAAATATAAAACACTGAAAAGAAATCCAAATGAAAGTGTGGAAGAATACTATGAATGATTTAACATTGCTTACAATGCCATTCCACAAGACATAAAACCCTCCCCTAGTATAGCTTTGATTGATTTTCCTGATGGCTTCGATGTAGACATGGAATATCAAATTAAGGAGAGAGATCCGAAAACTTTGGAAGAAATCCAAGCTAATGCTATCAAAGTTGAAGCTAACATCTTAGCCAAGAAGGCCAAACTAAAATCTGCACGCAGGGTTACCATTAAAGAAGAGCCTTCAACTTCTGCCTTTGATAATAAAATTGACAACCTAGTGAGAGTAGAGGAAAATATGATGCAAAGAGTAAACATAAATGATCAAACTCAAATAAGAGAGAATGAAAATGCTCCTCAAAATAGAAACCAAAACTTTAGAAGGAATGTTCCCCAAATCAAACAACGAGAACAAAAGGGTCCAGACCGATAGGTCCGGCCTCCTTTTCAGGAAAATTACACTGATGATGAGGGTAATAATATTGAAGATTTGGATGAGAATCAAATAAATCTTATGGGAATCAATGATGATGAAACAATTTTCCGCACTCAAGAGGAGAAAGAAATTGTTCCCCTAGTTCAAATTGAACTTGATTATGAGGAATCAGATGCATATAAACAAGGATTTAAAAATTTCATCATGGAGGTCCATAGGTAGTATAACCTTAGGAGAAAAAATAATTTAGACAGTCTCAACACCAAAAACTTTGATAATCTTGCTAAAACATCCTCTTAAATTGATCCTAGGAAAACCACAGATAGTCTTCCTAAGAAAAATGTGGATAATTCTGGTAAAAAACAAGTAGAAATTCTTGTTAAGAAGATAGTTGATAGTGTTTCTAAAACTACTCAAACAGATATCCCAACCACTAGTTAACAAAAAGAGCCCATAACAAGACAAATCACAGATCAATCTGAACTTCCCAACTTGATTAAGATTCAAACATCGGTCAACATTGAGAATGAATTAGAAAAATTGAAAATCCCTATTCCTCTCACAGAGTTAATGAACAAAAACATGTACAAACCCCAAGTAATGAAATCTCTAAACATAGGGGAAAACACAGACTCTGTAAATCTGAATGATGACCATCCTGAACTCTTATTTGGACCAAAAGTTGAGGGCAAACCATAGGAATCGGGTGTTCCTCCATTCTATGTTAGCCTAAATATTCTTGATAAGATCCTCCATAATGCTATGTTAGATTCAAGGGCTTCCCATAACTTAATTCCTAAAGCGGTTACAGAGAAATTAGAACTTGACATTACCAGACCTTATAAAGACTTATACTCCTTTGATTCCAGTAAAGTAAGTTTTCTAGGTCTCATCAAAGACCTCTATGTTACTTTAGTTCAAATCCTTGCTAAAAGTCTGGTAATGGATACAGTGGTAGAAGATATTTCCCCTAAGTATGGCATGTTGTTGTCACACTCATGGGGAACAAAATTACAAGGAACTCTACACATGGATATGACCTTTTCCACCATACCAATTTTTGGGCAGCAAAGAAGATTATATATGGAAACCTTGCTGAAATTCATGGTGAGTAGTCAATAGAAACCTCACAACTATCCTCTTTATTTTGTCCACTCAGATTTAGACTCTTTCATTCTTTATAATGATGGAGACATCAACACTCATGTGATCAATGTTGAACTTGAAATTTCTAAAACAGACCCAAACCAAACACAAACAACAGAACCAAATACTCCTCTTGAACCTTTTTGGAACATGAGCTTTGATGGCTCTTGTAGTAAACATGGTTATGGAGCAGGGATTTGGGTGGTAAACACAAGAAATAATCATGCTAAGGGTCACTCATACAAGCTCAATTTCCAATGTACCAATAACATAGCAGAGTATGAAGCCCTTATATTAGGATTGTAGTTGTTGAAAAAATTATGTGTCAAAAGAATCTCCATTCAAGGGGATGTTGAATTAATTATAAACAAATTAAAGGAGAGTATTCAACCAAACACCCTAGGATGAGAGCATACAAAAATGTGTGCTTGACTTTCTAGAGAGTTTTCTAGAATATGACCTTTCTGTAATTCCTAGAAAACAAAATGCCATTCCAAATAATATGGCTTTTTCATCCAGCTCCTATAAAATGCCTTACCCTAATTGAGAATATATAATGGAAGTGAAACATCGACCAACTGTACCAGATAATATCAGGTATTAGAAGGTGTTTGGAAGTGATAAACAAATTGAATTTTTTTTTTAATCTAAAGATGAATTTCAAGATGATAGTATAGATTTGGAATATGAAGTAGAAAATCAAATAGTTTTACATTCTAATCTAGAAAGGAAATCAGAAAATTAAGATGTAAATACACCCATAGATAAAGTTGTAAATAAATTAGAATTTCCTGAGATAGACACAAAAAGAAGAGTTTGAAACACTTCAACTAAAAGATAATGTTTTACCTAGAGGTCTAGTTCCACTAGAAGAATTATTTGATTCAAATGATGTGGAAAAAAAGCCTAAGTTTGAGCCCACATGAGCAGCAGTTGAAGAATGTAATTTAGGTACTAAAAAAGATCCCAAAATCATTAAACTGTCTAAATCACTTCCAGCTACTGAAAAACAAAGATGCATTTCTTTATTCAAGGAATTCAGTGATGTTTTTTCCTAGAGATATGAAGATCTTAAAACATATGATACATAAATTATACAACACAAAATTCCAACTAAAGAGGATCAGAAACCATTTAAACAAAAACTTCGAAGAATAAATCTAGTTCTGATGCCTTTGATTGAGAAGGAAATTAAAAGAATGCATGACTCTAAAATAATAGTTCCTCTTAGGTACTCTAAATGGGTTTCCAATATTGTTCCAACTAGGAAGAAAACAAGTGAAATCAGATTGTGCATAGATTTTAGGAACCTTAATAAAGTTTCCCTAAAGGACAACTACCCTTTACCAAAAATGGATCATATTCTGCAAAAGGTAGTTGGGTCTTCTAGGATTTCTTTATTAGATGGTTTCTGAGGTTATAATTAGGTTTTAGTCTGTCCAGAGGATCAAGATAAAACAACCTCTACTACTCCATGGGGTACCTTCATGTATGTGAAGATGCCCTTTGGGTTAATGAACGTTGGAGCCACATTTCAAAGAGCAATGGATATTTCTTTTGTTGATGATATTGGCAGGTTTATTGTGATCTATCTAGATGACATCACTGTATATTCTAAAACTGATGAAGAAAATTTGTTACATCTGAGAAAAGTATTTGAAAATGTAGAAGGTTTTGGATTTCACTAAATCCTAAGAAAACAATGTTTGACCTTGAAGAGGGAAAACTTCATGGTCACATCATATCTAAGGAAGGTATAAATTTGACCCTAAAAGGATTGAAGCCATTCTGAAAATCAATAATCCAAGGAACATTAAGGAACTTCAATCATTTATTGGTAGAACAAACTTCCTAAGAAGATTTATCCCTAACCTTGCAGAACTTCTCAGAAACATAACAAACATGCTAAAAAGAGATTCAGAAATTAGATGGAACATCGAAGCTAGGCAATCATTTGACCAAGTTAAACAAGCATTGACAAAAGCACCAGTCCTTATCAGTCGAGATTTCACTAAGGATTTTACAATTTTTTCATTTGCTTCTGAACATACTGTTGCAGCTGTCCTTTTACAGAAAAACGATGAGGGATTTGAACAACCCATTTCTTTATTTAGCAAGACTTTAAGGGATGTTGTGCTCAAATACAATATAATGGAAAAACGAGGCCTTTGCATTAATAAAAGAAATTAAAGATTTCAAAGTGTATATCCTCCATTCTCACATAATTTCTTATGTATGGAATGTTGTAGTTAAGGATATTTTAACACAAAATGGACCAGATGGTAAAAGAGGCAAATGGATTGCCATCATTCTTGAGTATGACATGGAAATCAAGCCAACCAAGCTTATTAAAGGAAAAGGATTAACCAAATTGATGGTTGAATCTAACTTTAATGCTTTGGATATCAACTTTGTAGATGCATTGGATGATCAAGAGGAACAAGTGACTCCATAATTAGATGAGGCTTTCATGACCTCACCCTGATATGCAGACCTTATTTATGTTTTATTCAATTTAAATGATCCTCCTAGTCTAAATAAGTCAAAGGATAGATTTTTGAAGCTAAAATCAGTTAAATTTTGCATCATAGATAATGTTTTATATTGGAAAGATGTTGGTGGTATTCTACTAAAGTGTCTATTGAGAGATTATGCAAAAAGAACAATGCAATAATTCCATGAAGGTGACTGTGGTGGCCATCTATACTGGAAAACCACTACCAATAAGATCCTTAGAGCTGGTTTTTATTGGCCCACACTTTTCCCAGATGTTCATAAGAAGGTGACCTTTGGCCATAAATGCCAAATATTTGAGGGGAAAAAAAGCTTTTGCCTCTACCGTTGAAACCCATATCTGTTGAAAGTCCTTTCCAACAATGGGGATTGGATTTCATTGGAGAAATCCATCCACCATCATCTGCCCAACATAAATGGATCCTCACCGCTATTGACAACTTCACCAAATGGATTGAGGCCACACCTTCCAGACTAGCCACGAATTTTGTTATTATAAAATTTTTGGAAACCAATATCTTGTCTAGATTTGGCTATCCAAACAAGCTTATTACATATAATGATGCAACTTTTAGATCTAGGAAAATGATAGATTTCTGCAACAAATACCATATTACTTTGGGACATTCAACTGCTTATTACCCATAGGGTAATGGGTTGGATGAATCTTCAAATAAAAGTATGGTAAATATTATTAAATAATTGTTAGCACACAACAAAAAGTCATGGCAGAACAAGTTGATAAATGCACTTTGTGCTGATAGGCTCACAACGAAGAAATCAATTGGCATGTCACCATATCAATTAGTTTATGGAATGGATGTTGTTTTTCCATCCTCTTTGGGAGTTCCAGTCATGAAGATAATTCAAGAATTGTAGGTTGAGCCAAATGACATTCAAATGAGAATTGATCAGACAATCTAGTTGCAGCAATCCAGGGAAGAAGTCTATAATAAGGCTCAGGTCATCCAAGAGAATATCAAAAAAGTTTTTGATAGAAGAACAAGAGAAGATGATTTCACTTTGGGTGATAGAGTTTTAAAGTGGGATTCCAAAAGATAGGACACAGGAAAGCATGGAAAACTTGATAATATATGGATGGGCCTTATGTCATTTATGATTTTAGAGGACATAATGCATTCTTTCTCAGAAATTTAGATGGAACAGAAATCCATGGTGGACCTGTCAATGGCAGGATGCTCAAACACTATTTCTATGAGCAAAAGAAATTTTTCTAGCATTAATCATTGTAAATATCATTGTCTTTATTATTTTGATTGAGTGACCTATTAACAGAAGTTGAAGCCCGCAGAGAAGGCCTTAAGCTTCCATTAAAATGTTACCATAACGACTACAACAAAAGGAATTAGAGGTGGATATTCTTGAAATAGAACACTCAAGGCTACTGATCAAATGTTCTTGGCACCTCATAGGGGGAGTGCCATCCCTAGCTGGAGACACTGTTAGGGTCCTATAATTTATAGGATCTCAAGGTATTTGAGTATTGTATCTTAGGAATATTATATTGTAAATACTTGTCAACCTGCCAATGATTTCCAAATAAAAGAAAAAATAGAATAAAAAATGAAAAGAGAGTATAAATAAGAAAAAAGAGAACAAGCAAGAATATTGAAAAAGAAGAAAATATTGAACCCCACCAAAAGAAAGAAAAATAGAAAAGGAATAATATTGAAAGTGTCGCAAGTATAAATGCCACTACTGATAGATAGTTTTCTTCATCATTGTTAAGTAAAGGTTGCATGCAGCTTGTTCAAAATGCCACAATGACTAGCCTTTGGTTTAATCATACAGTGTAATCATGGTTAAACTTGTTTAAATTTTTGTAAATTAGGTTAGAGAATAAAGATTTGCCCAACAATTTAATTTGGGTAAATCAGTAGTTAGGTAGAAAATGGCATTGATTCAATTTTTAAATATGAATCAATAGGAGAAATAAGGGATATAATTTAGATAGTTTTTTATTCTGTATAACAAAAATAAAGTGGGTTTGCTAGTCTAAGTGCACCCTATAGAAAAAATAAAATGTTAGTTTAGTTATTGGTAGTTAAATTAGCTGTGTTTATCAATATTTTCCTATGTCATTTTATCCTAAGTTAAAGGACATTGTAAAAGAGGCAAAAGGTGAATAATAGGATAAAGTGTTTTTTATATATATTTCACTTTCCACGTTTATCCAAAGTCAAAAAGTTGAAAGCATAAAGCGCATATGGAAAAATTCGGTTCGTCATTTGTGGTTAATCGACAATGGTTCAAAAAAGTGGTTTCTCCCACCAAGCCCCATCCTAATGTGGCAGCCTCTCCTGATTTCGCACCCCCCCATTGCAATCCCACTTACCGTTTGATACCCCCTCTAAGACCACCTTCCCTTCGCTTGCTTTACCACGTCTCCACCACTACTCCTCTGCCTCTCACCTCCTGCCACGTCGCCTAGCCATTAGCCAATTGAATGCACTCCTAGCAAAATGACCGTTCAACATTAAATTTTATATCTCTTAGGTAACTGTTCGAAATTAACGGTTCTGCACCCTTTTCAATGGGACTTTCATAGCATTTAAAAAATTATGAAGCCATCACTCTCCTTCCTTTTAATACACATCCTATTACTCTCGTCCATTTTTATTGGCTTATTTTCTGCAATTGATAGCCTTTTCACAGTGACTGTCTTCACAGTATTCGCGCGACTAGAACTAAACAAACATTGACAGTCCTCTGTCTCCATTTGATAATTTGTTACCCAAATAGTTTTCTCGGTAAGCTCTTTGTCAAATTCTCTTACTATTGCTTTCACTGATACAATCATGCCTCCCAGAAGCAAAACCTAAGATAAGCATGTTAA
This sequence comes from Pinus tabuliformis, assembly GCA_031772625.1. Classification (NCBI taxonomy): domain Eukaryota; kingdom Viridiplantae; phylum Streptophyta; class Pinopsida; order Pinales; family Pinaceae; genus Pinus; species Pinus tabuliformis. Next base: position 932,693,763 of record CM062818.1, read on the forward strand.
TCCTTTAATCCCTCCCTCTATAGATTTACATCACATCGCTTTGGCTAATAGGGATTATCAGATTAGTGAAACCCAATGTGACTATGACTTTCTAGAATTATACCGTTGGTTAGAAGACAAACATGCAGATAAAACTGATGAAATTGGGCTCTAGGAGTCCAATCTTCCCCATTACATCTTCCCTCTAACATTCCAAGCCCCTGAGTTTACTAGAAAGTGTCAGGCATGTTATGTCCCTACTCAAAGTGCTATAATGGCCCCATAACTTCCCAGCCCATAGACAAAATAATGTTGGCTCCCTTTGTGGAAAATAGTACTCCTTTCTCCGTAAAATCCCTCTCTCAGCTTTATCAGAAGCTGGATTTTTCCACCAGAGCCAAAATCTTTGAGATTTTATTGCCTGAGAATGCCCAGTTAACCAAGAAGAATCCTGCATATCCTTCCTCCATCTTCCCTAATCAATCTAAACAAATTATATCCATGATTTCCTATATTTTAGGTTATTATTCTGATCAGTGGGTAGATGAGCCCATTTTAGGTTTCCTCTCCATATTTTCCACAAACAGTAAGCCATCCATTGTGTTCAATTTCAGTCAATTCTTGGTTGACAACATTCATGAACAATTTATAAAGTTTCCCACAGAACAGGTGTTTAATTACACCTCCATTTTAATCTATATGTTCCTTTACTATCAGGCAGATAAATTCAATTTTGCAATGCAGAAGCTTGATGATGTAGGAAATTAGCAGCCAATGATCTTTTGGACATCATTGGTCATGAAAGAGTAGCAGGAGTTCTCTTACAAGAAGTTTATTGAGGATTTTGTTCACCCAGCCATGAACATCCTTAACAGTTCAATACAACCCAGAATCAATGAAGAAATCAAGAGAATTTTGCATCTAATAGATCAATCCAAGACCAGGGATTGGTATTTATAACAAAACTACACCGAGATCAGGGTTTATGGTTGTGAATTAGCACCCTACGAACTCCCTAAATACCTCCCTATGAGGATTTTTTCCCTGGCCTATATTAGAGAGATGTTAGATCCCTATACTACTAGTTTAACCCCTTATTATTATTAGTACAACCCCTTATTATATTTTTGTGCCCATGTAGTCCCCATATTTTTATTATTGTGCCCCATAGAAACCCACTATTGTTATTATTGTGCCCTTATATTTTTATTGTTATGTCGGTTCTTATTATATTATGACCCCTTAGACTCCTATATATAGAAAGGGGGTCTTGTCATTTGTATCATCCAAGAATTGTTCATTTGTGTAATGTAAAGGAGGTTTCCCCCTCAAAGAGGTTGAATTCTAAGGCGTTTATCTCTCTTTTCTATCTTATTGTGAGTTGGTTTCATAACATTTGGTAACAGATCTTTGGATTGTAGGGTTTCACTGCTCCAAACAGGTCATCGTGGCATTTTCGCTATAACGTTTTTTATGCGAAGTTTTAGAAGCTAAAAAAAAAAACCCATTTGATCCGAGATCGTATTGAACCTCGGGTCCAAATTGTAGGTCTTGTCTTGCTATATTTTCGTAGATATGATTTGAGGAAGTTAGGGTTTTTGCAAGCTCCAGAATTCCATCTCAAACAGGTTATTGTGACATTGTTACTATAATTTGTTTTCTACGAAGTTTTAGATTCTAAAATTAAAACCCATTTGAGCCACTGTCTTGTTGAAGTGTGGGCCTGAATTTCAGATTTGTCTTCATTATATTTTTGGAGATACAGTCCAAGAAATTTAGAGTTTTTGTAGGCCCCCGAATTACATTCCAAACAGGTGACCTTGGGAAAATCATCACAACTTTCCTTCTAAGTATCATATTGAAGTTTTGTAAAATGTTACAGAAAGAGAACAACCTATAGATTTCTAAGTATCAGTTTCTGGTTTGAAGATTGAAACAGTGACATGTGGCACTTCTTACAAGTTCGCTCTTCTGAAAAGGTATATAATCAGGTCATCTTGGGAGATTGTGCATAAATCTTTCTTGGAGAATCCAATTGCAATCACACTGGTGGAATTGGAAAGAGGACACAGGGGCTACCGCAAGTAGTAATTTCAGAACTGGAAGATCCGAAATTATAGAGTTACAGTTGTTTCAAGATCGAGCTCCTAAAATCAACAAAAAACGATATGAGGAAGTTTGATGGAAAAGATCCAGTAAATTGGATACTACAGATGGAGCAATATTTTGATCTACATGAGGTTCAACTATTACAAAAGGTATGTATGGCATCTTTATATTTAGAACTGAATCGATTTTTTATGGTATAAAGGGCTTTGTTCTTGTAAACCACTTGTCACATGGTCAATTTACATGGAGAAAATGATAGCACATTATGAGGATACAAAGAGCAACACCTTCTTTAGCCAATTGATAAATCTCAAACAAAAGGGTTCAATGGAAGAGCACATTGAGAACTTTCAAAAATTGAATATAAGGGTAAATGATATTCCAGAGAAGTAGAGGATTGATGTCTTCATAGGGAATTTAAAGGATAACATTCAACATGAGGTTCGTCTTTGGGAACCTGATTCATTGGAAAAGGCATTCAGGTTGGCAAGAAAAATGGAAAGAGAAACTATGGAAACAAGGAATCCCACCACTCACAATTATAATTATGGAAGTGTTTTTTCTCCTAGCCTTCCACAACCTACAAGGTTTACACCACAACAATTGGAAGAAAAAGAGAAAAAGGGATTTGTTACAATTGTGATAGAAAATACACTAAAGGTCATAAGTGTGATGAGAATAAATTATTTTACATAGATTATGAAGAGGAGGAAGAAAAGGATCAAGAAACATCAAAAGAAGAGGATATACAACAAGAACCAACGCCAGGGAAGGAAGAAATGAATCTGACCCTATCTTGTAAAGCATTGGCAAGAATTACCACTCCTCAAACTCTCAAGATAGAAGGACATATCAAGAAGAAAAAGGTTCAAGAAGTGAAAGATCACATCGAGAAAGAAGAAATGAATCCGACCATATCTTGTAATGCATTGGCCGGAATTCCCACTCCTCAAACTATCAAGTTAGAAGGACGTATCAAAAAGAAAAATGTTCAAGAAGTGAAAGATCACATCGAGCATCAAGAAATGAATCCTACCATATCTTGTAATGCATTGGAAGAAATTACCACTCCTCAAACTCTCAAGATAGAAGGACATATCAAGAAGAAAAAGATTCAAGTAGTGAAAGATCACATCGATCATCAACAAAAATTTATCCAACTTTTAAAGGATAGCGCCACTTTGGTGCATAATCAAATGAAACAACAGACAGATCAACATCGCAATGAAAGAAGTTTTGATGTAGGCAATTGGGTATTTTTATGGCTACATCTCAAGCAAGCTAATTATGAGAAGGAAATGTTGGAAATACTACATGCACTTAAGAAATGGCGACCTTACCTAATGGGAAGACACTTCAAGGTAAAAATGGATCATGATAGTCTTAAATACTTTTTAGAACAAAGATTATCTTTAGAAGAACACAAAAAATGGGTCACAAATATATTGGGTTATGACTTTGAAATCATCTACAAAAAGGGGAAGAAAAATGTTGTTACAGATGCACTCTCAAGAAAGGATGAGGATGTGGAAGCATTGTGTTGTGCTATTTCTATTATCTAACCAGATTTGATAAATGAAGCAAGGGATGAATGGAATAAGGACGAAGAAGTGTGGGAACTCATTCAAAAGTTGCAGAAGATCCCAGTTCAAACAATATTTCCAAAACTTTATGAGGAAGGAAAAATCATATTGGAACCTGGAGCAGTCATAGAAACAAGAACCCAATAGCTATGAAATCGATCAACTTCAGAATATCTCATAAAGTGGAAGAACTTACCCGCTGAATATTCCACATGGAAGGACAAGAATTTTATACAGAAGCATCAAGAACTACTAAAGCGTTGAGGACAACACTTTCTGAAGGAGAGGGGCATGTTAGTTCCTATACTACTAGTGTAACCCCTTATTATTATTAGTACAACCCCTTATTATATTGTTGTTCCCATGTAGTCCCCATATTGTTAGTATTGTGCCCCATAGAAACCCACTATTGTTATTATTGTGCCCTTACATTATTATTTTTATGTCAGCTTTGATTATATTATTACCCCTTAGACTCCTATATATAGAAAGGAGGTCTTGTCATTTGTATCATCCAAGAATTGTTCATTTGTGTAATGTAAAGGAGGTTTCCCCCTCAAAGAGGCTGAATTCTAAGGCGTTTATCTCTCTTTTCCATCTTATTGTGAGATGGTTTCATAACAACAGATGTTAAATTCTGATGACATCGATTTTGTAGTGGCCAAGAAGAAATCATAGTTTCGAATAAAGACACAGGTGGGCCCATTTGTATGTAATACCAGGACAACAGGTGAAGAAGCAAACAAGATGCTTAAAGAAATGAAGTTTAGTTTGAGTTTTGCATGGTCTTATGACCCTTGTGGCATTATTTCAAAGCTCATGTTAGAGAATAAAAGCACTCCTTACATCCATACTTCAAGGCCTGAAATAGAGAAGTATGCAAATCAGTTGGAATGGACAAAAAAAACCTTGTAGGAAGATGAAGAACAACTCTTTTCTACTTTCAGTTTGAAGAGTCCCACTCCTCAGGAGAAATCAAGCAAAATATAGAGGGAGGAAGGATCATCATCGACAACAGGAAGTGAAGCCAAAGAGTTCAGGATCAATTACAGGAAGAGAACAAAATTGACTCCTAGGGCAGATGTGGACAAAGAGACAGAAGAGAAGGTTGCCATCATAATTACAAACTCACCACCTGCAAGCAGCAAATTTACAACATCTCCTACTGGACCTTCATCATCACAAGGTCAGAAGGAAACTGAGCTAGAGTCACAGAATGTCCAAACAGAAAAGGAGAAGACAATTTTTGATAGATACAGGGAGATTAAGCTCAGAAATGAGATTCTCAAAAACAATACTAATAATAAGTTTTGGAAGCAGACATCCAGCTCACAGAGTAGATTGTTATTATTGTTTGACACAAAGCATGGAAAGATGCAAATGTCCTTCATTAAGGCCCAAATTCCACAGCCAAAAACAACAATAGACTACAAGAGCACTACATTTGAGTTCAACACCAAAGACTTCATCCCATTCATCAAATGGAGATATAAAAGAAAAATGGTGAAATTATATCTTCTACTTTAAATGACACTGCTATGTCATTGTCCAAGTTGCAGGTTTCATTTGCAAATGTTCAGTCACAATTGAAAATGGAGAAGGTGTCTTCCTTAGCCAAAGATAATAGGATCAAGTCTTTGGAAGATTTGGTGGTTAAGATAGGATATGATCCCAAAGATGTCAATTCTACAGAGGAGATCATCAAGAAGAAGAATCTAGACATTGAAACCTTGAGAAAGCAGCTTAAGCTACCAGCCATAGAGGACCCATTAACCAAGGACATTGAAGAAAATGAAGCATAGAAGGTTGACATGATGAAGTTGATTATAAAGAAGAACATACAAATTTGACAGATGGAGGCAGATATGGAGAAAATGATAAAGGAGAAAGAAAAGAATCAAAAGATGGTCATTGTCCCCCTGGATGCCATACCCATTTCTCAGCTTCCAGCAACAAGAAAAACCACTGCAGCCACTTCTTCCACTCATACTGCAAGCGTTGAACAAGTGACCAAGACACTGGAGAACATGTCACTCTAGTAAAAAAAGATCAAGACTCTGCAGGATCAGCGCAAAGCTTTAGAAGTACAAAAGGCCAAAGGTGAAGCCTCTTGTGTTACTGAAATGTAGAAATCCCAGAGACTGTTGGAGAAGTTGCAGAAAGTAGAAAGGGATACCTCAATTAGTTAGGCCTTGGTCCAAGCCAAGGAAACCATTTGGGTGAATATACTAGACTCTATGAATGAAATTTGGCCTTCTATACAAATCATATTTGAGCAGAAGGACTTGATAGAAAAAGCTACATAAGCCATTGTGCAGGGAATAGAGAAGCTTGGAGAGATGCCCACAAAAGCCCCCAACATTATCATATTCTCAAATTCAAAGTCAAAATATGAGCTTGAAGAATTAGGAATCAATGACATAACTACCATTATTTTAGAGGTCAAGAAAGTTTTGACCAAAAGGAACCTTATTGATCAGTTGGAAGAAAGATGTGAAACATTGGAGCTGCAAGTAAACAAGTTTACTAACATAATTGAATCATTGATCCAGAAACTATGTAAAATGATTTCTACGTAACATGTTTACTAACATAATTGAATCATTCATCCAGAAACTATGTAAAATGATTTCTACGTACAGAATGAGGTAAAACACATTTTTACAGTGAAACCAACTTGTACCAAATACATAGAGGTAGATGAAATTTACCGGAGGGTAATAAAATTGACCATACCAGATGAAAAGAGATGGGAAGGAATGATTGATTTACTAGATTAAAAAGGTAATTTGGGAGCAGTAAGATAGCGACCAACACACCAGCCAGCACGACAGTTAGCACATCAATGCAACATAGTTTCAGGTTGACTCAGCAATTGAATCCATCAAAAGAGAGCCACCTTTCCTTCCAGATGTCTATGTGGCATATTTTGCTCCTAGGAATAAATCATATTGTTTGTAATTAGGCTAATAATACACTGTCGGTTTGACAATGATTTTGTAAATGATTTTTGTAATTATTACTATAAATACTTCACCGTTTGAAGTATTAAGGGTTGATTTCTAAATGTAATTTCTTCTACATATTGCAATTTTCAAAGTGTTGGAGCATCAATAATACAAGGACCTTTCACAAGATTCATGTGGTGTACCAAATGGTGATGTGTTCCTTCTATTTATTTGTTTAAACATTTTTTTTCTTTCTCTATTATTTTGAATATCTAAATTACTTAACATAAACTGTGATAAATAGGATTTGTTATTTAGAGCACCCTATTTTGGTTGTTGGTAATTTTCATGTTTTCCGTTGAAGTCAAATTAAAGAATTCTTAATTGCTCCTTAATTTCTATTGAACCTTACACTTCTTCTATTTCACAATCCATTTAATTTCTGAAAAGATCCAAATAGTGCAACCTAGATTGCCCTGTGAGAACTCCTCTAAAAATTGATGCAAAATCCAGTTTAATTTAAAGACTCCATAGCCCAATGGAATTATAACACTTAAATCAACCAAACCAATCAAATCAAAACAAACAAGTACAATCATAACTAGCCTAAATTCACATAAAACAAAGCTAAATTAAATAGAGAGATCTCTCTCTGAAGCTGGCAGGGTTAGATCTCAGCTTCCAAAGTGGTTTTGATGTTGTCCTATGTGTTTTCTCCCTCAACCTCAAAAATACAGAATGAAAAAATAGGGAACTGCACAGGGAGCCAAAAATAGGGTTTTGAACCATGGGATCCAAGAATTTCAATATCTTTGGGATAATTTGGTTTCTAGCCTTGCAAGGGGATGCTTTGGAACACATATATGGATAGCGAAAGATCCAAACCGATGTTCATTTTCATAATGCGACAAAATGATGTGTAAATCCTTCGTTGCACAACAAAACATCTATCAAACCCAAATCTCGGCATAAACTATAAAAGGCACACATCATAACATCATCATCATCGATCTGTCAACCCATAAGAATATTATTCAATGTGTAGATCTCTCAAGTGCACACCTATTTCAAATCAAACAATTCATCAAGAACCCATCTCATGCACACACAAAACACTTTGATCTCCATATCCTTATAGAGCTTAAGCCTTAGCCAATACCATGGGTCAAACCCTTAGTTATGTTGATGGTATTATTTAACGAGATCAAATATCTGTTGTCGTGCTCATTACTTTGGGCCAATACCATGGTAAAGGCCCCTGATATTTAGAATACCATGGTGCGGAAACTATACGTGACATTTCTTCACCATACCTACGTATGTACGTGGATTTTCTTCACAAAGCCTATGTATACTTCCTCAAACTTCATCTTTATCATTTCGTTGTCTTAGAATTGATATTCCTTTGTTTAATCTTTCTGTCACATCTGTATTGGCCTAAATACTCATCTTGCTACCATCATGTTAACATCTTTATTAAGAAGGTTGCCATCAAGGACAACACATTTGTCATAATACCAACACTTGGAATGCTACGCTGAAAAATAAAAAAGTGTTTTAGATTTAGATAGTTCACATTTTTCATTTGAATATGAAGACAATAGCTATAAAGAAAAAAATAATACCTAAATGATAAAAATGATTCCATAATATGCAAATTTAAGGTCTAAAATTGACTTCTTAAAAAATTATTAAAATAATAAAACATCATTCTACATCACACTAAATCTATGCCATGCTCCGTTAAATTAATCTATATTATCTCATTAATAATACTTATCAAACAAATTGTATTAATGAAAAATTCATATTGTAATGCACACCGAACAAAAGATAAATGATGTAATGCCAAACATTTAAATTTAAATTATATATATATTTTAAAATAATTAATAATTGATTATGAAATATATACTAAATTTTTATACATTTAATAACAAATTTAACACTTACAAATAAACTTTCAAAATATAATAATTCTAAGAATAAAAATAATAATCAATATTATAATTTTATATTGGATTTATATTAAATATGGATTTTGTTACCTATAATTTTATCAAATATTTATCTTATCGAATATTTATAAAGCTATAATAAATATAAAAGAAATTTAACTACATAAAATAAAATAAAATCTAATATTTATTATTATATTATTATTTTACATATTTTAATATTAAAATATTGAATTTCATAAAGTTGGTTTATAAAGTTATTATTATTTTTTGTTAATTAAATTTTCTATTACTTCAAAATAACATCCATGCAAAATCAAAGATCATTATTTAACCTTAGCATTGTCGTAGTCTACCACAAGGAAAATTAGAACTGCTGACAATGGTCTACTTTTTTTCAATCAAAACTATCCTAAAATAAACTAGCTTATAGTTCAAGTTTCTAATATGCCCTAGGCTAGGTATACAAAAATTCAAGTGCCACTTACTGCTAACTACACAACTGCATAAAGAAACTATTCCACTGAAAGTAAAAAACATTTTCTAAGAGGCTGAAAGAAGCATCAATTATCTAAGGAAGTGACTAGGCCCAGATCTTGGGTGCTTGTGCCTGCGAAGCTGGGGCCTTGAGGCCGCGCTGAAGATGACCCTCTATGTGGACCAAGTGAGAATCCAAGCCAACGATACAGGAGCATTGGTGGCATCAGAATCAATGAATTGCTAAGACAAACTATAATATCATTACGGTCCTTGTGCTTTTCCTTGAGGGCCTTGCCCTTAAGTGTCTTCAATTGCTAATGAAGGGTGATGTAGTTGAGATATTGGCTTCCTCATCCTTTATTATGACCAAGGCTGAGAACCCAACTAGAAACTTCATTTTGGATTTTGAAATTAGAGTAGGCTTAACGATCATTAGTAGTTACGGATTCCAGTTGACGAATCTCCTCTTCGATTTTGGGAGGGGTGGAGGAATGGAATATGGCTGCAACATTATAAGCTTGGGACTAGACATGAGGTTGACCCTAAGGGAATCGACCTATAGACCCCCAACATGTTATCATTCACTCGTGGGGCATAGTACTCAGTGAGGAGAGAAGCCCAGTAGAGACGCCCCCTAGTAGAAGGGAAAATAAATTAAATAGGTTGACAAAGTATAGGAAAATATCAGAAGGAATTTAGCACTTGGCTTCCAAAGGTTCCTAAGAATTAGATTAACATGTAATGATAGAGGATGGGCATACAAAGGGTAGCTTCGAGAAGGGTCCCATAGCCTTTAAATCCCTATCACACCAATGATAATCCACACCACCAAGACGCATTGTAGACTATAAACTAGATTCCATCATGCAAATACTAACATACTGAGAAAAATAGAGATTTGACATAGAAACAATTACCCTCCAACTATTTTCCCACCAGGTGTGGATTTGTTGCGGATGAAGCCCAAATCATCGCCAACCGCTTCCTATTCTAGTGTTGTCTCCCACTACAACTACTTCCAATGTTCTAGGAGTCATTTCCTTAGCTGCTATCACCTTTCTCTACATGTGAAAGATCAACACAGGGTGCTTGTAGTGAAGGTATACCTTTAGGGTACTGAAGCCTTCATATGATAGAGTTTTCATAGAGCCAACATCGTGGGGGAGATATCCCACACTTAGTGGGAGATTGTCACAAAGGTTGTAGAAGAATACAAAGCCACAATATAAGGAAAAAGTTTCCACAAATTCAGTGGTGTGGGGTAAATATCCCACCTATGGAGGGAGAATTCCATAGAGACTACAAAATAACATACAACTATGACAAACAAGATGATAACTCACAAAAGGAATGAGGGAATCCATCTAAATGTGAAGGGATGTATTACAATTTACATGTGTTACTGCATGGAGAGGGATAACCATGCCCCCCCCCCCCTCTTAAATGTGATGGGAGGTGGTGGGGTGTCAAGCTCCATTCCCCTCCTCCATTGACACATATTTCAATGCCTTGATATGAGAGAGTATTTATTATTATTATTTTTAAAATAATTATATAGTAAAATGTCAGATTTCTAATTTATATTAAAGAAACTATTTATTATTATTAATATTTTTATATATTTATATTCATATATTTGATTAAATTATATAAAATATAAATAAATGATAAAAGATTAATATTTACTAATTCAACACTCAAATTAAATAGAATAAAGTTATCATTGTAAGAAAATAAATTGTAACTCCCTTAAATTTTAACAAAAATTGTGTGTGTGTATAACCTCGAATGGGGTGATTGGCACAAGATAGATGGAGGCATATGATGTTTCCATCCCACCAACTACAAGAGGGAGACATGGCATTTCCAACCCCCCATGAACTAGCATCACACATCCCATCAAGCTTGTATTTTAATGGACATTTACTTCATCAATAATCCACTAGTCATGTCTCTTTTGTATGGTTTAATGCGGGATCTCTCTCGACATTTACAACAATATCAATTTGTTAACTCCTCTATTACATGGATGCCCAACCCTTTAAGTGAGCCAATTCTTACAAGGAACATTGGTCACTTCTGGAGGTGGATAATTACTATGGCACACATAAACATTTCCCTGCATGCGAGGAAAGTGGATCAAAACCTACATGCAATCATTTATTCTACACTTTGGTTCATTGTGTTTGGAACTTGCTTGACATCATCAACATAGTTTTAGGTACTTAGATGGGGCAAAGGAACTTTTTTGGCTGATGTGATATTTTCTCTCTTTCATAACTCATCATCTTCGACAAGAGTGTTAGAATTTGTTGTTGGTAATGCATTGTTGAGAAAATCTCCTTGGCCTATCAACACCCTTACCTTAGCCATCACCTCGTCCTCACTTGATTTTCATTGGGTATTTCCTTGCAGGCTCCTCTTAATCACTTACCTTCTCTTCTCCCTTGTTGCACCCTCTCACCTTTAGCTATAGTCCAACTCTTTCACTTCAGTTCTTCTCTTCCCATCAACCTCCCTTTGGTGATACTTAGTTCTTTGTTTCCATTTCATCATAATTTCACAAAGTTTCCCTAACTAGTGGTCATCATGCCAAGAAAATGAGCCTATGGACGTCGAGGCACAACCTATTATAGTGACTTAGAGGTTCCAGAGCCCAGCACTGGGCAAAGAGCTAGGCTACTTGGTTTAGAGAATGCACTCCGCCAAGAATCTAGAAATTACCCACATAGAGCATGACATAGTGGACGAATGGTGATGCATAACTGACTCTAAGGTGCTCATAGAAGATTTCAGTTAAGTTCCAGACATGGTCGGTTCTCAAGGTCATCAAAATCACTACATGCACATAGTAGATATTTACAGGCATCTAAAACTATTGTTGGTTATGTGCTAGTGGACATGAACACTGCTAGAGAAGGGATCCTCCAATTAGATGATTTGCAGATTCCAATTCACTCCATGGAAAACAAACTTGGTAAAATGGAAACCCACCTTAGTCTGACCCCTAATCAGGGTTGTTATCTAAGAGTTTATGAGGGCCTCATCCCTATTTAAGCCTCATATTCTAGAAAAGCTTGAATCATCTACACTTTTTGTTTCTAGACTTTTTGTACTCTCTCAGTTAAGTTTTTCTAGACTTTTTATACTCTCTCAGTTAAGTTTTTGTTTGGATCTTTGATGAAATTGAAAATTTGTTTCTAACTTGGTTTCTGTAGTGGCAAGCCAAAATATATTTCAACACATTATGAGGTAAAACAAGGATTTGAAGAAATAGAATATATATATATATAATCACAATTAGTATTTTTATTATATAATTTTGTGCCTGGTTTGTGGCAAATACTTCAGGCATTACAAAGCTAATTCATCAAACTTTTCCAATTGTTATCTTCTTTCCAATAGGAATACATGATTTTTTCAAGGAGAATATATCTAAGCAACAAAAAAAGGGGTTTTGTAAGTGAATAACTTACAAAAATGCCCCAACAAAACACAAAATTTATAACAGATAGTGTTTATACTGAATATTTTTAATAGACTTCATCTACCATTAAGTTATTATAAAAGGCCTGATTCCAGCATTAATCTTTAATTCACCTATCTTCAATTTATGCACCTCTTTAGCATACTTATCTGCTTCTTTGTTGAAATCTCTTAGTACATGCAAATATGCTTTGTATGGGATATCTTCCACAATTTTCCTAATTTTTTTCATGATGTTTTCCATAAATTTCTCCTTTGGGAGCAAGCCTTTGACTAAATGATGTAGGCTTAGGAGAGAATTTCCCATAACCATAAACATGTCCACCTAACAAAAGGCCATGATAGAGACCATATATCTCTACTAGATTAATTTTCATATATCCATGACCCATAAGTACCTAAACACTTTGTCTTCCTCGAGGCCATAAAGTACACCTCCACCTCCTGCCACCCATGATATATATATATATATATATATATATATATATATATATATATATATATATATATATATATATATATATATATATATATATATATATATACACTACACTATACTACAAACCACACAGGTGCAATAGAAACCAATATATGGGTACCAAAATCACTTCCACCCAGGACCCCTTCTGAATTGAAGACCATCTGACAGAGAGACGACCTGGCATGGTAGCCTTATGAATCCAAGGGAAATGCAACCCTGTAAAAGTAAAATAACATAATAAAGTAAGATAATAAGCAACAAACCCTTAAAACAAAGTATTCCTCATGGAATATACCTAGCCTCAATGAAACAGGCGACCAACATCTGCCCTCAATTCACAGAAGCTCCTTGAGACAGGAACCAATATCAACTCAAGGATTTTCCTTTCTAAATTTCCCCATATCAAATCAGGCAGATGGTTTATCACATAGATTACAAATTGATTAAAAAACCCTTATGCAAGAGACACATACCAAAACCCCATATTCATTCCAAGAATGCGTAGACATCAGGGAAAGCAAAATACCGTAATAGATAGAGAGAACTCAACAATACACGGATTGCCTATAAAAATAAGAGTTTCTTGCCTCCTAAGCTTCCCGGAAGGCTTCATAGCTATCCCAACTCACCATTTTAGAAACATACATTTGAAGAATTAAGAAATAACATTTGAACATAAGGATAAGGGTGTTCTTAGAGCAAACGAAATGGACATACCTGCAATGGCCGCTTACAGGTTGGTACATGATGTTGTCAATAGCTGAGTTGATGGACTAGAGAATTCATTTCACAGTTTCCCTGAAGGTTTCAGATAGACGGGTTTCAACAATGCCATACCACATGGAAGTCTTTGAATCAAACCTTGGAGGCATTCCTTGTGGTCGAAGCCCTCGCCACACATGAATTATGATATCGTTCCTTGCCACCTTGCTCATGTAAAGGGATGACTGAGGGCTTCCATTAGACCACCCACCATCATGTCTCATAACTCCTTTAACCATGGCAAGTATTTCACTAATGCCTTTTCATCAGCTCTCACCCCGATCGGGGACATGTTAACTCATTTTTGCTTTTTATTATATTGGTTTTTTTAATAATTATTATTTTATTTTGAAAGGGATATGTATCAACTTCAAGTTGAACATAAACATACACATCTCTCACACACTGGGCTGTGAAATGAGCCTATTAGCTCAATAAAACAATGTGCTAGATCCATAAGTCTCAAATCTAAATCATTCACATCATAAAAACCTTAACTCTAAAATAATATTAAATTATTAAAATTCAAAAAAAGAAAAAGGAAAAGTGACAACTAACAATTATGGAATAAAAATCCGGTAAACCCTATGCCTGGGATTGATTATAATCTAAAGAATAGTCGTTAAAGAAATTGATAACCAAAGGATTACAAATAATATTAAATTATTAAAATTCCAAAAGAAGAAAAAGAAAAAGTAGAACTAACCATTATGAAAAAAATAACAAAAATAGTTTATTCAAACAGTTTAGGTAATGTATAACTTACCATAATAAAATAAGTTATTTTGTATAAGTTAAATATCTCAGTCAATTAAAAAAATTGAATATTGTCAATCATATTTTTGCATTATAGAAAAAAAGGACAATTATGATATAAAATAATAAAAAAGAATTATTAAAATAATTTGCTTAATGTATAATTTACCATAAGAACAAAAATTGGTGTAATGTAACTTATAGATGAAATAACTTTTTTCAGGATAAAGCGTAGCAATTTTTTTTAAAAGTTAGAGTTTAAGTTGTTTAATCAATAGAATTTGAGTTTAAGTTGTTTAATCTATATAATTCGAGTTCCCTAAGAGTTTTCAAGGTGCTGAATCCATTTATGTATTCAAAAATGTGTTTTAAAGAACAAAAAATATCACAATCTTGCTTGAAATTATATAACTAGATTCCAGTGAAAAAACTATTTCCTCTATAAGTTAAAGTACGCCAACAAAAAACTAGTAAACCCTATAATATAAAAAAAATATTCCTTAAGGTAATTAATAACCAAAATTAAAATTAATATTAAATTATTAAAATTCAAAAAAATTAAAAAGAAAAAAGAAAACTAACAATTATGAAATAAAACAAGAGCTACATAGTAGCTAGTACCCGTTTAGCTTAAAAATAACTTAATTAAACAAAATAATAACAAAGACAAAGATTTAATCACAAAAATAAAACAACTAATAAAATATTATATTATTGAATTCCATCACAAAAATTAAGAAATGTGATTAACTCATATTGTCTATATATATATATATATATATAATTGTTTATAATTAAATTTATTATAATATGTTTTAAATATAATAATAAGTCACCTTAAAT
Organism: Pinus tabuliformis; assembly: GCA_031772625.1. Taxonomy (NCBI): domain Eukaryota; kingdom Viridiplantae; phylum Streptophyta; class Pinopsida; order Pinales; family Pinaceae; genus Pinus; species Pinus tabuliformis. The sequence goes on from CM062818.1 coordinate 932,709,148, forward strand.
TGAAAATATTGTGAAAAAATTATAATTGATCAAATAGAAATAATAGAAAAAATAAAAATAAAAAATAAAAAAATTAAATAAAAATGAAATAAAACAAAAAATAAAAATCAGTGACAAATAGAAAAGAAAGTTCCTAAAAAAACCCATAATAAGACCTCAACCAATCACTTTACAAATAAATAAATTTAAATAATAAGAAAAAATAATAAAAAATTAATTTCTAATGTTAAACTATACATAAGCGTCATAAATATTTGGTCAAAGATGAACTAATACCCAATCAAAAGACAAACTGAATGCGTTATACCATGCCTGACTCTTATAATATGAATATTTTTAATGAAATGTTATAAATGATTTATACATGCAAGAACTCAAGATTTGATACACACAAATCATTTGGTCACATTTACAAACACAATTTTCTTCCCAAAAAAATGGTTAACCTTGATCCTTGAAACTAATGAATAGTTAATAAATAATAATAAAATGTAAATTATAATCAATTTAAAAAGATAGAGGAACCTAATGTTTATGGAGTGAACGAGATAAATGATAATCAATTTAAAAAGATAGACGAATGTCATGTTTATGTAGGGAATGGGAGGGAAAATTCATTGATATTTTATGTATTTAAATAGGCTATATTAGAGAAAAATACCATGAGAAAAATCATGGGTTATAGAAACCCCAAATTGAGTATTTTACATCAACTTTATTTTAATTATTAATTAACCTTTTTTTATTTTATTTTATTTTTTCAGTTCAATTTTATTTTTATTTTTATTATGTAATTTAACCGATTTAAAATGTTTACATAACAAACAACATACCTTCCATACTTGGCTAGGCACAATAATTAATTTTTATCAAAACTAAATTTTGTTATAATTTTGTTTTCAAATTTTACTTCTAACTCTCGTCAAAATCCCCATATTCGACTCAAGCTAGGTTGACATAAGGATGTCAAGTCCTTGCTCGACCATCGGGGGATAAAAGAGGAGGTCATCTTGGAGAATAAGGATAATATTAAAAACACCATTAATTCCAAATTTAAGAATGAGTTGTGGAGTGATAAGAAATTAGAGGGGAAAAAGAAGCTAAGGTATTACAGGGATGTGATAAATTCCACTCTCCTAACTAGGATTACTTGACAAGTGATACTAAGAAAATGAACATTGCAAAGGTAAGAACTAATTCCCAAGAAAATGAACATTGCAAAGATAATAACTAATTCCCATGAGCTTCGAAGTGAAATCAGGTGTTGGTATATTCCCGATGAAAGAATCTGCCTCCTCTGTGATACTAAGAAAGTTGAGGATGAAAGACACTTTCTCTTGGATTGCCCAGCCCTTACTCACATCCATTCCCATTTTCAAAGCGTTTGTCACACTACCAAACTTCTTGACTTGTGAAGTCAACAAAACTAGAGTGACCTCTAAAGGTTTCTCTCCCTTCTTTTTGATTACATAAATAAAATATTAAATAATTTCAGTTAATCACACATTTCTTAAGGTCTAATACATTAATCATCATCGTCATATTATTTTCTTTTAAAATTTAAATATTATTTAGTTGTTCCTTAAAATATTTAATATATTTAATGCTATAAAATGTTTATATTATTTCAATTTGTTTCCATTATAATTTTAATTAATATAAAATTTATTTTTAAATGAACAAAAAAGTAGTGGTAAAATAAAATAATCCATATTTAGTATTTCAAACATGTTTATCATTTCTTGAGATGTGTAATCAACTTCTCAAATAAAAATATGACACATAATCATATTCGATTATTCTAGATCCATCTCAATTATTATATGGATAAGTTATTATGGTCGACCCAATTTCTTGTAAATCTATTAGCTTTTAGTTTGTTATTCTTCTTCTTCTTCTTCTTCTTTTTTTTTTTTTTTTTTTTAATTTGTAATTCATTAGTAGTTTTTCTTATGAGGCTTGTTACAACAAAATCTAGCACCTTGATGCAAAGCCTCAATAGGTGACATAGACAAAATGCAATGATGGGAATGTCTCACCTATCACCATAGTAATTATTCCCCTTATTCTAGTGATGGACACAATCCAACACAGGAGGGACTTCCATATATATGAGGGGTCAAATAACCCAATTAGCTTAAGCTAAGTGCCTCCTAAGGGTTCTACAATGATTTCCTACCAAAGGATAAATATAAGAAATCAGGGTTTAAGGTGGATTAGTAAGTGAATTCTAAATTTGAGTTCAAAGGTTCTCATGAGTCTTCTAGATAATTAGGTCAATCAATAAAGGCTTAAGATAGGAGGTTCCCAAACACACACAATCAAGAAATTACACTTGGAAATCATAAAGTAACTTGAGAAATAATAAATTGCAACAATATAATAAAATATGGATGCAACAAATATAGCCTCCAAAATTATGATAATAAAGTGTAAAATGAGGGATAGTATAAAGAGTAAACAAGAGATTAAATCACAACAAAACTCAATGGTTAAGTTGACATATAATAACAAATTATTTTTTGATGTCATTACTAATTAATGGTATAAAAATGCACACAAAATGTAGCTTTTACTTACTCAATGTATTCCAAACAATTCCTAATCGTAGGACATTGAAAACCAAGTCAATAAATGCTGAAAATATATGATTTTGTTATAATAAAGCCTTAATTTACTATAGGAAAATAAAAGATGATTTTGAGAGTATAACTAATTGTCATAAGAGTGGTGCATTTTCAATATATGGCTAATGGAGTCCAAGAACAAATAAACTTAAGGAAAATTTGGAGTAGATACAAGACTCGAATGGACTAGGTCAACTTAACCTACTTACCCTAGGTTTTTGAATCAAGCCTATCAAATCCAAAGATGAATAAGGGAAGGAGATAACATGATACTTCCTCAAATACTTGGAAGAAGGGTTTCTTTAAGATGGACAATTAAATAAATACTATGTTAACATGTATAATACTTGATTACATTCATCTAGTAATACATTAACTAAGATAAAATATATTATCCTACTAGATTTACTATGCATTCATTCAATATTCACCATAATCATCCATGAAAAGATATTAAATCCACACCAGTGAAATCCCTAAGAAATTTGCTCAACTAGAGCTCCAGTGAAAATTAAAGAAAATAGTAGTAATAAAAGAGATGTATATCCTCGAAGTTGTGAAAATGACCCAAATGAGCCTAGAAATTCCCTTTATATACTAGGTAAACTAAGCACTTTAGCCAAAATTAGGCTAAAAGCCCATAAAAAAAGAAACCCTTGATAAAAGGTGGATAGGTCATCAAACTGACCCTTAAAATAACCTCAAACATGAAAATAAAATGATAAAATAGGAAAAATCCCCTTAAAAAGGTCATACTATGAGTTTAGAGTTTTTAAAAGGTGACCTCATCCTCAAAAGACATGTCTCTCCATCAAAAGGTGCAATGAATAGTCCAACGGACATGTATCCTCATCAAAGGTCATGTATCATCATCAAAAAGTTCCTTCCCAAACAAAAAATCCATCTTTTTGAAGACTCATGTCACACAATAGGGTAACATATCATCATATGGGAGCAATGTCCTAACTCCAATGGGTAGCATCCAAGGTGCCAAAGGTGGAGGAGGGTCTCCATAAATGTGCCAAGTCATAATCAAGCCTAATGATCTCCATCAAATGTGCAACACCATCATCCATGAAGCATAGGAGAAGCATCATTGGCATCCTCCAAAGGACCATGACCATGTTTGGATCATTATCAAGTACAAACTTAAGGAATCAAGTAAGATTAAATAGATTGGAAACAAAAGCCATTAAAACATAAAAGGTGGATCATATTCAATGTTAAAGCCTTATAAGTATGTCACATAAAGTATCTTCTTCAAAATTCATTTGGCTTAATACCTTATACAATTTCCAAATTTAGATATGGGAGGATCATAAAATGCCCTTGTTAGATCCTCCCAACCCTAGAGGGATGAATAATTCCAAGGTTGTCCCTTCAATCAATAGGTGTGGGTAACAAGTAATATAGTTTTGGGTGTGCTTCATCATAAGTGTCACTATATTATACATGGCTTATGAAATACCATCATCCAAAAGTTCTTTTGATGGTGGGACACTTTCATTACTTGAGTTACCCTTTACTCAACACGATTTTTTCCATCCCTAAATATTTTTCTTTGTTTCTATTGGATTTAATAACAATATTTCATTGATTTTATTTAAATCCCCTTGCAATATGGTAAATTTATTTCTCATAGGGGTTGGGATGTTTTCTGTAAGTCCCTTTTACTTTGATAAGTGTGATATGCATGGAACTAGGGTGATGGACTCACATGAGGGGGTAGAGCCCAAGTTAATTTGGATTTTAATCATCATTTATTTTTTATTTTGACAATTGGGACATGATTTTTTTAATTTTTTTTTGTAGCTACATCATCGTATAGGTATTTCAAAGCCCCTCTTCTTATAGGATGGGGAAAATAGGGAACTAGTACAAGTGATTAAAAATAACCAAATAAAAGAAAAGACAACAAATCAGGGATAAATGGCAAGTGTCAACTATGGAAGGATGTGAAAACACAACCTTTATCAAAGCCTCCTATTTGTGCCCCTCATAGATAATGAAATAAAATCCACAAGATATTCTCACATTACTAGATGGAAGAGATGTACAACAAGGTGAAATAAGGAAATTAGTATAACTTCCAAGCACCATGATCCATTATCTGATTTCAACCCATGATCCCTACTTAAATTCCCTAAACATTAAATATAAGAACCCCATATGAAACGATGGCCAATATACCTCATGGACATTGACCTACCTTCATCGGATGAGCATGTTGATCAAGTGGATGAGCTAATCAATGAGTGGGTGAGAGGCATATGAGAAGTTTCCATTGAAGGATCATGTGAGGCCACTGGTTGGAAATTTGCATCTTAGTAACAAGGCCCATTTTAGACACCAAATTTACTCTAATAACTATAAATGTGGTCACCATGAGAAAAAATGCTTGATATCAATTCATTGAAGATATGTGGGTAAATAAAGAAAACCAACATGACCATTTATATTGACAATGAGAGTACTCACAATTTCGTTAATATTTAGATGGAAAAGAAGTTAAAAATATATATCCATTATATAGTTCACTTCTATATAGTTGTCCCAAGAGATATCAACATTTCATGTGATGGACAATGTTACAAAATTAACTTAACTATTAACACCTACCATATAGCATCAATAATATGTGGCATTATTGTTGGGAGTGCTGATGTTGTATTATAGTGTTTATAATGAGCTAAAATATTGAAAATAATTTCTTAAGATTTTATCAAGATGGGAGGAAGTACAAGTTCCAAAAAATTCAAAGTCCTCTCCCAACCACACATAGATAGTCTCATCCCATATGATGGAAATTTTTACTACGAAAGAATCCTTTGCCTACTTCTTACATTATTATGCCATGGATAAGTAACTAGATAAAAGAAAAATATCCTAAGTCATTGGACAAAATATGTGAAAATTCTAAGACCGTTTTTCAAGATTTACCTCATTGTCTTTGGAATAATCTAAAGATCATATGATATAAATTATCCTCAATCCATACCTTAATAACTTAAAATCACATCGACATTCATTCATATATATACAAATATGTTGAACAATTGGTTGAACAATTGTTAGATGGTGGTGCAATAACTCAATCAAGAGTCCTTACTCATGTCTAGTAATTCTTGTAAGTGATAAGGATGACACTTATAGGCTATGCATTGATTATCAATATTTAAAATAGATAACCATAAATTATAAATTCCTATTCCATTTGTCATTGACCTATTGGACGAATTGTATAACACAAAATAATTTTAATGACCAAACATGAGAAAAACAATTATCAAATTAAAATACAAGAAGATATTACCAAGATTACTTTGTACAACCACAAAGCAATATATAAATTTCATGTAATGTCTCTTGGGTTGTTGAATGCACCAACCACCTTCTAGAAAGTCATGAATGGCATATCTCACCCATAGTTGCAGAAGTTTGTGTTAGTGTTCTTTTACAACATATTGATCTACAACAAAAGTTGGAACTTACCATTTAAAGCATATACGATAGTATCAAAGAAGTCCAAATGTAAGAGAAGATTAAAGTAGGAGTTAGAGAAGGTCATAAAATATAGAACCCAAACGGCCTAACGAACAACATTACACTATTATTAGGTTTCAACATATTATCAGATATTCTAAAATGTTCATTAAATACTATGCTAAGCTTGTTTCTCCAGTAGCAACACTATTGAAGAAACATTCCTTCAAAATGGAATGAGGAAGGATAATTTTGTTTCAAGAAGTTGAAGAAATTCATGACCTCCATCACTACCTTTTCCGCCCCCAACTTTATAAGGCCATAATTCCTTTAATTTGATGCTTCTAGGATAGGGATATGAGTGGTTCACATGTAGTGTAACCAACCCATAGCATTTGAGAGCCAAAAGATAAAACCAAGGGAGAAATCCAAGACAAGTAAATCTTAGAGATAATCCATGCCTTGGAAAAAAATAAATTATATTTATGTGAAGAAAAATCTCTACAAGAAAAACCATAATATCTTAAAGTACATTCTTAATCAAACAATTTATCATTAAAACAAAAATAATTGGTCAGTAAGATACAAGTCTTTGAATTTGATACGCATTACAAGAAAGGTACAAATAAAGCCATTGTTTATCCAAAAAAGAATAGGGATAGTTAAAATTATGCTTGATTTCAATAACCATTCTTGAATGGATCTCAAATGTAAAAGAACAATATGTGAACATAAAAGCATCAAGAAAATATTTGACAAAATTGAGAGTAACAAGCACTCAAAATTTTCTAATTTCACTTGGGAAAATGATAATACTTTGGTTCATAGGAAGGATATATTTTGCTACCTCATCTAAATTTGAAAATCACATCTTTAAGGAAAACGACAATTCCCCGATTTCCCATTATGTTGGTTTCTACAAAACATTTTATAACATTTGTATTTCATTTTTTTTAGAGCATGATTAAGGTGATATACAAAAGTGTGCATTTTACTATGATTCCTGTTAGTGATAAAAATTCAAAAGAAATGCAACACCATATCTCCTTCAAGCTCTTCATAGTTCAGAAGAAAATGGGAAATGTCATCATGGGTATGTCCAATTTGTAGAAAATTTCACAGATCAAACAATTAAGAAATTTCACCTTTTAATTATAGGTTTCGTAGATATTAGCTCCATGAATTTTTATCCTTAGTATTTTTATGACTATAAATAAAAGAATGGAAACAACAAAAAATATTTGTCCTCTTAACAACCCTAATGAACTAGGCAATTTAATAGAAAAGATATCAAGTGTGCTAATAAGGTTCAATCCTTTAGGGTAATCTTATCATGCATAAAATAGATCTAAAAATAACTTATGTTATTTGTAAATATAACGAAAAATTGACCCTATCTTTTTAATATAAATATTAAGTCAATTATACCATTAAAACCTTAACTTAAGTCAAATTAAGAAGACATTTAAGTTTTGGAAGTTACAAAATCATGAAGAAATAGATGGCTGAAAATAAAATATGCAAAGACATGTATCAGAGAGGCTAAAGCATTATATATATGAAGAAATATGAATTTCATGTACATACCATAATCCTATTCCAAGGCTAGTACAATCATCGAGCTCTCCAAACCCTAGCCAGGAAAAAGAATGAAAACCCTAGCTCACACCAAAGATCTCCAATAAGATAGTGTCACTCAACCATGTCCTACAAGGTAAGACACATCCTCTTCTTATTCTCTTCAATAAGTACAACCCAGGGTCTCATCTCATAAGCCTAATCTCCATATCTCCAAGGGATGAAAAATTGAATCTAGTATTCAAGACGTTCCAAGAAACCCAATGATTCCAAGACAATAGAGTTAAATTCAAATGAAGAAATATGAAATAAAGGAAGATTATTGTGCTACTCTTAGTCACATCTCTAACACAAGAATGAGAAAAATGATTAATGTGAAATAAATCTCTCCTTCCATCCATATATATGAAAGGTAAGGGAGTCCAAAAATAATTTTGTGGGATCAAGCTACAAAGGCACATGTAAACTCACATATGTGCAGTGCTAAACTCAAAAAGTACATATGCTAATCTCTAAGGTGATGTTGTTCACAAGAAAGGATCCAAATAAAAGGGAACTCCACGAGGTGTGTCCAACACTCCTCTCACAAACCTCCAATGAATCCAACAAACCTCCTAAGCCATGTACTCCATTGGTCCATTCTTTCTACATGAACAATGCCTTACATATCCCTAAGCCACTCCAGGCCTGCATGCAAACATCTTGTTACCCTCATATCTAGGGGTAACTAGATAATATTTTTCTTTGATGTTCCACATAATGGATAATGGTCCTAACAATGACATTCCACATTCTCCATAGATAGTATCCTACACATGCCTGTTATATGATGTTCAAATAACTCATTTTATGATGATGGTGCCCCAACACATGAGATACATTAATCATTGTTTCATATGAAGTGCTTATGTTGAATGTATTAGGCATGAAAATAGGGATCATGGATTGAATCCTATAATGAACCATGATGCTTGGAAGTTATGCCTTTTTCCTTGTTTCACCTTAGTGATCATCATATGTATTTGGGTCAAGCATTGTCAATCTTGGGGAGAAGGGTACTACTGGGGAGCCTTTATAAGGGTAATGTTCCTATGTTTTCTCCATACCCAACACACACCATTTGTTTTCATTCCATTGTCATTTATTTTGGGTTGGCTATGGCATGTACCCGAAAAATGTTCATATTTCGTATTCCCATGAGATGAAGTGACTTGGATGCATGAGGTTGATGCAACTGTATTTAAAAATAAGAGGAGAATGAAAAACTAAATGAAAGGGATATTAATGATTAGTAAAAATCCAAAGAGGCTTGCTTTATACCCCCTCGCTATGAGGCCATCAACCCAAGTCCTAATGTAATGATATGCATAACTAAACAAGTGCTACATAGTAGCTTGTGCCTACCCCTTAGTAAAAAGATACACATGTGACGTTGACCATTATTTATAAAGCTATGAACTTTACATAGAAGGTAAGTATTAGATATTATAAAATTGATTAGATATTAGACAGTTGCCATCTCTACACAATAAGAAGCACCAAAAGAACATTGTATATGCTCATATTAGTAAAGCAGATATCTACTTAGCATAGTTTGTTTACAAAATAAACACAAATACTAATGACATATGATTTTAGGTTACGATGCTACCAATTCATTTTGTCTTTTAAAAATGTGATTAGAGCTTTCAAAAATGAGTTCCTTATGAGTTAAGAAGGATTACAATGCATATTTTTTTGGTTGGAAAAAATATAATTAGAATTATATTAAAATTAATATAAAAATTAATTTAATATATATTAAAAAATGATACATAAATATCTTGATATTTAAGAAATAAAATTCAAATTGGTCTTGGTATGTTTATATATAGAATAATGATCTAATGATTACATTTTTTCTTTAATGTATATATATATGTTTAGCTAATATTTTAATTTTTTTATAACAATAATAGTAATTTATAATAAAGTTACAATTTAGTTGATTTTTATAAAATTTTCTAATCTTAAGAATATGATATGTATGATGAGGTAAATATTTTGATTCCTATTGGATTATGCTAGTCATATAAGTTAAATGATTAATGAATATTGATAGGCTCAAGAAAATAATGATGATAACAAGATTTGCAAGAATCCAAATTTTGAGGTTTTGAAGCCAATTAAGTGACTAAAAAATCTTTCAAGTATATGGATAGATGTGTCTAATTTGAAATATGATTTCCAAAATTTAATTTAATTATAATTATTATTAGGTGGATTGTAAGGATTTAAGCTCAATAGGATATTAGTTATACCCTTCTTAACCTTTCAATTTAATTGATTAATTAAAAAAATGTTATATGAATAAATGACATATAAAGTGAATTATAACTTTTTGGGCATGTGGTATTGCTAAGCTATGGTATTGGTCCATACTATTATAACAATGTGTATTTACATATTAAGAATATCCATCATAGTGAAGTGATAAATCTTCATGGTTAAGAATCATGTTTCCTGCTTTTTTAAATGTATATATGTTGAAATTATATTAATTCTTTTTTTATATAATTAATAATAATTTAAAGTAATGTTAAAATTTAGTTGTATTGGCCCATAATATTATAACAATGTGTATTTACATATTAAGAATCTACACCATAGTGAAGTGAGATAAATCTCCATGGCTATGAATCGTGTTTCATGTTTTTTTAAATGTATATATGTTTAAATTATATTAATTTCTTTAATAATTAATAATAATTTAAAGTAATGTTAAAATTGAGTTAGTTCTTATGTTTTTCTAATTTTATGAAGGTGAAATGTCTTATAAAATAGGCATTTAATTTATATGGTTGCACTAATACTAATAAATCATCATTTATAAAATACATATAACTTAATAAAATTAATCACAATTTAATATATATATATATATATATATATATATATATATTTTTTTTTTTTCCCTCTGGAAAAATCAATATATATTTCATTAATGAGCAGTTTACATATGAGTCTGTTAGAAACAGAGTTCTTGAAAAGTTGTCTGTGCAATACCTCGCAGGGCATGCTTATTAGTTCATTCTATATAAGCTATACATCTTAACAAAAAACCAAAAATTGCAGTATTGTCTGTAGAGAGCTGTCAAAAAACATAAATATATTTAGTTGTCTATTTGCTGATCCAGGGTTGGGTATCCTGGATCTATGTAAGGCCGATGATAGTATTTTTGCTCCCGCTGATCAATAGCCTCTGTAATCTCCCATAGTCCTCGATCCATCAGCGCTGCCTCCTTGGAAAGTTTGTCGGCACCTTTATTGTGCTCCCTGTAAATATGAGAGATAGAAATATGGTTAAAAGCTGCCTTGAGATCGAGAGCTTCTTGTAGAATAGTGCTGAGAGAGTGCATGTGACATATAGCTGTGCCATTCATCCAATTAACAATGATCTGAGAATCTCCATAAATGTTGATGTTTATGCAATGGTGACTTAATGCAAAGTGTAGAAGATGTCGAAGTGTAATCAATTCAGCGAAGTTGTTTGTGCCAACTCCCAGGCCAGCCTTGATGTTATAATGATGGGTCTCTGATACATAGAGAATGATTCCACCCCCGCAGCTTTGTTGGTTTGCCGCTCCGTCAAAAAATGCCCAAGGCGTGCTTGTGTCGATGAGGGGAGGCGGGGCAGGCTGTCGAGGAGGCGGAGGGGAGGGATCAGGCAGTTCCTTCAGGGCAGCTATAATGCTATCTTCTAGTAAGGGCCAGTGGATGGGCTTTTCATCAAAGATGGCTCGATTTCGAGCTTTCCAAATAGCCCAGTTGATTATGATGGGAAGGTTTATCAATTTGGATCCTTTGTTTTTCTTTTCCCATTCATTCCAAGCCTTAATGACGTCCTGTCCCTCCCATGCTCCATTGTAATTTATATGCGCACGGAGGTTTCGCCACAGGTCTGCTGTTGCTCGGCATCTCATGAATATGTGATCTGTAGATTCCGAATCCTCTTTGCAGAGCACACACCTAGTAGGTCCGTGTATAGCTCTCTTCGCCAGCTGTTCACCTGCGGGGACTTTGTGTCTTAGTATGCACCAACTAAACAATTTCGATCGGGGGGAGGCTGTACATTTCCATATATTTTGCCACCAGTTTGGGATTTCTCCAGGTTTTCGGTGTTCAATGAGGTATATATAACCTTCCTTTGGAGTGTATACCCCGTGCTCTGCGCGGTGCCATATCAATTCATCTGGTCCCTCCAAGATGCGGATGTGTGCTTCCATCAAGGCATCTCTGAACTCATCCCATATGGTGTGCCATCTTCTCGGAATGTTTAATTGATCTGCCAATTTCCATGCTTGGTGAAAAATATCAGTTTGAGCTGGGTCTGCTATCTGCGAGATAACCTTTATGTTTTGTGCTGCTAGATGTGCGATTAAATCTTGTGGGAGTGTATGTCTTCCCCCACTGCCGGACCAAGGATCCATCCCAATTCTTGCACTGTTACCGTCCCTGATGCGCCAGACAAGGTTATCCCTGATGAGTGGTAAGGAGTGCAGAAGAGCTTTCCAGATCGGTGATATGCCTACTTTGTTCCAAGAAGGCAATCTTTCCCAATCTAAAATGCTGTGAGGCCATATATACTTATGGTAGGTGATGTTGGTCCATAGGCTGTGGGAAGTAAGGAGAGCCCATCCCATTTTACCAGCCAGTGCTTTTGCAAATATCGGTAGGTCCTTCAGCCCCCACCCTCCCCACTTTTTGGGCAGGGTAATCTTGTGCCATCTGATCCAAGCGAAGATTCGTTTATCTTGATTCCCTGCCCATAGATATCGATTGCATAACTGTTGAAGTTTAGCCAATATGTTTCGGGGGATCCAAGCCATAGCCATCCAGAATACCGGGGTAGCTTCCAGAACAGCTTTTATCAGGATTAATCTCCCTGCCCAATATATATATATATATATATATATATATATATATATATATATATATATATATATATATATATATTATATATATATGTTACATCTTTAATCTTAAATAATATATATATATATTTATAATTCTAAAATCTATCCTCTTTTTAGATATTTATCCACATTAATATTGATATATTTAATTATTTTAAAATATGATTTTTTTAAAACAAAATTTCATTTCACATCACATTGTACGAAAATTATTGATAACTTAATAAAATTAATCACAATTTAATATATGTATATATATATAATTACATCTTTATGGTATCTTACTGCATTTTAAAAATATATATAATATTTATAATTCTAAAATCTATCCTCTTTTTAGATACTTATCCACATTAATATTGATATATTTAATTATTTTAAAATATGATTTTTTAAAATAAAATTTCATTTTACACCACATTGTACGAAAATTATTGATTTATAAAATATCTATCACTACTCAAAACTTGGTTAATATGAAAACAAGTGGGAAAATTCCATAGCTGATGTGATGTCATTTACAACTTTACACTAAATCAAACTTTCAATGATTTAATGTTTTGTGATTGTACATCCATTTCGCGCAGTGATTATAATAGGATCTAATTGGTGGTTGAGAAATTGTTATATAACTCAATTACTTTCAATCATATTAATGTGATGTGATTGTATATCCAATTCAATCCTAAATCGAAAAAATAATCTAAATATCGTACAAATTATTTATGTTTTGCAAGTTCAAAATTAAAAATATTTATGGTAAATCTGTGATGGTATTCATGTTACACGCCTTACAAAGCATTCTGCAATAACATCTCCAAACTTGCAGCCAATAACATTAAACATAAATGTCAATATAAGAAATTTTAAAATTTTAAAAAATATTTTTTAAAGTTATACTTTGTAAAATTGTAAAATATTTTACATGTTTGACTAAACTAATATGCAGTCAGCGCAATACCTACTAGGGCAGACATAATTAAGGAATTAATAGATATATCCCAACTCCTATGCAGTGAAATGCATTACATCAAAAGGGGGCTTGCAAAGCAAAACAAATAATATAAGGAAAAGGCAAGAACATGATGGAAAGACCTAATGCCAAGGAAAGTGTAACTCAATCCACAAAGTTCTCCCTCTAAAAAGGTGATAATGGGGATGAATATCACACATGGACTTGCATGTTAAAGATACCTTTCCCATGAATTAAACCCCAAGTCATATCATTGTCATCCACACTTACAACATGATTGGTTTCTTAGGAAATACTCTTGTTCTTGGTCACTGGCACATCTAATAGGGATATATAATGGTCCTCTTGTACCTAAACTTACCAAATTTCATAAAGTCATAAGCTAGTGAGAAGTTTGAAGAAGAAACCTAATGTGATCTACTTAATGGCTTTTGCATTAGACATGACCCACTTTTTATGTTACATTGACTCTTGTACACATGTTGGTTGGTCCATTGATGCTGCAATAGACATGATCCTTTAAAGGGCATTGATGATTCTTCTTCCACACTTCATTGAGGATGTTATATGCCCTTTGGAGAGTGTTGGGCCTTTTGATGACATGATATCTTGTTGAGTCTTCCTAGCTTTGGATTGTGGACATTGTAATTTTAATGATGGAAATTGGAACTTCTATGATGAGTGTTGGTCCATGATCTCTATTTAAAGAGCATGGAGGGTCATTTGTAGGGTAACCGTTCATGAGAGAAACTTATGTAAATTTTCATTCTTTTATTAATAAATTGCCTGAAGTGGCCGCGTTGGCTCAGGCCGTGGACTGTTTCCCTCTTTAAGGGTTTTAACCATGTCAAAAGTACTGGTGCATTGATCTGCGATCTGTTTGTGAGCGGTGTCCTTTGGTGTTCTGTCTGAGGAACTTACCCTGTAAATTTCTACATGGTATCAGAGCTATTTGAGGGCCGCGTCTGTTGGTGATCCAAATCTGAAGCCGGTAGAACTGCATTCGACTACCGTTTCCTAGATCTACTATTTATGACTGCTTTCGAGCCGAGAGGACTACTCTGTTGTGTTGGGAGCATCTGTTCCAGTGAGGAACCCCTTTCGTTTCACGCGAAAAGGTTTCCGGTAGCCCTAGCTGCGTCATTTTTAAGATCTGGAGGTATACAGTGTTTATTTGCAGTTTACAGTTATTTTCTCTCTGTTTATTTCGGTTTTCAGTTTATTTAGCTTTTTTTTATTACCAGATCTATACCTTTCATTTCTGCGTATGCTGTTTTCCCTGCGACTTTGTGTGATCTGGGCAAATCAGAAATAGAAAGGAAGGATTTTTCTCATGCGTATGCTCTTTTTCGCTGCGCCTTAGTGTGATCTCGAAAAATCAGAAACATTGAGGAAAATATTTAGTTTCCGGCTAAAGCTAACTTCGAGCCGCAAGGTTCGTTTTTTTTGTATGTCTGCTCTCTCTCTCAAACTTTTTGTATAACTCACTTGGTGCAAAGCTAATTTATGAGAGTAGAGGTCTTGGGTTCAAGTCTCCATTTTGTGGGGGCAAATTTTTCATTTCCGCACATTCCCGCACTTCATCGGCGACTTCATCAAATTTTCTTCAAAAAGCCATAACTTCTTCATCCGGAAGCCGTTTTCAGAACCATTTTTTTTGAAACAGCCTAATTTTTCGAGATCTTTCCATTGAAACACTTAGTTTTAGCATCTATAGCTTCAATTTTTTTTTTTTTAAATGGAAAGTCCATGCCAAGTTATTCTTGACAGCACCAACTACTTCCAATGGTGGTCCTACATTGTGGATTTACTTAGAAGTAAAGGTCTCTACAGAATAGCCACAGACCAAGAGACCAAACCGAAAGATGAAGACAAGGCAGCTAAATGGGAAAATAGGCAAGACCAAGCACGTGGGTTGATAGGGATGTCTATTTCTCCAGATTTTAGATTCCATATTGTAGAACTTGATACTCCTGATGAAGCAATGAAACAGGTTACTAAAGTCTTTGGAATTAAAAATGAACTTAAAGCCCATCAACTTGAAAATGAATTGCTTACATTGGACCCCAATAATTTTTCATGCATTGAAGATTTTTTGTCCAAGTTCAAGACCCTTAGACTTCTCTTGGAAAGTGTTAAGGTTAAGAAAGAAGATAGTAGCCTTATCTACTCCATTCTTACCAAGTTGGGACCAGCCTATTCTATGTTTGTTTCCACCTTCCATTCTACAAGAGAAGCCTTCATTTCTCAAGGACAAGCCTACAAGTCCCCTTCCTTTGATTCCTTTTGTGATTCTTTAATAAGAGAACAAGAAAAACTCTTACACCTTGGTCTTCTTCATCTTGGAAACTCTTCTAAGAAAGCGTTAGCCGCCCAGCAGCAACCAAATTCAAAGAATCCTAAGAAGTTGTATCCTAAAAGGAATGGTCCTAAACCAAACAAGGGTCCTAAGCAATTTCCGCCTCAAAATGAAAAATAATTTCAACAAAATGATAAGAAAAATAAAAACAAATGGAAGAAGACTAATAGACATTGCAACTTTTGTAATCGAGATGGCCACTTAGAATCCAAATGCTTTAAGAAGATGGAAGCCTTGGAAGAAGTAATGAAGAAGCATAATATCCATTTGGAGCAATCTTCAACTTCAACTTCATCTTCAGGAATGGCACTTTCTGCATGTGGTTGTCAAGCATCTCGGTCTGGCTATGCACTAAATGTATTTTCTTCTTCTCATTCTCATGAGTGGCTCATTGATTCTGGAGCTTCTTATCACATGGCCAAAAAAAAAGCCATGTTTTCTTCTTTAAATGATTGTAACACCAAAAATATATATGTTGGTGATGATAGATCTCTTAGTGTTGTAGGGACTGGAACTGTTCATCTAGACAATGGTCAATTTAATGATGTATTATGTGTTCCAACCTTATCCTGCAACCTTCTATCTATATATCAGATAACCCATTCAAGTGAAGGTAAAATCGTTGAATTTTCACCTCACGATGTTGTAATTAAGGACCTAAGAGATCCTAGACATATTTTAGCTACTAGCATTGTTGATGATTCTACAAGGTTGTATAAGTTTCACAACTTTGGGTCATCAAATCTTCCCTCAGTATTTGTTGCTCATAATGATGAAGTGAGCAAACTTTGGCATGAGCGATTTGCTCACTTAAACTATCGCTCTCTTTAGAATCTATGTAAAGAAAATATGGTGACAGGTCTTCCAATGGTATCTTGCAGAGATGGTGTTTGTTCCGGATGTGTACTTGGAAAACATCATCAGGACAGTTTTGAAAAACATGCCTCTTGGCACGCCTCAGCCCCTTTACAGCTCGTGCATAGTGATTTATGTGGTCCACTTCCAGTTGCTTCATTCTCTGGCTACAAGTATTTCTTAACTTTCATTGATGATTTCTCCAGACGCACTTGGGTATACTTCTTAAAACTCAAGAGTGAAGTATTTAACAGGTTCTTGGCCTTTAAGGCCTTTGTTGAAAAACAATCTGGACATCAAATTCTTAAGCTAAGATCTGATAATGGCGGAGAATATGTTAAAAACACATTCATCAACTTTTTCACTGAGAATGGAATTCAAATGCAACATACTATTCCATATACTCCACAACAAAATGGTGTAGCTGAAAGGAAGAATCGCACCTTAAAGGAAATGGCTAATTGTATGCTTCAATCTAAAGGACTTAGTCTTAATTATTGGGCAGAAGCAATTAACTGTGCAAATTACATAATAAATCGCACTCCTACTAAGGTTTTAAAGAATATCACTCTAGAAGAAGCATGGAGCTCAATCAAACCAGATGTAAGTCACTTTCGTGTTTTTGGAAGTGAAGCATGGGCCCATATTCCAGATGAGAAACATAAAGCTTTAGAACCTAAGAGTGAAAAATATAATTTTGTTGGATATTCTGAAGATGTCAAAGGATATAGACTTATTCCACTTAAGTCCAAAAATGTTATCATTAGACGAGATGTAAAGTTTGCTGAAAATATATCGGCCCGCGAGCCTAGTTCGGCAGATGTGCCACCTCTCCCTATCTCTTCTACTTTTGAAAATATTTCTTCTTCAGATGATGAAAGCGAGGATGAAAATCCTCCCCCACCTTCTCAGGATTCTCCTTCAGCTCCTTAGCTTCCAAAATGGGTCTGTGCTACTCGGGATGCAGCAGGTGATCTTGCCGGTGATCCTACAGATCAGCGACGTACACGTTCTCAGTTCGAGAGAGCCTCTTCTTTACTGGATCAAGCTTCAGTGAATTATGATCCTGACACCTTTGCAGAAGCTTCAGGCCATCCATATTGGGAAGCAGCTATGAATGAAGAATATCATTCATTATTGGCAAATGATACATGGGATCTTGTTCCTCTACCAAAGGGACGGAAACTTGTTAGATGCAAATGGGTTTACAGAACCAAGTATGGACCAGATGGGAAAGTTGATAAACATAAAGCTTGTCTTGTTGCTAAGGGTTTTTCACAAGTTGAAGGCATTGACTATACTGAAACCTTCTCCCCTGTTGCCAAAATGAACTCTATCTGCCTTGTTCTTTCCCTTGCTGCCTCTTTCAAATGGGAAGTCCATCAGATGGATGTTAAATCCGCCTTCTTGCATGGGGACTTGCATGAAGAAATCTATATGGAACAACCTATTGGATTTATACAAACAGACTCCAGCCTTGTATGTTGGCTTAAGAAATCCCTTTATGGTCTCAAGCAAGCTCCTCGAGCTTGGTATGCCAAAATGGATAACTTTCTTTTAGAAAATGGCTTTTCTAGGTGTCATTCTGACAATACTGTCTACACCAAGAAAGTGGGCAAGTCTCTTATCATTCTTGTTCTTTATGTTGATGATCTTATCCTGACTGGTAGTGATCCCAACCTTATAAACCATGTGAAGTCTAGCCTTAAAAGGAAGTTTGAAATGACGGACTTAGGACACTTACATTATTTTCTTGGTCTTCAAGTCTTGCAATCCAAGGAAGGTATTTCCCTTTCCCAATGCAAGTATGCCTGTGATATTCTATGCCATTTTCACATGGAAGACTGTAAGCCAGCCCCTTCTCCCTTTCAGTCTGGAGTCAAACTTTCAGTCACTTGTACTTCTCCTGAAGTTGATGCTACCTTATACCGTCAACTTGTAGGAAAACTTTTGTATCTAACCCATACTCGTCCTGACCTTTCCTTTGTTGTTGGCCTTGTTGCTCGGTTTATGCAAAACCCACGTGAAAGTCATTGGAAAGCAGCTAAAAGAATACTTCGTTATGTTCGAGGTACAATTCAGTTTGGGATTCATTACAGTGTTGAAGTATCTCCTCTATTGGTTGGTTTCACTGGTTCCGATTGGGCTGGTGACCTTGATGATTGGAAGTCTACTGCAGGTTATGTGTTCATCTTGGTTCAAGACCTATTACATGGGCTTGCAAGAAACAAGGTTCCATTTCTCTTTCTTCAGCAGAAACAGAGTATCGTGGTGCCGTAGAAGCTAGTAAGGAAGCCTTGTGGCTTCGTCAGATCCTGTCAGAGTTTGGCTTTCAGCAGCAGCATCCAACTACACTTTGGTGTGATAATCAAAGTGCCATTCAACTATGGAAAGATCCAATCCAACATCAGCGCAGCAAACACATTGAACTGCACATGCACTTCATCGGAAAGCTCATTCATGACCATGTTCTTGAAGTGCAATATTGTTCAACAGATGATCAAGTTGCAGACATCTTTACAAAGGCTCTCACAGAGGCGAAGTTCACTAAACTTCAATTTATGGTTGGAGTTCAGGAAGTTGTCACTAAGGGGGGATAGGCTCTAGTGCCTCCTTCCTTCTCCTATTGTGTCATATTTGTAAATCCTTCAATCCTATCCCAAGTTGTTCTTAAGGGGGGATGTTAGGATATTTCGACACATAGGAAATAGTTAAGTACAACTTGGTCTAGTATAGAGTTAGGTATAGAGTTACGTAAAGTGTGTTTCTTTACTATGTACATTTTGTAACTTACAATCTGATGGTCACGATATGTAGTGATCTGACGGTTCATTCTCTCCTCGGTATTACCGACACTTGATCCGTGGCTTGACACCTGATTGGTCCATGATCTCTATTTAAAGAGCATGGAGGGTCATTTGCAGGTTAACCGTTCATGAGAGAAGCTTATGTAAATTTTCATTCTTTTATTAATAAATTGCCTGAAGTGGCCGCGTTGGCTCAGGCCGTGGACTGTTTCCTTCTTTGAGGGTTTTAACCATGTCAAAAGTACTGGTGCATTGATCTGCGATCTGTTTGTGAGCGGTGTCCTTTGGTGTTCTGTCTGAGGAACTTACCCTGTAAATTCCTACAATCTATAGGGTTTGTAAGAGATAAAGGCATTACTTTATGTTTTAGGGATTTTATTAGATAAGTGTTATATCTCTAATATAAATAAGAGAAAAAATCCTCATTTATGAATAATTGTTATCTATGGATACATATCATCACTTGTCTACTCTTATACTTATTTTTAGCTATGGATGGATTACTAAATGTACCTTGTTGAGGAGATGATTCATGGATGACTTTTCAAGATTATGGATTTTCCTAGTTGGGCTTTCATGAATGAACAATGATTTTTTGTGTAAGTGTTATCTAAGTCTTTTGAATTTATTTGTTGAATGAATTAAGTGCCAATGTGCTTGCCTAGTGATGATGATGCATTACCTTGTATTTTCGTGGATAAATCCCATCTCTTAAACCCCAGGAAGATTTCTAGTGGAGAATATTCTCTTGATATTATATTGAAAGCTTGTGAAAGTATTAGGAGGATATTTTAGTGTTAGTAGTGGAAAACTGCATTTATCACCCTATATCTACTTACATTTTGTCAAGCAAGGCCTTAATTGACCCCCAACGAGCCCCCGAAAATAGTAGGCACTATTCTTACTCCTTATGGTTAATCATTAATTTGAAAATTTTACCTTTTATTTTATGTTTTAGGATTAGATTAGGATTTGTGACAACTTCGTTTTCATTTTTATTCATACTTAGTCTATGCTTCTAGTGTCATTGAGAATTTGTATGGTTAAAAAATAGAAGTTATCCTCATATCTTATATTTCTGATTTATTTTATAGAATTTTTAGGGTTAGACATCTTGCACTTAGGGATATTGCATCCCTTTAAATTTTAGAATTAGCTAGTTGCTTAAACCCTAGTTTGAGTCATAATCTCAACCCTAGTTTGAATTGACTATTTACATGTTCAAGGGTGGATTTAATTCTCGCTTTATTTAAGTTTTGAAACAACCATAGATTATTTTGAAGTGTTTGGAGTTCCGTCTTTGACCTACATTGAATTTCTAAACATCTTAAATTGTCTAAGAAACTTCATACACTCAAATACGGAAATTGCTTCAAATGAACCTCCTTGTTCACATCTTGATTGTTATGTATTAATGGTGTTTGTGTGAGTACTTAATATAGGGGTTCTTAAAGTTTATTTCTTCTTGTATACTGAATCTATGAAGCTACTATGGAAGCCTCCCTTATGTAGGATCCTAGAGAAGTGATTTCATAGGTGACAATGGCAACACTTGTCTCAATGCCTTATCAAAGGCTTTTCATTGAGGTGCTATATTTTATGATAACACTTGCAATAAACCCTATGTTTTTTAGGGACCAATTCTATCCGTTAGGATGTTAAATGCTCCTCCAATGTAGGATGTTGTCGAAGCAAGAAACCTCCTCCATGTGGTCAACATGTAGAATGCCTTCAAGACATCTAACAATATTTAGTACCTTAAGGAAAATTATCATACAAAAAATTAATTAAGGATAACAAATCACTATGTAAGCCATATCTAATGTGAAAATACATCACATACCATCTAGGGGTTTATTATACACCATGTACCCTAATTCTCATGAGGCACCCCAAAACATGGTTTAAACACTTTCAGAATAACTCAAAGAGGTAACACAACTCATAGTGGAAGGACATAATATTCGTCATTGTTGCCAAGATAGTTAGGCCATAGAGAGCTATGTCAAAAGCATTTCCGAACTCCATGAGTTTTCGAAGATTGTTTCTATTGATAGATTTAAATTAACTTGTAGTTTTTGGAAGGATTTCTCTCATTAAGTGGTGTCTTCCCTAACCACAAGAACCTCCTACCATCTCCAAATGGATGGTCAAACTAAAGTAGAAAATAAGTGCCTTGAACGATACTTATGGAACTTCATGAATGACCATGAACTTTAGTGGCACAGACAATTACAATTAGTAGAATGGTGGTAAAATGCCACACATTATACTTATGCAAAGATGACACCCTTTAAGCAATATAAAAATATCAACCTCCATTAATAAGGAAATATTTCATTAACAATACAATATTTCCTATTATTAAAAATTCTATAACAATGTCTCATGAGATCCTCTAAACCTTAAATAAACATCTTGAGAAATTGAAGAATTGTATCAAGCAACAAGACAATTTGAAGTGAACCATGTGACATTTGAAATGGGAGATTGAGTGTTTTTCCAACTCCAACCTTATAAATACAATTCACTCAAGATTTATAAGAAGCATAAGATAGCCCTAACACATTATGAATTGTATCAAATATGGAGATGAGTGGGCCATGTAGCTTATGCACTAGATATTCCAAATGATGGCGAGCTTCACACTTTTTTCCATTTCTGTTGTTTGAAGAAGAAGTTTGGTTGCATTGCATTAATTCAAACAAAACTACCAATCTTAGATGATGAAGGGAGACATGCTTGAGCAAAAAAGAATTCTTGAATTCAAGCCCAAAGTGTTTCATTCCAAATTCATTAATGAATATATTCTTAAGTGGTAGAGTATTCCTAAAGAGGAGGTAGCTTGGGAAAAAAAGAGTCTCAATCATGTCACCAATCTTTGTCACTACATTGAGTTTGAAGCATTTCATGAGGGATGAATTGTAATGAAATTTTTGGTCCATTAATTATCTAGGGGTGTAATTTATTAATCATATAAGTCTATGGTCTTTCCAAGTCAACATCAAATTGTAAAGTACTTTATAATGTCAGGAGAACAATAAAAACACAAATCTATTGTAAAGTAAAGTACAATGCCAATAAAATCAAGTCTTGGGTTTTGATATGAAAGGTCATGCCACTTATAACATACTTTATAAAATTAATGGCCAACCCTTGGTAACCATACATATACCTTTGGTAATCATTTTTTTTTGGCTAGTTAATATTTCTTCATAGGCATAAGAAACAACTGAATTTGGGTTTATTTATTTC
This sequence comes from Pinus tabuliformis, assembly GCA_031772625.1. Taxonomy (NCBI): domain Eukaryota; kingdom Viridiplantae; phylum Streptophyta; class Pinopsida; order Pinales; family Pinaceae; genus Pinus; species Pinus tabuliformis. Next base: position 932,732,040 of record CM062818.1, read on the forward strand.
TAAAGCTAGGGATTTTTTCCAATTGTTGTTTACACCCTAAGTTCTACTATGCTTTTCTAGTCTATTTTTAGTATGGTGTCCCCAAGAAAGGGTGATTTCTACTATTTCTAATGTTTATCTCAAAAAGTGGACATTGCTTGATGGGATTGGGTGGCTCCTACTATGAAAATCACAATTTTGTTTTCTAAAAATGGGGATATCCATAATAAGGATGCATTTCTACCTCTAGTATGGGTAGATGTTGCACTATCACATATGGTATTTCATTCCTCTACATCAATCTTGATAGGGGAAAAATACTTCTTCTAGTTTGGGACAATCATTCAAGGAGGTTTTGATTCATACTACCAATGTTGAAACTCAATTAATAACTAGATGCTTCATTATGGAGGTTTCTTTAAATTCTAGCATCTCTGTTAGCTAGGAGGTTACAAATAAAAAAAATCTTAGTTGGTTCACAATTTTGTTTGTGATTTCAATGTGTCTTGGGCTTAGCTCTCAAACCTTCATCAATGGATTTCTCACTTTTGGAAACCCCTTCAAGAATAATCCAAAGTTTACCCATGTGATCAAGGCTTCTTTGTTGTTGAGTTTAAGTTTATTGAAGAGAGAGAATGCATCCTTCATTTTGGTCCTTGATTTATAGGATCTATTGGCTTGTGTATAAAAAAATGGTTTTTTTTACCTTCAAACCCTTTGCATGCACTTCAACTTGAACTCTAATGTGGGACAAGGTTTCCAACATGCATATGCAATTCCAGAGATCTTATTCTCTAGCCTCCATTGTACATGTTTTGGGGAAGTATCACTTGTATATTCCATCGACACTCTCAAACGCAGTGTATTGAAGCATACTTTAAAAATGGCATGATGAAAGAAATATTAAATAAGGTAGTTGATCATGTTTAGAAGAAAAAACTAAAATATGAATATGTTGCATTTAGATGTGGATTACATTTTTCATGTGGACATTTGGTATCCTCTTAGTTTAAAAATGTTGTGCTAAGTTTATTAAGGGTACTTAGGAGCCTATCATGGGGGGGGGAGTAGAAAGAAGAAAGGTCACAATCCCACATGGTGATAAGGTTCTTAGGAACATCATCATCTAGTGGAGGTTACAAACACTGCAAAGGATTTGGACCTTGAAGACAAAAAAAATTCCGAGAATAAAAGACTTTGTAAACAAAGATCATAACATTGGTTCCTTGGATAAAATTTAATGGTCTCTGTTGTGGCTCCTAGAGACAACCCTTGGGTTGAGGAGAGGTTATTGCGTAAGACATCTTATTCTCTCTTGGCAATAAATCAGTGTAGCTCAAGAGGTGGATTTAAAATGATTTGGATTTCAGTTCAATTACCTTTCTCAGAGGGAGATTCAATATACACATGAACAATGTATCATTCCCAATAATAAATGCTTAGACCTAGTGGCCGGCACAAAGAATGCAACTTAATATGTCGTTGTAGTAAAGATGGAGAGGAGAAATAGAAGATGGGAACCTTGTTCAGAGGGATGGATAAACACATAATCCTAGGCAACAAATCCTGATAGAACCATGAAAATATTAAAGGAGGTGTATAAATTATGGAGCGCACTTTAAGGCTTTCAACTCTATCTCTCACAGTAATATAAGCTAGTTCGTAACACAGGTAGTTCTACAATTTCATAGGTATCATATGCTAATACATAACATAGATAAATATACAATTTCATAGGTTCAATCTGCTATCACATATCCTAAGTAAATATGTGAATTAAGAGTGAATCCAACAGCTACAATTACACAATTTATGAAGAAGAAAACACACATGAAGTGAAATACAGAGGAAGAACACATACTACATATCCCAAATGCTTGGAATCACCATAAATTCTTCATTAATCCTCCAGAATGAAATACATATCACCACCCAAACTTGTGGGGTTTGTCAGCCAATAATAGCTTGTTGGTACCAGGAAAATCGAATGTTTCCTATTAAGTTCCTCTTCCCTTTTATAGGGAGAGAGTTAAAACAAATAGTTACAAAATATCTAGAATGCTCCAGATGTTTGAACTATCCAACTGTCTGAGCATGTGAGTGGCCTAACTGTCCTAATAGATTTTGATTCTTCATGGAAATGAAATCTTTACAAAACTTAAACAACACATGATGTGTCATGATTGACATAGTAAAATATCTCCATTGCTAATTCCTCTAATTTCTTGGGGTGGACTTAGGCTCCCTTATTTGGACTCATGGTGGTCTAATGATTTGGAGTTTGTGTGACGTTGACGAACTGATCACATTTATGCATCATTAACCTTTGAGAATGTGCCTTTGAGTGATCTCCATATTGAGAATTCATTCTCAGTCACACTGCACAAATATCAAAATGTACAACAACGTGGCATATTTGAACTGATGGCGTTGTTCTTCATTTAATCCCCTATAATGCACACACTATATTGGGGACGAATTACTTCTCAGCACTAGACATGACCAAACTTCTCTCTGCATATCGTGGTCCTTCTCACTTTGATTGAACGATCTTTGCAGTTGCAATTACTCTTGCAGGCATTTGATTAGTTGTTGACTCATTTGTCTTCCATGCTCTCTGTGTTGCAGTGTCGAAGCTTTTTCATATCATAACTCTATTAAAACAAATTCTACGAAATTATAAGACTATGATGCCTTCAGCCCCTTTGCTCTTAATCCCCTTTTCTATCTCTCCTCCATGATACCATGTGTTGTGACCAGAGGCTTAGCACTTAGGTGCTAAGGTCTTTGCAACCATTTCAGGGGCCTATCCCTTAGTGTACTTTCTCTCACCCTTTGGTCATTTTGGGTCCCAACAACCAAGCGCCAACAATGCATCAAAGCCCCTTTCATCGTAACTTTTCTCAAAAGGACTTTACAACGGAGTTACGATCTCCCCTACTTACAAAATACTTTAGAACACCTAGGTGATCTTCCCTCTCTACACCCTTGGTCCTTTGAGTCCTCATGACAAAATGGTACTTCACATCGGAGCCCCCTTCATCGAAACAGAAATTTTCACAAAACAAGTTTGATAAGAGTTACGAAAACTCCACCCCCTGAAATACCGACCTCCGAAATGACATCATACTAACATCATCACTACCACATGGTGCCCCCCTAGATGGTGATGTGTCACCCAGATTTTCCCTATTAGGTCCCGGAAAATGCTGAAATTGATTGCCATGTGTCCACCATACGACCATGTCCTGCTGACGTCATCTGCCACATTTTCTCCTCGAGGCCATTCACTTTTTGCCATGTGTCTCCCTTGAGGAGAGAGAAATGGTCCTTGGGGTCCTCGGTTTCACGATGATTTCCTTTGTATTTCCTCTGCTCCTCGCCACTTCAACACTTCTAAAGAAACCCAATTTTAAAGGAGTTACAAAACTTCGATATTCTGATACCACTATGCTTCAAGGTCTTCTTCTTCCAATATCGGGTTCCAAAATGTTGAGGATTTGATATGCTCTCTACCTCCCGCTTCGATTTCTTGCTTTGATATTCAATTTTAGGTCCGCCTTTTAAGTAGACTATCAAAGTCTTTCTCTACAACAAGGATGAAAAATAAGACAGTTTGTCATAAATATAAGATGGCATGACATATGACAACATCATCTCCAATTGGAGACAATTCCTGGTAGCAAGATGCTGAGAACCTTCAGATTAGTTCCTTCTTTCTATTGGGCATGGAGTCATTTTATTTGAGTACATAAAAAAACAAAACATAAGTAGTAAGGACTTAAAACATCACTGGTATGTACAATGGCTCACCGGTATATACAGTGCACGAAAATGGACCTCTTTAATGCTGGAAATAAGACTTGAAAATCGACCCATTCACAGGCAATTCAAGTACCTCACCATCCAAATTTTCCAGCAAGAAGGTGTTGTTTCCTGTGGCTTCATATATCTTGAATGGTCCAAACCATAAGGATCAAACTTCCCATGTTTTCCTTTGTCCTCTCTCCTAACATCCCATCTGAGCACCATATCTCCTAGTTGTAAGGGTCTGCCCTTTCTTTTTTGTCAAAAAGGGCCTTTATCTTTTCATGATATTTAATGAGATTCTGAGTTACCTCCCCTATGATTTCTTACAGTTCTTGGCCAAAGAATTTTTCTCCAACACATCTTGTAGAATTTTAGCAACTTGCATGGCTAGTTGGACAGGGAAAATGGAAGCCCTTCCATATACCAATTCAAAGGGAGACTTCCCAGTTGACCTCTTGGTAGTGACTTTGTTGGCCCATAAAGCAAATTTCAATTGTGAGTCCCAATTTTTCTGATTTTCTGATATGGTCTTTTTCAGAATCCTCACTAGAGTTTTATTTGAAGATTCAACTAGTCCATTCCCCTGTAGGTAGTAGGTGGTGGAGTGCCCCATGATGATGTTGTATTTTTGGCAGAAGCTAAGAAACTTGGCTGACTTGAACACCTGAGTGTTATCAGTGATAATCTTCTTTGGACAACCAAATCGGGCAATGATATTCTCCTCCATAAACTTTATTACCATTGCATCGGTGGCATTTATGGTTGGGATGGCCTCCACCCATTTCGTGAAATAGTTAGTGGATATAAGTATACATTTGTGTTGACCGTTGGATGGTGGATGTATTTCTCCTATGTAACGCCCTCCTCCCACATCTACCCAAGCAACTGACCAGACGGGGTAATCATGCGACGAGAGGCCACTATGATATCATTCGACCTCCTAAGTCACATTAAGGAAGTGGAACCGATAGAAACACACCATACAAACATTAATCATAAGCTATAGGACCCTCGGGAACCAATCTAATACCTTAGATAGCTTGCCTTGAGGTCCCACTAAGATTTTGTACAATTTAAGGCTCAGTCGCTCCCATGCTATAGGCATGAATGCGACCAACAACCCAAAGTCACTCTCACAACCTTGTCTGCCAACACCTAGAGACCAAAACTGTCAGTGCTATGCCAACGACACTGGGATTTGAGCCACTTTTTCAAGCCAAAGCCCAGGTCACTGCCCAGAATTGAACCATCTCTTCGGATTAGTAAAATAACATGGACATGACAATACTAAAGCAAATACTTGTTCAAGACCTTGATTGGACCCCTACTAGCATTGACAAGCATTTTTTCAAACATATTGCGAATGTGAAATCTACAGGTGTAATTAACAGTTTTGAGCATAGGGGTATCATACTTAGTTGAGAATCGCTAAAAATCATTGATGCCTCAACACATCAACTGCCATTCCATCCATTAGGTCATAGATACATTGATCATTCAATTACAAGTAAAAACATGAGGAAAGCCATACATGGTTGTTGTCATAAAACATATACATAACCAACATAATAGGGACAAAAATACTCATGAAAGTACGACCATATAGACAGTTACATACAATGCATCAAAATGCTCATAGAAATACAAGGATAAATAACATTTCATTAATCATGCAAAATCCAAACCTGGGATGGGACTTCCACATTCCACCCGACCGTAGAATGACCGTAGAATCTCTCTTCGACCATTCACCCCCATGCCATATTCCAAGCATGAATGTTGGATCTCATAGAACACATCAATGAAAACCCATCCATGGCTTCCTGAGGCCATCCACCTCAACCCATAAAACAGTGATTCCACCTAAGGTTCAGACATCACAAAGCCATCATCTAACCGGTCTCTATCCCAGCCATCTAAGGCTCCCGAGCATTTGTTCCAAACAATGCTCCAGGACTAATAACTCAACCCATAGTTGTCATCGGGCTCCAGAGTGTTTGTCCAACTAAGGCTCTAGGACTAGTAACTCAACCCACTAAGGGCTCCAGAGCATTTGTCCAACCAAGGCTACGGGACTAGTAACTCAACCCAAGTTGTTATAGGGCTCCAGAGTGTTTGTCCAACCAAGGATCCTGGAACTAGTAACTCAACCCAAGCTAAGGAAACATGAGAACCAACCAAAAACAAATAATGAAAGTAAACCCACAATCACCATGGATATCTAGGAAATGTAAAGGCTAGGCAATCCAGTGTCAATCCAAGCAATCGTCCATGCTAATGACAAATCACAACCAAGAAATCACATGTATGTGCCATGCATGCCAAAACTAGTGAAGAAAGCATACATGCAACTCGGTACCTGCAAGAAAATCTAATGTAGTTCCTGATCCCAATACCCTCTTGCACCTTCCTGCTCTTCTTTTGTCTTCTTGCTTCAAAATCCAAGTATGCCACACCCTCCAAGAGTGCTCTAAGAAAAATATAAGTCTCCAAGAGTATGAGAGAGAGATAGAGCATAGAAGAGAGCTCCAACACTGAACTGAAAAAATGTTACCAGTTGATCTTCTCAAGCCTTTTTATGAATGAGGCCTCTATTTTCTCCATTTTCCATTATTTTCCTTCATTTTCCTCCTCACATGTAACATGTGACCTTTCACCTCCATTTTCTCCTAATTTCCATTATTTTCATAAATAAATGTGCCAAAATGGCATTTTTCCTTTCCAAAGCCTTAACCATTGCATTTTCCAATTTCCTTAGCCATAAACAATCACAAGTAATCTCATCACTAGGATTCTGCCCAACATTCCGCTTGGAATAAGTGTCCCATCATCCGTGGTTATTATTTTACTTTTATTTACTTTTATCACATGAAATTTTCACTAAGGTTGTTACATCCTATGAAGTCTAGCCCCCATTGCCTGAAGGGCTCCTCCATAAAAACAAGGATCAAGGGGAGAGGCACTAACTTCTGCTTCTCTACGAAAATCTAGCATTTATCACAAGATCGAACATATGTATGCACCTTACCGAATAGTTTGGGATAATAGAACCTGACTTTGAGGATTTTATGGGCCGTGGCTCTCCAACTGTAATGTCCCCCACAAACAAAGTTGTGGAATTCATTAATTATCTTGGAAATATCCTCTTCTACCAGGCATAATAGTAAAATCCCCACTTAGCTCTTCCAATACAGCTGACCATTTGAGATAACAACTTTTCAGCTTGCAACTTCAAGGCCCTATATTTAACTTTGTCAAAATTTATTGGGAAATTCGAAAAAGGAAACCACTGGAAAATATATTTGTACCAATGTGAGGCGAGGTACTTCATCTAAATTTTCAATGTTGAGGATACAATGCTTCTCTACTCCTCTTCTTTTCCACTTCCTCCTCCCTTATCTGTCATCGAATTTATACCTAGGACCTGAAATTTAGCTTCAGACAATATTTTAGCCAATCCCCACCCCTTGATCAACTTAGTGGGTTTGATATCCATGTCATATTCTTGAATTTTGGCAATACACTTTCGCCTCTTACCTTCACTGTCTCCTTGCACGAGAACGTCTTTCACGGCGACAATTGGAACATACACTATTATATTAGACTGCAGGACATAAATTCGGAAGGCCTTCAAGGCTTTGACCAAGGCATAAGTTTGTTTCTCTAATATATTATACTTCAGCTCTACATCTCGCAACACCTGGCTGAAAAATGCAATTGGCTATTCTTGTCATTCATTATTATTTTACAATAGAACAACTGCCACTGTGTTAGGAGAGGAAAAAGAGAAAACGAAGAATGGCCTCATATAATATGGGTTGGATAAGGCTAGGGATTCTGCAAAATATTTTTTTATTCTAGAGAATGAATCTCGGGCTTCTATGATCCACTTGACTTCCCTGTCCTTCTTCAACATTTCTTTGACTTCTTTGACAATTTCAACATAGTTTGGTATGAATCTCATTAGAAAATTTATTTTGCCTAAGAAAATTTGAATATCCTTCCTATTCCTGGGTAAAGGAATATTATTAATAGCCTCCACCCTTTTGGGATCAATCTTTACTCCTTCCTTTGCTACAATGTGACCCAATAACTTCCCTTCACTTAAAGAAAACTGAGATTTCTTTGGGTTTAGGGACATGTACCATACATTCTGCACTTTCCAAAGGTGAGCTGCAAGTGCTCAAGGTGCTTTTCATCTGACTCAAAGAAAACAATTATGTCATCTAGGTATATTACTATGAATTTATCCCACTCTCAAACAAATGCTATATCCATTGCTCTCTAGAAAGTAGCTCTAGCGTTTATGAGGACGAAAGGCATTCTGGCATTCATAAAAATTCCCCGTGGTGTAGTAAAAGTCGTTTCCTTCTTATCCTTAGGGTGTACAATGACTTGGTTGTATTTAGAGAAAGCATCCATCATGGACATCCGGGCATACCCTACCACTTTCTGCATAATATAATCCATTTTAGGCGGGGGATATTTATCTTTCAGTGAGGCCTTATTCAAGGTTTTGAAATCTACACATAGACTTATTTCCCTAGTCTTCTTTGTGACAGGAACCATATTTGCTACCCAATTGGAGTACCTTAAAGGCATAATTATCTTAGCCTGTAACAACTTATTAAACCTATTTTTCAATCGATGAAAGAAACAAAGGACTAATCTTCCTGAGCTTATGCGTATACAACTTCGCTTCCGTTTTTAGAGGAATTTGTGATGTAGGACACCAGGATCAAAAGTCTTAAAGCATCATATGACCAAGAAAACACATCCATGTACTCCTTGAAAAGGTTCAAATATCTTTGTTTGTATTCCCTAGGAACTCCTTTAGCCAATTTAATGATGTTAGGATCTTCTTTGGTGCCAATGTTACAATCCTCCACCTACTCCTCAAGCTCTTGTTCAGCTGGCTTAGCATGCACATCATTTGAGTTAAAAATCATTTCTAATATAACCAAACCTCTGGGGATGATATTTCCCTTTAGCTACAAGATTATGTGATCAACAATAGACCCTTCCCAACTTGCTTGTTGTTCCTATGTTGGTTGTTTGTCCTCCTGATCGATCACCGATTTTGATAATTCCCTGACAACCTCCTTGAAGAACTTGATCTATTCTTCATCTTCAAACACCTTCCAGTGTCTCACATTGTTTGGTACTGAAGGTTTGTACCTGATCTCAACTTCATATCTGAGCAAGTGGTTTTGGGGATGTCTGAAATTACTAGCAGCAATTTCCAAAGAGTCAACCATATGATTTCATTACCTAGGAAATAACTGAATATTGAAGGCTAAGAAAAAGTTTTCAACCAAATCCCATACCTCGCTCCTATAGGACTTCAATATTGAGTGCTTGGTTTGACATTGATTTTTGATTTGCTTCACCACTAGATTTGAGTCCATAAACACATACAAGAACCCAATGCTAAGTTTTTTAGTAGCTTGTAGCCCCAACAACAAAGATTCCTATTCACCGACATTGTTAGTGGCCTCAAAATCTAGCTTGAAAGATAGAGGAATCAAGCTACCTTCAAAAGACACCAATAACACACCTACCCCATTTCCTTGCTTAGAATAAGCACCATCAAAATACAACTTCCATACCTTGTCATGCTCCGATGAATGTTCACTCTGATGCACTGAACATTCCACCTAGGTGTCTCCTAGGATTCGAGCATCCTCTTCTAATAGAAGATATGAAAAATCCTTCTCTTTGCCATACACAGGAGCATTATTTGAACAATATTCATTTGTGAATGTCTTCAAAAATTCGGATTCTTTGTATAATCGATGTTCCTCTCCACCAAACACTGAAATGGTAGCATATGTTAGATCCAGTTTGATGGACCCCCCAATTTTTTATCCCCATAACCTAGACAAAAGCATACCAAATCTTGCAGGGATGTTGGCAACTACAATGTCCATAACTACACTTTTCACTAGGATTTGGGCCAAATTGACCACTAAATATTTGATCATACCCAAGCACTTTACTCTTTTAGAATCAAAGGAGTATAGATCTTTGTATGGTTTTGTTATTTGTAGTCCCAACTGCTCCATCACAAATAATGGCATTAAGTTATGATATGCTCCTGAGTCAAGCATACAATTATGTAGCAGTAGGCCATGGATCGCCAAGGAGACATAGAATGGGGTAGTGGAAGAGTCCTGCTCCTCCACATGGGGTCTATTTTTTTTCTATCATATTCTTATAAGGATGCCAAGAAACTAGTTTTCACCACCTTTCGTTTTGAAAATAATCAAATTGAACAAGTGGGCAAGTTCAAGCCTTGGTGGTACAACAAGAGGCTCTAATAACAGAGCTCAAATCAATAAAAGATTACATCAAGCTAGTGCAATAGGATAAAATAAGAAATTCGCAAAGGAGTAACGCCTTAGTTAAAGGTCAAGCAAGTTTAACAGCGGATTGTTGTCTATCTCCGCACAACAGACCCTCAGAAACACTTTGGGGGGTGGGGGGTTGGGGGGGGGGGGGTAACCTGCCTGGTAAATAGATCGACACTAACCCCGGAGTTGAATAGTCAAATGGGTGGATCTGGCAATACAATGGCCCATATTAATTCTGGGGGGTCATGGCAGGATACCTCCCCCCACTCTTCACCCGCCGGAGGAAGGTGGCGACCACTTGCCACGTCATAAATCTGCCAATGCCATCAACAAGCAAGCGATGAAGGTAAAACGATAATATTCTTTCCTCCTTGCTCCCATCCACTTGCCACCTGCCGCCTTCCAATCATCTCTTGCCATGTGTCCCCCCTCGTGACGTCATATGCCGTCAGATGACCATTGTTCTCTCTTCCTATAGAAACCCTTCCTCCTTCTAACTTTTCTTGAATTTTGTTTTGTTTTCATGTGAAACTCCTCCAGCCGTTCAACCACATGACAATGCTGCCTCCCAGATCAGCCTGTCACAACTAAAGATACTGCTAATTATGTCAATCGTGACACTATGTTATTCTATGTTTTATATAAATATTTTATTTTCAGAGAATCAATTCCAGTTAGTTAGGATTCAACTAGTACAGTTGTGCCACTAAAGCATGTTGATATTTTTGTTATGATGATTCACTGCAAAATCAAGAAAGAATATTTTGTAACGGGTTCTCTTCCCGAGGTCCTATAAAAAACAATTTATGATATGAAACTAGGATTCTAAATTTTGTTTCAAGAAGGGAAGCTCTGAAATTGTCAATGAAATGTATGCCATGTTGAAGATTAATGAAAGCTTTCGGTGATTTTGGCTCACATGTTACTGTAGTATGTATTTGCTTTTGTGTTATTCCATGTACCTTCACTCTTCTTCTCAGATTACATGTAATTGTAGCTGCTAGACATATTTTTGTTAAATCACAAATTCATCCATGTCATGTTGATTTAAGATTCCTATGACTGATAAAACTTGAATTACTTAATATGCGCTCCATGTAATCTAACATGTCATTTAATTGTTTCTTTCATCCATTTCACGATGAAATATAAGGCATTGGATTCTTAACTAAGCAATGTGTATTTAGTTTCATTCCTTTATATTTCTTCTCTCCAATTCATTGCAATGACTGATAAACTACATGTTCACATGATGTTGGCCACTTGAGCTAGGCCTTAATCCTTCTATGAGTATTGTCTTGTTTCCAGTCTTATATTTCTCCTCTTAAGGAAGCTTCTAAACCAAATTTTTGTTAAATGTGTTAAATATTGAGTGTAAGAGAACAATCTCAACAAATCTTGCAAACACTCATCAAGATGTCCTAGGCATTGGTCTCTCCTCAACCCAGGGGTTGCCTCTACGAGCCACAACATCTTTTGGCGCCGTTTTCGATGACGAATCAAAACATTTTCCCTGGGTACAACACTTGCACACCTTTGGTTGGGTGACCAGAAAGGGGTGTGGGTTGAAAATCTCTTACCTTGTCAACTCCACTAGTTTGAATCTCATTTTGAGCATCATGGCTTTCAAAAGGCCTCACACTCGCTCTGACACTTCACAACAGAGAACTCCTCCTGTGTCTGACCCTGAAAAGGTAATATATAGGAGAGTCTAGAAAGAAAGAACTCCTGTCACTCTAGGCCTAGTGATCTATTTCCTAGAAGTATCAACCTCCAACTCTCAGAAGGTTGTGATAAATTTCTCTGAATCTTCCTCCAAAGCCTTGGAATATTCTGAGGAATGTTGTACTCTGTTCAACTCATTTTCCTCAAGAATCAAAATCAAAGAAGCATCTTTCAACTCACCACCCTTCACATTTCATACCTTCCCAAAACCATAAGAAGTCAAAGATATTCCCATAAATAGTCCAACACAAAGCATCAATAGTTTTCCAGCTCAGCTCTAGTTATCTGCAACTCATACGGCTCCTCAACAAGGCCTCGTGATAAACCTCCTACCACCTCCCTTGCAAAACATGGTTGTCCTTGGCTTCCTTTTAAATAAATATGCTCCACTGTACCTGCCACAACCCCTAAATGGGATGCCACAAGATTATCTTAAGCTCTTGCCAAGATTTACTGGAGAGGATGATATCTCAACTCAAAGGCATATAGAAACCTTCTATGCATTTGCAGAAAAAATGAATGTAGAGCACATGGATGTGGTGTTAATAATCTTTGTTCTGTCCCTAGATGGGGAGGCCAGGAAATGGTTCAAGTCCCTCCCAAATGCTTCAATCACTACCTGGGAGGAGATGGAAAACTGTTTTATGCAGAAGTGGGGGGAGAAAAGGGACCATGGATCCTCCTCACTGAATTCAATGGAATGAAGAAAAGTATAATGAAGATGTTTCAGAATTGATAAAAAGGTTTAACAAATTATACAATAATCTTCCTTCTAAAATTAAACCTCCATAGGTTGCTCCCAAAGTGCTGTTTGGTAGGCCTTCAAACCAAAATTTGGGTTCACCCTTAGAGAAAGGATGTCCCGTACCCTAGATTAGATTCAAATAGATGCTCTAAAAGTTGAAGAAATTTCACCTCCTATTAAAATTGGAAACTAGGGAAAAAAATCATGTGGGTCATCTTATTCATGCCTAATAATATTTTTATTAGATTCCTCTCGTCGAGAGGTGTAGGATTGATATAAAGATCATCCGATTCCGATAAGTATTCATGGAGATATGAATTTATTTTGATTATGGAATTATTATCAAGCCGACCTACAACTCATGTAGGCTCAGAAGCCCAACAGTCGCATCTATTCAAACACAAACATTGTGTATAAATACAAGAGGACTTTTCCTCATTTGGACTCACTCATCTCATCACATCTCTCTCTCTCTCTACTGCGCAGAAAAGAGCCTCTTCTCTACTGCGCAGAAAAGGGTCTCTTCCTCACACATGTGAAGCCGGAAGCTGCTGAAACTGAAGCTACAACTGCAGAAATAAAGATTGACTTGCATGGACTAGAATATCTCCTCATCTGCATTATAGGTTCATCTGAACCTCCTCTAAAATCCACAACTTTTGGTGGTGGAATCAAGTCAATCCGACGAACGGTTTGCAAGATATCGACTGCCCTAGTTTGAAGCTGGAGGCTACTAAAACTGACGCTGCAACTGCAGAAGTAAAGTTTGACCTGCGTGGACTAGAAGATCTCCTCATCTGAACTACGCTGTAGGTTCATCTGAACCTCCTCTGAAAGCCACAAATTTTGGTGGTGGAATCAAGTAAATCCGACGGATGGTTTGCAAGATATCGACTGTCCTAGATTGGAGCTGAAAGCTACTGAAACTGAAGCTGCAACGACAGAAGTAAATTTTGACCTGCATGGACTAGAAGATCTCATCTGAACTGCATTGTAGGTTCATATGAACCTCCTCTAGAAGCTGCAACTTTTGGTGGTGGAATCAAGCCGATCCGACGGTCGGTTTGTGAGATATCGTCTGCCCTAGTTTGATGATGACCGCTAATGTTGATGCTGTTGATCTAGGGTTTGCTACTGCTGATATAAATCAGATTTATTGTACTATTTCTCTCTACTGAATTATTGAAGATAAAATAAGATTTGATCAAAGGGTTTCCCAACGCATTGTGGGGTTTGTCCCTGGCTAGCCACCACATCTTGTGTCGCTTGTCTTGGCTTGTTTTCTGTCGATTGTTTAATGTTCTATCTGCACTTTACTTTATGTACATGTGATTGCTAATCTGTGGAATATAATATGGAAAAGAAGTAAATTTTTATAAGCATAGAACATGTTAGCGCTTGAAATTTCACCTCAAGCTGAGAAAGGTAAACCTCAAGGCAACATCAAACCATTTAGCCTCGTAGCTAGCCCTACGGGGCAAGAGAAGGCTCTCTCCGGTCTATCTCATGAAATCTTCAATAGATGAGATGACCAATAAGGTAACACTGATATTAGGCTAGTAAACTTATCAAAGGGTTTGATTTGGGATTTTTTGGGTTTTTGGTGGCAAATTGAGGGGATGGCAATTTTGGATGCGGGGATTGGACATAGTTTCTGCAGGGGGTTCTTTGGGGTGAGGTAGGAGACAGTATTGATGCCTTTGATTAAGGTGGATGGTCAGGAATGAAAGGTGAGGAGCTAAAGAGAGCAAACAATAACTTTGAATTCTCTTTAGACAGTAGAAAACATTGAAATTAAACAAATTTAAAAGCAGAGCATGGCATGCATGAATTCTTACTTTAACACTTCATTTGTTTAATGTGCAGAAGTAAAAGAAAGGAAATGAGTCACATAACAAGCTTACAAGTACATTGAGAAACACACCATCAACACATGAGTCCACAAGAATCCAAAAGAGGACTGCAAAACCCTGGTCTTCCTTAGCCAAAAATTGCAGAGATACAGTGAATAATACAATGATAGCTTCTCCCTCAAGAGTCCAACCATGAAAATGAGCAAGAAAGTACATAATATAGATGATCTAACTTCTTTCCCTGCCTCCATGGGTCGAGCTCACTATCCTAGGAGCTGTTTCATCTACTTCTAAACTAAGCACTACAAACTAGGCAGTCAAAACAACTTGCCTCTATAAGCTAGGAAACCAATTCATTCATTTAATATTTACCCTTTTCATGAATGAATCTTCTAGAAGTGTTACATAAGAGTAAAAGTGTCTTAAAAGTACAATAATTACATCAAATAGAATCATAATTCACCCCAAAAAGTCAAACTGGGTCAAACTGCGTTTTTTCTGAGCTGTACAGTGCATTTTGGAAAAATCTGCCTGACGGGTCGCGCGCCCCTGCCTGACAGGTCGCGCGCCTTTGGAGCCACTTTTGGGGCACTTGAAGGTGTCCAAATTGGGTAAGAGTAGGCTTGTTTGAAAGGTCTGTGAATCTAATTTCCAACCCAACTGGAATTTTTGAATTTGGAGTTGAGTGGCAGAAAGTCATTTTTTTGCTAGTTTTTTGACTTTCTGGAGGCCCAAAACTTCACCAAATCTCAAGTCCATCCATGAGCATGTGTAACTTTGCATGACAAATCTGGAAATGCTGAGTTTTTGCGAAATGGAGTTGCCATGATGAAGGGTCGCGCGGGGGGTGAGACCCGTTAATGGAGAAAACCTGTGTTTGGCATAAAAAATTCACAAATGACAAAATTTTCTCCAAATTTCTTGAAATTTGGACTGGGAGTCCCCAATCAAGTACCATGCTTAGTCAAAGAGGCTTTGGCCAAAATTTGGAGTGGATCGGGCGTTTTCCTTCATTTTTGTGCTTTGGCCAACCGTCCTTGGAGCACCTTCGTTCTTGTCGGTAGTTTTGACATTTATTTAAAACCATGACACCTGTGCAAAAAGTGAAGGAGGTTTTTCTTCCTTGGCATGTTGTGGACAAAAACCTCTCTCAGTTTTCCAAAATTCATCTTTTATTGCTCTGGAACATCATTTGAGTGCGACTTGTCCCGATGTCTGAAACAAGGAATTTTGTCGAAATGGAGCAAAATGAAGGGGATAGGGGGCTTCTAAATTCTTGGGGAAATTTTTGGGAGTGGGGAGGGATGTTAGGAAGTAGAGGAAAGTGGAATCTCAGAGATTGAGCGAGGGGAAGGGGTCCAAAAGGGCAAAACACAGGCCCAACCTAGAAAATTGCCAGGGTGTAGCTAGAAACTAGGGTTTGTGCAAAAATGAGGAATTTGGGGGATATAAGGGATGGGAAGCATTTGATAGGGTATTTTAAGGATAGGGGAAGGCTTATGAACATCAGGAAACAAGTTTTGCCGGTGATTTGACCATCCAAGAGAAATTGCCTTCAAAACCCTAGGAGAGGGAAATGACCTTGCCTAGGCACAACTGAAGCATGAATAAGGTGTAACATGACCCAATGGAACCTAATATGATGATAGCAACCCTCTGAATGATGATAGGCTCAGCTGAATGATAACATGGACTGACATTTGGACAACTTTGAAAAGTGTGAAAGCAAACCCTAGACCTAATGCCTAGTGACCAAATTTTTCTTGAAGACTCACTGAAATGACAAAATTTGACCTTGACACTTCAAAATCACTTTGTAAGAGCACGTTTGATCACTGGAGGAAGGCTGGAAAGACTGACACTAACATTGGCTCCAATGGGGATGGTAGCTCCTTGGAGGTGCCAAGAACCTTAGACCTCTGGGAGAGCAGACCAGTGCTTTCAACCATTGGGTGATGGAGTCCATTATTTCGGCAAATGACACAAGACTTTGACTCATTTATTGACTGAAAACTGACTGAAACTTAACTGAAGCTTGACTCAAACCGACTCGATGGAAAACTGAAATAACTTGAAAAACTCACTCAACAGACCAAACACAAATGACTCATGACTGACTTAAAACAATACCTTTCAAAGCTTATTGAAGGGCAGCAGTCCATCAAGATTTGAAATCATGATGACAACCACCTGTGTTTCTTACAAGACAATATACCATCAAACTATATCAAAATGCCAATGTAACCAATCAAGCAGATGCCTTCTTGACTGATTCTCCCAATCAGATCTCATGATCAACAATAGATACTGGTAACTGGGCATCCAAAAGCATAGCTGACCATGATCTCCTTCATCATTGAACACTGCAATAAACACTATCACTGCTGGCTGCAACAAACTTGCTAGAGGATCCTGGAAAACATGAAGACTTGACATTGCCACCTCATGCTGAAAGAACAAGGTATCCTTTGTTTCAATTTCTGATCTGCCTTCATCATGTGCTTTAGTAAAAGTATGCTCATGGGCTTCAAAAAACTCTGAACAGGTAGATGAGCAGATCTCCTCTTGTAAAAACATTTCAACACATGAGACATATGAAGAATCTGAAAGGTAATCCTGTATGCTCTGATCTTTTGTAGTTTGACAATATGGTGGGTCATCTTCAAATGATATGACAGCCGGATTATCATCTTTTTGAAGGAAAACATTATCTATTTGCTGATCTACAAGACAGTCATCTTCTTCAACATAGGAAGAAGTTTCCCCAACATTTTCCTGACTATGTGTGCATTGCAAATCTGTTGTAGCTTGGGCTGTAACAAGACCTTTCAAAAGCTGATCTATCTCCTCTTCAGACAAAGGAGACAATGCCTTTTGTTTTCTTCTGCTTGAACAATAATTATCTTCATACGATAGGGCACTCAAACTATCATTTATTACTGAGCTATTGAAAGGAGATTCATCACTTACTTGCACAAAGATCTCACCTTGCTGTTCATGAACTGATTGAATGACCTCCTCATGAAGACTCGGTTCTGATGAAATGGGAGCACGTAAATTTGTAACTTTGTTTTCTTCATGCCAAATGATCTCAACAACCAAGTTTTTCTTTATAGGATTCGGCACAAGGTATTCTTGGTCATCACAATCTGAATGTAGTTCTAAAGTGGCTGTCCTAACATTATCACATTCTGCAATCTGGTCTTCTTCTGTGGGCAGATCTAAAACAAGCTCTTCTCTTTCCTCAATTACAGCCATATGACCATCTTCAACCTGCTGATCTTGATTCTGCTGCAAAATTTCCGGATCCTCCTGATGGGTATCCACTAGGTTCTCTTTATGTTGCTGAAATGGATTCTCATACAGAGCCTCCATGATCTCAACATCCATGAAATTATCATCTTCATAATATTTCTCAAGGCTTTCAATAAAACCATAAGCATGCTTGCAACAGTCATGAACCAAATTTAATGATGGATAAGAGTTCTTATATCGTTCAATGAACATAGCATGAAAATCCTTTAAAGAGTAAATACAAGCAAGCGGCAAACTTTCATACCATGATTGGGCTTTACCTTCCAGAGTGGCCAAGAATATCTTCATCAAGCAATCTTCAGGAAAATCCACCTTCAACTTGCGAATATGCATATGAAATCTAACTAGATGTAAAGCAGCATCCTTCTTACCATCATCATTAAATATAGGCAAATTCCTTGACCAATCTACCTTTGGAATTTTATTTGGAAAACCAGGGATGTGATCTCGACTCAAGGGAGCATATCTTCTTGCGATCCGATCCATCTTGAAAATCTCACAGCTACTGATCTCTCTGCAGTGAAGTCACCATGAAGCATTGATCTCTAGAGTTTTCAGTGAAGGAGTCTCCAGTGAATGATTTCAGCCTTGTCAGTGTCTGATCGTTGTTCACCATCAACAATCAGATCTGAACTTGATACATGTACTGGGGTTAAATGCAAATGAAGTGCTGTATTCACAAGCTCACGGAGATTGACTGAAGAAGCGTTTATCTACTTCCGCTTATGCAAAGCAAAAGCGTTTCGAAGGCTACCTGGCGTAACTTAAGGCTCCGTCTAAGACTTATGAAGCAAACACATCAATCAACAGACAAGTTGTTCTCCCCAGTATGGTTGCCAGTATGTTAGCGCTTGAAATTTCACCTCAGGCTGAGAAAGGTAAACCTCAAGACAACATCAAACCATTTAGCCTCGTAGCTAGCCCTACGGGGCAGGAGAAGGCTCTCTCCGGTCTATCTCGTGAAATCTTCAATAGATGAGATGACCAATAAGGTAACACTGATATTAGGCTAGTAAACTGATCAAAGGGTTTGATTTGGGATTTTTTGGGTTTTTGGTGGCAAATTGAGGGGATGGCAATTTTGGGTGCGGGGATTGGACACAGTTTCTGCAGGGGATTCTTTGGGGTGAGGTAGGAGACAGTATTGATGCCTTTGATTGAGGTGGATGGTCAGGAATGAAAGGTGAGGAGCTAAAGAGAGCAAACAATAACTTTGAATTCTCTTTAGACAGTAGAAAACATTGAAATTAAACAAATTTAAAAGCAGAGCATGGCATGCATGAATTCTTACTTTAACACTTCATTTGTTTAATGTGCAGAAGTAAAAGAAAGGAAATGAGTCACATAACAAGCTTACAAGTACATTGAGAAACACACCATCAACACATGAGTCCACAAGAATTCCAAAGAGGACTGCAAAACCCTGGTCTTCCTTAGCCAAAAATTGCAGAGATACAGTGAATAATACAATGATAGCTTCTCCCTCAAGAGTCCAACCATGAAAATGAGAAAGAAAGTACATAATATAGATGATCTAACATCTTTCCCTGCCTCCATGGGTCGAGCTCAATATCCTAGGAGCTATTTCAACTACTTCTAAACTAAGCACTACAAACTAGGCAATCAAAACAACTTGCCTCTATAAGCTAGGAAACCAATTCATTCATTTAATATTTACCCTTTTCATGAATGAATCTTCTAGAAATGTTACATAAGAGTAAAAGTGTCTTAAAAGTACAATAATTACATCAAAGAGAATCATAATTCACCCCAAAAAGTAAAACTGGGTCAAACTGCGTTTTTCTGAGCTGTACAGTGCATTTTGGAAAAATCTGCCTGACGGGTCGCGCGCCCCTGCCTAACGAGTCGCGCGCCTTTGGAGCCACTTTTGGGGCACTTACAGGTGTCCAAATTGGGTAAGAGTAGGCTTGTTGGAAAGGTCTGTGAGTCTACTTTCCAACCCAACTAGAATTTTTGAATTTGGAGTTCATTTGCCCTGTCAAAAATCAAATCTCCCAAGATTGCTTTCTGCAATTCAAAAAAGTGGCAGAAAGTCATTTTTTTGCTAGTTTTTTGACTTTCTGGAGGCCCAAAACTTCACCAAATCTCAAGTCCATCCATGAGCATGTGTAACTTTGCATGAAAAATCTGGAAATGCTGAGTTTTTGCCAAATGGAGTTGCCATGATAAAGGGTCGCGCGGGGGGTGAGACCCGTTAATGGAGAAAACCTGTGTTTGGCATAAAAAATTCACAAATAACAAAATTTTCTCCAAATTTCTTGAAATTTGGGCTGGGAGTCCCCAATCAAGTACCATGCTCAGTCAAAGAGGCTTTGGCCAAAATTTGGAGTGGATCGGGCGTTTTCCTTCGTTTTTGTGCTTTGGCCAATCGTCCTTGGAGCACCTTCGTTCTCGCCGGTATTTTTGACATTTCTTTAAAACCATGACACCTGTGCAAAAAGTGGAGGTTTTTCTTCCTTGGCATGTTGTGGACAAAAACCTCTCTAAGTTTTCCAAAATTCATCTTTTATTGCTCTGGAACATCATTTGAGTGCGACTTGTCCCGATGTGTGAAACAAGGAATTTTGTCGAAATGGAGCAAAATGAAGGGGATAAGGGGCTTATAAATTCTTGGGGAAATTTTTGGGAGTGGGGAGGCATTTTAGGAAGTAGAGGAAAGTGGAATCTCAGAGATTGAGCGAGGGGAAGGGGTCCAAAAGGGAAAAACACAGGCCCAACTTAGAAAATTGCCAGGTTGTAGCTAGAAACTAGGGTTTGTGCAAAAATGAGGAATTTGGGGGATATAAGGGATGGGAAGCATTTGACAGGGTATTTTAAGGATAGGGGAAGGTGTATGAACATCAGGAAACAAGTTTTGCTGGTGATTTGACCATCCAAGAGAAATTGCCTTCAAAACCCTAGGAGAGGGAAATGACCTTGCCTAGGCACAACTGAAGCATGAATAAGGTGTAACATGACCCAATGGAACCTAATATGATGATAGCAACCCTCTGAATGATGATAGGCTCAGCTGAATGATGACATGGACTGACATTTTGACAACTTTGAAAAGTGTGAAAGCAAACCCTAGACCTAATGCCTAGTGACCAAATTTTTCTTGAAGACTCACTGAAATGACAAAATTTGACCTTGACACTTCAAAATAACTTTGTAAGAGCACGTTTGATCACTGGAGGAAGGCTGGAAAGACTGACACTAACAGAACATACCATAACTTAACATGGTATCAGAGCTGAGGTGAAGACAAAGCTCGAGCAAGAGCAATCACCGAAGAGAAGATTGGCAAGGCTATCCTAAAAAGAACGATGGGGTCCTCAACACTCTTTCATGCCGAAGACAAGCTCCGTGAGAAAGCTGACTATCACAGATGGAAGATATCTATCGATCTAACCCTTGAGGATCAAGGAGTGTTGGATCATGTGAGAGGCAATATTTTTGAGCCTCCATCAAATGCACCTCCTGCTGCCAGGAACAAATGGAAGAACAGAGAAATTAAAGCAAAGAAGATCATTTGGGACTCTATCAACAAGCGCTTGGTGGCCTACATCTTTGAACTAGACACCTCCAAGGAAATCTACGATAGACTAGTGAGTTTATTTAAAGTTAATGATGAAAATCAAGTTTTGTTTCTTAGCAATAAGCTGAAGGAAATTCATAAGGGTAAAGATGAGAGTATGCAAGCATACTTCTTAAGAATCACCGAGGTCAAGAATGATCTCCTATCTATTGGGGAGACTATTACTGACGGAGAAATGGCACTCACAACTCTTGGAGGATTACCATCCGAATGGTACGTGTTCAGGACTACTCTTCTAAACAATAATGTAATTTTTGGTTTCGAGGAATTAATGGCTAGATGCATTCAAGAAGAAACAAGGGTAGACGAGCAAGAAATGCCCATGCCTAAAGGTCCTCCTGCTACCTTTTCTTCTCATGCTAAGAAAAGAAATAATTCTGGGACTAAATCAAAAGGAAAGGCTGGACCTAAGGGTGGAAGAAAAGGACGATGTTACATCTGCGATAAAGCAGGTCACTATGCAAGGGAGTGCTTCGATAGAAAGGACTCACATCGGGACGATGATCAAAATCCCTCTGATGGCAATCAAAGGAATGACAAATTCAATAGCAAGGGTAAGAGGAGAGTTGGGAATCAAGGAAGAGGACAACCATTCAAGAAGGCTAGAAATTCCAGGATGTATTAAATGCACCTGACCTCAAAAGGAACCTCGTGTCCATCTCGACAATGGAAGACAAAGGCTACAAGGTAACCTTCAGCGATGGCAAGGTATGTATATGGAAAAATAATGTTAAAGATGCCTTTACTCTTGGGTTTCGTGTTGATTCATTCTATCAGGTCGATGGATGTCCACTAGGTTTCATGTCTTATGACACATCTCTTCAGTCCAAACTTTGGCATCGGAGGTTTTCCCCCCTTCATTATAAAGCTCTACTCGGTGTAAGACAAATGGTGACAAGGATGCCTGAATTCTGAGTAGAGAAAGAAGGTGTATGTCCAGGATGTGTCGAACGAAAGCTCAAGAGGGGACCATTCCCCTCAAGCTTATGAAAGACCTCTGATATATTATAGTTGGTTCACTCAGGCATACCTGAGGTTGGCATTAAGAGGGAGACTACTACACCACATACTCCAGAGCAGAATGGTGTGGCACCGTACGAATGTGGAAGCTGCCTCTATGGGTAGATGATGTAAAAATGCCTGATGTGGAAGAACGAATGGATCCTATTTATCCACCTGAGCCTTCCTCTTCCAGGAAGAGGCCTTCATGGCTTAGGGGGCTACTTGATGATGTTGAAGGACATGTTGCACCCCGAGGAACCTTTTGTGAAAGTAAGAAACCTAATAGGTATCAGGGATACCTGACCATCATGAGCACGATCATATAAAATGAGCCTTCATCATTCTTAGATGCCATCAAGCATCAAGTATGGAAGGATGCTATGACCAAAGAATATGAGTCTATCATGAAGAATGATATCTGGGAAGTAGTTCCCAGACCCCAGGACAAGACAGTTGTTACTTCCAAATGGATTTACAAGATAAAGCATGCAGCAGATGGAAGTACGGAAAAGTATAAGGCTCGTTTTGTTGCTTGTGGTTTCTCCCAGAACGAAGGTATAGACTATGATGATATATTTGCACTTGTTGCCAGATATAGGACCATCCGCTCGATCATAGCCCTTGTCGCTTCACAAGGATGGAACCTACATCAGATGGATGTCAAGACCACATTCTTGCACGGTTCTATCAAAGAAGAGGTCTATGTGGAACAATCCAAAGGATTTGAGATTTATGATTGAAAATCTCATGTATGAAGGTTGAAGAAGGCTCCCTATGGGCTGAAGCAAGCACCCCGAGCACGGTATGAGAGGATCGATAGCTACTTGATGAAGTTGGGATTCACTAGGAGTGAAGCTGATCCTAACCTTTACTTTAAGGTTGAAGATGACAAGTCTCTCATACGGGTGCTGTATGTAGATGACCTCTTTCTAACAAGTGCACACCCTCTCATTCAAAAATGTAAGAGGGAGTTGGATTCTGAATTTGAAATGAAGGACCAAGGACTTGAAGTGTGGCAAAAGCCAAGGGAAATATTCCTATCTCAAGGAAAATATGTGGTGAAGATTCTAGAAAGATTTGGTATGATGGATTGCAAGCCTATGACTACCTCGAGGATCTTAACATTCAGAAGTTATATGGTAGTGATGTCGGACCAGATTTGGGAAATGCCTCTGAGTCTCAAAAACTCATTCGCATTGATGTTCTTGGTGAACCTCTGTCCGAACATATGTTTTGCAGTTAGCATTGTGAGCTCATATTTGGTTGAGCCTCACTAGAATGGTGCCAAGAATCTTTTAAGATGTCTTCAGGACACAATCTCATGGATTGAGATACACTGCCGGAAATATGAAACTGCATGATGCTGATTAGGCAAGTAGTGTGGAGGATCACTGGAGCACTTTTTAGTGTTGTTTCTCTTTGGATTCCACTTCGATATAATGAATGAGTAGGAAGAAGAAGTCGGTTGCCATAAGCACCACCGATACTAAATACATATCTACGAGTATGATCTCGTTTGAAGCTGCCTAGTTGGGGAAGCTCTTCAGTGAGCTGTTTGAACACATACCATTGTGATTCTCTGTAACAACCAGAGGTGGGATTCGATTATTGAGGAATCCCGTATTCGTCGATTGCTCCAGCAGATAGACATCATCTGGGATATGGTAAGTCAATGAGCAAGGAGGCTCCATCGCATTAAGATGATGTACAGGTCGATACACCTTGTCAAAGCCCCAAGGAAAGATCTAATCTGTGATTTTCCCAAACGACTTGGAGTCGTCAAGAAACCCTTGTACAAGGGTCCTGCATGTTGCATACATTGAGCTCTGGGAGCTCTAAGGGCTTGCGGTTCTTACTGGAGCAACATACAACCACAGGGTGACTCACCCTCCCCTGGTGGTGCGCACTGGAACAAGATGATTCGCTCTCTTATGGGACAAGATGATTCGCTCTCTTGTGGAACAAGATGATTCACTCTCCTGTGTAGCAGGATGATTAGTTCTCTTGTGAGGGCTAGATTGATGTGTTCGGATTAATGCGTTCTCCTGTGAGGCCTGCATTGATGTGTTCTCCATGGTAATTGTAGCAGGATTGGTGTGTTCTCCTATGAGGTTTGGATTGATGTGTTCTCCATGGCTGCCTGGATTGATGTGTTCTCCATGGCG
The DNA here is from genome assembly GCA_031772625.1 of Pinus tabuliformis. NCBI lineage: Eukaryota > Viridiplantae > Streptophyta > Pinopsida > Pinales > Pinaceae > Pinus > Pinus tabuliformis. The sequence continues at coordinate 932,756,585 of CM062818.1, forward strand.
ATTGTAGTAGGATTGATGTGTTCTCCTGTGAGGACAGGATTGATTAGTTCTCCTATCGAGGCATCCTACCCATGCAGTGTGGGACCAGTGGTACATACTTTGAGATTGACTTCGTGTTAGTGCAGTACTGGTCTGGGACCAGTGAGAGTGGTACATACTATGACGCTGACTTCAAGTCGATTGAGATTGGTCTGGGACCAGTGGTACACTCTCTGAGACTGCGATACTGGTCTGGGACCAGTGGTAGGAGTGGTACCTACTATGAAGCTAACTTCGGGTCGGTTGAGACTGGTATGGGACCAGTGGTACATACTTTGAGACTGACTTCGTGTCAATGCAGTACTGGTCTGGGACCAGTGAGAGTGGTACATATTATGACACTAACTTTGGGTCGGTTGAGACTGGTCTGGGACCAGTGGTACACTCTCTGAGACTGCGATACTGGTCTGGACCAGTGGTAGGAGTGGTACCTACTATGACGTTGACTTTGGGTCGGTTGAGACTGTTTTGGGACCAGTGGTACGCACTCTGAGACTGACTTTGAGTCAGTGGAGGATGATACTAGTCTAGGACCAGTGGAGTTGTACCATACTATGACGCTAACTTCGGGTTGGTTGAGACTGGTCTGGGACCAAGGTACATACTCTGAGACTGACTTTGAGTCAGTATGATACATCCTCGATCATTTCTTCTTCTTCATAATTCAGACAAAAGCAGAGCAGAACAGAACAATGCAAGAGTAGAGCAGAACAGAGCAGATCAATACAGATCAGTACAGGGCAGAACAAGACAAAGCAGAACAAGCAAAATAAAGTAGAGCAGGGCAAGGGTTAGGCTGTACAGGGCAGTGCATTTGATGGATGAATAGTAGCGACCAATAGACAGATTGCAGATGAAGTTCTCCCTAGTTGAGAGGGAGTGTTAAAATTGGCAACTAGGGCCAAAATTCATGTGGGTCATCTTATTCATCGCTGATAATATTTTTATTAGATTCCTCTCGTCGAGAGGTGTAGGATTGATATAAAGATCATCCGATTCCGATAAGTATTCATGGAGATATGAATTTATTTTGATTATGGAATTATTATCAAGCCGACCTACAACTCATGTAGGCTCAGAAGCCTAATAGTTGCATCTATTCAAACACCAACGTTGTGTATAAATACAGGAGGATTTTTCCTCAATTGGACTCACTCATCTCATCACATCTCTTTCTCTCTACTGTGCAGAAAAGAGTCTCTTCTCTACTACACAGAAAAGAGTCTCTCCATCACACATGTGAAGCCGAAGCTGTTGAAACTGAAGCTGCAACTGCAGAAGTAATGATTGACCTACGTGGACTAGAAGATCTCCTCATCTGAACTGTGTTGTAGGTTCATCTGAACCTCCTCTGAAAGACGCAACTTTTTGTGGTGGAATCAAGTCAATCCGACGGACAATTTGCAAGATATCGATTGCCCTAGTTTGAAGTCGAAAGATGCCAAAACTGAAGCTGCAACTGTAGAAGTAAAGTTTGACCTACGTGGACTAGAATATCTCCTCATCTAAACTACGCAGTAGGTTCATCTGAACCTCCTCTGAAATCTGCAACTTTTGGCGGTGGAATCAAGTCAATCTGACGGACAATTTGCAAGATATCGATTGCCCTAGTTTGAAGCCGAAAGCTGCCGAAACTGAAGCTGCAACTGTAGAAGTAAAGTTTGACCTGCGTGGACTAGAAGATCTCCTCATATGAACTGCTTTGTAGGTTCATCTGAACCTCCTCTGCAAGCGGCAAGTTTTAGTGGTGGAATCAAGCCGATCCGACGGTCGATTTGTGAGATATCGTCTGCCCTAGTTTGATGATGAAGCCAATAATGCTGATGCTGCTGATCTAGGGTTTGCTACTACTAATATAAATCAGATTTATTGTACTATTTCTCTCTACTGAATTATTGAAGATAAAAGAAGATTTGATCAAAGGGTTTCCCCACACATTGTGGGGTTTTTCCCTGGCTAGCCGCCACTATCTTGTGTCTCTTGTCTTGGCTTGTTTTCTGTCGATCGTTTAATGTTCTATCTGCACTTTACTTTATGTACATGTGATTGCTAATTTGTGGAATATAATAAGGAAAATAAGTAAACTATTATAAGCATAGAACATACCATAACTTAACACCTCCACTAGGAAATGGAAAGGGAAAACTGAGCATGGAGATAAGAGGAGGGGAAAAGAGGAAGCTAGTTCCTCAAACCATGGAAAGGAAACCCAAGAGAAGAAATTTGAGGAAATGAGAAAACTGATAAGAAACCTAACTAACAAGCTTGTCAAACTCGAGTTGGAAAATAAAAACCCTCCTTGAAAAATTCAGCCAACTCCTAACCGAAATTTCAACCCTTAATATAGGATACCACCCTTACAGCTCTTGCAAAGGGAGAGAAAGGATCAACAAGACCATGGTCAAACCCCTTTGTATCTAGAAGATAATCTTAAAGAGAATGTTGAAGATACCATAGAGGTCCAAGAAAAGAAGTTCTCTTCTCTCTCTGATGAGGAGTAAGGAATAGAAGCAAATGAGGAAGAAGGGGATGACTTGGATGCTCCATTGGATGATGGTGAGACTGATAACTATTGTAGATAGTTTTCTGACGTCGTGCAGGCTCAATTGCATAGAAAATATGACCTCAGGTCCTCTAGGAAAAGGTCTAGAATGCAAGATCAAATTGAGGAACCCCCTCACTCAAATCCTTCTAAGACAACAGAGAAAGGAAAGAAACCTCTTGACCAAGTCCCATCAAACAAAAAGGAGTCCTCAAATCCTATTCCTCATAACCCTGAAGTATCTAAAATAGAGCAATTCCCACCATAATTCAAGTTAGTATTCGATGAGAATAAAGAACCTGTTGATGTTGCAAAAACTGATAGGAGCCCCTTGGATTTCAGTCTTCAAAAAGAGTTGGAAAAAGTTAAAATCTTTGTTCCTTTGACTGAATTGTTGAAACAACGTAATTATAAAGCTCAATTATCTCAACTCATGAGTTCACCCACCACATCCCCTCTGCAAGATAGCCTGAACCTTCAAGAAGAAACATCCATGGTTGTGTTTGGACCTCATGTAGAGGAGAAAGACTCTTCCACTGCCCCTTTCTATGTTGCATTGGTAGTTCATGATCTCCTGCTGCATAACTGTGTGCTTCACTCAGGAACGTCTCATAACCTGATGCCATTGTATGTCATGGAGCAGTTGGGTCTGCAAATAATAAAACCATATAAAGATCTATACTCCTTTAATTCTAAGAGAGTAAAATGCCTGGGGATGATTATAGACTTGGTGGTCAATTTGGCTCAAATCCTAGTGAAGGGTGTAGTAATGGATATTGTAGTTGTTGA